>JAQPZY010001617.1:4382500-5695717 GCA_029931535.1 Margaritifera margaritifera
AAAGTTATGTCACATCCCTCTGTGTTGATTCTTTGTTTTAGGGAGGATTCGAAGTGGATACTTTGTGAACAATTCAAAGATACATTCCAAGAGAGAAGATTCTCCTTTGCAATGCCATGACACGAAGCACAAAATTTGTTCCAATAGTTAAGTCCAGATCTAATGTCTGTGACTAGTGTTACGTTGGAAAAATCAAACTCCTCTGACATCACGTAAGTATTTCCCAATGATCTACACGCCTTCCTCACTTCCATATCATATCCTGGTGGACATTCAGTGATAAAGTAATAGCCAGAATATCTATTATTGCAGTCTTTGAAATCAGTTGTATCTATTTGAGGCGGATGCAGTGTCGGGTATTGACATTCTAACTCGTTTGCGTCAGCTCTAGCAAGTTCATCTAAATTTGTGACAAAATTAGGGCAGCATTCTCTCTTACAGTCCACGTCACATCGACATTTTTTACAGTTAGGATACCGCTTTGTTTCAAGACCCAATGAAAAATTGCACATATCATTATAAGGACAATGAGACAGATGAATTTCGATAGCTCTTCTGATGCTTTGATCTTCAGTGGTATTTAGATATGCCAAGGTCTTTTCCATTGAAAGAGCTTTTTCCACTAAGGTCTTTTCCACGTCCATGTAGATAGGTTTCTCTGAATCAGGATATAGCAAGTCATCTTCTTCCGAGTATAAGTTATTATATTCTTCTTTTGGATAAAATGTTGTGTTTTCAGTAATTGGTGTAGGTTCTGTCTCACCAGAAGCAAATGCGTCAATGTTTGCTGTCTGGAGAAGTGTTGCAACCACCAATAATAACATAGTTGTAGACATCACCTTGTGTTGCACCGTGGAAAGGCAATACATTTCAAAATTAGATGAACCGTTCATTTCCTAGAATTTGTACTGAGTACCAATTTTGGCCTCTGACAAATCTACATCCGGGTCACACAATCAACGAGCAATACCTGAAATTATATACATTAAAATTAATTGAAAAACACTAGGGTGAACGTGCATTTCAACAAAGATCTTACAAATTTGGCAATAACTACAAAAAATCGCACAAATAATTATTATTCCGTTATTTTGAAGGAAGAAATTATTGCAATCTATTTCTTCGTAAAAAAAACGCTGATTTCTTTGGAATAATTTGAAAGTTAACGTCTGATTAAATGCATAATCAGAGTGTATTTGCTTCAAACAATTGTACATTGAAGTCTTGGTCTGTGGACAAAAATGTGAATCATATATTGATACAGTTATCTTTATATTGCCTACGATGAGATGAATGTATGAATTTTCAGCTATTTTTCACAAATTGCAAGCAAATGTTTAAAAAAATCAAAATTTAAAATGGACTCTATTGTACCCTGGAATATACCTAAAACCTTGATGAGGAGAGATCTAAGATGGCTGCCAGTAGTTAGCAAAATCTTTCTCAAATGTTGGTGATATTTACACAGTTTGCAGTGTGATATAGTCATTCAATTTTGGACTGTCGTCTATGTGAAGCTTTTTTCTTTGAATATAAAGTTTCAGTTCATTTGTGGAGTATGTATCCCTTGCAAAATTTATGATGTTTGGAATTTTCAAAGTGAGTTTATCTTCTTTTGTATGTGTATCATTGTATCAATTTGCACCTTTTGAGAAAATCCATATCACTAATTGTGCTAACTGAATAGCACTAAAATTACATTACTTGTTCAATAATTTTACTAAGACACTTTAGGATTACAATAAGCAGTTCTGAACTTTCCTAACTTGTCCGAATAAGTGTAACAAAATGAGCAATCCAAAGAGAATTGTTCAGCCCACGCGGAGTGACAGTTTTCGGAGTGCTAGGAAGGAGAGCAGAAAGCAACTAATTTGTTCAGCTATAAGCTTTCCGTCTGGGGATTTGATCTGCTATAATGAATATGTGAGTTGTGTTGCACTAACCCAGGAAGATCTGCTTGAAACTAAAACTGACTTGAGAAAAATCAGGTACACCAGTAAAATTCCATTTAAAGTTAATCATATTCTAGAATGTTCTGTCATGTGACATATTTATACATTATTGGGTAAACAAGATTCCATTCCTGTACTAATCTTCATGTCATTAAGATCAGTCTATTAAGGAATTTATTTTAGTAATCAGATGTTACAGTTGTGAAAATCAGAGCAAATTCAGAGAGATGAATTATTTATTTGCCTATTCATTGGATGGATTAAAAGTGCTCATTCTCATTTTAGATTAATATTTGACTTTGGGATTTATATGAATTAATTCAAAGATATTAGGGATTACATCATTTAGGCATATCAGCACATTCAAGACTACTAGCACATCAGAACATTCAAGACCATTAGCACATTAGGACATTCAAGGATACTGGAATTCATGCGGAATATTCTATATTTAGGACTTGTGAGTAGGACACTTAGGATTATTGGTTTATTTGGGCTTTAATTCACGTTATTGTAAGTGTCTTTTTGAATTTTCATTTTAATTATCTAGAAATAAATTGCTTGCTGATTTTACTTACATTGTTGGTTTTACTTTATGTCTGTTACATTATTTTAAGACTTAGAGTCGTAACAATATATATAGAAGCCGTATGCAATGGCTTGAAATCTGTTGGTAAAGCAAGAAAATGGATGAGTAAAAAGTAAAATTTAATAACTATACCAACACCCAAGTGTAGAACATATGGTGGGATATTTCTGCCATCCACTTGCCACTTATTCACTTGCATAAGCCAACTTATTCATCTAAATATGTCGACATGATTACAAATACGTTGTCTTAAGACAAGAAATAAATCTGCACATTTATAACATAAGGCAACATAAAAAAAACATTTTCTCTACTTAATAACTGAATAACTTGACCAAAGGTCAATGAAGTTTATCCGTGATTCAACATAATATAATGAATATTGTATAACATTATGAACAACATCTAGATTGATTTCTTCACATATGTGCTGCACGTGTCTCGTGTGATAGAATTTAATAAAACGACTGAATCCTTGTTCTCCTGATGTTTGGGAATAATTAATATGCAGTCATTTACGTCATTGTACTTTAAGGAGATAGCTGGGCAAAGATTAATTACATTAATCTTGGGTTTTGAAGCAAATGCTAAATATTTTATGTAAAAGTGCATACAAGCAAAAACCAGTCGGGTAAACTTGGTTTCATATGGCATCGCGAATGATACCCGGTGCTATATCGAAAATTATGTTTATGTAAACAGCCTGAATAATGGATGAAGAAAGTTCATCCTACACGTGATTTTATAATTCCACACCATTATTTCCTCTGTTAATGCAAACAGCATGCATTGTGCTGATGATCTAATGGTTAATGTTAAAAGCTGCCGTCATGTTGTCTCATGGTTTCTTCTTGCATGGCGCGCAATCTCCAACATTCCAGTTATTTCCAGTCATTTACTATTTAATCAATTGGTTTTTAACATATTATTTCTTCTTGTAAAAAATCATTTTTCCTTAAGAATCATCCAATAATTACTTTAGGAAAAAATGATGATTACGAATTACAATGCAGACGACTGTAGCACACGATTGATCAAGGGCGAAATAAGGAAATTAAAAGAGGCTTCCAATTTCGAGTGTGAATTATATACATATTTTTTGTATTAACGGAGAAAACAACGGTATGAAATACTTAAAGCCTATGTAACAGTAATTATCTTTATTCATATATATGGCTGTATGCATTAATAAATTTTTAGATCCATTCGTGATGCCATTTAGAAACAACTACGGAAGATCTTACAACGATACCATGTTGTTAAGTATATTACAATTAACCCTATTTTATTGTGGACTATTGAAGCCCAACTGCAAACATCGTAGACTCTGATTTGCCGTCGCATAATGTGCCAGCAGTTAGAAGTTGCTCATTATTTAAACTGTATTGTTGATATTCATTGAGGAAAGTAATATTGTACGAACCTCAAAAATTCTTCCTTGCGCGTACAATATATTTTCATGACGTCACGCAATAATGTTTTTGCTGTCCATGTGTAGTACTGTACAGTACAGAGAAACGCCAAGACAGGACATTCAGTCTCAGGCAACACTCATAACATAAGGTGTACTCGCTTCTCTAAGTCTTTGCTTATTTCATATTAAGCTTTTCATATATTTAAAACTCTTTCCCTTCAAAAGGGAATCCCTTTTTGAACAATCTTTTCATAAGGAGTTTCTTGTATTCCATGACCGATTGATTGGTGGTGATGACGGAATTAGAGTAACGTGACATGCACAGAGACATACACCACTCGGCTTGCTCTGTACAAGATTTTAACTTTTGATCTGCACCCGCCCCCCCCCCCTCCCTCGATCGCAACTCAAGCACGTCAGCTGTCGATCCAATGCGAATGTCTTCTTTCAGGATAAACACAGTTGTGGAAATTTTCAAAAATCTCACAGCTTCGTTTCGAATTCAAGCGGCAATTGTATTTTGATGGATTTCTTACAAATTGTTCTCATAATTGACCAAAAGTATATTTGACCTTGGCTTTATTAAGGTACAAAAACATAATTTATTCCGTTACACAAATTAAATTACTATTCATTGATTTTTTTTTAAATCACCTAATAAGAAAGTCTGAACCATTTCGGAGATATTGAACTGAAATGTCTCCCAAATCACTCGAATGCTTTTTATTATATCCCAGTCACAGGCGTTATTCCTACTATTAGATCAGTAGTCAGAGCTCAGACTATTGGTTAGGCATCTGCCTTGAACAAAAATGTTATGTCTTCTGACTTCACCTTTCTAATGAGCGTTAAATGTATCAAGCCAAAAGACTAATGCATATTTTGCAAAGATTTTAAACTGTAACTGAAATACAACAAAGCTAAATAGAACGGTTGAAAAAGCGTACAATATTGAAATGGTTTATTAGACCAAATGAGGAGACAAACTTCTGTTCAGTTTATAGTAAATTACTCTACTTAGATTTAGATATCCGGCATGACTCTAATATCAAGGAACTCAAGAGAGTATGCACTAGCAGAATTTACCATTTGGATCAAAGAAATATTTGTATACACAAAATAACATCAACATTTTGAACATGCTTCAATCACAAACTGAAAATGTCAGAGCAAAGTTCGCAGAGATGGCGAAAATATTTAAAGTCATGACATAGATGAAAAGAATATTCTTGCTATACACTGGGTCCCCAGAAAGAATGGTGCCCCAAAACCATTAATTGCACAATGTAGGAATGCAGAGACCAAAGTGCATATCACACGGAAGAAAAGGGATTTCAAGATAAAACCTAATGTAATAATAGTGGAAGATTCCACTTGGTAAAATATGGGACTCATATAGAGATTACATACCCATCCAAAAATTAAATCTGCTAGTTACTTCAGCTGTAGTGTGCACACCAAAACAAAACCTATTAAAAGGTACAAATTTGTCCTTTATGACGACATCAAATGAAACACAAACCAGAAGCTAAATAATTTTCCTTATTGATTCTGGATACACTTGAACGTTTAACACTTCGTACCAGAAGATATGTGTACATTTTCAATTTCAGTTATGTACAGTCTAAGTTAGAAAAGTGACTTTCCTAGACGGACAATGCCACTAATTGGCAAAAATCTTCGTAGAATCTTTCTGTTATATTTTGACGTATGCATATAATTGTGTTTCATTTTTGAAAAGATTGATCATGAACTTTCATATTGGTCATACTACTTTTCGGAAGTTTTGGTTCTGAGTTACTAACATGCTCGATTCTTTGACACATTGTTGCCAATGTCATTTAGTATGAATATTTATATGATTTATGTGTGCCATGTTCAAATATGTCTATATGTATTGTTGTTTATATGTCCCATCGTTAATCATCCCCGTGATATTTTCTGTGTAAACAGAGGATTTACAAGACATAGGTAGAAGTAGATAGAAATATAATGTCCTAAGCAGTGTACACAGATGGATAGATTTGAGTTGTTATATTCCATAATTCCATTTCACCAATACAAAGAAATCTGGCATTCCAACTGAAGTTTATGATAACTTATACCAACTTAATGAAATTTTATTGAAAATGATTAACGTGTTTTGCAGCTGAATTACATTTGTTCCAAAGGAATATAAACTATTGACATGAACGATGCTAGATCAAATCAATTAAAAATCATACCAATTTTTAAAAATATATTATTCTATATAAATAACAAGCATTTCAGTTAAATGACTTCTGACGCAAATGAATGGAAACGATTGAATGCAAATGAAACAATATAGCATATCAAGCGATTTTTAATTTTTATAATTGACTACGTGTTACAACTATAAAGTACAATATCATTTGCATATAACTAGATCAATTTTGATGATTACACCAATTATATGTTCAAAACATCACACATGAATAAGCAAAAATATTACATTTACATGAGTAATTGCAACGTATGAAACGCCATATTTTCTCTTTCTCTCGATGCAAAAGCGATCAGCTGAACATGAACTCTGTTTGTTTTTTTTTTCTCTCAATATTTCAATGCTAAAAATAAATGAAAATGTGATTAGTTGGGTGGTGCAATTAACTATTTGTAAGAATTGTCTAATAAATACTTATATAAGAACGGTAACATTTTATCGTATCCTGCCATGTTTTGATACACTCGTTTTCTGGAGATTCGTTTCGTCTTAGTGTGTAGTATTGTGCATCATCAGAGGTATGTTACAGTATACCTTTTTTAATACCGTACAAATTTCGAAATGAAGTCGACATCGAAACAATCTAACTTAGAAAATAAGCAGTCCAATTTCTACAACAATTTGCTCTCGAAAGGAAGCCAGCCTCGAAACAAATCCACCTGATATGCTGAATCCGTATCTTGTATGTAGAAAAGTAAGCGTGTGGAGAGAGAAACTGATGTCTTCATAAAAGAAACACACAAGTTATACACTATATCTGGAAATCGAACTGTTAAATTATGTATCGTTACTGATAGAACTAAAATATTTTTCATCAGTGCTGATTTTAAATGCATGAGCTTAACAAAATCCTCTACCTTTTTATATTACACATAAGTATGTTTAGATTCACACAGTTTATCGTTCAGAGATAATTTTACTAGAAAACACGATTATGTCTGAAGCAAACCGTTCTCGAAAGGAAGGTCATAAAAATTAAAATGATCATTATCTGTGTGTGTGTGTGTGTGTGTATATATATATATATATATATATATATATATATATATATATATATATATATATATATATATATATATATATATATATATAAACACACACACACACATGGTTATTCGCCAGAAAATTGCTGAGTAGGACCACCGGTTTGTTTCACGAATGTGTTTGAGGTTAATTTAATGTACAAATTAAAGATCAGTATTTTTAAAACAATGTGTTGCGAAGAACAACTTTTAAAAAGGAGTGTCAGATTTGAAACAATGTAACATTGTTCTCATCTATATACACAGCTGATGACCTGAAAATAGAGTGACATTAGGAGACAATACTACCGAATGAGATAAGCAGGGAAAATTTATAGTCAGATGCGCATTCTTCGTGGGATAGGCAGTCGCTTTTTACAATGGTCATTAAAGTCCTATTTTGCCTTTACTAAACCAAATGACCAGTAGGATCAAAATTCAATGGACTCTATAGCATCCTAAAATCTTCATGATAGAACGATCTTGATAATATGACTTGAAAAACAATGGACCGTTCCTTTACAGTTAAATATGACTTGAAAACCAAGAGACCGTTCTTGTACAGTTAAAAATATGACTTGAAACCAAGAGACCGTTCTTTTACAGTTAAATATGACTTGAAAATAAGACTGTCCATTTGTTATTTAAGGAAGAATTTAGCAGTTCCTACAACTGCTACTTAAGGGAATTAAAATTACAGAGACATGGTGTAAAAGCTAAGCTGCCTTACTTGATAGATGGAACAAAAACAAAAAAGAATTAGAAGAAGTAGGAAAGTTAACATAGAGGAGATAATAAAGAAAAATGGTAACAGCAAATTAGTCATGTTGCATATACCTGGGACAACTATCCGTAGTGTCGTAAAGACAACTATACCTAGACACGGAATTTTTAAAAACCTTTGGAATTATATAGACAGGTTAAGTAAAAGTGCAATGCCGTATAAATTCTGGGAAACAGACAATTTAATTAGGGTTAGTCTTCGGTCCTAGGCTAAAAGACTAGACGTATTAAAACTGAAAGAAGAACTCGGTAGAGAAGAGAATTTACAGATGAGGATATATTTCAAAATATTATTTATTACAATTATTTTTTCTCATGCTAGCGCAGTTTTGTGTGCTACGTTTAAATGTTGCATGAACATAAGACTAAACGCCCATGGTACCCATTTCAATTTTAGTTGTTGAATTTTGTTGAGATAACAAAAACAAGATACCGAGAAAATAGTGATGTTTTATTTATTTTTGTAAGAAAATGAAATAGTGCGAGAAGAAAGGAAATAAGACCTCAGTTTGTGTATGAAAGTTGATATTGTTACGACTTTAGGTCTTAAAATAATGTAACAGAAAGAAAGTGAAACCAACAATGTAAGTAAAATCAGCAAGCAATTTATTTCTAGACAATTAAAATAAAAATTCAAAAAGACACTTACAATAACGTGACTTAAAGTCAAAATAATCCAATAATCCTAAATGCCTACTCACAAATCTTAAATATAGAATGTTCCGAATGAATTCCAGTATGCAATGGTTAAATCTTCTTAATTTCAGAACATTTTGCCCGTTAAGGGCTGGATTAACTGTGCTATTACTCGACATTGCCCTTTTCTAAAAATTAATATTTCAATGAATAAGAACCGTCATATGCTATTCTTTTTTAAATTTTCGAGTTTTTAAATCGTTTGCAGCAAGAAGTCACCATTCTGTAAATTCTTACTTTCAAAATATGAAAGTACTTTACGAGTCAGAAAACGAAATCATCGACATCTTTTGTGCGTGTGTGTGTGTGTGTGTGAGAGAGAGAGAGAGAGAGAGAGAGAGAGAGAGAGAGAGAGAGAGAGAGAGAGAGAGAGAGAGAGAGAGAGAGAGAGAGAAGAGTCTCCAATCGATGAAGTTATAGATAACTTACTTGAATGGAAGCCTGAAGTTCATGCGCTCTGCGTTACCACTATCTGCTATTATACACTTCCTCTCGTAGCGAGGATACCATATAAAGTCATAAAATATTCTAGATTGTCTCCCTAAGCGTATCAGATTAATCGGACATGCTACGAAAACGTCGCAATATTTTCCAACCACTATCGTTCTATTTGTCTGACACTAGGTATACGTCTGATTCATCTCCATAGTTACAAATTAATATTTATTTCTCAATTTGAGTCATCTCAGCATTATTTTTCAAATTTGTTGTGCCTCACAAATCAAAAGTATGTGAAAATGCCTATTAAATAAAATCATTACCAGCCGTTGAATATTCCCATCACTTATATGACAAAGACAGGATTGAAAGCAACAGCAATTATTTGTTTTCCTTTCACAGCTAATTTATCTATTTTTTCAAATGACACACACACACACACACACACACACACACACACACACATATATATATATATATATATATATATATATATATATATATATATATATATATATATATATATATATATACATTCAACACCTAACCTGAGACATTAAATATATCTTCTCCTTGGCTGTAGTGTGGCTAGAAAGAAAGTTGTGATGTACATTCAATTAAATATAACGAAAGTTTAATGAATATGATCTTTGTTGCAGACTATGCACATTTGGAGACATTGTCTTCCTTTATCCAATACTTTACAACAATCGGAAGATAAAATCGTTGCTGTTGGTTGCTTCGATAACCGATTACAAACCAGCCAAAAATTCATTTTAAGTAAACAATAGTGAAATGTCTGGATTGGTTTGTATGCCTCTCACTTATTTCTTCCCAGGATGGTGGTATTATTATATATTTATCTAGTGCAAAAGTTGAGTTCGTGTCACGGAAAGTTCCTGCTTTTAGGTCATAATGAAGTGTTGAAAATGCGCATTCTAGTCACGCGAATATATATGGGTATTGTTTCAATCTGAACAAACTCGTCTGATGTGAATGATATTTCAGACCAAACCTATGTTCTTATTCACAAATTAAAGCATGTTTGGTCAATATCATCTAATAATAATCCAGATTTAATTGTATTGTTGCTGTCTTAATGTAAACTTTATTTATTTAGATTTGTTTGTATTTTTGGCGATATACTTTATGCTTGATTGTAGATGAGCACATTCTTCCGACAACTTGCCATGCATCCATAACAGAAGGCATCGCTTGTTTACACTGGTCGGGACAATGATTCCATTCAATCATAACTGAAATTGCCAAAGAGGTAGAACAATGACTAAATACCAAATGCAAATATGTTCACGTTTGTTATACCAAACGCTAAATTTTTTCTTTTAATTCAGTGATAATCTAAAATTTCATTTGAAACAATCATTGTACGTTTTTAAGGCTTAAATATTTCTCACCCAGAGTCTTTTAATTTGACTAAATTGACACTGACGACTGCGTGGACTAACAATAAGGATATGCAACTGCGAAGCAAGGCTATATTCCCGGCCCAATGTAAAGTGCCACTTGTGGAAGATAAAGTATGTGTAGTCACATAAATAGAATCTCGAGTACAAAACTCACGCAAAAATTTGAACGTTCGCCCATATTATGTTTGAAGTTACCTGGTGTTTGCTCTCTGTAGTGCAGGAAAACAAAAAACGAACAAACATAGTGTAGGGAAAGTTCTGCATGTTTGAAAATTAGCAGAAGAGGCAATAAATGACCAGATGATGATTTTTATTGAGATGTTCCTAATGAATTCCAATAGCCTTGACTGTCCTGATGTAGCACAAAGATGTAATCCAGAATGTATTTGAATGAGTTCACATACATTCCAATTCATGTATTAAACCAAAAGTCAATGAGCACTTTAGTATTTCCAGTGAATATTGTCAACAAATAATTCCTCTCAAATTATATCTGATTTCAACAAAACAACTGTAATGACTAAAAAAGATTCCTTACAGACTGATCTTTAGAACCGGAATTCTAGAACATACACATGCTTACATAATCTATGTCACATAAATCTAATTGCGAAATGCTTATGAAATTACTGGCTTACTTGACATATGTCACAACTTACAAGCATGGACAAAAGTTAAGTATGTATTTTCAAATAACCATACAACTTACAATCATAGACAAAAGTTGAGTATATAAACTTCATACATAACAATGGTGAAATCAAAATCACACAATCAAAGACTAATATGGAAAAAAAGCAGATAACTGTATACTTTAAACTATTTACATTCTTGAAAATCAGGCATTCTAGTTTGGCACGACACCAGTTTAAATCAAACCGGTTAGAGAGCTAAAATACTTTCCAAGCCGTGCGAGTAACGGCACCTATCGGCTCGCTCTCATGCACCAGCGCTAACCCACTGGGCGATGCGTTCATACTTACAATAAGATGAAACAAGGTAAAAGGTGAGGACTCGAGACCCATGAGCACTCACTCTAGGCAAGCGAAATTTGACACTCAGCAATATGAACAATCCCACTAGATATCTATTTTAGAAATGCAAGGTATGCGTATGACATGTATTGTTCCTTCGCCATCAAAAAGGCGGGGTGCAGTTTCCTATGTAGGCACTTGAAGCTGGATACAACAACTTTCAAGGGCGAAATTACTCAGTTTTTGGGTAGTAAATGCAACACAATTGTGTCAGTATTTTCTGCTTTTCTGACGTAGAACAATGACAAATTCACACAGTCCATCCATAATGTTATAATGTGGAAAAAATCAATTTATATAAATGAAAATGTTGATTTGTTGAAGAAAAATCAACTTGTGTTTTGTGATTGAACGTGCAAATGGACAGTGCCATTACCAAGATGATAGGGTGCGGATTCAGGGCAACAGGATACACTAACTGGGAAACAGGGTGCACTACAAACAGGGAAAATGCATCTGTATGCTATTTCTTACAAGTGACGCTACTGTATGTATGTATGTATGTATGTATATATATATATATATATATATATATATATATATATATATATCCAAGTAATTATTACGTAACACTTTACATGTATTATTATTATTATTATTATTATTATTGTTAACTGTTGTCCATTATCCCGCTACACCATGCTCTTCACATATTTACTTAGTACCTCCGTCCATAACTTTACTGGGATCTAATTTATACTGTGCATTTTGTAAATGGCGTCTATTTTTCACCAAGTATGATGTCCGTACTTTGTTCCCAGCTTGGAATTAGGTCAAAACATTTTCGTTCTCTGCATTTTTCCTATCATGACATGCCCTGAAAATTCGACTCGACAATTTTGAATTCGCTCATTTATAAGCAATCAATTTCTATCAATCGGCTTGGCTCAGGCATACCTCATTGATTAATCGTTTTCTGAGTGTTGGTATCGCCACTTATTTAATAATTTAGTATTTGCATGTGAAGTTGACGATACGGCCACTGCTGGGAGGTCAGTTGGGATGTAAAACACTTGAGAAATTTAACTTTGTTTCATATTCGCTGTTTTTGAAACCTGGTGATAAACTAAACAATTCAACTTTATGCTATATACATATAATAACAACTTTCTAAACAGAAGTATAGAATAAAAAACCCGCGTGATATATTGTGTTCAGACAAGGGCGATACGTTTATTACGTGTGAATTTCTAGCCTACAGAACAGGAGCAGACCTCTTTGAAAAAATACTCGTTCTGGATTTAAAAGATAAATTGTTTGGATGGAAATATAGTGAGTAAAGGAAAAAAGACTTCATTGTTAATTTAATTTGATGTAAAATGTCACCAACAAAATAAATTACATTAATTTCAGATTCATTCAGACTTTTATTCAGAATCAATGCTCAAATTAAAATTTTTTTAACTCTTAGAAAATCACAGTCTGCTTTCGCGCACCATAATGCCCTCCTGATGTCAATAATATTTCATGCTCGTTCTGTTCGTCTTCCAACAGTCTTGCATGTTTGAAAGCGAACGAAGAATTTCTTTGTTATGTTTTTTATTTGTTTTGTTTTGTTTTGTTTTGTTTTGCTTTTTTTAAAAAAAATATTTTTAAAGCTTACAGTATTAAACTTAAGAACGTGTTTGTTACAATTATTTCATTAACTTGCATTGCACTTTACAACAACATGAAAAATATACACTTGGCCTCATTGTATACATCCTAATTCATTGTAACTTAAAAGTTTTCATGCTGATACACGTGGCTTACCAACAGATTTCAGTTTAAACATAGTTTAGAAGGATAGTATGGACGATTAATCAGCTTGGGGTGGGGGTGAACTGCACAAATACCACTCGAATCTCTTCTAAAATGCAGTGGAATGTTGTTATATCCAGTAACCCATAGAGAACCCTGCAATAAATTTCCCTACGTGTTTCAACATGATAACAAGAATGTCTCAAAATATTATCAGAAACATATTGATTGATCTCCACTAAAATGTAAGGTACCTATCCCATTTAATTTAATGTACCGATTGCATCCACGTTCCATTGAGGCTGAGGTATAATTTATGCAGTCAATGGTATTTATATTATTTTACTTTTGTGAGATAGTTAGTGGAAGGTGAGTGAAATAATTGCGAAGTTTTGAAGCAAATGATTGTTCAAGGGCGACCACCTCTCTATGATCATAGCAACTTCTGGCCTCTCTTTTCGGATGCCGAAAATTCATATTGGGACAGCTTTGCGCTTTCGATGACGAATCGTATGCATATTGTTTGCATGAACGGAGAAAATAACGGTATGAAATAATTAAAGTCCATGTGAGAGGAATTATCTTTACGCATTTGCATGGCTGTTTGCATTAATACATTTTTCGATTCAGCACCGGATACCATTTGCGATGCCCTTTGAAATCAACTATAGTAGAAGATCCTACAAACCTATCATATTGTTAAGAATACCACAACTTACTATATTTTATTGAGGACTACTTGCGCCAAAGTGCAAACAACGTACACTCTGATCTGACGTAGCATAATGCGTCAGCAATTGGATTTGTTCACTACTTAGAATGTATTGTCGATATTCATCGAGAAAATTAATATTGCACGCTAGCCAAAAATGCTTCTTTTCGTACAGAAAAGTAAACGCACGTCCCTGTACAAACGATTTTCATGACGTCACGCAATATTGTTATTGCTATCCACGTGTATTCGTTTACTGCATGGCGAGGGGCCAAGACAGCACACGCAATGTCCGGCAGCACTCATATATGAAACCGCTCTCGGTTCTCCAGGTCTTTGCCTTATTTCATATTAAACTTATCATATATTTGAAACACGTTGCCTTCAACAAGGAATCCCTAATTTAACAATGTTTTCATATGGAGTTTCTTGTATTCTTCGATTGATTGATTGGTTGTTTACGGCACATCAATATTTGAAAGGTAATATTGTGCCGATGCACTTAGAGTAAAGTGACTGACCCAGAGACACGCACGACATAGGCCGACCCAGCTTGCTCTGGACAGGATTCCAACTTAGAACCCGCACTCCTTTTGGTCGTGACTTAGACACGCCAACCGTTGAGCAGCAGCGAATGTCTACATTAAAGCTGACCATGGCAGTGGAATGTTTCGCAAATCTCACAGCTTTCGTTTTGGATTTCAAGCAGAAATTTCATTTTGATGGATTTGTTACAAATTGTGCAGATAACTGACCAAAATTATATTTGGCCTTGGATTTGTTTTGGTACACAGACATAATTCAAATTACTATTTATTTAAGCTTCTTATTCACCAAATAAAATAGTGATCTAACCCACTATTTAAAGATCCATTTGAAGATATTGAACTGAAATGTCTCCAAAGACATGTCTCATGCTCTTGATTAGGTCCCAGTCTCTGACGTTACTCCGCCTATTAGATCAGACGTCAGAACTCGGACTATTGGTTAGGCAGCTGCCTTGGCTAGGAATCTGAAATCGTGTTATGTCAGCTTTTTAATGCATGGTTAGATATAAAAGTCAAAACGACGTTAGCATATTGTGCAAATATTTTAAATTGAAAATTAAATATAAAAAAGATAAATCGAACGACGGAAAAAGTGAACAATGTTGAAATAGTATATTACACCAAATGAGGATAAACACTTCTGTTCAGTTTATAGTAAAATCATGCCATTTAGTTTAAGATATCTGGCATGACTCTAAAATAAACTATTTCAAGGAAGTATGTATTCACAGTATTTACCGTCTGGATCTGGATTCATAATTTAAAATGTATTTAGATATTCCTTTATTTTATTTAATGTTCCACTTCTACTTTTAATTGAAATTTAATGTATAATTTATATTATACCCTTTATAATATTTTATACTTAGAACAGCAAGCGTTAATCTCGTTGTATCAGATCTTTTATTTCCAAGTTGCCCATTTTGGAGTCACGGTTTAGAGTTTGTCTGATTTAATGACAATTTACTCCGCTGTCATTACGAATCCTAGATGCACAGTTTTAATTATAATATTTGTGTATATTTTGCATTTCTACTCCTTTTTTAAAAATCATTTGTTTTAGTTTACAAGATTCGGTGATGTAAAGTGATAGAGGTGAGGCAAATTCCAGAGCTTCGAGTTCACGTCCTTCTTTATGGTTCCTGACTTTTGCATTTCTAATTACCTGCTGTTCTTTTCTGTTGAGTCAGTATACAGGTATTTGAATTGCAACAAACAAACGAACAAACGAACAAACAAAAGATATTAAAATCAATACAGAGATCGTCTTACATGCGTCTACTGGTATTATTTCTGTTCAGAACGTTCTTTACTTTTGAATGCTAGTATCTTTCCTCACAGTTCAAACATTCTCTGAGATATATTTTAGAGAATTTAATGAGTGTACGTTTCGTTATTAGAATTCGAATCAATCTTGGACTTTGTTTATCATTGGGGATGACATTCTATACTTTGTCATGACCAAATATGAAGTATGAAGAACATGCAAAATATATTTTTTAACCGACGTCGTGACATTGTTAATTTCCGAAAATACAATTTGTGCAGATAACGTTATGTAACGCATTTCAAATATTTGTCTTGACCAATAATAATAATAATAATAATAAATATAACCACCATCATCATCATCATCATCATCATCATCATCATCATCAACGACAAACGGTCCTAAATTTTAATGTCGAGGCTCGAATGAAATGAAATCCGCATTGCATCTGTTGTGTTTTCTCCTTGTTCTGATATCTGATGTAACTTTCCTTTTCTCTCAGACATAACCATATCTGCATTTTATCCGAGGTAGACCCAACCTGCGAGGTTCATAGCATTATTGTATCTCTCTGATATAACCATATTTGCATTTTATCCGAGGGAGACGGGACCTGCGAGGTTCATTGCATGATTGTATCTAACAAGTACTTCTCAGAATGGTCGATTTCACGCGGGTGATGACAATTTTATATATATATATATATATATATATATATATATATATATATATATATATATATATATATATATATATATATAACTATTAAACTTTCCATCCAAATTTTTCTTGTCAGAGGAAACTGAAACATTGGAATTCATTCATAATAGTTATTGCGTGGAATGGAATAACATTTTACTATTAGACTGGGAGAAGGATGTCTAAGCGACAAATCCAGATTTATACTGGACAATAAAGCGAAAACAAAAATCTTGCATCCATATTAGCAACGCAATTATTGTGATTAATTACAAACAGGCAATGCACATCCAGCATTTATCTTTCTTTTAATTGTATTTATCTACATTTATTTATAGATAAATTCGAGTTCAATAAGTAATTCTATCAGTCAGTAATACAGTTAGAGTCTTAGCTACTGCGAAGAGATATGTCAATGTAAAACAACGGAATTAAAAGTTGTTAAACGCAACGCGGGATAGGGGTAGAAAAGGTAGAGGTGAACAGGGGCTACCTTGGTAGAAATGACACATGCAATGAAAAATGGAAAGACCAAATGCTAGAAAAAGTGTTTATGAATCCCTACCCTAATATTAATAATCAGGATAAGGCGCCATCTATGAAAAGGATTCAATTTTACCGCACAAATAAGCTTTATTTTCGCTGGAATGTATCGTACTGGGAAGAAAGATAACATAACCTTTTTGTTGGATATTGTAAAGATCCTACAAAGAACTGCTACATATAAATGTGATCGACTGTTGTGTTATACGGTAGTCTGGTTGTTGATACCCCATACGATGCATGCAACGGATGAATTCGTGTCGTGGAAGTGTTGGACAATGCACCATATATGTGTTTTTCTGTGGTATTCTGAAGTGAAACTTGTGGCAACAGGAACATATGTGTGTTTGATTAATATTTCAACTATCTAGACCATTAAATATAGAGTATATATAACATTCATAAATCACAGAGTGCGTTACATTTGGTGGCAGCGGTGTTTGTGCTAGCTTAAGATTGTCCCACTATTTGTAGCTATCTCGCCGGAGACCGGTGTACAGAAGCGATATACCCTATAAAGTGTTTCATGCCAAGTATTCTTTTCGCCAACTGCTTGTATTATTTACCCAACAATTTGCTGATTTTTGCAACAATAAAAGCGCAGTTCAAGCAAGGCCTAGGTGATACCAAGATAAGAAGTTACAACAATAGTTTGAAATAGCAAAAGGAAAGGAGAAATTGAATAAGCCATTGGCAGAAATTTCTACAAAAGGCCAGTTGGTTAGGGTTAAGAAGGGCATTGGTATAAGTTTTGCTCAACAGTGCTTAACCGAAGGGCCAAGGCAAATGGAAAAATAATTCTTAAAAAGTTGAAATTGGAGCAAGTGGCGACCGATAGAATAGCCAGGTACCTTTAAGTACTAGCAAGTCAGATAAAAGTAAATAGCTAGGCTCCCCGTAAAACATGACATCTTATTATTGGAAAGAGAGTGGACATATACAAAGGGACTGCCCTGGAGCCATGTTTTATCGTTGTAATGAGAAGGGGCACATGCGCTGTTGTAAAAAGTGTAGTCTGAATCAGGAAAACTTCAAAGGTCCATCAAAGAAGGGCGTATGATAGCTGGTATATTCCACGCCCCATTTGACTGCAAGTTGATTAAACAGAAGGAATATGTTTGGCTCTTTGGCTCTTTAAACAAACAGTAGGTGAATGTCGGGGTTATGGAGTGCCTTGGTAAACTCGCCGTGCCTTTTTCGTTCGGGAGTTTGACAGTGAAGGCAATAGCCTAGGTAGTGCTGGGTCTATCTCATCAAATGATTCGTCGATGAAATTTCCTCAGGAAGTATAGAGTTGTCATTGACACTGTTGAAGGAATAATGATTTGTCATGGTCAAAATATTCTTATCACAAAGAAAAATGGTTCCGGAGTCATGCATGGTACGAATGAAAGAGGATACTACCATAGCAAAAGGTCGTGAGACTCTAATTGTAGTACATATATATACTCTTTATTACTTGCCCGTGACTGACGGTAATCAAGTAATAGTTGATCCATGAAATGTGTTTAATTTCATGAAGGGGTTGCTGCTCGCTAGATCGTTTTGATTGTATACCAGGGCAAAGTATGTGCAACATCGATCAACCTTTCAGACTGTGATGTAACCTTAAAGAAGGAAACGTATTTTGAAAACTTTTGTCTAAAGGTATCGATCTAGATGCAATGTGTTGTGGTATACCCCTATCAGGAACTCGAATCAAACAGTACAATTTGTGAAAAAGAGGGGAGGCATGGGTCAGAGGGGAAGTAGAGGAGATGCATGTGGATGGTAGTGTTGATCCGACATCAGATATTGATTTGTCACCATGATTTCTGAAGAGCAGGAGAGAATTAGGCGGATTCTGCATGGTTTCAGGGATTACTCTCGACAGAACATTATTTCAGTATACAAGCGGCAGTGTGAAGAACCGAAACAATTGCAACAACCCAATCAATAGCCTGTAGTTATAAACGATAAATTAGCAAAAGTTATTGAGACCAAGATATTCCACGACATTTTTATCGTATATTACATTCACGCAGTCGAACAACGTTCATATACTGCAAAGAATTTCTCTATTATGTTTTTTTTTTTTGGAAACGCTTTCAGTAGGTATCTTAACAATGTGTTTGTTATACTTCTCCCGTCAACTTGCATAACGCACGTAACAACCATACAAATACACATTTGGCCGCATTATATGCATTTCAGTTCGTTGCAGCTTAACAATGTTATGCTAAAACAAGAGGTTTACAAGCAGCTTTTCGTTGAGATATAGTGTAGAAGGATATAGTGTAGAAGGATCATAGCGACCCCCCCCCCCAAAAAAAAAAAAAAAAAAAAAAAACCTTATTACAATTTAACAAGTGTATATAGTGTAGAAGTATAGTGTAGAAGGATATAGTGTGGAAGGATCATAGCGACAAAAGAAAAACCTTATTACTATTTAACAAGTGTAAACTTTCTCTAGTTAAGTCAGATTAGGACAGAAGGTCATGGGAGTAAACTTTTACAACAAACGATTCAACAAATGCTCATTTTAAATCAGAGGGTCAGGGGGTTTTGTTGAAATGCACACATGTGAATAGAATTACTTACTAAATGCAGGGAACACTGCTATAATCAATTACGCTTAGAAAATATAGCAATTAATTTCCCCACGTATTTCAATATCATATAATAAACGTCGCAAAACATGATGAAAAATATCTAGATTTATCTCCTCCAAAATGTACCTACATCGTGCGATAGAATTTAATGAATAGACTGCGTCCAAGTTCTGATATTTAGATATAATTAATATGTAGTAAGAAGCTTGACAAAAGCCGGGCATTTGCGTTATCTTACGTTTGGGAGATAGCTAGCCAAAGGTAAATGAAATTAATCTGAGGTTTTGAAACAAATGCTAAATATTTGATATGAAAAGTATATGCAAGCAAAAATTAATCTGTTAAACATGGCTTCAAAAGGCATTGCGAATGGTACCCAACAACAACACAGGGAACGCCTTTCGCCTTTTTTATGTTTTTGACAGCGAGGCCTCTCTGCGATCCGACCACAATAAAATACATTTTGGGTCGTAGTCCCACGTATTCTTCGATTAGTTTTCCCACTGATTCATCTTTGAATTTTCCTAAAACTTTTTTGTTGGTATTACTAAACAGTGGATGATCTTTCAGATACTCGCTGGTATCAAATTCATTTACCAAACTTGGCTCAGCCATGTCCACGTAGACGTCATCGGTGATAATATGCACGAGCAGCGAGTCCGTATCCGCGTAAAGCATCTTGATGTTGTCACCGTACCATGGTTTGATCTTATCATAATAGAATTCATACATCAAAAGCTTCGACAAGTATGACACAGATGCACCAATGTCGATTGGCTTTGTCAACTTCAGTTGAGTTTGCCCTGCTCACTGTCCCGAACAGGATCAACGCGGGTTCGTTTTCGAAGATTCTCCATCGTTTTTGCGGAACACGGTATTGATCATCAGTGTAAAGAAAAATCTTTCTCAAACTCATTCTTACCATCCGTTCGCAGATTCGTATTAATATGGATATAAGAAGTCATCCAAGCTCTAACACGGATGCACCAACATCGATTGGATTTAACAAATTTAGCTTGGCTTTCTTGCTGTGGACAGCTACAAGTCCGGTGTCAAATATTTTGCCTCACTGAAATGCCAGGTCTGCAATTAATCGGTTTGAGTTTGTCTTGTTCGCTGTCCCAAACAAGATCAACACGTTTCGGTTTCGAAGATTTTCCATCGTTTTGCCGAACATGGTATCGTTCATCAGTTTATAGAAGTCTTTCTCAAACTCATTCTTATGATATGTTCGCAAATTCGTATTCAACTGGATAAAAGGAGACATCCAAGCTTGATGGTAAAATTCAAGTACCCAGTGGACTTTGCTTAAGCGCATTCCAAATTGCAGATACAACTGCAGATTTTGTACGTGGACTACATAGTTAGTTTTAGTCCGAATACTTAGGACAAGCTTGATGCAATCAGTAAACATGCGTTTGGATTCATCCACAATTCCACACTGATTTAAGGGGACAACGACTCGTGGGGCACCACAAACGCTTCTGGAGCCAGCGGGTAATCGTCATGGGTGTGGTGAAACTCTTCTGGATACTCCAGATCAACTTCAAAAAAGTATCCATGGTCGCTGTTGCTGTCGTACTCATGTACGTCTTTATGAATGTCCATGTGCGCAGGATTAATCCATTCAAACCCGCCAACAGGCATGGGCTGCATCATTGCCCAGCCATAACGATTGTAGGTATCAAGATACATGATGTAACTGTTTGGAACAGCGGGTCGTATCCGTTCATGTTTGGGTTGTTAGCGCACGCGTATCGGTGGCTTGACATAGAAATCCCACCGCGGATTCCATGTTCTACAACAGATGCTGGTCAATATCGGTGAGCAGTTCTAATCCACCTTGGTTGTTGACAGCAGCGCATCCCAGGCCATGCCCGGTGACGAGAGGTAGTGCGCGGGTTCGAGCTTGTACATGTGCATGGCTGTATAAAAAAATGTTTCAAATACATCCGCGAGCTGCAACACATCTGTTCTCAAATACTAGTCATGATAGTCACCAAGGTTTTGACAACCGAACGCGGACCAAACATTATTTGCGTGTGTGTAGTCGTTGGCGAAAATATCTTCGCGAGACAACAACTAATGGAATGCCTCAATCGGTGGTAACTGAGTTTTGGCAAACTTTTCCCATCCGCTCATGTACTAGTGTGGGTACTCTCCTGTTCTAGTTATCAACTTTAACTTGTCAGGGTTAGCGGTACCATATCGACTGGTGATTTTGAATCAGTAGCTTTCGTGGGAAGCTCCGCTTCCTGCCGCCAGGTTGCTCACGAGTTAGTCTAGGGAGGAATTCAAAAACTGCAGCGATCAATAAACTGGAATTGTGTCGACCGAAACGTCATGTATTTATCCATGTAATTAGGTATGACGCTTATGGGAGCCTTTGATGCTGCTGCAACTCCTTGCATAATCAAGTGACCATCATACCCACACAGGTTATGAAGCACCACCTGGATTTTTTTTATTAAGAAAAATTCGCAACTGTAAATTGCATGCACTGTGTGCGGCTCCTCGACTTTTTTATCGGTGGAGCTAAAAAGCGCCATCGCAGATCCAAGACTGTTTTGCCTTAGGAACTCGCCAATGGCATCGTTGGTCATAATCATATCTATGGGCGAGCAGAGCTGTTGCCGGATTCATTTGGCTGTGACATATAGTGATTTTAGAAATACTTTTACCATGTTTGGGCTCTAGTGCCCAGGGCTCGGTACAACATTGGTGGCTAATTGGCTAACATCGACCACAGTGTAACAAAACCCACGTGGGACTTATTCAGCTACTTGAGCTGTGTTTGATGAAACCTCAGGAGCGTCCACGAGAATGTTTAAACATTCAAAGTCCGCGTAGATAACATACGAGACTTTCATTTTTTTGCTGCACTGCAGTAAATTTCAAAATGTTTTTGCCGGGTTCTGGTATGATTGTAGTTTTTTTTGCTGCAGTTTTTCGCTAATTCCACCACAGTAAAAGTTATGGTTGTCAAGCAACTATTGTATGCTGAACACATGCGTGCAAGGTTGCATGGAAACTTTTTACCCTTGTGCTTGTTGTTTCGGTATACCATTCGTGGAAAATCTTTTATCCACACATAATGATACCGAACCACTGAACCATCCGTGTCGCTTAATAATAACAAAACAATATTGAACCGCGCGCACTTCACCGCGGATAGTCTAATCTGGCTGCGGGTCCTGGTTCCAAACAAACACATTGACGGCGATGTCATGATTAAGCTGTTCAAACTTATTGATGTCAGTAACCTGTACAAGAAATTCAATGTTATCAAACATAAGTTCACCCAGGTATTGCTTATATTTTCGAGGCTCATCTGTATTATCGCTTGCGGGATGTAATGCGGACAAGAGCGCTCATTCAAAAAACTGGTTGTCAGAAATTTTCACATTGATTACTGACTGCGGTGGAATGCACGCTGACGTTGGAATGTAACTCGATCCGCGAAAAGGTTTGTACGGGGAAATATGAAGCTGAAGTTTCAAGTATTTGGAAAGCATCCATGCTGAACCTCCTCCGGAGTATTTTTCAAATTTCGCGAGGATCTTTGCGTAACTTTTATCAATTTCATCTTTGATGCCCTCAGTATCTTTATGGTTCAAGATTACACAGGCACCACTATGAAACCACGGCTGTGATGTTATAGATGGTGAAAACCCATCTTTGGTTAAATGGCCAGGCATGGTAAATTCCACATTGAAAACAATGTCAACCTTAAATTATGACGGCAGCGCCATCTCACCCACGTGGTGCAGCGTTGATATGATTCCCGAACGCATATTTGATAAAAGGTTTACAAAGTCTCTGTTTGGCTTATATACACTTGGAATAATCGCTCAGTAATCTTGAAGATTACTAGAGTGTTTGTATAACTTGAATTCTGGAACTTTTTGTAGGTGAACATACTCGACTGCCTCAGCAGCGATATTGGCTGCGATGCATTGGCGGTTTTGTTCATCCTCGACTATGTGTACAATTTCCGCCCGCTTGACTCATGAATGAATTTTAATATGTAATCGTGCTGCAGTTTCACGATGCTGTCTCACAGTCTCACACGGTTCAACTATGATACCTAATAACGCAAGTATATCAGCTTTTCTTGCGCCTCTTGGTATTTTTGTTACGCTCGCGGTCAGATTGTTTTATTTTTTGTACTATTAACATTGCCGTTGCCGTTGTAACTGGCTGTGGTTTATCCAGGGCAACTGGCTGTGGTTCAGTAGCGAGTCCTATTAACTCGTGTATGCTGGCTTTTCGCATACTGCTTGGTATTTGTATCCCACGCTCTCACGCGTGTTGCCTTAACTGATTAACGGTAGGCATACTGATATATAAGGAAAAATCAGTCTAATTGCAAGTATTTTTATTTTACCAGGCTAAAAAACTGCAACCGCTTCAATCCTGAGTTACAGTATTCATAATGACATGTTCTACCGCCAGGTTTATATTTCCAAGGCATGCACCTTTGCATTGATTGCATCTCAATGCCATTGAACTTCTGATACATTTACAAATTGTATTCTCTAATAGACATATTTATCTATGTTCTTGATTGATATAGTGTTGTGGAAATAATCATCTATCATCAATTGATGGTATACGTAACTTCAGGTGTATGTGATCCTCACTGAATATATAAGGTTGTAAAAATACTCGCAGTGGATAGTATTTGATTGTCTGACCATTCGCCGTAAAATACTTTTCGCCTGTGATAGTAATTTCCAGACTCTGGGCAGTGCGTTGTAAACATTTTGATCAGACCGCATCAACTGAAGATCATCATCAAATAGATTTTTGTGTTTTAATATAATTTTCTTCAATTCGGTACTTGGCCAAATCAAAATAAAATGCCTTGCACTATTTGTATATTGACTCCATAGTTTCTGTGTCTTTGCATGTACATATCTTTTCGCAAAACTCTAGACATTGCATCTCCCACTTACGAAAAATTGTCTTTGAAGATTCCATATATTAATGCTAAAGGCATCTCTCTAATTAATTTATTCTTGATGATCTTTGCTACTGCTATTATATTCACTGACTGTTTCAGTGTCATTTGAGTATTCACTCGTTTCACTATATGTACTAGGTGATCTAGTCAATGTTAGCGACTTTATTTTTTCTTTTTACATTATCATATAATGTCTTTTCACGTTTTTTCTCATAAGATTGGCCAAGTTTACATCATCACTGTTCCAAGATAATTCCTAAGTCGATTAATTTATCAAGATGCTCCGGATACGTATTTGAAAAATCATCATACATCTTTAGAGCCTCTTTAACAAATCAGAATAATGCATTTTAAGCGAAACAGCTATTTAATATTTTCTGTGATGTTACATACACTCTATTAGTCGGGTAGTTTGATTCCAGAATTGGATATATTCAAAAAATCTTTCAAAATACAATACGCATCAATCTATGAATTATTTCCATTTATATGTATACCGCAATAATTGTTTAGTACAATTTTCTCACACTAACTCTGCCACAGTGAATATAAAATATTCTCACACTAACTCTGCCACAGAGAAAATAATATTTTATAGAGTGTAGTGGCGATCAATAATCCTATTCCTACAGTGATATGTTTAGTCGCACAGAAAAAGGAATCTCTCATATGTATTATAGTTACAATCAATCATATAGACCTGATTGTGGCACCTAATATAGTAACTTTACTTGTGGGGGCCCAATGAGGGGGACGGGAGCTCACCACGGTTTTTTGTGTACACTTGCGTAATAATGAACTCGCGTGTGATTTAAGGGTAAAGTCATGGGGTATAAAAGGCTTTGACCTATACCAGTAAGAAAACTCCAAAAGTCCCATAATCCCACTACTGGAGAAATAAGCGAGTAAAACTGTTAAACTTGTGTATAAAATTCACTTATGTTGAGGGAGATGCGACCTAAAGCTGTCATTATGGTCAAGTGGTCTTTATATATGCAGGAAAATATGCACTGTTTTCTTTATAAAAAGGGATCTTTTAAACTTTGACTTTGTAATCAGATGATCCTTGTACTAGATATATACAAGCTGCAGTTTCTGTAGCAAGTTTGATTGCATTTTGATGTCATTCAAACCCGTTTTATCAACCATTTTTATGTGTGAAATTAATATAAATTTTCAAACACTTATGACTTATTTACAATATATCATCAATGCAAACTTTTATTTGCAATGGAAGCTATTTGAAGGTACCAGCTTTCGGTCAATATCGATCAAATGAAATGGTTCAACCATGACCAGTTTTCTAAAGTTTATTTTATAGGTTATCACATAGTTCATTCCACATTTTTAAAAAAATACAGTTTGTAAGTATCCTACATCCACCATAAAATTCTTTATAATGTGTATGAAATATAGCTTATGAAAACCATCTTTGAAACTTGGAAGAAATATTGAAAATTGTATGAGATTTCAGTGTTCTCCCCCTGGTCTATAACCTGTAGAGGCTCCCCAGAACTTACTGTCAGATCCACAATTCCCCATACACCTTCTTAGCATCACTTCATCTTAATTCAGGTTACCACTACACATTCATTTCCCCATCACACCTTTTAAAGATTATAATACACCACAGGGCTTAACTTTTTATGGCTAATTGGAAAATATTTGAAGAGCAATTTGTATTAAATCAATGCTAGTTTCTTTTTCGAAACGCATAATTACCACCCTTATTCCAATTGAAGCACACATTTCACCCCTTTTCAAAATTTGGGAGTATCTGTACCAGGTAAATATTACATGGTTTCAATATTAGGGTTGTCAACTTAAGAGGTTTAAGCTTTTGGAGATCAAAAAGAGTTTATGAGGTGCAAATAATTACTTTGATATACAAAGAATTATATTTAATAATTCATTCTTAATAGAAAACAAACAAGTTGAGTTGAATTTTGTGGTTTCACTTTTGTCAACCAGTTTAGTGCTCATGTTCAGTGTACTCAAAACAATGCCATCAATAATCCCCCGTCACTGTCAAAACAATGTCATCCATAATCCCTGTCACTGTCACAACAATAACTATTTCACTCAGGCAATGTATTATCTCAGCTTTATCTGAAAGATAATTCAGATCGTTTGTTCTTTAATTAAGTGTCATTGGTGGTTGCTTTCAATTACTTGGGAGTGTTTATTCCATGAAGTGACATGGGTAGTTACTTCAAGTACTCGAGGGTGTTTACTCCATGAAGTGTCCTGGGTAGTTACTTCAATTACTTGGGGGTTGTTTACTACATGCAGTGTCATGGGTGGTTGCTTCAATTACTTGAGGGTGTTTACTCCATGAAGTGTCATGGATGGTTATTTCAATTACTTGAGGGTGGTTTACTCCATGAAGAAAGCACTTTGAGAAAAAGCACTGGTTGCGAGGTTTCCATTCAGTTTAAATAATAGTTAGGACAAGGGAACTGATCCTATATTAATCTGCTCAGTACAAAAAAAAGTATTACAATAATTACTTTCATATTCATATTTTAGAACTGTTATATATACTTTAAAATACATGTGAAATTGATGTATTTTATTCATTTTGTACATTTATAGATGAAATTATCATTCTCATTGAACCAGTCTCATTGCTCTGTTACCGGCATGCAACCATCTACATTGCTTTCTGAAGATTTACAATAGTGAGAAGCTTCATGGCGTCTTGCAGACCTGTAATTATGTCGATTCAAAATTTTGTTTGAAGAGTATTTATTAAAGAAAACATCTGATTTATAACTATACCATATATGCGGATTAAGTAGAAAGCTGGAAGCTTGCTGGAAACTGTCTCTTCATAATTTAATGTAATTCATTGAATATTATGTTGACAAACATGTTTTTCAATGGTATATAATGTAGTTTAATTGAATTTAGGTTTATTAGCCGAGATACCAGAATCGTTATAATAATTAGTTCCAAGAAACAGTTCTTAGTTACCTGAGAAATTGTATTATAAATTTTAATTATTTATTTAGCATTATTATAGTAGTATGGTAAAATGGGGATATGAAAACACTTTTTTGTTTTCATAGCCCATGACCTCGCTACGCTTGGTCCGGCCTGCTCAAACAAACAAGTGTTTTCATTCCACACATTTTTATATACTACACTAGCATATCATTAGATGACATAGAAGCACTTTCTTTGTCGCATCCCCTTCCCTTTATATAATAATTTTACACAAATATTATGCTTTCCCTGCCCTCAGAGCATCTTTCTTGTCGCCCCCTCTGCCATTTACATAACAGTTTAGACAAAAACGATGTTTGGCCCGCCCTGACAGCTATTGATTTGAAAATGACATAGTACATAATGGATCTTAAATCGATACTGGAAGCATTTGTTAAGTCGTATCAAATAAACCAGAAGTCACCAGAATGGTATTCTTTATTATCTGCAACAGTTGGTGGATCAGAACAAGCAACAATCCTTGGCATTTGTCCTTTTGCAACTGCATATGATATTGCCAGAAGAAGACTTAGTACGCATCTGCCATATGTCACTTTACCTTGTATCTGGGGCACATTATTTGAGCCAGTTATCAGAAGATACGTTGAGATCACAATGAAAAAAAAGTACTTGGCAACAATATTTGTATTCAAGCTTTTGATGGTTTTAGATACAGTCCAGATGACTACATTGTCAGTGACAACAAAATCCTGTTGCTAGAATTCAAGTGTCCTTTTGCAAGAGATGTCAGCAAGTTGCCAAATTATTATCTGCCGCAAGTATTATCAGGTCTAGAGGATTCTGTTGTGGCTTCATATGGTCTGCTTGTCGATACCATTTTTCGTAAGTGTTTGCTGGAGCAATTTGGATATTATCCGGA
This sequence comes from Margaritifera margaritifera, assembly GCA_029931535.1. NCBI lineage: Eukaryota > Metazoa > Mollusca > Bivalvia > Unionida > Margaritiferidae > Margaritifera > Margaritifera margaritifera. The sequence goes on from JAQPZY010001617.1 coordinate 4,411,038, forward strand.
ATACGACAAGAAATTTCATACCGGAGGTTAATGTCGCTACGACAAGGATCCAGTAGCAATTGGCGTTATAGGATTTTTTAGCGACTACAATGACTTCTTCCATCTTGGTGAATCCTCTGAAGCTGAGTTTGTATCATACTTAAATAAAGATTTGCATAGAAAGCATGATTATGTTATTATTGACATTCAAGACCAACCTAATAACATTGCCACAGCGACTGATGTCATCACGAAAAGTGTCCAGATAAAAAGTTAGTCGTGGTGTTGTCATGGAAAATGTTCAAGATTACTTACAACTGCCTTCCTCGCGAGCCGGGTTATGACAACACTATCAAAAGATCCATACTTAAATTGCAAGAAATTGTTAGGGAATTAGAGAGTAGAAAACAGGTTATATAATGTTTGAATACGACTCAAGAAGAATTATGGCAGTATACAAGCGAGCCCACAGCGCTAAGGTAAAATTTTCATAGGGCTGGGATGTAGAAGATGTCATCTGGATACTGGATATCAAGTCGTTAAATGGCGCTTACAAATTTGTCAAAGACGCGCTCAAGATACTCAATCAGATATCGTAGGAGCATTTAGCGCACTTTGAAGCTTAAGCTGATATAGCTGTGAGCTAGAAAAACCTAGACGCGTTTTCGGAGAAGCATATAACAAACTTCGCAGCAAAATATATTTGTATGATCACGTTATGACAAGGATCGATGGCACCTTGCTATAATTACGACTGATAATAATGGTAGTTTAACTTCGCTAAGATAACATGGACGCGGCACACTAAGTTGTGCCAACACAGGCTTCTATTCTTTTACCGTCCGATATTTTTTTCACATATTGTTTCCTACTTACTAACGCACAGTGGGGTTAAATCTACTACAATGTTGTCCCTTATTTTAAATTCTTTAACAAGGTCATCTTGGCTAAATGCTCTGATTCAATATTTCTGAGTACGTCATGTAGACATATCTGCACATAGCTTTCTTATTTTGTAATTGCGGCTCTACTTTTCTAAAGGCGGCCTGGGCATGCCATTCCAACATCAGAAATAATTAACAAGATTAGATTCAGAAATGCACCAGTACTAGCAACATCTTCGGCACTAACGCTAACGGAATCGCTGAAAACAAAAATGACAGGCGGTTGTAATATCTGTACAATTGCTTAAAACAAAAAGCTCGTTTGTGATAGTTGTAATAATACGTGACCAGTTCAACAGGTTGTTCATATGTAAGATGACTGCTGATGTGATTGTTTTCTATTACGTCTCGCATCGTATATAATATTCTTTATTTAACCTCATCAAGATTCTCTTTCTAGTTCAATGAGATAATAATTATAAAGGGATGTCATCTTCAGCTGCAACATGTCATGATATAGTTTTGTTGCTGATTTGTCGTGTTTTCTGTATCTCTCCAATATTTCTCAGATCATTCTGGCGTACCAGGAGGAATTTCAATAGGTCTTGATAGGACCGTTTTTTCTGCATTACGAAATGCATATATCATTCCAGTTCCACCATTATTTTGTTTTATTAAGATATTGAATAGGCCAGAGTTTTGGCATCGTATTTGTGCGCTAGATAATACTTAAGTATGTTATAATATGCTTCAAATGTAAAAGAAACATCTTTGTTAAATTGACAGCTTTTCACATATTGCGGTAAACAGATTTAATGAGACATCTTTAAGAGAGCTTGCATATGATTCCTTGTCAATTAAGCGATCATAAATTTTCTTTTTCATTTTCGCATCTGCTTCTGGCGCGCTTATAAAATAATCGATACATATTTTCTCTGATGTCATATCATGACTGTATATAGTAATATTTAGCTTGTCCTCTGGAGACAATTGGTCTATGTGCTTATTAGCTGTTGCAAGAACGTCAAAATTATATACATCATAATGTATGTACTTCATGATGTGATGATAAGCTCCAGCTGCTTTATTTATACCCTTTCGAATTTCATCTTTCTGTGGTTGCTGTGGCTGTGGAATCTCTGATTTCCGCTCTGGTTGTAATTTATCATGAAATGTTTTAGTCATCAACGCGTAATATTTTGGATTATGATCTTGAACTAATTTCAAATAATTAACAATGCAGTCTAGTGTGTTTTCAAAAGTCGTTGTCTGCCCCTTGTTTGGAGCTGTCTAATCAAAGTAGAAGGCAGTTAGTTCTGAAACATCTTTGTCACTAAATCTGAAGCCAGTAAGCTCTTTCCTGGTAATATAATAAAGCTCTGCTGAAGGAAAATGATTGCCAAACTGTATTGAGAACCTAAATAGATTTTAAAGTGCTTCTGCTACTTTTTTCATTTCTATGGTTTCTTCTTTTTAATGTTGTGACTCTGCAGATTTCTTTGCTGCTAACCTGTTGTTAATAAGATTGAGAAGAGTCGGATTGTTTTCGCAAGAAATCTGTAAAGAAGCTGCTGTCAAACGCTCTGTCCTTGGGTAATCGTCCTAACGATACATCAACCGGAGGTGGCTCCGTAAAAAAATACGTTTCTGGCAGCTCTGTAACCTCTCCGTCAACTGAATGCAATTTTGCGTAGTGAATGGCTGCTGCAGACGAGAGTATATTAACATCAAGCCTCATTAAATATCTCGTGATCAGATAATGCGTCTCAGCCAGCTCTGCCAACGGCTCACAGACTTCCGGCTCAGGCTCAGGTTGTGGTTCAGGTAAAGGCTCACGAGACTCAGGAATTTCAGCTTCAGGTTTTGGTTTTTCTGCTTTTGGCTGCGATTGTGGAATTTCAGTTTCAGGTTGTGGCTCTGGCTGCTTTCAACTTCAGGTTCTTCTTCTTCTTCGTCATCATCTTCATCTTTATCTTCATCGTAAACGTTTTTACTGTTGGTGGTGGTGCATCAGGAAACTTATTAATGTCAATATCAGGTGGAAGATGTTTTTCTCAGGCAGTTCCATCACCTGTAGCATCGTTTCTTCATCATCATTAATTACACCAATATAAGCAAAAAATTCATTTTTGTTAATTTTGTCTTGTAACTTTATGTACGCGACAACGAAACCCGAGTACATTTTCGTTCACCCATATACATTTGTATAAATTACACAGAATTCCGTGACGTTGATTACTGCTTACGTTACCAAAGTGTAAAGGTCGAACCACAGGGATTTGTTTTAGGTCATGAGAGAACATTTAAGAATTCAATCGACAGTGCTGACAATGGAATGAATGAAAATAGAATTGGTTATCTATACGGCGAAAAAGTCGAATAGGTCTTGTGATTAAAGTTCTGTATCCACATTCTAATCAAATGATATACATAGTTATTTAAAAGCGGAATAATTTCGATTTGATTAATTGCCATATTTTATTTTAGAGGAACTGGTTAGTCGTACTTTATGGCTAAATTGTAATTTGTTGCTTACAAACATCTTAGTAAGCTCACTGTAGCTCCAACAGCAGGAAAAGCATTTAAACACCAGAAACTTGAAGTACTGTTTTATGCAAGGGATTAAAAGAAAGTTCAGTTCTTTTTTAGGCATTAAATATTATACAAGACTACTTCGTTACTCAGACAAAACTACTTTATTTCTCTGGATTACCTGTACATGCAATATTAGACAAGACTACTTCATTCCTCTGAATTACCTGTGCATGCAATATCAGACAAACCTACTTTATTTCTTTGAATTACCTGTACATGCAATATTAGACAAGACCACTTCATTTATCTGGATTACCTGTACATGCAATATTAGACAAGAATACTTTATTTCTCTGGATTACCTTTACATGCAATATCAGACAAGACTACTTCATTTCTCAGGATTACCTGTACATTCAATATTTGACAAGAATACTTACTTTCTCTGGATTACCTGTACATGCAATATTAGACAAGAATACTTTATTTCTCTGGATTACCTGTACATGCAATATTTGACAAGACTACTTACTTTTTCTGAATTACCTGTACATACAATATTAGACAAGACTACTTACTTTCTCTGGATTACCTGTACATGCAATATTAGACAAGAATACTTTATTTCTCTGAATTACCTGTACATGCAATATTAGATAAGACTATTTTTCATTACTCTGAATTACCTGTACATACAATATTAGACAAGACTACTTCATTTCTCTGGATTACCTGTACATGCAATATTGGACAAGACTATTTTTATTTACTCTGAATTACCTGTACATACAATATTAGACAAGACTACTTCATTTCTCTGGATTACCTGTACATGCAATATTGGACAAGACTATTTTTTATTACTCTGAATTACCTGTACATACAATATTAGACAAGACTACTTCATTTCTCTGGATTACCTGTACATGCAATATTAGACAAGACCACTTCATTACTCTGAATTACCTGTACATGCAATATTAGACAAGACTACTTACTTTCTCTGAATTACCTGTACATGTAATATTAGACAAGACCACTTCATTACTCTGAATTACCTGTACATGCAATATTAGACAAGACTACTTACTTTCTCTGAATTACCTGTACATGCAATATTAGACAAGACCACTTCATTACTCTGAATTACCTGTACATGCAATATTAGACAAGACCACTTCATTACTCTGAATTACCTGTACATGCAATATTAGACAAGACCACTTCATTACTCTGAATTACCTGTACATGCAATATTAGACAAGACTACTTACTTTCTCTGAATTACCTGTACATGCAATATTAGACAAGACCACTTCATTACTCTAAATTACCTGTACATGCAATATTAGACAAGACTACTTACTTTCTCTGAATTACCTGTACATGCAATATTAGACAAGACCACTTCATTACTCTGAATTACCTGTACATGCAATATTAGATAAGACTACTTACTTTCTCTGAATTACCTGTACATGCAATATTAGACAAGACCACTTCATTACTCTGAATTACCTGTACATGCAATATTAGACAAGACTACTTACTTTCTCTGAATTACCTGTACATGCAATATTAGACAAGACCACTTCATTACTCTGAATTACCTGTACATGCAATATTAGACAAGACCACTTCATTACTCTGAATTACCTGTACATGCAATATTAGACAAGACCACTTCATTACTCTGAATTACCTGTACATGCAATATTAGACAAGACTACTTACTTTCTCTGAATTACCTGTACATGCAATATTAGACAAGACCACTTCATTACTCTGAATTACCTATGCATGCTATATTAGACAAGACCACTTCATTACTCTGAATTACCTGTACATGCAATATTAGACAAGACTACTTACTTTCTCTGAATTACCTGTACATGCAATATTAGACAAGACCACTTCATTACTCTGAATTACCTGTACATGCAATATTAGACAAGACTACTTACTTTCTCTGAATTACCTGTACATGCAATATTAGACAAGACCACTTCATTACTCTGAATTACCTGTACATGCAATATTAGACAAGACCACTTCATTACTCTGAATTACCTGTACATGCAATATTAGACAAGACCACTTCATTACTCTGAATTACCTGTACATGCAATATTAGACAAGACTACTTACTTTCTCTGAATTACCTGTACATGCAATATTAGACAAGACCACTTCATTACTCTAAATTACCTGTACATGCAATATTAGACAAGACCACTTCATTACTCTGAATTACCTGTACATGCAATATTAGACAAGACCACTTCATTACTCTGAATTACCTGTACATGCAATATTAGACAAGACTACTTACTTTCTCTGAATTACCTGTACATGCAATATTAGACAAGACCACTTCATTACTCTGAATTACCTGTACATGCAATATTAGACAAGACTACTTACTTTCTCTGAATTACCTGTACATGCAATATTAGACAAGACCACTTCATTACTCTGAATTACCTGTACATGCAATATTAGACAAGACCACTTCATTACTCTGAATTACCTGTACATGCAATATTAGACAAGACTACTTACTTTCTCTGAATTACCTGTACATGCAATATTAGACAAGACCACTTCATTACTCTGAATTACCTATGCATGCAATATTAGACAAGACCACTTCATTACTCTGAATTACCTATGCATGCTATATTAGACAAGACCACTTCATTACTCTGAATTACCTGTACATGCAATATTAGACAAGACTACTTACTTTCTCTGAATTACCTGTACATGCAATATTAGACAAGACCACTTCATTACTCTGAATTACCTGTACATGCAATATTAGACAAGACCACTTCATTACTCTGAATTACCTATGCATGCTATATTAGACAAGACCACTTCATTACTCTGAATTACCTATGCATGCTATATTAGACAAGACCACTTCATTACTCTGAATTACCTGTACATGCAATATTAGACAAGACTACTTACTTTCTCTGAATTACCTGTACATGCAATATTAGACAAGACCACTTCATTACTCTGAATTACCTGTACATGCAATATTAGACAAGACCACTTCATTACTCTGAATTACCTATGCATGCTATATTAGACAAGACCACTTCATTACTCTGAATTACCTGTACATGCAATATTAGACAAGACTACTTACTTTCTCTGAATTACCTGTACATGCAATATTAGACAAGACCACTTCATTACTCTGAATTACCTGTACATGCAATATTAGACAAGACCACTTCATTACTCTGAATTACCTGTACATGCAATATTAGACAAGACCACTTCATTACTCTGAATTACCTGTACATGCAATATTAGACAAGACTACTTACTTTCTCTGAATTACCTGTGCATGCTATATTAGACAAGACCACTTCATTACTCTGAATTACCTATGCATGCTATATTAGACAAGACTACTTACTTTCTCTGAATTACCTGTACATGCAATATTAGACAAGACTACTTACTTTCTCTGAATTACCTGTACATGCAATATTAGACAAGACTACTTACTTTCTCTGAATTACCTGTACATGCAATATTAGACAAGACCACTTCATTACTCTGAATTACCTGTACATGCAATATTAGACAAGACCACTTCATTACTCTGAATTACCTGTACATGCAATATTAGACAAGACTACTTACTTTCTCTGAATTACCTGTACATGCAATATTAGACAAGACCACTTCATTACTCTGAATTACCTGTACATGCAATATTAGACAAGACCACTTCATTACTCTGAATTACCTATGCATGCTATATCAGACAAAACTACTTCATATTTCTGAATTACAGGTACATGCAATATTGGACAAGACTACATACTTTCTCTGGATTACCTGTACATGCAATATTGGACAAGACTACTTACTTTCTCTGAATAAACCTGTACATGCAATATTGCACAAGACTACTTCATTTCTCTGGATTACCTGTACATGCAATATAAGAATGGGGATAAATCAGACATCATTATCTTTTTTATTGACATAAAAACAAGATTAGACCATCATTATTCTAGGCCCATGCATATAGTCAAATTTAATTCAATTTTAATTTTAATTCGACCAAAATATTTTTTAAAAATCATTTCACTGTATCATATGTGATGACGTTTGTACAATTTGACCTTAACCTTGGACCTATGAACCTTTAGACCCAATGAATGCCAGGGATTGTTCATTTTCTCTCTACAGTGTATGAGGTCATTCCAAGGATGCAAACAAGAAGATATCTATTAGAGATTTTGAACAATGTTCGATCACCGACGATGCAAAATTGATGACAAATGGGTGACACATGACGACATGTTCATGCATTCATCTACAAGAGTAGATGTGTTATGTAGTGAAATAAATTGTGTTGTGTATCAACTAAAATGTATATCATGATAACCTATGACATAGGTGACATTCCTTAAGATAATAAGGCAGTATGACTGGTGTGCAAAACGCTCTGGGTTATACAAAATGCCTCCTTTAAATAAATTACCTTTCATAGTCTTTTTATGTGAAAGAAAAATTTCCACATTTAAATGATCCCCAAGGGATTGTCATAAATGATTCCACATTTCAAAGGTCACTAAGGAGTTAGTATAAATGGGTTTACTGTATTCTTATCTTTTACAGTGTATGATGATGATGATTCGCCTTATGTTTTTTTTTACACTACTTCTGGCTGCAGCATACACGTCTAATAACCAGTTATATGCAATGGTGTCAACGAGAGCATACATTCCTTTTGTTACAGATTTATAATATTTTGCAGAAGGAAAAAGGCACCCCTGTCTAGACATATGATCAAATTAAAAACAAACAGGCACCTGAATGATTGCATCTGTTTTTGATATTATGTATTCAAGTTTGTATGGTATATGACTCACCTAAAATATGTAAATAGTAATTACATATTTAGATTGTTATATGCACTACTGAACATAAATTCAAAACGATCCTTGTTTTTTTGATAAGTTCATTCCAAGCACAGACAAGTACTGAAATATATCTGATGAACTTTAGAAGACTAAAATTAAAGAGTAGTGAGGTAAATTTAAATTTAAACTATAAATGCCCTCTTTGATTGGATACATTTATATTGCCATAAAATGCATACATGTCGCTTTGAATTAATAATGCTTTAAGTAAATTATTTCTGAACTTTTGCATAGGTGTGCATGTCTTATTAAATATTTTGCAAACTAACTTTGAATAAAACATTTCAAGAACAATACAGTAAAACATTCTCACCACTATGAGACAGCAATATTATTCAAAACCCAACATAATAGTTCCATATAAAACTCTGCCTCCATAATCTATATATTACAACCAGATTTTGCTGGTCCCGACGGTGACTCTCTTATACATGTTGTGTCATTTTGACACTTGACAACGTAACTCTAAAGGCCCGAAGTCTCCCAAACGTTGACAGTAATATGTTCTGAGTTGAAACATTTATGTGATTATGTTATTCTGGAAATTATCGATTGTTTCCATTGATGAAATGAATATGAAGCAGTCAACTCTATGAAAAAATTAATAGAGAAGATAAACATATCATGAATACATCATTATCAATATATGGCAAAAATGAACCATTTATACCAATATTTTATAAACTTGAGTAGTTACAAAGGTATATGTTTCTAAAATGAATATTTTGAAATGAACTTGTTAAAAAAATATTCTTACAAACTAAGAAATTATATTACTAAGATATATAGTGTCGTATACTACAAAAGATTAAAAAATGACGACTTCACTTTCACAGCAAAGTTCAACTATAGCGTTAAGTAATCATGTTAAAACTGCAATATGGAATATAATCAACTCAGTTACGAAATCATGTTATACGTGTGTGTGTGTGTGTGTGTGGCGGGGGGAATCTTAAATAATTTTAATATGTTAGAAATCTTAGGCATAAATTACTAAAACTACTTCCTCCAGCTTTACATTTTTGTACTGGATCTCAAATTTTACTTGTCATACACAAGTAGTTATTATTTAAATAAAAAAGAGAAAATAAGGAGAAAACTTTCTGGACATGTAAACCTATAATACATTCGTGTACTAGGCAAGCGGACCAAGGACACAATTTATTTTTCATGCAAGGATAAACACTTTAGTGATCTTTGGAAAAGAGTTTTTTCAAACCTCTCAGTGTAAATTGTATTGAACAAAAAATGTACATTTTACCAAAGAATAAGGCATCAACATTTTAACTTTTTTTTTAACAAAAGAAACAATGTGCACATAATACAAAGAGAACGCAAAAGCATATGAAAAGAATAATGCAATATTTTCATAACATGGTTAACTCGACCAACCTATATTACCTTTCTGCATAGATGCTTCAATACAAAGATTTAATTGTATCTATATATATATATATATATAGAATTATATATATATATATATATATATATATATATATATATATATATATATATATATATATATATATATATATATATATATAAAGGATTTCATGTCAGTAATTTTTGTTTTTTTAAAAAGTCGGATTCATACATCAACTACGTATTTAGAGAAAAATCTAAAATAATATATCAGAGTTAGATTATAAATCAATCTATCTAATTTTTCTAGCTTGTTTATAAATCAGGCTGATAATTATTTTTCTATATCTTTCACTTGTTTCAGGATTACTTCAAACTTAGTAAAAGAAAAAATAGTATTAGAATATGTACCCCTAAAGATATATTGTTTAGCATTTAAAATAACTGTGTTAATTAGATCTTCCTTCTCATAACGATTCCAAAACCAATTTTAAGATAATTAAATACGACCTCTGTATTATTTGTTTAGCAAAAATAATTTAATTCCGTCAAAATTCTTGTATACATATACATTCGTAAAATAGATGCATTAAAGTTTCTTCATTCATACTACAAAATTCACACAAGGAAGAAGTTACTTTTCTGTATTTGTGAGAAATTCATTAGTTTTAAGTATTCTTACTATACATTCAATAAGATTAGTATCTGGTGTACATTTGATAAAAATAATATGTATTTTATTCTAGTCTAGTTCTTGCTTCTGAAAAAGCCTCTCGCATTTGTGAACACCAATGTCCACATAATTTTCTTTTGCTTTTCTCTTATACAGAAAACTGCTGCATTTTTTAACTTTAACATATTGTCTATCAGAGAGCCAGTCTCATTTAATTCGTTTTGTTTTTCTTTTTGCACTATAGCCCAACTTTTGGAACTGAAGACACAAGAACTTGGTATTTTATAAAGTCTTGGTTGTCAATGTCAAATTTCAATTTTAATACTTCAAAAGAGAAAATAAAATACTTATAAAATCATAAATATGTTTTATATATTATATTCCTTTATTTATACATTTTTCAAATCAGAAGGCACTTTTCTTATGAAGGATTATTGAGTTATTCCACAGTATATGATTTCTGAATGAGACAGCTTTTTCATTATAGATTAAACAACATCACGCTTCGAGTATTTGTTTCTTTCTTAAATGGCAGGCATTACAGATATATTTACAGAAAAGTTAACCTGCAAGTCTATTTATCAATTTACTTACGTTCGCCAATGAGAGAGAACTCAAGCTCCTGGACTTCGCCACATACAATAACCTAGTGCTAACGAACACCCTTGGCCCCCACAAACTATCCAGAAAATGGACTTGGCACGGCCCAGACGGAAAACATCACAACCAGATTGATTACATCTTGGTGAGAAAGCGCTTCCGGTCTAGCGTAAACATTGCCAGAACACGCAGCTTCCCAGGAGCTGATATAGGAAGCGACCATGACTTGCTGATGATGACTATCAAACTTCGTCTGAGGAAGACCAATAAGCCAAGACAAGTTAGGATCAGGTTCGACCTTGAAAAACTTAAAGATCCAAGCGTGGCACAAGCATTTGAAGCATCAATAGGCGGCAAATTTGCACCACTCACAATTCTGGGACATGAAGAAATAAACCTAGACTCCTTGATCATCACCTTCAACAAGGCAGTAATAGACACAGCCGGAGAGATCCTTGGCAAGCATCGTAGAATAAAGAAGCCTTGGGTCACAGCAGATACCCTAGACCTCTGCGATGTGAGGAGAAAACTGAAGTGTAAGTGAGGAGACCATGAAGGAGCAAAAAAATACAATGAGATTAACAACAGGATTAAGAAGAGCACAAAGAAAGCAAACGAAAGCTGGTTAGAGGACCAACGCAAGGAAGTCGAGAAAAGCCTGAACCAGAATGACAGTAAAAGGGCATACCAGTTGGTGAAAGACCTGACAACTAAGAAACAGGGGAGATCTAATACAATTCAGGACAAGGCTGGTAAGAGTCTGACAGAAAACAAAGACATTTTTAACAGATGGACGGAATACTGTTCGGAGCTTTACAACCAGGAAGCCTCTGGAGACCAAGCTGTACTAAACGTACCACTGACCACAACAGAGGTTGACCATCCGATCCTCAGGGACGACGTAGAGGCTGCAGTAAAGGCCCTAAAGAAGGGGAAGTCAGCTGGGGTAGACAATATACCAGCAAAACTTGTTAAAGCAGGAGGAACTTCCATGATAGATGTCCTCACAACAATCTGCAACCAAATCTGGCAAACAGGAGAATGGCCCACCCCATGGACCCAGTCTCTAATCGTGACTCTTCCTAAAAAAGGGAATCTACAACTGTGTCAGAACTACCGGACAATCAGTCTCATCATTCACCCAAGCAAGGTTATGCTTAAGATCATCCTCAATAGACTGAAACCCCAAGCAGAGCACATCATTGCGGAAGAACAGGCAGGTTTCAGAGCAGGACGTAGCACTACAGAACAGATCTTCAATCTTAGAATCCTCTGTGAAAAATATCTCCAGCATCAACAGAACCTTTATCATGTCTTCATTGACTTCAAGAAGGTTTTCGACAAGGTATGGCATGCAGCCTTGTGGGCCTCCATGCGGATATACAACATAAACGCAAAATTAATCCGCACTATAGAAACCCTGTATGACAAGGCGACTATTACAGTTCTCGTCAATGGCAACATAGGATACGGGTTCAGAACGACAGTCGGAGTCAGACAGTGGTGCCTTCTCTCACCCACTCTCTTCAACATCTACCTGGAAAGGATTATGTCCGACGCCTTGGAAGACCATGCGGGCAGTGTCAGTGTTGGAGGCAGAACAATCACCAACCTGCGCTTCGCTAATGATATCGATGGCTTAGCAGGAGATGAAAAAGAAATGGAAACCTTAGTGAACCGTCTCAATCAAGCATCACTAAGATATGGGATTAGGATCAATGCTGAAAAGACAAACCTAATGACAAACAACCCGAGTGGCATCCAAAAGGAAATAAGAGTGAATGGACAGAAGCTGGGCACAGTAACAAGCTTCAAGTACCTAGGTGCTATCGCCTCTGATGAATGTTCAAAACATAACGTTCTTTCCAGAATTGCGCAGACAACAGCTGCTCTGGCTAAGCTGAAGCATATTTGGAAAGACAGCAACATCACGCTTGGGTCCAAGATCAAGCTTATGCGCTCCCTCGTCATGTCCATATTCCTATATGCATGTGAGACATGGACCCTAACAGCCGAATTAGAGAGAAGAATCCATGCCTTAGAGATGAGATGTTATCGAAGGATCCTGAAAATCTCATACTTAGACCACGTCTCCAATTTGGAGGTGCGCACTAAAATCAAAGGTGCAATTGGACCTTATGAAGATCTGCTCACCGCTGTAAAGAAACGCAAACTAAGATGGTATGGTCACGTCTCACGCTCAACTGGCCTGTCAAAGACAATCCTACAGGGCACAGTGAGAGGAAAGAGAAAACGAGGCAGACAGAAGAAGAGATGGGAAGACAACATCAAAGAGTGGACAGGCATGGACTTTTGCAAAGTCCCAAAGAGCAGTGGAGAACAGGGCGAAATGGAGAGAGATTGTCGCAAAGTCATCAGTGGTGCCCCTACGACCAGCAAGGTTACGGGAGAAATGAAAAATGAATACTATGAGCAAATGTCATCAAGAAATTATCACACAACTCAATAAATAGTTCCCATTACGTTCGTCTGTGCGTGGAAATAGCTTCCGGTTGCCATTTTGTAGGTAAAGCTATTGTGTTTACGATTCGCTGCCAAACGTAACAAAGAAATCGGATTTAATTTGTAAGGAATCAGTTCTTAAGTAAAAATGTCTGCAAAGTCAGTCAAGAAAAGGTAAAAAAAAAAAAAAAGAATGTGAGAAAAAAGTATTGGAAAGGTACGAGTCAAAGCTAAGCATAATCGGTGGTATTGATCCTTATGAAACGGACAAAGGAAAGATGACCAGTAACGTGCAGTGCCTTCCATGGATAACTTATATTGATATTTTAAATTATTTGGTGAACACCAGAAGTGCTTACACATTACACGATTTGAAAACATACAAATCACTTGAAGCTTACAATCAGTTTGTGAGCTGATGGGTCAAAGACGTCCTGCGAAGATGTTGGGTTTCATGACATTTTTCACTTCACACTTTTTCGTATACCACATTACAAAAGTAGGAATCATTATATTGTATTTCATGGAGTTAATTTATGCTTCATTTGAAAGGGCTTGACAAATCAGCAAGTTTACAGGTGGGAGCCCAATTAGGATGTATCCGATCATACAAGTCTCCAGGTTTTCATAAAAAAAAAAAAAAAAAAAAAAAAATGAGTAAATAGTTCTAAGTGACTAGATACAGAATAAGAATATAGTATAGCACTTTTATAAACCTATTTAGCATCGTGAAGGCATATTGGAAATTAATACATGGCAAACTTATTAGCATAAAATATCATAGAAAAACACTGGTATCAAATGCAGTACAGATGCACTTATGTCCAGCAAGGTTTAATAAAGCGAAACCGTTCACGAATTTCTACGTGTCTGTGTTATTCACTTTAAGAATTGTATTTGGTGTATACTACTACTACTTATAATAATAATAATAATAATAATAATAATAATAATAATAATAATAATAATAATAATAATAATAATAATAATAATAATAATCTGTACAACATTCCATGGAATTACCTTGAACAAAGTGGTCTGAGCAGATTTTTGAATACTTTGAGGGCAGGTCTTTTCTGTTGGTTTTGGCTAAATATGTTCGTCGCCGCTCTTCACTTAACTTCTTCGTTTGCTCTATTTCTAATTCCCTCACAACAGGTATACCGTAAAAACTACGTTTCACAGAATCGTCTGCACGGTTGCAACATACAGAAGTGAAGCGACAGCAACACAGACAACGTACTGTGCCGCCCGACACGAGGAGAACACTGTTAGCACAAGTACATCCTAACGACTTCGACAATGAGATGATGGATCCGTATGCATAACCACCACAACCAACGCCACCATTACCATCACCACCGCTACCATCACACAACCAAGAGAGTAAAGATCGTGCAGGAGTGAAAGTCGTTGTGTAGCACCCAAGGAGTAATAAGCAAATTGAACTCCAGAAGATTTCGAATGACACTGTCAGATTAGATAATTTAGGTCAGAAGTTCCCGCAGAGAAAGCGGCCGCGTTTAACAGTAACTTGTTTGATTCTATGTAAAACGACTTGAAACGACAGTGTTAAGCTCAGGATCGAGATCACTTGCGACTTTTCATCACCTATGACAGTTTGCAATCTCGTGTATGGATAGAATTTAGCGGACCAGTTGAATTAACGGCTTCCGCGATCATCGAAAATATTCAGAACGTGCTGCTTTCTAAAATACGAGTGTGACATCATGGATGGAACATATTGAAAATTATAAGTTTTTATTGACTCGTTTACGACCAGCTGCCAGATTGTCCTCCACACGGGTAAATGTATTACCCATGAGGCTTAAATCTTTTGCTAGTGACCTTACTGAATAGGATTAATACAAATCAAGATGTGCGAGAACTTTCCCTGTAGACCTTACTGAATAGGTTTAATACAAATTAAGATGTGCTAGAGCTGGCCTGAAGACCTTACTGAATATGTTTAATAAAAAATCAAGATGTGCTGGAGCTGGCCTGTAGACCTTACTGAATAGGTTTAATACAAATAAAGATGAGCTAGAGCTGGCCAGAAGACCTTACTCAATAGGGTCAACACAAATCAAGATGAGCTAGAGCTGGCATATAGACGTTACTCCATAGGGTCAATACAAATCAAGATGTGCTAGAGCTGGCCTGTAGACCTTATTGAATAGGGTCAATACAAATAAAGATGTGCTAGAGCTGGAATGTAGACCTTACTCCATAGGGTCAATACAAATCAAGATGTGCTAGAGCTGGCCTGTAGACCTTATTGAATAGGGTCAATACAAATAAAGATGTGCTAGAGCTGGACTGTAGACCATACTGAATAGGGTCAATACAAATCAAGATGCGCTAGAGTTGGCCTCTTGACCTTACTGAATAGGGTGAATACAAATCAAGATGTGTTAGAGCTGGCCTGTATACCTTACTCAATAGGGTGAATACAAATCAAGATGTGCTAGAGCTGGCCCGTAGACCTTACTGAATAGGGTCAATGCAAACCAAGATGTGCTATAGCTGGCCCGTCGACCTTATTGAATAGGGTCAATACAAACAAAGATGTGCTAGAACTGGACTGTAGACCTTACTGAATATGTTTAATACAAATGAAGACATACTAGAGCTGGCCTGTAGACCATACTGAATATGTTTAATACAAATGAAGACATACTAGAGCTGGCCTGTAGACCATACTGAATAGGGTCAATACAAATCAAGATGTGCTAGAGATGGCTGTCGACCTTACTGAATAGGGTCAATAAAAATCAAGATGGGCCAAGATGTGTTAGTGCTGGCCTGTCTACCTTACTCAATAGGGTCAATACAAATAAAGATGTGCTAGAGCTGGACTGTAGACCTTACTGACTAAGATCAATACAAATCAATATGTGCTAGAGCTGGCATATAGACCTTACTGAATAGGGTGAATACAAATCAAGATGTGCTAGAGCTGACCTGTAGACCTTACTGAATAGGGTCAATACAAATTAAGATGTGCTAGAGCTGACCTGTAGACCTTACTGAATAGGGTGAATACAAATCAAGATGTGCTAGAGCTGGCATATAGACCTTACTGAATAGGGTGAATACAAATCAAGATGTGCTAGAGCTGACATATAGGCCTTACTGAATAGGGTGAATACAAATCAAGATGTGCTAGAGCTGACCTGTAGACCTTACTGAATAGGGTCAATACAAATTAAGATGTGCTAGAGCTGACCTGTAGACCTTACTGAATAGGGTCAATACAAATTAAGATGTGCTAGAGCTGGCATATAGACCTTACTGAATAGGGTGAATACAAATCAAGATGTGCTAGAGCTGACCTGTAGACCTTACTGAATAGGGTCAATACAAATTAAGATGTGCTAGAGCTGGCATATAGACCTTACTGAATAGGGTGAATACAAATCAAGATGTGCTAGAGCTAGCATATAGACCTTACTGAATAGGGTGAATACAAATCAAGATGTGCTAGAGCTGACATATAGACCTTACTGAATAGGGTGAATACAAATCAAGATGTGCTAGAGCTGACCTGTAGACCTTACTGAATAGGGTCAATACAAATTAAGATGTGCTAGAGCTGACCTGTAGACCTTACTGAATAGGGTCAATACAAATTAAGATGTGCTAGAGCTGGCATATAGACCTTACTGAATAGGGTGAATACAAATCAAGATGTGCTAGAGCTGGCATATAGACCTTACTGAATAGGGTGAATACAAATCAAGATGTGCTAGAGCTGACCTGTAGACCTTACTGAATAGGGTCAATACAAATTAAGATGTGCTAGAGCTGGCATATAGACCTTACTGAATAGGGTGAATACAAATCAAGATGTGCTAGAGCTGACCTGTAGACCTTACTTAATAGGGTCAATACAAATTAAGATGTGCTAGAGCTGACATATAGACCTTACTGAATAGGGTGAATACAAATCAAGATGTGCTAGAGCTGGCATATAGACCTTACTGAATAGGGTGAATACAAATCAAGATGTGCTAGAGCTGACATATAGACCATACTGAATAGGGTGAATACAAATCAAGATGTGCTAGAGCTGACCTGTAGACCTTACTGAATAGGGTCAATACAAATTAAGATGTGCTAGAGCTGGCATATAGACCTTACTGAATAGGGTGAATACAAATCAAGATGTGCTAGAGCTGGCATATAGACCTTACTGAATAGGGTGAATACAAATCAAGATGTGCTAGAGCTGACATATAGACCTTACTGAATAGGGTGAATACAAATCAAGATGTGCTAGAGCTGACATATAGACCTTACTGAATAGGGTGAATACAAATCAAGATGTTCTAGAGCTGACCTATAGACCTTAGTGAATAGGGTCAATACAAATCAAGATGTGCTAGAGCTGACATATAGAGCTTACTGAATAGGGTCAATACAAATCAAGATGTGCTAGAGCTGGCCTGAAGAGATTATTCAAAAGGGTCAATACAAATCAAGATGTGCTAGAACTGGACTGTAGACCTTACTGAATAGGGTTAATACAAATGAAGACATACTAGAGCTGGCCTGTAGACCATACTGAATAGTGTCAATACAAATCAAGATGTGCTAGAGATGGCCTGTAGACCTTATTGAATAGGGTCAATACAAATCAAGATGTGCTAGAGCTGGTCCATCGACCTTATTGAATAGGGTCAATACAAACAAAGATGTGCTAGAGCTGGCCGTCTACCTTACTGAATAGGGTCAATAAAAATCAAGATGGGCCAAGATGTGCTAGTGCTGGCCTGTCTACCTTACTCAATAGGGTCACTACAAATAAAGATGTGCTAGGGCTGGACTGTAGACTTTACTGAATAAGATCAATACAAATCAAGATGTGCTAGAACTGACCTGTAGACCTTACTGAATAGGATCAATACAAATCAAGATGTGCTAGAGTTGGCCTGTAGACCTTACTGAATAGGGTCAATACAAATCAAGATGTGCTAGAGCTGGCCTGTATGCCTTACTGAATAGGGTCAATACAAATCAAGACGTGCTAGAGCTGGCATGTAGACATTACTGAAGAGGGTCAATACAAATCAAGATGTGGCAGAGCTGGCCAGTAGACCTTACTCAATAGGGTCAATACAAATCAAGATGTGCTAGAGCTGGCCCGTAGACCTTACTGAATAGGGTCAATACAAACAAAGATGTGCTAGAACTGACCCGTAGACCTTACTGAATAGGGTGAATACAAATCAATATGTACTTGAGCTGACCTGGAGACATCAAACTCCAAGCTTGTTTAAGAAGGCGTTTTAACTCTCAGCCTATCAAAACTTACTGTTCAAAAGTAATTCATTCATTGGCTGGCACAAAACTCTAAGGTTCAAATTCTGTCTTTGTTTGATCTCTGGGCATTTAGTATGACACTCCTCTATTATCACATACGTATTTATCAGTCAATGCAAGATCCTGTACCACTGCCATTGAATGTATAGCGCATTCTGAACACACTCATGTTGCAATTCTGGGGTGACGGGTTTGATCCTCACTAATTCAAAGTGCTTTTCTTTTTTTTTTTTCTACAACTCGGAGACCACCCTATTCCAACACTGGAGCTGTCTAGAATAATTGACTTGTGAGGACTTGCTTGACATTAAATAATCAGTTTTAAGAATAAGCTGTAATTAAATTTCAATCCGACTTGGAACAATCTCTTCCAATGTTCAAGTATAATCAATCTTATTTTTTTCAGGCAAATTAAGGTTTTGACTATTTTAAGTTTCCTAAATAAAAGTTTAAGAGTATTATGCATTAAGTAAGAGCCCACAGGACTAAAAGGATAAAGCTTGATCTACCATATTATGACACAGACATGGTTTTTATATGAGCAGTTTCCAAAAGGATCTAGTTTTATCTGCAATGTTATGCCACAGACATGGTTTTTTATCTGCAGTTACTAAAAGGATAGTTTGATATGCCACATTATGACACAGACAAGATTTTATAAAAGCAGTTACTAAAAGGATACAGTTTGATTTGCCATGTTATGACAGATAAGATTTATGTATGAGCAGTTTATAACTGAAATATTTGGAATGCAACTGATTAAATCACACGGCTAGACTTTGGATACATTAAATTGTACAGTTCGCCATTAAAATGAACACTTTCACACAATGTAGAATGGGGGGGGGTCGGAGTGAGGGAAGGACAGGCAGGTAAATGTCTGCAATACTTTTGTGACTTCTATATAATAGGAGAGGAATAAAATAAAGAGTAAGAGGTAGAAGAGGAGAAGAAGATGGAGGACAGGTTTGCTAATAAGATACTGTACCCAGGGATGGGAATGGGAAGAAAAAAAAGAGACCACAATTTTGGTTTCCAATCAAACTTTATTGAATTTCAGACTTAAACATTCTCTCCTTTTTGAATTTTCCTTAATTATAAACATATAAACCCACCATACAATAAGCCCGATAATAAGTAAAACATTACACTGGAGTTTACAAAACTCAAATAGTATGGCAATTTTACAATAGAATAGCCGACAGTCATTGTAATCAAAGACAATATGCACTTTAAACAGGAGGTCTGTACAGCATCAGCATATGTGCATGTAAAATTATGTATTCTTGTCAAAATCCCCCCTTCATCCCCGATATACCCTGAAAATAAAATGGGGCAGTAAATCTCCGAGAAATCATGTTTCCTGACACAATTTAATACTAAAACAAATTCTGCAAAAGCGGTTTGTACTGCAACATCAAGAAACAATAATACATAGACATTAATGAATTGGCTGATGCTGTACAGAAAACTCTACTTTCCCAACAATGTCAATATTAAAAAATTAATGTAATTTCTTCCCTACTTTGTTTGGAGCCTATTATGTCCAGATTCCAGTGATTAAAAAAAATTTAAAAAATCACAATTTCTTTATCAACTGATCGATACTTACTCTTTTGCTCTATACCAGTGTCTCTCTCTCCTCCCCCCCCCCCAAGTCAAGAGAGATTATTAGTCATGAATTGGATTATTAATATCATTATTAAAGGAAGATATTATGTTATGTTTTATGTAAGCGAAGAACATCCATGATACTTGCATATTTGGCTATGATGGCTTTGAACTTTGCCCTTGTCAACTGCAAAAATGTACCATATTTTTGAAACTATATGTCGAAGAAAATTCTATTCATAAACTTTACTGCACTTGTCAATCGTAACTGAACTTGTCAAATTTAATCTTTCAAAGAAGGGTGGCATAAAACTTTGCCTTTTCTTCATGGCACAACGGATTAAGAACCACACTAAAGCATCAATTAGCATTTTGGCCAGTGAGATCACAATTCTGGAAATCAGTGGCAAATAAGAGTCACAATTCAGTGACATTTTCTCCAAATGTTCACAGTGTGCGAATTGCCAAAATGACTGTTAATAGTAATACCTTATTTTGCATTAATATTTATATCCAATTATTGAATTAATCACACTTAAGTCTCTGCTCAATATAATTGCTGTAACATTTTAATGAAAACATAAAATATATATACATAATTTCACAGCTGATGACAAATTAAGTTGTCATAAATAGTTGCTTAATCTGTACATCAATTATAATACCTAATAGAAATGTACACCTATATCAACAAACACCTAATATAAATGTACATCTATTTACACATAAAATATACAACTGGAAAGAGAGATTTCATAAAGCACTGTACAAACTTGTCCAAATTCTCATCGTATGACAATTTGGACATAATCCATAACTGCTAGTTGAACCTCTATATATATATATATATATATATATATATATATATATATATATATATAGTGAGATAGCGTGAGAGAGAATCATATTATATTGTCAGAATTTATCAATATAAGCAATAAAGTTGGAAATTTTAAAGGTATCTGGTGGTACAAAAGCTTAACTTTTAACGGATCATCCTCAATATTTTTTTTTGGGGGGTGGGGGGTGGGAAGGCCTAGAATTTTCTTTCAAGATGGAATATTTTTTTCTTTTACCTCAAGAAAATTAATTATTTTCAACTAATATAATAGACATAATAGATCTTTTGCTATAAATCAGAGCAAGAATATTTTTTCCAGCTACTTAAGAGCTGGACATTTTTTTTTAGAAAAAATCCCAGGCGTCCACCCCACCCCTGCCCCCTGAAAATTAAATGGTCGATCCCTAAATGTCTCAAGTTATGCCTTCATTGGCTAACATCTATTCTGCCTCCATCCTTTAACAATTATTAATAATGTGTAAGATCCACAAACAATGAAATCCAGTGCTTTTAGACTGGACTTGGTTAAGGAAAGATTACCTGCATTACTGTCAAGTCATCAATATGGTTAAGGGCCTTAATACACATTTTCTGATTGCAAAGTTCCATGATTTTCATCACCACCTTCCTTTTTTTAAAAAGAAAAGAATGACAATATAAATATATTACTTAATCTGCATCGAATGTTGCATGTGATCCCTTTGACGCATGAAATGTCAATATACAAAAGAAACAGTGCAGGTAATGAAGGACTAGGGGTGGACGAGTGGGTGGGTGAGGTACTCTTACCAATGTGCCTTGAATTCTGAATTAATATTCTTTATTGTAGTCTTTCTTGGCATAGAATTTCAAATCTAAACTTCTTTCAAAGCATGGCATATGCTTCCATGAGAAAACTATACAGAGAAATTATGTAGAAATATTTGGTCAATCATAAAACATAAAAAAGTCATTACTACCGACATATTATCAATGAACAGTTAACATTAGGTATACTGAATTACATTTCAGTATGATTATCAATAACACAATCATCTGTAAAATGAGAGAAAATCATCCTAAATGTTTCATTATTTTGAACTGTTGTCCTCCGAAACAATATCAGTTTTGCAAACAGAACTACAATGAATTTATTCAAATATATATATATATATATATATATAATGGTACATACAAAACAGTTTAACAACCTACAACTTGAGCTTTCAAACATCACGTTTCGGACCAAGAAGAGGCCTCACTTTTGAATTGGGACTCTCATGTATGTTAAATCATTAAATTACCTTTCATATGATACAGCAATACAATACAATGGAATCCCATGTTAATAAACTCGTACTTAATGTCTTTTCGGATTTAAATTACAAATGTGTTTTATGGAACTTGAATGTCCCACCACAGTGCCCGAGAACTGACCTAAATGCAAAACTTAACTGGATGGGCAGACAGATGGATATGGATATACACAATATGATCCTACCACACGCATGATGAGCATAAAAAAGTGATTGCAGTCCAAATGATGCCATTAGTAGAACTTTGTCATTTATGAAAAGAAAGTACATTAGGAACAAGATCACTATGACCTGTACTAATGGCTTAGAGGTTACTGAACTTCTGAGGAGGAAACTGTACTGAGAATCAAAACTACAAATGTAAAAAACAAAAGTCCCTCAAAGGTAATGATACTCTACTGGCCAAAAAGAATTTCCAGGAATTCAAGGTAAGACCATTTCTTACTTTTAACTGCCGAGTGTTGAAACCATCTTTGATATTGTTCAGCACTAACAAGATTTTCAAATTTGCTGCTGTGGTGGACATACTGGATGTCAGATTGACATCATTTTCATTTAGGACCAAGCAGACATCCTTAGAAGTCTTTTGGTGAAAACCCCATGTCAATATGACCAACCATTCTGGGGGAGTAGTTAAAACATAATTTTTAAGATGGCCATCATAGCAGCCATATTGGATGTACAATTGGCACCATTTTCCTTTAGGACCAACTAGATATCATAAGAAGTCTTTTGGTGAAAATCATACGCCGATATGGCCATCCATTTGGGAGTAGAGACAACAATATTTTCAAGATGGCCACCATAATGGCCATATTGAGGGTCAGTTGGCATAATTTTCATTTAGGACCAACTAGACACCATAACAACTCTTCTGGTGAAAACCCCATGCAAAATGACTTTCCATTTAAGAGGAGTAGCAATAACAAGATTTCCAAGATGGCCACCATGGTAGCCATACTAGATGTCATTGGCACCATTTTAATTTGGGACCACCAATACATCATACGACATCTTCTGGTGAAAACTCCATCTTCATCTGACTTTCCATTTTGGAGGAGTAATGATAAGATTTTCAAGATGGCTGCCATGGTGACCATCAGGTTGGCACCATTTCCATTTACGACCAACTAAGTTCAAATCACGTTCAAGTCCATCATTTCCTTCTTTATTTGTAACCCGTCACGATAAACGTTTTCTTTGAAAAATAAATAATTACTGGTATTTTGGCATCTTGCTTTTGTTATCTCAACAAAACGATATAGATAACACTGCAATTAGTACAGTTGCCACTTTTGTCTGGTATGAAAATCTAATGTGTCACCCGATGACATACTGACGGATTATTCTGAATTCGTACAAAAAGATCTATAGACAATCCATCACATATTCAGGTTAGCTCACATGACCGGTCATGCAAAGCCCTAAATTGGGGACAAATCCTCATTAAACCCAACCTTCTTTTTCCACAATGACCTTAACATTATCGATTCCAATGCCAACTTCATTGCTGCAAAGTTATACCCATGTCTTGCAATCTTCTGAACACAGGCCTTACAAAAAGCATCCATTCAAAAAAGATTATACAGCTTAAAACAATGTAGTTAGGTTTGCAATCTACTGTGAATCTCTTTAAAGATTATACAGCTTTAAACAATGTACTTAGGTTTGCAATCTACTGCGAATCTCGTTAAATTCACGGAGTACAAATTTTCATGGTTTTCTTGGGCAAGCTAGACCACAAATTTAAAGTTGCAACAAAATAAGAACCATGCTGATATTCAAAGCACCACCACCCCTCCACTGTATGCCATATTAATGCATCACTTGTTTGTTGGTTGCAATACCAACAGTATTTAAAGTAATGATATATACACACACACATGATCTGTTAATGCAAGACGAGGAACAATGAAATTTATGGATTACGATTTAATACACATGCAAACTTTTGTGAATTTGAAAGCTCTCAACTAATGTAATGATTATCTGATGTCATAGTAATGCAGAATTATTCAGTTTTTGTCCTTCTTTACTCTTCTAAACACACATTATATCCATTTATAACAAATGCTCTATAAAACTTGATGTAATCCAAAGAAATTTCCAAATATCTGAGAAGCGTGCAAGCATTTAAGTTAAAAAAAATAATATATCTCACTTTGCGCCTTTTCTAAGAACACGTATCCTTGAATAACATTAGCAGCTGTTTATTCATGAAAGTATCTGATATATGGATCAGGATATAGTCAGGCACTGTTCCGTACCGAATAGATAAATGTGAAAGTGATTCCCATGTTTGATTTAAATATTAGTTTCATGAATAAAAAAGTTTTCAGTACATATTTTTTTATTCTGATGATCTCAAGTACAATTAATTATTCTATTGAACAATGGAACACAAGAGCACATTGCTTTTACTAATTGTGCTTCATACATATAACTACTGAATAAACAATCAAATCAGTCCCACTTTCTTGAAGCCTATTTTAACAGTGCCCATCTGATGTGTTACTTTGTCATGTGTGGAGATTATTCATTTTGCATTAATGGGCTGAAGTGTAGATGTTTTTCAGACAGACCGAGACCCAATCTGATGGAACATCCACACTGTCCTCCCATTTGTTAAACTGAGCAATCATCTGGAATGAATACCACTACTAAAGTGTGATTAGAGTTCATTCTTAGAGAATCGGTTGACCGATAAATCTGAGGGTTCTGTGCATGTGGCTGGCACAAAGATATGAGGTCATTTTCTTTCGATGAGAAGGCAGGCTCTCCCTGATATTAGCTTTGAAAACACCAAAGAGCACTACCACCTTCTGTTCACACTAATTACAGCAGTGGCATTAAGCTTGTTTGATTTTCAATGTGTGCAAAAGGATGCTTGTGTCTTACTTGATTCAGATCTCCACATTTATGATAATTTTTAGCAATGAATAACTTGCCAAACCAATCCAATTACTGCAGTATGAATTAAATTGGTCTGCTCAGAAATGCATTCAAGTGAATAATTGTATAATCTTTTAAAGATATATATTCATCATTGCTCAATAATAATTTGTTTGCTTTTTTTTTAAATGACAAATCCATGAAATTAAGTACCCATAAATATGCATTTAATAAAAAACCAGATCCCAAAATTGTATGCAATTCACAGCAATTAACTTTAAAAACTCAAGTTTGGTAGTTTTCTATCATATGACAATTGCTAAATATTGCTTCTTGAATTGGACATTTTTTTGAAAAATGATTTATATTTAAACCAATTTATCTGATGGCCAGGTTTATCCAGTCTTTTAGGGCAAGATTTTCATCAAGTAAAACTGAACAGACAGTACCTAGGAGAACTGGACAAGATCTCCATTTCTCTCTTTTTTGTGGTCTGTAAATATCTTGTTGAATAATTTTATTTTTAATGATAACCTAACACACATAAAAACAATTGGATATTGTTGTCTTCCATCTCAATGAAGTATACCAGGAGCTGAACATTTAATAAATATTTAAAAAAACAGTTATTATGTTTATGTAAATAAGGAAATACACTGATCAAGGTGACAATAAGTTGTATGCAAACGAGTCTTTTATTGACAAAAACAGTTCAGGACAAAGACAAATATATGCAATAAAATGGCTATTCATATTCTTGTGACAGCACCATTTTTTTAAACTTATTTTCTATTTGTAACAAATAAAGTGTATGAACAAAATTTTTGAACATACAATTTACAGCTAAGAAATGGATGAAAATATTTTGATTCATGATTTTTTAGAACTTAAAATAACACGACGTTTCCAAAATGCTTGAAACTTGACACAAATACAAATTCACTAACAAAGATGCAAAACTAAACTGAATGTACATGTGTATTCATACAAAAGTGAAAATATAATGTGACTAAGAAAATTCAGGACATGAATGAAAGATGAATCAAAATAAATCATTTTATTGTAAAATGTTTTTATTTGTGAAAAATAATTTAAGATCATTAATAAAAACTCTAATCAGAAGTGATATCCATGCAATGTAGAATACTGTTTAAGCTTCAGGGAGCAAGAACGAGTCAACATTCAAATAAAACAATGCTAAAGAAAACACCAGGACTATTGAATATCACTCAATGCAGATCAACTATAGAGACAATTTGCCTCTGTAAAATTTACTTTTCATTATTTGGCTATTTCTGTGTAAAATTATAAGAAAGAGGGCTATACACAGTAATTATCTGTGGAAATTGGTCACCCATGAGAGCAGGTTTGATGGGAAGCATTTTCTAATGCTTACGTTCATTTATCAATAAAAACCAAGACATTGCTGGTTACAATGGCAATCCATCTTCGTTCTAAGACAATTATCTTTGCAATAAAAAGTGTATTTTTTCCCACTTCACCTCTCTCATTGCTTAAGCTGCAACCTGCAATACTTTTCCCAAATTAACATATTGTGCCTTACACTCGAGTTGTTTCATCATGCATCCAACATTACCTGCTTCATACAAGTCATTACATTCCAAATGAATTATTTACATTTTTACTGGTTTTAACAGCTAGGAGTCTGCAGCAATGCAGCATTACCCCCATAATTCTCCCAGTCACCCCCTCCACTTACATAACTGCATAAGCGTCACCCCCCCTACACACACACACACAAGGTGGATCAAAATTCTAAACCATTGTGCAAATATACAAACCACCCTCATTCATATCCCAAAAGATTTAAATTCTGAAATCGCGGTGCACATTTATGAACGACACCTAATCATGTTATGAAGTCTCGAGTCTTACAGAGTACCTCAAATTGTATTATAAAGTCTTAAATGGTGAGTTTAGTGGTAATACACATATTACACATAAACAGGCAGGATAACACAATCCACACAGATTTCTTTGAAAAGCATGGGGATAATTACTAAATATGGAATGTAATGACCTTTACAAGGCTTGTGACACAAGATGTGAAGAAAACAACTGAAGTGTTTGGTGTGTGACACAAATTTAGGAAAAGTCTGAAAGGATGCTGTACAAGTGTTGAAAGAGGCTATTTGGAGACAAAAAAGCAAAAACATGCATCTCAGAATGAAGACAAATTCCTATTCCAACCAGCAATGTCATATCCATAAATTAAAATAAACTTCTAAAAATGCTTGCCATCAAAACTGCTGAATTGGCGACGACTTCCCACATGTAATTATTGAGTATGACCCTCTGTCTAAAAATTTGGCAGAGAAATGACCAAATAATGACAAGAAAATCTGATGACAGATGAAACATGGAGAAAAATCAACTACAGTGAACTAGCAGTTTGAATGTTCATTTAAATCTTTATTACAACATGGTTAAATTTTCTAGAGATAGTATTTTTGGTACAAATTTCATAGGCCTTAATGCCAGTACACTGTCAAATGCAGTCAAAAATTATAAAAGCTTGAGAAAAAGTAATTTAAAGCTGGTTACATTTTTTTTTTTACATTATGCCCACTGCAATTACTAATGGTGGATTAGGCATCATTTGCACAGAAAGTTGAAAGGTCTTGTTGTGATGAAGCAGTTATATTAGATCAAAAAGTGTGCATAGGTTGAAAATAAATAAGAAATGTCTTCAGATCACATAGGCACCCCTTTTAATTACATACAATTATAGAAACCTTGGATCAAAAGGGCAAAGCTCAAAGTCAAACAGGGGTCATAACTCAGTTCTGTTTTGACATACAAAATTGACAATTCATCCCGATCCAAGTCTTTTTGACATAAAAGCTCATATCAAATTTGATTTTGATCCATGGAGTCTGCAGAAGTTAAATGGAAATGTTTTTTTTACATAAAAACTTGCAGAACAGAATGACACGAGTAGCAATCTACATGCCTTCTTGACAAATGGATGCAGTGCCTTACCACAAGCTCACATGGCCTTATGGCCACAAGAGCTGAAAAAGGATGCAGAGAACTAAACTTGTTTGTAAAGTGTAGCCAACCCTTTCAATATTCTGTGTCAAAGTCAAACTACTATGTCATTTGATTGGACCAATTCCAGAAAATACCATTCCAAAGTGAAACTTAAATATTAACTTATTACCCACCCATTTCATCTTACTTGATTGATCTAACAATCTATATGGATGTTTAATATGTATTCTTGTATCACACACTCAGATTGGAACTGTGTTGGTGTTTTCAGTAATGTCGGCTGTTGGGTAAAATTAATCAAACTTGTATAAAGGTACAATTAATCAAACTTGTATAAATTCCAATCTGCTTTGAATTCCATTCACACTGTAAAGCAAAAAATATTTGAAAAGCACAAAGGATACCATGTGTAATAAATAAAAAATCACATTGATGTTTTCTTCCGAGTTGGGGGGAAAGAGTTTTTTTGTATATGGTGTATGAATATGCCTCAACCTAACAACTTTGACATGTCACTACCCCATACCAAACTTGTTCCTTCTGCTAATTTGGAACAAAACACGTATGAAGTTTTGTGTATATACTGCACGAGTCATTACAGTATTGCATCAAGGAGTTACATATATACAAATAAACCAATAAGTAGCTATATAGCAAATAATGAGAAGAAAAAAAAACAACACAGTTTGATTTGCAAAAGTGAAAGAGGTCAAAATCAATGATCCCCATTTCGATGAATCAAGGTCTAAACATACCAACCAAACTATGTTGCCATGACTAAAAGATATCCACTATGTAAAAACATGAGATCTTTATCACATTCTATAATGCACACTACTACAGAAGTAACGAAATCCTACTACATTCCTACATTTAAAACTGGAAGCTGTGAAAGCTGGTACACTAGAACAGCCACATTAACAGAGACCCATCTTTAAGAAGATTTTGTTTATTGTATATACTATCTCAATCAGAAATGAAATGCAAATTTACAAAATATATGTGCCAGTAAATTCATATATAAATTTAGCAGTGTGAACAGGTGATGATGACCAACATTAGAGTTGCTGACTTTACTATAAACAAATCAATAAAGACATTTCTGTATATACAAGCTGGGAGTTATGTATCATTTCATGGTAATATTTGCTTATAAGAATGGGAAAGCTTATGATTTGAGTATATTTTGACATAATAAAATGGCATTAGCAGCTTTGTGAATACACTATAGCTCTGACCAAAGAATGGTCAAAATTATAAGCAGTGTACAATATTTTAATAAATCTGATAATTTTGAGATGTAACTCATGGAAAAGTCTGGAAATTGACGAACAATGCAAAATGCTATGAATTAAAATTCATTTTGGGGATAGGACTTATTGCAAAGTCTGGTGACTGGTGGGCAATTCACACAGCAAAATGTTGTAAAATGGCAGAGATTTATCCTGGGGATAGACCTCATGGAAAAGTCTGGTAATTGATTGGCAATGCAGAAAACAAAATGTCACAAATCAGCAGAAAGTAAAAACAAATCATCCGCTCAAAATGATCTATTGTAAAACACCAAGAAGGTAACCATGTACTTCATGCTAAGCCCACTCCAAAACTATATTTTCAAACCAGAAGAGGGGAAGTTAAAATGGTATGGAAATAAAAAGTATAACAATTTAACACTAAAGTTAATCTAGGGTGCATACATACAAATGAACGTACAGACATGCACACAGACACCATAGTGATTATGTTGAGCTTCTGCCAAGGTGGGCTTGGGGAAAAAAAGCATGCTTCTAAGCTTGGCTGATAATTCAAAGTGTGTTATTTGTATTTTATTCTAATGTTATGATTGGGACTTTTATTTAAATGAGCTTTCATCATAATATTGGTCCTATATATGACTCTAGTAGAAACATTGAATATACGACAACTGAATTTGAGATGACAATAACAATGGCTAAAATACAGTGAAAGTTGTTATGAAATCAAGTAGACCTGGTTTGCATGCTTGCAGCTGATTGATTAAAGTTGCTATTGCACAAAAAAAGAGTAAATTTACTTTTAGCCGGCATCTGAAAGCATGAAACAATTGGCTGCAAAATTCATCTTATCGATGAAAAACCTGCAATATTTTTCACTATGAGGATTCTTTCGGTGACAAGTACACAATAAGTTTAACTTTGGCCACACATTTTAACATACATTTCTCATTCACTTTAACAAAATGCAACTAATATTTACAATCCTACCATATAAGTATTACAAAGCTAACAACCAACCTTGTTACGAGTGTGTATTCACCCATACTCTTAAATTACTCATTTTCAATAAATATGGAAATAAATTATTCTCATCTTGTTACAAAGTACATAACAATATACATGTTCTGCAACACTAACTATGAATAAAGTCGTATCTAATATTTCAATCTGCACCAGGCAGTTAAATCTGAAGAGAATATATACCTTTATATTAGAATCTTTAAATGAATGATGCATATAATATCTGAAAACAGTATAAAACATGTGGTCAAGTCAATTATAGTCATGTAACTAAAGGCAGTACAATCCACGAAAGTGTTTTCAAAATTATCTCCCCTGATCTTGAAATGGTTATACAGTTGATTCACTGTGAACAATCTTCTACTGTTTTGACAATGCAATACATCGAGTTTCATCATCAAAGTGTCCTCAGAATGGGCACAAGTTGTCCAATACTTTTGTCTTCTTTTTTCGCTTGAAAACAGCCGTGTGAAGCACTTCCTTTATGTGAAATAATCTGTATATACAAAAGGAAATTCTAGGATGTCTTCCTGCTCCCAACACTGCTGGGCATAGTTTCTCAACTCCATCAGTCTTCAAAATTTAGAATAAATTATTCTATTTTTCAAGATCCGTCTGTGCTTTATATAATCAAACTCTTAAAAACTCTTTAGATTTCTAGAGAAGTGCACGTGAAGAGCTGTGCAATCCAACATGTTCAATTAAATATCAGAAGCAATGATCATTTTCGTCACAGCCTCAATTTGATGTTCCCGAGACAACATTCCTGGTATGCACATTCAACATGATGTTTAAATTTACATGTCTGTAACAAAGAATTACAACATCTCTTCAAAGGATGCCATCAAGTCACTCTGAGCATTCATATCTATTTGGTTTGCCATCTGAAAAGATAGAATAAAATATAAACAAATAAATGATTACGTAGCCTACCTCCACAAAGTTTTTAGTAGTCTCCAGCAGACACTGTAAACATTAATTATCATGCAGAAAATAAATTTACACAACATTATCTAGACAATGAAAAAACAAAAAACAATAAAAGAGAACATTCTTTTCTATTATATCTAAGTAGAGGCACTATAACGAATTGATAACAAGAGAACCAAGTCAGAATAATTTGTACAGAACTGAAAACCTACTATGCCAGGATGCTTTCTGTCAAATTTGGTCAAATTGTGTTGAGCAGTTTTGGAGAAGTCATTTAAAGGTGTTTCTACTTTTAACAACTGTTGCCATATTTTATGGCAGATTGACATTTGTAAGAATCTGAAGGGTATTCATGCCAGGATGCTTTCCGTCAAGTTTGGTCAAATTATATTCTGCAGTTTTGGAGAAGAAGTAATTTAAAGTTTTTTCCATTTTTAATATTGGTGGTCACATATGATGGCAGATCAGCATCATTTATACAAACTTGAATGTTCCCAGTCCAGACTTAATTTCACATGCTCTGTTTTCAGCCATCCAAGTAGGTGGTCTTGCTGTCTGGGACATTTAGAGTATAATGCTCCATTGTTGCACCCACTTGTGTACCAATAGAAAATTGGCGGAAAGATAAGGGTGGCAGAAAATTAAGGCTTGCCAGTAATGTTTAGAGAACAAACACGACAAGGCACATTACTGGTGGTAAGCATATGTGGCAACAACAAAAACAACAACAAAAAATCAAAGAGTACTGTACTTTAAAATAAGTTATTATTGTTTTTACAATTGCAGTGGGTTGAAAAATCTAAAAAAAAAAAATCAAGTTGCCCAGACAGGCAATTACTAAAAATTTGTACTCATCCAAAATAAACTTGTATTCAACCAGTCTTTGAATGAAAAAAAGTCAGCAATATACTTGAAAGAACATCATTTTCATTAAAATGAAACACAAGTTAGGCCTAAATCAGCACTCGCCAAATTGGGTAAGTAATTGGGAAATTCACTCAACCATGAGAAATTTAAAATGTCATTTTGAGTATATATCTGTGTGCATGTTTGTGTTTGTGTGTGCGCACGTGCACAAAATGGAAGATAGAAACCTGGAAAACAATCAATTTTATGACTGATGTAAAAAAAAATATAGCATGAACTTTACCATTTTCTGTTTCACAAGTGCCTAGTTAGCTTGTAGTCTCTTTCCAGATCTTTTCTAGAACTGAAAAGTTGGGATTTTCTCCCTTCCATTTGAAAAAAAAGTAAGGGGATGGGGAGCAATATTCAAAATATGTAGCTTTCAGGATAAAACTAATTTTAATTAGATAGGGCAAGACATGATGGTCTAATCCTCTCTCTCTCCTTAGAGAAGAATGGGAATCCCTTCCTGATGGAGGAGAAGATGAGTGGTGGACACCTTCCCTTCCGAATACTGAAGCCAAAGGGGGGGGGGGGGGGGGGGTGAGGATGGGGAGGGCCTATGACCCACCATGTATACAGGCTAAAAGTGCCAAGGAAAACTCATCCATGATGACATGTGTGAAAAATGCGAAGATCTTGGCTCACCATTTGGTGGTTGAAGTCACCAAGCTCCATAAGGATTAATGAGAAAGGGGTGATGCGTGGGGTTATCAACCTGGCAACTAAAGTCCAGTGACTACTGGCTGATACCTGGTCAAGGACTGGGTCAATCAACGAAGATCGTTAAGAGGAGTCTCTATCCAAGACAATAACGATTTAGACCCCTTGGACGAGCTGGGAGATGACTGCACTTTCCTTATGCTAGAAGAGTGGGACTTGCTCTAGGGTGTGGTGACTTCCTGAAGGGTGCCTCTGATAGCTCCTGGGATTGTCAAGGTGGCAACTCCATGTGCCAGCAAGAGTCCATGACCCATCCCTGGAACAGGAAGATGGGAACCATCTGTGATGAGGAAGGTGACACTGCAATTTTCCTACATCTGTAAGAGCAATGGCTCTTAGCTAGATCCTATTTCATCTGCCCACAAAGTGCAAAAAGGGCATCTGTCTCCGCTTTCACACTTGGTGCATGCTAAGCAGGTGCAGTGGGTATCCGACAATACTTTCTTATGACCACACTTGCCAACTTGCTGTGGCATTGCCAAACACCAAAATCTGAACAAAAATGTCAAGGGTAAAACGAACCCGAACACCAGTCTGAACATGGATTAAATTTATGGTAGCACCATTTAAGTAGCTTGTGCACAAGATGCAATAAAAAAATCAATTAAATGACAAAATGGGACACCAATAAAGAACTAATATGACTGGGTATTAAAAGGTCAAATGCCAACAACAAAAAAAGAGGATACTACTGAATGAACTGATGGCAAAAGACAAATCTTGAGCACCCAAAGACGTTTGCCACCAATGAAGTCCAAGGAAAAGAAGGATGATATTCCAAATGATCAAAGTGACTAAGGCATCAGACTGAAACTGTGTTGTTTTTGTTCTAGATCTCAAATTACTAATTGGAGGTAATTTTCACCTTGGACTAGAGACTAGTGCCAGGAAAAGAGACAGCAAAGTAACAGTAGCAGCTAATGTATTACTGCTATTAAAAGAACACATTTTAGCACACTTACAGCTTCACGTCGACGCCTTTCCTGTGCCTTCAGCCTTTCTCGCTCCTTCTGTGCCATGAGCTTTTCCTTCCGGGCAGCATTAGCAGCCTCTTCCTCACGCTGCTGCCTGCGGTGCTCCTGAATCAACTTCTCTTGATGAATTTGCTGTGCCCTCTGCAGTGCCTCCTCCTCCTCCCGCTCCCTGACAATAAATTATTCATATTTAACATGGCTACCTGACAATAAATTATTCATACTTATACTTAACAAGGTTTTAGATTAATTAATGCACAGACCATATTCAAACATTAGAATGGCATACGGTGCTTCAGAACAGGTCTTTTAGTGTTTACAAATTCCTTCTTATAGGTGACTGGTACATGGTTATGTGCTTTGTAAATGATAATGCAAGAATAAAGATATACAATTTTCTGTGTACAAACTTTTGCTAGAGTACTTCGGAAATAATCTGAACCCCTCAGACTCCAATTCTTCTCTTGTGCTTCTGGCCAACATGTGTACACTGCAAAGCGTGTGTTGCCTATATTGTTACATTCTCAATCGTTCTTCCTTGAGGTACTGGTTGATACACAATAAACCTTCTTCATCTACACAACATTCACATTCACAAAACATTTTCTGACACACAATGTAAATCCTTAACATAAATCAGCAGAATGCAGAAATTATTACTCTCTGATCTTTCCCAACCCAACCCAACCCATTATTTTCAATCAAGTTTGCTGAGAAAAGTTTAACCTTTCTCCCTTACGTTTAGGACAGCAGAAAGAGCTATTTATTGTTTTGTATCAGAAATTTATGCTAGTAGTTACAACTGGACAAGATCAAAAATACTTAACCATTACTTGCCTAAATATATGCAATACGTTTTGAATTTACCATAGTAATAATGTGTATGTATTCTCCATTTATTACACTTAGTTATTTAATGCATCTGAATGTACAAAGATGAAAATGACAGTACCTCTGCCTCTCTCTTTCCTGCCGCAATCTTTCACGCTCTTCTTTTTCTTTCTGAGTTTTGCGGAACTCTTCCTGTTCCTTTAGAGCTTTCTCCTGAAAATCCAAATATGAACAAAGCTAAATAATAGACAATAACTGTGGTAAAGACTCTTACCATATACTGTCAAAATAATTCAAAGAAAAGCATGTTATGGTAGTAGCACTTTGTATCAGGGAACATCAAATTATCTTACCTTGTTGTTCAGGACATCAGTTTCAGATAAACTATTGAGGTTCTTGCTAAATGTAAAACTAACCACAGTGTTTTTCAACTCTGGTTTTCAGAGACAATAAATAAGATCAATGACAGTTTTAAAAAAGAAACAAGTAATTTAATCTAATATAGCACACTGTATTTGAGAATTAAAAACAATAACATACTCTGCCTATAAAAGACTATCAATAGTTGCCATCTCAAGATTATCAACTATAGTTTTACTTAAATATCTTATGGAAAAATGTAAGAAAACCAATATTTCTTATGTTTAATGTTATATAGCAGGCATGTGCAACTTCCTCCAAGGCGTGGGCCGGATAAGTGATTTTTAAAGCCACACCCTACGACGCAAATAAGTGGATAAAACCAATTAAAAAATGGAATTAGTTCCAAACAAGGGAGTATAGTACCCAATTTTAATTATTATATACAGCAAAAACATTGTGTATTCTTTTTAAAAGACATTTTACAATTTAGATAGGGCGTCAACAATGTGATCCGGCCCGCAAGCTGTATGTTGCACATGCCCAATATTTAGTTATTATTTGCAGGTTAACATCGATCGATAGGCATGATGGCTGAAAGATAAATTCCTATCAGTTGCAGTGTGAAGTTTTATGCTTAAATTATTCCCCACAGAAAAGGCACAACATTTGCTGAAAAGAAATAAATATGCATAAACTTGAAATCCTAATACCATTTAATCAAATGTTGAAAATCATTTGAATCCATCCTTTGTAAGCCATGTTGCAACTCTTTACGATGGTCAGTCCCTCATAAGTCACATTGTTGACACCCTATCTAAAGCATAAAATATCTTTTAAAAAGAATATACGGAATGTTTTTGCCACTTTAACTAATACAGGACTCTAAATAACTTTTAAAATTGGTTACTATACTCCCTGGTTTGGAACTAATTCCATTTTTTTAATTTGATGAGGTATTTTGTGAACACTGCAGAATACAAAACTTGTGCTATGTCATATAATTATAAAGATGTTAATCATGCCTTTTTGAATGTGTCAAATGGATCAGTGACCAGGACTAATTCAGAGTGTGTATGATTATATAGCTCTACCATAGTTAGTATTCTCACAGTAATAAAGTACTACAATTTAAAAACCTACAGCATAGCTTAAATTGATCAAACACTCCAAAATGTAATAAGGACCGTGCTTACAGCAGGAGCAATACATTGACAACTGTGGACTAAATGCCTAAAATTAAATTAATTTGCTTAATTTGAATCAATTTAACAACAGTCTGTTTAAACAACTAATGTTCTCGTGGCTGAGAAGTATTTCCAAATAATTTTTCTTCTTGCAGTCATGCCGACCATGACTTTTGATCTTTTGATGCTGAAAATTAATAGGCCTCTTCCTTCCCCCAAAACAAAAATCATCCACAAATTTGAGTTGTTGTGCAGAAACCATTTTTCTTCTTTTAGTCACAGGGTTTCCCTTACCCCAAGTGAAAGCCATCTATAAAAGTTTGGTAACTGTACATGTAGAAAAACTGGATGTATTGTGTGAGAACATTTTTTCTACTTTCAGGCAGTAACTTTGACATTCAAGTTTTTGACCCTGAAATAGAGGGTTCTTCCTTACTCCACAGTGCAAGCCATCCACATAGTTTGGCGACTGTAGATGGTGAGCAAGTTGGGTTATTGTGCAGAAAATTGGTAATAGTTGGATTAATGGATGGACATCATCATAACATAATATTGTTCTGCCTTATGGCAGAAATACAAAAACTGTTGAAATGTCCTGAAAAATCTAATCTGTTCATCTATATATGAATAGAAATATGCCTACCAAATTCAATATTTATATATTTATACTCCAAGTGGTTTTTACTTAATCATGCCAACAAAACTTTTGTCAAAAAAGTGCAAGCCCCCCCCCCCCCATTTCTGTTGTGATGTAAAAATTCAATTAGTTCATATGCCTATGGGGCTCTAAATTCAAGAGTTTTTGTTATTGCAATAGGGGCATAAAGACTTCCAATCATCAGACAATAGTTTTAGTCTATATTAGGATTAAATTCTACATGGGAGACAAGTTGCTCAGCTGGTTGAGTGTTGGACTCCTAATTCAAGGGTCATGGGTTCGATACCCACCCATGCTAGACCCGGTCAGATGCCTCAGTGTGTTTTTGGGAAAGGCACTTAACTCCCATTTCCTCAGCATGATATAGCCAATAATGTGCTAAAAGTGCTGTTAAAACCAACAACAAAAAATATAAAGAAATTCTACAAGCCACTATCATCCAAAAGGAACAGGTAAGGCTATGATGTGCCAGTTACAGCTAGAGGTGTAACAATTCATCAATGTCTGCTGGTATTGAGATATAGCGAAGCAATACATCGGAACTGAGTCAATGTATTGACACAACTCATAAAATATTACACATTATGATACATGTAAGAAAAAAGAAATAGAAATTACAAAAAAAATCATATTTGTGTGTACTTTTTTCTACAAACAGAATTATCAATTGCCATGTTCCATTCTCCTGTTCTGCAGGAGTGCTGATTGTTCTGCACATGCATGTCAATGGAATGATGAAAAACCAGATGTTATCTTTATTATATAAGAATTAGATATGATGTGTTTTCAGAAAGCCTGTGTAAATTTCAAAATGTGTTCAGCAATCAATGCTTATAAATTAAGTTCACTATCGGCCCCGCTACTTGGATTTATGTCACTGTTCTCTCTGCATCTATCTCAAGAACACACAGAACATGTCCAAAACACTGTTCCACAATATTCCAATGCCTTCTGGAATGTTTCAAATGTTCAGAGCAAAGATAAACAAAAAGCATTTCCAAATAATGTTAAACAATGCACGAGTACCATTACTGTGCAAGTATGACTTGTGCCTGAAGATTATGTACCAGTCTAGCATCTGGAAATTTTCACTACTCTAAAATTTCCTGCATCACGATGAGCATCTCTTCACAAGTTCAATATGACAATGTGCATTGTGCGGAAATCTCCAAACCAATACATATCACTTCATTTACTATGTATCGTGATGCATATCACATCTATGATTTAGAGACAATGCATAAGTCTAGTTACAGTCTTGAAATTAGCACTATGGACTTCAGATTGGGGTGACAAGGGTTTAAAATTTTCATTATGCCCCTAAGCAATACACTAAACTTTACTTGCTCCAGTCAATGTAGCTATGAACTGGTACTGTGATCTACTCTATTATTAGGCCTCATCTCAAGAGAGGCCGCTTTATCCTCCATCAATGTCACTCTCACTTGAGGCTACCCTGTTACAAGGCCAGCTTCCCTTTGCAGATATGGGTTAGAATCCTGACCAGTTGGAGTTTTCATGCTATAAAAGCAAAGATTAGTTCTGCCCTTTAGGTGTCACTGACAGGCTTAGAAAGACCTTAACAGTTAACTTTTAACTACTGGTCACCTACCCTCTCCTCCTTTTCTTTGGCTGCCTTACGGAAAAGTTCAAAGCTGGACACTGCTGTTTTCTTGACACTACTGGGTGTCGAGCCACTAGACATGTTAGCCAGACTGGACCATGAACCCACATTCTTCAACTTTACATCCTGCTGGTTGAAAGATAAATTACGTAATTACTGTCAAGTAATTAATAACCCTGCCAAAAGTCCCACATAATATAATTTCAAATAATACAAAAGTCCCTCAAAGGAACTGACACTCTCTACTGGCTGAAAAGAATTTCCATGAATCCAAGATAAAACTTTCTTCTTTTAACTGCCGAGTGTTGAAACCATCTCTGATATTCATGAGTGATAAGATTTTCAAACTGGCTGCAGTGGTGGCCATATTGGATGTAATCAGCACCATTCTCATTTAGGTCAAACCTGAAATTATTAAAAGTCTTTTGGTGAAAACCCCATTTCAATATGACCATCCATTCAGGAGGGGTAGTTACAAGATTTTCAAGATGGACATTGTGACAGCCATATTGGATGTAAAATTGTGACAGCCATATTGGATGTAAAATTGACACCCTTTTCATTTAGGACTAACTAGATATCATAAGTCTTTTGGCGAAACCCCCAAAGTAGATATGACCACCCATCAAGGTGGAGTAACAATAACAAGATTTTCAAGATTGCCACTTTACTGGAGATTACATCAGCACCATTTTCATTTAGGACCAATAAGCCACAATAAGAAGTCTTCTGGTAAAAACCTATGTTGATACAACTTTCTGTTCAAGAGAAATTGTGATAATATTTTAAAGACGGCCACTAGGGTAGCTATATTGGATGTCCCAGCAGCACCATTTTCATTTAGGATTATCTAAACATTGGGATGAATGTGTGTAAAATTTCATGGCAATCCCTGAAGTAGTTTATGAGGAGTAGTGACAACAAACTTGTGCTAATGGATGCATGGACAATGGACAACAGGCCATCCGATATGCTCATCTGGTCTATGAGCAGTAGAGTTAAAAAAAAGTTACATAAATGATCCTTTATATGCCCACCACGTGTTTAATAAACCTCATTCTAGGCACTAGTAGGGCATTGTTGACTGAGGACTACTGTCCAACAGTCTCAATGCGGTCTATAACAAAACTAAATTTGCAAAATGCTTAATGAAATAATGCTTAACTTGATGTACTATGATTACCTTCTTGGACAGAGCTGTTGGAGTCTTGCCCAAATCCATTTTCCGGCCCATATCTCCCATGGCCTGGGGATGAACCCCTGCTGCTGCTGCAGCACTGTTGATGCCAAAGGAAATACCAACTCCAGTGGCCGCTGAAATGACAAGCACAAAATGTCCTGAACTGGATTTATGGAAGATGGTTACATGTGTGTATTACTGAAATCTTGAAAACTCCTAACATGTTCTGATTTGCATATTCAAAAGATAGTTATATGTCTAAGTATTAAATGAACAATGAAGGTTGTTCAAAAACAGAGAAGCATGTTTGAATCTGAAAGCATCTACATTCTTGATCTTAATGTGTGTCTTCTGTAATGTTGTAAAACCAACCATGGTTTATTCAACTATTGTGTAAATAATGTGCCACAACAGACATTATTGCAGGTCATTCACCTTTTGCCTGTCTATCTGATAATTAAACATGAACCTAACTGTATTCATAA
This sequence comes from Margaritifera margaritifera, assembly GCA_029931535.1. Taxonomy (NCBI): domain Eukaryota; kingdom Metazoa; phylum Mollusca; class Bivalvia; order Unionida; family Margaritiferidae; genus Margaritifera; species Margaritifera margaritifera. The sequence continues at coordinate 4,451,605 of JAQPZY010001617.1, forward strand.
ACAGAGTGATGCATCTATTCACACAATATGAATAGGTAGGTCACTGTAACCTAGTTTTCCCAGTGTTTCAAGACAGGTGCAAGATAAAGTCTGTCTGCCACTTCCACAAAGATATCAAAGTAAAAATTACAAGAGTGTGTGTGTATGTGTGTTGAACTACTCACAGACTGTAGCTCCTGGGGGAGCTGGCTTGGGACTAGGTTTCGGACTTGAGCTTGAATCCTCATCAGTAAGGAATTTTGACAAAACCGTATTTGCACTTCCCATTGAGAGATCCCTCGTTTTTTCCATCGTGACTGGTTGTGTAGACACAGCTGAATATAACTGAGAAATAGGCTCTGGCTTTGTCTTTATGGGAGAACTGACAATAATTGGTGGTGATGGTGGTGGTGGCTTCACAACCAATGGTGAAACAACAAGAGGCTCCATACGAGGTGGTGTAGTTACCGGAACTGAAGGGAAGGTTAACAGATCCTCTAAGGTTCGCTCTTGCAGTTTTACTGGGACTAGGGGAAAATAAAAACCATGCAAAACTCAAAATGCATGCATTAAAAGTGGTTACTACGTAACCAAAACAAAAATAAATGTAAAGAACATGAACTTAAATACTCAAAGTATTGAGAATAAAGATGGCTTGGAGAGTTCAGGTAATACTAAATTAAAGAGGATAGAAGGAATGAACACGACTTGACAGATACTTATAATCATGTTCCTTTTATATCATCATAAGCAAATAACAGTATCACTCTAAATACAAGTGATCTGAAACATACATGTTTTAAGTGTTTTCTTCTCGTTACCTCTTTACAGAGAACAGATTAAAAAATTAATAAGTATTTCGAGCATTTTCTACAGAAATGATTCTGTATTGTTTGAATTGCTACATTGAAGCTGTGAAACTATCTCAACAGAGGTAACCACTTTGACTCATCATATCTTCCATTATTAGAATCTGAGTGATGTTCCTTCCACACATCTTAGCAGGCCTTTCAAGGTCAAATGGCCAGAAAAGCTATATATAAAAAAGTGCCTTATTGTTTTAAATGAAACCATTCTTAGTAACAGGCAGTAAATGCCATGCTACAGACTTTCAGAGATAAATTCCTCGAAGCTAAAAATAGCTTTCATTTAGTGAAAACATATTTGTGATAATTAGGGGTGAAACCATACACCTATGCCGCGTATCGATACGATTCATGATACACAGCCTACGATATGATACATTATCAATACACATATCAACTTGATGGTCTTTTCATCTTTAGAAGGTCCGTCAGTGGTAGGGTGGTGCCATTGTATGCGTGACATATTGGTTATATGTCTGTATGCAGATTACAGCCAGACAGAGACGTAGCATCTGTTCATATGCCATTCTCATCCTTGACAAGATAACAAAAATACTTCCAAACAGACTACCTGTTAGTTGTCAGTGTTTTTAATTCAACCTTTTAGGCTATTTCAGGCTGCTCCACTTGATTAGATGCACGACTCAACTTTGCCACCACGCCCTTTGTTTTGCACTCGATGAATACTTTAAAAACATATTATTACCAGTTTCATGTCTTCACTTCAACTTTAAAGACATTACGGTGTTATCTTCAAAACAGAATAGTGCAGTTTCCTCGTGGAATGAAAATCTCATCTAGAACAAGTCCTTGTGTGGTAGCGGAGATGACTTATAAACAAATCTATCACAATTTACTCCTCAAGATGCAAAACAACTGCCGCAGCCACAGGCATTCCCCTTCTATAAAAACTTTACATATGTACACAAGGCGACAGACTAGTGCAGTTTGAAATCTGCCGCCTATTCGATACGAAGCAACAGAAAAACTTCGCGTGAAAGTGGTTATTAAATGATGAGTAAAGTACATCATGATACATGGTGAACAAATCAAGAATGTCTCCTTTATGCCCAACATGCTGATGGGATTAAATAATTAGCATTGAATCGGCGAGGGGGGAGGGGGAGTGCAGATTTAGAATCAATTCACCTTGTGTTAATTTGTAGAAGGCGAGTGGGTGTTGTCAATAGTTTTGTTGTTTTTGCTGACAAAAATGAGTGCCTGTGCCAGAGATGGCTGTCTCAGATGAATTCTCAATTTAAAGAAAAAATAATCAAACGACTAATAATTATTCATGACTGCTGAAAATTAAAGTTACTTGTATATGGTAAGTATCCTTTTGTATCGATTCTTCACCTCTTGTATCGATATGTGTATCGATAAGGGAAAAGTATCGATGAATCATTTCACCCCTAGTGATAATCAAACTAAAGATAACAGAAATGACCAATGGACCTACAAGAACAAAATATTGAAACACTGATAATCATGCTCCTAATTAAAAGTAACAGCAAGTTAATTACAAATGAAGCAATAAAATACTACAAGACAAATGAAAGATCCACAAGCGACAAATAAATATATTAGTTATCCTTACAAACATCACTGTGTTATAATAACAGAACATAACAATGAAACTAATGGGAAGATTGGAAATAAAACCAATAGATTATTATCTTTTATTAAAAAATGTCCAACTTGAAAACTGCATGACAATACATTAATTTTTTCAATATAAAATAAATTACACTATTACATTTCTTTGCCAAAACATTACAAACATTAAAAGCACTGAAAACAATATTCTGTACAAATGGATTTACAAATGACAATGGCCAAACTGTAATTCACACACACATCAATGCAGGCCTTAAATGCTGTCCGATTGAAACTGTTTACAAAACTTCTAAATTTACCGTCGTGCCTGTGATGAATATTGTCCCAATTACCTTGACCTTCTACTTTTTTTTTTACCCTACCTTTCAATTGTCCATGTTTCTTTGTGAGCCAATAAATATCTATTGTGACAAGCCACTCATGCAAAATGATGATATGCCATTTTGAAAATAAATAAATGAAAATAAAAATAAAAGAAAGAAAACAAAACTTTAACCATAAGGTTATTCAGAAAAGGATGAGTGGATAGGTGGACCAACAATGCCTTTTGATAAAATTACTACAGGCAAGACAACAATGAATAATTAGAGGAAATAAACAAATATCAAGATACTGTACATATAGATACATACTGGTAGTTTTATTTTGTGGTTTAGGTGCAGCAGTTGCTGTAGGTCGACTTGGCTGTTGAGGAAGTGTATGCATTACTACTGGTCTAGGTGGTGGGGCTGTAAATAAAACATTTAAAAACTACATAGTATGCAAAATATGAGCATTCATTATCATACTACATGATGATAAAATGTGACAAGTTTTATTTGTATCGTGATTACTGAATGCATTATGACCATTTCAATATGCAGATATCTGCAACATAAGCGTGAACAGGATGCTGAACAATGTATTATTGTGCATGTTTTGGATTACAGAAGGTCCATTTCACCTTCAGAAGCAAAACATACACAATGAAAGCTTACTTTGCGAACAACCAGAAAGATGAGGAGTACCTACTTGAAATAGATGTGTGGACAAGTTACAAACAATTGTAAACTTTGGATGAGGATACGATGAAAAGTCTCAATATGACCAACACACAACTGCTGTCAAACCTCATCTTCATTGCCACTCTGGGGACCAGCTAGCAGCAGTCTGTAATAAACAGGTGGTATTCTTGCACAGGCACGTACTAATTTATGTAACAAGAGTCCCTCGAAGGGACTTGCGCTCTACTGGCTGAAAAGAATGTCCAGGAATCCAAGACAGGACTGCTCTGTTTTAACTGCCGAATGTTGTAACCATCTCCGATATTCTTGAGTGATAAAAAGATACTCAAATTGGCTGCTGTGGTGACCATATGGGATGTAATTGGTACCATGTTCATAAAGGACCAACTAGAGACCTTTAGAAATCTTATGGTAAAAAATCCCATGACAATATGACCATTGTGGCAACCATATTTGAGCGAAGATTGGCACCATTCTCATTTAGGACCAACCAGATGTCAAAAGAAGTTTTTGAGTGAAAACTCCATGTCGATATTGCCATCCATTCAGGAGCAGTAGTGATAAAAAGCTTTAAAGATGGCCCCTACGGTGGCCATACTGGATATTAGATCAGCATTATTTTCATCAAGATGAATTTGATATCATAAAAAGTCTTCTGGTAAAAAAAAAAAAACCATGTCAATTAGCAGCAATAACAAGATTATCATACAAGAGGTCAACAGCACCATTTATATTTAGGTCACTCAAGACATCGTAAGAAGCAGGGTTGAATCTAGGATTTAGTCAATTTGGGTACTCTCCGCCCTTAAAGAAAAAGTGGGACAATCTTGAAGGGACCAACACTCTCCTGGGCAAAAAGAATTTCCAGGAATTCAAGATAAAACCATTTCTTCATTTTAACTGCCGAGTGTTGAAACCATCTCTGATATCCTTCAGCAATAACACAATTTTAAAATTAGCAAGTCAGATTGGCACCATCTTCATTTAGGACCAAGCAGACAGTCTTAGAAGTCTTGTGGTGAAAACCCCATGTCAGTATGACCATCCATTCATGGAGAGTAGCAACAGCAAGATTTTCACAACAGCCATCGTGGTAGCCATACTGGATGTATGAATTTGCACCATTTTCATTTAGAACAAACTAGGTATCACAAGAAGTATATTGGTGAAAACCTCATGTTCATATGGCGATTCATTTGGGAGTAGTAGGGATAACAATAATTTCAAGCTGGCCACCATGGTGGCCTATTATGAGGATAAGTTTGTATCATTTTCATTTAGGACCAACTAGACATTCTAAGAACTCTTCTAATGAAAGCTCCGTCAAAATGATTTTCCATTTAAGAGAAGTAGCGACAGCAAGATTTTCAAGATGGCCACCATGGTGGCCATATTGGACAGCAGATCAGCACCACCATTTTAATTCAAGACCAACAAAACATTACAAGAAATCTTATGGTGAAATCCCCATGTTGATGTGACTTTCCATTTTGAAGGAGTAACAATAACAAGATTTTCAAGTTGGCTGCCATGGTGGCCATATCAGATATCAGATTCGCACCACTTCCCTTTAGGACCAACTAGTCATCATAAGAAGTCTTCTGGTGAAAGTACAATGTTTATATGACCTGCCATCTTTGAGGCCAGATTGAAACAATTTTCATTTATGACCAACTAGACATCATAAAAAGTCTGCAAAATTTAAAATTTTAGCAAGATTTTCACAATCGTGCATCCTAGATGCAACCCTGAAGAAGTCTTTTGGTGAAAACACCATGTAGATATAACCATCCATCTAGGAGGAAAATAGTGATAACAAGATTTTCTAGATGTCCATATTTGTGGTCAAATTGGCACCATTTTCTTTTACGACCAACTAGCCATCATCAGAAGTCTGTTGGTGAAAACCAGATCTCAATATGACTTTCCATTTAGGTGTAGCAGATGGTTGCCATGGGTGTTACATCTGATGTCAGATCATCACCATTATCATTTAGGACCAACTAGACCTCTTATAAGTCTTTTGGTGAAAAAGCCATGTTCATATGACCATCCATCGAGGACAAATACCAATGAAATGGTTTTCTAGATGGCTGCTATGTTGGCCATACTGGAGGTCTGATCAGAACCGTTTTCGTTTGTGACCAACCAGACATTATAGGAAGTCTACACGGCTTTCCTTTCTGGAGAAGAAGCAATAGCAAGATTTTCAAGATGGCCACTGTGGTGGCCATATTGAATGTCAAATTGATGCCATTTTCATTTTGGGCTGTTCCAGTAAAATATACTTAGCACCCAAGGAAGGTACTTTCAATATGGAGTAGTCTCCCATAGATGCAATTTAGAATTTTGTATCATTTTCATATGCACTCTTTGAGTAATTAGAGTACCCTGGCATAAACGACTTCCCTGGGTACCATGCATGTTTAAATGGAACAACCCTTACGACAAACCAGACATCATAAGAAGTCTTTCAGTGAAAACCCCATGTTGACAAGACCATCCATTCAGCATGAGTAGCAAGATTTTCAAAATGGCTGCTTGGCAGCCATATTGGAAATCTGAGTGACACCATTTACATTTTAGGATCAACTAGACTTTGGCATGGTTCCGTGTGTCGAGTTTCATGGCAATCCTCCAAGAAGTTTAGGAGAAGTAGCAATGACAAACTTTTGACAATGAATGGATGGATGATGGACAACAGCCTATCCCATAAGCTCTTCTGGTCCATGACCTGCAGAGCTAAGAAGGAAGCAAAAGGAAGCAGGCTTGACTTTACTTATCAAAGACTTACCAAAATCAAGTGGAGATGGTGGCTTCTGTATGACAGAAGTAGGCTGGCTGATTGGGAGCTGGACATGCGGGAATGCTACTGCTGTTATTGCTGCCATAATACTGGACTCTTGCTGCTGCTGTTGCTGAATGGGTCTTGAGGCTGACATACTGATAGCTTGAGAGGCCAAATCAAACCTGGGGGGCACTGGATCCTTTTGTGGTTGTGGAGACACAACAATGGAATCATTTCCTCCAATGTGGATCCTCACTGGAGGTGATCCAAGTCCAGCCTTGAGAAAATTGAACAGATCTCATTTGTATACTAGTAAAACAACTCCGATAGTTATTTTTCAGGTAAAGCATCCTAAACCAGTGTACTTTAGCTAATTATTCAAAATTGGGCCCAAAGAACCCCCGAGAACTACTTCAAAAACAAAGCTGCCCATGTAAGATGTAAGCGATAATCTCACTTCAATATTAGTGACATCTTGATATATCTATGCTTGTTTTAGCTGTCCCTGCTGATTGAAGTAACTTACCATATTTCCTGGTGTATGATGCATACCCTGAACTGCTGGTGCACTTTTTTGTACCAAGTTTCATAACAATACCTTTAACTGCTCTGGAAACGATGATGTTTAGGGACATACAGTGGGGGGAAGGGGGGGGGGGGGGAAGAGAGAGAGAGAGAGAGAGAGAAAGAGAGAGCACAAAGTCATGGCTTATATCATTCATTATTAATTTTTCTTTGCCTTGCTTCCAAGGATTGTTTACTTTTAATATATGCCAACTTTTGGGTAAAAGTATCAGTAAAAAGATGGGAAAATGGGTCCTGTGTATCTGTATTACTAACGTTTATTACCAGAATGTGGAAGAATTTATGAATCGATATATTTCTATACTACACTGATAGGGAATGTGTTCATTCTTTGTTAATTCATACCAAATTTTACAAGATTGATATGTATATTGCCAAATGTTTCTTCTAAGAAGGCATTTTCTCTCTCTCTCGCTCTCTGCATATTAAAATATATGCATACAAATCCTATATTAAATATCATATGTGGCTTATTTTCAAGGCAGTTTAGTTTCAAGAGCAAAATGTTGCATGAAATGAACAGCTCATTTTTTAGGTAGGTTAACTTTTGAGGTTGGCTTCATTTCAAATTGTTTGGGTATGTTGTTTTCTTTCTTATCTCCTCCCCCTAGACCTTACAAAATTAAGAATCTGTCAAGGACTTCTATGTATAGCAACACGAGTTGATATCGCTCACCTGGCTTACATTACAACTGACCATTTCACTAAGCAGTCGTGAGTAGTATTGTAAGAACACATCCTATGTAAACTATCTCAAAACTTCATCATGTTGATTTTACCAAGTTTACAATATCCTGTTAAAAAAATTCTTTTTCAAGGCAAAAGCATACATAATATGCTGTCTCTTGCTCATAACTGAAATCATCCATGATCTTGATAATAAACCCAACAGATCAAAAATATAGCTTACAGAGTGCTAACAAGCTCAACCAATCTAATTCTGGATTACATCATTAATATGCATGGATCTCGTTCATTACTGAACGAATCCAAGAGCTTGATGATGCCCAGATTTCATGTTTGATCAAAATAGAATCAGGAATATGCTTCCCGAGTGGTAACATGCTCAGCCAATCAGCTGCAAGATCAACTCGTTATTGCGTGTGCATTTCACTCATTATTGAACTTACACAAGACCCTGATGATGTAAGCATATTTTGCATGTTTGATCAAAATTGAATCAGAAATATGTCTCCAGAGTGGTAACAAGCTCAGCCAATCTGAAGCAAGATAACCTAATTAGCATGCATGTATCTCGCTCATTATTGAACTCTTCAGAGATCTTGATGATATAAGCCTATATTCCAAGCTGGATCAAAATCGGATTAGAAATATGACCTCCATAATGGTAACAAAGTTAGCCAATTGGTTGCAAGATCGCTTCATTAATGTGTGAATCTCACTCATTATCAAATCCATCCAAGATCTTGATGATACAAGCCCATATTTCAAGTCTGATCTAAATCGCACCCAAAAAAGATGATGTACAAAGGATGCAGAGCCAATACCATAAGCTCTCTTGGCCTCAAGACCAGTTAAACTAAGCAAAAGGCCCCAAGTAGGACGGATATTATTCACTTGGCTTACATAACAGTTGACCATTTCACTGAATAGGCATATACAGAATTTTAAGAACATATCCTGTGTACACTATCTCCCAAGCTTTATATAATGTTGGTTTTACCTATTTTACTATATTCTGACAAAAATTCTTTCTAAAGATAAAGGGATAATTATATGCACAGTCTCTTGCTAATAATTGGAGACATCCGTGAATTTGATGACAATAATCCCAACAGATCAAAACAAGGCTTCAAGAGCGGTAACAAACTCAGCCAATGAGTTGCAAGATCACCTCATTAATGTGTTGATACCACTTTCTTTAGAAATTACCCAAGATCTATAAGCCAATAGTCTGATTCTGATCAAAATAAGGTCAGAATTATGACTTCCAGAGTGGGAATAAGCTCAGCCAATCACATGAAAGAACAAGCTCAGCCAATCAGATGCAAGATTACATCATTAATATGTGTGGATCTCGTTCAGTATCGAACCCATGCAAGATCTTGATGATAAAAGTCCATGTTTCAAGTCTGATCAAAATTGGACCAAAAATATGGCTTCCCAAGTGGCAGTAAGCAGTCAGATGCAAGATCAACACATTATATGTGCATCTTGCACTTTACCAAACTTAACAAGATCTTGACGATATAAGCATACATTCATCCAACAAGATGAAAGATTATCTCATTATTGTGTGTGGATCTCATTCATTATCAAACCATCCAAGACCTTGACAATACAAGCCCACACTTCAAGTTTGATCAAAATCAGACAAGAAATATGGCCTTCAGAGGGGTAGCAAACTCAGTAAATCAGATGCAAGATCAACTCATTAGTATGCATGGATCTTGCTCATTATCAAACACATCTGAGATCTTGATGATATAAGCATATATTCCAAATTTGATCAAGATCACAGCAGAAATATGGTTTTGATGATGTAAAGCCATATTCCAAGTTTCATCAAACTGGTATCAGAAATATGGACTCCAGAGTGGTGACAAGTAATTACTGTTGGAAGCAATCCACATGACGTACGACAGATGCAGGGCCATGCCATAAGCTCACTTGGCCTTGTGAGCTAAAAGCCTCTCTTATATTCAAGAAACACTGATCATGTACTATCTTTGGATCCTACCAAGAATATCTTACCATTTGTTTGCCCTGCTGTCCTGCCCTTTCAGGCATCTTGGTCTTTCTCTTCTTTGGTGTTTCTGTCAAACACAAATATGATTACTGCAAGCACAGCTACAGAAGACAATATTTTGATTATAATGGTTACAACACAATGAAAAGATGTCCACAAGAGCATTAGTAAACAATAAAAAGGTCACAGTGACCCGGTTTATTATTGGGCATCTATCCTCCACCTTTCCAAAACCACATGGAAGCCTTTTTTTTTTTTTTACTGATAGGGCTGCTTACATCACTGTACGAGTTATGCGATGTAGAGATGTAGTATGTAGGATATCACGACCTTACTGCTATAAAACATCAAATCCAATTACGAGATTTTGCATAAAACCTTGTCTTGAGAACATAGAACGTCTATAAGGGGCCATAACTCTATCAAATGATAAAGATAAGCAAGAACTGAATTCTGCTGAAATGGTGATTGAAATCCACTAAGAAATAAGACAAATTATGACCACAAGGAGGAGGAGGGTGGTTAGGTTAAGTCAAACAGGATCTATAACTACCAAGACAAGATAAATACTTTGAATTATACTTAAGCCAGATCTTGTTCAATTACAGATGCATACCAAATTTTGGTGGTTGTCCAATTGGATTAATTTTTTTTTTTGCCAACACTAAATGTGGGGAATATATTCATTCATCAGATTCAGGGTCTATAATTCCACCCAATAATGATCAAACTCCTCCAGATATTGTCAGTACAAAGCTGCACTTCACATATGGTTGAACTACATGTACAAATTCAATGAACAAAGTTCATGTCCTGTAGTAGTGGATCCATTGGACAAGCTGGGTTATAACTTTACCAAATGAAAATGTAGCATGCTTACAATCACACATATCTGAAATCTCATTAATGCATGGTTGCAAAAAAAAATTTTTTGAAATTGAATATAATTGGAGACATTGTCCATCAGTCAGGAGCAATAACTCCAACACTGATATTAAACAAAGACGACAGAACTTTTATACAAAAAAATACATATAAACAGTGAATAAATTTGGTTGAAATCAAATTGATTTTAAGTTATTGTCTAGAAGCACATGACAGACACATGGATGGACTTGGGTACATACAAACAGAAAATCCCAATTAAATATCCCCATTTTTCTGTAAAAAGGAGAAATATGGCACTTTTGACATGTGCTCGTGCATTTTTCTTCTCGTGTATGAAGATTGTTGTATTAGTTCTTTATACACAGATACAAAGTAGCATCGGTTTCTCTGCATCTGACATGCTTCAGTATACAGTATTCACTGCCATATTATTTTATCTGCATTACCCACGTCTTCCTAACCGATACATAAATATATTCATGTTTTTAAAAACACTTCACCGATCTTGGACAAACTTATTCAGTCTTTCAAAAAAAAAAAAGTTTCTTGGAAAACGACAACTCCATCCAAACCCACCAACAATTTGCACATGATCTCCGTAAAATATCTGAAGCTGAAAACAGCTAAAAAAATTATTGGTTTGTTCACAAACTTGCAACAGCAAAATTCTATCTATAAAGGACACTCAAGAAACCAAAACTTCTGTCCCTTATGACATTTAGTGTTTAAATACTGGACCTTGAACATAGCCATTTCTGACACTGCTTTGTCATTAGGCCCAAAATGTTGCAGCTTAGGTTAGACAATCGCATGATACAAACAATTTATCCTGGGAAAAAGGCTGATAATAATTTGGCTGCATTTGATATCAAAGAAATAGTAGGCTATGTGATTTGGCAGTCATGTGACTAAGCGATGTGGAACTGCAGAGTAGAATCAATATTGTATCGCAGAGAAGAATCAGTACAAAAGAACTCGACGACTGGCCAACATGTCCACTTCTTAAGATGAAATGTTTTAACGGTTATGAACGAGAACTTGTCTACTTTTTGGTTTCATGAAGGTTGGACTTGATACAAGGTCATATAATTATGCTAGCCCCGTGTAAAACTACTGCCGTATGACAATACTGTATGGATATGTCAAATTCCACGTTTTTGATGGGGTATGCGTTCTACCCTCCCATTCCAAAATACATGACCAAATACCTGAATCAAGGTGGGAAAGGTCAGAAAAAACTTTGACTAGTCTTGGGCAAGATTTTTTTTGGGTGCTCATCTCCTTTCTAAAAAATACAGATTGTTCTGGCTTCCAAGAGGATGCAGTTTGTTCAGTAAAAAAAAGCCAATAACTTCTAGAAGCCCCAAAATGATGTCGTGTTGATGTCATGAAGACTGGTTGAAATTTTACACTTTATAAAATTAGGTTATAATTTTAAACTGGAAAGGATTTGTTTTTTAAAGTCCCTTTCGTTAGGACTGTTATAAAGTCCCCGATTTTTAAAGTCAGACTTTTAGTCTTCCTCTTACAAGACCGAAACATTTTAGTCAATTTAAGCAGCATAAAGAAAGCTTCATCTTTCAAAAATTAGAGCAAGTTTGACAGTAATCTAAAGGAAGGGGGTAGAAGGTTGATATCTTGCACAAATAAAAAAAGATTTAGCATCAAAATAGTAAAAATAAAAAAAAAGAAAGTTTTAAATTTTAAAAAAATTGCTAGAATGGCATGAAAATTTAATAAAATTATCTACATATAAACATGCATGACAAATTTCATTTGTCTACCTCAATTTGTAATTTTTTTTTCTTACAATTTTCCTACAGCCTGGAAAATGTATAAGGGATATATTCATACAAGTATGTTTACCAAATTTCATTTGCCAACCTCTAGTGATTTTTGCATGATCATGCTGACAATGTTTCAAAAAAGTTAAACAATAGTACAGTGCACAGTGCATTATACCCATGTTTAATAGTCTTCTATGTAGGCACTCATCATTGCCTTTGGAGATTATTTACTGACATGTCTCAATGACCTTGACCTTTATATGCAGTCTTTAACTATGCTGAAACCATTATTTTCTCATCAGACTTGGCATGACTATGACCCTTGACTTTGAGAGCCCAAAGTTGATAGGTTTCTTTATTACCCTAAGTGGAGCCATCTACAAAGTAGAGTCAAGGAATTTACACTAAACAGAAGTTGTTCTGCAAGAACTCTTTTTTTTTTTTAAAGTTCAGTGACCTTGACCTATAACACCAAATACAATTGGTTCTTTCCATAGCTTAACTGCAAGCCCTACAAACACTTTATTTCAGTCAGTGACCATGACCTTTTGTTCCCCAAATCAACATTTTTTTAAAGTCAGTGACTTCGACCTTTAACCCTAAAGTCAAAAGGCATCTTCCATAGCTTAAATGCATGCCCTACAAACACTTTTGTCAATGTGTGTCATCTAGAACAAAAGTGTTGATGCAAAACAATTTTTCTTATTTCAGTCAGTTACCATCACCTTTTGTTCCCCAAATCAATAGTTCTGTTTTTTACCTTAAGTTTAAACCATACACAAACTTTGGTGATGTTAGTTCATCAAGAACTGAAATTTTTGTGCAGAAAACATGCTAAACTTTCCAGCCACACTGAACATGACCTTGTAGACCCCAAACCGATAAGCCTCCACCTTACTCCAAGTGCAACCCAACCACAAAGTTTAATCCAGATCCGTGATGTAGAAGTAAAGTTGTCGTGTGGAAACCATGTCATTTTTCAGTCACACCAACACTGATCTTGGATGTTTTGACCCCAAACTTAATAGGTCTTAGTCCTTAACACAAGTGCAAGTCATCCACAAAGTTTGGTCCAGGTCTGTGATGTAGGACTAATGTTATTGTGCAGAAACCACTTTTCTCTTTCAGTCCCACTGACCCTGATCTTTGATCTTTTGACTCTGAAATCAACAGGCTTCTTTCTTACAATGTACAAAGTTTGGTCCAGGTTTGTGATGTAGAACTAATGCTATTGTGTGAATTTTTCTTTCTTTCAGCAACCTTGACATTTGACCCAAAATGAATGGGCTTCCTTAGCCCCAAGTGCAAGACATCCATTGTTTTGTTCAGATCTGTGATGTAGAACTAATGTTACCATGCAGAAACCATTCTTCTTTCAGTTCCATTTGAAATTTGACCTTTTGACCCTAAAATCACTAGGCTTCTTCCTTAACACAGTTGCAAGCTATTTACAAAGTCTGGTAACAGCAGATGCTGGAAAACTCGTTATTGTGCAGAAAACAAAAGAGAAAACAAAAAGATCCCATCATCATGACATACTCCACCTTAAGGTGGACATATCAATATATATAAATAAAAAAATGCTTAAAAATTGCCATCATGGTCAGAAAATCTAATCAGGTTATGTACATTTTAATACAAATATGCAAATCAAATTTTATTTGTCCACTTCCATGTAATTTTAGCTTAAGCATGCTTAACAGTGTTTTGTCAAAAAAAATTTAAGTCCAGAACAGTCAAAAATGTGTTGAAAAAATTGAAAAAAAAAGATAAGTCACCATAACCTAAAGATGCGAGACCCATTTAAGATATCTAAATATCAAATATTGTCCGATTTGGCACAATAGTTTTTGTGGCATCTTGCTTACAAGAAATGGTGGGAGACAGATCGACCGACTGCACAAAACCCAGGGTTGGGGTGAGAGTGAGGAAGAGAATAGATCATTTTTAGTACAGCTGTGCTTATATTTCATCAGATCTTGCAACAGAGGCTAAGTGCATGGCTAGTGGATGGGTGGTGTCTGGCTTCTGACTATGCCCAAATTAAACAAGGTTCGGGTGGTTAGGTATGATTTTTTAAACAAAGTCCCTCAAAGGGACAAACACACTACTGGCTGAAAGGAATTTCCATGAATTCAATTCAAGAGCATTTCTTCCTTTTAACTGCAGAGTGTTGAAATTATCTTTTGATATTCTTCAGCAATAACAACACTGTCAAATAAGCTGCTGTGTATTTTGATGTCAGATTGGAACCATTTTCATTTAGGATCAACAAGACATGACAAGAAGTTTTCTGGTAGAAACCCCATGTTGAAATGACTTTCCATTTTGGAGAAGTAATGAAGATTTTCAAGATGGCTGCCATACTAGATATCAGACTGGCACCATTTCTATTTAGTACCAACTAGACATCATAAGAAGTCTTTCAGTAAAAACCCCATGCTGATATGACCATTCATTCAGGAGAAAGTGACAAGATTTTCAAGATGCCCACTGTGGCAGCCATATTGGGCATCAACTCGGCAGCGTTTTCATTTAGTATCAACTAGACATCATAAGAAGTCCTGAAGTGAAACCCATTGTTTATTTGACTATCCGTTCAGGAAAAGTAGTGACAAGATTTTCAAGATGGCCACTATGACAGCCATATTGGACATCAAATCAGCACCATTTTCATTTAGGACCAACCTGACATCATAAAAGGTCTTTTTGTGAAAACCCCATGTTGATGTCTCACCACCAATTCAGAAGCAGTAGTGACAAGATTTTCAAGATGGTCACTGTGGTGGCCATATTGGATATCAGATCGGCACCCTTTTCATTCAGGACCAACAGGACACCATAAGGAGTCTTTTAGTGAAAATCCCATGTTGATATGACCATCCATTCAGGAGTAGTAGTGAGAACAGGATTTTCAAGATGGCCACTGTGGCAGGCATATTGGACGTCTGAGCAGCACCATTTTCCTTTAGGACAAACTAGACCATGGGATAAATGTGTAAAGTTTCATGGCAATCCTCCATGTATTTCAGGAGCAACTACAACAAACTTGTGCTTATGCATGGATGGATGTCGGACAAAGTACCACAACATGCGCTCTCTTGGTTTATGACCAGCACAGCAAAAATATTCTCCAGTCCTCATCAGATTTCTACTGGACTGGTTAACATCGAATACTTGAAACAGTCTGGATTGCCTTTATTCCAACCCCCTCTGCTATAAATCATGTGCTTTCTCACCAACACCAACCCCACACTTTAAATTGGGAATAACCAGGTAATATGTTCTGGAAGAAATTATAACGCTTGGTACCAAAGTCCATTTTTTTCGATACTACTGTCAATGAAAAAGTTGCAATCATGAGTACATAATGACCCTTTGCAATCACAATGGAAAAGCATTAGTAAAAAGTTCTACATAAAACACTCCTAATTATATTAATTCCAGTAAACAGATAATTCTATTAGTTGCCTACCGCCATTTGTTATGTCATGCATCTAAACAGTACATGAAGAGACAATTTATTAATTATAAAAGGCACAAATGTCTATTTATTACTCTACATTGCTAAATATACAGTAAAACTGTTTGATGTTCCATCAGCATTAGAAAGTACATCAAGTGAGATCACATTCCATGGTAGTGAATACAGTACATTTATCATAAATAAAATTATCATAAAAAGTGCAGAATGCATTCATCCCTGAGACAACTAATACTAGCAGGCTAGCTGGCATAGAATAAAAAACTAAGAATAGGATATTTTCAATCTTTTATTATTATTCATGAGTAAAAATTGGAGACGCATGATATGACAGGATTAAATGGTGATAGTAGTAATAGTGGTCTACGGACTATTTACAAAGTAGATTTCAATTTCTTTAGACATGATGCACACAATCTTACTTATAACAAAGACACAACATAGTAAATGGCAACTGCTCTATACAAAACTGCAAATAAAAAATTATTTTTTTTTAAAAAAAGAGAGGAAATGTGTAAAAGCAAAGGCCACATAAAGTAGGCTTTACAAAAAAAAGGACATAACAATAATCTTTTTTAAAGAGTAGCAGTAATTCTTTTCATATAAACATTTCAAAAAATGTTAAATACAAGATTCTGTTTCCAAAGAGGAAAAAAGGCAATAATTACTGGCAAAGATAATTTTTACTGCACATTTCTTTACCATATTGTAATGCCATAGAGTGCATAAGTGTAATGCCTTGAGGCCAAGCCATTGAAAAGGACCATCACTTTTACGCTGACAAGAGCAAACACCAAGGAAGAAAGAATGCCCAGTATATGGCCTTTCATGTATTCTATCGTTTTCTACTTTGAGAATGGAGACATGATGTAAGGTCATGATATGACAAAAAAAAAAAGCCGCAAAAATGTTGACTATGCAAGTAAAAATAACATGACAAAATCTATGTTGGTTGAAAAATGTGCTTACAAATTGCCAAACATTCTAACAAAATACAGGATTTTGTACACCATTTGCCAGCCCAGTTTAGCTGGCCTCTAAGGATGAACACATTCTGCACTCACGGCCTAAAGTAACATTACAAAGACATGCACATATAATTCAATGTATATGTATTCTACCAAAGAAATGTATCAAAAAGGTCCCTATCAAATCCAAAGTAATTATGAACAAAGGTACTAATATTTAATGATTTACAAAAATTGCATGGTAAAGTGTCTAGTACTTGGGTAACACCTGAATAAATGATTCACTCATTCATTAATTCATTCATTCAAAGAAATACGACACTTCGTCATATTAACTTGCTTTGAAACATTCAGATACAGGCCAGTGGAGATGAAAAGTCGTGGTAGAAATTTTCCCCAATGTATTTGTCAATATTAGAATTGAAAATTTCAACAAGCTTTATATATATATGTGTGTGTGTGTGTGTGTGTGTGTGTATATATATATATATATATATATATATATATATATATATATATATATATATATTTATATATAAAGTAACAAAAGTAGAATGAAAACCTGTCAAAGTACTTTAAATAGTGACAATGTGGAGAAATTTCACTATATACAACTAAATGTATATTCATTATCAAAAAGAACTCAGCAGAATGCTTGGTCTCACCTGCGCCGTCAAGTTGTATTCCAAATACCCAGCAAATTCTTTGACTGTGTAAAGGAGGTCAAAGCGGCCTCCATTTGCCTGTGATGAACAGTGCACTCCATCATCAATACACCAAGTTTCATGAATGAACAAGCAAGAGTGTCAAGAGAAACGGAGTTAAATGCAAAAACTAAACATTGATGCCAATGTCAACAAATGTAAGAAGAGTAATGCATATGCATCGCCTATGCTTTGCAGGCAAGACAAAATGTAGAAATCTTGTATAATAATCAAAGCATCATACTTCTATGATGGGCTCATGCTTGATGATAAGCCCATCTCGCACTTTTACAAAATTGTGGCTTTGCCCCTTTGTGCCAATATATATATATTACTGCAGAGCAGTTTCCAGTACCTCTGTGTATCTTCAATTTCTACCAATGGCATTAACCTAATAAGAGAAAATTCCACCATTACTTTTCATCTAAGCAATAATGCAATGAATACCATATTTTTTGGTAACCAGATCTTTATGGATTTCTTTACAAAATAGACGTACAAATTAACAAAGCTGGCAATTTTACTTGTACTAAAACAGCAATAAGTTGCATGAATTTTCTACAGAGGAACTAATAACATAAAAACAGCAGAGTTGTAATTTACATCTATATACTTCAAACTCACTGTAAGAAGAAATAATCACAGGTGTCACCATCTTAGACTCAAACATATTCCCATCAACTATACTCTTCCACTTTTACAGTTTACTGTCTGGATTAATGCTAGGTATTTTTTTAATACCCAAGACAAACAAGGAAACAGTCAATCTAAAGAATTTCCCAAAGTGATGCCGATAAAAAAAATGGCAATGAGAAATGAATAGATATTGTGCAAATTCAATTTGCACCAGATAAAGCAGGTCTTCATATAAATGTGAAAAAGTATACAAACAGTCTACTGAAAATGACAACCCAATAACATTGCTGTTAATTTAACTTCACAACTTCAAGACAAAAAAACTAATCACAAGGTCAGTTCCTAAAGCAAATCAACAGCACTGATTGTTTTTCAAGAGAACAATATTGTGTCCTCTTTCAAAGTTAAGGATAATGCGACTACAGATGCAAAGGCTAAACATGAATACTGTAGCTTGACATAGACAACAAGTCTCAGAACATTTACACAAAAATTAAAAGCCTTAAAAGCAAGAACTGTTTTCATCTTCAAAAGTACACTCACTTTGATGAATTTCAATCAAGAAAATTATAGGAAAACAGCTAACAGAAATGGTGAACACTTACAGATGTAACACTAACTGATGGAAGGTTTTAAATAACTGAAGAATGACACAAATGCAATAACTTTAAAAACCTTGGAAATCGAAGTAGTTTCAGTGGGGGAGACAATGATGGCACAATATACATGAAGGCAAATGTTTCAAGCTGCGAAGTTTAACTAAATACAGAAGAAAGTGTATCAGATTTCCAAACGACTCGCTTTACCAACCAGGAGACACAAGAAATTTGCCATATTAATGCATGGCCGAGTGTACACTACAAAAACAATAATGCATCCTCTTAGGGTATTAAATAAAACTTTTACTCAATCACTAAGAAGCAGCAGCCAATTTGAATCTACACTTTACCTAAATTTATCAATAATGTAAATGGCAGAACCATCTTGCACATCAGGATTTACAATTTCCTGACAACAAGCTTAACCTATTTAACAAAAACCTCGCTCGTGAAGATCTCTGCAAGTTGCAAAAGCACCCATCTAACACTTACTTTGTATCTACTTTATACATTCATGTACATCTGAGTAATAAATACTGACACGCATTTGGTAAGCAAATGGAATTTTTAATGATGTGCTAGACACCATTATGTAATAGCAAACAACTTATTGAGAAACCATCTCGACAATGTGCTACTGCAAACAGCGAAGACCTGGGGCTCAAATCCATAAAACTATAACAAGTCCCTGAAAAACTGCCCAAATTCTGTACCTAGCATCAAGACTTTGTTTATCAGGCAAATTTGGAGATCAAGACCATGATGGTCGTCAGATCATCATCATTCAATGGGAAATTACAGGCCTTGTCCTTTCTTTTAAAAAAAAATTCCACCCCCACCCCCAAACAACACGAGTGATGCAAATGATGTAAACCAACCTACAGAATGTCAATTAAATGTAAATATTACGTTTCCTTTTGGTCTTCCATACTAAAATGAAAATGAGGTTAGTGTAAAGACTGATAGTTGTGTTCCTTTGAAATAATAACAAGGAAATAGCCTCATTCCAAACAAGTCACAAGCAATCCAGGTTCTCAGCTGTTTGCCACACAATTTAGCCATTTCATGCCCTGGCCCCTACTCTGCCATCAGATGTGAACATATGATGGCTAACCTCCAAATCTGTACAGCAGTAGCCTAGTTTTTTGACACTATTTGCGGTGTACTGTACTCTGTATCTAACCTGATTCCGAGTCACTGGAATCAGACGAGCTGGAGGAACTGCTGTCTGAGCTGGTATCACTTCCAGATGAACTGCTACTGCTGGCACTCAGTCGACTTGGACCTCCTGTCACATCAATATCACCTCGCTCATCTGAAATAGCAAGATTACAATGTAGCAAAGTCTGGATAAGAACAGGATAAATTTGCTTGATTATTACAAGTATGTAAAAAATTGAACAATTAGTGTAATGGCCTAAAAAATGTAACGGAACATCTACATATAAATACTAATATTCCTACCAGATTTCTTTTGTCAACATTTAGTGGTTTTTGCTTAATCGTGCCAAAAAGATTTGTTGTCCAAGTCGAATAAGTTTAAAATGAAACCAAAGTGAGCTTGACATCACTCACATAACCTGCAAGTAAACCATTTCACACAGCAGACTTACGAATGGTAAGAACACAAGGCTATGTACATTATCTCCCAACCTTGATATGTTGATATACAAATTCAAACAAAAAGGCATTGATAATATGCACAGAAACCACTCATAATTGAATTTGTTCATCCATTTACAAAGTCTTATGGGAATTCAATAAGAAATGTAGTCTTTAGCGAGTTTACAAGCTCAGACAATTAGAAATCACCTCAACAATATGTGCAGATCTCACTTATTTTAGAACCAGTACAAGACTTTAATTATACAAGCTGTCTTCAGAGTGGTAACAAACTCAGCCAATCAGATACAAGCTGTCTTCAGAGTGGTAACAAACTCAGCCAATCAGATACAAGCTGTCTTCAGAGTGGTAACAAACTCAGCCAATCAGAGACAAGCTGTCTTCAGAGTGGTAACAAACTCAGCCAATCAGATACAAGATTACCTCATAAATACTCATAGATCTAGCTCATAATCAAATTCATCCAGTATCTTGATGATACAGATCTATTTACCAATGATGATCAAAAATGGATATAAAAAAAACACCACCTCTTAAATGGTAAGAAGATGCAAGATCATCTCATTAACCTGTAGATCTTGCTCATGATTATACTCATCTGACTTCTTGATGACATAAAACTATGCAATAAATCTGATCCAAATCGCATCAGAAACAAAAGTTACTACAGTTGACAAGCTCAGTCGGTCAGAAGCAAGATCGCCTAATTAATATGCATGGATCTTGCCCAAAATTGTACTCATCCAGAATCTTATTAAGCCAATTTACCAAGTTTGAGCAAAATCAACTCAGAAATAGTCTCTAGTATGGTAACAAGCTCAGCCAATCAGATGCAAGATTACCTATTTAATATGCATAGATCTCACACATTATCAAACTTGCACATGATCTTGCTGATATGAGCAATTACTTCTTACACTCACCTTAATGGATTACACTTATTTGGTACATTTGAACAATAAATTTAAAAAAAAAAAAAAAAAGAAAGTTGTGATCGTCGTTTTTATTACCTCTTTAATCTTACACATCATATAAATTTGAGAATATTCAAGAAAAGAAGGCTTCTATGTAACAATAGCATAAGAGTTAACCAGTCAATCGTAGACCTACATGTACTTTCCCTACACTATCATTATGCTCTATTTAAAGCAGATGTATGACAAATTTCTAAGAAAACAGATGGGTTTCTTCAATTTAAAAACGTGTTCGAGATTCATTGTATCAATAAAGAGAACTGGATAGAGAAGTTGCATATACTGTAAATAATGGTACAAGATGTTACGTGTAGCAGGCTTTGTTGATGCGACTCGTGAATGTCAAATGACTGTGACAAATGTAAGAGAGGAGTTTTTTGGGTTTTTTTTAAACTTTAAAATATTTTGGATCAGAAAACGGACAATTCAAGAGTGATTTAGAAATAATAATAAAAAGAGTTTAGCACATCACCATGCTTGTTGCAGGATTTGTGGAGTTTACTATCACTCGAGGGGGAAAAGTTAGGCATGTTGACTAGTTAAAGTGTGTGTTGTATATGTAATGTGTCAATATGCTTTTTGTTTGTATTCTGGCCCTAATCAACCTGGATTTTGCCCGTATGTGACAAGAACTTTAACCAGCTGCAGATCCAAGTTAGTAGCAAAACTAAATGTACATTTTTCATAGTCTTGTACTTGTGACATGTAACATATAGATTACGCTTTTTTGCCACTTAGATTATGCGTACACCTCTCGGAGTTGGCAGGCATGTTTAAGCGTCTATTCCAAGTTTTGATCAAAATCAGATCAGGAACATGGCTTCTGGATTGGTAACATGATAGCCAATCAGATGCAGGATCACCTCATTAATGAGTGTGGATCTCACTCATTATCAAACTTGTTCAGGATCTTGATAATACAAGGCTACATTTCAAGTCTAATCAAAACCACATTAGAAATATGGCCTCCAGAGTAGTAACAAGCTCAGTAAATCTGATAAAGATTGCCTCATTAATATGCATAGTTTTCGCTCATTACAACAAATATTCAAGATCTTGAAGAAACAATCCTATAGTTCCAGCATGATCAAAATCAGATTAGAAATATGGCCCCTATTGTGCTAAAAAGCTAAGCCAATCAGATGCAAGTTGATCTCTTCAATATACTTGAATCTCGCTCATCATCAAACTCTTCCAAGATTTTGAAGATACAAGTATATGTTGGACAAGAAATATGGTCTCCAGAGTGGTAACAAGCTCAGCCTATCAGATTCAAGATCTGATTAATATGCATAGACCTTGCTCATTAACGAATGTCCAAGAGTTTAATAATACAAGCCTACATTTCGATTTTGTATAAAAATGGATCAAAAGTATAGCCTCCCTAGTCATAAGCAGCTCGGAAAATCAGATGCAAAATTACATCATTTAAATGCATAGATCTCGCTCATTATCAAACTTGCCTCAGATATTAAGATATCAGCCTATGTTCCAATTTTTTTTTTTAAATTGGCTCTGAAATATGGTCTACAGAGTGACAAGTACGGCCAATCAGTCACTAATTTACCTCATCAATATGCATCTATCTTAGTCATTAGTGAACTCACACAAATCATTATTATTTAAGCATACAATCCAAATCTGATCAAAATTGGGTCCAAAATATGACCTTCAGAGTGGTAGCAATTATTGACAAATGGAAGAGTTACGGATGCAGAGCTATGCGATAAACTCACATGGACTTACAGTCAAATGCAAAAGTAGTTGTGAAAGAAATCTACGCGAGTAGGATGCATTCTTTAACAAGAGTACTTTGAAGGGACCGATGCTCTAATGGCTGAAAAGAATTTATAGGAATTCAAGACCAGACCATTTCTTCCATTTAACTGTGGAGTGTTGACACCATTTTTGTTCTTCAGTGACAACAAGATTTTCAAATTAGCTGCTGTGGTGGATATACTGGAAGGCGACAAGCACCTTTTTCATTTAGGACCAACAAGGCATTATAAGAAGTCTTCTGGTGGAAACCCCATGTCAATATGACTTTCTGTTTTAGAGGAGCAATGATAACAAGGTTTTAAAGATGGCTGCCATGGTGGACATATTTTCTATATCAGATTGGCACCATTTCTATTTAGTACCAACTAGACATCACAAGAAGTCTTTTGTTGACAGCAATTGAACATCATAAGCAGTCTTTCAGTGAAAACTTCATGCTGATATGACCATTCTTTCATTTGAAATAGTTACAAGATTTTCAAGATGGCCACTGTGGCAGCCATATTTAATGCCTGAATGGCACCATTAGGACCAACTAGACATCATCAGAAGTTGTTTATTATAAATCCCCATGCTGATACAACTATCCATTCATGAGGAGTAGTGACAACAATATTTTCAAGATGGACACTGTTGTGGCCATATTGGATGTCAGATCATCACCATTTTCGTTTAGGGTCAACTAGACATCATAAGAAGTCTTTCAGTGAAAACCCCATGTGGATATGACCATCCATTCAGGGGAAGTAGTGATACCAAGATTTTCAAGATCGCTGCTGTGGCAGCTATATTGGATGCCAGATCAGCACTATTTTCTTTTTGGCTGCAGAATTTCAGTATGGCTGCAGAGGGAGCAATATTGGTTGGATCAGCACCATTTTCATTTAAGACTAACCACACACAGTAAGTCTTTTAGTGAAAACCCCTATGTTGATATGACCATCCATTCAGGAGAAGTACCAATAACAAGATTTTCAAGATGGCCACTGTGGTGGTCATACTGGATGTCCGAGCAGCACCATTTTCATATAGGCCCAACTAGACCATGGGATGAATGTGTGTGTAAAGATTCAAGGCAATCCTCAAAGAAGTTTAGGACGAGTATCGATAACAAACTTGTACTAACAGACGACAGACAAGAGACCATCACATAAGCTCTTCTGGTCTATGACCAGTGGAGCTAAAAATTTCTTCGAATCCTGTTGATCATACATTGTTGAAACAATAAAGTGATTTATCCAGAATTTTCCTATTCCCCCTCCAGCATTTTTTTAAAGGGGCCATTTTGATGCGAGAACAGTATCTATTAATAGAACCCCTTTGGTTTGTTTCAACAAATATATTTTTGTTTTAAATAACTTTTAACGAATACAGATAAAACTAGTTGTTTATCTTCATTATTGGTCATCTTGAGCTTTGTTAATATTAATTAATGTTAATGTTTCTTCGTGCTTACTGCAAATCAACTGCACGATTTTTGCTGGTTTGCTCATTTTTCAGGGAGATTCATTAGATTTGATGGGGTTTTGTGCAATAGTGCATCCTGAAGTTAATATTACAAATTGTCTCAAAGTTTGGTGAATTTCTCCAACAAGTCATTGCTTGATGATACGATTACTGCCACTTCAATCAATTTGCAATGTTAGGAAAGTAATGTCCCATGATAAGCCCAACCCCAAATTTATAAATGAATTTATCCAGCTGACCCCCCTGGGCTTGTCATGGGAGAAATATCATTAATGTTAGCCTCCACCCCACTGCCCACCCTTCTCTCGTACAACCAAACCATGGCACATAGTTTAACCTTATCTTAAAAAAGCAGAGTGTGTAAATAGAAAAAACCAATCCATTAAAAGTGGTTTAAAATGTGCAAGCATGAATTCAACACCCACACATGTATACACACTTTGGCTGTTTAAATATATATACCCATGTTCATCATAAATAAAAATAATATCCCCTTAAACAGGCAGTCATGCAGATAGACTTTCTCGAGACACTGAATCGTAACACTTAAAAGGGGAAGCTTAATGATTAATCCGATATTGGAGACAAACTAACTTGATATCAAAACGACAGAATGGCAAATAATTTAAGCTAAAGCAATTACTATCCTTAAATAAATTCAGAGATTAACATGGATAGGAAAACAACCCTAACCATTACAAATCACATTTACATGCTCGTCCATATTACAATTTCCCACGCTGTGGGTTCAAAATCCCCTACTTTTTGATTTCATTTCAATTTCCCCTATTTTCCACCTTACCATGACATGTAGGAACCTTGAAATTTCTGCATCTAAACTACATCACAAAACTGAACCAATGCATTAGAGTTGCACAGATGGACAAGGGCAACATTATCTGTCTTGCCACTGTCATGGTGGGTCATAAAAACTGTAATTGGGGGTGAATTTGGATCCCTTTACCTTTCTTAGGTTTCTTTGTTCCCCCTAATTGGCCAGTGACATCTTGCAACCGTTTTTCCAAATCTAATCTTTTCTCTTCTCTAGACTTACCAGGAGTCTTTTTGGCTGAAAGAATCAAAGAGAAAAGATACTATTTTTTCTGGTGATGCTGATGTGTAGACATACAAACAGGATCATATCAGTATGCCTCTGATGCATTTACAGTGGGGAGATAACAAAAAGGTCAACATTCCTTGCTAAAAAAGCTCAAAATGCAATATTTTTTTTGGTTTAAAATCTGACATTAATGCAAGTTATCAGAAGTGATCAGACCAGAATTATACTACTGGGTGTCAATTTTCTACCTCCAAGGGACCACTGGTTCAACAATGAAAGATAGTGGTAAATATAGGTCCTACTTTCTTAAGAACTGAACACGAGGTCAGGGCCTGCATGTTCAGATGCTGCCACAAAAAAGTGACTGCAACATCTCTACCAAAGAGGGACTCTACAAAAAGCACAATTCAGAATTATCTACGACTGAATTAGAAGTATTTGTCTGCTTGATTGAAAACATTACTCCAAAGTACCAAAATCACAATGATACATCATCATTGACTCTTTAGTCATTCATGAATGTCAGTTCCAATGTTTAACAACATAGTACGTTATTGGCAAATCAGAAAAAGAAACTAAAAAAAAAGAAAAAAAAAAAGAAACAAAACTACCAACCAAAAAAAACAACCAATCAGATGCATTGATATTCATACATACATTACAAATGAAGCTTGCATATGGCAGTTTGAGTAGCTCGAGATTGGCTCCCCATGTTTTTCAGGTTGCAACATTCAAATGTGCGAAGTAAAATTTTAATGAACCACTTTCCTACCAACATGGCCTAGAGAAAATGGCACAATTTAAATTCCGGCTTATCTGAGACTGAATTAAACATATTTACATCTGTTTGAGAATGGAATTTTAAATTAACCTATAATCCTGATGATATGTCCTCGAGTCTATCCTGTTGACAACATCATGACTGTCAGTTCCTGTTTTATTAACATAGTATGTGACTGGCTGATTGGTGGTGGTATCCCCCCCCCCCCAAACAGAAGTATTCAAAATCACATTCATTACTAATGACTCGCATACATGGCAGTTGGTGTGGCATGAGACTGTGTTACCAGTGTTTTTAGAGTTGCAACATTTAAATGTTTCAAGTAAAATATTAAAGAATGAGCCAATCTAGGCAGGAACTTTATTGTTGCTCTTGCAAAGATGGTTGGTTACTATTTGCAGTTTGGGGAACTTCCAACAATTAGAGCTCATGAGAATTGCCTGGAGTAAATTATTCATGTACAACTTGTATTATGCATCAGAATGACCCATTTCAATTAGGGAAACTGCACAATTTCAATAAAACAAGGTATCAAATTTAAACCAGACAAGACAACTTCATATTTGAAAGCAGAGAACTGAAGAAATTGAGGATGCTCTTTCACAGCTTCACCATTATCCACCATGTAATTTCAACACCTCTCAAGCCCGTCACTGCCTTTCGAAACAAATTACTTGTTGGTTATTTTAAACTAAATTCCTTTCAAACTTTTTTTTTTTCCTAAAAAAATAATATACCAAAAGCACTTTTTTGACATTCAAAATTTCCTATGATAAACAAGGGTTCTATACAACACTGTCTTGCCAACTGTACTACTATACTCGCTACCACTTCTCAAATCTTTCATACAAATTCTTAACTGTGTTGATGCTGATACACCTTGAGGAAAATCTTTCCTGGATACAGTAATGACCAAACTTACTGTATGGCTTCCGAGGCTTCTTTTTCAGACAGGACATAACATAGGCTTCCAACTCTCGTAACGTGGAAGGTTTGAGAGTTTCAAAGTCTATTTCTATCTCATCTGGATTGGAATCTCGCAAGGACGGCTCTCTTGACTGTATTATATGCACCACTCGCCCAAGCTTATCACCTAAAAAAAAACAAAAAAAACACCACATTATTACTCTTCATTGCTAAAGGACAGATGTCATTTATTGTGAAAAACTTCAAAATTTTATGTTTCAGCTTGTCCCCACACGCTACCCGGTCCTAAAACTTGACTCGGTGTTTTAAATTCTAAAGACTTGGAAATCTTCCAAATGTACACAAATAGTCTTCTGATTGATCAGAAAAGTACACAATCTACAGTTTTAAGATGCAGGCTA
Source organism: Margaritifera margaritifera (assembly GCA_029931535.1). NCBI lineage: Eukaryota > Metazoa > Mollusca > Bivalvia > Unionida > Margaritiferidae > Margaritifera > Margaritifera margaritifera. The sequence goes on from JAQPZY010001617.1 coordinate 4,479,232, forward strand.
CAGGAAGGGATGGAATACAAGAAAATTGTTATTGCAAGTGGGATCTGGGCAAAGTAAAATAATAATGGACACACCTTTTTTTTTTTTTTTTTTTAAAAAAATTGCAGATCTTGGTGGCATTCCATATGCTTTGCTGACTAAAAAAGTTTGCAGATAGAAGAGAAATATTTTTTCCTAACAAATGTTGGTGGCCAGAGGTCCCCAAACTTGTTCAATATCAAAGTCTAACATCTGTGCCCATAAATTGAATAAATATGATCTAATTATCTTCTATATCTGACGTAATACTTAAAGTCTAGGCCAGTGCAGAATAGTAACAGGTGGGCCATAGAAGCTAATAAAAAAAAGACGACTAACCCACCATCAATATGGATATTTTTTGGGCATAACACGTCAACCGAGTTTCTGACAAATGCATTGTATAGTGCTAAAGTTACTTTAGGAAAATGAATTAGAATGGCCAAATCTATTTTCAGCTAAAAGATACCTTGACCTTGGAGCTACTTGATACCAAATCACTATGGTTCTTTCAGGACTAAATGGAACAAATGTACTAAACTTTATTGAAGTTCGTTATTTAAAATTATCATCTGGAACAAAAATGCAAATTTAACTTTTTGCGACAGTGAACCCGACCTTCACGATATTGACCCAAAAACAGGGCACTTTCCAGCATTAAGAGAAAACAAATGTATTAGATGTCACTGAATCCATCACCTAGAACTGAAGTAATAAGCTGGAAATGGAATGCATATGCAAAATCTATTTTAACACTAAGAATGATCTTGGAGCCAACAACTAAAAAAATCAATAGGGTTCTTCCATGGAATATGGGGAACACGTGTACAAAGTTGCATAAAATCTGTTTGCAACAGCTTAAGTTGTCATCTGCAACCAAAACAGATGTCTGTGCAGACAATGGTCAACTATATAATGCACAACTTTCCTTGGTGTGTTACAAGATGCGATTTTTTTTTTTAACCCAAGATTTTATATGGTTACATATAGGGGTGAAACGATTCCTCGACATTTTGATGCACTGATACTTTGCCATATTGATACACATATCGATACAAGAGGTGAAGAATTGATTTAAAACGATACTTACCATATACAAGAAACTTTAATCTTCAGCAGTCATGAATAATTGTTTGATTTTTTTTTTCTCTTCAAATTGAGAGTTCATCTGAGGCAACCGTTGCTGGCACAGGCTCCAATTTTTGTCAGTAAAAAAATACTAAACTATTGACAACACCCACTCGCCTTCTACAAATTAACACAAGGCGACGTGGTTAAAAATCTGCCCCTCCCCCTTGCAGATTCAATGCTAATTATTTTATCATGTCAGCATGTTCAGCATAAAGAAGACATTCCTGATTTGAACCCTATGCATGATGAAATATTTTACTCATCATTTAATAACCACTTTTACACAAAGTTTTTCTGTTGCTTCGTATCTTGTCTACTTGAATCGAAATTGAAGGCTACACTTCCAGTGTGTCACATAGTGAAACAGGTTACAGTCAATTCCGATCGATGGTTGTTGTTTGTTCCAGTCCAGGTTAAACAATAACCACCCATCAGAACTTAATGTAGCTTATTCTCTGTGTGACACAGCAGAAGTATTGGCATCCAACCAGATCAAAGTAGACACAAAGCAACAGAGAAACTTTGCACGAAAGTGGTTATTAAATGATTTGTAAAGTACTTAAAATTGTCAATGTTTGATAGAAGGGGAGTGCCTGTGATAGGTGTATTAATATTGTAGGCTGTGTATCATGAAACGTATCGATACGCAGCACGTGTATCGTTTCACCCCTAGCTACATATATCAAAATCATACTTTTATGAAAATTGAAGTTTTTACACACAAGATGGCATCAACTTATTATAAACCACCTGTGAAAGAGCTGTAACAAGAAGTTGAAGTGGGCCCGATATTGCTCATCCGCTTAGACAACTTACCATGTCACCATTTACTAAGCCGACTTGTATTGTAAGAACACAACTTATGTAAACCTTCTCCAAAACTGTATCCATGGGGTATTTAAAAAGTTCTGAATATTAGTACACTGTACAAGAAGTTCTTTATTAGTGAACAGAACATCAGTGCATCCCCTCAAAGTACTCCCCATACACCTAGAAACATATTCTGTCCGATTATCCAATTATTAAATGCCATTTTGTATTCACTTTTGGTACAATGTTCATACACTCAAGAACTGCACTTCCAAGTGCATAGCTTGCAAATTGTCCAACCCTCAGCAAATCTTTGATATAGGGACTTAGTAAAAAACCAGGGCTGTTAAAAGGGCAAGTTTGCATGCTGTGTTCATTCAGGTAGTCTGTCACGACAGCGGATTTATGCGTGGGTGTGTCGTCCTGGAGTAGATGGATACCATGGGTACAGGTGCACAGACAAGTCGTTCGGTACTGTTGTACAACTTTTTGCAACACTCTGGAGGCACAAAAATGTCCAGTGACACTAGCCATTCCGGTACAGGTAGACTGACTGGGCCTTTTGCATCAAAAACCTATTCGTATAAAACCCTAATGTCAGTCCAACTATGCAGAGTGATTTGTGGTCTCCGCTCGTTTTCAATTATCCAATCTTTATTATTTTCTCTAGAGTTGGGTTAAGAAAAGTAAATCTAGGTTTTATCTCCAATCTCGTTCAAATGTCTCTGGTTACTCTTTTCATATTTGGTGAGCAAGTGTTCAGTTATTTCAACCCAAGCGTTTTTTTTTTTTATCAGCCATCAACAAATACGGGATCCATCTTGCACAAACATTTCTGAGCTTCAAATGAGTCTTCAATATATTCAAAACAACTTTTTAAACTCTGTAAACAGCATCTTCATCAATCGCCCCCTAAAACCAGCTACTTCCCACTCAGCAAACACAGACTACAGTCTTCCAGACATCAGTCAGAGAGTATCCCAAAATATCAGCAGGTGTCCAACGTGCTGCATGTGCAGCTGCAGATCATTTTACAGAACGTTATTTTGCCTATCAATTGGCATTAAATTTAATGAGAGTTTAACCGAGAATACAAATGTGCAACAAACTATTCAGAACTTTCAAATACCCCTTGTATCATGTTGATATTTCCTATTTAATATATAGTCTGATAAAAATTCTTTCCAAAGCTGAAAGCATAATTAATCTTGCAAATCATCAAACCCATTCAAGATCTTGATATAAAGACAAAGTTTTATCAGAACTGGATGAGAAATTTAGTTTCAAGAGCTAGAGCGGTAACAAACTCAGCCACTAGATCATTTCATTAATACGCCCAAATCGTACTTAATAAAGAAACAGTCCAAGACAACGATATAAACTTGTTCACAAAGTTGGAGCAAAATCCGATTTAAATCTGGTCTCCAGAATGGTTTGGCTTGGTGCTTTATAGCACAGCAACACAAGTAGGTTATTTAGTGCCGATGCAATTGGAGTAAAGTGCCTTGCCCAAGGACAAACCACAGTAGCTGACCCAAGCTGGTCCGAAGGTAAGATTCCAACCTGCAAACTTTCGGTCCCGAATCCGGCTAACCATCAAGCCACAGCGGTTCCCTCTCCAGAATGGCAACAAGCTCAACCAATCATTTACAAGATTACCTCAAAAATATGTGTAGATCTTGCTCATAAACACTCGTCAAAGATCTTGAGGATACAAGACCTTTTTAACAAGGCTATCAAAATCAGCTAGTTTGACAACCCCAGTCAATCAGATTAAAGATCAAGTCATTAATATGCTTAGAACTTGCTTATGATCATACTTAACTGAGATCTTGACGATACAAGCCTATTTAACAAGTTTGATCAAAAACCTGTCAAAAATACAATCTCCAGATTGTTATTTGAGAAAAAAAAAGAAAAAAAAAAACAACACCTCTGCTACTTAGATGCAAGATCACCTCATAAATATGCACAAGTCTTGCTCATGATAAAACACCTCCAACATCTGAACGATGTTAGCCTATTTACCAAATTTGATAAAAATCTTACAAGAAAAGGGGTCTCTAATGTGTAAAATGGCTCAGCCAATCAGACACAAAATCAGCTTGTTAGTATCTATTAATCTCACTTGTAACTGTAATCGTCAGAGCTCTTGATGATTTAAACAATTATAAAGTCTGTGTTGCACATTGAGCACAGGCTTGTGGGTTTCCCCCACTTTTTTTTTACCCATGTCCCCCAAAATTTTGAACCAAATACGCCTACAACCTTTCATTTGTCACATCCATCCACGTCTGTTGGTGCTAGAAATGGCCAAAGTCACGAAAGGTGATGAAACTGTAAGATGGCAATGAATATCTATTCTAAATCGATGTATCTGGCAATGAAACATTAAAGGTTTGCAATGGTCGTCCAAGTTGCAATGTAAAGTGTTTGATGGCTGTTAGTCTAACCTATTTTCAAGGTTCAAGTTAAAGTTGCCTGTACCGTGAGAAAAATTTAATTTATTTCGTGGTTTAAATAATGAAAAAAAACCTCACGTTATGCAAATACATAATTTATCATTTAATTATTGATTTGTTAGTGTTGAAAAAAAATTAATTCAGAAAACAAAGGTATTTATTACAATATATGCTGTTAGATGATTGTGTAGAGCAAAATTAAATCATAGCAAGATCCAGAATGGAAAATTCCATGGTGCAGCATATTTCAGGTTAATCAGATATTCAGAGAAGTTAATATTTTCACGAGCTACTTGAGCACACAATAAAACTTCTACTGCAAAAATGTCTAAGGAAAATATGATAGTACAGAGCAGACCACAAAGTTAAGGCAGCAAAACTGTCGAAGCAAGGAAGATTATCTTTTTTTTGTAGCACTACTAGTGCATTATGTACTATTATTTTCCTTTGTCCTTCTCACATGTTGTCCCCCACAGATTTGGAAGGTGGGGGACACCGTGTCCTCTACCCTCTGAATCCTATGTGCAACACGGAAAGTTGCATCAAAACTGGACCATAAATAGTCTCTAGAATGGGAACATCAGCCATCACATGTAGGACAACCTCATTAATATGCACAAATTACAATATTTACTGAACACTTCAGGGACTTTGATGATATTCCAAGTTCGAGCACAATTGGATCAGAAATATGGCATCCTAAGTGGAAACAAGCAGTCACTAACAGATATATACCATAACAATTACTTTCACCCTATTCAATTTTAGTTTGAATTACTTCCTAAAATGGCAAAGGAAAGAAATGTTTGAATTTTTCAGCAATTTTCGTTTTCAAATCTAATTTGGTAAAAAGTACAAACTGCAGGACTGAAAAAATGTAGAGATATTCTATGACTGGAAGATTTCAAAATCACATTTTCATGTCGTCTGTCAACTGAATGCCTGGAAAGTGATGGATCGAGTTACTTTACAATTTAGCTGTGCCTCTCTGATGTATGGCAAGTCTTGTCAACTGCAGTCAAACCCACCTTTATTATCATCTGTATTAAGCAATCACCTGTCTTGAACAGTCTCTTTTATGTTGTCTCATATTTTAATCTACTGCACAAATTAACTTCTATTATGCAATAATCCAACTCTGCAGATCACTGAAGCCATTCCAAGATGTGGCTGTACAAGACAAGATTGATTGTAATTTCATAGTTCAAACTGTCAATTTAATGAGGCTTACCAGATTAAAAATAGAAAAAACAGAGCATGACCTCTTAAACTTGCTCTCCACAGGTAGGGTTTTATTAATCTCAACTTTCCATTATCTCAGAGCATCAGATTTCAATCGTGGACTTTATACATAAATAATTTTTATAAGCTACAAGGTTTGCAACAGCAACCTAAAATATGTAGAAATTCTATAAAACCATATCAAAACTTTTATAATCGGAGGCAGTTTATGCCAGGTTTGTAGATCGTGAAATTAATATTTATTATACATGACCTTAAGGTTATTAAAACATTCCCATGTAAACTCCGGCTCAACTCTATATGATGATGTCTTGTTGGTCAAATGTCTGAGCACTGACCAAATAGATACTGTAATTTTGAGTCAAGTCTAAGCTGGAGCATGTTTTATAACTTCTGGTTTGGTTGTGTAGCATATTGGAGCCCAAGGGCAAGGGGCACTGTCCCCCACCCTCCAAATTTGGGGGACATGCAACATTTTAAAAGGACAAAGGAAAATTGTAATACATAATGCACTACTAGAGCTAAAAACAAAACTTAAATAATCTTATTTGCTTTGACAGTTATGACACCTGCTATTTTTCATGGACGTGCATTATTGCAACATTTTATCATGTGCTCAAGGAACTCCAAATAAATTAAATCTTCCTTGCTTGAGGTGCAACATCAAGTGCGAAAATATGTTTCATTGGCAGCCATCAAAGACTACATTGCAACTCAGCTGATTACCACAAACCTTGAACGTTTTCATTGCCAGGGGTCCACACAGGGTTAAGATATGGGAGCAAAGGAAGAAAAAAAATTGGGGTATGTCATCTAGTGAAAACCATATGACAATATATTACTTTTCATTCAGGAGGATTAGCAAGATTTCCAAGATGGCCACTGTTGCAGCCATATTGGATATCAAATCAGCACCATTTTCATTTAGGACCAACTAGACATCATAAGAAGTCTTCTGGTGAAAACCCCATGTTAATATTACATTTCATTCAAGAGTAGTAGTAATAACAAGATTTTCAAGATATGGGATCAGCCCCATTTTCATTTTGGATGAACTAGACATCATAAAAAGTCTTTCAGTGAAAACTCTATGTTGATATGTCCATTTAATCAGGAGTAGTAGTAATAACAAGATTTTCAAAATGGCCACTCTGGCCATCAGATCAGCACCATTTTCATTTAGGACCAACTAGACCACGAGATGAATGTTGTGTAAAGTTTCAACGCAATCCTCCTAGTAGTTTAGGTGGAGCAGTGACAACAAAACTTGTGCTAATGGACGGACGGACAGACAACAGACCAATTACATAGGCTCTCCTGGACTATGACCAGTAGCACTAAAAAAAAAAAAAAAAAAAAGAAGGGGTTGGCAGGCTGGAGGAGGAGAATAGTGGTTACACACCACAAATAGAAATGAACCAAAATTAAATTTAAAAATAACAAGGAAGAACAAGTTCAGATCCCACTCCTACAAGAAAAAAAAAAGTCCCCTCTCCATTCCTCAACAAGATTTAAATGGAAGAGCACTCGATAGCCACCAAACACCAGAAAACGCTAATCTCGTCTCCAATTAATACAATTTAGTGCAAATACTAAATGTATTATTCATCAATTCTTGAAACACCGCATGATTCTTCCTTGCTGAATCATCCACAGTTGAAAATATGCCATGCTGTTCATAAGAACACTGGCACTGGAAAAGCCTATAAAACAAAGCCTCTAGCACTACAGACATAGAATGGCAGTGTTTCACACAGCAGTGGACATATTTCTCACCTGGCAATTTGTTTATGTCCAGACTTAATTGTCTCTTTTCATCGTAGGTCATTGGTTTAGCATTGTCCTCATCGTCACTATCAAAGTTCGGAACAAGAGGTGTCAAAGCTTTATTTTTCTTGGAAGATGATGACCTGCTATTAGTCCTTTTTCTCTTTTCTGAATTTGGAGTTTTTAATTTTGTCTTGGACTTTATATTTGACTTAAGAGAGGAGTCTGTTGGGGGAATAGGGGCTGGGACCATTGGAGGGACTGGGACAACAGAAGTTTCTATCACTGTTCTTTCTTTATCCTTGCTTTTCTTCTTCTTTTTCTTCTCAGACTCCTTTTTCTCTTTTAACCTATGAATATGCTCCTGTTGTATTCTAATGATTTCCTCTTGAAGCTTTTTCACCTAGAAAATAGAACATCAAATAGAAAGTTAATCCAACTAGAACACTTTTCAAGGAAACAAATCCTTTCAAACATGCCAGCCAGGTATTTATTTCATGATCTTACATGTAAAACTAATGATTAAAGTCATCACAGTTATCTTCATTTGTGCAGATCATTTTCACTTTTATGCAAGATTTTGGTATATTTACAAGTTTAATCAAAACTGGATTAGAAACATTGTCTCTAGAGTGGTAATAAACTCAGCCAATGACATCAAACATCACCTCATTAATATGTGAGGACTGCACTCAGTAATAAACTAATGCAAAATCTTGAGGATTCAACCACACATTCCAAACTCTGATCAGAAATATGGCCTACAGAGTGAGAATAAGCAATCACTAATGGATGGACAGATGATAGATGCAGGGTCATGCTAGACTTCAGATCAGCACCATTTTCATTTTTAAGAAGTCTATTAGTGAAAACCACCTCAATATGATCATGCGTTCCGAAGTCTTAATGATAGAAAGATTAACAAGATGACTAAAATGGTGGGAATACTGAATATCAATTGGCACAATTTTCATCTATAAGCAATTAGACCCTGTGATACATATTTGTGTAAAGTTGGATGGCAATGCTCCCTATAGACTGACACAAGTAAAATTTATGCCCCTGAAGAGTAATATCTGTCTTGCAACCCAACAATGCAAACGAGCGAGAGAACGTACAATATGGCATATATTCTCCTGACAAACGGAAGGAACGTAAATGGAGTAATCAGTCTGCAAGTAAAATCATGCCTTGTCCCTACAGACATTGACCAAACCCCAGTTGGTTCCAGTAGAACACTGAAACCAGGGATGAGGCAAACTGCAGTAAACAAATCATATGACACGCATGAATTTCATCACTTTACTCCTTAATATATTGTTAGTCCAGATTGGTATATAAATGAAATAGCAACAAAATAAACATGTCCAAAATGGTAATGATCTATAAAATTCCTGCATGACCATGAATTCTATAAATGATTTCCAAGGTATATTTCTTTTCAGTGAACCATTACCTTTACTCCTAGTATGCCTTCTTTAATCACCATTATAGGACCAGGGACAATTCTAATATATTAATTAGGGCTGCGCTGTGCCTCCAATTTCTGTTGGCGGCCCCAACATTTTAATTTTAAAACATCCCAATCAAACGTTAGTAAAATGTGCCTGCCGGCATTTGTCCCTCCTTCCATTCATATCCATAAAATTTGTTACCGTATCTAAACTGTACATTTACTTTATCGTAACCAGAAGTCATCTTGATCATAAAAGAGTTTGGCATTGCTTAAAAGTATTAGCATTCTTTAAAATAAAGTGCATGGTCAAAGAGCAGACAGCTTCCTCACTGTGGTAGCAACAGGTAAAACGTATTCCTTCCTTAATCAAATCAATTTTTTTTTAAAATAGCATTTTTGATAGTTAACAATACATACTGGTGTATACCAATAAACACAGTATGTGCTCTCAATTACTTACATTGAAGAAAGAGCCAGTGATTCATCTGCCAAGGAAAATGTATGCCTGGAGTCACATGGTCTACCATTTCACCCTTAATTACTTGTTTGATGACTGCTTCTAATGAAGCGAACCATTTTTTTTTTTTTTTACATGACTTTCTATTTCATGCATTATTTTTGGGACAAGTGAATATAGCATTTAATATTCAAGTTTGCTTAAGGGTGTTGTCTCTGTAAATACTTAGTCCTATAAACAAGACTTTGCACTGTTATTATTACTGATGGGGGTTTGCAAGTATAAATAGCAGTGCAAAGTTTTATTGAGAGGACTAGGTAAATCCATTGCAAAAGATTCCAAACCTTTAGAAAAGAACTGTAATTCAATGTGAAAGTAATAAAAGGTACCATATGGGAGCACTTTTATTCCAATAATACCTGCAAGTAGGAAACAATTATATTATAGTGCAGCCCAAATTTATATTATGTTAGATGAATAAACAGATTAAATTTGTTCATAGCACTCAGTTTCATATCAATGACTTGTGCTAAATAAATTAATACCAAAGAACGCAATAACTACTACTACCACTGCTACAAACAAGGCAACTTGTATACAAAACAACAAAATTATACAAGAAATTTTGATTTATACTATACAAAAACCCATATAATAATAATTTTAAAAACAATGCTCATCTTCAGCAATACAGATAATGAAATTTATATATAAAAAAAATGTATGCAGAAAATTTCTCTTCTGGAAAGACATTTTAGTCTGAATTAACTCTGGAGCAGCTTTTACAAAATTCCAGACTTGTTATCATAATAATAATAATAACATTAATAATAATACATCAAAAATGACAATCCTTGTTTTTCGGAAGAAATTATAATTAACATTTTTGAAGGAAAGTTAAAAATTCCCAAAAATGATCATTCACGATACAAAATTATCAATTCTAGGAATGGGGGCCCCCAACATTTTATTGCTGGAATCATCCTCTTTAATTCTGAACTGATGTTCTTGTGCAAAAACCATTTTTTCTCTTCAGTTAGCAACACTGACTTTGGTCTTTTTGGCACCAAAACAGATAGGTTTGTTCCTTGCCCAAACTACAAGCAATCCACAATGTTAGGTCCCAATATGTGATGCAGAACTAGCATTATTGTGTAGAAACCATTTTTCTTCTTTCAGTTAGTGACCTTGACATTTGATCTTTTGACCCAGATAAAGATAGGGTTCTCCTTACAAAGAGAAAGAATTTACATGGAGTAATCAGTCTGCGAGTAAAATCATGCCTTGCCCCTACAGTCATTGACCAAACCCCAGTTGGTTTCAGCAGAACACTGAAACCAGGGATGAGGCATGCTGCAGTAAACAAATCATATGACACGCATGAATTTGAATTTCATCACTTTACTCCTAAATTTCTTGTTAGTCCAAATTTATACATAAATGAAATGGCAACAAAACATGTCCAAATCGATAATGACATGTAAAATTAATGTGTGACCATGAATCTTGTGCCTCTACGAATGATTTCCGAGGTATATTTCTTTTCAGTGAACCAATACCTTTACTCCTACTATGCCTTCTTTAATTAAAGACAATTATAAAATACTTTAACAGATGGAAAGAAAAGGTGATTTCTACAAGGTTCCCGCATCTCAATGGTAAGGCTAACTATAAACTTTTACGACTCTACACAGTGTCATCTGTCTTCCATTAAGACGATAAATGTTCAGAGACCCACTGTGCCTTTTAGTTTTCAATCCCAACATATATTAACTGGGGATTACCATACCTATAAACTATCCGAGAGAAGTAAAGATCATTGCTGGTCAAGTTAACTTTTATGCAACAAGCCCAATTAAAAAAACAGAGTCCCTCTGGCACCATTGTCACTAAGAATCAATTAGGTATCACAATTAGTCTCTGGTGAAAACTCCATGTCAATATGACTTTCCATTTACAAGGAATAGCTAAAACGATTTTCAAGATGACTGCCATGATGGCCATACTGATTGTCAGATCGACACCATTTTCATTTATTATCAACTAGATACCACAAGAACTCGTCTGGTAAAAACCGGATTCTGATATGACTTTCCATTAAGGAGTAGCTACAAGAGTTTAAAAATGGCCACTGTGGTGGCTATAATGGATACAAGATCGGCACAATTTTTATTCAAGAGCAACTAGATTATCATAAGTCTTCTGATGAAATCCTCATGCCAATAGAACTTTTCATTCAGGAGGAGTAGCAATAGCAAGATTTTCAAGATGGCTATTGTTGTGGCCATATTGGACATCAGATCAGCAGTTTTTATTTAATACAAACTAGATATCATAAGAAATCTTCTGGTGAAAACCCCATGCCGATACGACTTTTTGTTGAGGAGTAGCAACAAGAACATTTTAAAGATGGATACCATGGTGGCCATATTGCATGTCTGGGCAGAAACATTTCCGTTTAGAACCAAGTAGACATCACAAGAAGTCTTCTGGTGAAACCCCATGTTGATGTGACTTTTCGTTCAAGAGAAACATTAACACAATTTTAAAGATGGCTACCATGGTGGCCATATGGGATGTCAGATTGGCACAATTTTCATTTAGGTTTTTGGTTTTGTTTTTGTGGGACTAATGCCATTTTCAACCATATTGGGCATCAGAGTGGAACCATTTTCATTTAGGACCAACTAGACAATATAAGAAGTACTTTAGTGACATGACCATTCATTTAGGAGGAGTAGCGACGTCAAGATTTTCAAGATGACCACTTTGGTAGCCTTATTGGATGTTCTAGCAGCACAATTTTCATTTAGAACCAACTAGACCTCGAGATGAACATGTGTAAAATTTCATGGCAATCCTCCAAGTATTTTAGGAGGAGTGGCGACAACAACAGACCATCCCATAAGCTCTTCTGGTCTATGACCAGTAGAACTAAACACGGGTTTTCCTCCAAAACTATCACTGCCAGACTGGCAGGTCAGTTTTGGAATTGTTGACCCCTGATTAGGCACATAATAAAAATTTGTCCTAGCTGGCAGTTACCTGTTCTTGTAACTCTTTCAGTTTCTTGTCTTTCTCCTCCCAACCATCATTTTCCTCCTCACTTTCCGACGAATCACTAGAGGAACTCCCAGTCACAGAATCTTCCTTACCCCCTGCTGACACGGAGTCCATAGAGTCTAAACCAGGGATTTGCTCATCAGGCATACGTGCATATTTTAATTCAAATGCATCCTGAAGTTTTTTAGCCATCATAACCACATCACTATCAGGTGGATTGTACCGATAACAGTTTGTGAATATTAACCGCACATCCTCGGCAAACTCTGTGGCACTCCTGTATTCTCTAATCTCCATTTTATCCTACAATGGGCAATAGAAAAACTTTACTTACACTTCACCCCACATGGATTTTCTGATTGCAATATTTTGTGTATGTGAATGCGCTCATTCTACATGGTCTACAAAACATTGCAAACATTAAAAATTTCAGCAAAGTGAACCATACACAAGTCAAAGTTTAAACGAAGCTACACATGCAAATTAGTGGAAAATATAGAAAGCTCTCGATCGAGTTTCAGAATTACATTTATTTAGTATTGCCAGTCTGAGAAGGTGTTTACTTGTAAACATTAAATCCCTAGCCAATGGGAGCCCTTTTCAAAAAGCTGATGACACACAGAATGGTATGGAGGTAAACACAAAATCAAAAGAGCATGAAAAGTAGGTCACAGTAACCTACTTTTGGTAATGTCAAGTTGCTCTCCTGGAGACACAGCCACATGTGAATTTCTGGAGAGCAAATGAAACAAGGTATAAGGTATGCAACAAACAAAACAGAGTCACACTGCACTAGTTTGTGTATGGCAGAGTTGCTGTTGTTAAGACATGTCCACATGCCACATTTCTTGGAGAAACAAGGTCAATGATACTAAGGGTGTAATAAACGAACAGTTTAAAAAAAAAAAGATAAAAAATCAAAAAGTCATAAAAATCAGGTGTAGACCATAGTGGATGTAAAAGCGGCACAATTTTCATCTTGGAGCAACTAGATCTTGGGATGAATGTGTGGAGTAAGCGACAACAAACTTGCTAAATATGGGAATGGCTTGGACGATTCGGTTGTGTTACTTTCGTAGAGATGTATCCACATGCCAATTTTCATGAATGTAGGTGAAATAGGGTCAGAGATATTGATGGCACAACCAATGCAACACAAACATATAAATGCAAACAGGAAGAATATTTGTATCCAAGGCATGAAACAGCCATAAGCAATAAACTTGCACAGCTGGGATTAACATGGAATTATTTTAGCCTCCACTGATTATGGGTCAAAAAACTGTTCTTGCCCTTTGCCCAGGGAGGCATTAATTCATACAATCTCCGAGAGTATAGCATTAAGACAAGAAATCACTTTCTAGAGGCTTCAATATTTGCCTTTCTGCACAACTGGCACAGATAATGTTTACAGACAAAAAATATAGGATGCTTGGTTTTGTGGGTTTAATGCCATTTTCAGCACACGATAGGCTATACATGGCAACCTATATATTTGGTGGAGGAAGAGTCCAGTAAAACCCCAGGAAGAACCACCTACCCATGGGAAGCTACTGGCAAGCCTTCTCATATACCCACGCTGGCCAAGCCAAGACTCAAACCAAAATGGACAGAGGTGAAATGTCAGTGATCTGTAAAGGCAAGCCCCTTAGACCACTGCCACCCAGGACCCCAAAAACATGTAGGAACTTTATACGATTTATATAAAATGTAAGGATGGCTGGGAGGCTTTTGTGGCGAGTTACTTTTGTCGAGATATATCCAAATGCCAATTTTCATGTGTAGTTGAAATAGTGTCCAAGATATTGATGGTATAATGAATGTACAAACACAAACAGGCAAAATGCTATATCCTCTGCTATCGTTGTTGGCAAGGGTATAGAAACATCAAATATATATAAACTGTTAGTAGGGCTTATCCTTGATTTGCAATGTTGACAAGTGTTTAATAATTTGTTTGAAATGTATCAATTTCACTACAATCGTATAAGAAAGCAGAATATTTGTACCCAAGGCATGAAACAGTCATAAGCAATGAATGTGCATGGCTGGGATTAACTTGGAAATATTTTTGCCTCCACTGATTATGGGTCAAAAAACTGTTCTTGCCCTTTGCCCAGGGAGGCATTAATTCATAAAATCTCCGAGTTTATAGCATTAAGACAAGAAATCACTTTCTAGAGGCTTAAATATTTGCCTTTCCACACAGCAGGCATAGATAATGTTTACAGATGAAAAATATATAGGGATCGAAAAAAATATAGGATGCTTGGTTTTGTGGGTTTAATGCCATTTTCAGCACGCGATAGGCTATACATGGCAACCTATATATTTGGTGGAGGAAGAGTTCAGTAAAACCCCAGGAAGAACCACCTACCCATGGGAAGCTACTGGCAAGCCTTCTCATATATCCACGCTGGCCAAGCCAAGACTCAAACCAAAATGGACAGAGGTGAAATGTCAGTGATCTGTAAAGGCAAGCCCCTTAGACCACTGCCACCCAGGACCCCAAAAACATGTAGGAACTTTATACGATTTATATAAAATGTAAGGATGGCTGGGAGGCTTTTGTGATGAGTTACTTTTGTCAAGATACATCCAAATGCCAATTTTCATGTGTAGGTGAAATAGTGTCCAAGATATTGATGGTATAATGAATGTACAAACACAAACCGGCAAAATGCTATATCCTCTGCTATCGTTGTTGGCAAGGGTATAGAAACATCAAATATATATAAACTGTTAGTAGGACTTATCCTTGATTTGCAATGTTGACAAGTGTTTAATAATTTGTTTGAAATGTATCAATTTCACTACAATCGTATAAGAAAGCAGAATATTTGTACCCAAGGCATGAAACAGCCATAAGCAATGAATGTGCATGGCTGGGATTAACTTGGAAATATTTTTGCCTCCACTGATTATGGGTCAAAAAACTGTTCTTGCCCTTTGCCCAGGGAGGCATTAATTAAATGATGAAATATGTTTCAATTTAAAGCCTGACAACAGGAAAATCCATTTCAAAAGGCTTCAGTACTTGTCCTACCTTGTACTGGACACTGATAATGTAATCATGATTTATTTTAGCGCTGTTCCAATAAAACATACACGAGACCTAGTGAAGGCACTTTTCAATTCAAGTAGTCACACACACTTGCAGTTTACATAAGCAGAAACCAGGAGAAATTTGAGTACCTAGGCAGATATAATCACAATGGCTTTCCCTGAAGTACCAGTGGGTTTAAATGAAATAGCTGTCTGTTAAGTTTTGCAAAGTTGGTGCTAAATCAATGATGGCTGAATTATTGAAGAGTAGTCCATTGAGCAATTACTGGTCAGTATGTTAATTTTCCTTGCAAACAACAGAGAAAAGAATGTATTTATTTCCGGTTTTAAGGTTTTTGTAACCCACAAGGAACAAGGGAACCTTGTAGTTCTTCTATGGGTGAGAAGACAAGGTCAAATATAATAGTTCCCAAGATATTTTGCACAAGTGAATAGCAGATTGAACTGCAATATCTATCTTCAATGCAGTCGTTTTGAAAAACAGTTTAAAAGATCTAAGACGACAACCATACGCTCACATCTGACCAGCTTTTCTTACCCTTTCCAGGGTTAGAGCTCATTAATAATCTAGAAAGCACTTCATTAATTATTTCCGTTCCCTTCTCTTTCACTCAGATGCAAACCAACAATTTAGCTTGCTTACCTTTATTGTACCCAAATCCATGGGCTTTTTAATTATATCAAAGTAATCATGAAGACCAAGATTTTCCACATCAACAGGTTTGTAAAATGGCCATGCATATGCCTGCAAAAAGAACATCTTTGTAGTAAAATTGGTAGCAAAGAATTCAATCCAATACAACCGGCTAGACCTTATTTCATATACTTGTGAAACAGTTACTGATTATATCATGACAGGAAAATAATGGTATTCTCCCAAATGTAAACAACTCGGAATGCAGGGGGAAAAAAATGTATGTATTGGTCTCATCCAGTGCACATGCCCTACCCCTTCATCTCTTGAAAACAATACCCACCTCATGGCTAATGGTTCTCATAGATAACTGTTAACTGATTGGATTTTTCCTAATCCAAAGTGCAAGCCATCCACAAAGTATGGGCCAGGTCTGTTGTGTATAACTAATGTTATTGTGCAGAAATCAGTTTTCTTCCTTCAATCAGTGACCAAGACCTTTTAATCTACTGACCCCAAAATCAATAGCTTTCTTCCTTAATCCAAGTACAAGCCATCCACAAAGTTTAGTTGAGTATCCTTTGTAGAACTAACGTTATTGTGCAGAAACCGTTTTTATTCTTTCAGTCACGGTGACCTTGGCCTTTTGAATCCAAATCAATAGGGTTCTTCCTTACACCAAGTGCACACCATCCACAAATGGCTGATGATGGTAAGTTCACTCCAGTAATTGTGCAGGAAACATTTTTCTTTGTTTCTTCTTTTCGAGTGCCTTGACCTATGAGCCATTGAGCCCAAAATAAATTGGGTTCCTCCTAACTCCAAGTGCAAGTCATCCACAAAGTTTGGTAACTGTAGATGGTCGACAACTCTAATTATTGTGTAGAAACCATTTTTCTTCGTTTTGTCAGTCACCTTGACCCATGACCTTTACAAAGATAGGGTTCTTTCTTATCCCAAGTGCAAGATATCCACAAAGGTTGGTAACTGTAGATGGTGGAGATCTCGAGCTATTGTGTGGAAACCATTTCCTTCTCGGAGTCAGTGACCTTGACCTTTGAGCTTGCAAGCCCAAAAATGACAGGGTTCTTCCTTACCCCAAGTGCAAGCCATCTGCAAAGTTTGTTGACTGTAGATTGTGGATATGTAAAGTTGTATGGAAACTTTTTTTTTGTTGGGTTTCCATGTTTACTACTACAAGATGGTGCTTGCTACCTATCACAAGTTAATAATTAGTAAATTTAAGAATCAAAATAAAACAAGTTTACAAGGCAGTGGCAATGTTGGGAACTCTCTAGAGGCTGCACATTTACAAAATGTCAGGAGTTGGGAGTTCTGGACTCCTAAACCAGAAATTCTGTTTAAAGCCCTCAATGGTATCAAACTGACATCATTTATACAGCCAAAATGCTTTGTGAAATTTGGTTAAAATCTGCCAGCAGTTTCTGAGAAGGTATCATTTTAAGATTTAAAGGTTGACATATCTTATGGCAGATCGGCATAATTTGCATAAACTCAAAAACCCACTATGGCAGGACGGTTTCTGTCAAATTTAATCGAATTCTGCTGAGCAATGTATTACAAATCATTTAGAGGATTTGCTATTTATAATAATGGCAGCCATATTTGATGGCAAATGGCATAATTTGTATAAATTATGTTTAGAAGTCATTTAAAGGTTTTAACATTTTTAGTAACAACGGTCATTTTTGATGGTGGATCAACATCATTTTGAACAAATTTGAAAGGCCTTCATGCCAGAATGCTCCTTGTAAGCCATAAGCAAATTGGTCAATTTTTTTTTTTTTTTTTTTTTTGAAGAGGGAGAAGTTTTAAATAAATTGTTGACCGACAGATGATGCATGACAAATGACACACCATACCATATGCACACTTGGCCTTGCAACAAGATGAGCTAACAGGAGTCCCTCGAAGAGACCGACACTCTACTGGCTGAAAAGAATTTCCAGGAATTCAAATAAGACCATTTCTTCCTTTCAGCTGCTGGGTGTTGAAACCATCGTTGATATTCTTCAGCGATAACAAGATTTTCAAATTAGCTGCTGTGGTGGACACATTGAATGTCAACTTGGCACCATTTTCATTTAGGACCAACAAGGCATCATAAAGAAGTCTTCTGGTGGAAATCCCATGTGGATATGACGGTCCATTTTGGAGGAGCAATGATAAGATCTTCAAGATGGATGCCATGGTGGCCATACAAGATATCAGATTGGCACCATTTTTATTTAGTACCAACTAGACATCATGAGAAGTTTTTTGGTGAAAGCAATGTGGATGTGACCAGCCATCTAGGAAAAGTAGTGATAACAAAATTTTCAAGATGGCCAATGTGGCAGTCATATTAGAAGTCGGATCGCCACTATTTTTTATTTATGACCAACTAGACATCATAAGAAGTTTTTAAGTGAAAACTACATGCTGATATGACCATTCATTCGGGAGAAACAGTGATAACAAAGACTTTCAACATGGCCACTGTTGCAGGCATATCGAATGTCTGAATGGCACCATTAGGACCAACAAGACATCATAAGAAGTTGCTTAGTAAAAACCCCATGTTGTGGTCATATTGGACATCAGATCGACACAATTTTCATTCTGGACCAACTATACATCACAAGAATTCTAGTGAAAACACCATGGCAATATTACTTTCCATTCAGGAGAATTAGCAATAACGAAATTTTCAAGATGGCCAAAGAGGCACCCGTATCCGATATCAGATTGGCACCATTTTCATTTAGGACCAACTAGACATGATAAGAAGTCTTTTAGTGAAAACCAAATGTTTACATGACCATCCATTCAGGTGTAGCGAAAGCAAAAATGTTCAAGATGTTTAGCCATCAGATCAGCACCATTTTCATTTAGGACCAAGTAGAAATCTTCAAGAGTCTTCTGGTGAAAACCCAATGTCAGCATGACTTTCCATTCAGGAGGAGTAGCAATAACAAGATTTCCAAGATGGCCATTGTGGAAGCCACATTGGAAATTAGATTGGCACCATTTTCATTTAGGAGCAACTAGAAGACATCATAAGAAGTCTTTTAGTGAAAACCCCCATGTTGATATGACCTTCCATTCAGAAGGAGTAGCGATAACAAGATTCCATTTCAGGCCACTGTGTTGGTTATATTGGATGTCTGAGCGGCACTATTTTCATTTAGCACCAAGTAGACAACACAAAAAGTCTTCTGGTGAAAACCCCATGTCAATAAGACTTTCTATTCAAGAGGAGTAGCCAAGATTTTCAAGATGGCCAGTGTGGCAACCCTATTGGACATCAGATCGGCACCATTTTCATTTAGGACCAACTAGACATCTTAATAAGTCTTTTAGTGAAAACCCGATGTTGATATGACCATCCATTCAGGACAAGTAGCGAGTACAAGATTTTTTAAATGGCCACTGTGGTGGCCATATTGGATGTCCGAGCAGCACCGTTTTCATTTAGGACCAACTAGAGTAAGGGATGAATGTGTGTGTATAGTTTAATGGCAATCCTTCAAGTAGTTCAGGAGGAGGAGCAATAACAAATTTGTGCTAATGGACGGATGGACAATGGACAACAGACCATCCCATAAGCTCCATGACCAGTAGAGCTATAAATCTGCAAAGCAGCCTAATGAAAAAGTATATAAAATACAGGAAATAAAATAATGTAAAGCCCAAGTTTTACCAAATAGTCAAATTCTGTTAACAATTTACATTTCTACATGAGAAGGGAAAATTACAAAAGAGATACAAATTGAATTGTATTTACAACTCTTAATGACTATGATCACTTCAATATTGTTTGTAAAGGGAAACAACAAGCATTAAGACAATTCAAATAATGCACTGAGGGATGTAAATATATTGGACTTACCGAATGTTTTTTTGAGAAGAGTTCCTTTATCAAATTACTGCAATACTTCATGTGTTCATTTAATTTGCCCTTCTTACCCTTTGTACTTTGCTGAACCTAAAATAAAAAGTGATATAATTAGTGTATTCCCCTGTCCCAAAAGTGATATAATTAGTGTATTCCCCTGTCCCAAAAGCACAGCAAAAATCCTTTTTACACAACTGATACAGCTTCTTTCTCATAACTGAAAACTTCTAAAAGAAAGAGCTTATGGCAATAAATTTGTAACATCTGATATTTATTCACATAAAGACTGCAATATAAAGATCATGGCAAGCTGCGTTTACTGTTAAACAACAATTACTGGAGGAATAAATATAGATGCGATTTATTTATCAATTATTACTATGTAACATCAAGTCCATTTCTGATTAACCACAGCCCCATATCTACAAATAAAACACAAAAACAGCCCCATATCTACAAATAAAACACAAAAACACACATATAAAACACTAAATCTGAAATTGCCAAAATGGAAAGAATTGTTCAATAATTCAGAAATTCAAATTCCACTTTTGCACTTTTATCTCTTGCACCGATGCATGAAACCATATAACATATGCTTTTTGTTAGTAAGCTCTGCTACACCACTGTAAAAAAAGTTTTCAAAAAGAATCCCGATCACAAACCAATGATGAATATTTCTATTTCTGCATTTTAACTCATTTTCTTTGTTTACTATGATGGGAATCTTTACTCTGATTTTTTTACTCCGATACATTGTGAGGCACATGCAAGATATACAACATTCACATATACAAGTTCTATCTGTATACACAGGATTTATCACAGGACAGAACTTAAAAAAATTAAGAGTTTATAAATTCTATTAGATTTCATTAGGTACATTCATTAACTTTTAGATTTCATTAGGAAAATTCATCAACTTTACATTTTTCCTACAAATAGAAATTATACAAATCTATGCCTTAAGCACCTAAAAAGTACAGCATCCACCCTCACAAGGAAGCAGGCAGAAGCTCGGTCGTAAGAAGCTGACCATACCTGCATGTCAAGTCCACCCGAGCTATATTCCAAATCTGACGAGGATGGGGAAAAAAATGGTAGTGAAATAAATTTTTAAAAATGCAACAGCGAAATTTATCTTGGGCATGGACACAGATGCCAAAGCTTCCATCAGGGTAGGTTCAACAATCAAAAGATGTCATGTACAATTTTTAATTAACAAAGAAGTGGGGTGAAGCAGAGGGAAAAGATACCAAAAAAAAAAAAAAAAAAAAAAGTGCATGTAAAACCAACACCAGTTACAGAATTAATGATAAAAAGCAATCATGGATAAAGAATTGATACAGGCATTCCACTCTGGAATGTTGGAAAAACGTGCATCTGCTGTCTTCTAATGAGAAATAACTATTCCCTGCAGCTTCAATCAAATAAAACACAAAAGTGCTCTTAGAAAATGAACATGTTCTTTACAATGAGATCACAGACCCATTTATCCTACCAGATGTCTTTAAGTAGTTTCACATAGTCCTCTCCACAATTTTAACAAACTGTCTATAAATTATCCTCCTAAAACTGACTGCTGGTTTAACAGTTAAATTTCTGATGAACCTCACAAAGGAAGCATGTTTCAGCTGTGGCTAATCATCGAGCATCCGAGCTCCTATCCCACCCTCTCTACCAACCTGTTTGCTTGAATGGGCTTTAAGTTCACAACTGTTTGTGCTTATCTTCATTTCTAAGAACATCATCTGTTACTCAGAGTGATCATAAATTTGATTACTTATTTTACTTGTCAACAGGTCATACACAACAACAAAATCGCAAGCTTGACTTTACTCGCATCATCTGTTACTCGGAGTGATCATAAATTTGATTACTTATTTTACTTGTCAACAGGTCATACACAACAACAAAATCGCAAGCATGACTTTACTCGCGCTTGAATACAGTGCAATAGAACATTCTCAAGCAATTTATTTATAGAGTTGAAGAGCCTAATATATGTATAGAACTTGGCATGCTGCTGCTTTGCAGAAAGAGACTTTGCCTGTAAAATCAAAAGCTTGATCTGCAGCCTTTATATTTGTGAAATTTGCAATAAAAACCAAGTTGAAATCATAAACGTAAATAGCTCGGCAATTATGCAAGTCAACTTTTTTCTTCACAATAGGAGGTGTCAACTACATATAAACTACAATTACATTATATTGTACAACAAACATGCATATATGCAAAACCATGTAAACATCACATCTACTAGTACTGATATAAGTCACTGGAATATACATGTAAACAAAAATAATTTGGTAAAAGGAGGAATCCCCGTACATTGTCGGCATCTAAGGATGGTCTTGTCAGCTCATCGGGAAGATCTCTTTTTGGTTTCTTGATCTGCCGATTACTTTCTCGCCTCACTGGCGTCACTTTGGCTGCTGTTTTTTCTCCTAATTTCGGCATAGGCGTTGGGATGGGATCAAAGATGGGATCATACGGATCAGCAATTGGTACAGAGGGAGGTATATGTACAACAGGAGTTGTGGTGTCAGCTTTCCGCTTCACACCTTTCTTCATCTAAAACGAGATGCAAATACTCTACAAAATGAAATGAAAAAAGAAAAATGAACATAAAAACTTCCTTCACCACTTGATATGTCAAAATACAAAGACACAACCCATGCACCCCCCCCCCCCCCATTCTCTAAAGATGGCTAGGTTGGTCAACACAGGTTTTTTTTCCTGCATCTAAATTATGAAATATTGCCCCCACGCCACCCCCATAATGCAATTAAAGGGCAAAATTTTAACTCGAACAGTTACATTCTGAAGGAAAACAGTTAAAATTAAACTTGCTATTTGTCTTCTTAATGTAAAGCCTCACATCTAATTTGGTTTCAATCAATTAAATCCTTAAAAAGCCATTGAAATTCAATTTAGGACAGATGTGATATCATTTGACAGGATGGATGGACATGAGTAACACTATATGCCACCTCAATACAGCATAAGAACAGAAACTAGAAAAGAAAAAAAAGTTGTGAAAACTTCACTTGAACAAGGTCTTCTTTATGTGAGGTCTCATACAAATTTGGTGTCAGTTAATTAATGAAGTCCTTCAAAAGTTCTAGAGTGAAAACAAAAAATCTGATGCACTGAAGGGAAACTGGAGATCACAATTCCCTTTCAATTCTGTTGGAAAATGGTTAAAAATTTAACTTGATCAGAATCTTCTTGATGTAAAGCATCGTACCAAGTTCAGTTTGAACCATCAAGCCATTTGAAACATACCAAGTGGAAACAAGTTCATAAATGTCAGTTTGCACCCAATTTTTCTAGTCTGAAGTCTTTTGACTGGTGGTCTCATAAAAAAGAAGTGGTTTTCAGCACAGTTCAAACAGTAAATTGAAATATTATTTTTCAGTCAACATTCTTATCTAGTATAAGAGCTACAAGGTATACAATGGAAATCTGGCAGAACTCTAATTTGCAAAAAATATTTCTTATTTTAGAATGGGAATAAAAGTATATATATATATACATATATATATATCTCTCTCAAGTTGTCTCTATAATCATGAAATTACCATACATGTTATAAAGGAGAGTACATGCACATGACATACAGTTGTAACATTTGCACAGAATTATACTCTATTGAACCTTGTTGAATTAAACTTTAGACTCACTTTGGTAGGCTGTGCTGGAGGCAGTACTGCTCCTGGTATAGAATTTGCCGTTGAAAATGACACATCCTTCACACTTACTGCCGAGACAGCTGTAGTACCCTGCGAAGATGCTGTGGTCATTGTAGATGCCTCGGAATTCACTACAGTAGTAGCAGCCAGAGTTTTTTTAGGGGGCTGTGTAGCCTTGGTTGATATAGGGGTTGTTGTGCTAACTGTGGGAGCAGTGGTGGTGGTGGTGGTGGTGGTGGGGGTAGGTGATACACTGGCTGCATTAGGCACCACTGCTGCTGCAGCAACTGCTCTAGCTGCTGTAGCCTTCTTTTTCGGTAAAGGGGGTGCTATATCATACTCCTGCAACAAAATATTTTAAGGTTCAAAATTTTCTTAAAACAGCATTTTGCAACAGGACTTGGATACACTGAATGCATTAAACGAGCTTCAATACTGCTAGTCAATTAAACACTTTACCGTTTAATATGTAAAATGTAAAACTGATTTCTAAGGTTGAAGAAATTGAAAGATCCAATTTCCCTTGCACAATTGTATAGAACTTTTAAATTTTTCGACACAGACATGTATGGTTCAAATCTGGTTTATAAAGTAATAAAGATGATAAAGCAGTTACGATTTGATTTGGGAAAATTTTAAGAATATTCAAAATCTAGTTCTGTTTCTAAGATCTTTATAAGCAAAGATAGTAGAACCACTTCGAAAAATGTCACATGTGTAGTAGATACCATCTTTCACTGTACAAATGTCATGTCTCAATAACTTTATCTTACCTCTGATGGCATTTGGGCCACTTTGTTCAGGAAAAGCTTCTCCAAGGTCTGTGCCATTAACACTATGTCCTGCAATGTATCAAATTGTGAGATTTGTTTAGCAAAAATAAATTGATTTGTAACTTAATTACAAGTCTATTGTTCAAAGGAGATGTAATTTGACACTCATTTTCCAAATCTACAATTTACGTGATCAACAGGTCAAAATGTAAGCAAAACACACAAAAGCCTTCAATTAAGCTGCATTAAGGATGATTGCTGGTGAAATGTTAGAGGATTTAAATTTGTGAAAATTGTAAAGTTTTACATAGATGCCTAAGCAATCCAAAACAACAATTTATTAGGCCGATTTCTAATGCTGCAGTTAGCTAACACGTATCCCCCCAGTAAGGGTCATTAAATAAAAAGTACAGGAAAGTGCCACATCACCAACTCTCCACATAACAGCTGAAAGTAGATTTAAAGTGCATCCAATCCATGTAAAATCAAGATCCCTGATTCCTCCTAGAAGACACACAAAGAGAAAAGTGTATATTTTTTCAGTGCAAAGTTACTGAGCTCACATTGAACACCGATACAGAAACAACACAAGGCCAATTAACGGAAGCTTGTAAATCGCTAATGCTTTCCCAATGTGTCATACATTTTGCTGACAACCCTGTTTTTGTGATTATTAAAATGACAAAACAAACCTTCACAGGAAGCAACAGTAGCTCATTTGCTTTAACAAGGCAGATATCCTTAAGGACCTTTTATCTCCAAAATCTAAATTGTTGTCCCAAAAGTCTGTGTTTGTGGATAATGATGCACATATGTATTGGTATTTAACGCCAAAGAACTCTCTCTCTGAAATAATTTCCAGGAATTCAAGATAAGACTTTTTCTTCTTTTAACTGCTTAGTGTTGAAACCATCTCTGATATTCCTCAGTGACGAGGCTTTCAAACTAGCCACTGTGGCAGTCATATTGGATGCAAGATTGGCACCATCTTCATTTAGGACCAACAAGACATCACAAGAAGTCTTCTAGTGAAAACCCTATGTCAATATGATCATCAATTCTGAAGGAGTTGCAACAAGATTTTCAAGATGGTCAATATGGTGGCCATATTGGATGTCAGGCTGCCATAGAGGCCATATATGGGGTCAGATCAGCACCAGTTTCATTTATGGACCAACTAGATATCATAATTGGTCTTCTGGTGAAAACCCCATATCGATATGATTTTCCATTTAGGAGGAGCCAAAAAAAAAATCAAGATGGCTGCCACAATTTATATTTAGTTCCAACCAGACATCATAACAAGTCTTCTGGTGAAATAAACAATGTCGTTATGACTTTCCATTCAGGAGGAGCATTGATATATGGCCGCTGTTGTGGCTATATTGGATATCAGATCGCCACAATTTTTTTATTTAAGATCAACTAGACACCATAAGAAGTTTTCCAGCGATGTTCAGGTGGAGTAGCAATAACATGATTTTCAAGGTGGCCACTGCCACATCGGATGTCCACGCATTTTCATTCAGGACCAACTACATATCATATGAAGTCTTCTGGTGAAAACCCATGTCGATACGACTTTCTGTTCTCGATGAGCTGGCGATAACATTTTCAAGATGACTGCCATAACGCCCATATTAGACGTCAGATTTGCACCATATTCATTTAGGACCAACTAGACATTGCAATAAGTCAATGAACTTTTAGAACCCACTGACAAAGTTGAAACTGGCTTTTATGATGCAGACAACAGCAGTGACAAAGAATTAAATGATCTTTGCGCTGACCCTATGAACACTGATATTGAAACAGCAGGCTTGTGTGTCTTCATTAGTTCCAAGTGTTTCTTTCCTTTTGCATGGCAACTTTTGGACAGCAATGTCCATTCCTGTAATATCAATGTTTTTCTTGCACACTGTTAAAAGTGCTCTGTATTTCAAGGTCACCTCTTTTCTCAGCCACTCAAACAAGTCTTTGTCTTGCAGCCAACTATTGCTGAATGTGCACTTGCCAGGCATTTTGCAATGATTGCTCATTAAAAAGACTGTTGCTAATGAACCACACTGAAACACACAGTGAAGTGCAAAAGTGCGCATGCGTTAATTACGTATTGTGAAAGGGACACTACCCATAATGTCTGATTACTTCCCCTGGAGTCTGATAATAGCAGAACAGCCAACAGAAGACGGAAAAATCAAACTACTTCCAATCCTCGCACAATGTAAAATAAAGTACTCTACAGCAAAATTTTCCATCTATTTTATTTTTAAGCAAAATCTCTCAAATTCAATATACAGGTGAAATATCAACGACTTTCAAGGCCTTGAAATCGGATGTTCATTTCTCAGTGACTTTCCATGACCCTTAATTACCGTGCAAACCCTGTATACTGGACGTCTGAGCAGAACCATTTTCATTTAGGACCAACTAGACCATAGGAGTAGTAGCGATAACAAAATTGTGCTAATGGATGGATAAGTTCTTGATATCTATGACCAGCAGGGCTAAAAGTGTAAACAAGAATTGCAAAAGAACTTTAGCAATTCTTGCGAAGAAGTCATTTCAAAGTTTTTCTATATTTACAAATGGTAGCCATAGATGGTCGATCTGTATCATGCACAATTTTGAAAGCCCCTTGTGCCAGGAAGCTCTGGAAAATTTGGATGAAAATTGGTCCTGCTAGTTTTAACAAGTTTAAAATGGGACATGTTGATGGACAATGCACACTGGACACAAGACCATGCTAAAACTTTACTTGCCTTAGGAGTCCATGCCTCTGATATTTCACCAATCGAATACTTAAAATGTGTAAATTGGTAATTGGTTATAAATTCCATTTTTTTTTATATTTACACCAGATAAACTTCTCCACTTCTCCATTGCTAACACTGGTGTGTGCTTGAATATAATCCTTCTTTGGCAGAGCATAGAGAAAATTAGTAATAAGCTCCGTGATAATTATGATAAGTTGATTTAGTGAACGAGATACATTACAAGCCAAAAGATCAATCTTTGGAAAAGAGAACCACTGCCATAAATATGAACAGTAGTGATGGTAATCGACCAGTTTATGAGGTCAAAGCATCCTATGATGGATGTACAGGCAACTTCTACATTGCTGAACCAAACCAAAAATATCAGAATTGTATTGTCCCAGACTCTGAAAATCTGGAAAAAGGACACCAATTTTTTCCTGAAATAAATGCAAAAAATATCGTAAATGCCCCTTATATGCAGTCCATTTTATGAAGTGAATAAAACCAGCAATTTTATAAAGCTCACCTCCCCAGGTTTGTTGTATATGTAACAGTTGGTGAACATCTGGTTGAAATCCTGTATACATTCTTTTGCCGACTGGTAATAATTTGTTTCCAACCTCTTCTTGATGGTTCCCAAATCCATTGGATGTTTGATGATTGTGTAATAGTCCTAAAACCAAGAGGACAAGACATAAATAGTTGATAGTGGTGGTGATGACGATATGTACAATGGCTAGTTACATACATGACACATCTAGGTATATGAAGCGATGTTCTTAAGCAATGCTGATTAAAAGAAACTTCCCATGTAAAGATATGAAGTTGGTTGACTTGGGCCATAACTCTGTCCACAAGGGAGCAGATGAAACGAACCCATAAAAGACACATCTAGTACCAAATTCAATCATAATATGTTCAATGGTTTTCAAGTTGTGCTGAATGCAAGCAACATTCCAATTTCCATGTGAAAACCAGAATTTGCTCGACACCAAGCACAACTATGTCTAAAATGGAGTAGATGAGACAAAACCATAAGAAAGGCACATGCAAGTCTAGGAGACAATGTTCATACCAAATTGTATCAGAACATGTTGTATCTGATGGTGGACAGGCACCATTCAAACAAATTTGAAGGACCTTCATGCCAGGATACTTTCCATCAAATTTGGTCAAATTCTGTTGAGCAGTTTTTGAGAAATTGAAAAGGCATTTCTATTTTTAGTAACAGTGGCCATATTTCAGCATCATTCAATCAAATTTGATAGACCTATATGCTAGGACACTTCCTTTCAAATGGGACCAAATTCTGTTTAGCAGTTTTTGATAAAAAGTGGTTCAAATGGTTTTTCCATTTTAAGCAATTGTGATGATGCATGATGGACCATACCATCAAGTAACTTGGTCTTACAGCAAGGTGAACTAAAAAAAATGTACTGTTCTCTGTTATTCATTCGCCATCCTAACATCAATCCTGCTAAACCCTTCCCCATGGGATTGGTCAAAAGTCTAAACCTTTCTGCACAGCTACAATCTGCCCCCAAGATAAAAAGGATTACACATCTAAATTGAACATGGGAGTTACAATGCATTAAATGCATATTCACAGATGAATAGAGAGGCTTACAGATTCCATGCTTTTTATGAATGGGCACAAAATGATTTCGAGGATTTTGAACATACGACTTTAAATACATACTGGCAATCCAAGCTTGTCTGCATCTACTGGTTGGTGGAAAGGCCAGGCAAACTGGTGTCGCCAGACTGCCTTCATCACCACTTTGTTAAGATACTGCAGCTGGTTTGTGAGCCGCCCCCTTCCATGGGCATTCTCTCCATTTGCCTTCATATTAATACTACTAGTGCTGTTCCCAAAATGGTTTACTTTCTCTCCAGCGCCTATACCAGCATCCTGAATAATGGAAACATTACATACTAATAAATAAATTGATCTTTAAAGTTATTTTGTGAACCTGTTCTTGCAAACCCATGTCCCTGTTAATATCTCCAATAACCACTTTCTTTGAAGTAGTAGTTTGAAACCTGCACAATCAAACAAAATACATGTATATACAAAATTGTAATTTCATTCCACAAGTCTCATTGCAACTTTATGTCATATATGCACCCCATACCTAAAAGAGCGAGACAGATATTTTCTTAAACATTTAATTTTATCAAATAGGCCCAATACTATCTGTACCAAAGATCAAAGCTTTGTCCGTAAACTGAACTTTTAAAGATCGTAGCAGACTTTGAAAATTATGCTCCAGATAGAAGGCACGTTTTTTTTTTAAATAGAAATAATTCTCTATAAATAAATATGTTTTTTTTTAAAATAGAAATAATTCTCTATAAATAAATATGAACTTGGACCGTTTTTTTAATGTAAAAAAAATTAGGTTAAAAAGAAATACAAGCAAACCATCATCTATGTGTACAGACATTCTGATCCTTAATTACAACATTACACACAGCTTTTGCAAGTTGCGATTGCAAATCAGGATGGTTTGATGTAAATTCTTTGGAACTGTAGAAAAGAATGGTAAAAATGAATGAAAATCACAATTTATGTACTGAAAGTATGATGATAATTATCTCAGCCCAAGTCTCACCAATATCTAGCTGCATACCAAATTGGTTGAAATCCAATAAATATTAAGGGAATTACTGTGTGTGAAACTAAAAAGTGGAATGGATGGATTAACATCTTGATGGAAAGTGGAGACAAAATCACAATATTTTTTTTTAAAGATTCTTAAGTAGTAATAATCTGCGTAAAAACTAAAACTGCTCTTGTTTGCCCATGTTATCTGAAAACTCTGAATGCCCTTTATGAGAGGTTAGGCAGAACATGAGGTTGACATTCACGGCAATGAATTTATTCAGATTCGAAATGAGCAAGGTCTCTTTTCTTTTGATTTTCAACCTCACCAGCTTTTGAACAAGATTTTTTCTCCACAGAATCAGATGTATCAAAAAGCATACAACTTTTTGATACATTCAACTTTCAATTTTTAATAAAACCAGTGGACCAATATAGGCCCTTACAGTACCCTGGTTTTCAAAATGCCATTTGGACTACCAAAAATGATGAAATGCATTATTTACTAAATTTACTAGTCTTCAGCTAATGCACTATTGTAAATTCTGAACCCTGCAACTACTCGTGCTTATCAGATAGTAAAGATTTGAAACAATGTATACTTCATACAGTTCTGGGAATATATTACTCGAGTTATTCAGCTTTTATAAATTTCAAGTTGTTAATCATGGAAAAACTTTAAATATATGTACATGTTGTATATTCTGTGCAACACATGAACAAATCAGAATAGAAAATGATCCTATTAAAAAAAGCAGACCAACGAGCATATTACTCTTTGTACTTGGGCTTGCTTATTAAAGCTTTATTCACATTGTATATTCTCACCTCTAAGCCAGGATCTGTTCTCATGTCCATTTCAGTCTTAATGTCCATTTTATCAGGTTCACTAATGTTACTGTATTCACTATCAGAGTCTTGCCTTATTCGGCTATGTACAGTGTCACCAGTTTCTCCCCTGAAAATATATACACGTACATAATTTACACATCACCAGAGCCGAGACAACTATGCCTATGTTTTTAAGAATAAATCATTCAAGACAGTATTTTCTACAAGGTCTAAGTTTGATTTTTTAAATCTTACAACTTTTTAAATAGTTGTAGAGGTGCAATGATTCATTTATACGTATCAGCTTCACATTTTTTGTTTTATATCTGTACTACTGCTGGAGTGATGGAGATATAGCACAATACTCGTGAATTAAAGAACTAGTTCCCCTAACCTGCAAGAGAAACCACAAGTCTCAGTGATGAAACATCAGAACCAGTTTTAGACTAAAATAAAAAAATTAAGATCCCATAATGCTTTTCGAAGCCCAAATTAGCAGACAAAATCTTAAATGTAAATCTCTTGGCAGCTGTATGTATGTTGTAGCATTTAATGGCACCTCAGCACTATAGTGGATATGGTGCCAATTAAATGTAAAGTTTAAAAAATGTGAAATGAAGAACTGTACAAAATCTTTAGACCCATGACCCTTGGATTACAAATGTGATGCTCTACAACAAAGCTACTGCGACTCCCTAGACTTTATTTTAAGTTTGAAGAAAATTGCATCTAGGAAACTTAACTTCCAATGCACACAGGAAAATCACA
Organism: Margaritifera margaritifera; assembly: GCA_029931535.1. Lineage (NCBI taxonomy): Eukaryota > Metazoa > Mollusca > Bivalvia > Unionida > Margaritiferidae > Margaritifera > Margaritifera margaritifera. Next base: position 4,510,667 of record JAQPZY010001617.1, read on the forward strand.
TTTTTTAGCTTGCGATTTTGACCTTGGACCTTGCAGCCCCGAAATCGATAGACTTCTGCCTCTACTAATTTGTAAGGTACATATGAAGTTTGGAGGGAAAAGAAGAACACAGTAAACCAAAGTTATGTTGCAGAAACCACACAGTCTAAAAGGTGGACAGACAAATGGACATCACTATCGCTGTATGCCCCTGCATCCTTAGTTTGGAGGTTAACAAAACTTTGTGTAAACCAGTTCAATGTTAGCAAAACTTCACAAAATTGTACTTTTTTGTTAGAGAAATTACTACTTCTGAGGGAGTAAATGTCACCACCAACTTGCCACAACAGAAAACAATATAATTATTTATTTTAATATGCAGCCCTGGCGAACACCATGATCTCCCAACAACGAAATCAGATTTTTCAGTTGAATGGAATACACTGAAATTTCTCAAATATAAAATGGTACACAACATTCAAGTTATATATATGTATGTATATATATACACACACGTCAGCACAGCACTGGCTATAAAATTACCAATTAAATATCAAAGGTGGAAAATTTTTAAATAAAGAATTGCCAATTTTAAAAAAAATGTAGAGAGCACAATGCAATGTCATTACCTCATTAGATTATTGTAAAGATTTCAATCATTTGTGACGACAAAAACTTGGTCCAATACTGTCCAGAGGCATGACGATCTGTCATCTGGAATGTGTCTTTATACTTCTCTGGCCATCACTATAACATAGCTGAAAAAGAGAAGATCTGTAAATATAAGCTCTGTAAATACAAGCTATCAATATTGACAAACATCGACAACTCATAAAGACACGTATAGGTCCATGCGACAAAACATCAGTCAAATGAATTTTCCAAATTGCTCCAAGGACCGTTTCAGGCCCGATGTAAGAGTCATTTCTTACCTGCAAAAACCAATATGGGGATCCATAGCACTTTTAAGTTTTGTAAAGTTCTACTGTACTTTGCCTCACAGTATCAGTGATCATAACCAAATCCTATCTATGTCTCCAGCCTTTCATGATAGGAAGATGAGCAACTGATGATGGCACTCCGTTATCATCACATGAGATGTGACCATAAATTGATTCAGCATGTGGAACAAGTGTGCAAGGCCAATTTCGTTACCAGTGAATTGTCATATCCCAAGAGAAAGCAATAAATATAGAGAATATGTCCATACTACACTGATGTCCTTGCCAACCGAAGAGCGAAGTTCCCAGGCAAATGGGATCACAACTCCATTCAATGCTAAAAATGGCAAAAACTGAACACGAACTCGGTCTTAAAGTAAAGCCTCAAACCTAGTTTGGTTTCTATCTAACAAGTCCTTCGAAAGTTAAAAAGTGTAAATGACGTTCGTAATGGCTGTGATCTAACAAATGGAACCAGGCAACACTTTAATCCCCATTCATAAATATGGCAGTGCAGAAAAAGTAATATGATCAATAACCTCGATTTTGGGGACAACTGACTGGACCATACATCTGATGAACGACAAACAATAATGACTGGCAATTTTTGTGACAAATTTGTACAATTTTGAAACTAAATGTGGTCTTAAAACTAAACAATTACCTGGACCTTTTAGGATAGGACCAAAAATGTAGTTGAAACCCAATGCCATGCAGAAATACCTCGACCTTCATCATTTTTTTTCATTTTTTGTTGGTTTCACAGCACATTTTACACATTATTGGCTGTATCATGCCTTGGAAATGGAAGCCAATAGCCTTTCCCAAGGACACCGAAGCAACCCGTCGATTATGAGCTCATCGCTCTACCAACCAAGCTACCGATGCTTCCTCTACCTTCATAAAGTGCATATAGCTAAAATAAATGACACAAATGATGGAGCATGGACAAATTAACAGACCAGTGTTCCACATAACTCCTGGTCTTTCACACATGTCTGTGCATCGATATACAACCACTATATCCGACATGCAAGCAACTTCAACACAAAACTTTGACATTGCTGATGTCACTATCACCAGAAAGATGTCTCAGCCTCACCATGCATATGCAAGTGAGACCAGAAGTAAATTCTGTCCTCTGAATTACAATTAGAGTGCCTTCTGATGATAATGCTAATATAGCAAGTTTGTTAATTTATTCTCTCGTTTCCTCTGACCCTTCCCACTCACAGACCTGCCAACCCTGACAAGTCAGATCAATTTACAGTAAGATTAACAAAATATCATGTACTGCTATTGTTGATTTGGAAGACATGCATCTTAAAAGTTCAGAAGTGTGATAGATACAGCGAAAGCAACATAATGTTCAACTAAAATGTGTAAGAAGCATGTGAAGAATGACTGCCAATTCAGTTTCAGAAACTGCAGCTAGAAACCCATTGGAGGTAAATGGCTTCTTGTTATCTCTCAACTCTACAATCTTTTTGTTTTGATAATTTCATGTGGTGGCAGCAATTGTCTCCCACCAATACTCAAATATACATATGATATCCAGTAAACGTAATTGTCGAGTTTCCAGCTTATCTTCCTAGCACCAAGTGTCTGAATATTCCTTTTTATACTTCAGTGTCAATTATTTGTACTGTTCAGGGCGCGGATTGACCCTTTCGCCTTCAACGTGTTTTTGTCCGACATTTCAAGATGCTGCTGTTACATAGAAAAGCGTGATCATGCTGGTATTCATGCATTAATAACATGGGCAGATTAAAGCATCAGAGGTACTCCTGACCAACTCCACTGATTTTAATATGAAAACCCAGATCCAGACAAGCCAATATCTGGATTTGACCGCAACGATCATATTTTTTTTTTTTTTTTTTTTTTGTTGCTCTTATTCCACAAGTCTGTAACTTAAGGGCCATTTCAATAAGACTAGCAATCTAACTGTAAATGGTTGGCAGCTGTACGATATTTGGACAGTTATGTTGGGGTAGGAGGTCAGAGCACATAACCTATTTAAAAGTTCTTTAAATTTGTTGTAACCATGTGGTGGCAACATGGGATAGCCACTTATGACCTAGCATAGTAAAGTTCAGCGACATAACATCGAGCCATATCAGCATTAAATCAATAGAAACACGATTTACTTTTTTATGCATAACAATTAGATTTGGTGATCATGCGACAAAGAATTGCTCATATATTGGTTTATTAAAGTTAAAGATTATGTTGAAGATAAATATTCTACTTGTCCATTTCAGGCTGGTATGGTTCGATACAAGCCTGCTTAATTATGGAAGCTCCTATGTAAAGTTACTACGTGCAAGATTTTCAGCAAAATCCAAATTGCGGGCATGGGACATTATCCGACCTCACAACATATGTATCCAAATATCTAACACGGGGTGGGAAAGGTCAGCAGAAACTCAGACCGAATTTCAATATGGTGCAACATTTTATACAACTGGTATACGAAAAGCCTAGAGACAAAAAGTTGATCCAACAGCTCCTGAATAAGAAAACGGGGAGAATCTGAGCAGGTTTCGAATTTCAAGTTCCAATGGTTCGAGTATCCTACTGTTAACATGTCGCAGCATTAGGTAATTTCAGCATCTAGCAATAGATTGTTTTTGAGACTAATTGGTTGTCTTGACCGATACTTGCTAAAAAAACAAATTTATCACGAAAATTCCTCGGTAGCAAACTTTTTCCACTTACTTGTAGCCCAGGTATCAAATTGAAATATGGGTTGGCAAATGTGCGACTTGGTACTTCTAATTTCGAATGCCTTGATGGCAAGATGTTTTGTAAGGTTCGTATGAAACCTTCCAAAGTAGGTACATTTGTCTCCATCAGAATTTCAAATTGGAATACAAGCTCACAATACTGTATATGCAACAAGTATTTAGCCCATTTTGACTGAAAGAACAGTTCTCTTTATTTATGTAAAGAAAAACTTGCTTGTACCCACATAAATTGATTACCAAAATAGAATTGCTAGTAAATTCTGTCCAAGACAAGTAAAACTTTTAAAGGCAATAGTCTGGTTAGTGGTACATATGCCGAAAGCTGAAATTAAATTTCTAAGACGTATTTCAGCAGCTGCTTGCCTCCAAGGTGTTATGGGATCAAGATACATGTGCTTAGTATGATGAAGAGAAGTGTGCGTAATAAGGTATGTGTGGATATTATGTACAATGCAGTAGACAACATGGGGACTGATGATTGGAGTTCTGCCTCATTTGCATTTACAACCGGTCCCCCCACTCTGGACACACAGAACTGAATTATAAACTTGTGCAACACTAATGATCCTCCTAATCAAATGTACTTTGTTCCATTTTGAACTCGTTAAAATATTTGATATTTGTTGCATCTCGATGCTCAACAAGTATCTTCCCTTTTTAATAGGAGGGTCTGATAAATCTTGTACCAAGAGCACAGTGACTACTAGAATACAGGGGTTGGGACCAAATCATGACAATACCTTGGATTGTTGTGCTTTCTTGAAAAATGGACCTGGGGAATATTTTCATAAATTGAGGAATCAACACAAGAAAGAAGTCGCCATGTTTAGTTTTATATCAAAGTGCATTCTCAAGGCAAATAAATAAAAGCTGGCCTACAAGTTCTTTTCCTAGTAATTTCCATCAAGCAAGACAGGACTATTTCGACTTTAACTGAATGAAGAAACTGTACAATGATATACCTACCACTCAAGACCTCATACTTTTTGAAGGAATGCAGTCTATACAACAAATTGTAACCATATGCCTTAAAGATTTTACACGTTAACTTCATCTTAAATTTTGTGTACATATTTTGCAGAATTTTATAATCTGTACTTTTTACATTTGATCTTATTCAACTTCATGTATAAATTTATTTGGAATGGTTTATCTTTCTAAATGTTAATGCAATTCAAACGTACATTTTTCAAACTTTACCCACAGTTGGCACCATATAGTCACTATTGTGCCAAGGTGCCATAAAACACTACTACATAAATATACAAATCTTTTTCTGGTAGCCTTATGAGGAATTTATGGGCCGATTTGTGATAAAGATAACTGAAAGACTAGACTAGTGGATACCAAGTTTTATTTTCACTCTTCTCAGCATTCTACGTGACGTTTTTGATTTCATCTCTCCTTGACACGTTGTCTACACCTGAATATTTACTTGCGATGTCAAAATTAACTTGCCCAAGAAATGGCCAATGGTAATTCTGAAGGTTTGAAATCTTGTATTTAAATACAAAGTTTTCTTTGAAAAATCCCGCCCAGTCAGGATGGCTAAAAAAAAAAAAAAAAGTGATGCACTTCTGGTAATTACATTTTTTTTCTCGACCAGAACAGTTACAAATAGTCAAAGCAAGTATATCAATGAGAAGCTAATTAAAAAAACTCGGCGACTAAAGCGTGGAAATATGGCATGAACAGGTTGCCTAGTTACAGCAGTAGTTACAAGAAAATGGACAACTCCATCGCTTTCACATGCCATGAGGATCTGTAATATGTGCAGGATCCGTAATCCAAAATGAATAGGAGACCAATGTGAATGTTTTCAGCTCCGAGCCAGCAAAGTAAAAGCAATTTTGCCTGAAGATAATGACAATGGTAACAGCAGATTCTGAACAGACTTCTAACATTTAATTTGCAGAACGTCAAAATCTTCACAAGAAAAAATTTGAACACGCATGTACATTTTAAAAACTTTTAAACTTCATAGTACAGTCCTATCCACTTGTATCGACAAACTGCCTATGTCAACAACTAAAAAAAGCGGAGTCCTGGTCCCCTGGTCCATTTTTACTACCAAATTGTCAATTTTATGTCAACGTAGAGATAAAAAATAAATGTACATCAACAGAAGCCCTAGATCCCAGCTTGAACAAATCCTTTGTTTTCTGATCATTTATGTCAACAAGCTGCCAGTTCCAACCCATATTTTAGTCTATAATTATTTGATGTTGCCACCAGGCTTTAATGTTGCTCCTCCAAGGTTGCCCTTTCGCTCCAACTTCAACAACGCATGCACCCTTCATCAAAGGAAGTCATCAAAATTGAATAAAAGCAATGGATTCTAATGGATTGTAGCATTTTCATGTTTTCTAACGAGATGCGACCGATGCATGAATTTTCTAAAATGTGACCTATACTCTAATTCATGGATTTTTCATATACATTTACTTAACACATTATGGATTTAATTACACAAATGTAAAAAAAGCGAAGCTGCCAATATACAAGTGTATTTCACACTGGTTTTGTCTTCATTTACTTAAAATTTCCATTGTTTATTTTCTCTCAAGTGTAAATCTTACTCACTGACAGGACATCACCCCTTACAGAGGAGTTTCACTTAAATGCGGGTCAGAAATTTGCTTTTCCCAGCCCCCCCCCCCCACATCCGCTTATGTTGACAATATTACCTCGGGGGCCCCGAAGATGTCGACATCAACGGGTAGGAATGTGCTCGTACTGGTGACAAGTGTTAATATTTTACCTATAATAGTAGTAATAATAATAACTGTATTTAAAGAGAGCAACTCAATTAGTTAGACTAATCTACCTTTAGGCCCTCTACTATATTGAAAGAAAAAAAAGAAAAAATGACAGAATCGATTGTATTAGGGCAAAGTATCTTCATTAAAGTTTTCTCAGTCTTAAAAATAAGTATTTACAAGTACATGTATCTAGAAATACATACTATAATACATTATGAAAGGAGGAGCACTTATTGTATTGTCTCGAAATGACTTTAAGATCTTCATGCATACATATCAGTTAATGAACACTTCTTTTTAGATATACCATTAGGCTATCTTGCAAAAATGTGACTTGTAGTTCACTTTGTACCAGTTTTATACTTTCTCACAAAACATTATTTTGAACAAAAGTAGCGAGAGGTTCATAGAGTTTCAGTGACTTAACATTATACATATATTTCATTATGTGATTGGGGGAAGGAGTTCAACAGCACTTTTAACACATTATTGGCTATATCATGCAGAGGAAATAGATGCCAAGTGCTTTTCCCAAGAACACACGAGGTAGCCAATCTGGGTTGGCCTGGGAAGGCATCAAACTCGCAACACTTGGATTACGAGTACAACACTCTACCAGCTGAGCTACTGCAGCACCCTTGTATGAACGAATTAAAACATAAGTGATCTTAGAACTTGTATATCATTACTCCGTCATCAATCACAAGTTTTTCATTTTGGATTAGGTATAAAATAAATTAATATGTGCACGTCTGGTTTAATGCTACAAACATTGGGTCAGATGGAACAAATGTTACTCATTAATCCCCCCCCCCCCATTTACTGAAAGTGAACCATGGTTGCCCAATTCCTCTGAGAAATGATGTCAGCATTATCCAACAACATGTCATACATTAGTCTGATGTACACTCCAGGGTCTATTCTAAAAGGTGCAATTGTGGAATTCACGCTAATTTCTAAAAACCTGTGCTAGAAAATCAACAGAATGCACAATATTTGCACAAATATGCACCATATTTTTAAACCCTAGAATGGTCCATGGCAATACATAATTACTCGACTCGAGATCATCAGATATAATTTGCTCTAAATGTGAAGCTGGATATAATTGGTGAAAAGCGAGCAAAGGCAACCATATTCTATGCCCAGTAGGTGCCTAAAATATGAGATCACAAGAGCCTTAATAAGTGTCACATGTAATTTTGTTACAGATGAACAGAATCAAATCTATGTTGAATACAATATTTAGGAAACTCTTTTTTTCCTTCGAAATGATTTATTTTATGGTCGCCAGGCAAAAAAATAGGATTGGTCAATAAACTGAAAACAATGCAGTTTCATTTAGGTCCTTATCAAATATTTTGATACATTCTTAATGTACAAAACAATGCAGTATTCTGCTATCAGACGAAAAATTCAATATTATAAGCTTAATTTGGGGCTCATAGTGAAAATCTTGATGGGCAAGTGGCTCCATCAGGCATATTCTAAGATTGAACCCTTCAATTCATACTGCAGTACAGATGTGAAGGCACATTAAAAATTGTGAAACTAAAGAAACCTTTATAGCGTTTACTACACTCGAAAAAGTAACTATCCATGCAATATAGCCAAAGGTGAAATGATCTTAAAGTTTCAGCCTGGTCTCAGCAAGCACCAAATACTGCTTTATGTTAAAGTGGGCAGCAGTCATTTCATTAACTGCAAAGCGATGATAAAATAGGAGACTTTCCGCACCTTTTGTTTAGTTTTTTTGCAGAACCTGTTTTTTTTTAACCCACTAGTATGTTGTGACAAAGCAGAAGCTCATACAGCCATAAATACAGATCACCTGATGCTTTTTCAAAATTCAACACGCTACAGAACAAAGCTAATGTTGGAAATGATGTCACAACGGAAATTAGGTAAAAACTGATGCAAGGCGTCTGGGAAAAAAAACCCAGTAATTATTCTATTATTAAAATGGGACCCAGGGTCAACGGAAATGGGAAATTCTCACACATTTAAATGAATATAATAGCCAGGGTTACCTTTACTCATCAGATCATTTGCTACATGGTTATTGTAATTTCTCTTCCAAAGTCAGTCTAGTCAAGGATATGTAAAACTAAACAAAGTTAACCTTCTTGAAGTTCAATACACACAGAACTTTATAGTTAAAGTACATGGGTAAACTAAACAACCCTTTAATGAGAGGGAGAGGCTAAAATATTTGCGACTGAGTGTTTCTGGTCGTCCGACCGTCCCAGTTTCTCATTGCCGACCCTAGCACTTTTTAACCCCCCCCACCACCAAAAAATCACATTGCCAAAATTGATTTCTGCATCTAATTGAGCTGGTTTTGCCCAGTACTTTGAAGCACTTGAAATATTATTCTTAGAGAAAATATAAAAATATGTGCGCAAAGTAAGAAATGACTGTGCTGTGAGACAAAGAGGGAAAAATAGATCTACCAGTATCAATGATTATGTGTAAGAGAGTTGGTCGGAGGGACGTTTGATGTTAAGTTTTGCATGCGTGTAGAGCAAGAGATTGTTTTTGAGCGAGAGATATTAAAACTTTTATTACAACACCCAGCAGCAAGAATGAAACCCATTTAATGACACAGTAACACTACATCTCATGAAGTTTCTTTATCAAGAAACTTCCGTCTCACAGGGTGGAAATCAACATACTCAACATAAATGTGTTCTTCCGCCTGTGGAACGACTAATCTGGCCTATTGGAACTATGGAAAACCCAATTTAGCAAAAGCTTTTAACTGGATAAATAATTTCTTCTATACTTTACATTTGTAAATAATATTTGTGCAGCTCATCACTAAATTTTTGCTAAAACATTTCAATAATAGATTTTCCAAAATGTTATGTACATATGGCAAAAAATATTTTAGTATAACTAGTTTTATTCTGAAATTTTGTGCTGTTTATTTTTACTTACACAGGCTTACATACATAAAACATGACAGCAAAGAAAAAGGTGGGTCATTTTTGGAACAAAATTTATAGCCAGGGCTGAGCAAATCCCATAGCCCGACGTCCCGGACAATTCATTTTTGAAGTCGGGCAAGTAAAATTTTCCATGTTGCTAGTCCGGGACAAGTGCTTTTTAAAAAAGTCGGACAAGTCCTTATTTTCGTGCTTTAATCACAATATCTACCTTCATTTGGCCAATCATGCCCTTCGGACATACTGAAGACTCGATTCTACCTCTCTTCATGCATACATTTACCTCCTGTATAACACATAAATGTTACCGCTTGACTGCATATTGGGCTAAGCAACCAAATTATTGGCAAATCAAAACACGTCAAACAAAAGAAAGCCAGTACGACCAATTGGCAGCGTTTCAAGCGGCTTTGTTACATTGCTTACTTAAGCCAGATCCTCACGAATGGATCACTATGATTTTAATCCAGCTAGTCTTTATAATTAAATTATTGAAATGTACTTTACCGACATCAGTGTTGGTTTCCTTAAAAAACTGATCAAACGACAGTAACGATTCTTTAATTTTTAATTGATTATACAGATGATTAACTTCCAAGTGCGATATTGTGTTTGAAGCGAAACAATTACACTAATTAATGAGCAGTCTCTGTTCGTATTTAAAAGAGAAAATGTATGTTACGATCACTTTAGAAGTAGTTGTCAAGCAAGCTGATAGTTACTCTGGATAAAATGTTTGCTAATTTGTGAAAGTGGAGGAATTAAATATAAGACTGCTACTGCAAAGAGACAGAGAAATTTTCAGCTGCATTGGGTCGATTGTTATCCTTGGCTTGAATGTATTGACTTGGAAGGAAAGATGTTTTGCAGTTATTGCGAACAATATCCAAAACTGGCACAGATTGGAAATTCACCCAGTGTATTTGTCAGTGCATGCCTTTCCTACAACATATTTTTGCATGATACTCAAATGTTTTAATTTATTACATGCATCATGCAATATATCTGGATTCTTTCAGCACAACACAGTGAAATGTGAACAGGCATCCCATGCCGTTATCAATTCTAGATTCAGCATTGGTCAAAATCATGTCCACACCAATTGTAGCAAGTTACTATCTCTGTGCTCATTATTTTGACCAGTGAAAATCGGAGATTCCATACAGCGCTGACCCAGGTCAAGCCACTTTGTAAACTTCTCACTGATGAGCCTACAACTGACGACAGCAAAAGATGCCTTTCGACATTCAGTTGTAGAGTACAAACCCAAAAAATTGTGTGATGCATGGAATAAATGAATACAACCAAGTATCCTGCAAGAATACCAGTATTCTCCCTAGGATCCTTTACCATAGCGGTCACGCTTTTCTATGATTTCATCCCACGATGCTTTAAAACCCGCCACTATGCTATTTGCTTGTGCTGACATGCTTTTTGTGTTTTTCCCCACTTTCCTTATAAAATTAATTTTAAATAAACATCCCATCACCTAATTCAAAGCCCAATTACTCAAATGACACCTGTTTGTGCCTCTTTTTGTGTATTTTATTCAGATAAACCAGGACAATTACTCACTTAGCCGTCATCTTTTGTACCTGGCTTGCCAGACTGTCAATGTATGACCTTTGATGCAGGTTTAATCTTTGCACTTACATAGTCACACGATTGGCTAGCGATGATGGAGTCTAATGATAGTGAGTTATATTTTGGTAATTTCTACAACCAGCTAAAAGGGCTACAAATATTAAACTTTACATTGAGCAAATTCTTGTGAAAAATGGACACCTTCAAAAAAATGCAAAATTACTCAGAGCCCAGCTAGCCCCATGTTGGCCTGGCCAAGATCAGAGATTGGTGTCACCAATGGCGATTCCAATTCAGTCATTTTTTCAAAGTAAATGCTCAAGAAACGAAGGGTGTAGTTCAACACCGACTGGAAGACTTCATATTCTTGGGTGGAAATTGCTGGATCAGATGCATAGTTTTTCAGATTGATTAATTTTGGTTTAGATTGACTCTGTTACCAACAGATGAGATTGGGGGGGAGGGGGGGGAGGGTGCAGTTCCCAGTGCACTATTACAAAATAATCTCTTTGTTTTCATAGCAGTAGCAGTAGTACCAATTGTGATAGTTATTATTGATTTCTGAAAAATGTGACAAGGAATGAAAGTTGTATTTTGCACACGAGTTGATCTTATATTGACATATTATGATGAATATAAATCTGTAAACCTCAAGTGGGTGCTGCCCTATTATTTTCTTATTTCCCTTTTCTGTCTATCCAAGTAAGAAAAGGAGCGATTTGTATCTTCAAATTTTACCCGTTTTGAAAACATGTAAATATTGTGTTAAAGTACTCCTTCATTTATTTTAAATATTTCTCCAACAATACACTAGTTTGCAATTGGACTGTATTTGCATGATAAATTATTTTTCTCTGACATTGATTCAACAAAGAAATTAAACAATGACAACATTGATACATTGTTCCTAATGGAAAGGAACGTTTTATCTTGGTTATTATGCCATGATCATCTCAAAACATGTCACTGTCTTGACTGATGAACTAGTCCTTCGTAATTTACTTAATTAGGATTCAGGTAGTTTTGGGGGTGTTTTTTTGCACATTCATTAACAATTTTATATTACATTGGTTTTTTTTCAGACTCTGAAAGGTAATTCTCTACAATGAACAGAATCAAGAGCATGTCAAGGAAATGGTTGTCACAGAGGGTGCTGAATTACCTTATGATAATCAGTACAGAAGGGCTTTGCTTAAAAGAACACTTTTTACATCGCAATAAAAATATATGGTAAAGTGATGAAACAAAGAATGCCATTTACTTCAATTAAAAGACAAATGAATTTAACATTAATACACAGTATTACTAAGGGAAACAGAATACAATGTGTATATATATGTACTTTCATATTTAATTGATATTAATTTTATCACTTTTATGATGATGATGCACCTTTTTAAAAAGGGTTACTAGAAACACCGAAATACACTGAAAAACCGAAATACACCAAAATATTCATGTATTTACATGTTCTCTCTGTATATATCGGTTTTCACACACAAATTATTATGTTTTTGTTTGTAGAGTAATATAAAGCAAAATAAAATATGATTTGAGAGATTTTGATACGACTTATTTACTTTTTCTTAGTTATAGCACTCGTCAATTGGTCATACTTTATTGGACAGGTTGATCGTTCCGGAACGGACGGTGTAAGTCGGCTTAATTCATATTGTTTCAAGTCGCTTAATTAATGTTCTAATTTACTAATATTAAATTCTGCCAAATAATGAATAATACATGTTTTTTTTACAAAAATGCTTCCCCGAGTTGTCTTTGTCTATCATCATATATCGTGGCTTGTTACGATCACAATATTAATCTCACTCTTGCATATATACTATCGTATACACTTTTGGTACTTTGTTACATTTCACTTTCAGTTTGTGTATGTATTTCAAATCGCCGTTTATCATATATGTCAAATCAAGTAAAGAATAAATGATTCATATAAATTTAAATTATTTTGCTTTTTATTATTATTCAAACATGCGACTATTCCCCGTTCACATATTTCCAAGAAGAAGACTTTCTTAACACCCTTACAATCAACTGTCATATCATCAAAAGCAGTATATATAAGTACAGGTTTCACTATTGCCAAATATTTGGAAACCTTTTAAACAAAAATTAAATTAAATGTTATTTATTTGTCAAAACTATATCATTAAAAGTTAAAGTAAATATATAATAAAATGTCGGCAAATACTTTTGATACTTCGATACTTTTCACTTTCACTCGGTGCATGTATTACTACGATTCGCCATGTATCCGGTCTGTCGAATCAAGTACGACCGAGTGACATCATTACATGAATTGTGCTATAAATAGGAAAAAAGTAAATAATTCGTATCAAAATCATATAAAACATATTTTATTTTGCTTTATATTACTCTTCAAACAAAAACAAATAATAATTTGTGTGTAAACCGATATATACAGAGAGAACATGTAAATACACGTGTATTTCGGTTTTTCAGTGTATTTCGGTGTTTCTAGTAACCGTTTAACAAATATTTTATCACGCTAACATTAACAGTCTTACCAATGCTATCAAAATTTTCAGTGAGATCACCAATACACCATAGAAAAGACACGCAACACTTTTTACAGAGGTAAGAAACATCTTTGGAATGATTCTAATGTAAGGGAAATAAGGCAACTGCCCATCCTCGTCTTAATTATATGGAGTACACTCCTAAAAATAGTGAAGAATAACGCCAATCTCCTGTGTCATATAACTCGGGAACTGTCCCGTTTGGTAATTTGCCACATCCACAAATAAATGTAAATCACAGTATATTAATGTGCTTACATCAATACTGGATCCAAATACCTTAAACAGACATGAAATCATTAAGTAAAAATACACACTTACTGACCAAAAGAGGCATGCTCGAGTAGCTGCATGTGTCCCCTACCCCTTTAGCTAGCAAAACAGGTCCAGCTTAATAATTGTCATCATTTAAACCAGAAGATAAGAAAACAACTCTAAAAATAATGCTAAATTAGCTGTACATTGTATTAAACAGAAAATATTCCTTCAAATTTAAGCACCGATGAGTCACCGACTCGTGCAACGGTAATGGCGGGATAGTAACCAGACAAGTACATTTTGCGCCGCAGCTTTATAAATGCACAAATGCATCATAAAATACACAAATAAACGGCTTACTGGTACCTATATCGGAAATTGGGTAAGACATCCTACTCATTTTTAGATTTAGATGTTGAATAAAGACAACTATGTCAAGGACGTAAAACGGTTAATGAAAGGTTTTATTTCGTAAATTTGAGACCGGAGTGCGGACAACGGAAAAATTACAAAGTGAGGATTACCAAAAGCAAGTTAATGGTTATTATAATGTCATGGAGTGTAGCGTATTGTAATAAATTACACTGATATGAACTCAGAATTTCAAATCTGCTCAGTTCTTTTAAACACGAGAAAATTTGGAGAGCTGAAATGACTGTGGACTTTTCAACAATGGCGGAAGAGACATTATGTCTCTGCCAGAAATGAGAATCGAAATACTAAGAGTTAAGGCATCCAAGAAGCAAAATTTACACATAGTAACCTTTTTGGCTCACTGGGGCATGCTGCTGATACCCTTGGAGTCTCGGATGGCTCACTGTGTCCATAATAACGATTAGATTCCTCAAAACAACATCGCAATCCGTCCAAGTACAGCTTTCATTACCCCTTGAATGTGAGCTTTTTATATGATGCTGTCCTAATAACGCGATCTGATTGGTTAGTGTCCATCACATGATAATTAGTTACCAGGAAAATTGTTGAATATTTCATAAAATAGTAAAAAACACAGTCGAAATTACTAAATCTATGTTCTGCCCAAATTCATACAACTCCATGCAAATTTTACGTTCATAACACCATTGGTAAATCCTCTTTTAACCGATCTTGCTATGAGACGCGAAACAGATCCCTGTCGTGTAAATTTGTACATACATGATTGGCTAAGTACGTCACGTGATCTGATGGAGAGTAATCACACCCAATGTAATGAAATAGGTCATTTGTTTCAATATCTGTTAAGTCATTCATGTCGATAAATCAATATAAAAATTAGAAAAGGTATATAAAAAGAGACAGAAATTACTTTCGAAGTCACGAGAAGAAATTTACGAACGTAGACCCGGGCACTACCGAAATTTTACGGTACCGAAGCTACCTTGAACAATAAGACGCATGCGTGATCCGCGACATGTGTATTGATAGCGGGAAGGCGCTGTGATCGTACACAAAACAACGCAGACTTGACATATATCGACTTAGTTTTTTCCTTTAAAGGGTATACCATAAAGACAACAGGTTGAACTTATTTCGGAAATAGATTTTAGTTCTGCGGAATAGTTAGCCTCCATACACCAACCACTCGGAGAACAATCATACTGAACTGTTTGACAGTACAGTGTTCTATATACACATAATATACATGAATAGTATCTGGTACTCGTGTTTCTAAGTTACACCTGTTAGATATTGAGAGTTGTGATTGGTATATAGAGACTAAAAGTATGAAGCTTGGATTATATACTAATACAGTGGGATTTTACAATTGTAGCATTTTTAATTGCCATAAATACTCCACCGATTGAGGAAACCATGTGGTGTACAGGACTGGTTGCTGATAATACAAATAGATGAAAATTATTCAAATTAATTGTTGGAAAATGGACTCTCCATTGCCACCCTTTTATTCACACGAGGATAAATCAAACTCCTCGTAAAGTAAATGGAGCAAGTAAATAGTTATTTGTGAGGTTAATGTATTGGTGTTGAAATATATTTTAAACACTTTCTCATCATGTTTTCCCTTCCTTCAATACCTTTATAAATCTTCTCTTTTTCTGTATTTTTCATAAGTATGTCAAGCGAGACTGGTGGCAAAGTGGGTGAGGGAGGAGACGTAAAGCCGTCTCTGACGAGTCCAGTTGTGTCAGCCACAAGTAGTACCCCTACTACAACTGCAGCTGCTCCCAAAAGCCAGTCGCAGCCTCTAGTAAGTTATTAGAAATAAATTCACGTATAACACGATTCCTGTGCAAGATGTTTTTTCATTGCATGACACGATGTCACTTGATTTGTCCCCCAGGTTTAGTAAAATGGCTGTTTTAAGCAACTGTTTTAAACATGTATAATTCTT
Source organism: Margaritifera margaritifera (assembly GCA_029931535.1). NCBI lineage: Eukaryota > Metazoa > Mollusca > Bivalvia > Unionida > Margaritiferidae > Margaritifera > Margaritifera margaritifera. Next base: position 4,526,800 of record JAQPZY010001617.1, read on the forward strand.
TGAACTCCCACACCATTAAAGCTAGAAACATGAAACTTGGGTCAGTGTTTCAAAATTTGATCATGCCCCTGGGAGTAGGCCTGTAGGTTAGGGGTGATTTTACATAAATTTTAAATAAATTTTCCCACTCTATAACCATATAAACGCTTACTGGGCATCAACAGACAAATTTATACATGTGACCGACATTGACTCCAGGGTCCATCCCTCTGCCTGGGTGATAGCTAGGAAACTATTGAGATTCCACCTTGTTTTTTACTGGGCATGAAAAGACAAATTCTGCATTCAACTGGTTTTGTCCTTGGGGTCTGTCCCTACCCTGAGAGACCCTGTATCATAACTTGGAAACAATTGACCCTCACCCATTAACCACATTTACATTTACTGGGCATGAAAATACATGCAGCTGAAATTGGTCTGACTTTCTCCAGGTTACTGCGACAGCGACAGGTTTCTGGTAGTTGTTCTCGGAATAAATATGTTGAGAATTGTGTGTCCTTTCGTTTTTTTGCAAACATTACGTGACTTTCATTTAATGTTTCCGAATTTTTGTACAACAACATTGGAAAGTTTTTTTTTGTTGATATCACGTGACTATTTGACCTCTGATGTCCTGGACATGTAGGTTGCGAGACTAGGGTAGTCACGTGACTACCAATGCTAATGACGTGTACCAGGTCAAATTTCATCAACGCTGCAGTTTCGTCTTGTCTGTCAGCGGATTAAAGACAAATCGAATGTCATACTCGCAATTTCTGAGAAGATAAATCATATTCCTATCGATTTCATGCAGGTATGGCTCGATGTAAGGTCGTTTAAGTTCGCTAGGCCCGGTAGTAAGCAGCTACCCTATGCCGCTACCGCGCTGTGGCGGCGAATTCCAACTTTTCGATAGGCAATGGGCTCTGACCCCACACCCCAACATAAATGTCCAAATATCAAAAATGGGGTGTGAAGGGTCAGAGGAAACTCGGACTAGATTTACAAGTACATAATTCTAGTTTTAATAGAGACTTATCCAATCTAACATAATTATATTAACAGAGACTTATCCAATACAACATGATTACATTAATAGAGACTTATCCAATACAACATGATTACATTAATAGAGACTTATCCAATATGACATGATTACATTAATAGAGACTTATCCAATACAACATGATTACATTAATAGAGACTTATCAGGGTTCGCACAGATTTGAAAAGTACTTGAATTTTCAACTGCTGGATGAAAAGTGCTTATTTTTTGAAAATCCTCTTGAAAAGTGCTTATTTTTAATGTCAGTGGGAAAAAGTCCTTAAAAAGTGCTTGAAAATGAGCAAAAATCCTTAAAAAGTGCTTGAATTTTTAAGAAAATAAAAGACCAAAATATTTTTATAAAAAGAAACATCGGTGGAAATATTTCAGAAAATGTCCGATCGACTATATGCCTTTCACTTTCTGTGGCTTGGTCGGTAACTAAGGAAAGGGAGATTACTCAAGATTTCCGTTTAGCAGCATTGTGGGAATGGCAATATGGCGGCTTTCCATTTCTTACATCGCACCTCGTGGCCTTGGTTTCTACATGAAAATGCCGCCAGGGAAGTGTGTTTTTAATCGTGAATGGAAAGCCTCCTATAAGTGGGTCAAGGAGACCCAGGACAGATATAAAGCTTTGTGTTGTGTGTGCAACAAAGTTATAGACATTGGGGCTATGGGTGAGAGTGCCCTTAAATCACACCGTAAAGGTGCAAAACACCGGAAAATTGAAGCGTCAGTGTCAGCAATGAGTTTGGATTATTTTGGAATAAAAACAGACAAAATCAAGACATGTGCCAGTGACACTGACATTAAATCTAAGACAGTGTCACATTCCGATAAATTAATGATGGGATTGATGTTACCCCCACCCCCATCTGATGCAGCTTCAACCACACAGTCAACATCTGCAGATATTTCCAACTTCCTTTCCAAGAACGATGTTCTGAAGTCAGAAATTTTATGGACATTGCATACTGTGGTCACACATGCATCCTACAAATCAAATGAACATATTGCTGACGTTTTTCATGCTATGTTCCCAGACAGTGCTCTGGCTGCAAAGTTTTCGTGTGCAGAAAGGAAAACATCTTACTTGTGTGTTTTTGGTATTGCGGAACACCTTAAAAAATTAATTCTATCAAGTGTCAGTGGTGTGTTTGTGATTCTGTTTGATGAATCCTTGAACAAGAAAATGCAAGAAAAGCAGATGGACTTACATGTCAGATTCTGGGATGGTGGGACAAACCAGGTTGTGACCAGATACTTGGGATCACAGTTTTTAGGTAATTATATTGTTTATTAATGTCATTTTTATTTTATTTTTATTTTTATTTTCTTTTAATTTTTTTCATCAGCTCTCAAGTTTAGAAGTATTGATTGCATTCACATTTTCCTTGGAATTACTAAAGATAGGCGAATAAAAAATAAACTAAATGAGCATAAATCATACATACATATATAATGAAGTGCATGAACTAAAAATAAATAAATTGACACTTTGTACATTAATTATTACTTAGCATGGACCCAGGCAATTGGTGAAGATTTATATGTATTTATCCTCTCTGATTGCAGGCCATGCTACAGCTGATGACATAGTTGATCATTTCAGAGAAGAAACAATGAACCACTTGAATATCCACAACATGGTGCAGATAAGTATGGACGGGCCCAATGTGAATTGGAAAGTTTTAGACATTATCCAAAGCCAGATAAATACAGACTATGGCCATGATTTAATTAATATTGGCTCATGTGGACTGCATACTTTGCATAATGCATTTAAGGCAGGTGCACTTGTTACGGAATGGGGAATCGCTTCACTTCTGCGCAGTCTGTACTATCTTTTTAAAGATTCACCTGCCAGGAGAGAAGATTACCAGAAATTGGCTGGCACTACAATCATGCCACTAAAATTTGTAGACCATAGATGGTTAGAAAACGTACCCGTTTCCCAGCGAGCATTGCAGGTGTGGGATTCAGTTGAACTTTATGTCAAGAAGGTTCAGTCAAAACAGTTACCTAAACCTACCAACAAATCATTTGATGTAGTAAGTCAAGCAGTGAAGGACAAGCTAATCAGAGCAAAGCTAGAGTTTTTTTGTTTCATTGCAACCATATTGCAGCCTTTCCTGGCTAACTACCAAACAGATAAGCCCATGGTGCCTTTTATGGTGGATGACTTGACTACAGTCATCAAATGCTTGATGCGGAAAGTTGTCAAGCCTGAAGTTTTGGACCAGGCAACCACACCAGAAAAGTTGCTAAGGATAGATTTAGAGAAGACCAATCTTTTGACATACAAGAAGGTGGACATCGGTTTACTAGCTGAAGAAAAGTTGAGAAGTGCAACCACTAGTGAAAAGGAAGTAATGGAGTTCAGAATGGAATGTATGGCATTTGTGATTGAAGTGTTGAAAAAGATTACTGTGAAATCCCCAATCACTTATTCTTTGGTCAGAAATATGGTATCTTTGTGTCCAAGGGAAATGGCCAGACTTACAAATCTCAACAGGGACAAATTTAAGAAACTTATGAAGTTGATTATTGCAACAAAAAGAATCAATGTGCTTGATGGTGAAGTCATCCTGCAACAATATAATGACTTTCTGGACAGTATAATAGTTATTGGTACTGATAAGTTTACAGGCTTTGATCCATACAATGATAGACTGGACACATTTTTTGTGGAGCACATGTCAGATGCTAGGTATGGGAAGCTGCTGGAGATTGTTAAGCTCCTGTTGACCCTCTCCCATGGACAAGCAACAGTGGAGCGTGGCTTTTCTGTGAACAAGGAAGTAGAGTGTGAAAATTTGAAGGGGCAAAGTGTGGTTGCACAGAGGATCATATGTGATTATGTTAGAAATGTGGGAGGAGTACTGAATGTTCCAATCACCAATCAGCTTCTTGTAAGTGCAGCTTCAGCAAGACAGAAGTATGAAACTTATTTACAGAAGGAGAGGGAAAAGAAGCAGTCTGAGTCTGGGCAGAGGAAAAGAAAGCATGTTCTTGATGACATTGAAGATCTGAAAAGAAGAAAAAAGCAGGCCAGATTAGATTATGAAATACTTGTGAAGAAAGCAGATGAACTGTCTTTAAAAGCAGAAAAGACACTAAAGTGGCAACTTCTTGCACAGGCCAATGCTAACAGAAAAGGAGCTGAGGAGAAACTTGGAATTTATGAAGGTCTTTGCAATAAGCTGGATGCTAAGATCAAGGAGCTGAAGGGAAATTAAGTACCGAGGAAGAACTTGTTAATAAACTTTTTGTTAGTTTGACTTTTTGTTTATTGTACCTATGTTAGTGAACTTTATCGGGAGAGGAAAACGCAGTTACATGAGCCACAAGTCAGTCTGAAGGTTGTTCCAAATGTAGATATCTATGGTGAGTTCAGATATAAGACTCCTTGAAAATCAAAATAAAGTCCTTGAAAAGTCCTTGAATTTTGTCATATTTTACCTGTATGAACCATGCTTATCCAATACAACATGATTACATTAATAGAGACTTATCCAATACAACATGATTACATTAATAGAGACTTATCCAATATGACATGATTACATTAATAGAGACTTATCCAATACAACATGATTACATTAATAGAGACTTATCCAATACAACATGATTACATTAATAGAGACTTATCCAATATGACATGATTACATTCTTACTTATTATCTTGTACCACTTTTGCTCTTGGTTTATGTCCTTAGATGAGGCCATTGGGTCAAAAAGTATGATACTTTTTGTGTTCTAGTTTTTTTGCATCCAATTTGCACCATGTTTGGAATATATAATATCATATACTTCCGTTACTTCTTGCAGCATTCTTGCCCTTGGGTATGTTAATAGCTTGTTTCTGGGGCATATCATGTGTTTTTAAGACATAGTTCTCATCAGTTCTAGAATAGACCACGCTGTTTGAGGACAATTGTTCTTCACAACAAATTTAAATTCATCTGGGCTTTTGCTGTAGCCATCTTTATTTTCAGTTATAAAGCAAGTGTTGGTGAACATCTTTTCATAAATTGATAAACAGTCTTGAAAGTAAATTAAACTTTCTATCGAGTCATTACCCTAAATAACAGTTGTTTTGCTTCATTTATATTACATGTTTATGCAACTCTTCTGTTAACAGTTTAGATCAAGGGTCAGTAACCTATGGTTCACAAGCCAAATGTGGCTCAGTACAGAGCAAAATATGGCTCTTTTGTCATCCCTAAAATACACTAAAAAATTTTAATTAAAATTCAAATTAATGTTTAAAAAAATAATGCTTAATTACTCGCGTCAATTTGGTCTTTTTGTTGCTTTCTTTTCTTCTCATATTATTAATCAACATGTTTAATATCAGTAATGTTAAATTGTATGCTGTCAATTACAAATGGGCTTTCTTATATTGGCTTTTTGTTGATCTTCTCCTCTGAATTGTGACATAGTTTGGCTCTTTAAGTATAAATGGTTCCCAACACCTGGTTTAGATGTAGATTTTGAAGCCTTTGGGTATGGTGAAAAGTTTAAGATATTTTCATTAGTTCTGAAATTTATATCCACTATTGTTAGATGTTGGTGGCTGCTCAATGATGCATGCTGGAGTGATCGAATGGGGTAGGAGAAAATAGCTGCAAAAGAATTAATGACTTTTTAAGCTGTGGCATTTCCAATGTATTTTAGTACTGACATCGAAGCCAGCTACTGGCAATTGCGCCACTGGACTTTGAGTGTGGGGATGCAATAGTCAGCCTTAATATACAAGTACATGAGCACATGTCATTTAAAAAAAAACATACATCATAGCAATTGCATATGCCACATTGTAAGCATATGAAACAGTATGCCACGCAAACAAGTAGAACTGCCCTTGGTGGTGGACTGATCCAAACTTGGCTGCATATTAACCATTTTTCTCCCATAAAGGATTACAATGTGATGGCTGAACACGAGGACAGACATGCAGTACCTGGTCACCTTTTAGAAATATGTATTAAAAAAAATTATTTTTTAAATATATTTAATGCTAACTTTTTTTAATAGATTACAAATATAGGTGTTTAAAATCCTAAAATTGCACTTGCTCAGTCAGGCCAATACTAAAATATTGTTCTCGCCCATAGTAAGCTTGTACTCGACCAGGTATTATAGAAATATAAAAGTTGACAGTATTAAGAACCTAAATTGGTTGTGTGCAAGCATGTTTTCCAAAATTTATTCTGCGACTCTTCTAGCACAAGTTGTAAGTAATTACAAACTAAGACCAGTCTGCTCTCCCTCAGGTAAGTGTTTATTAGTATTGAAGAGAGTGAAGCACTTGTATGAGCTTGGCGAAAATAAATGGACGACAAACTTTCAGTAGGAAGTATGGACTTTCAGTGAACAAAGTCTGAAATATTCTCAACAGAACATCCTTTTCAATAAAGAGAAACACTCCCTGAATCCGCACCCATCTGATCAGACAAGTGATTGGAAAAATCTCTTGACTGTCGAAAATCTTTACTTGCCATTTCAGGTTGGGGGAGTGAATTTTCAATCCCAGTAATAACATAACAATTTTGCTGAATAGTCAATGTGTGAAATTTGTTTTACATAACTATTATTTGCATTATTTATAACATTGCTAATATTTCTAGTCCGCACATATCTTGTCCATATTACCTTTGTGAAGTAATGAATATAAACTGCAAATAAAGCTTGCAGAACCTGTATCCATTAACTTTAAAAACCAGTAGATATTGATTGATAGGGTTTGCACTCAGTTGCAAGTAAAATAAATCTAAAGAAATAATGAATTGGAGACATAAAAAGCTATGAATACATGACAAAAGTTTTAAAAATCCAGAAGAAATAATGAAATGGAAACCACAAAGCTTGACTTTGTTGTGGTACAAGATACTCCTGTTTAATTTCATAACTTTTTGTATTACCACACAATGAAGAGTAATGTATTTACTGCCAGTTTTTATTGATTGTAGCGTTTGTCTCTGCCATGTCAAGGCAAAACATTGTTTCTATAGCATGGACAATATAATCATGGTATTGTTTGTTTCCGAAACTAGCTAAATTAAATAAGCTGCATTTAGAGCCGACTGCTATTGCAGGAGCAACCTGTCTTTTGCTCCTGGTCATTTCAGTCCATGTCACATTAAAAATGAAGATCGATCATCTCGTGTGGCAATTGCTTAGCAGTGATATGTGGATTCTTCATTTGTTTTAAACATACACATATGCCACTTGGGGTTGCTATCTTAAAGGTAATGGTCATGGCTCCATATTTTACATTTTCCATCACACTTTCCCTTTTGCTCTATAACTTTAAAGCTGTTTGAGATTAAAGGATAGAACTTGGTATATTTATATATCATCACTAGAGGGTATGTCTCCTATGAAATTGAGGTTGCTGTATTCAAGGTCAAGGTCACAACTCAATATTTTTTATTTCCATCACACTTTCCTTTCTGCTAAGTAACTTTAAAGTTGTTTGAGATTATAGAATAAAGCTTAGTATACTTAAAACATCATCATTAGAAGGAGTATCTTGTACCAGATTAGGGTTTCTGTCGTCAAGGTCACAGATCAGTATTTTATGTTTTCTATCACACTTGCTTTTCCACTCGATAACTTGAGTGCTGTTTGAGATTAAGCAATGCAATTTGGTATACATATATGTTATCGTTAGCAGGTGTGTTGTTTACCACATTGGATGTCTTGTATTCAAGGACAATGTAATGGTGTTATATGTTGAATTTTTCTGTTGCACTTTCCTTTCCACTCAATAATTTTAAAAACCATTTGAAATGAAAGGATGACACTTGGTATAACTATATATCATCACTAAAAGGTGTTGCATACCACATTGGGGGTCCTGTCTTCAAGGTCAATGTCAATAGTTTAGGTTTCAGTCATAATTGCCCTCCTTTTTTGTAATATGACAGCTGTTTAAGATAAATCGATGATGGTTGGTATACTTATATGTTATCACTAAAAGATGTGTTGCATTGCATGTTTGATGTCAAGGGCAAGGTCACAGCTGAATATTTTAAGGTTTCTTTGGTTTCTGCTTTATAGCATAAAAGCTGCTTGACATAGAGGGATGGACCACAGTACACAGCCTCTCAGTTGATGGCATCTCATGTGTTACAGTCAAGGTTTTATCTCCAAGGTCAACATCACTGATTCATTTTTTAACCCTTTTCTGCACTTTTTCTCTAATGATCTTAAAGCTAGGGCAATAAAACTTTCGTTACTTTCATTGTCTCCTCAGTAATATAAGCTCTGAATTAAAGGTCATTGTCAGATTGCATGATTATGAACTTTTATGACCTGACCATGGTATGTGGGGGACACAAATTTCCTGAATTTGGTTGTCAACTATAGTTTGGTAAATGTTATGTCCTTCATTTGTTGCAGAAACCCAACTACTCCCTCAAGTTTACGTTAGCAGGCCATACAAAAGCAGTTTCATCAGTCAAGTTCAGTCCTAGTGGAGAGTGGTTGGCCAGTTCATGTAAGTAAAGCTGATAGATCCATCTACTTTGAAACCTCTTTATTTGGTACTAATAGTTACCAGAATGACCAGAGGCATTCAAAATTTTCAGATGCGGTTCATTTCAGTAAATGCAACATACTTGTCAATTCGAGTTTTAGGCTTATCCTGTTGCATGCATATTTTTTCCTTTTAGTTAATGACAGCTGAAAGTCACAAGTGTAACATATTATTTAGGTTCTATTCATGATATAGAGGCTAGATTTCTTAAGAAAATAACTTGCAGGAAAGCTCCATTTAGCATTGAATCAGAATATTTAGGAGATGCAATCGCTCACTTGGCATGCAAGACTTGCAACCTAAAGGGTACAGGTTTGAACCCTACCAGTGGATTAGCCCAGGTCGGCTACTATCATGTGTGGCACTTTACTCCATTTGTCTCAGCATGATGTAACCTTTATGTGTTGCAGCACCATAAAACAGCATAACTAAAAATCATAACCAAATCAAAACTTTAAAAGTTTGAAAAGTAAACAATCTGAGAAGACAAAAATTATTGAAGAGCACTTATAGTTAATGGACCAAGACTAAGTTTATGAGAGCAAGATCAAGAACAGAAAATTGACAGTGCAGCCCGTTTCTAGTGCACATAGTAATAAAACAAAAATGTCAGTTTTTCTAGTGCAAAACTTAAGAACACATGGAGAACTCTAGCAACAACCTGTCCTCTGAATATTCCACACATGGGGTACAAAAATAATTTTGTCTCACCTGAATTAGCAGGTAACAAGGCATATATATTGCTTTTTCAGTGATGATGTCAACATCATCTTCAGCAGTCATGATTTTGTATAAAAGATTGTGCAGGTCATATTACATGGATCACAGATTTGTTAGCAGGTGAGACATGGGGTACTCAACTGGAGTGTTTTGGAGATATTTGATAATAAGACATAGTATTCCTCCTTTGTGTTTGGAGGTATCTTGTAATCAGATATATAGGGTTTCTTCTTTGTGTTGGAAGGTATTTGGTAATCAGATATATAGACTTCCTCCTTCGTGTTTTGAAGGTATTTGGTATTCAGAAATATGGGGTTCCTCTTTGTGTTTTAGAGGTATTTCATAATCAGAAATATAGGGTTACTCCTTTGTGTTTTGGAGGTATTTGGTAATCAGATATATATGGTTCCTTCTTTGTGTTTTGGAGCTTTTTTTGTGATCAGATATATATGGTTCCTTCTTTGTGTTTTGGAGGTTTTTTTGTGATCAGATATATATGGTTCCTCTTTTGTGTTTTGGAGGTATTTTGTAATCAGATATATATGGTTCCTCTTTTGTGTTTTGGAGGTATTTGGTAATCAGATATATATGGTTCCTCTTTTGTGTTTTGGAGGTATTTTGTAATCAGATATATAGGGTTCCTCTTTTGTGTTTGAAGGTATTTTGAAATCAGATATATAGGGTTCCTCCTTTGTGTTTGGAGGTATTTATTAATCAGATATATAGGGTTTTTCCTTTGTGTCTTGGAGGCATTTTGTAATCAGACTTGGGATTTCTCCATTATGTTTAGGAGGTAATTGATAATTAGAAATTGGGTTCTTCCTTTGTGTTATGGAGGTATTTGGTTATTAGATATGGCTTGGAGTACATTGTATTCAATTACTTTGTACTTGGAGGTACTGAAAATTCAGGTACTTGTACCTGTACTCATACTCTAATCTGTAAGGAGTGAAAGTGTTATTACTTGCATACTCTTACTTTGAAATGGAAAAGTGTCATGTATTGAAGAGTACATTTTGGATTACAGCAGAAATTTAGGTAGGTAAAGTTGTGCGCCTTTCCTCCCTAAAATTGTATGTTAAATATTGAAGTTGGTAAATGTACTAAATTAATCTTTGAGGAAATAGAAAACTTAGGGATGCCTAATTGTCCAAGATGATTATGTTTTCTTTTTGAGTGACCTTTGGTTGTAAACCTAGCAAGAATTATATTCCCAGTATCTACTGGAAGAGACCAAGAATGTATAATCCCCAATTTTTTTTAACAGAATCTCTGCTTTTTGGTGAGGACCCAGCATAACTTGTCTGGTACAAATTATGATTAGAATTTTTTATATATATATATTATATCTATTGATTTGACCAGACTATTAATCCCTTTTTTTTTTACCTTAGTCATGACACCTGACTAGGAAACTGCAACATGTGAGCCCAGTGTTTCTAGGCAGTCCATGTTCGACATGCAACCTCCTTGTACATCAGATGAGTTTACCAGGCACAGCTAATTTGATCCTTTTATGGTTTATATACTCATTTTGGTCATTATACCATGTACACATTCATTTGTTTGTTGGGGTTTTTTTAAAGTTACCCTTTAAACATGTATTTGTAAAGTTGAAATTTCTCCCAGATAACACTGGTAACCAATATTTTTTAACACAATGACCACTATGGTGTGTAGACATCTGTGCCTGTGCTCTTCTGTATATTTATAGGGGTTGTTTCAAAACGGCTTGGAGATGGTTAGGACTTTTTCATTTTTTACTGAAGTTTTTAAAGCTATATAAAAAAAAATGGTTGTTTTAGTGGTAGTTTATCAAATAGTTTTACTTATTTGTAATTATAATAATATAATCAAGATATTCCATCAGTTAGATTTAATTACAGTGTATGGTTTCTGTTGTGTTCATGACAAGTCATATGGCCATAATACATGGTATAATGACCAAAATGGGTACATAAATCTTAATTTGTGCTACAGCCCTTTGATAAATGTCCAGGTATATTACAGTAGACCCAAAATTGCTGCCCCAGGCAGTCACTCAGGTTGGCCTTAATCTCATTTTGATCCTCAAGTAAGCTACAGCTTTTACCTGTAAACAATGCATACATGTGGTAATGTCAACTCTGATAATGACATCCAGCCATGGTTGCATGGATGACTGAAAGAAGGAGATTTAACATTTTTGATCTGTTCCAGTAGATCCTGGGTTGTATAATTTTTCTAGGTTCACAAATAAAGGTCACTCAGAATAAAATGAAAACATAAGCATGAAATACCACATGATTTGTGCTGAAATGAGAAAAGCATGAAGTACTGTGTGTACATGAATTGATTAAAAAGTAAATACTGGGAAAGAAAGAATGCTTATATATATTTTTTTCAGAGTACGGGTACAATGTATCATATATACTCGCTTGTAAGTCAAGTCCAACTGCAAACCTCACAGACCCAGATTTCCTGTTGCATGATGTGCCAGCAGATCTTGGTCTGTATAGTTTGTTAGGAGTAATCAATAGAACAGATAACATATGCAATGGCAGATCAGGGTCTATGTTGTTTGCAGTTGGACTCAACTTATAAGCGAGTACATACGGTACACTGATTTTGAAGAAAGATAATACCTGAGACAGTAATCTATTTCTCTCATCAGACTTATCTAGAGAATTGTGCGCAGTTGCAGATACAATCAAAATTGAAGGAAAAAAAACCTGATAATCAAGGCCAGCTTTTAATTTAGCAGTTAAAATATACAGATGGGAAGATTGTAATTAATATATAGAAGTCCTGATAATACAGCTTTCCTGACCGTATGGATGGCAACTCAGAGTTGTATATAATAACAATACATCCTGGACAATTACCTAAAATTAAAAACTGGTAATTGGAAATGTAAATGTTGGAGATGAATTGAAAATTTGGGTTAATGGAGATAACCATGATACTTGGAGCTTGGAGAGGAAGAAAAATGCAGAAGGTGGAGATTGGGTAAAGACACATCATTAAAAATTTATACGTGTATGCACACACAAGCACCTGAAGGTCTGAAGATTAGTCTAATGCTTGACATACTTTGACGTTTTGATATTTATAATTTTTTAAAATTATATTCCACTCATTTGTCCATACATCCATTCTTTGATGCAAACATATCCTGTAGTACTATCAGAGGCATCATAATTGATTGATATTTATAAGGGTATGACAACCTATAGTATATAACCGATATTATACACATGTACATTACTTACAATGGGTTCAAATTAGGATTGCAGACAACAGATGTGGCTTAAGATGTTAATTGCCTGGGTCAGAAAAGTAGGAGTAAAAATTGGATATGGTTTTACCTGGATAGCTAAGCTGTATCCTGAATTAAAAAAGGGTGAGATTAGTTGTGCCTGAAAAACTATGTGTTAAAGAGTCTTTGTCTTATTCTGCTTTGCTTTATAACATATTCAGAACAGAAACAGAACAAAACTTGTATTGATGAAAGTAAATCTCAGGCCACACCAGGGCTCATGAAAAATGAGTTACTCTTCCTTTTCCTCATTATAATCGACACATTACACTTCTCCACTACACTGCTTATGCTTTTACTAAAGAGTCATAGGTACCTGATGCAAGCTTGATATTAAAATAGGTAAAAACCATGAAAATAGTATGTTTTAAATACATGGCTCCTTAGAAAATAATATAATAAAAGATACACAGCTTTTAACTCCAGAAATGGTATTTGCACACATAGCCTTTGATTTCATAGTGCTATTCGCGTTTACAGTGAAACCTCTCAGTAATCTAAGTGTCATACTTTTCCTTTTCAACGACCCATCACACACCTTTAAGAGCTAGATATGTGAGAAGTTAAGAGGCAGATAATGTAAACATTTTATGATTTTAGACTGGTCAGACATTGTTATGCTTGCCCCAGATCACCCATATTTTCAAGATGGTGCAGCTTTAATAGTACATTGTCACGCCAAATTACAGATGCCAGCAGATATTTATATACTTATGTAATTACTTCTCACAAGAAAAATGTCTGTAACTTGCATTTAAAAGAAGAATTCCAACAGTCTCAATTTCCACCAACTTTCTCACTAAATGATCCATTTTGGTCAAGCCTTAATTCTAGAGAGCTACACACAGGAGCCATGAAAAGGATGATTGCTGATTGGCCACAAGAATTGGAACATTTTTTAGGTCATTACCCCAACTAGATTTTGACCACTCAGCTGTTGTCTCGACATTCTCTGCTTTATAAATAGATTACAACAGCATGATTGCATGAAAGTTGGTGGGAATTGGCTGAGACACTTAAAATACTCCTTTTGAATATAAGTTGGCAACATTTTTCTTGTGAAAAGTAATTACATGTTTACAGAAATATCTACTGGCATCTTTCCTTTGGCATGACAATGATTTTTGTAAAGCTTCAGTCTTGAAAATACCTGTGACCTGCGGCAACTGTAACATTGCCTGACCAGATGAAAATATTTTGATATTCTCTGTCTCTTAACGTTTCAGAGTTCTGACTCATAAAGATGTGTGATAGCTCGTTGAAAAGGAAATTTTCTCCGCATCACAATGACACCTAAAGTACTGAAAAGTGTCACTGTAAATGCAAACGCCATTAAGAAATCAAGGGCTAAGTGTGAAACTGCAACAAAATATGTGCATGATATTTACCCATTTTAGAGTCAAGGCTACATCCAGTACCTGTGTGAAAAAAATGAAGTTGTTTCCATTGCAAGATGTTCTAGAATCTAGACTGACAACAAGTAGGCAAATTAGACATAGGTTATTTATAACTGATGCACACCAAATATTGAGCGATGTTGAACTTCGGTGCTTGTTAAGGGTACAAAATGCACTCAGATTTATTCTCAGGTTGCGAATCTGCATTTACTCGGACCAGGGACAAGTACATAGTAAAGTTTTTCTTGACCCAGCCAATTTGTACACAGTCGGGCTGAGAGGAGGAGTGGGTTTCCTGAGCCCTGCACACATATGTGGCATATGAGAATACTACAGCTGATAAAATTTTACAAGGTGATGTCACTAACCTATGGAGATACGCATCACATCACTGGTCAAGATTTACAAAAAGAGCAAGAGTATAAAACATTCAGAGGAAATCTGGGAACATTTGGGTGCATAAATATAACATTTGGGTACATAAATATAACATTTGGGTACATAAATATAACATTTTTAGGACAGAATACAGTGACTATCCTGGAGTGTACAAAAGTTGTAAAATAAGAGATAGTATATCATTATGAAGTATGAGAAATTTCCAATTCCACAAATAGCACACACTTATGGTATTATATTCATTGTTAGAGTAACAAATTTGGCAAGATTTTGGAGAACTTTGGGACTGTTGGTGGTAAATAAGTTTTGTAATTTTCCAATAGAGGGTTTGCAGTAATAGAAGAGTTTAGAAACTTCTTTCTTTGTGAAATTTGGGACAAATGAATAAATAATGGTATTCATCCCCAGTATCATTTTTATCACATACATCAGTGTTTAATCTAACTATACAGGAATCATGTCCTTAGATATTGTTGATGCCTACACAGTTGCACATAATGGTTCTGCTTTTCAAAGTGTTTTTCTTAGCGCCATGAAAGATACAAAATTATAGCATTCACAGTTTCAGTCTACGACAAAGACAGCGCAAATAGAAGAAATCATACTTAGGATTTACATTTATTTTCACACTATCATTGGTCATTAGAGACTAATATTTGTTAACTTCATAGTTACTATATGAAACCTATTTGAATTAATGTTGGCTTTCTTTTAGTCGGTAATAACATAAAAGCTGTTTACAAAATTTTAAAAAATGCTTAGAAGAAAGGAATCGGAAATCACTGGATAGATCATTTGAGGTAAGACAAATTCTTCAAAGTTGTCACAAGTGATATAACCAGGGGCCATCTTCTAAAACTGTTAAAAACCAAATGTAAAAAGAGTGTCAGGGTAGATGTGCTTAGCAAGAGAAGTAGAAATCTGGAACAATTTACCAGGATCTGTTGTTAATGTACCATCAGTAAACACTTTTAAAAGCAGGCATAATAAGCACTAGCATCTGAATTCTAGATCAGAATTTAAATAAACTGGGTATTTTACTTCCTGGTTTGGAACTAATTGCATGTTTTAGATATTCTGGCCATAAAAAGCCATGTGAGTTTATATTGTGGCCCTGCATCCATCATACATTATAATGCATCATCTGTCATCCATCCATCAACAATTGCTTGTTACCACTCTGGAGTCCATATGTCTGACCCAGTTTTGATCATGCTTTGAATATGGGCTTGTATCATAAAAATCTTGGACAAGTTTGATAATCGGTAAGATACACATATTAATGACGTGATCTAGCATCTGATATGGCTGACTTTGTTAACTCTCTGGAAGTCATATTTCTGATCCATTTTTGAGCAAACTTGGAAGATATGTTTATATCAACAAGATCTTGGATAAAGTGGATAACGAACAAGATCCACACGTATTAACAAGGTGTTGTCGTATCTGATTGACTGAGCTTGTTACCACTCTAGAGGCCATATTTCTGATCTGTTTTGAGCAAACTTGGAATTTGGGCTTATGTCATCAAGATCTTAGTCAAGCTTGATAATGAGCAACATACATGTATATTAATGGGGTGATCTTGCATCTGATTAAAATGGGCTTGTTACCACTCTGGAAGCCAAATTTTTTATCTGATTTAGATACAACTTGAAATATGACCTTATATCATTAAGATCTGGGATGAGTTTGATAATGAGTTAGATCCATGCATATTAATGAGGTGGTCTTGCATCTTATCTTAGAAAACTTTGATCATGAGCAAGAGATTATGCATATTAATTATGCCATAATCTTTTGAAAGAATTTTAATCAGAATATAGTAAAATGTGTAAATTCAACACGATATAAAATTTGGGCCATAGTTTACATAAGTTGTTGTCTTACAATACTACATAAGCCTGCTTCATGAAATGGTCAACTGTTAAGTTATGGAAGCCAGATGAGCAATATGATGCCCATTTGGGCCTCTTATTGTGTATTTTGAGAACACTGCAAAAAACACTTGTGCTACCTGATTAAGTCTTAATCATGAGGTTATTTTTAATGCATCAACGACTTGGTGACCAGATTAACTCCAGGTGCGATCATTCGCATGGCTCTATCTGAGTGTTCTTACTGTGATACATACTGTACTTTCACACTTGCATGGAACATCGTGAACTTGAACTCGTAGCATAGTTTATATTGATAGAAAGTGATGTCAAACAACATAGACTGTGATTATTGGAGAAGAAA
The DNA here is from genome assembly GCA_029931535.1 of Margaritifera margaritifera. NCBI lineage: Eukaryota > Metazoa > Mollusca > Bivalvia > Unionida > Margaritiferidae > Margaritifera > Margaritifera margaritifera. The sequence continues at coordinate 4,543,428 of JAQPZY010001617.1, forward strand.
TACACATAACTTTGGACAAAATGATTAAAATTCAGTTGTTTTGCATAATTTGAATACATTTTTAAAAAAATTATGTATTTTTAGTCCATTTTTACACTGCTCATCTAGAGCTCTGTAACATAATTTTTTCCTCAAACCAACCTCCAGTGAATAACTGAGACTGGGAAAACAATCAAATGTAACTGTGGAAGCTATAAAGCATACTGCGGTATCTACCGCAGTAAGAATAGTAAGTAAATACGAAATATGTTATGATTTTTATTATTTATTTTATCCAGCGTGTACTTTTAGACTTCGGAATTTTATGCAGTTGCAATGTCAAAAGTACTCCATTTGTAATCATGATTACTGTTTGAAAAGTACTATACTGATACTCCTAATTAGGAAAGCCATAAATACATGTACTTTTATTCATACTCTGACTTAACAAATCAAAAGTATGTGTTCTTATACTTAAGTACTTTAAAAAGTTCTCCGCCCCCATATCTGATTTGATTTAAGCACGAGAACCTACCAGAGTATGTGTGACTTTTTTGACAAAATAAGAGTAGAAGTTGGAGTCTGTGTTGCATAAACAATCAAATATGTATGTATGTGTGTATAGGGTTTAATGGCATGTCAGCACAATACTGGCTTTTGTTACGACTCTGTGGTCTAAGAAAAATGTAACAGAAAGAAAGTGAAACCAACAAATCATGTAAAAATCAACAAGCAATTTATTACTAGATAATTAAAATGAAAAATCAAAAAGTCACTTACAGTAATGTGTTTTTAAATCCTAATAATCCAATAAGAATGATTGTTCTAATCACAAGTCCTAAATATAGAATGTTCCAAATTCACGGCTGTGTCCTTGAATGTTAAGATGTGCCAATGGTCTCCAAAGTCCTGATGTACTAGAAATCTTGATGTGCTGAAGTCAAAATGAAGTATTCCAAAATCTCTGAATAAGTTCACATAAATTCCAAAATTGTCAATTAAAAATCCAAAATCCAAAAGTTTATGAGCACTGTTATAATCCAATGAATATTTAAAATAATTCCTCTCTTAGAATTTGTAATGAATTTTCACAACTGTAATAGCTCTTTACAAGACTGATGGTAATGTCAAAACTGAAAAAATGTCCACCAACATGGTATATATAAAGATTGGTCACATGACAGAATGTTCTAGAATATGAGTCATCTTAATGGAATTCTAACTGTAAACAAAATCAACCTTGACCTTCAAATTGAGAAAACATATTGATCAAAACAACCTAATTCAAGGACACTAGTTATACATGTTTTTCCTAATAAACATAAAGATTTAAGCAAATATTAAAGTGAAGAAACATTTATAATTTCCTAAAATATATATAATATTATATAAACATCATACATAAAAATTTATTGTGCCAATTAAAAGGTAAGACCCAAAAATGTTACATAAAGAATTGCCCCCCTCCCATTTAAGAAGATGAACCCTTCCAAATAAATTTAAACACCTGGTACAAAAAGATAAAAGGTAAAGATGTTACTACTCTCTAAAAGATATTTTAAAAAAAAGGTAAAGTAAAAAAAATACTTGAATTCTTAAAATACAAATTCCTTGTATCAGTATGTTTTCTATAACAGCTTCTTTACCTGTCACTGCCCTCTTCTTGTATAAATCTGCTTAATATATTGCTAAATAATTTACTTAATTTGATTTTCCATGATATATTTACTGTAAAAATTTAATAAAAATAATATTAATGTTAAAAAGATTTAAAATTTAAATGTAGTAGATTGCTTTGAAAAAAAGAAGTGTTCAGAATTCGTAAAGAGCTGCTGAAGCTCAATTGACCTTGCATGAGATAATAGATTGCTCCGCCTGCCGAATCATGTGACTCTATGACCTGTTAACCTCTGACAAACATTCAGTATTTGGCAAAGAAATATGTTGAAATTTCAGTGGTATGTTTATTAATAATGATTTTTATTCTTAAGAATGTAAAATTACCAAGTTGCATAAATTATACTGTGGTAGACAATATTTATATTTGTATTTCAAGTTCATATAGTAATAACTTGCGTGTTTTATTTCAGTAAATCATGAAAATCAATTTTAAAACAGCTTGAGAACATATTCATGTAAAAGGAAATTCACTCCAAAAGATGTTAATGTATTTAGTATAGTCTTATCTTTATTAAATTTAGCTGACTTTTGTTTATGCTGCCTTAGAGGTAAATAAATTAAAAATATATAACAAAATCGTAAATAGTTACTGTTTAGAAGTATACTGTTGTACATAATAATTTTAAAGTTCTACTCTGTTTACGAGATGGAATTTTGATTAGTCATGTATGTTGATGTAAACAAGTAAATACACACTTAATATATCAGAAGATAAATATCTGAAACCATTGTTTTTGTATTTCTTTATTGATTACAATTTTCATTCCCCACCCCTCCTTTAGCTCATTAACTGAAGGTTGAGAGTCACTCAAGTGTCTGAAAGATCAAGACTATGAAGCATTATTTTTGGGATAAACCAACATTAAAGTGTACATTTTCAAACTTTAAATAATGCAGTCTGGGGTTTAGTGCTTCCTATAGAAGAATAAATACAATAAAGCATGAAGTTAGGGGGTTCTCCACTCATATTCTAGACATATTCATTTTTAGGTATTTTTTAAATTTCTATTTTCTTTTTTGTTTCTTCAATTTATCGACATGCTTTCCTACATACTTCTGTGCAAATAAACGTGTGATAATTGCCATCAATTGTGTCCATGTTCAGCTGATAGTGTGGGCAACTACAAGTCTTTATCCATCTAAGTTTCACCAAGGTTTCAGGAAAGGAATAAATCTAACTCCTCAATTTAGACAATCTGGATATCGATTGTTAGAATTACAAAGCCCTCAATGACTCCTTTTTACCATTATCAATCGATAAATCGACGAACCATTGCAAAATGTGCAAATATTTACAGTAACCGATTCATTATCACAACAATCAGCTTGTCAGAGGAAAATGACGGATGTAAACGATGCCTGGAGGTGTGTCTAATTTACGCTCACTGATTGGTTAATCGAACAGCATGATTGACAAGTGGTGATAAATCAATTGGTTAAGCATCAAATATGTAATCCAACAGTTGTGGGTTTGCTACGCTCTCAGACCAGCCCAGGTTGGCTGCTTTGGTGCATCCATGGGAAAGGCACTTCTATTTCCTCAGCATAATATAGCCAATAATGTCTTGAAAGTGCCATCAAAAAAACAATCAATGAACATAAAAGTTCAGAAATCAAGAGGTGTGATATTTTGAGATAAATATTAGCCCCAAGAAGATGGATTTATTCATGTATTTGAATTGCCAAGTTACATTTGTATTGATTTATTTCTTACAGATGTTAAGTTATATGTATTTATGCTATTTTTCAGCTGCTGATAAACTGATAAAAATCTGGGGAGCATATGATGGAAAATTTGAGAAAACAATAAGTGGTCACAAGCTAGTAAGTCCTAGAATAGTTAATAAATTTGATGTAGATTTGTGTATATTTCTGTTAGTCTGCCTTTTGAATGGGGCCATATAAAACAGTGTTTGGTTCTCGTGACCCAACCTAAGTTTTCCTTAACAACCCTAAATAACTTCAGGAATGATTCTGCTATGATTAATTACAGCTGCCTTTGATTGGGAGCCCCAAAATTTTCATTTTAAAATTTGTAAGAATGATGAGGGATACGAGACTAGAAACACCAGCCTATGTGTTAACAGTTCCCAAAGTACTCATTTTGTGATTTTTTTATAAAATCAGTAGCATCTTCCTTTACCCCTTTAAAGCGGCATGTCTGGCAAATGTGTATATGATAGGTCTACATGTACAGCGATTGCCATAGGAAAGGGAAGTAAATCTTGGAACCCACTTCTCCTTCACAGAATTTGTGCTTAATTGTACCCGAGGTGGAGAGAGATCCAGGCATGATAACTTTAGTCAGACATTTAAGAAAACAGATGAAAATTAAGGACAAGTCAGAAAAATTTATGATAAATTGCCAGGTTACAGAAGCAAGATACCAAACTTGACAGGTAATGATCATGTAACCTCGTTTAGTGATTTTGTTTTGTTCAGGTAGATGTACCCAGTTTGACCATATATGAAAAGATGCAATATTTTTAGACAAACTCTAACATAAAAAACTGAATTTTCTGGCCCTAACCTTTTTATAATTTTAATCATCTAGTTCCACTTCTGAAAGTCGAGAATTGTTATTTATTCCTTTATGTGCTTGAATTTACCACAGATGAATTAAGGGGGACACGTGTTATTAATAGCACTGCTGAGAAAATGCATTACACTGCATTTTTTTAAGCTATCCCAACTTTGGTTTTCCCAAAAAATTTCCTCCGTTTCAGGCCCTAAGGAGTAAATTGGACTAAGCAGGGCCCTTTGTGATACACCCATTTCTAATGACTCTAGATTAGCAAAATATCCCAGTGTGGTCAGCTTTTATGATGAATTTAGATAGTACAATTTAGATTTATGTGAATATTTTCAAGGTCTTGCATCAGAGAAAATGCTTTTTGTCATGTCCACCTTGGCCAAAACTTGACATAGCGATCATTTTGGTATCTTTGCATGTTTATATCTCCATACATATATCCATGCCCTAGATTTCAGTGTTAAAGTTTTTTTTAGATTAATCTTAGTTTGAAAGTTTTTGACTTTCTAGCTAAATAAAAGGTAGATTCCACAAACAGGTAGTCTCTTGTTATTTTAAATGCAGCACATAAACTTGTTAAATTATTACAAGTAATAGAGAGAGTGGAGGTAGGCTGTTCACACTATCATCTGATTCATATATGTTATGCATTGAGTCCCTGTAAACCAGTTTCTAAGTCCTATCCATCCTTAATATGTTATGACCACTACCTGCTTGAAAACCTTAATATCCTCCACAAATTGGTACCGTTGTGCTTGCTAATAAGTCGAATCTTACTGCAAACTTTATATGCCCAGATCTGCCGCTGCATGTGTTCGCAAATCTGGGTCTATGCAGATAGGATTAATCAGTAGAATAAACAACGTAGACCCTGATCTGCCACTGCATTATGTGATGGCAGATCAGGGTCTATGTTGTTTGCAGTTGGACCTGGCTTGTAAGCGAGTATAATATGGTACACCAAGCACTGAAGAGTGGAAATGTTAAAGTATGTGATGACTGTACTGTACTCCTCCCCATCATTGGTAAATGTTAACTATGCCTTTGACTGTCAGTGATCTGTATCTGTCCTACATTCTAACATCTGAGCAGACCTTAATGTTTTTCCAAAACTGAAGAGTAGATACCTCTAAAGTGGTATTTTATCAGAATTATTTCCCTTTTGCATAAATGGATAAAACTGCGCTGTAAAATACCCATCCTTCTGAATAATGATTTGGATTTAGAGTGTTTCTTGGATTTAACAAAATAGAGGTCATTTTTAAGTTGTGTGAGTGGTAACTAAAAATCACTATCAAACCGTTACGGGAAGAAGGAGAAGATGCACTGCATACATCTAGCAACAAAAGTCAGAGCAATATCAGGATGCAAACCATTGTTTTGATTTTTAACTCACCTGCACATAAGGCCACATGAGCATATGGTTTTGTCTGTCCCATTGTCTTGTGGATGTCACGTGCCATCTGTCAACAGTTGCTATTTTCAACTTCTAAAAGAAACAGTGGACTAATTTTAACCAAACTTGGCAGAGAGCATCCTGGCATGAAAGTCTTTTAAGTGTTCAGAAATGATGCTGGTCCACTATCAGATATAGCTACCAGTACTAATAGTAGAAAAACCTTTAAATAACTTCTCAAAAACTGCTGTCATTTAGACCTTTAAAACTTGTACAAATGATGCCATAATAAAAAATAATAGAACATCTAATCAACTTCTCAAATGTCTGCTGAATAGAATTTTACAAAATTTGTCAAAAAGCATCCTGGCAAGAAGGCCTTTTAATACAATTAATGCCTGTCTGCCATCAAATTTGGCTGCATTACTAAAAAATAAGCAGCAAAACTTAAAATGGCTTCTCAGAAACTGCTAAATAGAATTCAAGCCAATTTGACTGAATGCATCCTGCCATGAAGGCCTTTCAGTTGCACAAATGATGCGGATACACTATTCAGTATGGTCATTGTTACTAACAATAGAGAAACCTTTGAATAACTTTTGAAACACTTGTCGTCAGAAGTTGGCCAATTTTCACAATGCATGCTAAGACCTTTCAAACATGCACAAATGTTGCTGATCTTTTATCCAGTATGGCTGCCATTACTAAAAAAGATAAAAATCTTTAAGTGTCGGAGGGTATCATACTATCCTAGATTTATTGACTAACTGCCCTTGCATTTGGTTTTTAGGTAAACATCAGCTAAGTGAGTGAACTCAGATTCACTTGGTTTACATGTTATTTTTGTGATTAGGACTTCGGACACAATAGACCACTATTCACATTCTTATCTCCCCCTTGCCACTACTTTCCACTTTTAGTGAGTTAATGCGTGGGCTGGCAGTGAAGGGGCATTTGTTCAAGTGAATTTCATTGAGTCAGTGAGCAAATAAATGAATGAATCAATAAATAAATGCTTTACTGGCAAACAAAAATGTTGAGTAAATAAACTGCAAACAGATAAGGGATAGGCACAAAGGTAGTTGAAGAGAAATGATGTTTAACCTGCAGCTTTGTGATCAAAATGATACTTAAATTTTTTTATCATGCTTTCACTTATATAGTTCTAATGAATGGAGACAACTGACCTAGCATCTCATGTCCGTGATCTAAAGAACGTTTGAAAAATTCTGTGATCATTCGTCTGATAAATGACATGACTTTTTGTAAAAATGTTTTCTTTATTTACTTGTAAAGCTTTACCATATTGCCTGCCATGCTTTTATAAGAAAGAATTCATGTGTAAAGTGACCATAAAATGCACCAGAATATTGCTCTTCATAGAGAGCAATAAATATTGTATTAATCCCTATAAAGAAAATAAAATATAAAATGGAATGAATTTGTTGAGCCATTTTTATGGTGTTCTTATTACTCTTGACTGCCTCCTCAAAAACGTATCTTTGCTAAAAAATTATCTTTAGTTCTGAAAAGCGATTTGCATTGAGAGAAAGAGAGAGAAAAAATGTCCCCAAAAATTAAATATCAGTTTCTTAAGGACAAATAAGATGTTGTTTGCCAGGATAAATGTTGTTTATTATAGAGAGAGAGAGTGTAGCTATTATGCAAAATTACTTCAAAGATAGAGCGAGTAGTTATTATGCAAAATTACTTCAAAGACAGATTGAGATTGTCAGATTTCCTGGGCATATTTTTTTCATGAAAATCACATTAGCAATTCTTTTTCCATGAAGGAAATATCAATTTAATTATCACTCTGTGGACTCGGAATTTTCTGAATGATTTTAACTTAGACTGCCATTAATCTGATTAATTCAGTTTGTAATGTTACTTTTGAATGATTGTTTTGTGTGTTTTCATTAGATGGAGCAATAAAGCAGTTACCTTAGCCACAATGAACTTTCAGCATAGTTGACAAGCAACTGATCTCCCTAAATCAGAGCACCTGAGACAATAATCTGCCCTTTTTTTTGGTGTTTATTGCCTTTATGTTGTACACATTGATATGAATAGAGCATCATAATTCTAATAAAATCTTTAAGAACTCTTGGATGACAAAACAGATCGCTGTCATGGTTAAAGATACATTTGGTTAAATTAAAACTTGTTAATCTGTGATAAATCAAGGATCCACATTTTTATTTATACATGAAATAAAAGCATAACTGTACAAAATACAAGTTTCAGACCTTGCTGAGTTCGATTATTCTTCACTAACAATTTCTCAGTGGCCTACAGATTAGTTGATATGTTGGCCCCCCTGAGTGAAACCTTGCAAGTTCTTGCAGGATTTGTCATTATTTAAAGGACTCAAAGCATATGCACAGACAATCTTAAATGGTCTTTTTTTTCCCTTTTACATTAACTGATTTGGTGCAGCTGCTTAGAAACAAGTTTAGTTTGAGGACAAGGTTAATTGCGATATATATAAAAATGGTAACGGACAACTCATTATTTCACAAGCCGCAGAACCAGCCTGTGTGTGGTGGGATATTAAATACTTTATTTAAAACAATGAGAGGCACTGCCAGAAAAAAACAACATAATTTTAACCCTATTATTTATGAATCAATCATATGCAATAGTAGGCTTGTACCTAAAACTATTTTCATTTAATTTTCTTTTTATCGTCACCACACATGTGCTACCATATATAAACAGGGAGATCTCACTGCACTGTATTTTCTTTTTATCGTCGCCACACTATCTGCTACCAGATATAAACAGGGAGATCTCACTGCACTGTATTTTGATAGTGGGCACCTAAAAGGGAATTGTAGTCAAACATGACCTATTCAGCATAAAATCATTTTCACCATTTTAAAAGGTTACATTGTACACTACAGTCAAGAAAAAATGGAGAAATGTGACTGTTGGCCCTTACAATCATATAGATGAGATAAGATATATATAGGCTAGAGTGATTTATAGCACACTGTTTTTCTGCATGGGTATCTCGATGTAAAGAAACCGGGCAAAGGTTGGTGTTGTACATGCAGCTGTATACAGTGTACTCATTATTAACTCTACGGTTGGCAAAGCCAAGCATAGAGTATGTGCTGTTACTGTCTCAGTGTCACTACCTAATGATTTGTGGACAAATCTAAAACCTGTTCTACCCCAAAAATGTATTTGGCCCAATTAACAACCAAAACAACTATCAAAACTGCACAGACCCAGATCTGCCATTGCTTAATGTGCTGGCAGATCTGGGTCTATACAATTTGTTAGGAGTAATTAGTGCCTGTTCACATCGAGGTGGAATGGTGTTTCATTTTCAAAACCTTTACATCATTGAGTGTAATCAATCCTATTTCAAGTTCTCCATCCCCACCCCTGCCTTCCCTGCATCTCACTACAGGTGCTATTGAATGTACACCGATTTGTGAAACCCAGCTTGTTTTGACGGTTAACTACTCTGTGAACGATAACCAATTTCCACTAAGTCTCTGTAGCATTTGATTTCATAACTGATATGATCATGCTTTAGTCAGGTCAAAAAGAGTACAGTTACAGTGATTGGTACTTTATAAACAAAATGGTTTACAGGTGAGTATGGGGGACTTGATCTGGATCAAATTCAGTATAATGTTAATAGTGTTCTCAGTTAAAATCCTTATATATCAAAGTACAATCTATACTGCAGACTTTAGTGAAGAAAATTTATTTAATGGTCAGTAATTTACACGAGTTTGACAACTTCTGGTTCAAGTCGCTTGGCATTACAAGACCTATGATTTTTGTATTAGTGCACTCTTTGCTTTATAAAGGAATATTGTAGGTTAAAAAAAAGAGCAGACAATATAAATGATGACAATTTTATATTTAGATTTTGCCCCAAATCACTGTTGATGACGCTACCAAGAGTTGGCATCAAATAATGTTGTGCCGTTAGATGAGGTTAACTGTGTTTAAATGAATTTGTTGCAATTTTAATTTTAAAATTATTTGTTGATGACAATCCTCTTTTAACTTTTAACTGACTGTGCATTTCATGGTTTAATTTTACTGCTAAAGGATTCTGACATTTTCAGTTCTGGATTTGAATTCTAATTGACTGTAATGATGCCGTAAATTGTTTTTCATAAAGAATCCTGTTACCCCTAAGAATTCCTACTTTTCCACAATGTATGCAACACTCAGTCCTAACTGTACAAGCTGTAAAGTACATTGAGAGTACTGGCCCTTTGTCATGTCATTTGACTGACCTTTATATGCATGCTTTAGTGTAGTTATATTTACACTATTTTATACTATATATACTAGACATATTTTTGTTTACGTTTTCAAGTTTGTAATTTTCCAGGGTATTTCTGATGTGGCCTGGTCATCAGACAGTCGGTTATTGGTTAGTGCTTCAGATGACAAAACATTGAAAATCTGGGACTTCAGTCTGGTATATATTTACTTATTTTTTGTTACTCATTTGCTCATCTATTCTTTATACATTCAGGCGAAAAGCAAGAGCATGCTTGAATTAATATTGTTCTTGAGAGCAAAACATAGGAGAGAAGTAGGTGTCACTTTTCCAATGGCATTGTCATTATTGTTGTTGTTGGCATAGTTGTCAATGTTAAGTTTTTACATTTATCTCAGTTTCTCTGACACTCCTGTATGTACAATCATGAAACTTGCTGGGTGTACTCTTTGTTGAGGGTGCTTATCACAGACAAAAGGTGTCTTCTATTCAGACACTAGTAATTACATTAAGTTCTTATGTTTAGTTCCAGTTTTCTAAAATATGTATGTAAAGTCATGAAACTTGATGGGTATATTCATCTTTGAGAGTACTACTCAGCACAGCAAAAACAAGTAAAAGTGACCTACTTTTTACAGTCCATTGGTTACATTCAGTTTCTGGACTTAGCTCCAAATCTTTGGCACTGTCGTGTGTACAGGCATCAAACTTGATGGATTTATTCATCTTCAGGGATTCTTATCAACACAAGTAAAAGCAGGTCACAGTGACCTACTTTTCTTGATCCAGTGACTATGTTAGGTTTTTGCATTCAGCTCCATTTCAAATCTGACACTTTTCTGTATAAAACTTGATCTGCATTCATCTGCAGGTTACATTGATTTACCCTGGTAGTTTTTATGCTTCACTGATTATATTATTATTCACTTATACTTTTGCTTAGACAGTTCCTGTCATGAAACTTGATAAGGACATTCATTTTTATATGCCTGCCAAAAAATGGGAGTCTATAATGTTATGACGTATGTCCATCCATCTGTACATCCATCCATCTGTTATGTTTTTCGTTTCTGCACATTAACTTTAGTTTCACACCAATTACCTCTTCCAGCTTTTGTGGATGGCTTGCATGTGGAGTAAGAAAGAAGCCTATTGATTTGGGGGTCAAAAGATCTAAGGTGAAGGTCACAATAGCTGAAAAAGTTTAAAAAATGGTTTGTGCACGCAAACAATTTGTGGATGGCTTATACTTTGGGTAACAAAGAAGCCAGTTGATTTTAGGGGTCAAAAGGTCAAAGGTCAGGGTCACTGAAAAAAGAATGTCACATAATAACTTTAGCTCAAGACCATGTACCTTGACCAAAGGGTGAAGAGGCCTTGGACTTAAAGAAGAGACCAGACTCTAAGAAAAAGGGATTTTGCACAATAACTTTTGTTCTAGATTACATTCCTTGACCAAACTTTGTAGATAGTTTGTACTTTTGGGGTGTAAAGGTCAGTTTAGCACAGTAAGTTTATTTCAAGATTACATAATTTGACCAAAGTACAAAGTCATTGAGACCTATTGGTTATTAATGTCCAAAGTCCATTAGAGGCAATTGTATGCAGTCCCACATACACTAACTCTGTCCTTGATCTTAACCTTGTGAACTCCAATATATGTTGAGGTTATTTGGTCTTTTTTTGAAGGTTTAAGGGGATTTTATATCTACGGAATTACCAATATGCTTAAAATTTGGCATTTCTTAAAATATGCCGAACAGTACCGATGTCACTTGCATATCATTCAGATGTACATGAACCAGATGACCTTGTACTGTTAGGGTAGTGTAGGTGCACAATGACTTTGAAACAGAACCATTTAAGTTGTTGAGGTGGATGGTTTGATGTTGCAATTAAACTTACTACTCCCTATTTTGGCTCTGCATTAGTATAAAGCAATAGGTATCAGCATACATTATAATTTGAATAGGGAATGCTTCACTTTTTCCTTCCATTCTCTTTTTGAAAATGACCTGTTTGTTGGAGATCTCTGTTTACCCATGAAATCGAATGGTCTAATCCCAAACTTGGGTGAGGCAGGAAACTAGTTGGGTTACATTGTACCCAGTACTGTAGCCCCGAGACAATTTCACAGCTGTACATCTTGCATATAAGATAAGGTCAATACACATGTATGAGTTGGAGTTGAAACTCCCATCATCAGATTTGGGCATTTAGAGTCAGTCAAAAATCAGCTATGTCGGACATGTCCTGCAGATGTGGCTGATTCTAAAGGCCCAATATATACATAAAATTTGCTTACTGACAGAAATTTAATTTTGTTCAAACCATGATGAATTCACAGTAATTTACTGTCTTTGCACATTTCGATGAAGATGGTTTCGATGTTGAAGGGGTTTTTTGTGTGTGTGTGTGTGTGTGTGATGTCCTTCTACATTTTTTATAATTGTACAGAGATCAGCCGTCAGTAATTTTATCCACAACATCATCCACGGTATTCTCCAATCAGAAATTTATTTTATGAGATGATAAATTTATTCATATAACACTTGCAACCCAACAAATTTAATTTTGAAACTGTACTGCTATTTGTGAATGGAGATGTATGTGTTATGAAAAACATTGTAAAATTTGCTACCCAGATTTTCTTAAATTGTGGATAAGGTCTGAATGCTTTCCCCTACTGGAAAGGTAATGTTGACCCATATGGAGAAATGACAGATTGCATTAGATAGAGCCAAATGAGAGTTCTTCAAGCTTGTCTGGTTTTTTTTTTTTTTTTTTTTTTCTTATAAAGGGAGGTAACAACCTAAGCACAACAGTTTCCTTTTGCATTGTGATGTTTAACTAATAATTGTGATCAGTAAAAAATTATGCACAAGTTGAAATATTTGAAACTGAGAGAAGGTTTGCTTTACCTTTTGCAGGGAAAGTGCATGAAGACACTGAAAGGACACAGTAACTATGTGTTTTGCTGCAATTTCAATCCACAGTCAAATCTAATTGTGTCTGGTTCAGTAAGTATTGAAAATTTTTATATGAGAGTTTGGTAATTTATGAAGTAATAGAATAACTGGCATTTGTCATAAATTTAGCTCTTATTAGTTCACCTTTACAAATTACAGGAGAGCTTATGCTGTGACCCCAGCATCCTCACCTCTACAAACTATGGGAGAGCTTATGTTGTGATCCCAGAGTCATTATCGATGATGACAGCAGGTTAAGGTTAAAGGCTCACATGAAGGATCTATGCATATAAATTCTATAAAGGATCTATGCGTATAAATTTCACCGCTGTGTGTTCATTGGCATACGCTTGGCCTTATTTAATACTCGTTTCCTCACCTGGTCATCTACAATGGCTTGTTACCACTGTGGAAACCATGTTTTTCATTCCAGTTTTGATAAAACTTTGAATATAGTTTATATCATCAAGATCCCAGACAAGTTCAAATATGTGCAATAACTATGCATATTAATGAGGCAATTTTGCATCTGGTTGGCAGAGCATGTTACCAATCTTGAGACCATATTTATGATCTGATTTTGATCAGACTTGGAATATTTTCATATATCATCAAGATCTTGAACAAGTTCGATAATGAACGAGATCCACACACATTAATGAGGTGATCTTGCATCTGATTGGCTGAATTAATTGCCACTCTGTAGGCCATATTTGTGATCCAGTCTTGATCAAACTTGCTTATATCATCAAGATCTTGGACAAGTTTGATACTGAGTATGGTACATGCATACAGAGTTAATGAGGTGATCTTGCATCTGATTGGCTGAGCTTCTTACCCCTCTGGAATCCATATTTCTGATTCAATTTTGATGAAACTTGAAATATGGGCTTGTATCATCAAGACCTTCGACACATTCAATAATGAGTGAGATCCATACATATTAATAATATTACCACTCTGAAATCTATATTTCTGATTGAGTGTGATTCAACTTTAAATATGGGCTTATATGATCAAGATCTAAGACACGTTTTATAATGAGCGAGATTCTCATATATTAATGAGGTGATCATGCATCTAATTGGCTGATCTTGTTACCACTCTGGAAGCCATAATTCAGACTCCAGTTTGATCAAACTTGGTAAGTAGGCTTAAATCATCTAGATCTCAGATGAGTACAATTATGAGCAAGAGCATACATATTAATGAGATGATTTACATCTGATTGGATGAAATTGTTAACACTTTACCAATCTTGTTTCTGATCAGATTTGTATCAAATTGATAAATAGGCTTATATCCTCAAGATATATGAATTTGTTATTATGAGTGAGATCTACACATATGAGGTGATCTTGTATATGATTGGCAGAGCTTCTTTGATATGAACTCAATTCAGCAACTATATGATGATGTATAACCAGAGGAAATATTGGACTTTTCGAGGGAATGTGGATTTATATATAAAAATTGACCCACTATTTTAAGGATTGTATTTTTAGTTTTTTTTTTCTTTATCTTTTAATCTTTTATACCATTTAAAGAATTTGTTCATCTTTACCTGTTATCTTGTATCTTGTTGTTCATGTTTACATTTATTTGGAGGGGTTTATCTTCAGATAGGGTTTTTTGTGTGCAATTCTTTATCTTTACATTTTTAGAACTTCATTTTTTAACAGCCTTTTTTACGCCTTATTTTGATTGTCTATTCTTTATTTTCAATTTAAATACTATTTTACTTTTTCCCACAGTTTGATGAAAGTGTGAGGATATGGGATGTGAAAACAGGAAAATGTCTAAAAACATTGCCAGCTCACTCTGATCCAGTTACAGCTGTAAGTAATCAGTGATTACGTTTTTTTCTTTTAAAATCCTTTAATTTATTCCTTATGTAAAAAAAATTTCTTCAAAAGGTAAAGTAAATAATTTTTCCAGTTCTTGAAAATAGTTAACATAGCTTAATTCACACTCTTTATCTATATCTCTCTCCATCCCTCTTTCTCTCTGCATAGTTGGTGTTTGGTGTTGTATGGCACAGCAACACAAATAGGTTCTTTTGTGCTGAGACAGTTGGAGTAAAATTGCCTTGCCCAAAGACACACCATGGTAGCCAACCCAGGCTGATCTGATTGTAGGATTTGAACCCAACCCTTTTTGGTTGTAAATCATGCTATCTAACAACTGAACCACTGTGGGTTCTGTCTCCATTAGTCACTTCTTACAAGATACAGGAGGGTGCATTGGACCAATTCTACATTCCTGAGCCTTCAGGGGGTCTCTACATAGTTGACAACTCTCAAACATTGTTGAAAAATTTCCTTGTAAATTGTATTTTTGTGTGACTATTTATTAAAATGTACGGAAACTCCTTTTATACCAAAACCCAAGGATTGTAGAACAAATCTTCATTTTAATCAAAAAAATTTTAAGAAAGTGGAATTGATGCTAATTTTATTCATAACATCTTTTACTTTAGCTAGTAAATATTGATAGGTGACATTACCTGTAACAACACTGATTTTATCATCATTTTGACCTGCTGAAGTTGTTAACCATTTTTAGTGATTTCCTATAAAATAGTTTCCCAACAATAACATTAAATTTACATAACATACCTGGACCAAACTTCGTGGATGGCTTGCATTTGGGGTGAGGAACAAGCATATCAAGTTCTAGGTCAAAGGTCAAGGCCACTGAGTGGAAGAAAAAAGGGCTTCTACACAAAAATGTCAGTTCTTGACCATATACATTCACCTAAGTTTGTAGATGACTTGTATGTTGGTTAAGAAGGCCTATTGATTTTGGGATCCAGTAGTCAAGGTCACACTGTGACCAAAAGAAGAAAAATGGTATTTGCATAATAACTTTAGTTCTAGACCATTTTTTTCTGTGACTTGCCATGGGTGATAATATTTTTGACCAACTTATTATATACAGTAATTTTATATGAATGTTTTATAGCTTTCTCCAGGAAATATACTTTTCTTTAGCTAAAAAACCATCTTTTCTTTTCTTTTTCAGGTTCACTTTAACAGAGACGGTTCTTTAATAGTATCCAGTAGTTATGATGGTTTGTGGTGAGTGAAATCCTTACATTGTACAGTTATGATGAATATTTAGATTACCTCACAAAAGCTTAGCAATTTAGACTGAAAGAAAATTTGTGTATATGCACAACAAGAATGTTTACAAAACAAGTTCATTTTATATCTTACACAAAGTTTACAATTGTGTACCATATATACTACCTTATAAGTTGGGTCCAACTGCAAACAACGTAGACCCAGATCTGCCAGTACATTATGCAATGGCAGATTTGGGTCTATGCAGTCTGCAGTTGGACCTGACTTAAAGGCAAGTTTATACAGTAACTCTGAAGCAATGCAAACCAACCATTTTCCAACTTAATTTGTTTAAATGCATGATGTAGCTATTTAGATATAAAGGCTGCCTGTATAAGAAAAAATGTTTGGGCATCTTTTGACCCACAATGGTAGAAATAAAGATGAATTGCATCCTTACAGCTTAATTGAAGAAAGATACCACGTTATCCAGTTAGCATAGAACACTCATATATTGTTGACATTAGACACTTTCTTAATTGTAATTGGTAAATATTTTTCAGTCGAATATGGGATACAGCATCAGGCCAGTGTTTAAAAACACTTATAGGTAAGCTTTGCAATTTTTATACCCAAGTCATGAAATTATGTAGCATATTTTATGGTTAGTTATGTCTACCCATTTGTCTGGATTTGTTCATCAGTCTGTTACAAAACTGTGTATGTATAACTATTCTTGCAGTTCTTTAGCTCACCTGGCCAAAAATTGACAAATTACTAGTAGCTAGATAGCAACGTCAACTGATTGGTATATTTTTTATAGTCTTCATTTTTTCTACTGAAAAATGTACCACACATTATCTGCTGACAGAGAAAATTTCACGAATTGAAGATGTTAGGTACCAAAGTTATAACAGTGTGAATTTGTTTGTGTTATAAAGTGATGCAAGTGAAAACTATTTAGGTGTCAAGTAATCAGTCAACTACTGCTTGGAGTTGAACAAGCAAAGCTCTCAAAGTGTGATTACCTTATGATTCTAGCAGTCTAACTGAAGATTGGTTATCAGTTCATTTGAAATTTTGAAGAAAATAACCTGACAGCCGATTGTTTAATGCTCAAGCTTGGAGATTTGTAAATTATCTTTCCAAGCAAAAAAGTATGTAAGTGATTGTTTGTCATGCCTAGTCCATCTGTTAATACTTGTTTGTGAACACTGCGAGTTTTATCAGATTTACTGTGTAAGCTTATATCATCAAGAGCTCAGATGAAATCCATGCATGTTAATGAGGTGATTTTGCATCTGATTGGCTGTGTTTGTGAACACCCTAGAGGCCATATTGCTGATCAGATTATGACCAGATCGGGTATGTGATCTTGTATCATCAAGATCTCAGATGAGTTCAGTTATAAGCATTATTCACTCATATTATTGAGATGATCTTGCATCTGCTTGGTTGAGCTTGTGAACACTCCAGAGGCCATATTTCTGATCAGATTTGGTATGAAAGCATATACCATCATGATCTCAGGTTCATTTGATTGTGTGCAACATCCAGACATATGAATGAGATGATCTTGCATCTGATTGGCTGACCTTGTGAACACTCTAGAAGCCATATTTCTGATAAGATTTTAATCAGATTTGGTAGGTTAACTTGTATCATCAAAACCTCAGATGAGTTTGATTATGAGCAACATACACACGTATCAATGAAGTGATATTGAATCTGATTGGTCAAATTTGTGAACACTCTAAAGGCCAGATTTCTTATAAGATTTTGATCAGATTTATGTAAGCTTGTATCATCAAGGTCTCAGATGAGTTTGATTATGAGATCCACACATGTTAATGAAGATCCAGGCTGATCAGAAGGTGGGAATCGAACCCACAACCTTTTGGTCATGAGTCCAGCACTGTAACCAGTGAGTCACTGCAGCTCCCTTGGGTGGGAAACGTGATGCTTTCCAAGTATTGACTCCAAGGGCAGGGCCACTAGTGGGTTAAGGGAGACCAAGAATCCATGCTGACTGCACAGATTAACTACGTACAATGTAAAGTAAGTGTATGTACTTTAACAATAGGACTGTGAACAGTTTCTAAGCTATGAATCAGAGTCTGGACCCCAGGGGCTGGGAGAGGTAAAGTGGAGAATGCTGGTTGTCCTTTTTATGCTGAGAGAGTGATCCTGTATGTGGTCTAGGAAAGAAAATTAATGACACCAACATTAATGCACAATGTAGCAACTGTTTTTTCCAAGCTTTTATTTCCCATGTACAGTTTCAATACGTGTGTGAATTTGCTTTCACAAGCTGACATGTGTCAACAACCCAGATAAGCAGTATAAGTTCCACTTGAGCCTCTTGTTTATGGATTGAGTTCAAACTCTTTTAGCTGTGTTTATATTTTATTCAGTATGAACTGATAATTTTGTCCCCTTTCAAAAAATTATTTTGCGGTTGAGAGGCATACATGGCATATGGACACCATATATTTTTCTTGTTTAGTTCATCTTTAGGTTACATGAATTCAAAGCATGGCTTGGCATTTTGACCTATTTACTGTGTGTGAATCCATTAGTTCACAGTACAGTAACATGTATTATAAGGGCTCAGACCACTAATTCATTTTCCATGGGAATGAATGTCAGCATTTGTCAGGACTAGTTAGCCCAGTTCAGAACATACATATTACTTAACTGAGTTTAGTGCAAATGTTCTAAATAATCAAGATAGCTTTTACTGGTAAACCCTAATTTGGGCTACCAGTAAAAGCTATCTTGCTCAACAGTTGTGCACCATGTAGACACAGGAGTATTTTGTCATGCCAGGAAAAAAGTGAATTGGTGCCCAGACAGAATCTGTGTATAAGTTGAAAGCACTGTTTTAAGTTTAAGGCAATGTGTTTAAAAATTCCACACTGATATTTAAGCCAATGTTTTCCCAATTTTTTGACTGGTATCCAGCAGTGAACAGTTGGTGGTCCAAGTCAATTAAATGCTTCAAATAAGTATGTATAGTGAAAAATTCAAGATAAAATTTCAAATTTTTTCATGCAACATAACTTTGAGCATATTAAACCTAACTTTTGTCTTAAACTTGGGCTTGTCAAGTTTTACCATGCCTAAAGATCATAAAACTCTGGACTTAAATTTGAGATTAAGTTTCCATTCTCAGCCAAGAAAAAAGGGAACTTTAAACGAAGTAAAGACCTTTGTAATTGTTGAAGATAAAATCTCAAGCTCAGACTGGAGCTCAAATGTTTTATTATCTCCAGGTCAGGTCTCTATATTCTGTAATGTGAATTTTAACTGCGAGTTAAGAGCAAATGAGCTGTCAAGGAGACATTTTATGTACCTCTGCCCCACTTTAATGAGCATAATATAGGGATTTGTTAAGTTTACGGGGACATTGACAGTTTGGGGTGGGAAAATGTTCCCTGGGATCGCTTAAGGCGCAAGACTGAAATGCTATCACATGTTGTTTTGCAGATGATGACAACCCTCCTGTGTCATTTGTAAAATTCTCTCCAAATGGAAAATACATTTTAGCAGCCACATTAGACAAGTAAGTATACTCCTTAACCTGAAACACAATTAAGATGACAGCAACTTTTTTTTACTTTATATCACAAGTTCTTAAACTACGTGTCAGATTAGGTCAGGCTGTTAAAAAAATCATAAATAAATAAGTTACATTTTATTATTTTGCTGTGTTATTGCCAAAATATCCATTTTCCCATTTTGATGACAATTTTTTAATGAAGTTGTTGATAATTTGATTTTCGTGAATCAAAGAAAGATATGAAGACTTGCTTCTCATATATTTCAAAAGATGTAATCTTACCTTTTGCATATGACTAAGCATGGGACATTTTATGCTGCTTATTGAATAAAGTTAACCTTTTTTTTACCTCGCGTGTCCAAAGGCCAAGTGAGTTTATGGTATAGCCCTGCATCTGCCTTCCATCCCTCAGTCAACATTTGTTTGTGAACACTCTAGATTTTGATTAGATTTGGTCTGTTAAATTATATCGTCATCATCTCATATGAGTTTGATTATGAGTGACAACTACACATAAATGGGGTCATCGAGCAATTGTTTGTCTGAGGTTGTGATCATTGTAGAGGCCATGTCTGATGAGATTTTGATCAGACTTGGTATGTAAGCTTATATCAAGATCTGAGATGAAATTTTTCATTCGACCAACATGTACATATATTATATGGACTTGTAGCTGATTGGCGAAGCATGTGAACACTGTAGAGACCATATTTCTGTACATTGTATGCAGGCTTATATCAAGCTCTTGGATGGGTTTTTTATACTGAGCAAGATCCACATGTATTAATGAGGTGATCTTGCATCTGATTGACTGAGCTTATCACTTTAGATGCCATATTTCTGATCAGATTTTGATAAAACTTGGATTACATGCTTATCTGATCTAGATCTCGCATGAGTTCGATAATGAACTACAACCACAAATATTGATGAAAATGAGGTAGTCCTTGTGTTATGAACATCCATCTGTCCTTCTGTTGAGGTACAAACTTGTTAGTGCAACTTGCCCAGCAGTTTTTGATGAATTACCTTGAAACTTGGCAAATATTATGGTCATCACCTGAGGATGCACATGTCAACAAATCACTTTGCTCCTGCCATTATTGTTACAGTGATAGCTCTTTTTGTCTTTTAGCATGACAGTCTCATGCAGTTTTTGATAACTCGCGATGAATTTGTTTAAATATTATGGTCATCACTTGAGGATGTGCATATTGACAAATTACTTTGCTTGTGCAATTTTTTTCTGGATTATTGCCCTATTTGCCTTGTAGCATGACAATCTTGTTAGTGCAACTATTCCTGCAGTTTTTGATGGATTGGTGTGAAACTTGGTAAATAGTATGGTCATCACCTGAAGATGCACATATCAACAAATGACTTTGCTTGCACGGTATTTGTTAGAATTGATGCCCTTTTTCTCATGTAGTATGACACAATCTTGTTAGCACAACTAGTCACTCAGTTTTTGATGTATTGCCATGAAACTTGGCAAATGTTATGGTCATCACCTGAAGATGCACATATCAACAAACCAGTTCGCTCCTGCAGTATTTGTTCACCTTATTGCTCTTTTGTCTTGTAGCTTCGTGCAGTGTATGACAATCTCATTAGTGCAACTAGTCCAGCAGTTTTTAATGGATTGCTACGTAAATATTATGGTCATCACTTGAAGATGCACATATCGGCAAATCACTTAGCTCCCATAATATATTTTTATTGTAAATGCCCTGTTTGTATTGTAGTTTAAAGCAGTGTGTGACAATCTTGTCAGCGCAGCTAATCCTGCTGTGTTTGATGGATTGCCGTGAAACTTTGTAAAAATTATAATCATCACCTGAAGATGCACATATGAACAAATCACTTTGCTTCCACAATTACCATGAAACTTGGTAAATATTATAGTCATGACCTAAAGATGCAAATATCAACAAATCACTTTGCTCCCACAATTACCATGAAACTTGGTAAATATTGTGGTCCTGACCTGAAGATGTGAATGTAGACAAATCACTAAACTACTTGGAGGATTGCCATGAAACTTTACACACACGTTCATCCCAAGGTCTAGTAGGTCTGAAATGAAAATAGTGCTGCTTAGACATTCAATATAGCCACCACAGCAGCCATCTTAAAATTCCTGCTATCACTTCAACTCCAGGACGGAAAGACATATTTACATAGGGTTTTCACCATGAGACTTCTTAAGACTAGTTCTAAACGAAAATGGTTCTGCACTGACATCTAATATGGCCACCACAGTGGCCATCTTGAAAATCTTATCACTTCTCCTCCTGATTGGATGGTCATATCAACGTGGGGTTTCACAAAACGACGTTTTATGAAGTCTAGTTGGTCCTAACAAAAATGGTCCAATATGGCCACCACGACAGACATCTTGAAAATCCTATCTCTACTCCACCTGAACAGGAAGTAATATCAACATTGCGTTTTCAACAGAAGACTTCTTATAATGTCTAGATGGTCCTAAATGAAAACGGTGCCTCCCAGACATACAGTATGGCCACAACAGCAGGGAATCTCAAAATCTTGCTATCACTACTACTTTTGAATGGATAGTAATATCAGCATGGGTTTTTTCATTAAAAGACTTCTCATGATATCTAGTTGGTCCTAAATGAAAATGGTTCCAGTCGGACATCCAATACACACAGTGGCCATCTTGAAAATCTTATCACTACCCCTTCTGAATGGATGGTCATATCAACATGGGGGTTTCATTGAAAGGCGTCATATGATGTCTAGTTGATGCAGATCTAATGTCCCTTATGACTGCCATGACAGCCATCTTGAAATCTTGTTATTGTTTCTCTTTCTGAACAGAAAGTCATATGAACATGGGGTTTTCACCATGAGACTTCTTATGTCTAGTTGGTTCTAAATGAAAATGATTCTGCACTGATATCCAGTATGGCTGCCACAATGGCCATCTTGAAAATCTTGTTATCACTACTCCTTCTGATTTGATGGTCATATCAATGTGGGGTTTTCACAAAAAGACTTTTTGTGATGTCTAGTTGGTCCTAAACAAAAATGGCGCCGATGTAACATCCAATATGACCACCATGACAGCCATCTTGAAAATCTTGTTATCACTACTACTCCTGAACAGAAAGATATATTGGCAATTTCACCAGAAGACTTCTTATACTGCCTAGATGGTCCTAAATGAAAATGGTGCCTCCCAGCCATACAATATGGCCACCACAGTGGCCATCTTCAAAATCTTTTTATCACTACTCGTCTTGAATGGAAAGTCATGTCAGCATGTGGTTTTCGCCAGAAGACTTCTTACGGTGTCTGGTTGGTCTTGAATACAAATTGTGCCAATCCGAATCCATTATGACCACCAAAGCAGCCATCTTTAAAGTCTTATCGCTACTCCTCCTAGATGGAAGGTCATGTCAACGTGGGGTTTTCACCAGAAGACTTCTTATGATGTCTAGTTGTTACTAAATTAAAATGGTGCCAATCTGACGTCCAGTTTGGCCACCATGGCAGCCATCTTGAAAATTTTGTTATTGCTACACTTCCTAAATGGAAAGTGATGTCAACATGGGGTTGTCACCAGAAGTCTAATTATGATATCTCGTTGGTCCTGAATTAAAATTCTGCAAATCTGACCTCAAATATGGTTGTAGCAATAAACATCTTGAAAATCATGTCACTAATTCTACTGAATGGATGGTCATATCAACGTGGGGTTTTTACCAAATATGACCCAATATACTTTTCTCCTGAAATACTTCCAAATTTAATTACTAAGAACAAAGAAACACTTGACCTTGTAATGCCAAGTAAGTCCTGCTTTAAGGTTGGAATATGAACAGTTTCCGAGTTACTATATATACTCGCATATAAGCCGACCTCTCAAACTGAATAGGTAAAAACATTAAAAAGTGCATGACCTGTGGATAATCCGACCCATAAAACATCATCTGTTTTTGTCTAGCCTGAACCCCCAAGTCCTCCTGTACCAAGGCTTCCTGGCTAATGGCTTCTGTCTAACCTGAATCTCCAGGACTTCCTGTGCCAAAGTTTCCTGGCTAAAAGCAATATATACCAGTAGTCAGCAAGAAAACTTAAACATTTTCAAGTTTAGACCTTGTTCCATGGATAAGCCAACCCCGCTTATTCCAGGCTTTTATTTTTTCCTAAATTATTCAGCTTATACACGAGTATATATGGTATGACTTGGGCCTGGTCCCTAAAGGGCAGGGAACAATACTGCTATATAAATGACTTGTCCATTTTACGCTGAGAAAGTGATCCTTTATGTATAATCTGGGAAAGAAGATAAACGACACAAACATTAATAGGCAATGTAATGACTTTGAGCTCCAAGCTTCTTTCTCCTCAACAGTTTCAATACATGTGTGAATTTGCATTCACAATCTGACATGTCAGCTACCTTGGTGAGTCATGTCAGGCGTACTTGGGCCTCTTGTTTTTAACTACCATTGCATCCAAAAACAAACGCAGATTAAAAAGATATTTTGCAGTTCTATTATTATGAGATGGAGCTTGAGGCTTGATTCAGACAAGTGCCAACATTTTAAAGTAAAACAGTTCTAATGTCACTTGATTGTGACAATTTATGGTACATTTCACAGACCTTTTCTTAAAATCATTCAGCATTCTCATTAGCTGGCACAAAACCTTCTATTACAAATTTCAACATTGCAACCGTCTACTTTGACAATACTGTCACATTTTTTGTTATCTTGTTGTATTGACTTAGCCTTTTACCTTTTAATTTTGAGCCAACTACTTAAAAAGATGATGCGGCTGTCATTTATTGTTATTGTAATGGAATTAGCAGACAGCTGTTTATAAACAGACTGTGTCGGTTGCTTAACTATTCTATGCATAGGGATTACTGTAATTTTTTAAGACTTTTGTAGCATATCTTTATCGGTATTGTACAGTGGCTTGTCAACTTTTAACTGAGGCTTTTAGCATATTCAGACTACAAAATGAATTATGAAGTGGTATTGTAGTGAAATCAGAACCATGACATTGCCACCGGCTTTTCAGTTATCCTCTTAACTGCTTTTACTTCAGCAGGTTACTTTGTGTACATTTACAAAACGCACAACCCTTGTAAGAACATTTCATTGAATAATTTACCAATTTTACATCTTTTTCTTTACAGTACATTAAAATTATGGGATTACAGTAAAGGAAAGGTAAATTTTCTTTCTCACACAAACACAGCATGATAAGTTTCTTTTAACAGTATTCAGAAATAAGAATTAAGACTTCATCTGTACTGTATCTGTGGATTTTTTTTTTTTTTTTTTAATTGTTTTTGCTCTAGCCAGTTTGGGATTTTCTTGTTTTTCACATGATTCCCCAGCCACCAGAAAAGCTTATGGAATGGTGTTTGGTCCATCGTCTGTTGTCCATGCATCCATTAGCACGTTTGTTATCGCTACTTCTCCTAAACTACTTGGAGGATTGCCATGAAACTTTACACACACATTCATCCCATGGTCTAGTTGGTTCTAAGTTAAAATGGTGTTGCTCGGACCTCCAGTATGGCTGTCACAGCAGCCATCTTGAAAATCTTGTTACCACTACTCCTAAATAGATGGTCATATCAACATGGGTTTTTCACTAAAAGACTTCTTATGATGTCCTGTTGTTCTAAATGAAAATGGTACTGATTTGATGTCCAGTACATCCACCACAGTGGCCATTTTGGAAATATTGTCGCTATTCCTCCTAAATGGAAGGTCATATCAACATGGGGTTTTCACTAAGAGTTCTTATGATGTTTAGTTGTGCCTAAATGAAAATGGTGCCAATCTGACATCCAATATGGCCACCACAGCAACCATCTTGAAATCTTGTTATTGCTGCTTCTCCTGAATGGAAAGTGATATCAGCATGGGGTTTTTACCAGCAGGCTTCTTACGTTGACTAATTGGTCTTAAATAAAAATTGTGCCAATTTAACGTCCAATATGGTCACTACAGCAGCCATCTTGAAAATCTTCTTATTGCTAATCCGCATAGATGGAAAGTCATATCAACATTGAGTTTCACCAGAAGACTTCTCATTATATCTAGTTGTACTAAATCAGAATGGTGCCGATCTGGTATCCAGTATAGCCACCATATCAGCCAGCTTGAAAATCTTGTTATCACTGTTTCTAAATGAAAAGTCATATCGACATGCTGTTTTCACTAGAAGATAATTATGATATCTAGTTGGTCCTGAATGAAAATGGTGCTGATCTTACCTCAGATATATGGCAGCCATCTTGAAAATATTCTTGTCACTACTCCTAAATGGAAAGACATATCAGCATGGGGTTTTCACCAGAAGACTTCTTATAGTGTCAAGTTGGTCCTGAATGAAAATGATGCCAATATGGCCACCATGGTGGCAATCTTAAACATTTTGTTACTACTCGTCCAGAATTGGTCATATCGACATAGGGTTTTCACCAAAAGACTCTTGTGTTATATAGTTGGTCCTAAATGAAAATGGTGCTCCGTAGACATCTAATATGACTGCCACACTGAACATATTGAAAACCTTCTCACAAATTCTCCTGCATGGATGGTCTTATTGGTATGGGGTTTTCACCAAAAGTCTTCTAATGGTGTCCGGTATGTCCTAAATGAAAATGGTGCCAAATTTACAGCCAATATGGCCACCACAGGGGCTAATTTTAAAATCTTGTCGCTCAAGAATATCAGAGATAGTTTCAACACTCGGCACTTAAAAAGAAGAAATTGTCTTATCTTGAATTCCTGGAAATTCTCTTGGCCAGTAGAACTTCAGTCCCTTCAAAGTACTCTTGTTTTTGATAGTGGTGCATACATTCTTCAGGCTACTAAATGCAGCATCAGCTTGAGTCTCACTCTGTAAAATCCTGCCAAGTGCTGATGATTCACAATGTCAGTAGTCTTCTGTTTCAACCTTCTTTCATCAGGTTTGATGAAATGGTTGTTAAACTTCTCTCTTAATACCATCAGAAAATGGCCATCTGACTTTACATAAAAGACTGCCAGGTAGGCCAGAAGAGCTGACATTTAAAGTGATCTTAAGCAGAAATTTTGTTTATCTCTCTGTGGCTCTGTTGTACTAAATATTGTTTCGTTATACATGTAAAGTTTGAAAGTTTGATTTTTAAAGGGAAAGAAAAAAATTATATCACCTGCAAAAGTCATAGACAAAACTTGCAAAAATCACTGAAAGAACCTGTTGATTGAAACAGAGGCCTGTTCAGTATTATGTTGTTGTTTATGAAGATGATGATGATGATTGAGACAGTCCTGGAATTGATAATATTCATAATCATTGTGATCATTGTCATTGCCATCATGGTTATGATTTTCTTTTCAGTGTTTGAAGACATATACTGGGCACAAGAATGAAAAATACTGTATATTTGCCAACTTCTCTGTCACAGGTGGAAAGGTTTGTGTACATATATTGTTTATTATAATATACAGGTTACAGCATAATATAATATACAGCAGGTTATTTTTTTGGACAGAAAATGTATCAGTTTTCTCCGAAAAGAATGGTTTTAATTTTAGAGATTTATATCTTAAATGTTGTGGTTATATGGAAATTTTTATTTGAGCAGGAGGCAACCAGCATTATTTTATACCAAAAGCCAAAATTGTATTTATAGTATATAGAATTACTCCTCACTTCACAAGCGACTATTGAGGATGAGTCAAAATAGCTTATTAATCATTCATTGAGGGAAAAAATGAAGAAAAACATTATCATTACATTGACACATCATTGAGACAAAAATAATAGTACAATAGTGTCAAGTTAATATGTATGCTAGTAGTAATTAAAAATAAGAATACTCGCTCTTCTTATGTATGAACTTGATTGGCTAATACCAGTCAACGTGCATAGAGGTAAGAGTTCTTAAAATTGTCCATAGTTGCGGATAATTA
This sequence comes from Margaritifera margaritifera, assembly GCA_029931535.1. NCBI lineage: Eukaryota > Metazoa > Mollusca > Bivalvia > Unionida > Margaritiferidae > Margaritifera > Margaritifera margaritifera. The sequence continues at coordinate 4,570,825 of JAQPZY010001617.1, forward strand.
CCGTTGTCCCAAGAATTCTTTGTTCACAGTATAAATTATTATTTATTTTCCAGTACCAAAGATTGGAGTAAAGAAACATTTATTTTAAATACTGAATATAGTTATTGCTGAGAGTGAAGATTACCACAAAATACTTAATAGACTAAATAGAGGACAGTTACATTGCGCTTACATTTCAGAGTTTCATGAAATGATAAAACTTTGGGCCGCATTTTTTTTAAGCAGATAAAAAAATTTGACTGGATTTATTTTTGTAATCTCATATTAAGATCACCAATTTGCTAAAGTTTCTCCAGCACTAAAATAACCCAATATATAATAGGTCATTTTTATATTATCAATCTCCAGAACTGACAACCCTTAAAAATGTTACCATATGCTTACTGAAGTGACCCTTCAGACTTACAGAACAGAGCAAAAAATATGAATATAGGGTCGTTACAGTCAAATCCAGATATTGGCTTTTTGGTTTTGGTCCAGATTCGGGTTTTAGACTGTGTAATTCATCAGGGAAGGGGGTTAACTTTTCAGGGTGTAGCCCTGATGCTTTAATCCAACAATGTTCTTGTAACCTGTCAGCATGATCAAATTTGTGCGTAGTCTGGAGATGTTGGCCAGTGAATGAAGACATGAAGGTAAAGGGACAATCAGCCTCTTAAAAAGTCCAATCAATCAGCACAGAAGTAAAAAAAAACAATATTCAGATACTTGGCCATGCTTGGGAAAAAGCAGGAAAGGCAAGAATCGTGTTTATTGGACATAATGTCATTTAGATTTGAGTACACCACACCCTTGATAACTTGCATCCGGATACCTCGCGAACCCATTTATAACGTGGGGTCAGGCGTGGATCCAATTTTTTTTACAACAGAAAATTACAAAAAAATTGGCCCCTATTTGTTCAACGTGAAAAAAGTCGCAATCAAAATTGGCATATGAAACCTTGATATATCGCTCGTTTTATCGTCGAAAACTGTGGTTAGTACCCGGAAATTTTAATCAACGTCCTGAAATTCTCAAATTTGAGTAAGAAGTCATATATTTTGTTCAATTTTCTTTCCAAACAACATTCTCAGTACACTAAATAACAATATTTGACGAAATTTCAATCAATGAAAATGTCACTAATGCCTACTGGTGGCAACACTTTAAAAAATAAATACCAATTAAATAAGCTTTGTCAAATGCAATATGCCCTCTTGTATTCAAACGTGAAAAATGTCATTCAACCGTCACAGCTATATCCACGAGCGTTTCCGTGAGAACCTAAGTAAGTGCCGACCTTTTTTTTTTATCTCCGACTTGCGGAAGTATTTGTTGTTGTTACACTCAATTAAAAGTAGGCCTGCTTTGTATTATCACGTTAATTACGTCTTTTGTATCAAATAAATTAAAGGGGGTGGAATAAAAGAAAAGTTAAAAAGCGTGCAAATCCTACCTGTGTAAAAACTAGCGGTCGCAGCCATGTGTCAAATCAACTCCTTTCAATTGATCAATCGAGCACTGTTATAATATTATTATGTTAGCAATATAATTCAAGAACCTTAAATTAGCCTACTTATTCACAAATGTGATCAGAGATAGTGAGGCAACCAAGCAAAATGAGTACTTGGTGAATAAAAAGCTTTGTTTCACAGATAAGGTTCATTACAGAATAAGCTAGTTCCAGAGTTTGTAGTGAACTTAAAATTTCTAAATTGCCACTCAGAGATTTCCTCAAGGATGAGAAAATGTTTCACTATTGCTTGCAATGAAATCACAGCATTCATATTTTATTAATAGAACAATAAATAAATCGAGTTTTGACATTAACGGTTGTTCAGGAAATGTATATCCCTAGTTTTTGTAAAAATGCAATCTTGTTTCGTTGTGAATCAACAACAACAAAAAGCAGTGACGTAATACACAATGTATTTGCGTACACGTGTTGTTGTAACTGCTTGGACTAATGTTGTTAATGATCTTTCAGCAGTTGGGTATCTTGAAAATAAAGGTAATTTATACAAAAAAGCGAACAACTACATTAGAAAAAAGCTCTTTATTGACAATTATTCCCAATGCAATTATAAAACCAGTATTCAGCCATTAAACAGTCCCGTTACACACACACACAGACACACTGTTTTTCTCAATGTTCAGTGGGGATGGCATCCCCTTAAAAATATTTTAGGTCCCTCGCTTATGGTGCAGTCTATGTCTTTGGACCCCCATTAAGCGCGAGTTATCGAGGGAGAGGTGTATTGCTTATGGCAGGAGAGGGCTTGTTCCCCCCACGTGAATTTATAAAAACAAAGATTATATCAAGTTTAGAGATCTATCACGAAGTCATTGACCTCCATGGGGATTGGAACTGCAGTTCTGAAACTGAACTGGAGAACAAAAGGGCCGAAGTGTACTTTATGAATTGTTTTAGATGAACATAATATTGCCTTCCCTGCATCAGACCACACTTTTCAACTTTAAAATGCATGTTTTCCAAGTCAACAACAGCAGTATATTATATTTCGTTACTTGTCACTGAAAATTGTTAAAACTTACGGAAACATTTTGATGACTTACTGAGAAGATATTTTAATGGTTTTTAAGTTTGGCAGATCTGAATCTGTTTTCTGACCAGTTTAGACCTTGCCAATGCATGGTGTAAATTAAAATTGGGAATCTCTCTGAAATGTTATGATGAGAGATGCAAAACAGTTCTGACATTGGCTCATAGCATAGCTGTTGTGCTGGGGGGGGGGGGCAGTTTTAATCGGAGTCAGGTTTTCTAATTATTCTCTCTTTCTCATAGATATCCTGATACAATGGCTCACGGCCCATTCTCTGATCTGTATATTTCAGGCGAAGGCTGTCCTTGATCTTTTTTGATTGATAAAATTGTAACTATTTGAATTTTTGTGTGCATGTACTCCTTTCTACAAAAAATTTGACCTAAATTGTACATGTTATTATATTTTACTGTTAAAATTATACTACTCTTGTGCAGTTTAAAAGCAATATGGCCACTGTTTTCTTCTTTCTCACACTATCACTCTCTTTCTCATGGCACTATTTCAAACATGATTTTCTGAAAATACTCTTAAATATGGATAAATTATTAACAATTGTCACAACCAGAATGATGAATGTACCAATTACAGTCAACTGTTATTACAGCTACATTCGTTACAATGGAATATTTGGGTTCTTACATGAATTTGATGGGAACCACAAATTGCCTTACCGTTAAATTCAATGCTTTCAGAAGGAATGTCAATAGGAAAATGTACATTTTTTTCAGTGGATTGTGTCAGGCTCGGAGGATAATATGGTGTTTATATGGAACCTTCAGACCAAGGAAATAGTGCAAAAACTTCCAGGCCATACAGGTAAGGAAATTTACTGAAGTTCATGACCTTTTTAACCATCGAAAGAATTCCTCCTGTTTTTTGGTGCCTCACCATGAATATACCCCTATCCATTCCATCCAATTGTCAGTCTGGTTAGATTTTGCATTGAAGTCAGTTTTTCTAGCACTGTTGTAGGGCATATGTGTTCCATGAACTTATTTCCTGTTGAAAATGAAATTCTTTTTGCAGCAATTCCTGAGAAAAAAAATTATCAGACAAGATTATCTTACCTAAGCATCACTTTGAAAAGTGAAATTTTATTTGCCGATGAAGATAACATTTTTATGAAAATGGGACAAAGCTGAAGTATTTCTTAGATGAGAGAGAGCCTTAAGTCTGTTGTCTGTTGAGTTTCTCCATCATTTTCCATATGTCAAAGCACATATAACTGGGAAAGGAAAAGACTTTCACCTGTTATTAAACTTGATAAATTATTTTTCCTCTAGGTTGGGATTATTTATTGGTCATTGAAACTATAAAGAGGCCTTATTAAGCTTGACAAATTATTTTCCCTCTAGGTTGGGCATATTTATTGGTCATTGAGACTATAAAAAGGCCTGTGGTCTTAATTACCATCACAGAAGACTTTCAACAATCAAGTGCCACATGGTCTAAAGGTATTTTTTCTGTGAGGATTGTAAACTGAGCCTGAGCTCATCAATTTTTTGGGGGGAAGTAAATCAATTGGAAATGATTATTTTTTATTAGAGTAAATTGCTAGGCCTTGAAATTAAGCATCTTTAACTTGCCCGCACTAAGTACAGGAGAGCTTATGCTAAAGCCCACAGTGTCATAGTCATCTGTCGTCAGCTTGGACATTAGCAAATGTATACCTTTTATGTTGAAATCAGTATCTCAGATGCCAAGCCTGAGGAAACACTTGTATATGCCAGACATGTCTGATGGTAAAGACATTTTGACAGATTGCTTAATACTCCTGTCAGCCATTCATAGTTATGAACATTAACACAGTGAAACCTGTCAATAGCGGCCACCTTTGGGGAAAAGCAAAACTGACCTTTGTACACAGGCGACTTCTGTATGCAGGTTCACTTTCAGATTTGGTTTTTGAACAAGTACAGTGCACTGAATACCAGTAACATTAGTGTTATTATTATTATTATTATTATTATTATTATTATTATTATTATTATTATTATTATTATTAACAGTTTAATTAGTGCACTATTAAACAAAATCATAAATTACATGCACATGCTCTTCTCCCAAAATTGTGTTCCATTCGAGATTACTGAATCCTGCTCACTTTATTCCATCCTATAAATTAAATAATCACTGACACTTTAAAAATATTTTTAAAAAATCACTGATCTTTGTATTCTGCGCCATGACAAAACACTAATTTCACTACTAACAGCTTCAGGTACCATGATGTGTCCTTGGGCAAGGCACTTTACTCCAATTGCCTCAGCACTAAATAATCTACTTGTATTGCTGTGCCGTAAAGCACCAAACTAAACCAAACTGACAATTTGCATATGATTGTGAAACATTACACTCTTTGATTGGCCAGCTTGCAAAATAAGGCTAGGAACTGAAGTTCACTCTTCAAATCTGGGTTAACCAGTTGTTCAGCTCACCAAGCTGAAAAGAGTCGGCTTATGTGAGAGGTCTCTGATGAATAGGGAATGAAAAGAAGCTTCAGGAACTGACCATTGGTGGGAGGCACTGAAATTTTGTACCAAGCGGGTATTCTTTGGTTTTTTTTAAAACCCTGTGGTAATTAATTCAACTAATACAATGGATACAATATCTTTTTTTCTGTCTGTAAATGACTGAAAGAATATTTTTTCCAACTTACATGTATTTGAGGGCTGAAATTTCTTCTTTTTTTTAAAATTCTATCCCCCCTCCCCATTAAATGGTCAGTCCCTAATGTGGCTATTGCATTTTAACACAGAAACTGAAACTTTACCTGCCTTTACAGACAAGTTTTGTAAATATTGAATGACCACTGAACATAATAAAATGGGATGAATTCATATCTCATAGATTAACTTTTTCATCAGATACAAAAAAATTAACATTTCAAACAATACATGTCACAAAAGGTGACTCCTTTATGCTGCGACTATACAACTATTTTTCTCACCATCCAGCTACCAAATTGCTTCGACCCTCACTCTCTCTAATGAAAAAATCCACCTCACTTTTGAATTTGACATTGACACTTTTGAGTTACATTGATAGTGTGACTGAGTACAGTGAGTACAAGTGACATGAGAAATGTTTATACATGAATTCATATGCTATTTCTTTATACAAACAATGCATTCCTCATCACACCAAAAATTTAATTTGCATGCATAGAGCAGTCACTGTTGATGTGCTCCAGTGACCACTTAAAGCAGGGAGAGACCATTATTTGGTTAGGAAACACCTGGCCCGTGACTGTGGAAAGCAGGTGACAGTTATATACATGACTTTTATATGGGAAATTTGCCAAATGGAAATTAGAATGGCTATTGTGATCAGGTAACCACTGTATAAAGGTGACTGTTGGGACAGGTTTATATTAATTTTTATTTTTCTTATATTTAACTTCACAATTGTAAAACAACAATTTTCAAATCACTTAACACCTTATCTGGAAAAAACAAGCACAGAATGGCAAATTTTTGTATGACATTTGTCAAACTACCTTAACCTGGCTTCGCACTTCCATCAACAAAGCAGATTAATATATACACTGCCATGTCTAAATGATCCCATCAATACTGCTATGCATATTGTCAAGCATCAAATAGAATTTTCACTTTACATTGCCAGCATTGCTATAACAATGAATACCGTTGCAGCTTTGTTTCAAATAAAAGTAATGATGCAGAGAACAATAAGGAAAAGAAAAAAAAATCAATAAAGCAAACAAAGCACCTATCCGAGTTTTGTTAATTGATTAATTTCTTTAGTAAAATTCTGTCAAGCATCAAACAAAATCTTTACTTTATATTGTTGGCATTGCTATAACAATAAATACCATTGCAACAGGTATGATACTGCCTTAGAGATTACTTAAGGGTACAACGTAACTTCAAACTGCAGATTATGCAGTTCCATGCCTCAACCAAGTTTTGGAGTAGACCATTCCATTTCATGAGTAAAGTGGGATACCCAATAAACAGTTGTCATTTTCAAAACAGACTGGAATGAAAGATGAAATAATAATCAATTATAATATACTAAGGAAGGAATATTTTAGCTTGGACAGGGGACTTAGTGTTCTAGAAGAGGGTAGAAATGAAATACTGTAGTATCATTTATTTTCGTGGGGCTCAATTTTCGTGGTTTTGTATTTTAAAAAAAGACATTTTCATGGGTACTTAAATTCGTGGTTTTGCCTGTCAAAGTTTGCATATTACTAAGTGTTTAATTTCATGGTTTAACCTCTACAAATACCCAAAATAAAGAATAAAAAAGAATAAAACTCTGCCAATGGAAATGGCGTCACTTGAATGTTTATAACAATACATTCACATGTATGAGCACAAATCAAAAACCTGAAAAGTTCAATACTGACACTGTGTTTTTGTCCAAGTGAATAACATCCATGGAAGCCGACGCAGCCAACAACTCTAAAACAATACTACTGCCTCTATGATCATAAATAACACACATGTCAAGGTCAATCATTTACACTGTGTTTTGATCTGAGTGCTCAACATCAAAGGAAGCCGACGCAGACTGCAACACTCAGTCAATCGGTTATTAAAGTAACCTGTATGATCTCTAACTTAAACCACTATCCATAAAGGGAACAAAACACGTGACCGACTGCCCTTTGCTCAATGCAATCAGCAGACAGTGGCAATATTTGATGTGTCTAGAGCCCATCAATGTGAGAAGATGCTAACTAAATTGAAAGACGGTGTAATCACGCATTTGTTTGTGCCTGCCTCATGTACAGACCAACTTCAACCACTAGACTTGACAATAAATAAAGAGTAGAAAGAATAATTAAAATCACACTTCCACAACTGGTATGCTAAACAGGTCACAGAGGCCATCACGATAAAAAGGAAGATGCTACTGGTGATGATCACTGATTGCAACCTCATTAATCAAGCCAATTCGGGCTGAATGGATAATTGCAGCTCACGCGACAATGAGTGAAAGATGGGACCTAATTATCAGTGGTTTGGAGAAAGCTGGACTTGTTTAATTCTGCAATTTGGGGATTATTTACCTGAGAAGCATTTGTGTGTACATAGAGACTTGTTTGACACGATGTTGATACAGTGGCTTTGTCCAAAAATCAGTGAAGTGTGAGCTTTAATACTCTGCTGTAATTAGTGTATATACATAGTGTTTCATTATTAATAGTGCTTCAAGCAATAGTTCTAGTATTTTACAGGATTGTTGTTCTTTTGGATTAAAAATGCATGGATAAAATGAAATGTGGTTTCATGAGGATTTAAATTGTTCAACAACAGTTGTACTCGAGTGAATGATCGACTTGAATAAGTATTTAATTTAATTTTCATATACTATTATTTTTTATTATTCTTTCTTTCATTTTCAATATTACTAGTGTTCGATTACCTTATGCTTTTTCTCGTTTCTCTCTATCCTTCCTTATCTCGCATATCGATTTAAGGCAGTGAGTGGAAATTACAGATATCAGATATCTTATTGACACATGTGCATTGAAACAATATAAAATGCTTTATTCTTTTTTCAAAGGTTTAAAATAAAACAAACACGTGTAAAAGCTAATATTTTATTTCCAAATTACAGTATTGACGTTGATTTATGAAATACTAGTAGGTTCCTTAATCTCTAGGAACGACACACAGTAAGAAAATTAGCGGGGGGGGGGGCTATCATCATTACACGTGGCTAATTTTTCGTTGGGTATTTAAATTCGTGGTTCGGGGCAACAACGAAAACCACGAAAATTGATGATACTACAGTAGTAGAAGGTAGGTATTAAATAATTAAAGTTAGTTTTTCCTCGCAAAAACTCCATTTTCAAGATATATTTGGTAGTGATGCATATATATGACAGTAGCTAGTTCATGTAAAAACAGTCAACAGCTTCACTGACCTGGTGGTCCCTACCTCATTAGCACTAATTGTCTTAATATCACTGACCTGGTGGTCCCTACCTCATTAGCACTAGTCTGCCTTAATATCACTGACCTGGTAGTCCCTACCTCATTAGCACCTGTCTGCCTTAATATCACTGACCTGGTGGTCCCTACCTCATTAGCACTAATTGCCTTAATATCACTGACCTGGTGGTCCCTACCTCATTAGCACTAATTGCCTTAATATCACTGACCTGGTGGTCCCTACCTCATTAGCACTAATTGTCTTAATATCACTGACCTGGTGGTCCCTACCTCATTAGCACTAGTCTGCCTTAATATCACTGACCTGGTGGTCCCTACCTCATTAGCACTAATCTCCCTTAATATCACTGACCTGGTGGTCCCTACCTCATTATCACTAGTCTGCCTTAATATCACTGACCTGGTGATCCTTACCTCATTAGCACTAATCTCCCTTAATATCACTGACCTGGTGGTCCCTACCTCATTATCACTAGTCTGCCTTAATATCACTGACCTGGTGATCCTTTGCTCATTAGCACTAATCTCCCTTAATATCACTGACCTGGTGGTCCCTACCTCATTAGCACTAGTCTGCCTTAATATCACTGACCTGGTGGTCCCTACCTCATTAGCACTAGTCTGCCTTAATATCACTGACCTGGTGGTCCCTACCTCATTAGCACTAATCTCCCTTAATATCACTGACCTGGTGGTCCCTACCTCATTATCACTAGTCTGCCTTAATATCACTGACCTGGTGGTCCCTACCTCATTAGCACTAATCTGCCTTAATATCAATACAGCATGCATGGTTATCACTGAAAATTTCTGAAAGGCTTTATTTATGGAATTCAAAGAAATTGTGTGAATCTCAGCAAGCAAGAAATAAAAGGAAAAAAAAATACAGACATTGAAGCTTTCAGATACCTCTGACAGGTTATATGCAGTAACCTTGTGCAATGTCATCGAGTCATATTGCAAAGTCATATCAATAAAATCCTGTCATAAAACTAGAATAATAGGGTTACATCATGAATTATGTTTAATTGCACATCAGTAAGATTCAAACCAATCTTTGCTTCCTTGCTTTCAGATGTTGTTCTTTGCTGTGCCTGCCATCCCACAGAAAACATCATTGCTTCTGCAGCTTTGGAAAATGACAAGACAATTAAACTGTGGAAAAGTGATGTATAAAATATCACCAGACATTGTGAATATCAAGGTGTTACCATTATCATTTGTACCAGTGTGGCTGTGGTGTATTTGTCAATATGACCCATCTACAAGCTGAAAGCTGTCGATGAATCTTTCACCATTCATCATTGTAAATGCATTTCTTACAATTCTTCATGCTAGCTGAATTGGCTGAAGAGAAGTTACATCCCAGACGACGCATTTTATCTCAGATTAAGCCAGTTATTTGTGGGTCATGTGATCAGCTGAATTCAAGTTTAGATTTGGCAAGAGTAAAGGCCTGTATTGCTGCGACTGAAGGAAAATGTCGTAACTTCAATTGTTATTGTGGGTATCAATATTCATTGTTTTGAAGAAAAAATGAAAAAATAACTATTGGTACTTATATTTGTGGATCTGCTGGACCTGGGGCGCAGAGGGGGGGTAAAGTCTTAGATGGACCATTGTTCCAGTCTTTAAATTTAAACTTTGTAGCAAGAATGAAATTCATGAAAACTGGTACCCCACAAATAATGTGAATTCACAGTTGATGATTAGAGTGACTACATGATTTTCTTTCCAGACTATTTGTCACTTATAAAAAAAGATGTAATCTACAAAAATGTTGGCAGTGACTTGTGATGTAAAAAGTCTGCTCAAAACACAGAATTATACAAAACTTTTAGCTTTTTTTAAATACCTGGTTCTTACTTTTCACAGCTTTTGTGTAAGTATGGCAGGAAACCAGTCAGTTTGTGCCATGCCAAGTTCTTCAACTAAGTAATGCAATTTTCTTTTCAAATTGTATTAGCAAAGATAAAGTGTTTGTATTTAGTTTCATATGTCAACACATGAACCATCATGTGATTAGTATTACCATTTATCCATATGCGTACTGGCAAATGTATCATAGTAGGTTACCATGACTGACTTTTCATGCTCCTTTGACTGTATAAAAGGTGTTACTTTTTTGGTCTTGTACACTTGTTTGGGCTGTCTACACCTTGGAAAATTGGTCACATTGACTCATTATTCGAGCTTTGTGACAGCCATGGGTCCCTGTCTCCTACCCTCTTGCCTTTGTTTTTTATGAAATGTCACATGTGCATGTATCCTGAGCCATGGTAGTAAAAAATAGATCAAAGAGACTAGTTTGTCACAATTCAGCATACGGAGGAAAATGTGTGTTCTTGGATATACATCTCAAGTCTGCTCCAAGAAAAGTGCATGGAAAAATCTACACTATTGAAGATGATTCTACTTTAAATAAATTTCTCAGCATATAGATCTTTATCTTAAATTCATAGAATAAATCTTGGGGAAGGATTGCTTTCGCCTTTAAATTTGTTTCAGTTGTATTCTGAAAAACACCTTTTCTTACCTTCATATATATAAAAAAAATACTTTGACGTGATTTTCATCCCTTGTAACCTTTCAAGCCTTAAATAAAGAGGCAGTGTGGACTGTTTGATCAGATATTCATGAAATGAAATTTTGTTATTTATTGATGTTACTGTGCAAGTACATTTATGTATGTAATTTATTTAGTGTTTGGACCAACACAGAAGATAGTGTTTGCAATTGTGTTATATTTCATGTTATAACGCAAGCAGCAAATAAAGGTGCGATTTTAATGTAGGATGTAAGATCAGTTTGTAAACACCGACATCTTCTATTTAAATACAGTAAATCTGCATGTCTTGAGAAACCATCTGTTCTGCCGACGGAATTGATCTCTTGGAGCAGGTGGTCTCTCAAAAGAGATTATCGCACTACTTCATATAACAAATCAGTCTGTGCATCAAGAATCAGGATTGGAAATCATAGAACATTTGATTGAGAGATTTTGTCAGCCAATCACAAGGAACTTGACATTTTTAACGTCACTTCTGATTGGCTCAAAGTGAAAACTTGAGGACAGTTTTATGATCTCCAAGCTTGGTCTGTAAAGACAGGTGGTTTCCCATAGCTTGGTCTGTAAAGACAGGTGGTTTCCCATTGTTTGGACTGTAAAGACAGGTGGTTTCCCATAGCATTGGTAATTCAAGTCAGTTCTACTGTATAGGTTCAGGCCTAGATCATGGGTTTTTTTTTTTATAGTGTTGTCTTCGGTATTTTGTCAAGCATGCATTTAGCAGATGGTGAGACATGTGTATCACTGTTTCTGACGGCAGTGACGACATAGCAGTGTCAACATCAAGATTGTATGTTAAGTTTTGTGTCAGAGTTTTTGCAATAAATATAATCAGTAAAGTAACTTGATATGGATAGCAGTATCACATCAAGTTGATGGCATTAGGGTGCTGATCAAACAAGGGCTGAAGGGTTGAGTTTGATTGGATCCAGATACTGTCAACAAGACGTGATACTGCAATCTATATCACGTTCTGTTCTGATGATGTTTTTATTATATTCCCAATAAACATTTATCATTAAAAGGATAGGAAGTATTTTATCTTTTTCATGTCTTTTGTGCTGTGTGCTGTGAAAATATATGACTGTTCCATTATAACCAATCAACCATCGATTTTAATTGTTTGGCAATATTTTCAAAATTTTGTCATTCTTGCATATTTTGTAACTGTTAAGTTGCTTGTAACCTGGTTAATTGAACCGTTTACTGGCACATTGGTCGGCTGCCATGTTTTTGGCACTCGAGTTGTACTAAACATTGGAAGGCCATATTATCTGGAACATGTTATTCACATATTTTATGGAAAAGCATAATCAAACACTTAGTTGTTTGACTTTTCCAACCAATCTTCAATTATTTTGATTCATCATCATGCCACTCTCTGTACTTGTATTAGATGGATATCAGATACAAGGCTCCAGATCACATGATATGAAAGCCAGGAGTGTCACTGTATTATCATTGATGAGCAGATAATAATAATGATATTAACAATAATACAAATAATAGTGGTAGTAGTAGTACATAACAGTAAGCTTTGTAGGCATGTTATGGCATTCTGAGGAACCCACATTCTGTGTATATTAGATTGCACCTCTACAGGAATGATGTCACCAGGCATGAATAATTGAAACTTTCCTGATGGTGAAAGACAGTTAAAGAACACAACCACAGGATTGTATTGTGATAAATTCTTAAATTCTTTTCTATTCAGTATTGTCTGGACAGGATGAAAAATCGTATAATTTTATTGTTACAAAGGATTCAGAACATAAAAGGCAGCTGCACAGTTTTCATTTCAAGGCACACTCATAATTAACATTTTCACATTTTTACATGGTCATTAAGTCTGAAATAAAAAATCTTTTTAATACAATGCATAATTGCTTCTTTTCATGTAAGTTTTTAATTTGGATGTGAAGGGTGGGACACTGCTATCACTTTTCTTATGGTTACTGACAACTATGTTTCACTCCAAAAAACTGAGATAATGGCATGACACGATTTTGTGCCTGTCACTAGGAATAGTGTTGGAGGTATTTTGAACAAAATTACACCAGAAGCAAGGAAAAAAGGGGGAATCTGATTGGAGAACTTAAACATTGGGCAGATGATTTAGCATTTAAATAAGTTTTAAATAAAAATGGTGCCAATCAGACCCGCAACATGGCAGCTATCTTGAAAATGTTGCCACTGCTACTCGTCTTGAAGGGATGGTCTTGTTGAAATAGGATTCTCCTTTGAATACATTTCCCAATCACATTAACGTTAGGAAGATGCTCTGCTACCTCTCGAATCCACTAATCATGGAAAAATGAAAAATGTGTCTTTCCCGTCTATATTCCATGTAGACAAAGGGAAGAAACTCTTTCTAATCCTTCCCACAGCAAGGTAGCTGTGCTTGTTAACCAGCCTTTTGCTTTCATCATATCCAATACCTCACACAGAATCTCCATTAATATTGTGGATAATTGACCATCCATTGATAAAGTCGGTACAGTATTACATGTAATGGTATTTACTACATGTTGCAGTAATTATTTTGCAATTTTTTTTTATATTTATGTGAATTTTTACAGATGTGGATTTCATTGTTTTCTCTGATCTTGTGCTCCAACATGATAGTGGTACTAGTTGTTGGTTGTTTATTTGCACACACTGCTTAAGCAACAAGTATAATTATTATGTGCCAAAGTCAATGCAGACAAGCATGATATGCATCACACTGGCACGGTGTTCATCTACTTCTAACTGCCGAGTATGTGTGAAGAGATCAGAAGGACTTTGATCTATGGTTTTGCGGAAAAAGTTTCTTGAGATGGGTCAAGCCTCGGGCGACAGAAAGTGATGTGACTGCCAATAGTGACTTGGAGTTAGAGTGTCCTCTAGTATTTTCTAGGCTGCCAAGTGGACGTAAGTCTCTCTCTCTCTCTCTCTCTCTTCTCCCCCCCCCCCCCCCGTATGGCCACCAGCCCAGTCTGTATAACGCAGCTCTGGCTGCCATCCACAGATTTTTAAAGTTTTGAGGTATATGAATTATTGGAGCCTGGAAATACCAGTGAGTAATTTTGAAATCGAAAATGATGTTGAATACGAGTCTGCCAATGATGCTGGATGGACAAAAACAGATGGCATGCAGGTCAGCAACCTATTAAGCAGCATTTCGAGATTAAATGTCAAAAAGACGGAATACCAAACCTAATTAAAATACAGGCAATATAAAAGTAGAGTGCAATTTTCATTTCTTTTCTCAAACAATTCTGCCTTGAGGGATATTGTGCTACAAAACTATATAGCACTCTAAGGGTTAAGATAAATTGAATAAATAAGAATCTAAAAAAAAATTAAAAAGTAAGGATATTTATTTTTGATCAAAATACCTCTGTCTGAACAAGCTGACTATGGCATTGATGGACTTAAAACCCTAATACAACATTGTGGAACAGATAAGAAATCTGGCAGAGTAGTCAGCAAAGCACTTATTCAAGAAAGTGAAACTTTGGCAGAGCTCTTGTTAGTGAAAAATATTATTTTGGAGCAGAGATATCCTAGAGGCAATACCTATGAGCTGTTGATAATTGTACACAACAACCATGAAGAACAGTTTTCCAACTTGTTCAAGCTAGCTTAGCTAGCTATGCATATGTGAATGGGGGTTCTCAGCACAGAACAATATTCGTACACAGATAAGGAACAAATTAAGCTCAGAAATGATAACAGATTAATACTTATACAACTATAGGAGACATCTTTTGAGGATTTTGATTTCAACAGCTCTAGCAAAGTGGAGCAGGAAGAAACATAGACAGATATTTATGTGTTAGGTAAATGTTGAACTATGGCCGTTTCCTACTACTCCCACCCTTATTTTGGTGACAAGGGGGGAGCTCCCCCCTTTAGATAAAATCCTGGTAGCATCTCTGCATCCAGTCAGTATTCAACAATCAGTGACCAGGAATCGATCACTTTGTGAGCTGTGCCATATATCAACCAGTGGCATATGGTTCTGTGCAGCTATATGGGGATCTTGTTAGCCGATCCATCCATTTTGCTGCATGGACCAAGCAGGCATTTTACAGAACCAGCCATCAGAGAGCCATGCCATCCACCCAACCGATAGCCATGCCTGCTGTCCAGCCAATAGCTGAACTGACCAGACAACATAATTACCGGCATTTCATACTGGCAAGACAAACCATGGCACTTGCCCAGTTGCCGATGCAACCTTGGGGAGAGATCAAACAGTACACAGGTACGATGGCACGACCTCATTCCGGCCCCCAGGGATGATTTATTCTGATGTTGACAGAATACCTGATAAGGAAAAACTGCCACAATGAGTGCCTTGATAACCTTGATGATTTACTGTATGCTGATCCTACAATTGAGCATATGGAATACAACTTTAAAGCGGTTCTGGAGGAAATATATCAAATTCTGCCGATTTCCAAGTGCCCAGCACTGTCAACTGCAAGCCATGCCTATAAGGTCAAGGCTTCAGTGGATTTAGAAGACAATAACAGCCATCCTTCCTCTTCTTTTACAGTCGGCAAAGGTTAAGAAATTTTGAACCACCGAATACAGGACCCAGGCAATTCCAAGACTTTCTTTGCAAAAAGTCAACTACCAGCATCGTTCTCCCCACGCTGGTATCATACACATTCGCTGACATGCAGCATTGAGCTGCCATCCTTCAATAAAAACATTCTTGTGGTCAATATCACCAACCCTCTGTTTTTTAAAGTGGACAAAAAAGTATGCCAGCCATATGGCAACTGAGCCGACTGTCCATACTGGCAAAACTTGTTCAGCCTTGTTTACCAGCGAGCTATTTATTTACGGCTTATCCCTCGGAATACCATACTTCTTTTAGAGACAATGGAGGTGTCTTGTCTATGCAACTGGCGATGTTACATACAAACTTAGATGTATGTCATAATGATCATAAAACAGTGAGTGTGAGAATAACTTACTCAGATCCGACAATGGAATAGACTGAGTTTAGTTTTAAGGCAGCAGTAGAGGAAAGCTACAGGGTGCTGCCAGCTTCTGAATGTCCATCACCGCCAACTGCGAGCCAGGATCATAAGGTAAAAGCATCGTTAGACTTGAAAGACATTGAGGAACTTACCTACATCCATCTCCTGCCACAGTTGGCAAAAATGAAGGAAATTTACAATCGTCGGAAAAATCTGGAACAAGGGGAACCCAAGTGTTCTTTTCAGAAGTCAATGTCTGGCATCCTTTTCAGCATGCTGGTACAGGACCCATTCGGACACTGTTATCAGTGAGCTTCCTATGTTAGATAAGAAACTTGCAGAGGTAAATATCTACCCCACTGTTCTACAAAGTGGATAAAAAAATAGTGTTTTTCACTCCACCTAGATGCTCATTCAGAATAGAGTCGCAACATTGTCGATGTTGGACCTAGCATCACTAGCCATTTTCCGACTTGCTGAAAAGCAGATAGCGACCATGCTTGGGACTAAACGGCTGGGATCGGCAAGGTTATCCACAGAGCTTCCATCCACCATTTGATGGCAAACGTTCTGAAAGCTTATGCAAATTTAGATTTCGTGAGACATAATGTCTTTGCTTGTCATCACTCAAATCACACCATGCAACACCTTTTGGGTCAATTTTATTATTCGGCAGTAAGATAGAGGAAGTCTGGAGGCAAGAAGTACAAGAACTGCCCCCCCCCCCCAACTGGCTATGCCTGCTGCACAAATATTCAGGCTGAATCAGTCTCTACCTCAAAAGAGCTGATCATCGGCAAAAATTCAAGAGGCCAAATACTGTTCAGGAACAGCAATAGTTTAATCCACACTCTAATTTCAGGAGACAACAGGCCCCTCAATATAGAATGCAGTTTAATAAAAGAGATAAGAAGCAAGGTTTCTCTTCCCCCAAACAAACAACCCCCGTTGA
This sequence comes from Margaritifera margaritifera, assembly GCA_029931535.1. Lineage (NCBI taxonomy): Eukaryota > Metazoa > Mollusca > Bivalvia > Unionida > Margaritiferidae > Margaritifera > Margaritifera margaritifera. The sequence goes on from JAQPZY010001617.1 coordinate 4,587,804, forward strand.
CTTGCCACCCCACCGACCCTCAGACAGCATACCAGTCGGTACCAGACTCCTTCATTTTCATCAGCGTTAGATCGACCTTTTTTTGCAATACAACTGGGTGAATCAAGTTGTTTCAGAGGAGCTTCATATTTCATTTATCCAACACAACACCTCGTCTTTCGTATTCTTGTTTCATAACGGAAGTTCTGTCAGATTTGGAGAAGCCGAAATTATGCAGAAAGATATCGAGTCGTTACTTAACAAGCAGGTGGTGAAGATTGTTTCAAAAAAGAATTCTCCAAGGTTTTATTCCATTCTCTTTCTTGTGTCAAAGGACAACGGAAAACTTGGATCAATCATCAACCTCAGCCACCTCAACAAATACATTGCGGTGCAAAAGTTCAAGATGTAAACAGCTCGTTCAGTTATACTTTCCATAAAAAAAGGGACAAATTTGCGATCAGTCTAAATATGACCGACACATATTTTTACATCCTTATTCATCTAGCTTAACACAAATTCGTTCAGTTTGCCTACCAAGGAATCATATATTAGTTTCATGCAGTCCCCTTTGGTCTCCACATAAGCCCTTGGGCTTTTACAAAATTATAAACTGCATCGTCACTCTTTCCCGGTCAACTTCATCAACAGCGACGGCGTCATATCCAGACAACATCCTTTAAAAATACAGGGTAAGTTCTATTCTGGTGAAGGGCAGGAACATCTCCTGTCCCTTTAGCCCACTTGGGTTTTGTAGTACACTGGAAAAAGTTGGATCTCAAACCTTCCCAGAATTTTGTCCATTTGGGCATGGACTTTATTATCAATTTCAAACATCGGCCATCTCCTTCACATATGCATGTTGCAGAGATCTAATTCTGCTTGGACGACTGTTCATGTACCCCTTGCAGATGGTCCTGCTGGCTCAGTGGCACCCCTTTTCCAGTCGCCTCGATCACAAAGTTAAGATCATGACCGAAGTACTAGTATTCCTGCGTCAGTGGCACAACAAAGGTTGGCTCATGGCAGGAATCCTTCTTGAAAAGTCCCAAATGGATATTACGGTTTGTACGGACACCAGTTCGTATGGTTGGGGAGCCCATCTCTTGCCATGCTTTGACATGGTCAGTGGTAAGTGAGGTCTGGAGGGATTATCCCGTCATATCAACCTTCTAGATAATCTGGCTTTTCATGTCTGAAAGGACTGAATTTTTGGGTAGTAGTTCTGATCATGTTGGACAATTCGGTTTTGGTGGCCTACATCTGCAAATGGGGGGACCAAATCACCTGATATATGCAGTCTGGTCTGGGAGTTTCTATGCCAGTGTTCTACTAAATTATCCATTTTGGTCAAACCTCCATTCTAGAGAGCTACTCACGGGTGCCATAAAAGGGAAGATTGCTGATTAGCCAAAAGAATTGGAACGTTTCTAGGTCAATTAAATTTCTACCAATAAGTTGTTTCAACATTATGTGCATTATAAATAGATTACAACAGTATTTATTACGTAAAAGTTGGTGGGAATTGGATGAGACACTTAAAATAATTCAGATGTAAGTTGGCAACATTTCTCCTGTGAAAAGTAATTGCATACTTCTACAAATATCTGCCGGTATCTTCCCTTTGGTATGACAATGTAACAAAGCTGTAGTCTTGAAAATACCGGTGACCTGGACAAGTGTAATATTGCCTGACCAGAATAAAAATCACAAAAAAATTGGCATTCTCTGTCTTTTAACTTCTCAGAGGTCCGACTCTTAAAGATGTGTGATAGCTCATTGAAAGGAAAACTTTCTAAACATCAAAATGATGCCTAAATTACTGAAAAGTTTAACTGAAAATGTGAACACCATTAAGAAATCGAGGGCTAGGTGTGAAACTGCAGCATATGTTCATGATTTGTACCAATTTTAGTATCAAACTGACATCAGGTACCTGTGTAAAACAAACAAAGTTAAAACAAGCTTATTAACGGTAGAAAATGCATGCAGATTTACTCTCAAGGTGCTAATCTGCACCTACTCGGCCTGGGAATGAATACGTAGCAAAGTGTTACTCAGCCCAGCCAATTTTAATCCAGTCAGGACGAGAGTACGAGTGGTCTTCCTGAGCCCTGAAATTGTACCAGTTGTATATCCAATATGGCTGCTGCGACGACTGTTTAAAAATTTGTTGTCACTACTACCCCTGAATGGATGATCATTATGACAAGGGGTTTTAACGAAGTCCTAAATAAAAATGGTGCCAGTCATGCATCCAATATGGCTGCCACAACAACTGTAAAAAAAATCTTGTCACTGCTCCCGTGAATGGATGATCATTATGACATGGGGTTTTCACCAAAAGACTTCTTATGATGTCTACTTTGTCCTAAATGAAAATGGTGCCAAGCTGACATCCAATATGTGTTCCACAGCAGCTAATTTGAAAATCTTGTTATCACTGAAGAATATTACAGATGGTTTCAACACTCGACAGTTAAAAGGAAGAAATGGACTTATCTTGAATTCCTGGAAGTTCTTTTCGCCCAGTAAAGCGCCAGTCCCTTCGAAGGACTCTTGTTCTTGTCTTAAATCTTTCGTGCAATATGTATTTTCACTAAAACAGAACAGTTACCAATTAAGATAGTGCTGACCTCGAATGTGGTCATCAGAAGAATCTTGTCACTACTCTTAAATGCATTCTGGCATTGACATGGGTTTTTCACTAAAACACATCTTGCAATATATAATTGGTTCTGAATGAAAATGACACAGATCTGACCACCAACATATCTACACTTTTGTGAAGGCATTTGAAAACCAGGCCCAATTGAACTTGGGGTCAAAGGTCATTGCTTGAATTTTTGTACTTCATTAAACTTGATAACACAGTGACTGGTACATGTACAAATGAATTTTGACCCAAATTTGTATTTAGTTGCACTTTAATAAACAAGTTGATAGTAAGCACTCTGACATTGATTTCAAGGTCAAAGGTCTTGACTTAGGAGGGAAGGGGTAGATGTACTAGCTTGTGAACATGGTAACACAAGTATGAATAGATTTTTTTAAAACCCCATTTTGAATAACTCTGAAGATTACTTTCAATGATGACTGTTCACTAACTTGATTTGGGGTTGGGGCAGGTCAAAAAATAATAACTATAGATCAAACCAAAATCAGCATGTCAGTATATCTTTACAGTGTCAGAGACAAGTTTAAACGATCTTTTATCCACAATATCAAATTCAATGTGAAAGGGCATGATAAAGAATTTTTTGCTTCACTTCCAGGTATCTTGCAATAATGCTAATTGCTAAATATTTCTGTTTCCAATTTGGTATGTTTGAGTTTCCCAAGAAAATCTGAGATGGTTTCAATACTCAGCAGTTCAAAAGAATGAAAAGACAGAAGAAATGGATTTATAACAGAATACTGGTCATTCTTTTCAGCCAATTGACCATCAGTCCCTTCAAGAAACTCTTGTTATTGACTTGTACTGATTTTCTGTCATAATTGATCAATAATTCCTGGAGCTATGTATAGTTTTATTGAAAAATGAGGTACATGGTTACCTTTTAAGAACGGAAATAGCTGTCATACAAGACAACAAAGGACTACTACATACATTAATAAATACATACAAATGGATTAATCTATTTTCACTTGCCTTAACAGTTTATATTGAATAATAAATGTGATGAAACTGATCATTTAATATTCATCCTAAAGATACTCTGATCTCTGATGTACAAAAGCAAAACAAAAAAGACCCCTAAAAGTATGTAAGCATTTATTCTGTATAAAAAATTTGATTTATAATGATGCATATCCATGTTTCTGAAAATAGTAGTTACTAGATACATTAATATTGTTAACAATATTTACAGCAGACATGTTTAACTTCATATCTTCAGCTTTTAATACAGTTTTATACATGTGGAAAACCATAAAATCTCAATGTAGCTCACAATACATACAATACATTTGTGTTAAATAAAATGTATAAATCAACTCTTGATAAATTTGTATATGGGAATAAGTACCATATATACTCGATTATAAGTTGACTTGACTATATGTGAAACCCCTCCCCCCTTTTTAGGGCTGCAAAAAGTAAATTTCGCTTTGACCCTCCTATAAGTCGGGGTGCATTTTGCAAGTCAGATCCGTGTGAAGAGGTGACTTGTCATCAATGAGTCGGAGATGCGCTTTGGAAAAATAAACAAGCCAGACTGGATACATTGGTAAAATAAAGACAAAACCAATGTAAAATACAATTATATTATTGAGAGGAATATGTCACAAATAAATTGACAACTTACAATTTGTCCATCTTCGTGTACTAAAACCCATTAAATTCCATAATGCTCAACATTTTAAATCCATTTATGTGATAAATCCATGAATTCAATTATGGATCACATACTGGAATAAAATAGTTCAGAATAATCCGATTCACAATATCCTGTAATATGTTAATTCCACTCATCTTACAAATAAACAATTAAAGTTAAGTCCACATTCTTGTGATTCACAGTGTCCTATAAATATCACTATCTAATGTCATCTGGTATGAAGCCCAAGAATTCATCCTCATTGTCTGATAAAGTTCTGAAATCTTCAATTGTCATCTATCATTGTAACCTCACATCTTCTAGTCATTGTAAATATCATCTGACTCCAATTCCTGGGCTTTACTGTTATATGCAGGTGCTTATATAGAGACTGAGCTTGAGCACTGTAAGTAACACTTTGATCATGCAGTCTGTGAAATCCATTAAAGGATGCAACTGAACACCTGTCAATTGTACGACAAGATCACAGGGAGTTCAAATAACCATCCTCTGTTACTTGGCACTGAACAAGTATTAAACTCGTGGCTCGATCTAAGGGCTGTCAAATGGAAAACAAAGAGAGTGGTGCCTTTACAAGCTAAGGGATTAAGGTCAAACATGCACAGGAAGTTGTAGAACTCTATTTGGCACTGAACAAGTATTGAATTCGTGGCTCGATCAAAAGGATTGTCAACTTGAAAACAAAGTGAGTGCTGCCTTTACAAGTGAAGGTCTTATTGGCCCAAGGGCACTGGCTGATAACTTGTGAAATATCACTTGGAAATTAAATCTGACTTGTGGAAAAGGAAAATACAAATTAAATCAAAACTTGTATTGCATCAAACAGTGTTTATAAAGCAAAACAAATATTAAAACAAATATAGGTGATTAGGACTTGCATGAAAATGGAAGCAATATACTTGCTAGTAAACACCCACTGTAAACAACATTGCCAGACACTTAACTTTGCAGTGGGTAGTATTTAATTTACCGGTAATATTATAAAATTATTAAAATCCAAATAACTGTTGATACAAGAATTGTGTAATGAATACCATCATGAAACGGATAAATACAGTGCATACCATATATGAATTTTTGCATGGGAATAGTGGCATGAAAATGTAAAAATATTTGAATTGACAAAATTTTTATGTGCTGCAAACATCTAGAGTTTCCAACATTACCCCTAGATTTATAACAAAAATTTGTATGTAGCGTATATAAGACGACCCATACTCTGCATGTGTCAAATTTCAGTACAAAAAGTTGACTTATAAGCGAGTATATATATATATATATATATGATATATATATATGGTACCTATCTTAGCAAAATTAAAGAGCAGTGTAATGAAAGGAAGATATAGCAATTTCCTACAACTTTTAATAATTTCAATATATTTACAAAAAATCAATATAACCTTGACATTTCTGAGACATCCACAATGATGTTCCACATACATTAGTAAATCTGGTGCAAAGTGTAATGCCTGATCATTGGACACTAGATACAATTTTTTATATTTTATTGAGAAAATTTTAACAAACAAAACTGTGATCTTGACCTTTGAATCGCTAGTGCTATTTCATATTTCACAGTTTACTTCTGTACAGTGTTTGATGACAATTTATGCATGGAAACTGGCGATACAGAAAATTTAAAAGATTGAGCCACCATCTACAATGTAAACAAATGCTCTCTTTGACAATGACACTTCAACTGCAATTATAGGTAAAGTCTGATGATGCTCCAATAATGCAAAGATATTGCATTTAAAAATAACTTTAACCAAAAGTTGGTTTGTCATGGATGCACAGATGGATTGCTATGCCTTGCCTTTATGAAATTTTTACATGCGAGACTAGAAGTACATGCATAAAAAATGACTTTTGCAAACTGCATTTAAAATATACAAGAGACATCATAACAAGGCTAAACAACTCTTTGTTTTCCATAAGATTTGCACTTGGTGTTTTCTATAATAATGTCCAAATTAATTAAATACGATCAGATTTTTTAATACCACTTTCTTTATTCAGTTAGTAATTTAATACAATAATGCTTCTCACAGCTCATACTCTTTACAATATATCACTGCCATTTTGACCCGCGACTCATTTGACCCTTGACCCATTTTGACCCTTTGATGATAGAAACCTTAGTCCATCATCTCTGATGTCACAATACACGCTTCTCACAGCTCTTGCTCTTTATAGTATATCACTGCCATTTTGACCCTTGACTCATTTTGACCCTTGACCCATTTTGACCCTCGACTCATAGAAACCTTAGTCCATCATCTCTGCATATTAGTACATGAGCACACTGGCTGAATCTGATGCACATTCTCTAATAAGAAAAAGACTAAAATCCAATTAAAAACGAGGGATACAGAACCAGACTACGTAAGGTGGCTCAGTTGTGCTTCATTATGAAGTCACCGGTATATTGTGACATTGTCATTCCAGTGCTTCATCTCGGCAAATAAAGAATTCTTCACTTTTTCCTCCTGTGTATTAGTAAAAATCTTCACATTCTGTACTAAAGCTATGTTAGAGAAAAGATTGCAGAAAATCTAAATTATGTATGTATCAGTTATCAAGTCATATGGTTTTATCAAGGTTGCATTGTAGCACTGAATTTACAGCATTGTGGCAGTGGTATTGTCCTTCCAAAGGAAGGTAACCTACCGTGAGAAGTATGACTGTTTGCAGAAAGAAGAAAAACTTTTTTTCAAAACAAGTTACATTAATTACAAGTGAATCAGATTAATAAATTCATTTATTTATGGAAATGTAATGGGTTGGATTAACATAACTGTATTGAGCTTTTTTATCCACACATAATCAGATACCCTTCATGCTGAGAGATATTGGCATTCATTGTAATAAATATGAAGCAACATGAAACAACAGGATCACAGCTGACAACTGAACTGATTGTAAAGTGATTTAATATGGCAGAACAATATTACCCTGAGATAAAGCTGTTAAAAATAGCACAGCTCTGCATGAAGTCAGCTATACCTACAGGTAAAGAAGAGGTTCCAAAGGACCCAATGTTGCTCACCTGATGTATGTTGTAAGTTGGAATCTTCAGTAACCTATCAATATGTCTCTAAGCATATACTGTGAATTCATTTCTATTCTCTGGATACTAATTTTAATGGATTTTGTAGTCATTACAAACAATGAATTTCAAGACTAAACAAACAATATTCCTTCTGTAAAGACAATAAGTATCCTCTTCCCATTTGTGATTTTAAGTACTGACAACAAAAAGGCTAGGGCACGCATGTTGAGTCCACTATTAAAGCACTGCTGTAAAACATGTGACCTGACCCCAAAGTCAAGAGGTAGAGTGAGCATGTCGCAGAATGAATTGTCTTTACTTTATAATGATTCCCCCAAAGTATGAAGAAAATCCAATAAGAGTTTTGGAAAATATATCCAAACAAAAGGCTAAAGTGGGCCTGATGTTTCTCTCCTGGATAGTCGACTTATGTCGGCTTGTGAATGTAAATTCACACACATATTGAAACTGTAGAGGGGAAAGAAAAGCTTGGAGCACATAGTTGCTACATTGTTTATTAATGCTGGTGTCATTTATCTTTTTTCCTAGACCAATTATAGGATCACTTTTTCTACATAAAAAGTATGTCATTTATACAGCCAGCATTCTTCACTGGATCTCTACCTACCCCTGGGGATTGGGCCCTGATTCATAACTTATAAACTGTTCATAGTCCCATCATCATAGTACATACACTTACTTGGCATTATAAGGGGAGTTAAATCAGTGCAGCCAGCATGCATTCCTGACCTCCTCACACCCTCCACCCCCACCCCCGAGTTATAACTTTTAAACCACTGAGATACCATGGCTCAGTGGTTTAGGCTTTGGACTTATAACCAGAAGGTTGCAGGTTTGATTCCAACCATTGGATCAGCCTGGATCCTCAGAAAATGGCCTCTACAGTGTTCACAAGTTCAACCGGTGTTCACAGGCTCCACCAATCAGATGCAAGATCACCTCATTTTTATGCTTGGTTCTCGCTCATAATCAAACTTTCTGAGATCTTCATGATAAAGCTTACATATCAAATATGTGGGAAATATGTCCTTTAGAGTGTTCACAAGCTCAGAAAATCAGATGCAAGATCACCACTTTCATGAGTGTGGATGTTGCTCATAACTGAACTCGTCCAAGGTCTTGATGATCTTTACCATATCTGATACAAATCTGATCAGAAATATGACCTCTAGAGAGTTAACAAGCTCAGCCAATCACATGTAAAATCACTTCATTAATATGCAAATCAATGCATGGATGTCGCTCATAATCAAGCACATCTGAGATATCAATGATACAAGCTTACATACCAAATCTGATCAAAACCTATGTAGAAATATGACCTCTTCAAGTTCACCCATTCAGTCAACCAGATACAAGATCACCTCATTAATATGCATGGTAGTCATTCGTAATCGAACTCATCTGAGGTCATGATGATATAAGCTTACATACTAAATCTGATCGAAATCTAATCACAAAGCCTCTAGAATTTTCACAAGCAAGTGTTGATGGACTGATAAGAGCTCAATAAAACTAACATTTTAAAAACAAAAAAATAATACTCACGAAAATTAATGAATTCACAGAATCCATATATAAACCATCCTGAAATACTGTGAATGTAAGCTGATCTACAAAGTCTGATTAAAAACTGTATTCAGACTTATGATAGTAAATAATAAGCTTAATAAGTCACTTAATGACCTAGTTTATTGAGTAATACCAATGATACTGAATATGTGGCTCATGTGATGTCTTACTGATATATGCTTATTTACCAATTTATATAAAGTCTTTGAAAGATGCAGATTGTAGAATCACAACAAACTTGTCCAGTCAAATGCCAGAACACCTCATTAATACACAAGCTTTAACCCATATTCAAACTTGTCCAGTCAAATGCCAGAACACCTCATTAATACACAAGCTTTAACCCATATTCAAACTTGTCCAAGATCATGATTGGCTAAGGTGAGCTGAACACTTCCACTAACAATGTAGAATAAAATATTGACCACAGTGACCTATACTTGGTTTCATGGCATAGTATAATTCAGCCAGTGAGTTTGTTGACTACACTGTCAACCATGTGTGAGATATAAATGTTGAGAAAAATACACAGTGAAACCCCTCAAAACCAAAAATACTTGGGGCTGAATTTAAGATTTGGTTTTGAGAGGTTTTCAGTTTACTGAGGGTATTGCAGATGTGAAGAAAACAAACATCATCTTTTTATATATGTGATGTACAAGCACATCATCATCAATACCAGCCTTAAATTTGAAGAACAAAACATCCATACATTTTTAAAAGCAAAATAACGTTAAAATTTTTATGTGATTTGAGAGAGATGGCGAGAGAATTTTGTTTGTGTGTGAGTGTGAAATAGGGAAAGCGCTTAAGTAAATAGAAAGAGACAATGTAATTATCGGAGAACATGTGTCTGTGTACGAGTGCAAACAATTCAGAAAGCTGTTTGCTTTTTTAACATTTAATGAAAAATTAGCTCAACAGTGTACATTCCTTCTGAATACTGTTTTGTCAGTCTCTGTCGACAAAGTATCAAAACCAAGGCCACAGGCCTGTTTAATAATGCCCAGGTATTAGATTTTTTAAAAAAAGTTTTATTGATCATTTATACAAAAGGAATAACATCAAACATGATTAGATAATAAGCAGATAAACATAACCTTTCTTTATTGGCTTATCTACAAGCATTTAGTTATTAACAATTTACCCATAAAGCTGGCCCATCTTTAATGTGCAAAGGCTTCAAATTAGCCTATTATCAGCCCTAATCTGTGTCAGTGCATGTGTCGAGCAATGCTTTTACCTTGCATTCCATTGGGACATTTCCAGGTGACTGACTCACTGATAAGCCCACAACAGTATTTGCTAATTGTAAATAATCTAGCCCAGTGTATGTCAGGTGTGTTTTACTTAATGATGACCACAGGCTATTTCTGGACCACAAATATCTACATTTTACTGAATTTCACAGCTAAAATACATTTCCGAGTTTGAAGTGAGTTTTGGTTTTATGGGGTTTTTCAAAGTGTAAAATTGAAATTTGGGACCAAAAATTTGTTTCAGTTTTCAGAGTACAAAGGTTTTGGTTTACTGGAAAAAAATGATAATATTAAAAAAAAAGAAAAATTCAGGACCCCAAAACTTTTTTTTTATCTTGAGGGGATTTCAGTATACTGAGAGTTTGGTTTTGATGAGTTTAACTGTAGTATCTTCAGAATGTAAAATAGGTCACTTTGATCCATCAACCAGGTGATGACTGCTGTGGAATGTTAAAATAGGTCATTTTGATCCAGGTGTTGTCTGTTTTAATTGGGTTTAATGCCTCTGCAGGCAAGAGGGTGAGGAAATCAACTTAAACCTAACATATACCATTTGTCTGCATCAATCATTGGTTATGATAATAGATAATATCAATCATTACAATGCCAGGAATAAACCATTTTTATTACTCTTTCATGCAGATGAGCTAAAAATCAAGATAACTTCATGTTTGCACTGATAAATACATAACGAATTGATAAATTATACATAGTAAATTTTTACAAGAATAAAATTCTTGTTCATTCAGCAATGAAACCGTATTATTGAAATTAATTATTCATTACAAATCCTATGAGGCATGCATTTATTTCTACATTAAATAAGAGTCAACAATTTAAATATGCTAAAATATAATTATTCACAATATAAAAAATCCATGGTAATAAATGATAGAATGATGTACATGAATAAAGTGTTGCACCAGCATGTGCCATTGCTATCTGACAGGAGCATGTTGTGTTGCAAGCTGCTGTTTGACCAGGACTTCCTGTCTGTGGGTAACTTCCTGTTCCAGTTCTTCATTGCTCGGGTGCCAGAGTTTATGAATGGTGCGTTCTATAGCTGTGGCATATACTGTATGAGATGGGATGGCATTCCTGTACAGCTGAAACCAGTGATATAAAAAACTGATCATATAATGTTACCAATTCTCAGTGTTATGGCATCATGTCACAAGAAAACCACCAACAGTAGTAGAGCTTGATTGCAAACCATAAATACTGTGAATTCAGTTTTATTCATGTAGTACCAACCTTCATAGATTTTTGGGTTCCTCTGAAGCCTGGATTGACACATCTAAATACCAAATTATGTGACTCTACATGCAAAAGTCTCTGCTTAAATGACCTACCTACAAACTCTGATCTAGAGGAAATGAGCGCAATGCAAAGCTATGCACAAAGCAATGAACAATATAAGTCACTGACTGCTGTCAGAGATGATTCTACTATATAAATTGGGCCACCTGGTGGTCCTAATTTCCCTTGGTGGCCCCAGACATTTTATCTTGAAATAGCCCAATCTAAAGTAATACAATTTAGCTTGCCAGACATTTTCCCTCATTCCATTAATTAAAAATAAAAGAAAGTACATATCTATACAGTATGCAACATGCAAGATACCTACCGCTTTAATGACTACAACTATAATAAAGGGATAAAAAACTACTGTAACAGAATTCTCCAGATAATAAATGTGTCATTCTCTAAATCAAAAATATGTCATATAAGTAGATTATAGCTTTTTATCATTTTTTTTTATATGCTAAACATTCCACAATAATGCAGTATGAACAGAAGTGTTTTTACCTTAGAAATTTGTTTAATTTATATTTGGATGGCATTTAGCATGCCAGCAGTTTGAGTAACATTTAAAAAGAATATGTAATGTAGACATTATTATTATTATTTTTGCGATACAATATAAATAATTCCAAATATAAGTTTAAAAGTCTGATAAACATATAAATTATTATTATTAAAATTATTTCTTGATTTCAAAATCTGATTAAATTTCTTAATTTCAAAATTATGATAAAAATATCAGCCATTATTTTACAATATTATTCTATATTTATTTTTCTATGTATATTGAATCTATAATGTGTGTTTGAATCTATTCCATGAAGCTGAGTTGTATTTTAAAATACGGTTACTTGTCAACAGGATGTTGATCAGCATTTGAGTTCAAGGCCAGTCTTTTTTTCTATAAGGCTGTTTTTTTTCTCCATAGAATGACTCACATCCTGTTGTGATGTGGGTCCTTAGAAAACAGGTATAAAACAGAGACTTGATACACATTAACTTCATTCCTGTTTTAGATCAGTCTGTGGGAATTCATTTGTGATCAGATTTTACATTGTGCCATTGAACTCAAATATCATTCTAGAGGAATTATGTATTTAAAACATTCACTGGAATTACCAAGTGCTCATTGACTTTTGGATTAATATATTACTTTGGACTTTTGTGAACTCATTCAAAGATATTCTGGATTGTATCATCATTTGGAACATTCCATATTTTTGGACTTGTGATAGGACATTTAGGATTATTTGGAATTTAATTCACAAACTGTAAGTGTCTTTTGATTTTTTCTTTGTATTGTTGGGAAATAAATTGCTTGTTGACTCTACTTAAATTGTTGGTTTCACTTTCTTTCTGTTACTTATTTTTAACACCCAGAGTTCTAACAATTTGTATTCATCATCGATTTGATTTAAAAAAAACATTTTTTTTGTATTGTCATCTGAATATTTTCATTATTACATTGATTCTGTATGCATATGTATAATTTTCTTTCTGTCTTCTATAATAATAATAATAATAATAATAATAATAATAATAATAATAATAATATTAATAATGATGTCTGAATTACTTGTTCTTTTAAATGTAATCAAAGTACTGACATTTTAAATGCTATTTAATTATGAACTTTACAAACATATTATATTGCCATTTTTATTCAGACTGCATTATTTTGGAACATGTGGCATATAATAAAATAAATTATAAAGTCTATATTCTACTTACATAACATTTTAATGATTCAGAGAATTCTGTCACTATAGTTTCATCCCCTTTATTTTAAGTTTATGCATTACAGCAGTTGGTATCTTGCATGCTGTATACAGTATAGATATGCAGACTTTTATTTTTACCTGCGCAAGGATCCGCATCACAACCAAGCACCATATGATGTAACTTAGGCTGCTTCATGTACTAAAATTAGCATGGCTTTAACACTACACTCACCATTGATGACTTTGTTTTTCCAAATTACATAAGTTTGCGCTGACAGAACAAGGTTTGGTTTGAAATTTGTAAGGTATGAAGGGATTAAATACTCATCATCGAGATTGTAATTGTGCCAGGTAAATACTTTTGAAGACAGGAGGTGGGGTATGATTAATAATGAACCGAAGGCAGACTATAACTAATTATAACTATAACTCATTATAGAGCATGTTTATTCCAATAACACCTGCAAGTAACACAGAATTATTATAATGCAGCATAAATTTACATTATGTTAGATGAATAAACAGACATTTGTTGGCTGCAGATCTCTGGATTCATATCAGGGACTTGTTTTAATGTTTTATTTTTATACCCAAGAACACAGTAATAGTAACTACTACTACTACAAAAAAGACAACTTCTCTACAAAACAAGAACAAAATTATATAGCAAATTTTAATTTACACTATGCATAAACCCTAATAAAATTAATTTTTTCAAGGACAGATGAAAAAAACTGCAAGAAAAATTACATGAATGATGAAGGAGATTAGAAATACCAGGAGCCTATGTATTAAAAATTCCCAAAAGTACTTGTTTCATGCTAAACAAATTTCCAATTACACTGATGGAGGCCCCAAAATTCTATTGTTGGAATCATCCTTGGCTGTAGTACTTCTCAGGCTGTAGCACCTGATAAATTGAGCTAAATGCAAAGTTTAACAGAAATCACTCTACCTTTAAATATAAGTCAGTGACCCAATTTTCTCTGAAAGATGTAGTATTTCACATGACAACTTGTCTCAGACTGACCTTTGGCCCTTGCATTGCAGTTATATATCTACAAGCAACAGTGTCTGACAAAATGACCTAAATGCAAACCCTAACCTAGAGATACTGAGCTCAATACAAATATAAGCACAAATCAATGAACCAAAAAAGATAGGTCACACTGACCTAGTTTTCACTGATAGCTGTAGTACTCCTCATGATGCAATTACATGCCAAAGTATGTGACTCCATAGGCAACAGTGCTTGAAAATATGATCTAAAGGCAAAGGTTACACAAGCCACTGGACCATGAAATACAGGTCACAATGATCTAAATTTCACTCCAAGGTGTAGTACTCCACAATGACACATCTAAATGCCAACTTATGTGACTCTAATTGGGTGAGATGACAAAGCCTAAGCATAAATACAGTCCCTCCCTTCTTTGAGTGGTAAGTACAAGTGTGACCTCCCTCTTCTGATTGACTCGGTTCACTTCAGATACAAATTTGGAGCCCTGACAAGATCCTATAGATGCCAATGGGATGAAGGATACAAAGAAGACCAAGACGATGATGTCAAGACAAAGGGCTGATCCCCATGAGTCGAAGCCTGTTCTTGGCATTGAAAGCAAGGGCCATAATGTGGTAAATCGATAGTTTGGTTTGATTCACACAGCATGTATCGTCACTGACTCTGCCTGATGTAGGTAGCGAGACTAGGAAACAAACATGAAGGATCTGGACTGTGGTTCAAAAAATGATTTAACTAACCACCTCATAACCCATGGAAGATTCCATTTCAGACAAAGTGCCAAAACCTGCAGTCAAGACAAGTCAAAATTCGCAATAAAGGTGGAAAAGGTCATGGTTTTGGCATATATTTTCCCTTCAATGCTGGTGAAATGCATCAGAGTTCATGGAATGGCAGCTCTTGATTGCAATGGGAGTTAACTCTTTCTCCTCAAAGAGAACAGGAAAAGGTTAAGTTGCTTGTGGTACTGAACTTATACAAGAGATGTGCTCTGCCCACACTACTGGGAGAAAATTCCACTCCTAAACTTCCATACTGGTGGGCTGTCTTGCTCAAGAAATTCTGTCCCCTACTTGTTCATAGAGATGTTTCTTCTTGCTTGATATGAATCAGATACTGTAGCTTATCCATGATGTTTCCTGCTTGAGCTAAGTCATATGGATTAGTTAGCACTCAGATTCCCTCAATTCTTCAAGACTTGGGAATCAGAGGCATAAAGGGAAAGGCGTGTTTAGCAAGACTTCAAATCTGGGACAAGGGCATTGTTTACCCATGCTATTACAACTGCAACTGGTGAGATGAGAGTCATAAGCTTGGCATTCCACCTCATTGCAAAGGGCAACAGGTACTGATTTGACTAAAAACTGAGGTTTAACAAAAACCTGCTGTGTATATCAGCTGATCCCAGGGGGATAGCGAGTCCACTCGGAACCTGAGCATGCCTAGAATGTGGTGGAATTGAATGTGGATTTGCTGACAAGGACACCCCCTGAGAAAATCTCAAATGGGCAGGCATATGTCTGGGGACTAGGTTCTCTCTTGTCTTCTGAAGTCTGAAGTAACAGACAATAGTCAAGATAACGGAAGAATGACAACGCCATTTTTAAATAACATCTCCAGCCACGACTGAAAGACATTCTCTATGGCCTTCATCTCCAGAGAGTTGATATGCATAAAGGACCCCTGCAGGGGTCAAACACTGCTCACTTGGAAAGAGAGAACTTCAAAAACTGTGGGCACCACAGCAAGTCTTGCTGACATCTGTGATTGTGATGTTTGGCAATTCATCCTTGAGTAAAATTCCCTCCATGAACTGGGGCAGGTCCTCCCTTTTGCTGAGATGGTACCTCATATAATCTGAAATATAATCATTGGGTCTGATAGGCAATGTTATCATTGGGTCTGATAGGCAATGTTTTAGCAACAACTGAGTACAGAAATGTGATCTGAATTGGTCTAGTGAACTGGCGGCACAAAGTGGACAAGTTCACAGCCGCACTGAGAAGACCCATGAGGCAAAGAGATTCCTAAGCTAACGTGTGGCTCTTTAAGTGTTGTGTAGAACAAATTGAGTGATCTGAAAGGTACATTCTAGGGGGAGACAAACTCAAAATCATGATGAGTGAAGAGCTGGGGCTAAATAAGATAGGATTTGTCGTTGTTGACAAGGAATCTGAAAAAAAAACAAGAGTGCAACAAAGGTTTTCATGTCTTGCTACAAAAGGATGCCCACCCTCTGCTTTGACCAGTAAGGTCTCCCTTCTGAATGGCATTGGGGACCAATCTTAGGGTATGCATGTTGAACTCAGATGCTCAAAGGTGTTGGCTGAGAGAGCTATGATAATGAAAATGCCTGGAGTAAGATCCTGGCGGGGTTATGTTGGGAAGGAACTTGACCACTCTTTTCATGAACAGAGTGTGCATTTTAGTGAGTTCCATGGGTCATCTCCCATTCCATGATGAAGGTTGAAGACTTTTCACTACTGGAATTTCAAAAAAGGGCAACATGGGCATGATGTTGTTTTCTGTAAGAAAGTTTGTGTTGACAAGCTGAATGGAAATCAGACATCCTCTTTCAATATTATGTTCTGGGTTCCTGGGCCTGCATCATGTTTGCCCTTTGGCAGCATGTTTTCTGACCACCTCTATCTCACTGTGAAATAAGAGTTTGGAAGATAGAGGATGCAATATGAGGATGGCAGACATGGATAAGAATGCATCTCTTTCTATGAGGTAGAAGTTTAATGGATGCAGCTATGGCATTAGAGGATGAGTGCTGAGCTGCCCAACTGAGTATACAAGCCATATGTGAGATTGACTCCTGGACTAGGGTATGTTAAGGTTAATGAATATTGCCATATGGACCAAGCTGAGCATGATGCCAATGACTACGACATTGCTAATTGGCTGCATGTAAAAAATGGCTTCTGATTCATGCACAAAGAAGGTTTTGACATTCCTGGGCTCAAGATGTCTTTGTTGATAGTTGGGACGTCAGTGTAAAAGACTGGCAAATATGTTTTGCAAAAAACTGGATTTAAATTTATGGCAGTCTGTTGATGAAAGGAGTTTTGACACCTGAGTCTTGAAGTTGCCTTTTCAAGCAGTGCAAAACCTCAGTGATTCAACCAAACAGTAGGAGCTGTTTTGAAAAAATTCTAGTATTTTTCTTTTTAAGAGATCAACAGATGCAAGAATTCCATAAGAGATCATTGACAGAGCATGAGGAGATAAAGGCCTAATTCAGTTGATGCATGGAAGGCTGCACCTTCCCTGAACAATGTCATATCAAAGATGATGCCTGTGAGCAGGTGTCCTTGTACTTGCATGAGTAGGGTGGCAAGGAAACCCCCTGCAAAGGAAGTGATGACTTTGTTGGTGAAGTGTGGTGTCGTGGGTGGTGAATGAAGCGGGGTCTGTCCATGCTGGGACAAGGTGATCTCCCAGCATTCAATTGAGTATTGCGAAAAGGTCATAGGCAGGTACCGGGTGACCTAGAAAGGGGAGTCGTTGTAGTCGGTACTGAGTCATGACAGAGCCAGGATCAGTGATATAACTGTAAGGTCATGTTCCACACTGGTCCATGGGTCTGGTATTTGTTAGTGAGGGAGAAATGTTCACCAAATCTAGGGATGGACAAGACATGATTTTTTCTGCACAGAACTTGGTATACCAGAAAGACATATCACCATGCCTGGTCCCAGTGGTTGATGGCATATGGTCTAGGCTGTGCCAGAGCTGGAGATGTGGTCTGGAATTTCAAGTACCTAATTCCAGTACCGACTATTGAGGAAATGATTACCATAGCCAGTGCATGTATCTCTATGAGGTGATCAAATTTCCAGGAATGGTTCAGCTAAGCTCTGTACCATGTTGGTACTGGCAAGGTAGTCTGTGCAGTGATGGAATGCTCTGATTGTAAGACTGTGAATTGCGTATACCAAGAAAATAGATTACTGTACCCAGTCCTGGTGGTAGATGGCATAGGTCAAGGCTATGCCAAAACTGGAGACATGGTCCAGGGCTGGCTGACTTCTGGTGCCTAAGTCTGGAAATGGTTATCAAGAGAATGGTCAATATAGTCAGTATCTGGATCTGTACGAGGTGATGGAATGTCTAGGAATAGTTTAGGTGCACTTACATACCAAGTTGGTACTGACCAGGTGTTGGTAAATATCTGTGTCTGGAAGCAGGGACCAGGTATACTATGACAATAGATCACTGTACTCAGCCCAGAAGTTGATGACATAGGTCTAGCCTGGGCTTGATTTGGTGTGATCCACAGCCACTTAGTGTTTGGTGCCACAGTTCAATACTGGCTATCCTGGAAAAGATTACTATAGCCAGTACCAGGGTTTGTCTGTGTTGATAGTATATCTACAACTGATACAGAAGAGCCACCATACCATGATGATACTGGCCCAGTAGTGCTGAAATCTGCACTCAGTGATGAGGGCAATGTTGGGGCTGGCACTTATATGAAAACTTCTTGATGGTCATGATTGCTGACAAGGCTGATGGCATCTGCATCCTTGATCATGTGTTTCACAGCTCTCTCATTCACCTGAGTTAGTTGCTTGTCAGTGATGGTTGCCCATACATTCCCTGACCAGTGTAAACATGTCACATGCATGGCCTGAATTGCATCCGATACAATTATACAGTTTACATAACACAGACAAGAGTAAAACCAGTTAAATCCATGACATTTATTCTGGGATTGTTTTTCAAATTTCAGGTCCCACTCTCAAGTAACTGCATAGGCCCAATGGAAGCCCTCACTCAAGTCAGCAGCATATAATTTGGTTGGTTGTTATGGGTTTAACACCATTTTTCAGCACATGATAGGCTATACATGGTGCAGGAAGAACCTGAGAAAACCCCGGGAAGAACACTGACCCACGAGAAGCTACTGGCAAGCTTTCTCACATACCCACGTTGGCCGAGCCCGAGACTCTAACCCACGAGGACAGAGGTGAGATGTCAGTGATCTGTAAAGGCGAGCACCTTAGACCACTCAGCCCCCCAGGGCCCCCAGCAGCATATAATACAGAAATGCATCATAACAGTTGTATTAATCATGGCTACATAAAACTGCAAGCAAGCAGTAAGCAACAACACAAGCTTAAATGAACTTTATAAAGTATTAAGCAAAGAGGGTCCCCTGTGTCCATAGCACACATGCACCATACAATTGAGAAGCTGTGAGACATTACATGTCACAGCACAAGGACAGAGTTAATTATATGCACCTAGATGAGAAGCTACACTCAGAATATGCATTGATTGACAGGCATTCCTGTGCACATGGCATTCATGCACCACACAGCTAACTGAGAGGCTGTGAAATGTTGCATAATATTGCACAAGGAACAAATGAATTAACTGCACCTGGCTGAGGAGATGTACTTGAATATGTATCTGTGCAACCTCAAGCACATGACAACATAACTAGCTATGGAGTTTTATCAGTCAAGGTGATTCCCAACAACTAGCTAAGGAGTTGTGGGATGCCCTGTGCCTGAGGTACAAGGATCAGAGGGCCTCTAGACAGAACATACTAGGGGCAAAAGTTTTAGTTACAGCAGAATAGTCTGACTGTAACACCACTTCATTATGTGGCATTCCTTGTTTGACCCTGTAGTATCATTGAAGTGGGCAGTGAACTATTTACAGTAACAAGTATCCCCTGTAGACGTCTCATAGACACATATGCTCCTAGCAACCCTAAATGAAATATGTATGGTGAAGTGTTTACAATAGTCTGTGTTATGCAAATAGAGTAAAATCACATTTGACCCATAGGAAATGACTGTCTTCAGCCAGCTTGAACCATCTTCACCTCATGCCCTTAATCCTGCTCACTAAATTAAACAATGGCCAACAGCAGCCAATCTGGTGATCCACTGGAATCTTGTATCACTCACATGCTTAAGAGAGCAATAACATTTTAGCAAAGACAGTTTTTATGATCTGACCAATCAGAACAAAGCAAAATGAAAAGTCATGTAACAAAATGTTTTAACAAAGACAGTTTCTAATGATTCAACCAATCAGAATGCAGTCAGAAGAAAAGGAGAAGATATATAATAAAATAACTTACTAACTTCAAAGCTTTTTTATCAAGGGTAAATAAAAAATGCATATTGATACTGAGTATTTATTTATTCTGGCAAGTTTAAAGTTTTGTGGTTTCACTTTTGCTAGTACTTACATTCATGGACATGCTATTACAGGAGTAAGGTATTTTATTTTCTTTACAGGTTTGATATTTTTCTATTGAATAATTAATTGCACAATTCATAGCATCTATGATATTCATGAAAATGTAAACTCCAGGAATAAGAAGAATACCACATACCATAAATACTCACATATAAGTCGGGTCCAAATGCAAACAGCATAGACCCTGAACTGCTGTCTCATCATGTGCCGGCAGATCAGGGTCTATGTTTGTTCTATTGATTAGTCCTTATAAACTGCATAGACCCAGATCTGCCGGCGTATTATGCGATGGCAGATATGGGTCTATGCAGTTTGCAGTAGGTACTGGCTTATACGCATGAAATTTTTATACGGTAATATTATATCTCACCTGCTCTGCTGAAGCATATTCTAAATATCCATCAAAGTGACTGGGGCATGATAAGGAGGTCACTGTGACCTCCTTTTGAATGTGATAAGCAGTACCCTCTATGAGGAATACAAGTTTCTAACTGTACATACAAATGTATCAGAAAACTGAGCTAAATGCAAAAACATAATGTTGATGCCTTTGTCAACAACAATGACAACACTGTCAGAAAAGTGTTGCCTATGCTTCAAAGGTGAGACTAAAATAGAGTCCACAGAAGTTAATGGAAGCTCACACTATTGCTATCTCTGAAGAGAAAATGTGGAAATGAACATGACATAGATTGGTTTTGTAACTTACTTGCAATGCTTCTAGCAGATCATATAAAGTGACTGGTCCTCTGTTGATAGCACAAGTGGATGCCATGGAAATTTGTTGAGCTGCATGACTTTCAGCAAAGTCATATGGAAGTTTGATACTTGGTATATGGTTGGCACTGTCTGTTATTGCTGTGCCTTCACTAAGGAAAAAATATAATCATTTATAAAATATAAGAATCGTAGGTGAATAAGCCAAATTGGTGAAGTGACCTGTCACCAGAGCAGATATGAAATACAATACTTATTGAAATAAGAAGAAAATAATTCTTTATTCCTGACTCCTTGGTTCATAGATAGATAAATTACAATTGCTCATTAAAATAGGTCTCTTTATCCAATAGTATGTCACATAAACTCTTTTTTTTTCTTTCTTTTGACAGCTACCCAATAAACACAGAGTATATTCAGAAAATTTCACCAAAAAAAGGTTGAAAAATGGATGAATTTGTAAGAAAGTCACCAATTTGTGAGAAAGTCACCTAGGTGTAACAACATAGACCACACCATTGTGACAAGCTGTCAGTGATTACATAAAACCTGACAGCTTGCACCCACTGGTATCAATACAGCATATGCCTGAATCTGATTGATATATGGCAATATATACTAATTATCAAGTAACATCTATTATATACATGTCCCTACTCACAATTTATGAAGACTCAAATACATGTCCCTACTCACAATTTATGAAGACTCAAATACATGTCCCTACTCACAATTTATGAAGACTCAAATACATGTCCCTACTCACAATTTATGAAGACTCAAATACATGTCCCTACTCACAATTTATGAAGACTCAAATACATGTCCCTACTCACAATTTATGAAGACTCAAATACATGTCCCTACTCACAATTTATGAAGACTCAAATACATGTCCCTACTCACAATTTATGAAGACTCAAATACATGTCCCTACTCACAATTTATGAAGACTCAAATACATGTCCCTACTCACAATTTATGAAGACTCAAATACATGTCCCTACTCACAATTTATGAAGACTCAAATACATGTCCCTACTCACAATTTATGAAGACTCAAAAATCCTCTTTTGAAAATCATAACATAAAGAAGAACTTCATTGCTGAAGTATAAACAAAATGCTTCCTGGAAATTAGATGAAAAAGTTAGATCAAATTCATATATCCATGTTATATTGCAAAAATTATCCAGTTGTTCAACCACTGCTTAGCTAAGGGCTATTCCATTTAAAACTACATGGGGGTGGGGAAAGGCACTTTTATTTTTTACTGGGTTGGAACCCATTTTTGTCATGCATTGTCTAATTTTAATTCTTTTCTAATCCTCCAAGTGGTGTGTGAGGATAAATAATGAGAATCTTTGCCATGGATGGAGAGACTGACAGGACAGACAAATGGATGAACAGATGGACAGACTAACACACAGAGGAACAACAATATTCCTGCTCTTTGCTGAGTGCAGGGATAATACAATTCTTCAAGCAGTTTTTCTGAGAAGCAAAGACAAGGTTAATTCTCAAAATTCCCCTTTCTTAATCATTTCTCAAGAAATTTCCCCAAAAATGGAACAGAGGAAAACCGAAACCGCATATCAAGCTTACAAAGTTTTAGTAAAATTCTCTCGTGTGGGAGGAAAAGATATGATGTACTCACTTCCCAAAATACCCCCTCCTTTGATAATTTTTCAAGAAATTTTTTAAAAGAAATGGGACAGAGCAAGTTTCAATAAAATCCACCAAGCAGTACACGAGAAGCGATGATCAACTAAATTCCCCAAATACCCTTTTTCTCAATTTTTCAAGAAATTTCCACAAAAATGGGTCAGAGAAAAAAAAAATCTTATTGTGCATATACATCAACCACATATCTAACCTTCAATGTTTCAATACAATCCTACAACCAATGTGGAAAGAGATGCGATGGCAAGCAGGCTTCTCAGAATACTCATTTTCTGACAATTTTGCAATATATGTCCACAGTAATGGGCCAGAGGAAAAAAGTTAAATCTTATTGCAAATCTGTACCAACCACATATCTCACATACAAAGTCTCATTAAAATCCTTCATGCAATGTGGAAGTAGAAGTGATGACAAGCTTTTGTTATGACAGACAAATGGACGGACTGATGCCTGACAATATCTCCACTCTTCACAGAAGTGCTGAGATAATTATTATCATTACCCCTATGTATCAGTCTATCTGTCTGTCCATACATCCATGACAAAGCTTGTCATCATTTCTCTTCCTACACTGCTTGGAGAATTTTAATGAAGCATTGTGGGTAACAAATGTGGTTGGTACAGACATGCAGTAAGGTTTTAATTTTGTCCTCTGGCCATTTTCGAAAACATTTCTTGAAAAATTGACAAAATGGAAGTATTTTGAAAACTCAGCTCATCATTTAAATTTTAGACCTGGGTTTTTTGTTGTTGTTGTTGTAACAAATAGAAAATCCTTTAATTTGAGGAAATACTCAAATTTTCCTCTGCGATAAAACAAGACCCTTTTTAATTAGTATTCAAAATTCTATCAGCACACATTTTTCTTGATGTCAAAATTACTTGCAAACAAAGCAATAAGAAAGATATTAAAATAATCTCAGTTTAGAAAGACAATTGATATCTTTAGGCAAACTAGAGCAAGATCATAATATGCACATATATCACTCATGATTAATTCATCTTACTGTCTATACTCATGTATAAGCCAATACCATTTGCAAACTGCATAGACCCAGATCTGCCGCCGCATAATGCACCGGCAGATCTGGGTCTATGCAGTTTGTAAGGACTAATGAGTAGACCAAACAACATAGACCCTGATCTGCCGGCGCATTACGCGACAGCAGATCAGGGTCTATGTTGTTTGCATTTGGACTCCGCTTAAACGAAAGTTATATATGGTATATCTTGATGATAGAAATATCTGCTTACATACTAAATTTTATCAAACAAAAATACCCTCTACGTTGGTGACAAACTAGACATTCATATGTCATTCACAATCAAACTTATCCATGATTAAGATCATATACTAGTAAACTTACAAAAAATATGGTCAAAAACTGTTGCAAAATGCTGCCTTTACAGTGGTATTAAGTTCAGTCAATCAGATACCTGGTCACTTCCCCAAATATGTGTTAATATCATTCATAATTGAACTCCTGGACAATCTTCATGATATAAGCATATATAAAGATGGATCAAAATCTGTTCCAAAATAAAGCCTCCTGAGTGATTCAATATCATATAAAAGATACAAAATTATAGCATAAAAAACTTGAGGCATAATTTAATATTATACCAATGTTATAGTTGAATACATAACCTGAAAAAGAAGATACATGACTTTAAAAAAACATTAACACAGAATCTTGACATTATTGATACCAATGCAAGTGATACCAATGTTTCAAAATTCACAGGTTGGACAAAAAATGCACTAAACTTTGCCAACAGGACTCTTCGTCATCCACTGTTTTGTCAACAAGCTGAGAAACAACATTCATTGAATTATTCCAGAACTCACTCAATATACAACTTTCTGTTATTTTTAAATTAGCAGTCATGCAATTTCTAGGCTATGCAAGTTTTCCACCATTAAACCAAGTGTAATGTACAAGTAAACATATTTACGGACTGTTGAAAACAAAAGATACAGAGAGCTAAAATAAATGTTTAACCAAAAATATTAATCCAATGGACAATAAGGGGGGGGGGGGGGGATTGATGGACAATGAATGAATTAATGAACAAATGATATTTGACTATACTAATTTTGACATTTGTCATGGATATTGATATCATCATGAATCATTATTATCTATGTATTGCCTATATTTATCTGCCAAAGGTATGTTCAGTGTTGCACATTGGTTGCACATTGGTTTGAGCTATCAGTGAAGCACTGTAGAAACCTATGTCCCCATATAAAGATCAAGATACGGGGATTTGTTAAATTTAAAGGGACACTGGCAGTTTAGGGTGGAAGAATGTACCCTTGGCACACCCAAGATGCAACAATGTATATTAATACACATATCATAAGAAGTTTCTATCTTTCAATAAGTTGGTTCTAAACTAAAAATATTTGGTCAAAAAATGTTGTTGTTTTTTTTAAAAACATGAGTGTTTTTTTCTTTTCCAAAGCAATGACTGCCATTGTTTTCATCATGTGGCATTTGGGAAAGAGATGTGGCATTTTGGCAACTTTATTAGAAAACAAGCACTTAAGCCAGTGTATTCTACTTCAAGCCAACAATCGGAATAAACTTAAGCCATTACAAAAACTACCAATAATTAATTCAAAAGAGCTATTCTTTGATATTTCAATATATCAATATACATGTATCACAATATTTTTCAACCCTCTGTGAGATGACACAAGTCATAGTTAAGGCAAAAATAAAACCAACCTCTCCAATGCCGAGTCTGGAACTAAAGAGCTGTGACGTAAGTAGGGATTGGGGACCTTACATCCCACTGCATAGTGAAAGCGTCTTTCTCGTAACTTGTACCCGTTCCTTCTTGACAGAACATGACTGATGATTTTCTTCAGCTGGTGCTGAAAGTAGACAGGTTCATTGTTATCATCATCATCATCATCATCAATGGAATTATTACCACTAATGTATTAATCACTGCCAATTGTCATTATCATCATCACCCTAATCATCATTGTTGTTACAGTGGTCTCGATGGTCCTAACCAACATCATTGCTATCATCATCATCATCGTCATCATCATCAATGGAATTATTACCACTAATGTATTCATCACTGCCAATTGTCATTATCATAATCACCCTAATCATCATTGTTGTTACAGTGGTCTTGATGGTCCTAACCAACATCATTGCTATCATCATCATCATCATCATCATCATCATCATCATCATCATCATCATCATCATCATTTAAACCTTAAAGCTTAAGTAATAACATAAAATAGAAAAGCTCACCTTACTCCAAATATAGCCAAGATATATGCACTCAGTAAAACGTGACTTAAAAGATAACTGTTTTGGAAGACTACCTCTCATGAAAGACCACACTGTTCATGCAAGGACCACACTGTTCATGAAAGACCACACTGTTCACGCAAGACCACACTGTTCATGAAAGACCACACCACACTGTTCATGAAAGACCACACTGTTCATGCAAGGACCACACTGTTCATGAAAGACCACACTGTTCATGAAAGACCACACACTTCATGCAAGGACCAAATGTTTGATGATATCTAATTAGATACCACCTGCTTGAGAAAATGCTGTATGTTTTGTTGACAGAATGGGTGTTCTCTCAAGACAGGTTTAAATGTATTAGTAGTGGTCCCATCTTCAATCTAATAAATGACAAAATGTGAGATTTATTGGTTGCCTATGATTGTCTTTGCTGATTATTCTTCTTTCATTTACTCCAAGGATAACTGGTAGGAGTAAGTTGATATTGGTTATGAGAAAGTTGTTTGAGTTGTTAAGACTGATTGTACAAATCAAATAAAGCTTTTTGAGTTGTTAAGACTGATTGTACAAATAAAATAAAGCTGTTTGAGTTGTTAAGACTGATTGTACAAATCAAATAAAGCTGTTTGAGTTGTTAAGACTGATTGTACAAATCAAATAAAGCTGTTTGAGTTGTTAAGACTACAAATTAAATAAAGTTGTTTGAGTTGTTAAGACTGATTGCACAAATCAAGTAAAGCTGTTCCAAGTTAAGACTGATTGTACAAATCAAATAAAGCTGTTCCAAGTTAAGACTGATTGTACAAATCATATGAGAAAGCTGTTTGAATTGTTAAGACTGACTGTACAAATCAAATAAAGCTGTTTGAGTTGTTAAGACTACAAATCAAATAAAGCTGTTTGAGTTGTTAAGAATGTACTAATTAAATATAGTTGTTTGAGTTGTTAAGACTGATTGTATAAATCAACTAAAGCTGTTCCAAGTTAAAACTGATTGTACAAATCAACTAAAGCTGTTCCAAGTTAAGACTGATTGTACAAATCAAATAAAGCTGTTTGAGTTGTCAAGACTGATTGTACAAATCAAATAAAGTTGTTACGACTGGTTGTACAAATAAAAGTTGTCTGAGTTGCTAAGACCAGTCATACAAAATCAAAGAAAGTTGTTTGAGCTGTTAAGACTGGTTGTACAAATTAAAGAAAGTTGTCTGAGTTGTTAAGATTGGTGGGTGAAATCTGTTGTGGAGTGGAATGTGTACTGGCCTGGAGATGATACAACGTCTGTGCACGAGTTTAAGCTTGAGGTTTGTGATCAACCAATCACAAAAGACTTTACTTCTGTAACATCGTTTCTGATTGGCTGATGGTAAAACTCAAACTCAGATCCAAGCTTAAGAATATAGTGTTTTATGATCTTCAGGACTGAAAATAACATAAATTGTGCAAAGACAAGTGTTCCATGGAACCCGGTTTTATATCTGTATCTGTGCAGTAATGCATTCCCACTGTATATGACTTGCAAAATCTTTAATGCTGATGCTGCCATTTCTGTGACTGTGTATTAATACATCTCCTCTGTATATGACTTGCTAAAACTTGAACACTGAACTTGTTGATGCTGCCATCTGTGTTTATGCATTAATACATCCCCTTTGTATATGACTTACAAGCACTTTAACATAAAAATGTGATGCTGATGTTGCCATCACTGTGGCTGCCAACAGAAAAGTGATATCTATCTTCTGGATTTTGGCAGTGCAGTGGAAAGACCCTCACTTTGTAACTCTGCTGGCCCATGTTAAATCCCTTCTGGATTCTGGCACATTCATAGGTAAGTGGCTGCCCATTCAAATTTGTTAATTTCTGCTTTCTTCCATCTCCATGACTATCTCATTGTAAACACATGAGCCACAGAGAATATTTCATAGAAATCGTGACAACAATTCATTAAACGTTACATTTTTCTTCTAATAAACACCCTGGAACACTGTGATTTTCTAAAAGAAGGGCATCTGTTAGGAATACAAACTGAAACAGACTTTACATGAAGATACTGCCACTGTACTTTTCTTTTAATATGTTCAGTGTTAAATCCATTCTAAAACAACCCCCATCTGCTTAAGCGAAATTTCACGATGTCACCTTTTGCCCAGGAACTTCATCCCTTTTGACATATTTATATGACGATTCCAGTTAGTACCCCTTTTTCTGGCAGCATCCTTCTACTGGGAAAATGCAAATCACTTTTGTATATGTAAATATTATTTGAAGTGTTCTTTCATAACTGGGTATGGATTACACTATTACTAATACAAACTTGGTAATTCTAGCATTTCATAATATTTCATGTTTCTGAACAGTGTGTTCTTCATTTGGATTTTACGTGAATGATGTACCATGATGTTGTCAATGTCATAATAAAATCTGGTAAGAAAAAAGGGGGAGGGGTATATATTAGGATAATGGATATTTATTAGAAGAAATATGGTAAACAAAGTTGTAATAAATTACCTCAATAGCCTGCATGACTAGTTTGATGGCCTTTTCTTCCACATCCTTCAAACCAGCCTCCCATGCACAAACTATCATTCTGCCATGGACCATTGAAATGTTAGGAAAAACCAACTCTCTTGAACAAAATACTGGAAAGAAATGATAAATCCTTCACTGAGAGAAATGTAATCATTTTTGTCAACCAAGAAAACAATTATTGATTGTGAAGTTTTAAAACTGTGCTAATACAGTGAAACTTGTCCAGACTGGCACTTGACTAAACCAGTAAACAGTTGAAGTCAATCCGCATATCATCTCACAACACACATTATCTTACCTTGGAAAGTTAACTCCTGTATCTTTCCACATTTAATATTTATGTAGCTAAGAATTACCACATGCTTCGAATTTGACACAATCCTTTCTTAGTCAGTAATGCAGACGCTAGCTTCATATTAATCAGATGTACAAGGGCTACTTGACATTGTACTGTAAATGTAGGCTACATTATTGTTGTTGGACACTGACTTTGGAACAGAGCCATTTAAGTTGTAGGGGTTGAAGAGTTTATTGTTACAATCAAACCTGCTACTCCCTGTTTTTTGTTGTGCACAAAGCCAGAGTTATCAGCATAAATTTTAATTGTATAGGGATTATTTCACCTTTTCTTTCCCCTGTCCTTTTGAAAATGACTTAATTGTTTGTTGAGAATTCCTCTTCACTCATAAAATCAAATGGTCTACTCCCAAACTTGGATGAGGCAGGAAATTAGTTCCTTGGTAGAGGTTTGCTGTTTACAGAATACCCAAGGTAATTTCACACCTTTACAGTGTACATCTCACAAATAAGATGTCAATATCCATTACCATTAAAACAATTATTTTACCTATTAAGTCGGAATATATGTTTCTAAGCTGAAACTCCCAATATCCAAATTGGATATATTAA
Source organism: Margaritifera margaritifera (assembly GCA_029931535.1). NCBI lineage: Eukaryota > Metazoa > Mollusca > Bivalvia > Unionida > Margaritiferidae > Margaritifera > Margaritifera margaritifera. The sequence continues at coordinate 4,617,433 of JAQPZY010001617.1, forward strand.
TGTCAGTGAAAAGATCAGTCATGTCAGGTATGTTCAGCATAGATAACAAATTCTGGAGGCCTGGTGTGTATTAAGTAATAGAATATTTACTGTAACATACTGGTACACTTTGTTACTCTGTTAATTGGTATTGATACCTAGTCTGATTAACACATTAAAGACTAACTAGCACTGTTGCAACTGGTAGGTCTCTGAGGTTAAGATTGCAAGCGGATTAACCCCCCACCCCCACCCCTGTGTATTGCATTCATGTGTAAAAACAGCACCATACTTGTAAGGCAATCATGTCATGCACTGGTGATACACTTAAAATGTTCAGTTTAATGCCCACACTAGGTGTTAATTGAGCATACTGCAATGAATAATTATCCAGTCTTCTAAGTATTAACACATATGTTACCAATCATTATGAATTCTGATTGAAAACAGTACTTGCTTATTTGTTCAGTTAATCACTTATTCTGCAACAAATCCATAACACGAATTTCTTCTCTCTCTCTTTCATGCACACATACACATCTAAATAAAATTACAGATGCAACATACATTCACTGAATTAAGTGTAATTATCTTGCATATTAACCAGAATGTGCAAAGTGACCACTAAAATAAAGAAATTCAAAGATAAGTCATATATTACTTATTTGTACATATCAGAGATAAAATTAATGGAATGTGGATAAAAGAGTAGCCTGTCTAAATCAGTATTTCACATTGGTCCAAAAGTGTAGCAATTTAGACAAGTTTCACTGCATAAACTTTTATGTTTGAAAATATAATCAAACCTGTTTTGTGAGACCACCCCTTCTGCCAACAAAAAGCAGTCTCTCAAGACAGGTGGTCTCTCATTATAGGTTTGTGAAAGATTATCAGTTTCACAGTCAAAATTCAACAAGGCTTAGAAAGGAAAAATACCCACAATTATTGTACATGCATTTTATTCTTTATTCATAGTTCTTGTTAAAATATTGCATTAATTTCACCTCAAAATGGTTTTATCCTGTCCATAAGTTAACTTCACATGTCCATACATTTCAGAGTTACTTCAAATGAAGCATAAGAATTGCACAGTTAGCTATGATAACACTCATTCATCCTGTGTATGAATTAGTGGTTTTGATGAGGCTTTGGGTAAATATGGAATATATATGTACCAATGAATGACAAAAAAACAAACAGAATTAACCCATCCAGAAACAAAATAAATTTACTGAGACAAAAGCCAAAGGATTAATTCACCGATGACATAAAGATGACATAACTCGATAAACAAAGGGTGTAACCGGCTGCACTAAGGTGAAGAGATGACAGCTTATTGTGTGGGTTTCAATAACTGTAACATCAAAACAGCAACAAACAACACAAACCTTTTACAATGAAAATCAAATCTAGAAAAGGATAATCACTTATTAAAGACAAAGACCTTATTCACTCCAGACATTATGGATTGACTCCAATCACAAACAATGTACTTGATCACTACAGTGAAGCCATTTAAAAAGGTTTATAATTATGACATTATTGGAGTTGTGTGGTTTTTGCCAAAGATAAAGAAAAAATACCACAATGACAGTAAGTCTTGGGACACCCTTAATTATTTTCAAAAGTAATTTTTGTATGACCTATAAAAGTTGGGACACACGAAATTATAGCAATTTTTTCATGCACTATAAGTCTTGGGACACCTTAGACATTTATTTTTCTACTGATCAATCAGTGTATTTTATCGATCGTAATGTCATTTTTTCAAAAAATTTACTCTGTGGTTGTTAAGTGACTATCATTATGAATTATTGGATGGAAATGTTATAAATTAATATAATTTGCTTGAAAAGTCAATAAATATATTTAATTTTCCTGTTTTCTTATCATTTTTACCTAATTCAAATATGTATAATTTGATTGGACGATGACATGAATTGAGCATCAGCAGGATGTTGATCCATATTAACAGTAACTTCTGCCTTTTTGTGATCTAGTTTACTATTGTCAGTTTATGCATTATTGCATTAAAACTGTCAAAATTCACCAGTAATTCTGTTTTTTGGCCTTGAAAATGTAAATACCTAACTCATTAAAATGTGATACCAGTATGACAACAATGAAAATAGTGTTTGTTTCTATGCTCACATTTAGTGAGCTTGTTTACATCACAGCATCATCGCATAAATTGAAGATTGTAACTTGCGCTGAATGAAGTACATCCATTGGTTTCGAATCATAGGTACCATTGCACTAAACTTCAACAATACCTCTAAAATACGATCAAGAAACTTCAAAAATAATGCTTTGAAAATAATTGTAATACCATAAAAACTTAGTGGTAGTTTGCTTTGATGTAAGCGACCTTAAATAAGTACCTGTTTACTCAGTTATGGTAATAATGCTAATATTATGGAGTAAAAGGCAATTACACATAGAACTACACCAGTGATGGCTGCAAATTCAGTATACGATAAGGAATTTACAAAATGATTAATTTAGTGCTACTATTATGCATGGCATCTTGTCCTTCTCAATCCACTTTAGGTTTTAAAATATTTAATTTGTGTGGATTAATGTTGCAGAACAAAACGGGTACCGGCATTGCCGCTGGACAAAATTCCCTCTTTACCCAAGCCAGTTTCAGGGTTTAAACAATTAACTGGCCTGGATTGCTGTTGGAAAACAAAAGACAAAATTATGTGAATATATGCTGGTTATGTGCCTTATAAAACGTGTCTTTTCACATAGATTACATCACTTTGTAGGATCGCTTATATCATTGAAAAAAAGGTAACTCTCAAGTGAATGGAACAAAGTAAATAAAACAGCAATGGACATCTAGCTAAAATGTGATCTGGAGGAATGTGATTTGGTAGAAATGATGAATATAGCAAAATCTGCATCTAATATTTTTGGGGAAAAAACAAGGATATAAGTGATGCTAAGCACGATTTGCACTGTGTAAGTACTGTACACTTTAGTACAGGTCTCCTGGTAAACTCAAAGCAGCCTGTGAATTATGAAGTCTTTATTTACCTTTATCTTATTTCATGTTGGAGAAATTGAAAATATGCACATGCAAAATAATAACATAAAAACAATCATAGTAGTTTAAAACAGATTATTGACGTGGTAATTGAACATGAGCTGGTCACTGCTCTGTGACATATGGTAATCTTGCCATTTTTTGTCTATAAGTGTTGGGACACCAAAAATATTCTATTTTTTATGTGCATATAATCTTGGGACACAAATTTTTTTTTTTTTTTTTTCTTGTCCTAAGACTAACTCGTCATTACAGTACAAACCACTGAATTGGCTATGTACATTCTTCACTGCTCACTCTAAAGAAAGGAATGGTTGGTTGTAATGGGGATTTACATGACTTCAGCACTACAATGGCAGTTAGTGACATGTACATCAGTCTGGTTTAAGGTCTGTACTGTATGATGCTACCTACATGACCTGAAGGTTTTAGAAAACTGGTATCCAGACTCAACTTTTGTTTTGTTTAGAACAAACTCCTCCTAAGCGGTCATGTTTACCAAGGATTAAATAACAAGGCCAGTGTGTTTATCTAAGTTCTTGCAATTCAGTCATTCATAGTACAGTCCTACCCGTTTATGTCGACATCCTCGGGCCCGAGGAAATATTGTCGACATAAGCGGATGTTGAGATAAGTGGGGGGGGGGGGCTGAAAAAAGCACATTTCTCTTGGACCTGCATACAAGTTAAATTCATCTGTATGGGGTGACCTGTTGTCAGTGATCAGGATTTACACTTTGAGAAAACAAACAATGGAAATTTTGAGTACATGAAGACAAAACCAGTGTGAAATACACTTCTATATTGACAAATTACATTTTGGTTACCTTTGTGTAATAAAATCCACAATGCGTTAAGTGCATGTATATGAAAAATCCATGAATTCGTGTATGGGTCTCATGTTAGAAAATGTATGCATCGGTCACATCCTGATAGGAAACACATGTATAAAAAATGGTTGTCCTCATTTGATCTAACACGTCTACACAATGCACTACGATATTCATTGTCGCCAGTAGCACATGGTTGCACAGTTGTTATTTACATGCTACAAAGTACATGTACATGTACTTAAATTGGCCTAGATTTTGGTCAGCCTGAAACAATACATGTTCCCATCTTACTGAGGCTACCAAGGGGATGGGGCTATTCACACGGAAATGAAAACATGTATTTATTTACGGAAGTCATCGTGAAAAGTACATAAAATTGAACAAAAGATATGTGGCTAATATGATTAATTTACCTTCAACGTAGCCTTTCCTTATAGACTCAGCAGCTTTCATCCATCTAGACCAACAAGTTGTTCTCCTCCTTTTTTTTTTTTTTTTTTTTTTTACTGGTCTGCCACCAGTGTAAAACAATTTTTAAAAAAATAAGGTGGAGAACAACTTGTTGGTTTATCATCCATCCTGACAGGGTGTTATGTTTAAGTGAAAAGTTTTCACAGACATCTTTGCGAGATGCCCCACCTTCAACTTCCTTAACAGCCAGATACTTAGTTTCCAGAGACTGTAAATTTAATCTGCGTTTTACGCTGCTGTTGTTAGCCATCGTAAACATAAATAAAGTTAAAAAGGAAACTTTCACAGCACAATAAACTTGTTTTAATCACCGATCACTTTGGAAAATGTAACAATCGATCAGATTTCATTGCTTTTATTCAAATTTGGTGATGATTTTTTTTAATGAAGGGGGGATTGTTTTTATTGAACATTGTAACCGGCTTGCATGTGTTATTTAAGTCGCTGCAAGAGGCCAACTTTATAGGACCAAACAAAAGCCTGTTTTTTAATCCACCGAGACATTAAAGCCTGGCCGCATGATCAATTAATTGTTGAACAAAGTATGGATCGGAACTGGCAGCTTGTCGACATAAATGATTAGAAAACAAAGGATTTGTTCAAGCTGGGACCAAGGGCTTCTGTCGACATGTATGTTTATTTTTTATCTCGACATCGACATAAGTATGACAAATTTGGTAGTAATAGTAGACCAAGGGACCGGGACTTTGCATTTTTGTCGACATAGGCGGCTTGTCAACACAAGTGGGTAGGACTGTAGTGTTGTTTAGAACAATCTGCACTTTGTCTGCAGACCCTTCTAAGTGGCCATGTTTGCAAAGGATTAAATAAACATCAGTGGTGTTTATCTCTGTTTTTGTGATGTGGTCATAGATGACAGGTGGTCACTCATAGCAGAGGTTGCTCAAGACAGGTTTTATTGCAATGCTATTATTAGCTTTACAATGTCCAGTTTAAGTCAGTACACATTAATTTACATGGTCTGCAGACTTTATTTAAAGGGTGAAATTTGGATCGCACCTTTGTAATTCTCAAGTACAGTTTTAAAAATCTCAAAAATAAGAGGCACAAGGGCCTGAGATCACTCACCAGGATATCTGCCTAATAGCCAAATGCAAAAGCAATTGGTTAAGAAATCTGGGCTAGCAGGATGCTTTCTTTAGACATTATTTCCAATGTTGTTGATTGCATATGTCATGAAAACAATTGTTTCAAAATTTATCTATTTTATGTAACCTCAGCCATATATGATGAAACATCAGCATTATTTGTCCAGTACTGAAAGGCTGTAATACCAAGATGCTTCTGTCAAAGTTGGCCTAATTCTATAGAGCATTTTTTTCAGATTAGGTTGTTTAAATGTTTTTCTATTTTTTTTTGTAATGGTAAATCGGCATCATTTATATGCATTTGAAAGTTCTTCATGCTAGTATGCTTTCTGTTAAATTTGGTAAAATTCTGTTTGGCAGTTTTTGAGAACTTGTTATAAGGTATTTTTTTTATTTTTAGTAGTGGTAGCCATATTTGGTGTCAGATTAACATCAATTGTATGTATATGTATGGAGTTTAACAGCACATCGGCACAGTTTCTGGCTAATATAGTGCCAAGTAAGTCTGGGTACCCAAAAAAAGGCAAACAAAATAACGATAAAGTAAAAAAAGGTAAAATCCTTCAAATACAAAGTCAGTTTGTTTAGTAAAAAAACCACACACTTTTAAAAAGTTCAAGATGTTGTCAGTTGGAACATATCTTAGAATGCATCCCAGGGCAAAAAGTGTGCCTTCATTAGTTGCCCCTTATGACTTGCAGGGGGGGGGGGGTGCATTGGGTCTATTCTAAACCCCAGGCCAGCAGGCACAAACTTTAAAGGCATTCCTGTCAGGATTTTTCCTGCCAAGTTTTGATCCAGTGCTTTTTGTGAAGAAGTTGAAAACAGAAACTGTTAATGGAAACATGACAGGTCACATAACAGCTGCTGGGCCATACCATAAGCTCACTTGGCCTTATGGCCATGTGAGCTAATGACGTGGCTTATTCACTGATTTTTAAGGTACCATCCACTTAATGGTATAAATCTTTGTGTCTGAATGTTCTTGGCTTCATCAACATTTTTTTATATTTGTGTAATTATTAATTATTAATCAATGTAAGCAAAACCATTCCGTCATTTTATCCCTACCTGTTGCTGACTCCTCAACACCCTTGCAGATAGCTGGTACAGCACCTGAAGTAGGGTTCACTGGCACAAATCGATGCTGTGGAGAACAAAGAATAGCATCAATGTCAGTATGGCAGAATTGCATAGCACTGTTTTATGTAAATCAGGCATGTGTAACCTATGGCCCACTGTCCGGATCCGGCCTGCAACCTGGTTTAATCCGCTTATTATATCATAGGGTGTGGCTCTAAAAATCGTGTATCTGGCCTGCGCCCCTGGAGGAAGTTGCACATGCCTGGTGTAAATGGTGTCGTACTTCTTATAATGCATCCACTGTATCAAGTTACACAACTATGCAGTAATAGTGTCTAAGCAACTGAGCAAAACACACAGATTAATGCAAATCAACGAAGATGAAATATAGGTCACAGTTACTTAATTTTGATTCAAAAGTGTGATACTTCTCATGAAGCATATACACACTAATGTTACATGGCACTGCAGGCCATAGTGTCTGAAAAACTGAGTTATACACAAAGGTTCATTCAGGTTAGTGGAGTGTGAAATATAGGTCACATGACCCAGTTCTGACTAAAGAGTGTAGTACTCTTCATGGTTGCATCTACATACCAATTTACATGAAAGCAATAGTGTCTGAGAAACTACAATATATGCATAGGTTATAACAGGTCACAGTGGTGGGAAATACAGACCATAGTGACCTAGTTTTTACACAAAGGTGCAGAACACTTCATGATGCATCTACATACCAAGTTACAAGATTCTACAAGCAACAGTGTCAGAAATCCAGAGATAAACACAAACCCTTACCTAGAGAAACTGAGCCTGACACAAATATAAGCACAAATCACTGAACCATGTAATATAGGTCACAGTAACCTGGTTTTCACTGATGACTGTAGTACTCTGTATGATACAATTACATACGAAGTTATGTGACTCTATAGGCAGTAGTGCCTGAGTAACCGAGCTGAATGCAAAGGTTAACCAAGTTCTCTGAGCCATAAAATATAGATAACAGTGTCCAACTTTTCACTAAATGGTGTAGTACACCACATGAAACATCTAAACACCAACTTATGTGACTCAACAAGTAACAGTGTCAAGAAAATGACCTAAATGCAAACCCTAATCAGAGTGTCCAGATTGATGGACAGACATACATCATCATTCCATGTGCCAGAATTGCTTTGCAATCCTAGCAAAAATTTTGTATAGTTGCAATGCAGAAGATAGAGTTTGAAACAAACTTCAATGAATAAGTTAAATATAGAGTATACTCATTTGTCATTACCATATAGTATTTTGTTATATCTGAAAATGTGCTAAAAATATGTGCTCATTTTAATCGGAACCATTATATTGATTTATTAGCTTCTTCCAATTAAATTCTGGGTTTGCTCTTTTCATTGATTTTGAATTCATTAACTTTGCAAGGGCCTTTAATTCTATCACATGGAAATTCATACAGAATGTATTACATTACTTTTGGCTCTAAGTCAAAGTAGATTGTTGTTCTTAATAAGGATATTAAGCTTTCTGTTACAAAGAACAGTTGTTCTTTTTCTGAATTGTTTAACACTGGTAGTGATTGCAGGCAAGGAGACCCAATAATTGACATAGTTATTTCTGTTTTGTGTGGAAATCATGGTAAATATGATAAAAAATGAACCAAAAATAAAAGGCATACAATTTCAGCTGGCACAAGTATAACTGGTATAATTAAGGTACAATACAAGGTACAACTTAAACAATTTGCTGATGATACAACTGTACCTCTTAATGATACTGAAAATTCACTGTGAAATGTATTACCATATATACTCATGTATAAGTCAGGTCCAATTGCAATAAACATAGACCCTGATCTGCTATTGCATAATGTGCTAGCATATCAAGGTCTATGTTATTTGTTTTACTGATTACTTCTAACAATCTGCATAGACTAAGATCTGCCAGCACATTATGGGCTGGCAGATCTGGATCTATGCAGTTTGCAGTTGAAAAGCTTTAGCACTGTGGATTGGCAGCAAGACTGTATCTATTGATCAACTTTATAGTGATAGAAATTTGAATACTACTAAACCCATGAAAGTACCATATATACTTGCTTATAAGTCGAATCCTACTGTAAACTGCACAGACCCAGATCTGCCATCGAATAATGTGCTGGCAGAACTGGGTGTATGCAGTTTGCTCAGAGTACTCAGTAGAACAAACATCACAGACCCTGATCTGACTGCACATTATGTGATGGCATACCAGATACTATGTTGTTTGCAGTTGGACTAGACTTATAAGCGAATACATACAGTATTGGGAATCTTTTTTCCAAACAAACCTTGATGATATGATTAAGTTTAATTTTGAGCAAAATATTCAGGAAATTGAAGTTTTCTTGAGCACCTGGTTGATACGGGAAATTAATGTTAGGAAAAAATTCATGTTTTACCATTTAGAGTAATCAAGAATACAAAATTACAATGGTTACAGTACAGGATAATTCACAAAAAATTACCTACTAATTAATTTCTGTTTGGAATCAAAGTCAGGGATTCAATGCTCTGCACTTTTTGCAAAGAAGAAATGTCACCTTATGTTTACATGTTTTATAAATGTGGCTTTGTTAAAATGCTTATTCATGAAATGGAAAGTTGGATTACAACTAAAACTTTTCTTTGCATCGATTCTGATCCCACCTCTATCGAGGCCCCAGGTCGCCAAGTGGTCTAAGGCGTTCACCTTCACAGATCACTCACATCTCACCTGTGTCCATGCAAGTTCAAGTCTCGGCTCAACAGAGATGGGTATATGAGAAAGCTTGCCAGTGGTTTCCCATGGGTCAGGGGTTCTTTCTCCACCAAACTATACTGGCTGCCATGTATAGCCTATCATGTGCTGAAAAATGGTGGTAAACACCACAAAAAAACCCCACCTCCATCATTCTAGGTATTTTTGGACAGCTTAATGGTATCCCCAACTTACTTACTTTGTTATTAAAGCAACATATATACATATATATATATATATATATATATATATATATATATATATATATATATATATATATATATATATATATATCCAGATTAAGGAAAGGAAGCATGTGTTTCATGTTGTAAAACCTAATATTCTCAGCTATTATAAATCTGAAGAATATCTCTTCAAATCAGTTGATAGATTTAAAGAACTGCTCAAAAGATGGAATCTCTATGGCATAGATTTTGTACTGAGTTGTCCTAAATTTTACCCAAGACTCTTCATCTTTTTTTAAAAGTTTGACAAAGATACTGTTTTGATTTATGGATGGATTTAGCTTTGCTTTGTATGTACTCTTGTATTTTTCTTTCATGGTTTTTTTTTTCCTACATAATGTTCTGGCAGATCAAGGTCCATGTTGTTTGTTCTACTGATTGCTCCTAATAAACTGCATAGACTCAGATCATCTGGTGCATTAATTAACAGCAGATCTGGGTCTGTGCAATCTGCTGTCAGACTTGACTTATAAGCAAGTATATACAATACTAATTTTGTATGGTCATCAGTTTATTTTTTATGTGTTTTTTTTTTCTTTTTAAAACTTGTAGTTTTACCAGTTGCGACTCACTGTATGCTGTACTCAATGTAACTTTTCATAACCATGTATTTTCTAACCCCATCAATATATAAAATTAGGATTATTTATCATTACTTTTTGTACTCTAATATTTTTGTACATAGAATTTAGTCCTCATTTTGAAATCTTTTATCCTAGTGTCACTGGGCAATGAGCAGAAAAATTAGAAATTGATAAATTGAGACCATACTTTGTTGTTACCCCATCCAAAAGTAATTAGTCTACAAGAATTAACATCAATTACAGTGTCACATTATTGGAATAATTAACACAAAAATGTCCATCTTTCAGCAGTCAGCAATGTACCATGTATTTCTTTTTTTTCCTATGTATGTATTTTAATGTCTGATGTCTGAATAAAATTTTAAAATCCAATAAGAGTTTATAAACAATATGCAATTAGATATCAAATAGCGAGCAATGCTTCTCTATCTCATCTTGTGCAGAGTTACTCAATAATTGTTTTGTTAGGCTAAGTTAAGTAATAATAATAATAATAATAATAATGACAATAATGAGGACTTAGTACAGCGCTTAATCTTTAGAAGCTCTAAGTGCTTTACAATATTAGTTAACACATAAAGATATATATATATATATATATATATATATATATATATATATATATATATATATATGTATATAGTGAAATTATAATGTAGAGACAAACAGTCATACATACAACTACATATTTCTATAACTAATATATATATATATATATATATATATATATATATATATATATATATATATATATATATACATATACATATATATATATACACATACATACATACACATATATACATATACATATATACATGTATACGACATATCAATTCCTCCACTAAAAATGTTATATAATTTTATATAATGCCTTAGTATTAAGGCCATTGGGATACAAAGTATCTAACCTATTAATCCAGTAACTTTCTTTAATGAGTCTGTTCATTTCTCCGTGCACAATATCGATTGGCATGAAAGAAAAATCACGTAAAGAGTGATTATTTGTATTGAAATGTATTGAAACATTAGAGAAGAACTGAGGATCCATACAATTTTTTATATGAAAGCGGTGATTATTCATTCTCTTAGAAACTTGTTGAAGTGTTTGTCCAACAATTACAAACAAAAACATGCTGAAAATAATTAAGCTAAAGAAACATTGCTAAGTCTTAAGTCTGTTATTGCACTCGAAATAAGTGAGTTTTCAGAGCACTCTTGAATGAGATCACAATGTCATTGTGTCTAAGTTCGACAGGCAATTCATTCCAGGTATCTGGACCCTGGTACGCAAAATAACGTTGTACATATGTCTTCGTTTTTATAGTGGGAATAATGAGAATATGAGTGTCAGAAGAGGAACCTAAGTATCTAGAAGGGGTGTACACATGGGTGAGGTCAGACAGGTATTTTGTACTGGAGGCAGTCAATGAAATGTAGCATAGAGAACAGATTTTGTGTTTTATTCCGGAGTCCATTTACTTAGCAGACAAGGTTTCTTGTAGTCAATTTAAAAAATGTAAATAAAAATTCTGACCTAATTCATTCCTGCATTTTGTGAGTTCTTTAAGTTTTCTGTAATCTCAGTAATGATTTGCAAGAATTCATAGCTTATTTCATTTATTCTCATTACCTGAAAACTACCCTTCAGTCCCTGTAGTTTCTTCTTGAATTTCCCCTTCTTCAGCAGTTTGCTGGGCACTGCTGGGGAAGTTATACAAGGTGGATCCCTGGGCACTATGGACAAAAGCAAATTAAGTTTGGTTTACATGTGGAGGCAAAGTAAATTCTAAATTCAAAAACTGAGAGGTTTCAAGGTCTATGCCTAGAATGATGAATTACCATATTTAACATAATATCCACTGTACAGTTAAAAATTATTGTGTATGTTTTGTGACATTAAAACTCATCATAACAAGCACAAAACAACAAAGTCATATATAATGTCCCTCTCCCTTGTATGTACTTGCTAGAAGAGTTTACCTCCCTTTACGTATGTTGGGAGCTCTCCATTTAAAAGGTTCATTTCTTCTCCCAATATGGTTGCTGAATAAAGCACACATTAAGATTCAACTGTGCAATGGATTTAACCAACAAAAGGTAAGTGGCAACAGAGATGCATGGCATGCACAAGGCATGCTGGGATTGACACATGTGCCCAGTACCTGATATTTGGTGTGAGTTTGGACCAAAAATAAAGGAGTGTGTGCTTATAAAGGTATATCCAAGTATTATGTAGAATATGGTAGGTTTATTGAAAATGAAGCAAGATTATATTGTGAAAATACAATGTGTGGTGGCAATAGTTTATATTGGAAATGAAAAATTGTAGAAACTGCTCTATAATGAAAAAAATCCACTCTCATCTGTTAATGTTCCAAAATAATCAAGACTTCCTGCAGACATGTCTAGTTGCATAAATATGTTATAAATAAGGATGAATTTTCTCAGAATAGCAGATGACTCTCCTCAGTGTTAACTGGTCAGTTTAGTTGCAACTCCAGATGGATTCAGGCATCAGAAATGGTGCACGAGATAAAGAGTGTTTCATACAGGTAACAAAACCTATGGCATTTATAAAACACAAAATATATTAGATAATATTTCCTTTTCAATTAGGGTTATAAACATGAGTGAAAACTCTCTACAACAACTTGGATCATAAAATTTTAACTTTCATTTCAGTTAATGGAAATTTTGTATCCTGTCAAGTTATGAAAGCTAAATAGAAATAAACACCCATATTAATACTACATATAACAACTTATAAGTCAAGTCCAACTGCAAACTGCACAGACCCAATTCTGACATCACATAATGCATCAGCAGATCTGGCTCTATACAGTTTATTAGGAGTAATAAGCAGAACAAACAACATAAACTCTGATCTGCCGGCACATGATGCAATGGCAGATCTGGGTCTATGTTGTTTGTAGTTGGACCAGACTTATTTCCAAGTATATACTGCATGTGTATCTCTTCAACTGGAGATATCACACCTACATTGTGTAACCTTCTTCCATGATCTATGATCATCTTATACAGCATGTATTATTAATATAGTGAATTCATGTATTTTTGTGAGTATTAATTTTACTTGGATTTGTGAAAATATGACTCATGGTTTGTAGTAACCGTGAAATCTACAAAAATCAGTACCCTACATAAAATAGTGACTTCACAATACCAAATAATATGAAATTGTAATCTATTAATAATAAGATACACGATAATATCTATCTATTAGAGAATTTAATTATCATATAATGTTAATATCATGTCACTCATGTTGTGTAATCTTTGCCAAGCACAACAACCATATATACTTGCTTATAAGTCGAGTCCAACTGCCAAGTGCAAACTGCACAGAACCAGATCTGCCATCACAGTATGCACCAGCAGATCTGGGTCTATGCTGTTTGTTAGAAGTAATCAGCAGAACAAACATAGACCCTAATCTGCCAGTGCATTATGCGATGGCAGATCAGAATCTGTTTTCTGCAGTTGGACTTGACTTACAAGCGATTATATATGGTATATAGATTATTTGTTAAAGAGAATCGCAAATTCACATTCATTAGACGTAATTCTTTTAACACTTGTTAAATAACACAATATGTTACTAACTGAAAATTGCTGATGGCATATGATAGTATTCAACTTGTATCATTTATTTCACATCCAATAAACATCTAATTATAATATCTTTTCAATATCAATTAATCATTTGATTTAATCAGATTACCTAGTGAAGATCCAAGGCTCTGACACTTAGATATGATAGCAAGTAAGAATTCATTGTGAAGATGAACTGAAATAAAATAAAATGAACATTATTATGACTTATTTGAAAAACATTAATAGAAACTTATCATCAGATACTACAATTATCAAATTAAGATATAAAATTGGTCTTTGTTATGATATTTTAAACTTTGTCACCAAGATTAGTGATGCACACATAGTGAAACCTGTGCACAAAGGACACTCAAGGAAGTACAGTATATACTGGCTTACAAATCGGATCCAACTGCAAACAACAAAGACCCTGATCTGTCATCGCATAATTCGCCAGCAGATCAGGGTCTTTGTTGTTTTTTTCTACTAATTACTCCTAACAAACTGCAAAGACCCAGACCTCCTGCATAGTATCAAATGGCAGATCTGGGTCTGTACAGTTTGCAATTGGACCTGACTTAAAAGTGAGTACATACGGTATCAAATTTTGTCTTTGGTGGATGGTAATCCTTTATATAGAGGTGAAATATAAAAGTAAAACTTAGGATCAAGGATTCATAAATTATGTCCTTTATTATTAAGTGTCCTTTATACAAGGTTTCATCTAAGAAAGATTTCACTGTACATGGATAATCAATGCATGTATGAATAGCTACATTTCTATAGATAAAAAATACCCCTCACAAACACACTTCTCAGTCAATACATTAAACTACTATGTTCATGCTAGCAATTCCCAAAATCACAAGTGCCGATCACAATTTTCACATGGCAATTCCATGGATCATACTCCTTTTTGGTGCAAAAATATAGGAAAATTAGGAATAGTAGAGCAAAATTATTGGGCTTTTTCATAAAATAAAAGATAATTATAAGATATAAACATACACCACAGAATAAAAACAAGCTGACTTGTGTTCCAATGTATGAAATATATCGGACTTAGACAAGTTATAATAAGGCAAAATAAATGTGTGTCTTTCCAGTCGGCCGACCATCCCCGTTTCTCATTGCCGACCCTAGCACTTTTTTCCCCCATTAATAAAAAAAAAAAAAAAAAAAAAGCACATTGCCGAAATTGATTTGTGCACCTAATTGAGCCAATTTTGCCCAGTACCTTGAAGCACTTGAAATATTATTTGATTTACATGCCATATATACTCGCGTATAAGCTAAATAAATTAGGAAAAAATAAAAGCCTGGAACAAGGGGGGTCAGCTGATCTGTAGGGAGGGTCTATACTTGAGAATTTTAAAGGTTTTTGTTGACTACTGGTATATGTTGCTGTTAGCCAGGAAACTCTGGTACAGGAGGTCCTGGGGGTTCAGGTTAGACAGAAGCCATTAGCCAGGAAACCTTAGTACAGAGGACCTGGGGCTTAAGGTTAGACAAAAATGGATGCTGTTTTATGGGTTGGCTTATCCGCGGTTCATGCACTTTTTAATGTTTTTACCTATTCAGTTTGGGGGGTCAGCTTATATGCGAACGGACTTGTATGCGAGAATTAAAAAAAATAAAAATAAATGATTAACTTTAATATCTCCCATACATTCAG
The DNA here is from genome assembly GCA_029931535.1 of Margaritifera margaritifera. Classification (NCBI taxonomy): domain Eukaryota; kingdom Metazoa; phylum Mollusca; class Bivalvia; order Unionida; family Margaritiferidae; genus Margaritifera; species Margaritifera margaritifera. The sequence goes on from JAQPZY010001617.1 coordinate 4,632,859, forward strand.
ATGGGCACAGTTATCAAGCAGTTCTCAAGTCATGAGATCAGAGCACATTCAATACAAGCAATGGAAGCAGACAATCAGAAGTTTAGACATTTATGGATGGTGGATTATTAGTATGAATATTCTGGGTGATTTGTGGATGGGATATTGAAAGGAAAATAAAAAGATTTCAAGTAGTGGGTGTAAACAAATTGCATAAATTTTTCTTAACAATCTGCTTCTTCTGCTAAAAAGAAACACAACGATATGAACACATGCTGATAATCATGTGGTTACAGCAGAAACAGAAGCGGAAGTACAAAATAATCAGATGCTTCTCATTACCATGAATTTAGGCATGATGCAAAATTAGGAAAGGGGAGTATAATAGACAGATGGATGAATGGATAGATGGGATCATAGCATAATATGCTCTACCAAAAGGTGGGCATATAAAAATAACCATATATACTCCCTCATAAGTCAAGTCCAACTGCAAACAACATAGACCCTGATCTGTTATCACATAATGTGCTGGCAGATCAGGGTCTATGTTGTTTGTTCTAATGATTACTCCTTACAAACTGCATAGACATAGATCTGTCCGCACATTATGTCATGGCAGATCTGGATCTGTGCAGTGTGCAGTTGGACAGGACTTACAAGCGAGTAAATACAGTTGTTAATAATGAGTAGTGACTAAAGTAGAGCAAGATCTGAGACAGAAAACTCTATAGTGCAGCCCTTTCCTGGTAGACATGATAATCAAACATGTCAGCGGTTTTCAAAATTTGACAACTACTTGGAAAAATCTAGCACCAACGTAGAATTAAAAAGGATTCTGGAAAAATATGATGACTCAAATAGGATCAGTACTATCACAGAAGTGGGTAGATAGTTGTCATATCTGAAAATGACCTGATTTAGTTCCCAGATCCATTTTTCTTTTAAGGCAAAAAATTGCTATCAGAATGGCTGAGCATCTCCCCCCTCCCCTGTTGACCGTAACTATTGCAAATGTATAATTAACATAATTTTGCAACTTCATGTCCAGTGACCTTGACCTTTGATCTATTGATCAAACACTCAACAGGGAGTTGTCCTTCCTCAATTGTAATTCAACTATGAAGCTGATAAAAACTGGATGCTGGAAACTTGAGGAAAACAGACTTATCATATGGAACCCAAAATGACAACTTTAGCTCCTGTGATCTTGACCTTTGACCTCTGGGCTCAAGAATCAATAGGGACATGTCTCTGTCCAACTGTAGACTACCAACAAAGTTTGATAAAAATGGGAAACCTGACTTATTTAGCAGAAACCAAGAAAATTACAATGTCAACTCCAGTGACCTTGACCTTTAATCTTGCAATCTTAGAATCAAAAGGGAGTTGCCCCTGCCCAAATGTATTTTAATTATGAAGTTTGGTGAAAATCAGTCCACAGAAATTTGATTTATCATGCAGATAAGAAAATCATATTTTCAGCTCCAGTGACCTAGGCCTTCATCAGTAGTAAAGAGGCTTCTGCCTCTACCCATGGACAAGCCTCATATGAGGTTTGAGAAAAAAGACCGCTGGAAATGGACAAGCCACATATGAGGTTTGAGAAAAAAATACTGCAAATGGACAAGCCACATATGAGGTTTGAGAAAAAAAGACTACAGCAAATGGACAAGCCACATATGAGGTTTGAGAAAAAAGACCACAGCAAATGGGCAAGCCACATGAGGTTTGAGAAAAAAAGACTACAGCAAACGGACAAGCCACATATGAGGTTTTGAGAAAAAAAGACCACAGCAAATGGACAAGCCACATATGAGGTTTGAGAAAAAAAGACTACAGCAAATGGGCAAGCCACATGAGGTTTGAGAAAAAAAGACCACAGCAAATGGACAAGCCACACATGAGGTTTGAGAAAAAAGACCACAGCAAATGGGTAAGCCACATGAGGTTTGAGAAAAAAAGACTACAGCAAATGGACAAGCCACATATGAAGTTTGAGAAAAAAATACAGCAAATGGACAAGCCACATGAGGTTTGAGAAAAAAGGACTACTGCAAATGGACAAGCCACATATGAAGTCTGAGAAAAAAAGACTACAACAAATGGACAAGCTACATATGAAGTTTGAGAAAAAAAGACCACAGCAAACTAATAAAAGTTACTGTTGTGGAAACCACTTTGACTATGCATAAATGGACAGACATTAGGAAAACCACTCATCCTCTCGTCCTGAATGGGAAAAAATTTACTGTGCGAAGAAAAACTTTGCAACTTACTTGTCCCAGGGCCAAGTAGATGCAGATTCGCACCTTGAGAATAAATTTAAGTGCATTGTCAAACCATTCCAATCACCAAAGTTCAACATTACTTAACATCAACACACATCATTTATCAATTACTTTTTCCTATTTTGCCTACATGCCAGTCCAGAACATGTTGCAGAAGGAAGCCATTTTTGTTCTTTACACAGGTACCTAATGCAAACTTCATGCTAAAATGGGTCCAAATCATGAAAATATTATGTTCTGAGTGAAGATGTAAAGTTTAACACCCTTCTAATATATGGCCATTTACATAAATATATAATAAGAGAAAAGGTTTGTATACTTTGGTTTGGTTTGCTTTGGTGCTTTACGGCACAGCAACACAATTAGGTTATTTAGTGCCGAGGCAATTGGAGTAAAGTGCCTTGCCCAAGGACACACCACGGTAGCTGACCAAGGCTGGTCCGATTGTAGGATTCGAACCCACACCCTTTCGGTCGTGAGTCCGGCACGATAACGACTGAGCCACCGCATCTCCTGGTTTGTATACTAAATCGAGAAATTGCAGTTCCACACCTAGCCCTCAATTAATTTGTGATATTCGGGTTTACACTGATGCTTTCAATAAACTACACATCAGTTTAATGTGGACACATTTTCCTTTCTTACAAACTATTACACATCTTCATGGTTTACACATGTGATAAGTTAAGAGCCAAAGAATGTCAAAAATTTTGTGATTTTTCATGTGGTCCGACAGTTACACTCACCTCAGGACACCGGTATTTTCAAGACTGTGTAGCTTTATTGATATATTAATATATATTAATTCACCAAAGCGAAGACATCAGCAGTTGTTTCTATAAGTATGTAACTACTTTTCACAAGAAAAATGTTGCTAACTTGGTGGAAACCCCATGTCAATATGACCACCAATTCAATAGTAGCAGCAATAACTAGATTTTTAAGATGGCCATATTGGAGGTAAGATCGGCACCATTTCCATATAGGACCAACTAGATTTCATAAGAAGTCTTTTTTTATCAAAATCCCATGTCAATATGTCCATCCATTCAGGAGGAGTAGAAATAACATGATTTTCAAGATGGCTGTCAGATCAGCATCATATTCATTTAGGATCAACTGGACATCATAAGAAGTCTTCTGGTGAAAACCCCATGTCGATATGACTTTCTGTTTAGGAGGAGAAGAAATAACAATATTTTCACGATGGTTGCCATGACGGCCATATTGGATCTTCTGGTCTATGACCAGTAGAACCAAAAACAAAATTAGCTGGATTCATAAGCAGTGGCCTCTCTATGAAGGTGTCCATTTTGACAGGTTTCAGTGTAGTTCCCATTGGGAAAGAAACTTTCAAATGACTGCTAGCTCACCTGAATCTGCCTTTAATAATTTTCTGGCATCAGAATCAAACTCTTCCTTTGAGATCTGGAAAAGAAACAGACAATCTTATATGTCCTGTTATTTTATATGAAAGCTACTGGTAAGTTCTGTATTTTCTACATAAAGCTCTCCCTCATTTTAACACACTTCATTATAATGTGATTTCAGATATAGCACGACACCACTATGGACCCAGTGAGCAAAATTCTAAAAATCTGAAAAAAATAAAAGTAAATACACACACACATATACACATCCACGTCTTCTTAAAATTCTGATCATTCTCGCTATACTATGATTCAGTATATAATGCAGTCAGCAGTTATGAACCACAACTACCACATCATAATGAGATCTGTATGTGAGTACTGGCTGTACCACAGTTCAGTATATAATGCAGTCAGCAGTTATAGACCACAAATACTGCATCATATTGAGATCTGTATGTGATCTTTCTTGCTATACCATGGTTCAGTATATAATGCAGTCAGCAGTTATGGACCACAATACTGCATCATAATGACAGCTCTATGTGAACACAAGCAATATGAACACAAATGTAAGATTCACCTTATCCCATGAAGATATACACAACTGTTTAATACCTGGAAAATTGCTAAAAATGTTAAAGACAGGACTACATTATAAAAGCTGAAGCCATGGCATTTTCTATTTTGGCTGTGGCTGTGAACAGACATCTGAATAAGCACCTAAGTGGTAACTGACTCAAAGCTGGAATCAAGTGTTCCATAGAACATGATGTCTTACCTGTGTCCATACACTTATAAGTATAACCCTGTATCTAACTTTCATAAACTTCCACATAAATCTTTAACATTGTTGACCATAATGTGTAAGTAGGCAAAACAGGTAAAGCAGGAACTTGTACCATATTGGAGTATAAGTTTCAGACCTATAGTAAAGTTATGCTAAATTTTCAGTTGAATACAGAAACTGATGTAGATGGTTGGTTGGTTGGTTGTTATGGGTTTAACGCCATTTTTCAGCAAGATAGGCTATACATGGTGGCCAGTATATTTGGTGGAGGAAGAACCAGAGAAAACCCCGGGAAGAACCATCGACCCTCGTTAAGCTACTGGGAAGCTTTCTCACATACCCACGTTAGCCGAGCCCGAGACTCGAACCCATGCGGACAGAGGTGAGATCTCAGTGATCTGTAAAGGCGAGCGCCTAAGACCACTCGGTCACCCAGGGCCCCGAAACTGATGTAGAAAATATCTGACCTCTAAAAACTTTAACACAAACTTTAAGACTGTTCACACTGATGAACCAAGATTTCTACTTAAGCAGGTGATACAAGCAAAACATAAACTCCTAGCATATTAGAACATAATCTTTAAACCTATAGTAGTATCATCATACGTGACTTTCACAAGTTTGAACACAAAACTTTAACATTATTCATGTCAATTAAACATGCTTGCTGATGAAGCAGGAAAGACAGGAACTTCTGGCATATCAACTTTAAACCTACTGTAATATTATACCCAAGTTTCAGCTAAATGCAGCAACAAATGTAGAAGATATGTGACTTTCAAAAATGTTAACACAAAACTTTATAATTGTTCATACTGATAAAGCTTTCTGCTTAAACAGGCAAGACAGAAACTCCTAGCAAATCAGAATATAAACTTTAAATGCATATTAATATTATAATAAAATTTCAGTTAAATGCAGTCATTGATACAGAAGATATGTGACTTTCAAAAACAACTTTACACAAAATGTAACCAGTGTTCACCATGATGTTTAGGCAGGTAAGACAGGAGCTACTAGCACGTCACAGTATAAACTTTAGACCAATAGTGATATTATCAAAGAGTTTCACATGAATGCAGCAACTAATGTCAACGACATGTGACTTTCAAAAACTTGAAGGCAAATCTGTAACATTTTAACACCACTTCCACCACCATCACCAGAAAAGTGGCTACTGTATATCACCATGCTTACGGTGGTGAGTCACAAAGGGAAGTTTTAAAGGTAACATACCACAATATGCCAATATACCATATATACTCACATATAAGCTGAGTCCAAATGCAAACAACATAGACCCCAGCATCTATGTTGTTTGTTCTACTGATTAGTCTTTACAAACTGCATAGACCCAGATCTGCCAGCGTATTATGCATCTATGCAGTTTGCAGTTGGTATCGGCTTATATAACACATCCCTAGTAATAGCAAATGCTCCATGGAACCAAATGTCTCACCTACATCCATGTCCTTATGTATTCACACTCTCCTAGTATTCCATATCTGACCTGATAAAACTTCAACACAAAACATTATCACTGACAATGCTGCTGCTACTGCCATCACTGTCAGAAAAGCAAGTGTGACAATAAATGACAACTTTAAGATGTTTCTAAATTAGTAAAGAAATATCTTCAAAACTGATAAAAACATGTCATACCTTTTGTCCTGCCAAAACAGATGAATCAAAAATATTTTAGCATAGTTTTGAATATCTACGAAAATATTCTTTTTAAATCCTAAAGAGTAAAGTCTGTGATTCAACCTTGCAACTCCAACAAACCCATTTGGGGTTCACATGTACAAAACTCACTACCAGGCAGGATAAAAAAAAGTTGCCAAAGATCTACCTAAAAGGTTTATTTGAATAACTATGTCTCACATGCAAACAGTAGTTTTATATCATATAACTTCCAAATGCACATCTTAGCATTGTTTGCTGATACCAATACCAATGCGAGTGACCACCTGCAGGCTCGGAGATGTAGAATAGGCCTGATGCACTCACCTGCATATTGTAAGAGATGACTAATTGAGGCAGAAGCCACTGTGGCTCATTGTGACTGAAAGGGTGAGTGTTTGAATCATACCACTGGACCTGCCCAGGTAAGCTACCATGGTGTGTCCATGGGCAAGGCACTTTATTTCAATTGCCTTGGCACTAAATAACCAACCTGTATTGCCATGCCATAAAACACCAAACCAAACCAAATATCAATGCCAGTGTTGTTGCCAAAAGAAAAGTGATACATGTGTCTTGCAATCCGCTATCTAAACGCATGACAAAGAGTATAAAAGACAATAATAAAGGCATCAATACATTACCTTTTGTCGAAACCATGACTTCAGATTGTGAAGATATCTGAAAAATAAAAGATTTCATAGACAAAATAATTCTACAGCAGCAAAGAATTTCTCATCCATTCAATCCAATTGTGCTCATCCTCATGCCATGCCTCTCTCTCTCTCTCTCTCTCTCTCTCTCTCTCTCTCTCTCTCTCTCTCTCTCTCTCTCTCTCTCTCTCTATATATATATATATATATATATATATATATATATATATATATACACACACACACAGAATAAAACCACCTGTCTTGAGAGAGCCGATTCTCAGTGCATTGGATTTATTGATTGGTGATCTTTCAAGACAGGTTCTACTTTATAACTTTTGTGTACATCAACATTTCAAATACTATCAATCTTACAGTGTAAAAGGAGAAACTCAACATTATCAACTGAAGTACAATTTATGCATACTTCCATATATAATTACACAAAGGGAGAGGATTATACAGTTCCAACCTTTTCTGCAAAAAGTATTGGAGCAAATTTAGCAGTCAACTAGAGCAAATGGAATGACTTGCCATCACAAATCCTGATGCTTTCTACGGCATATTCCACCACACCCCCTTCATAATTTCCCCCCTTCACACTTCTCATACTCACCCCCACCCCTTGACACTGACTAAGGATCATAACGTAAAATCCATAACATATATCATGCATTTTCCTGCAATAAATGCATATATTAAGTTTGGTCATAAAATATTTCAAAATGTCATTTTACATCCTTTGACCCTCTTCCTTAGACCCTAGGGTTGGAAGCAATGGAGGACACCCCTCTTGCACATGGTTACCCAAGAGGCAAAATAAACAACAAAGTTTGGTGAATTTCTACTCTGCAGTTTTGGAGATGTGGGTGCAGATGATGGATGGACAGAGAGACAAAGGATGGGGGAGAATATCTACAATGCTTATTAAAAGGGCATGGGGATTATAAAAGTGATGGACTTTTGTGACTACAGTATCAATGATAATACGGCCTATTTAAACCCAGACATGAATGACAGTCTACGTACCCCGAGTCAACCTACTTACCCTCATTAACCACCAATCTAGTTTCTTATTTATTCCCCTATATATTACCCTTTGTAATCAAGCAACGCTACAAAATTCCACTCATCTGTCATATTTATGAGTGGTGACAGAGGAAGGGTAAGTCACTTTTTTATGATGCTCATTCGATTAGGTGAGTGGCTTTTTATGCAGATTCAGTATCGTGTTCAATGTAGGATGAGTAGAATAAGACAAGCAAAAATTCCAAGTCACACGCCTGGCAGGCCAAGAAGCCAACTGAAAATTTTTCAAGCCCTGTCAAGGATATATAACAACACACAGCTATTCATCATTTTCCAATAAGGGCACATTGATTACGTCCAGGAATCTAACAAATCTTTCAAACTAAAAAGTATTATTTACTATCAGTATCAGATTAAAGTATTGATAGTACAGTTTCAACACCTAAAGTTGGAAAATATGGTCTGCCGTTTTGACAGTAAAGTGACTGTTCATACATAATTGACTAGTTTAAGACATGAATATTTAATGTTCTAGCTAGTACCCTGCCTCTCTGGGGTACAAACCTGCCCTCCCTTGGGGCTGCCCTGTCTTAAATCTACAGAGGCTCAATACATTGAAAAAGGTAACAATCTGTGTATTTTGGGCACCAACTTGGGTATCATTTAGCCCTAGTTTTCACTTGCCCCCAGTGGAATGCATTAAAATGACTATACACTTGTCCATAGTAAAGACAGTGTACCCATAAGAGACTTTATTGAGATTAAAATGCCATGTCCATAGTAAAGATGGTGTACCCGTAAGAGACTTTATTGAGATTAAAATGCCATGTCCATAGTAAAGACAGTGTACCCATAAGAGACTTTATTGAGATTTAAATGCCATGTCCATAGTAAAGATGGTGTACCCTGAAGAGACTTTATTGAGATTAAAATGCCATGTCCATAGTAAAGACGGTGTACCCTGAAGAGACTTTATTGAGATTAAAATGCCATGTCCATAGTAAAGATGGTGTACCCTGAAGAGACTTTATTGAGATTAAAATGCCATGTCCATAGTAAAGATGGTGTACCCGTAAGAGACTTTATTGAGATTAAAATGCCATGTCCATAGTAAAGACGGTGTACCCATAAGAGACTTTATTGAGATTAAAATGCCATGTCCATAGTAAAGATGGTGTACCCTGAAGAGACTTTATTGAGATTAAAATGCCATGTCCATAGTAAAGACGGTGTACCCATAAGAGACTTTATTGAGATTAAAATGCCATGTATAGTAAAGATGGTGTACCCTGAAGAGACTTTACTGAGACTAAAATGCCCTCTCTCAAGTAAAAAGGGTATACCCAGAAGAGACTTTATTGCAATTAAAATGCCCTCTATGAAATAATGATGGTGTATGCAGAAAAGATTTGACTGAACTTATAATGCCCTGACATGCAAACAGTACCCTGCATTAACCAGTGGTCATGGGAAAATACTGATGTTGAAAACTTAAAACAAAATGAGTGACCTCAAACACCAGTTGTAAAACTGGAATAATTTGAGAAAAAAATCGCAAAAGAAGAAAAGAAAGTTGAAAGCCCATTTATGCATGACTCTGAGATTGTATAACATTCCAGGCTCAAGAACTTACATCCTATTGATCTTTTACTTGTTTCCATGGATATCAAAACAAAGAGAAAAAGCCAAAGAAATAACAATAAAGGTATCTATGATATTCTATCCAAAAAGAGAAGAACTATTTCTGTAAAAGGTGCAGCATTAGGCGGGGGTTGGGGGGGATGGTTGGTAATGTCTCATTTTTGAAAGTTTTGGGACTTATTTAATGGACTTAAATTTTTTAGTACTATCTACAATAATTATTTCTTACACATGAAACCACATATCAATGTTTAAACTTGAGGAATTGTGAACAATTTACTCACATAAATATACCACACCACACCCGCATCCCACTTGTACCCCATGATGATGACGAATCTATAGTAAAACAAAATGCATGACTTTTGAAAATAGAGTGAAAACAATGATTTGTCAACATGCATATCTTCTGATGATGACCATAATATGTAAAATGTAAAAAGTTTCACAGCAATCCATTGAGAACTGCAAGTGTAGTTGCATTCACAAAATTCTGTCATACATTACATCCAGCTGTAAGTCAACAAGGGAAATAACTGTTACAAAAATCAGAGAAGCACAAAGATTTGTCAATATATTCATCTGTAGACAATATGCATAATATGTAGTAAGTTTCACAGCAATCCATATAACTGTAAGTCAAAATGCAGGACCAGTTGCGCTTATAAGATTGTGTTATACATTGCAATATGCTACAATGCAAAGAGGGCAATAACTCTTAAAAAAAATTTGGGGAGCTGAGTGATTTCCTAATATGTGCATCTTCAGGTGATGACCATAATATTTACAAAGTCTCATGGCAATCTATCAAACACTGGGGGATTAGTTATGCTAACTCGATCGTGTTATACACTGCATTATGCTACAAGATAAAAGGGCAAAAACTCTAACAAAAACTGCAGGGACAAAGTGCTTTGTTGATATTCATATCTTTAGGTGATGACTATAATATTTATGAAATTTCATAGCAATGCATCAAAAACTACAGGACTAGTGGCACTAATGAGATTGTGCTATATACTGAATTAAGCTACCAAACAAAAAGGGCAATAACTCTAACAAAAATAGTGGGAGCACAGTGATTTGTCAACATACACATCTTCTGGTAATGATGATAGTATTTACCAAGTTTCGTAGCAATCCATCAAAAACTGGGGGACCAGTTGCACTAATGATATTGTGTCATACATTACATTTAGCTGCCATACAAAAAAGGCAATAACTCTAACAAAAATTGTGGGACAAAGTTATTTGTCAAGATGTTCATCTTCAGGTGATGACCATAACATTTACAATGTTTCATGAAAATGCATCAAAAACTGCAGGGCTAGTTACACTAAAGAGACCATGTCACACACTGTTACAAGACATAAAGGGCAATAACTCTAACAAAAAAAGCTGGAGCAAGGTGATTTTTCAATATATGCGTCTCTAGGTCATGAAGATATTTATTAAAGTTTTGTGGCAATCTATCAAAAACTGCAAGACTAGTTGTGCTAACGAGACTGTGTCATTCACTGCTAGAAGACAAAAAGGGCAATAAACTCAGCAAAAAGATGGTGGGAGCAAACTGATTTGTTAATATGCGCATCTTCAGACGATGATGAAAATATTTACTCCGTTTCATGGCAATGCAACAAAAACTGTGGGACTAGTTGTGCTAACAAGTGCTGGACAAATGGACAGACAGACATGAGGGTTACTTTATATCCCTGCCTCAATAAATAAATAAAGAAATAAAGAAATAAATAGATAAATAAATAAAGAAGTATATAAATATTTTAAACTCCTGAGATGTCACCACAGTTGTCTTACTAAGAAGGATATATATCAAAAAGATATTGCAGCTGATTGGCACTCAGACAACAAAAACAGATAGATAAATAAATCTGCCACAAGTCCAAGTTTGCTCTGACCTTTCCCACCCTGTCCTAGATATATGGACAAATATTTTGGGGTGGGATCTCAGAGTGCATCCCCTATCAAAAACATGGATTGGTTTCGTTGTTTTGTGTTTGACAGCACAGCAACACATGTAGGTTATTTAGAGCAGAGCAAAAGAAGCAAAGTGCCTTGCTCATGACACACCATGGTAACCTACTCTGGCTGATCCTACGGTAGGATTTGAACCCACACCCTTTTGGTCACGAGTCCAGCATGCCAACCATTGAGACACCATGTCTCCTTGGAAAACATGGAATTCACTGAAACCATGCAGTAGTGGTATTGGATAGTTGCATTACACAGGGGCTAGCAAAATTAAGTGATCTTGTATCGAACCTTTACTGCCTGAAATTGAAAGGCCAGAGATTTTCTTGTTATTTCAGAAGTCAGACCTGGGACCCTTGGAATTGGGAAAATCTGTATTTAAATGAGCTAAACTGGGAATTTTCTGAATAAAAGAAATTAAGATTTAATTTATTATCTCAGAACAAACAAATGAATGAAAAATCTAGGCCCAACCAATTAAATTTATACAAGATATTTTTCTACCCATTAAGTCCTGCAGCAAAGTAATCACACTTTATGTGTTTATTAACATATGAATACAGCAAAGTAAACACACTTTATGTGTATGTTAATGTATGAAAACAGCAAAGTAATCACACTTTGTGTATATTAATGTATGAATACAGCAAAGTAATCACACTTAATGTGTATATTAATGAATAAATACAAGAAATAAATCACAATTTATGTTATGTGTATATCAACGTATGAAAACATACATTATTAAACTAGTTTCATCTCATTTTCTTTCAGTCCACAAAAAAATCCAAGAATATTAGAAAACAACTTGTTCATCAAATGATCCTCCATGTTCTGATCTCCTGCCATGAAAATCTGCAAATATATATCTCAGCTTTATCTCATACTTTGTCGTTGAATACAAAAAAATGAAAATAGATACAACAAGCCAAATCTTGATTCTGATGATTAAAGCAATGAACATGTAGTGCATTTTGGTAGTTGGTGGCAGAGTAGAAGGTCAGTTCTAAATATTCTTAACAGAACACATGAACCAATCCTCATTTGCACTCTCCTGTACAGAAATTTGTACAAGACTAATCACAAATGTAATTACATTCCATTACCTATAAATTTGTAACAATATATAAAACAAATAAAATAAGGATCTGTTTTGTGCTGGGTTATTTTTTAAGTAATGTATTATCCACTGAATATGAGACTGGTATGTGACCTGGTGCAGATTTCAGTATTATCCACAATGGAGGTGTTAAACAAAATTTTCCAGATGATAGTGAAGCTGGTTCTCCCAATTTTTTTTTACAATTTGACTCTAGCTTGTCAAGGTTATTTCTGATGATAAACAAGCCATTCCTTCACTTTACAAAAATAGCATTAGTCTGTCTCTCTTGTCTAATTAGTAAAGAAGAACAATTGTGTTCAAAAATAAAAGTGCATAAATAAAATTCTTACACAATGGTGTACTGGCATAAAAAATTATTTTGGCAAAAATAAATGTGGTCTAAAAATAGTCTGAAAACAAACATTAAAATGCTCTAGTTCTTTCTCTTTTTTCACTTATAAATGCAAGAAGTAAACAAAGATTTTGTTTCTTTACCTGAATCTCCAACCTAGCTCCTCTCAATTGGGAATTTTCAAGTCAAAACTTGGAGAATATACACATATTACTGATTGGGAATTTTTGTCCCAAAACAAGGCTTTGGAAAATGCCTGTAGGCAGATAACTTAGCTTCTCATTCATAATAAGTAAAGCATATTTTGTCTCTTTAATAAGCTGACACCCAAGTCAAAATTACAGTTTTTAAAAACTGGACCCCATACTTGGCTATTTCTGACACTGCTTGATCACCATATCCAAAATCTTGCAGCCCACATTTTCCTTGACGTCAGTGTTCTCCACACTGCATGCAGCCCACATTTTCCTTGACGTCAGTGTTCTCCACACTGCCTGCAGCCCACATTTTCCTTGACGTCAGTGTTCTCCACACTGCCTGCAGCCCACATTTTCCTTGACGTCAGTGTTCTCCACACGGCCTGCAGCCCACATTTTCCTTGACGTCAGTGTTCTCCACACTGCCTGCAGCCCACATTTTCCTTGACGTCAGTGTTCTCCACACGGCCTGCAGCCAACATTTTCCTTGACGTCAGTGTTCTCCACAGGGCCTGCAGCCCACATTTTCCTTGATGTCAGTGTTTTCCACAGGGCCTGCAGTCCACATTTTCCTTGACCTCAGTGTTCTCCACAGGGCCTGCAGCCCACATTTTCCTTGACGTCAGTGTTCTCCACACGGCCTGCAGCCCACATTTTCCTTGACGTCAGTGTTCTCCACACGGCCTAGCCCACATTTTCCTCGACGTCAGTGTTCTCCACAAGGCCTTTGAATAGTGGGACCCGCTACGCTTTCATGAAGAGGAACTATCCTTTCAAAGACCCTAATATGCTTTGAGCCCAAACCACTATTCTTCTGTGACAGTCAGCCAAGATACAATGGACAACATGTTCATTTGGTTATTAGATGCGCCAATTAGTATACTAGAATTTCTGGAACACTGTCACCAGTTTTGTTTGACTGCAATTCCTAATCCATGTAAATTAAACATTAATTTACCGCTTGCTAAGGATGTAAGTGTCAGCTTGATTATGGTATTATACAGGCTTTTGCTTATCCATAGTATTTAATAAACTTAATTCTTGGTGTTGACGTGGTACCATATATTGCATGACAGTGAATCTGAATCAAGATATTTTTAGTAATTTGACAGTAAGGACAAAATATATCACGGAGTCACCAACAGTGCTGTCAACTTCATGATAAAATGCTCTTGTACAGAAAGAAACTAATATTAATTAAAGAAATTAACATTTAAGGACAAAACACCCAAACCCATCCCACCCCATGGCAGCTGACGGACTATTTTAAATCACGGAAAATTCTTTCATGTTGTATGCTAGAATTATAAATAAAAAAATCATACACTATTGCCTCTGAAGGCACAACAAAAGAGAACTGGCAAATCCCAAGAATTGATCTCCATTTTTCACTGGCTTCATCAAAATCAAGCTGCCTATATGATCTGGTTGAAATTTATTAGTAATTAAGGGAGTTATTGTGCAGAAATGAAAGTTGGTGGGTCTGACAACCAGGGCTACAACTCCACTAAACAATGCAGAACACTGACAATCAAACTCAGCCAAGGTCTCATCAATAGCTAGATGCATACCAAATTTGCTTAAATCTAATAATAATTAAGGGTTTTTGGTGTGGACACAAAATGGGTCAAACAATCAGGGGCTTTAAATCTGCTAAATGATGATGCAGAAGGTGGACAATCAAATCTAGTCAAGGTCTCATCACTATAAAGGTGCATACCAAATCTGAATGAAATCCAATAATAAATTAAGGGAGTTTTGGGGCAGAACCTTAAGTGGGTGAGTCCAAAATTCTGGGGCCATAACCCTGTTAAATGACAAAATAGAATGCTGACATTCCAACTCAGCCAAAGTCTCAACAATATCTTGCTGAATACCAAATCTGGTCAAAATCCAATCATAATTAAGGGATTTAATATGCATAAACAAAAGTGGGATGGATGAATGAAAGGAAGGACAGATGGAAGGAATTCAATGTCCCATTTTCTATTTTTAAAAAAGTGGAGGACAATTGATGTTTAATTTACAATTATTCTTCAAAACTTTAGAAGCACATGTTCCTATTAAAAGTAGTTCTAATAGTTTGAAATAAAAACTTATTCAGTATCTACAGAAAAATACTAAATTCTCCATTACCAGAATTATGGTAAATATCAAGATTTCCGACTCTAATTTGTGTACGAGACTGCAACCAAGAAAAACTAAAATGTCTGTTTGTTGATAACTTGCATATTCCACTAGTTGGATAAAAGACAATAAATAGAAATTTGTAATTATTTTAAAATGTTTAATTACATACATTGTTACATTTGACTCAACATGCTCATGTACTCGCTATAAGCCTATACCAACTGCAAACTGCATAGACCCAGATCTGCCATCGCATAATGTGGTGGCAGATCAGAGTCTATGCAGTTTGTAAGGATTCATCAGCAGAACAAACAACACAGATCCTGATCTGCCGGCACATTATGCGACGGCAGATCAGGGTCTATGTTGTTTACATTTGGACTCGGATTATATGCGAGTATAGACGGTATGCAGATGAAATGTGGTCATTTGAGGTCACCCACTATCCTATCAAAATTTTCTGGGAGATCACTGGATGTTAGAGATCAAACTATCACATGATATAAATAACCTCTGTAGGGAAAAGGCTGATGATAATATGATTGCATTCAAATATATAGGTTGTGAGATTTGGCAATCATGTGACAAAGCAATCTTACATCACTGAGTAGAATCTGTTCGTAATTACTGGATAATCAGCTTATATGTCAGTTTATTCAAGTTACAAATTATGTTTTATTTTATATGCCTGAGAAGATAAATATTCTACTTATCGATTTCAGGCAGAAAGGGTTCGATACAAGGTTGCCTAATTTTAGCGACAACCCCATGCCACTACTGAGCGGTTTCTGTGAATTCCATGTTTTCTAAAGTGGATATGCTCTGACCTCCCACCCAAACATAACTGTCCAAATGCTGGGCTAGAAATCAATGTTAATCCACTAACCCAAGTTCAGTAATTTTGCAGATGGATCACTAAAACCCCAGCATTCACTAATCTGTTGGAGCCGTGTAAAATTTCTGCCAGTCGCTATCATAACAGTTAACAAGTGGTTTTGTGTAGGGTGTATCAAATAAAATGCAAGACGTCAGGGCTCTCAACAGAGTTTCTGGATGAGGAATCTGGGACTCTTCACTCATGGAACTCAGGAGTCCCCAGCCTATTTCTGAGAGTCCCTGGCATAAACTTGTGAGTCTCTCACTTTCAAAAGAATAAAAAGGAAAAGGAAAAAGTACAGAATCATTATTTTATTACATACCTGGATTAAATTCTCAGACTCATAAGATTAGAGAGAAACTATTTTTCAGTAATTGTCCGAAAACCTTTATATCATACTGCACTCTACGATCTGCAACCTAGTTTTTTTAAAATCAGTTTCTTTACTTGTTACTGTTCTTTGATTTAACAAATCTATGTATGGCATTCTGGTTATTAGTGTTCAAGTACAGTATGCTCCTCCATTATTCTGATTAATTTATTCACTGTTTCATTGTATGGAAGTGTGCTGCATTGCAGTCATCATTTTTCACACTAATTTCTCAAGTTTCCTCAACAGCATATGGGATTATCTGTCTTTTTTGCATAACATGGCAAATCTCAACAACAATTAAATGATCTGGGTTAAATTAGTGATGGCTAAAGGCCGATATCTGCAAGTTAGTATTTCCAATTCGAGTGAAAGGATTTTGCCTTCCAGCAGTCTTACACCACTCACAAATTGCTTTTAATGTACCATCTTATTCAACTTTTTTAAACCATGAGAACTGCTTCTCCCACTCAGGCCTCTAAGTTCTCATGTTCGTAGTTCTGCCACCATCTTTATCAGCGTCCTTCACCATAGTCGTGATGGAGTCAGCATTAAATATACGTTCTGAGTTAGAGTTCTCATTGTTGTCTCACTTGTGCTCTCATTTTTGTCTATTTCTTGCCTTTTATTAGCATTAGTGTCATTTTCATCACAAGTCCGTTTCCCAAAAAATGAAAACAGATTTTGCTTACTCGTTTTTACACATTTTTAGTCTAAGTAGTCTTTTCTACACTCTTTTAAAAAGAGTCTACTGATACAGTAGTGCCATAGTCTAAATCACATATACTGAAGTAGCAGTTATTATTATTATTTTTATTATTATTATTATTATTATTGCATATTAATGATTGGACATTATTGTCCAACTCAGACTATGAGAAAGCTTTGATTACTTTCATCATGCGCATCATCACTAATTTAAACACCTTTACAACAACAATGGGCATCGTTTATTTGCCGAACAATCGCAGGTGCTTACATACATATTCAATAGAACATCTGTTTCTCTGAAGTCGTCACATCAGAGAAGGATTAAAACTGTTAATTAGTCACAATGGCTTCATGTCTGTTTACCTAAGTCTAGCCATTAACTATTCCACTGATTGGCCATGGCTGACCAAAAATATAAAAAGGGAAGCATTACGGGGGGAAAATGAGGCATGTCACAGGGATGCATTACACAGAGAAACAGTGCGTCCTCTGAGAATTTCACGGGTATTTGACCTGGAAGCTCATGTCCTTGAGAGCCCTGGACGTCATCCCCTTTCATGGTTCATTGATCTGTTTATTGCGTTAACTGCATACCTACCAACATCCTGTACTTGACGAGATACAATTAATGCCTGTGTCAGAAATTGACAGGTGTTATTTCATGTATCAAGTAAATTCAGGTGAGTATTGTCAAAACAGTTTTTGCACACACTGAACTAGCCTGGTGTACTAGCCCCAAACAATGATTTCAATACGTATGATAACAAAAGATTTAGGGTATAAGTCTAGTATTGGCCAATCAGAAAAGTTTATATTGGCCGATTCAAAAAATAATCCAGAAGTATACTGAATAACATGTTTTAATATTTATATCGTTGTTGATAAACATTCAATGCAATGTGCAGTGACAATTGGAAAGATTTGGACACAAATGTGCGCAGCAACCACCAAAGTGTCATAAATTAGTTGATGACAAGAGAGAGTGCAACCACAAATATGATCAAGAGATGAGAGTAAGAAAGAACCAAATATGCTGGGAAAATGCATATGAAAGGCTAAGTATGAGGAAACTCACACTAAAGAAACTAATTCTCTTCCTCCTGTATACTAATGTTCAAATCATATCCATAAGCTTGTTTTCATTTCTTAAATGGATTCTGGTGTGAAAACACGCTGGTAAAATGGCATCCTCTGTGAAATGTAATTTCCGTTGACAGAGTATTGTAACTTCCTTGTGATTTGGGAAACATGTAGGCTTTCACAGTACATTTTATTCTTTTTCCTCCAAATCTGGGCTTTAAATGTGTAGATTTTTTGTGCTACAGTACTTGTCAGTGCTTGTCACCCCCTCTGGTAAAATTTTACTTGGAAACTCCATCTCAGAAAACAGATGATTATGCTTTAGAATGTATCTTGAAATCTATGTTTGTGGCTTCATTATAAGCATTTATATCTTACCTGGAAATAAAATGAACACTGTGACATGTAAATCAAGTATTCCTGTCTTAGTTTCAAAGACCATGTTGCAAATGAAAGGCTCAAGGTGTCACTATACCTCATTCTGAAAGATAGGTATGATTTCTTGGTGTGCTGTTGTTCACAGTTTATGGATTCCAGAGGTCGACTTACCAGATTTTTCCATTGGCCAGCAGGACCAGCTCACATGGAAATCAACTGACCCTGTACAAAATCAACTCACCCTCCCAACCAAATTTAATAACGACTTTGGAAAATTAAACTGGCCCCACGGGCCTGCAACTATCATTATTCAAACCCACAAGTTACAGGCTGGCAGGCCAGCAGCTAAATCGACCCCTGGGGTTCTGAGATTTCCTGTGGCCAATTTATATAGTGTGCTGTGATTTTCTGTTGACAATAACAAAACTTACTACAAACCATTACTTATTCTTTTTTCTTCAGGTGGAAAATCAGATGACACATGTTACTAATGTAACCAAAGCACAAAACAATTTTGAGGCAATTCAGAACACACCACTTTTGCTAACATGTACAAAAGGTTGAACTTTCCACAACATCCATGAAAAACAACAATACTAAACTATTAATTTAGGCTGCATCTCTATCAATATTGAAAAATATGAATGTCAACTACAACACTGATGATGATGTTGTTAAAACATGTCATCATGTGAATATTAATAAGAAGAAGAAGAAAAGGAAGAACAACAACAACAATAATGTACTTATCTAGTCTAAGACAAACAAGCACTCCATCTTAAACGTTTAAACAAATCAGCGATGCTTTGTTATCTTTACTAGTAAGAAGAATGAGGAAATGATTTTTGAACCATGAAAAGTTTTTAATAAGCCAAATTACATATCTTCTATTATTTGCTGTTGTGAAGTTGTTGGCATGCTGACAAATTTAAACTGTTCTGTTGAATATGCATAAAATTGCTCAATTGAAAATAGATAAGGCTTATGTTAGAAGAAAAGTTTATTACACAGCTTGTAATGACCAATCAAATTTTCATTTCAATGTTCCACAGAAACCAATTTCACAAGCATATCTGTTCTACAAACCTAGCAACATAAAATCTTGCATTGCTCCAAAACATGCTAGATGCTACCCAGAAAATGTAAGAATGAAACACATTAGCTGAGAGAAACATGCATCACAGCATCCAAGTCTAATGGAACAGACTTCTTCGTTTAAGAAGACCGAGGCCTATCAAGACCTGCCCATAGACTGGATGGATAGACTTGATGTAGATGTTCAGAATCACCAAAGTTTTGAAGACATTTGAATACAAAGAGTACATGAAACTTAAATAATGTGTATACATATTGTGTATATATACATATATATATATATATATATATATATATATATATATATATATATATATATATATATATATATATATATATATATATATATATGTTGTGTGTGAATCTTTCAAGAAAGAGTGAGAAATGCATATGTGGTATTGGATGTGGGTTGTGATACGGATGGGTATGACATGAAAGAATTCTGAATTAACCAATATTAAAAACTGACTGAACCGGTAGGGTCTATTCTATGGGAAATTATTCCCAACATTGCAAATTATGATGCACGTATTTAACACATTCTGTTCATTTATCAGCACATAATTTTAGAAATTGGTGTGAATCCTGGAATTGCATATCCTACAATAGACCTTTAACTTGTGGAGTTAATTTCCCTAAACATTAATATAAATGGATATTTTCAAAAGAAACAGTTAAAAGACATCATTAAATCACAGAATCCCACACCAGGAAATCATAGCACACTGCAACAATCCATTAACAGCAAATAGCAGCACACCATCTTTCATATTGAGGCATGGCAGTGCCATGAGCCTTTCACTGGCAACATGTTTACTTGATTTTTTTTGTGTGTAGGGGGGGGGGGTGGTGGCTGAGAATACTCAATTTACATGTCTTAGTGTTCATTTGATCTTCAGTTAAGATGTAAATGTTCAAAATTATGCCACACACATAGATTATATAACAAATTCGTAATAATAATTATTGTTCACCACAAATAATACGGGGTTTCCAAGTAAAACTTTACCAGAGGTGATGGCAATCATAGACAAATACTGAAGCACAAACATTTCATACTTCAACCCCAAATCGTCGGAAACAAAAACAAAAAAAAATAAATAATAATAATAACTTTAAAGCCCACGTTTTCTCTGCGTAAAATGAAAATAACAATATGCTGTCAACGGAAATTAACTTGTACTGAGGACGCTGCTGTTTAATCAATGTGGAAAATGTCTGCATGGGTAAAAGTTAGGTCAAAGAATAACATGGGTTATTGTGTTAATCAAACCTCTTCATAACCGGATGCTGTAAAACAAAAAAAAATATTTTCTTTTTTTAGCTTTAAGAGCATTTTTTTCGCATATAGACACTTAACAACAAAATTCTGCAGAAATCTATATTACACTTTCATATTATCTCCTAATGCTTCTGATAAATTCGTCCTGGCAATATTGAGATCAATGGAAGCTGCCATATTTTAACGTTTTGACAATATTGCTAAAAGGAAAACACCGAGTAGCGGTCCTACTAAACACCGCAAAGACGGGCAAAGACAAGGCAAAGACGGGCAATGACACGCAAAGATAAGGCAAAGACGGCACAGAGACGTTTTAAACTCGCAATACTGGAAAATATTGAACGTTGATGCAATATTAATAAAAAAAAATTTTTTTTTATAAAAATCGTAAATATTTGTATTGTCTCTGTGTTGATCGTTCTTTTTTAATGTCTGTTTGCACTAAACGCTGTAATGAATTATGGTATTCATTCAAAAGTGTTTCTTGTATACAAAATGAAATCTTCCTATCATCATTTGTAACATATTTTATCTCATTTAATAATGAGGCAGAGAGTTTTTCGTGAGTATATATCTTGCATGTACATATGGTAAGTATTGGGAAAATAAAAGCTCGCAAAGACGTTTTAAAACCTTACTTAACAGGAAATTTCCTGTTGTTGACACATGTTTTATCGAAAAAAAAAATTTAGATATATGTATATAATCTATGTGTTGATAGTTGCTGATTTTTAGAATACACTATTTTTAGGAATTTTATTTTGTGATTTTCATTTTGTCATGTGGCAGCTGAATTTCCTAAACCATTAATCGTTACTTCTACTCTCTCTCTCTCTTTCTCTCTCTCTCTCTCTCTCTCTCTCTCTCTCTCTCTCTCTCTCTCTCTCTCTCTCTCTCTCTCTCTCTCTCTCTCTCTTATTTGTTATTGGCCATAAAAAGTCCTTGTGTAAATTTCACAAATATTTAATTATGGTAAGTTTTGAGAGTAGGGATAAGATACGCAAAGACAGCACAGAGACACGCAAAGACAGCACAGAGACACGCAAAGACAGCACAGAGACACGCAAAGACAGAATTAGGACAGCAGAATGTCACTCAAAAGGCAACGCAAAGAGACGCGCAGATAGTGCAAAGAAGGTATGCAACTTTAAAATATTTGCTAATTATTGGGGTGTTGGTAATATTTATTCTGAATAAATCTTAATGATCACCAAAGCTCAAAAAAGCTAAACTTCGTTATTTGTATTGTCTTTCATTGTATTAGGCATTAAATGAGAAGGATACAAGTAATTGATTCTGCAAATTAAATAAATAACCGAAATCTATACTAAGCATGAAGAATATAAGTATATTGTTATACAAAATATCAATTAATGTCAGGACCTGTACAAAAGGAAGTTTATTGCGATATTTAATTTTATATCCTCTTCATTGTCATGATGTATGCGTTGTATACGTTAGTGTGATACTGTTATCCTATTAACACATGTCAACACGTGTATACAATCACAAGTAACAGACGCGTGTTTTAATAGCCTAACAGGTCTAGGAGGTGACCCCCTTTAGATCGAAAGTTGAAAGGATTTTATATCTGTATGCCCCCCCCCCCCTCTCCCCCAATCTGTCTTTGTGGGTGTTTTTCAACAAATCAAAAAGAATTTTGATCAAGAAAATTTATTTAAGATATTTTTGATTGGGGTTCCTCTTTCGTTTTGATATTACGTGCTTGTTTATATTCCCGTTTCCAGGTTTCTATTCATTCGTTCCCACGTGCTACCTTTAACTCAGTTAACATAGTGGTAGTACAAGAACAGTTTTAAAATGTTGGTCATAAACATATATGTTAATACGTCTGTGATTTTTTTCTTTTCTTTTTTTCTTTTTATAATGTCTAAAGTTTCTTATTTCTCGGCAGTGAACAGTTACATGAAAGAAATTATTATCCAATAAATTGTATGCAAGTATTCACGCCTCAGTAAAATTATTAAAGGGGTGTAACCTGCAAATTACATCGGCTAAACAATTGATAAAATAGTAATAACGTTAAAACTTCGATAATCCTTTGCTACTTACGTCAGCAAAGGAGATGAGCAAATACTAATCACTTACAAACTTCTAAATTCTTTGGTAATGGCGAACATACATTCATTAATTTTTGCTTTATGTAAACTGACCCGTCATAGGCACGTCATACATGCTTTCAAAGTAATATTTGTCAGTCGTTGTATTGTGTCAAGCCGGGCCGAGTACGTAAAAAGGCCAGGGTTGAATCAGGGCCATGTCAAGTTTGTTCAGAAAAGTGTCTGTACAATATGATGCTTGTTAAAAATGGATGCACCCTTCACGTAATGGCCTGACTGACAAGTGACTTGGGTCTTCTTTCGGTGAATTTTCCCTACAAGTGTAATAAGCTCACTCTGGATGCTAATGGCTTGTACAACTATCACAGCACAGTTCTTAGATTGCGGGAGGAAAGTCATATTATATTGTATTTAAGGGATTGTCAGCGATGTTAACTCTTTTCTGTCTTGTAGTTCAGTCATTATTTAGAATAATAATAATGCAAATTTTTAGGTAGGATCAGCAAAAACACAAGTAGTAATACAAATAATAAATATAAATATGTCAAATAACATTGACATATTACATACATAAACACAGTTGTAATACTTACATAAAAATACATGATCCCCAATGTTTATAAAAAGCTGACAATCAACTGGTAAATTCAATTATAATGAGTGTGCGTAATAAAAAGAACGCGCTGTTGGCTGTAAAGACTTCGTTTTACCTGAGGTAAAGGTGCCGTTTGTTTTTTTTTAAAGAGCAAACCCAGAAAACTCAAATAGTTGTACTCATATACCACGTCTATGTCCTTATTATTAAATATGAAATTATGTTGTTTTTTTTCTATCCTTGTCTTACCCTTACCAAAAACTTTTGTCTTTTTGACATTGACTGTCAGTTTCCAGGTTTTACATTAATCAGAAAAACAATTAATTATCTTTTGCATGTCTTTCTCACAGGCAATAATTAATACAGTTTCATTTGCATAAAGAAGCATCAATACATTTAAACATGTGTAAATCATATCATCAATATATAATTCGATACCTTTAAAAATGTTATTTTACAGAAGGTTTCTAAATCATCAAATATGTTAAAATAACGATGAGAAGATGCCATTTTTTGGCACATGACATTTCTGAATATTTACAAACAATTATAATTCTTATATATATTTTTTTTTAAAATAAATTTTGTATCAACATTCAATATTTATCGGCATTGTTATTTTAAAACGTCCCTGCGCTGTCTTTGTCCGTCTTTGCGTGTATTTGGGTGTCGTTCGGCGTCCTTGCGAAATTAAGTAGGACCCCGCCCACCAGTACATTCGGACTGCTCTCGGCTATTTCTGCATGACAAAATTACGATCCGTAGGATTGACCGAGAAGTTGCGAATGCCCCCGAGTTGTCTCCAGTTGGATACCTTTGGTTTTGATCGTAAATTTCACTTACAATAACTGGTACACAGATGCAAAGAGCATTAAAAGGTAAAAATTCTGGACCAGTCTAAGCATGGCAACGATCTATTTATTGTTTGTTACCACACGATAATTAAAAGTAGAACTAACTTTTGAAGCAAATATGCTTTTATATTGAAAATAAAATATCTTAAAATTGAAAAGTATTTTTAAAGTATAAGTTTTTATTTCATATTGCAATAAAAGTATTTATATAATATTGATAGAAGTTCTTTTAAAAAAGTACATTGGAGGAAAACCAAGAAGGTAATCCTTTTACACGTCAATTTCCGGTTCCGTTAATTGAGTGTCTTTACGTGGCTCTCTTGCCGGGGATCAAGGTGTTAGAAAGCTACAATGGCTCGGCAGAAAGAGCTTATGGATAAAGCGGAGGACTTTGCAGATCAGGTATATAAAAGCGTCTATTAACGCTCATGATTAACGCCAGATTTAAAGCATCATGATTGCACCTGACATGTATGATTGATATCCAAACCTCACCTACCCGTAAAGGATTCAGCAACTGGCATGCGGCTGCTTTGATAGATTTTACTCTTTTTTTCACTGTTTTTTGGAGACTAAATGGGCCAGTCCCCAGTTCTCTGGTGTTAAATTTGTTGAATTTAAACAATCACGTATATACTGCTTTTTGAACAGATTTCATGTGAGATTCACAAGTTGGATGATGTATCATTGAACGAAGTTCAAACAGGGACTTGTTCATACAACCTCTTGTATTATATCGCATTTACTGTACCTCACGCACAGTATGGTGGTTCTTAAGGTGGTGAATTGTTTACATTATCAACCACACAGACCGTGTAACTTTAAAACGCAGCGTCGCTATAACATAAATTGTACAATTCCGATCCTTTTCAAATCTGTAACTAATGAAAAAGATCTTATGTTGATTTACATGATATAAATCATGTTCTATAACACCAACAAACAAAAAATGCATTTAATTGTGTTTTACTTGATTTACCACACCCAGTAAAGAAAACAATGACGACACTGTCATTTCCTGCATGGTCACAATTACCATGTCAGCCTTGTGTGGACACCGGTAAGGAATAACTGAATTGAAGATATTACTCATATATTCAGGCAAATTTTATGTAAAACTGACTTATTCCCAGCCAGTCTAACTACTGTACCTCCATTCGAAAGGATCACTGCCAGCTCTTGCTAAAAGTACCTCAGAACTCAAAAGAAACAATGTGGCTAATACTGAGTACTGACAACTAAAGATATATATTTCACAACCTTACTTGTGGCAGACATCAAAGGGTACATGCATTAGTCCCTTTAGGTTCTGCTGAGACTGGTTCTGCTCAGACTGTTGACTACCATACATACCAGGTAATACAACTTCACCAACTTTTAAGCAAGAAGTATAGCTCAACTGTACAATTACTAAATCTGCTAATTCAAGACCATAGATGAGATACCTAATAAAGTTACTTATTAATCTGGCCTTAAATAATGTCACTTATATAATTAATATAATGGTGAGAGAGTTAAAAAATTACAGAGACTTGTGATGAACAGGTTTAATAAATCTTGGAAAGTTGTCCTGAAACTAGCATATATATACATAGCAGTGAGTGTATGTGATAACATTATTGAAGGCTGGATTAATAAGGAACCTTACTAGGTATTTTGTTTATGGTCTTGAATTATTAGGTTTGTCAATTCAGGGATGATTCCATCAATAAAATTTTGGGGCCCCTGTCCCTAGAATTGGCAATTTTTCATCATGAAATGAGTATGGCCTGTAAACTCCTAAATCTCGCCAATTTTTGGTGGAATCTATTTTCATATGTCCTTTTATAGAAAATAAAAAAAAATATTATAAACCAAAATAACCAGTAATTATTATAGAATTTTCTTGTTTTGTGGAGAAGTTGCCTTTTAAATAGTAGCAGTAGTAGAAGTTGCTGTTATTGTTGTGTTCTTGGTATAAAAAAAAGAATTTTTTGTTATAACATGTCCTTAATATGAAACAGATATTTCTGTTTGTTCCTTACAGGTGTTATTGAAATAAAGGTGCCCTGTGATCAGATGGCACCATTAGTTAGTTCCACATTGAAAAAAAAGTTCTGTGTTTGAGGGATAGGAATCTTTGCAACATATTTACCAAGCAGACATAAGTCAACAAACTATAATATTATTTTTTCAAACTATATTCCATTTTCACTAAATAAAAGCGTAGAATAAAATGTCATAAGAAACATGATTTGGTTCATCAGAAATAAAGTTGTCAAAAAGTGATTTAGTTGTTTCATGCTAGACCAAGCATACCTTGGCAGACGAACCTCAGGCCATGTGTTGAATATAAGCAATTCAAAGCACAATATGTGTGTATCGACCATTACCAATATGTACTATCAACTATCCAAAAAGCTAGTTAACAAAAATTATATAATTATGGAAGGAATACATATCCTTGATTATGAAAATGGGGAGCTGTCTGCTCTCCTGACAGCTTTTTGAAAATGCATGAAGTTGGAGAATCCCAATACTTACAGGGTTCATGCTAGAGGGTGAATCAGGTGGAATAGTCACCATAGAGTCTGTCATTTCACACAAACAGGCCCAAAAGGCGAACTTCACTTTGCCTTGAATTGATTGCATGATTTTACCCCCACCCCATTTTATTTAAATACAATGCATTAATAAAGTAAAACATCGACTTTGGTGTCAGTTTTCCCTTCAAAGAGGAGGCAGAAAGTTATAAAAAGAAGTCTTTTGTAGTCAATGCCAGAAATTACATTGCTATCTACCAAATGCCCGCTGAAAATTCACACAGAAGCCTTGAAAAACAAGTGAAAAAATCCAATTTTTGTTGTCCAGTCTGAAGCAAATTATGACTTACTAGCATATCCAGATATTTCATCATATAAACAGATGAAATGGGATCTTCTGCTTTAGAAGATGTTGCCGATTTTCGACTGTAACCTATTTTTGAGGTTGCTGTTTTATCTTATACAACATCTGTGGTGAAGCGAAACCAGAAACGTTTTAATATTTTTAGAAACTTTTAAGAATATTTCATCATAATTTGAATAATCTGACATGAAAATATGCAAACTTTCTACAACCAACTGCTCCCTATTTTTGCCAACTGCGCCTATTCTGGATGGATACATAATTACGTCCCGATATTAGGGTAAAACTTTGTCCGATAGATCAGCCATGGCATCCATCTTGAAAATCTTCAAAATGGAAAGTAGTATCAACATGGGGTTTCCACCAGAAGACTTCTTTTGATGCCTTGTTGGTCCTGAATGAAAATGGTGCCAAGTTGACATCCGGTATGTCCACCACAGCAGCTAATTTGAAAATCTTGTTATCACTGAAGAATATCAAAAATGGTTTTAAAAGGAAGAAATTGTCTTATCTTCAATTCCTGGAAATTCTTTTCAGTTAGTAGATTCTTGCTTTTGTTGTTATGGTAATATATTTGTAATTAATCCATATATATATATATATGAAGCCTCGTGAAACCCTTGTGTAGCCCAGTCATGTCTGATGGTAATAATATTTTGACACTGTACAATACTCCTTTGGATATTCATAGTTATGAACATAAAAACTTCTTCTTTTCCTTTTATTTAACTTCACAGCTGTCAAATTTAATAATGTAAAACCCCTTGTCTGACAAAATAAGCATAGGATAGCAAATCTTCATATGACAGGTGTCAGATAGCCTCAGGCATCGATCATAATTGTGCCCTAATCCTGACTTTGCACTTCCACCAATAAAGCAGATTAAGATGAAGGTATACACTGCCACACCCAAGTGATCCCATCTATATACTGCTATGCATGCCGTCCATCTTCAAACAGAATCTCCATTTTAAATTGTCGGCATTGCTATAACAATGAATACCGTTGCAGCTTTGTTTCAAATAAAAGTAATGATGCAGAGAACAATAGGAAAAAAAAGATAAATAAAGCAAACAAAGCACCTATCCGAGTTTTGTTAATTGGTTGATCAGTAAAAACAGCCAATAAAATAAGTTTGTTACTATAAATTTCCACTGATTAAGTATATAACAATAACACCATAAAAAAGACATCACTATTATTTTTGCCAGAGTTATTATAGATAGCACCAACCATCATAAATAAGAGAAAGAGAGGCAGTTGGGATGAACATTTTAATTCAGACATGTCGAGAAGTTTCAACAGCAAATGGTCAACCAGTTCTTATGGCTGAGATGCAACAAAACATTGAATGTGATGGGTTTTTTTTGTGAGTTATATCAAAAGCACAAGCAGAAGAATACTTTTTGTCCAGGTGTATACAATTTTCTAAAGTCCACCCTTGTCGACCATGCTGAGTGTTATGAACATTTACCTTCCTGAAAAGCTGAAACTGACAAAAAGCAACACTTTTGTTTCTTTGTTCCTCAGTGTATCAGACAAGGTATCAGACAGTGTATCAGACAATATCAGTATATCAGACAGTGTATCAGACAATATCAGTGTATCAGTTTATCAGACAATATCAGTGTATCAGACATTGTATTAGACAATATCAGTGTATCAGACAAGGCAGATGAAGCTATTACAAAGATACTTCGAAATGCCAATCAATAATGTATCTTTCCACTCCAAGCACTGGTTCTAAACTATTAATAGTATCAGACATTGGGAGTTCAACATTCTAGAGAAAATTCACATCACACAGATGCAATACAGGATTTGTATTTTCATGCATTAAAAATGACAAATTGTTAAGACAAAAAATGAAATACCAGTATCTATACTAAAAATATATACAGAAATAACTGTATTTTGATTGTTTAGAATAGATGCAAGTATTTCATCTTTTTCTTAACTTGTTGTCATTTTATGCAAGAAATGTCCAATACCTGTGGATACAGTGATCTCAACTTCCAGCTTTTCCAGTCAAAGTATGATATTGCATAGTGGTTTATGGATTTGTTTGAATAATTTTTAGCTCTACTCATCATGGACCAGAAGAGCTCATGGAATAGCCTGTTGTCTGTCATCCTTCTGTCCATTAGCACAAATTTGTTATTGCCACTCCTAAACTACATTACACTTTGCACACACACATCCATCCCAAGGTCTAGTTGGTCCTCAATGAAAATGCTGCTGCTTGGACGTCCATGAAAATATTGTTATCGCTACTCCTCCTCAGTGGATAATCATATCAACATGGAGTTTTCACTAAAAGACTTCTTATGTCTTGTTGGTGCTAACTGAAAGTGGTGCTGATATGACATCCAGTATGGCTGCCATTGCAACCATCTTGAAAATCTTGTTATCGCTACTCATCCTGAACTGAGAGTCATCTTGACATGGGGTTTTTACCATAAGATTTCTTATGATGTATGGTTGGTACTAAATACCATTATGGTCTGTACCAGGGGTGCACAACATACAGCCTGCTGGACGAATGCGGCCCTCCAACACATTTTGTGTGGCCTGTGTCCTTACTTTACGCATGTGTATTTATGCTTTTATTATAGATACAAAAGTTTTGCAGTGCAACCCGTTTAGTTCTAGTCGCGGTTGATTCTGGCCCATGTAAGGATTTGAGTTGTGCACCCATGGTCTGGACCATAATGTGTATGATTAAAATACTGCTATGAACAGTAACATGTTTCTATCAGACCCGTCCTCATACACCATACTAACTATTACATTGCATGAAAGTAAAATGTAGCTGAAATTATTTTTTTTCTTCCATGGTTTCAAATTTTACGTGATTTCATCTCTGGGGACTTTGCTTAGTAAATTGAGCCTGCACTGGTATTAAAGGGTGTGACAATTCATCACTATATCAGTGCATCAATAATTTTACCATTTAAATACACACATCAATACTAAGGATGGAGAATCGATACAAAACGGTACTTACGTTATAACAGTTACTCTTAATATTCAACAACCATGAATACTTATTAGTCACTTGCTTCTTTATTCTTTACCTTTATCGATATATATCGTACTGTAGGTTGTGTATCGATACATGCTGCAGACATATCATTTCACCCCTAACTGGCTTGATGTCAATTTTGAAAAAAGAATTATAAAGCATTTTATATTGTTACAATGCACACGTGTCAATAAGATATCCGATAGCTGTAATTTCCACTCACTGCCTTAAATCGATATGTGAGATAAGTAAGGATAGAGAGAAACGAGAAAAAGCATAGGTATTCAAACACTAGTAATGCTGAAAATGAAAGAAATTTTTTAAAAAAATACTAGTATATGAAAATTAAATTTAATACTTATTCAAATTGATCCTTCACTCGAGACCAACTGTTGTTGAACAATTTAAATCCTCCTGAAACCACATTTCATTTTATCCATGCATTTTTAATCCAACAGAACAACAAGCCTGTAAAATACTATAAATATTGCTCGAAGCACTATTATTAATGAAACACTATGTATACACACTAATTACAGCAGAGTATTAAAGCTCACACTTCACTGATTTTCGGACAAAGCAACTGTGTCAACATCGTGTCAATCAAGTCTCAATGTACACACAGATGCTTGTCAGGTAAATAATCCCCACATTGCAGAATTAAACCAGTTCAGCTTTCTCCAAGCCACTGATAATTAGGTCCCATCTTTCACTCATTGTCGTGTGAGCTGCAATTATCCATTTAGCCTGAATTGGCTTGATTAATGAGGTTGCAATCAGTGATCGTCACCAGTAACATCGTCCTTTTTTTCGTGATGGCCTCCATGACCTATTTAGCATACCAGTTGTGAAAGTGTGATTTTAATTATTCTTTCTACTCTTTATTTATTGTCAAGTCTAGTGGTTTAATTTGGTCTGTACATGAGGCAGGCACAAACAAACGCTTGACTCCACTGTCTTTTAATTTAGTTAGCATCTTCTCACATTGATGGACTCTAAGCACATAAAATATTGCCACTGTCTGCTGATTGCATTGAGCAAAGGGCATCCGGTCATGTGTTTTGTTCACTTTATGGACAGTGGTTTAAGTTAGAGATCATTCAGGTGTACTTTAATAACCGATTGACTTAGTGTTGTTGGCTGCGTCTGCTTCCTTTGATGTTGAGCACTCAGCCGAAAACACGGTGTAAGTGATTGATCTTGACATGTTTTATTTGTGATCATAGAGGTGGTAATATTGTTTTCGTGTTGCTGGCTGCGTCGGCTTCCATTGATGTTATTCAGTTGGACAAAAACACGGTGTCAGTATTGAACTTGTCAGGTCTTTGATTTGTGCTCATACATGTGGAAGTATTGTTATAAACATTCAAGTGACCGCCGTTTGCGTCGGCAAAGTTTTATTCTTTTTTATTCTTTACTTTGGGTATTTGTAGAGGTTAAACCACGAAATTAAACACTTAGTAATATGGAAACTTTGACATGCAAAACCACAAATTTAAGTACCCACAAAAATGTCTTTTTTTTACAAAACCACGAAAATTGAGCCCCACGAAAATAAATGATACTACAGTATATAGAAAGACAAAATCTATCAACTGAAGCATACATTATGTTAATATTCATGTTGTGTGTATTTTCTTGTCTATGCAGCAAATGGTCAATAAATAATGTAATTCTGTGAATAACAAAAGAATTTTGTGTTGACATAAAGCCATGCAATTTATCTAAGGATTGATTAGTAAACCAGAGTTTGTCTAAATGCTTTTTTCCAAGACCTTGCGAGTATTTACACACAAAAAATGCATGATATTCATCTTCTACAAGAAATAAATTACTTCAATAAAAAAAATTACACAAATGATATGAAGCAGTAAGACCATAATATCCACCAGTCTCTATAAAAATGTTATGACTAGAACATCTGGATCTCAAGAGAGCTTTGAGACATAAAATAGTAGTCCTTCTCAACATTTAATAGTGTTTTATAATTTTGATAATACCTACAGTTTGAAGACTGCTTGATATTATCATACCAATTTTGACATATGCAATCCTTCTCTTTTTGAGAAAATGTGGTTACAAATGCACTAAAAATTTCAACATCTTGTGAGATCCATATTTCATGTTATTTTCACTGTTTGCAAGTGATACATTTTCAGTTCTTCCAGTTTGCTAAAGAATGTTCATTATTAAACGCTTTAACTTCCCATAGAATATCAGAGATAGTCATGTGATGTTATTCAAGCAGTGTACATAGAAAGCAGTGTATATTATGTACACTGTGTGGCAAGGCATGGATTAACCCAGTTATCATTCATATGTTTGGAAGAGTCATTGATATTAACTTGACTTAATCTATATCTATTTGATTTACCATTTTAAATATAAACCTTTCAGCTACTTAACCATAATACATGTATACAACAACAAAAATATCAGTGACATGTTTTATATGTATAGCAAAATTGGGTGTTGAAAAATGAATACGCTATTTCTGTAAGATAGACTTGTCCTGGAAGAAAAACACTGTTCCGTTATATTGTCCATGTACCTTTAGGCTTTTGTTTACGAATAGAAAAGTTTATTTTGATCATGCAACATTGTCATTTCAGCTTTGGAAAGATTAGGGTGCTGACCTGTGGAATTTAGTAGCTGCCTTAATATAATTATTTATTTCATCTGATTATCCTACACTTGGTGATTTCTGTGGACAAACAGGTGTGAAATGGTGAAAGTTATATTTGGTCAGAAAATGATGAAAACCACAGCATGTATAACTTTAAAGTTTTGAAAATATGCTGAAAACTGATTTTGAAAAGTGAAATAATGTTTGTATTATTGATGAAAACTGGTAGGATACCAGTAGCTGATACCACTGCAATTCCATTTTGGGACAAATGAGCAAATCTTTTTACACTCTGCATCATCTTGCTAACTTTAAATAATTTAGTTGAATACATGTAGTTTGTGATGAGAGTGGTGTTAATGCCTGCAAGTGATTTTAATTGGGCAGTCCCCTGCCTGCAAGTGATTTTAATTGGGCAGTCCCCTGTGAGGTGCTTTTGCTCTATTTACACATTTATTATAATATCAGACTTGTACATTACCATATCAAAAATTTATGTAGGTACATGTATCAACAAAATTTAAATCATTGATATTGAATGCTCATTTTTATTTCAGATTTGATGAGAATATTTTGAAATTAATGTTTTGTTGTACAGTATATATTAATTTAAAAAAATACTTGAATTTTTATTAACTAAACTGTTACTACTGCTAGTACATGTTTGTAACAAAATCGTAACATTTTCTTCCACAGGTTTTGCGGCATTCAAAACATGTTCTTCCACATGTAGCAAGGTTTTGTCTCATAAGCACATTCTTGGAAGATGGCATTCGTATGTGGACACAATGGTCAGAGCAGAGAGACTACATGAACTTATCTTGGGGATGTGGCTATGTTTTGGGAACATGCTTCGTCATCTCCAATTTATGTGGGCAGCTTGGAGGATGTATAATGGTTCTTAGTCGACAGAAGGTCTCAATAGCATGCGGTATACTTTTTGGGATCATTCTTCTTCAGGTAAATTTAAAGAGTTTATTCCAACAAAAATATTTACAAAATTGTATATATCCTAGAAAACCTCACTGTTTTTAATTTTTAGACCACCATAAGACAGAATATTATGTTATGATATTGTCTGTCCATCTATCTGTTCCTATGTTCCATGTTTCATTTCTGCACAATAACTCGAGTTCTCTACTGTCTACCATTAACATACTTTGTAAGTACCGTAATCACGGTAAGTCTTGGGACACCATAAGTCTTGGACACCCTTAATTATTTTCAAAAGTAATTTTTTTATGACCTATAAAAGTTTGGACACGAAGTTAAAGCAATTTTTTCATGTACTATAAGTCTTGGGACACCTAAAATATTTTTTTTTCTTCTACTGATCGATCGGCGTATTTTATCGATTGTAATCTCATGTAAAATAAACAGGACTTCGTGGTTGAGGGACTCTCATTATGAATTATTACATGGAAATATTATAAATTATTACAATTTGTTTGAAGAGTCAATAAATATATTGAATTTTCTGTTTTCTTATAATTTCTATCAAATTAAAATATGTATAATTTAATCAGACGATAACAAGAACTGAGCATTAGCGGTATGTTATACCCATTCAGCAATAACTTCTCCCTATTGTGCTTTAGTTTACTATTGTCAGTTTATGCATTATTGCATTAAAATTGTCGAAAGTCACCTGTAAATTATTGGGGAGTTTTTTTCCCTGAAAATGGAAATACCTAATTCATTACAATGTGATACCAGGATGAGAACAATGAAAATGGTGTTTATTTAGACTCTAGCATTTATTGTACGCATGTTTACATCATGGCGTCACCACGTGCACATTGAAGATTTTACTTGTGATGAATGAAGTACATACATTTGATTCTAATCATAGGCACCTCTACACTAAACTTAAATAATATCTTTAAAATACGATAAGGAAGTTTAAGAAATAATGCTTTTAAAATAAAAACTTGGTGGTAGTTTGCTTTGATGTAAGCAACCTTAAATAAGTCCTGTTTACTCAGTTACGGTAATCGTGCTAATATTATGCAGTAGAAGCCAATCACACATCAAAGTACCGGCATTGCCACCGGACAAAATTCCTCTTTACCCAAGCCAATTTCAGGGTTTTAACAATTAACTGGCCTGGATTGCTGTCGGAAAACAAAAGACAAATCCACCAATTATAAACAAAGGAGACACCAAAACAACCAGCTTGCCAAAATCAAAAGTTGAATGAATAATGCATGGAAACTTATCATTTTGTGAAGCCGAAACACTAAACTAAAATGGATCAATGATGCTCTTAATCGATCTATTCAGAATTTTAACATATATTATATATGACAAGTTATTTGAATTTATGCTGGTTATGTGCTTTACAAAATTAAACATGCGTGCCTTTTCATATAGATTACATCACTTTGTAGGATCGCTTATACCACTGAAAAACAGTAACTGTTGAGCACGTGAATCCAAATAAATGAAACAGCAATGAACGTGTAGCTGAAATGTAATCTGGAGGAATGCGATTTGGTAAAAATGATGAATAAAGCAAAAGCTGCATCGAATATTTTTGGGAATAAACAAGGATATAAGTGACGCCAAGTACGATTTGCACTGTGTAAGTACTGCACACTATAGTACAGGTCTTCCCTTAAATGTAAGCGGCCCGTGAATTATGAAGTCTTTATTTACCTTTATTTTAAATCATGTTGGAGAAATCTGAAAATATGCACATGCAAAATAATAACATAAACAATCATAGTAGTGTATAACAGTTTATTGACGAATGACGTGGTAATTGAACGAGCTGGTCACTGCTGTGTGACGTATGTCGATCTTCCCAATTTTGTCTTTACATTTTTTTGTGTCTATAAGTTTTGGGATACCAAAAATTTTATATATTTTGCAGGCATATAAGTCTTGGGATAAGAAAAAAAAAATTATTTTTTCGTGTCCCAAGACTTACTGTGATTACGGTAGCTCACATTTGGAGAGTAAGGAAAAAAATCGATTGATTTTGGGCTCGAAAGGTCAAGGTAACATGGACTGAAGGAAAGAAAACTGTTTCCACACAATAACTTGTATACCAGTTACCTTGAACAAATTTTGTAAATGGCTTGCATTTTAGATTTTAAAAAAAGACACCTATTGAATTTGGGGTTTAAAAAATGCAAAGGTCAAGATCAGCGAAAAATGGTTTCCATATGATATCTTAAGTTTTTTATCACCTACTTTGACCAGATTTTTGCATGGTTTACATATGAGATAAATAAGGCACCTATTCATTTTGGGGTATAAAGGCCAAGGTGACAGCGACTGAAAGAAGGAAAAAGGATTTCCACAAAATTACTTAAGTTCTGTACCACATGCCTTGACCAAACTTTGTGAATGGCTTGCATTTGAGAGAAGAAAGGCACGTATCGGTTTTGGGGTCAATAGGGCAAAGATGAAGCTTGCCAAGACTGAAAGAAGAAAAATAGTTTCCACAAAGTAACATTAGTTCTTTGTCTTTTACCTGGACCAAATTGTGTGCATGGCTTGTATTTAACTTTAGGAAAACACTTTAATGATTCTGGTTTCAAAGGTTAGGTGTCTGACCAATGAAAGAGGGTTTTACATAAAAGAGTCTGACCAATGAAAGAGAGTTTTACATAAAAGAATCGGACCAATGAAAGAGGGTTTTACATAAAAGAAGTTGAATAATGCTATGTATTATATCATGAGTATGTAATGTAGTATTTATGGTAGTCTTGTTGAACATGACAAATACATTCTGTGGAATTCCAAAGTCCCAAAAAGTGTACATAATAAGGTTTGATTATAACTAACAATTCCTGGGTTATCCCTCATCCCTGAATCTTTTGTTATTGGGAGGGTTTACATTAGGATATGTTAATATTCAGAGTTTTGCTTGCACCTAAGAGATATATTTTAAAACAAAAGAAAAAGTGTATTGTCTTTCATAACATTTGGCGGATGCAGTTTAATTCACACCATAATCCCTGTTTGATTGTGAGATTGCCAGTTCCTACATTAGGTCACCACTTTTACATGTGACTAGTCTGGTTTATAGTCTATTTTATTTAAGTGACCTGTCTAATACGTAGCCTCACCAGTCAACCTTAGATAATGGGAATATAGTGTTACCCTTTTCCATCTGTCCGTATGTCTGTTCATCACACCTTGGTTAAAATTTGCATTTAGGTCCGTTCCTAAGGCATTGCAAGAGCCGTGCAACTTTGTAGATGTATTTTGGTGAGTACCACACATATCAACCAAAAGTAGGTCACTGTGGCCTAATTTTCACATTCCAGTCGGCTAAAACACGGTATTGGTGCTGAGAGTAGTCTCACTCACTTAAAAAATTGAAATGTTTGATAGAACATTTCAATGAAGCTCATTATATACCCTAGGGTGTCCCCTAGTCAGATCAAGTTAGATTTAGCTTGAACATGCATGCGATTTTGTTTAACCATTATTTCAATTCATTGGTATAACAACAGTTACAGACACTACACTTGGTGTATAACATGCAAGAAAAACAGCATGAAAACTTTAAAACTTTATTTTTTTTCACAGTAACATCAGTAACAGGATATCAACATTTAAAGTAAACAACATAACTGGAAGTGGTAAACAACTTAATAACAAAATCAAAACATCTATGACAAAGGTATCACTAAGAAAAAAAACCTAACCATGAAACTTTTGCATAACAAACATAAAAGACATAGAATAATCTTATTTAGGCATTTATCTAACACCAAGAAGAATATTTAAACAAACAAAATCATTAATACTGGCCAAAAGTATTGCAAACTTCCATAAGAGTCAGAAGTACATTGTCCATAAAATTGGTTACAGACACTACAAAACTATAGCATTTCAATACAGCTGCAGAACCATACATATCTCCATAAAATTCACTTCAAAAATAATTCAACATGAACACATTGACTAGAATTATTCATTAAATGAATGTTGATTAGTTAATAAAATGATAAAACCACATTGTAACAGGTATATGTCCAATACTTGTGTTAAAATTATGAACTGGTAAATAGCACTTGAAAGTTTAATACTAAATAGTGTTTGTAAGAGTAAAATATTGAAGTATAATGAATGTTCAATAAATCATAGTCACTAAAGTATTGTTCAACCCAAGGTGCTGACTCAAACACAGACCCATATGTGATTGATCTTAAGGTTACAGACACTACACATTAAACCTTGACTTTATATTGTCATTTCAAATAGAAGTGCTTATGATTTTTTTCCAGATTTGACTTGAGCTTAGACAATTCAGCTGCATTATACTTGAAATGACCCCTTTCATTGACTATTTGTGGAGCTTTTACCCTGTACAAGATAGCATCTAGAGCCTCTTGTGAATAATCATCTTTTTCAGGCCAAACATACATGTTGCCAGACTTTCTCATGTATTTAAGTCTAACTTCGTTATGAAGAATGTCTATTACTTCTGCTAAGTATACATCTAGAGGTCCCTTCTTTGGCTTAAGTCCTACAGCAACAAATTCTCCAGGGTGGTATTTCTCTATTGGTTTCTCTGTGTTGGTTGGTGCTTTTTTGTCAACTTTGATCTTCTTTGTCACAATGTTTTGTCTTTCTGTTGACTTCCGTTTCTTATTAGGCTTTTCGCTTGTTGCTGAGTTATGATCTTTCTGGTTACTTCCTTGTTTTCTTTTCTTGTCATTATTTTCTATTGTTGATGGATTCTTGTCTTTAAGTTGTTTTCCTTTCTGACTTAAATTATCTTTATTGAGTACTAACTTTCTCATTTCCCAGGCATTAACATTTTCGCTGAAGTTGCATCTCCCGTCAACCTTCATGCATTGCTCACAATAACAGCTCAGATTTCTTATGCTCAGTTCATAATCATTGCTTCCTGACTTTACAGCATGTAATTTTCTTGTACCTTGCAGTGTTTGCACATCAGTTTCTTCTCTATTTCTCTCAACATCTTTAACAAGGATGAACTCCCTTCTCGAAACTGTTTTAGCTTCATTATCTGTATTTTCCATTTTCAGTTTCTCTGTACAGAAATGATATACATCTTCTGCACAACCTATCACCTTTCTATTGCTGATTACAGCTCTGTAGCAAGCATTCTTGACTGTCGCACCGAGACCATCGCAAACACTCTTTCCATGTGATGTTTCGAAATAATTTCGTGTTACAGATGGCTTTTTCCTCAGACTTATGTCAGCAAAGGCTTTCTTCCCCTTATACTGGGCAGCACAGCCATCTGTCCACTCATGGATCTCCTCTACTTTCACACCTTTCTTCTTCAGAATTTCTATAGCTTTGTTCTCAAAAGTGATAGCTAAGTCTGCATCATGTTTGGTTTCTTCACTGATGCCAATAATGGCATGCTTTATCTTGAATTCTTTTTCTCCCTGTTTTTCTGTATAGTAACACATGATTGGATGTATTGTAACTTGGTTCCTGTCGAAGAATCCAGATTGTACTTCACTTTGAAAAACACACCCATAGTTCTCACTAAAGTCCATGACCATAGCAATAGAACCCTCACCAATTCTATCAACACAAATTCCCATCTGTTGCTGTTGCCATTTGGCCCTGAAAACGTGCTCTGGATACTCTTGTATGTCAGTTTCTAAGCATGTAATTAATGTTTTTATGTCTGTTTCTTTAGGCACACAGGAGACGCAACGCTTTACTTTATCATCTTTTGCTATTTCTATACTTTCCCATTGATGCCATGATATCTGCCTGTCACTATACTTTTCAACAAATGGTTTAAGGTAACTCTGCAAACATTTCACACCGCATTGTTTGCATTCTCTTCTTAAACATTTAATAGCTGGATTGGTGTCGTATTTACAAAAAGTAGCATCACTTAAGCTTTTCTTATCTACTGAAATTTCATCCAAATCTCCATTTTCTTTCACTGCTTTTTTTACATTTGTTAGTGCCTCACTTTTTAGGGCCACGTTACAGCACTTTTGGCATAAGCATAATCTTCTGCTTGTTACAGACACCTTTTTAACATTCACTGGTTTCAATTTAGAAAATGAAGTTAATCCTATTTTGTGACTATGGTTCCTTAACTTGTAGTCTTTGTAGGCTTCTTCTAATGTCATAGTCATCACATGTTTTTGAAGTATTTCTTTTTGACCACCTTTTCTTACTTTCACAGTTTCACGTTTATTAGGCACTTCCCTACTGATTTCTGGACTTAGAAAAAAATCTTTCACAGATTTCTTTAATGGAGAGTTAAGTGCATCCCTTCTTCTTTTTCTTTGTTTCGTCTCCCACCATGTAGAACTAGGTTTTTGCCCTTTCACTGATACTTTGAAATACTTTTTTAGTCTGTGTCTTTTATATTTCTTCAGTAATGCGTCACAAATGATGTTGTATGCATGTTTCTTTGCACCCCCTTTCCTTGTTTTCACTTCTGAAATGCTCTCTGACACAGATTGTATAACAGTATCTGTCAATTCAAGTTTTTTTCTGCAATCCGGTGTCATTATCATTATATTCCTATTTAGAAACTTTGATGTTGATGGAGATTCAATTAATTTACTTATGATGACTGCTTTTCTCTTTGGGGTATTTGGTAATACTTCCTTTACCTTTTTTAATTGTCTGTACAGAGTTGCTTTAGGTAACACTTTATTCATTGGTGAATCTCTGGCT
This sequence comes from Margaritifera margaritifera, assembly GCA_029931535.1. Classification (NCBI taxonomy): domain Eukaryota; kingdom Metazoa; phylum Mollusca; class Bivalvia; order Unionida; family Margaritiferidae; genus Margaritifera; species Margaritifera margaritifera. The sequence goes on from JAQPZY010001617.1 coordinate 4,673,572, forward strand.
GACCCAGTATTTCCTATTTCACAATCAGTCTGAATACACTCTTGCTGTATACTTTCATTCAGTTTGATACGCATTCTCCATGCTTGGGTTCTTTTCACAGCTTCTTTCTTCTTTCTACTTAATTCAGCAGTTTTCGGACTTCTTAAATCAACACTCTTATTAACCGATATTGCCAGGGCTGCTTTTTCTTTCTTTTTCTGGCGATACCTTTTCATTTCTTCACGTTTTTTCCTTCTTAATTCTTGTTGAAGATTTGAATCGGAAAGTGATTGCTGTTTTTTTAGTAGTCTTGCATCTTTTCTTCTTTCTCTATCAACCCTTTTTAGCTCCTCATGTTTCGCCTTATTTTCCCTCTGTTTTTTTCTCCAGGCTTGTACCTTTAGCCTCGTCTTCTCCCTTCTAGCTTTAATCTTCTGTTCATCTTGTTCTGGCTTATCTTTGCTTCCTAAAAGCAAACAACTTCATTCTCATTTTTGTTCCTCTATGTATACGGATGAAATTTAGACTTTACAAAACATACTTGTAATGAGTACGCAATATGCTTTCATACATAAGCAAACTGGAATAACCTGTAGATTCTTAAAGAAAAGTATCTGATTGAAAAAGAAATAGCATAAAACCTGATGATTATTCAATGTTCTAGCATTTACAATGATTGCACACTTTCCTTAATAATGTAAACAACAGTCGGGTCAATTCACATGTCTAGTAGTGTCTGTAACCATTTGACAATATCAGCAATGTATCCAATACTAAGTCTGAGCTCATTGAATTCTCATAATATTTCTGTTTGAATTTACTAGTCTAATGATATGGAATGCAAAAATACTCAGTTTCAATTGCATATTGTAAGAAATCACTGAAAATGTTGCCTGTTATCAGAAATCTAGATGAAAGAAACTATAAATATACCAAAATATTACAAATTGCAGACAGACAATATGTCAAAATTTAGCCTTACACATCAATACTGTAATAGGAAACATAATTTGGCTTCATTTTTTTAAAAAAAAACAGGGATAAAGTCATAGACAGTATAAAAAGGGGATATTGGTTACAGACACTACAATTTAAGAGTGTGGTTTACCATTCAATACAAACTTACCAGAGTTGTTCCCAGAGGTTTGCTTTTGTCGTCTTCCCATGTCTTAGGGATGTACCATGGTAAAGAACAGAAAAAGTAATTAGGCAGCTTCTTCTAGGATAAGAAATTCAGGTTACATTGTCTTGTAGTAAATTACTCAAACAGACAGTGCTGCAAGAATGATGCAATATTCAATCAAGAGAGTTATTGCATCACTTTTTTGCTCTTGGCTGCAGAGGTAAATAGATGATGCAACATTACATCACATAAGATGGAACTTTCTATTGAGAAAAACAATGTTTTAATGACAAGTAGAACAATACTTTTATCTTTCATTTTTATACCTGTTTGTGTAGTGTCTGTAACTTTTTTTATTGAGTTGCTGTTTTTTAATGGTACAATACAGCACCACCAATTTTGGCCAACTTGGACATCACATGGATACACATGAGCCTTTGTAGGATTTATACTTTTCCATAATGAAACAACAAAATTATTGCCATATAAACTTGTAAAGGTTACAGACACTACAAAATTTAGAACTGGAAAGTTTGACAAAGAACAAGCTCTCAATCGAATATCTTGGCTAGCCATGTGATTTAAATGGTTTTACTACTTATTATAATATAAAGTCGAGTTCTAGATGTCAATAAAAGTTATAATGAATGTTATTTTGTACAAAATGTTGGCATATAACAACAGATTAGTGTTTGAATTTCAGTGTTGAAACAAAACTTCTACTGACGGTATTTTGCTTATAAAATCCATAATATTTTACCGATTTCTTTAATTCAAGAAGCAATATTTGCAGGATAGAATTCCGCATACAACCAGACCAATAAATGCATAATTTCAGTATGATATTTAGAGAATTCTCTATTTTATATTCAAGCTTTTTTCGAGTGAGACTACATAACGCTCAAAAATGGCCATTTTTAGAGCTTGTTTCCATGCATATCTCAACAATGGGTTACACTAACCTCTTGAAATTTTCAGGAAAGTAAGAGAGGTATATGCCAGGCTTACCAATCTTTAAAATTGGTTCATATCTTGTTTAATTTTTCTATTTCATGCATATAACATGAAAATTCCTTTATCAGCACCAATACCGTGTTTTAGCCGAGTGACTTTGGTTTAGTTTTGAATTTTGAGTTTTTCAGACATTGGTTGCCCCAGAGGCATGCAGCTTGGTACATGGATGCATCTTGATAAGTTAACATATAATATAAATCCCTAATAGAACAGTCAGTATTCCTCATCAAAATTTAGCCACCTGTGCTCCTTTTTCCATTTTAGCTCCTTTTTATGTGTGCCCCTTTCATATTCTCTATTTGTAGCTTCTCAGCCTTTTCCTTTTTTCCCAAAACTCTATTTTCCTTCTCTTTCTCTGATTTGGACCCATACAAAAATGGCATTTGACAGTTAGGACCCAAAAAAAAATGACATTTGACATTTCACTTGTGTGTTTGACACTTGTAAGCTATTGATATGCTAATAAATATAATAATATTTCAAGTGTTTTCCAGTGGGTAACATCTTACTTTGTCTCAGGTTTAGTGTTAGATTAACCTTAATACTCGGTTATGGGGAAAATCTTCCAAAATGTACATTTTCATGCTTTTTGTTGAAAATTATGTGTAGTTAAAAAATCTGCAGTCTTTCCAGTGGCCCTAGTGTTTAACACTTTTTATTATATTTTTTTGTTACACTCCCAGTTTTTCCCTACTTTTTCCTAAATGGCCCTACAATTCCTCTTTTGTTAAAATTGTATGTTGAAAATCAGTTACACACTGCATTAACAGTTAGCTATATGGAAGCAAGTTCAGATATGGTCTCTGATGTGGAGCTGGGTGTTTTAGAAGATAGAGGCAACCTGAACAAAATGATAGCTAGCATGAGAGTAAGAACATACTTTTTTCACGTTTACAAAAGTAAGTCAAGTACAGGTTTTATTTGTTCTGTAATTACATACATTTCATACTACAGTAAAACCTGTCATGAGCGACCTCTGCTATGAGCGACCACCTGTCATGAGCGACCACAATCGTAATGCACGGATCGATTTTATATAAACGCACTGTCGTGAGCGACCACCTGCAGAACGCGACCAGCGACCGCGATTTCTTGGCAAAATATGCATTTCGACACTGCTATGAACGACCGCATCACAAAAACAGAGATAAACACAACTGACCTTTATTTAACTCTTTGTAACCACGACCGCTTAAGAAGTGAAGACGTTAAAAACAAAATCAAAAACTTAAAAGCAAATTAGGCTGGCTACCGGCTTCTTGAATTGTACAGCTCATGCATGTAGTGTCATATGTTATAGATTGTAAACCAGACTAGAGTACATGCCGATTGCTCATTTGGAAATACCTTGGCTATTTCTGCGAGACAAAAGTATGATCCATAGGATTTCCCGCCAAATTGCGTATGGCAGCTTGTTCTAAAATAATACTGCAATGAACGACCCTATCGCGAGAACTGAGACAAACACCACTGACGTTTATTTTATCCTTTGTAACAACAACCGCTTCCAAAGTAAAGACTGTTCTAACAAAAAAAAAATTATAAAAACAAATTAGACTGGCTACCGGTTTCCTAACTTTTGCAGGTCATGCATGTAGTTTCCTTTGTTCTGGACTGTAAACCAGACTAAAGTACATGTCACTAACTGCCATTGTAGTGCCAAAGTCAATATAGCGGTCGCATACATCATTTTTCTTTGGAGTTAATCCGTAATGCCTGGGGTGAATGAGATCTTTGTCTTTAATACCAGTAGGTGAGAATCGTTTTCCGGATTCGATTGTCATTGTAAAAGGCTTGTGTTGTTTGTTGGGGTGTTTTTGATGTTACAGAGATTATAGCCCACACACCAAACCGTCATATGCTCACCTTAGTGCAGCTGGTTACACCCTCTGTTTATAGAGTTAATCCCTTTGTATCATCGGTGAATAAAGTCTTTGACTTTTGTCTCTAAATAAATTTATTCTGTTTCTGGATAAATTAATTGTGTCTTTTTATTTCATTCATTGGTACATATACATTGTAAATGTATTCCATATTTCCCCAAAGCTTGATCAAAACCGCTACAGTCGTTATTACAGTTGATCCCTTATAACATTAACACCTAGTACTTTAATAACAATGGCAGAACCTCCAATGAAAAAGAAACAAATTCTAACATTGGAGGAAAGAATTAATGTGATTGAAAGAAGTGAAAAATGGGAGACCGTTTGCAACATAGCAGCCAGTTGAAACGTCGGAAAAACTCAAATTTAGGATGTTATAAAAGACAAGGAGTCAATTAGAAACGAACTCATATGCTAATACTAGTACAAGTACGTGTGATCTTCAAATATAAATGTGATTTCAAAATAAGCCATCCCCTTTCAAAGAGTACAGAAATTTGTATTGCAAACACATATCTTCATTAAACCTTTGCCTTATGGAGTTATGATATATAAATGTGAGCAGCAGAACGTGACAGAATATTGCATTAGGAGACAAGGGGTTCCATTTAAAGGGACCGTGCCCACTATATACCATTTCAAAGAACTCCAGTTTATTTTCAAAGAGTTATTGTTCATAATTTTACCAAAAATGGGGATCTGAAGTATTTATTTTTGGAATGTGGCTTATATAAAATAAAAATTACAAAATATGCAGAGATCATGCCTGTCTGTTTGAAGCACAGTATTTTCGTAATTCTTTCCAATTGTCATCATTTGTTTTCTTTTTCTCTCTCGATATATTGATGACCACGTTGACTATAGGTGTAACAACAGTCATTTCAGTTTCCTGAATTTTCCACACTGCATTAGCGTGTTCTTTGTTCAAGTGATATAGCACTTCCACATACATACATTGTGTATTAGGGACAGGTGATACCAGGACCAGCTTTTGTAAGGGTCATACTTTTAAGTGCAATTATTTGTAAACAGTAATATGGAAATTTGAAATAAACAATGAATATGTGGTTTTCAGGTATGGAAGATTAAAAAGAAAACTTTGAAGAGAATTGTCCATAGTTGACCTTTGATTGTCTCCTGTAGTACCATAAATTTACTTTTAATTCACTTTCAGACCGTTGCATACAGCATTCTTTGGGACATCAAGTTTTTATTTAGGTAAGTAAAACAATGTTGAAGTTGTACATAACACTCGTTTGGCAAAAAACTTGAATTTACAAGTAATAAATTGAACATCTTGCAGGGTCCATATCAGACACTACTTTCTGAGCAAATGGATGTCTGTCTAGCCAGATTAGTTCGAAGTTGGCAAAAATAGGGAGAAGTGAATTTAGAATGTTCAGAATTTTTAATGTTCAAAATAGTCACTATAAACTTCTGATGTTGCATATTTTCATGTCAGATGATTAAAATGCAAAAATGTGTTCCTATGAAGTTAGTATGTTCATTATTATGTTTTATACAGATTTATTTATTTGTATATTTTTGCATCTGAAACTGTGAAATTCCTACCATGAAGTGAGTGGAATTCAGTGCTATTGCAGCCCCAAATTAGCATCATACCATATCTCATTAAAGGTTTATAGGCTGAATACTAGTAAAAACTAAATGAATCTATTCAATATTTCCTTTCACATGGTTTATTTTAGTTTGTTCCCTTGGACCAGTGACCCTTATTTTGCATCTTGGGTACAAGAAAGTTCCGTCTGTGGAACCTGTAAGGCACATAAGAAATCCCAACGAAAATAAAGATAAAATATCATTATGGTTGATTCTAGACTGACTGAAATAAAATGCTTTCCAGGCTTACTGATTTGAGTTGGCTCAATGCCAAAGAAGTCAAATAAATCAATTCCATTAGCTGACAGAAATGTTTTACTGATATTTATCATTTTGGGCACCAATCGAGAGTACACAGTTGACGACCATTGGTAGAAAATGTAAAGAAGAGAAGATGAAATCTTTAGAAAAGATACTTCTGCCTTTAGTTCCAGAGTAACATACATGGAGGAAAAAATGTTGACTCAAATGTCCAAAATAAATTCCAGAGGGGAATGGTTACTTGGACATGAGGAATTCAAATCCCAGTATGGAAGGCTTGCAACAGGGGAGCCTGATAATGATGGCAGGCACTCTGGTCATGAATTAATTTCTGCAATATTCACTTTTCCAGCATTATATACTTTGAATGAGTTGTTGCTGAGACACACTGTAGCACAGTTTTCTACATTTTTCATGTCCACTAAAAAACCATGTCCTGAACAGTGAAAAAGGAAGTAATAGAAAATCATGCTGTTATCTGACTCTACAATGACTGATACAAAGCATTAAATGCTGGAAAAGTGAATATTAAAGCATGAAATTAATAAATGCACAATGCAGGTGCCTGTGATAATGATATGTCTATGAATTTCTTTAATAAATGAGATACAGATAAGTATATTTGCGACCCCTAATGTTTTTTTTAAAATGACCCCACCTTTTGACCTGGTTAGGGACCAGTGGACCCCACCTTTCCATTTCTGGAATGAACACTGATCAAATGATAAGTAGGATTAGAGAACTTGCACAACAAATGTCATCTATTTTCCATAGCTACCTGTTGTTAAGGTTGCCATATAATTCAGTAACGAAATTGTATCACAACTTTGCAAATTCAGATTAATAAAATATACTATTTTCATAAAGTTTCATTAGTATTATTTTGTTTTACATAAATTGTTGGAGATTGTTTATAATCGTGCAGATTTTGGAATACTGTCCTTTATACTCACTTCTCCCTATTTTTGACATAATTGTGCAGCTTCTCTCTCTCTCTCTCTCTCTCTCTCTCTCTCTCTCTCTCTCTCTCTCTCTCTCTCTCTCTCTCTCTCTCTCTCTCTCATGCACCCACACAAATACATACAAATATCCACAAATACAGACATGTTCACGGATGATTCACTTCCTTTCTGTTAAATGTTCTCTCACACGTGAAATACATAGCATTTGACTCGGTGAATAGTGGAGGGCTCAAGATTATTAAATCTGGAAATCTGGAAATTCTTCTCTAGCATGCATTTACATACGTACACGTACGACATACTTCAAAATAATTCAGTATATCATTTTTCTATAACTGTTTTTCTTTTTATTTGTAAGAAAAAATACAGAACCATAATTGTACGTAACTTCTGAAATATTGATATATTTTTTCACATCGGAAATCTGTAGCTTGACTTGACTCCCCAAAATTTGACCTGAGGGTTCCTGATTCCCCATTTTAAATTTCTGTTGAGAACATTGCAGTTTTAACATTATTGTTTTTTTGCATATAACTCCCAAGTAAAATTCTTTTATTTTGCTTTTAATATGTAACACATTGTTATCATATGAAGTATTGTTTTATTATAGGAACCTGGCTCTTGCTGGTGGTGTTTTGCTGTTGTTAGCCGAAACCAAGGCAGAAGGTCGCAGTTTGTTCGCTGGTCTACCATCAATGGGAGAGAACAACCCCAAACAGTATCTTCAACTTAGTGGACGCATTTTACTGGTTCTTATGTTTCTCACCTTGATAAGATTCGAGGCAGACATTTTGCAAATCATCCAGAACCTAGTTGGCACAGCATTAATAATTCTAATTGCAGTAGGCTACAAGACCAAGTTGTCTGCCCTTGTTCTGGTGCTTTGGCTGACATTTCTGAACTTTTACTTCAATGCATGGTGGAATCTTCCATCATACAAACCAATGCGAGACTTCCTTAAGTATGACTTTTTCCAGACCTTTTCGGTCATAGGAGGTCTGCTTCTCGTAGTTGCCTACGGTCCTGGTGGCGTAAGCATGGATGAGCACAAAAAGAAATGGTGATGAATATGAAGGTTAATTTCATTGATTAACTTTACACGGAATATGGAAAGAGACTGAAACTGTTAGGTGATTGGGAAGACTTGTCTGCTTTGTGTTCATGTATATGTTAAATTGATTGCCAAGAAATTAAAATTAATCCTTTGATTAAATGGTTTATCCAGTTGGAGCTTAAGTATCCAGACACTAACAGAAAAATGCGTCTTAAGAAGTCTTCTGTTTCAATGTGGACATTACTTTGGTGGAAAATGCATCATGAAAAAATATTCCTTCTGTAGTCAAAAAAAGTTGTTGTCTCATACAGTTACAAGATTATCCTCAGTCTTTTGTTAGATGCACCAATAAACAATCATGTATTAAGGCGGAGTTTGTAGCGCAACCGGTGTTGAAGAATAGCAAAACACTGCAATATATTTTAATGTAAAGGAGAACATTTGCTTTCACTGGCCAGGAGATTACTAATAAATGAAGCCTCCAATTGACATTAATGATATTGATCTTTGTTAGTATCATAAACATGATATTGTATAAAATCTTAATGTCACATGTGTAGGTCATTTGTTTTCTATGTGTGACTAAGTACTAAACCTTAGTATTATCTGTAAGGTATTTAATGTTGTATTGTAGATTTATACATGTACATTCTACTACTGTATACTTTTTATCATGGTATGATCCATTGTTGAAAATTCTAAAGGATTGTGCATTCTAGAAGGGCATGGAGAAATGCTACCCTTTTTATTCAGTGAATTTCAGTTATTTAAATCAAAACTGGATGTTACTGTTATGTTGCATTTCATGTTTCATAAATAGACGTACTTAAATAAACTGATATTTCCTTGGCACCTGTTGCCTATCTTTTTTAAAAAAAAAAGAAAATTACTTGCTTTTTTCCTGTCATTTTGAGTATTTATTCTTTTGAGACTTAGTAAAGAAATACATTTTTACCATTCAATCGTGACTATATACTTGTATATCAGTTATGAGATATCTCTATTAGTACAGGCATTCAGTTTTTTTTTGAACAATTGCTTGCCCCCAGGCAACTGAAATGTATAATTTTACCTGCTGATTTAAATTTTCAGTTACATTTTTCCCAGCAGGTTACCAGCATCGGAATATTTGCTTGGTCTGTCAAACTAACTTGCCCCACACTGGGCAATGGAAAATTTGAAAGCCAGTAGTATAATGTGAGTTTTGCATCTCTTTCATTTTCAGCACAAAGCCAGCTGAATCACTGTCTACTATTCAAGTTGGATCCTCTTTTTTTGTGTGACTTGGTCATGTAGTTTGTTGTTTTACATTGTGAGGGAACAATACTGTACTACAGAGACACTTTTAAGTTGAAGAAGTTATTTGATTTGCTGAATGCATACCTGCCAACCATTACACTTTTGGCATCATAATTCTGCTTTTTTTCACCTTATTACGTCTTATGCTCGCCTGTATATGGATTACGCTTTTCTGGTACATTAAAAAAATAATAATAAAGCAATAAAAAGTTGCATTTGTTATTTTTATTATGGTCTCTTTAATCCCACACATCATATAAATCTGAGAATATTCTTTAAAAAAAAGAAGACTGCTGCGTAAGAAGAATGTAAGAGAAAGATACATTTGTCATCGACCTCCATGTACTTCCCTTATTTTCTATTTATAGCAGTTGTATGTGACCCATTTCCGAGAAAACAGATGGATTTCTTCAATGTGAAAATTTGTTTCACAGATTCATTATATTAATACACACAATATGGTAGCGGACCAGTGTATACTTTAAAAAAAGGCGGCAGATGTTAAGTGAAACAGGCTTTATTGATGTGACTGAACACTGTTAAGAGAAGATGGATCTTTTTAAACTTTAAAACATGTTGGATCAGAAAAAAAACAAATCAATAGTACCTTACAAATTTAGAAAGCTTAACATGAGAGGGGTAATACAACACTCAGGTTGAGCACATGGTAATGATCATTGCAGAATTTGTGGAGTTGACTTTACGATCACTCTGCGAAAGTTAGACATGTTGGACTAGTTAAAGTGAGTGTTGTGTATATATAACTTGTCAATATGTATTCTGGTACTAATCCACATGGATTTTGCCCATTTGTGACAAGAACTTTAACCAGCTGCAGATCCAGATTAGTAGCAAAACTAAACATATATTTTTTATACAGTTTATTGTAATTATGGCATTTAATATATATATATATATTACATATCAGATTACGCTGTTTTGCCACTTCGGTAACGCTTATACCTCTGTAGGGGTTGGCAGGTATGTGAATGCATGGGCCACATCTGGGTCAATTGAAAATAAGGCTGAAATATTTACCAAAATTTGTAAACAGGTACATGCTATACAGTAATCGAAATGATGCCGTTTAATCAAAACAATTCCAAACTCTACTTTTGCCGCATCTACTCGTGAGAATTAATGTACATCTGACAACTTTATATGGAAAACATTGACAGAGTGCATGCTGTACCTAGTTCTACTTGTCTATTGCTTTTTGCTATACATTTTCTATCTCCTATTATGACTAATTCGGTTTGTAACACTCATTGGGTGAATTTCAGTACATCTGACAAATTAGGTGAAATGTCCTGAGGATCGTTGTGATATTGTATCCCACTGTTACATATTGTATATGAGGACAAAATGGATAAATCATATTTGGTACATCGATTAAATACTCCCTTCTCTCATTAATGCTTCTGCCCTGGGATGGGGCCTTTGGTCAAGAATTATATTGGGGACCCATTTCTTTCATATTTTGGGTTCAAGTTTGCTTCATTATTTATATTTTTGTACATAATTAGTGATATTTTCATCAGCCATTACTCAGTTACTGCATATTTTGGAATGCAATATCATATAGTCAAGAATTTTAATGGGGACACATTATGGTTAAAGTTATTCTTTTTTATCACTTGTATTTCCATAGCCAGTTCACTTTATGTTTGGAATATAACATGACACACTGACCTTATTGATTTTACTACTTTCACCCTGGGTCAAGTTCCTGGGTCGGGCAATGGGGTCAATATGTAGGACACTTTTTGGTTCAAGTTTTGATTCCATCTAATGTTTTAAGCAACAAGTATTTTTCCAATTCACTGCAAAATTTGGAATAATACATGATCTCAAATTCTGCTTTCTCCCTCTTCTGTGTTGTTCCCTGGGTTACAATTATATCATGATGTCTGTCCATACATCTTTCTGCCTGTTACTAATTTGGTTTCTACACAATAACTTCAGTTGTCCACCATCTACAGGTATCAAACTTTCTAGATGGCTTGCACTTTAGGTAAGTAGGAACCATATCATTATCGGGCTTGAAAGGTCAAGGTCGCTGACTGAAAGAAGGAAAATCATTTCTGCACAATAACATTAGTTTTACATCACAGACATGGCCAAGACTTTGTGGATGGCTTGCACTTAGAGTAAGGAAGAAGTCCATTGATTTCAGGTCAAGGTGATTCTGAAAAAAGAAATTTTTTTTCAGCGCAAACAGTTATCAACACAGAGAACTATTAAACATGGGGTGAGCATATAATGTGCCAATTACTCTTGTGTTTTCTTCTAATACTTAAACAAATGACAATCCGCAAGCTCCACCAACCTACCACCAGCTGTGAGTCCAGCACTGTGTACTCGACTGAAAAATGTTACGCAAGATAAACTTTTAGGAGTTCAAGTTGATAATATGTTATAGTCGGAGCATATCAGTAATGTTACGAAAAATATGTCTAAAAATATCTGGTTACTATAAAAAGTAAACAATTTCTAACCTTTAACCACAGGATAATGTTTTATAAAAGTTATATTCAACCTCATCTGGACTACTGCAACGTCATATGGGGTAATACTTCTAAAACAAATTTGTTCAAAGTGGAAAGATTTTTTTAAAAAAACCATCAGAATTATCCTTTACAACAATGTTGACAATGTCCACAAATGTATGAATGATTTGAAGATCATGACTGTCTGTGAAAGAATATGTTTAAGAAAAGCTAAATTTATGTTTAAAGTTTCTAATGGTTCTATGCTATATAAATGATATGTTCAGTAAAAGTACTAATAATACCAATACAGATTCTGGTCTACCAATACTATGCTCTATGTAATCTAATAACTTTCTTCTTCCTAAGCCCAAAAGTGAGAAGTGTAAAAAATAGTTTGACTTTTTCGGGTCCAATCGTTTGGAACTGTCTACCTGAAGATGTTAAAAGAACCAGCATCAGTGCCTTCCTTTCATCACAGATGTTTGAAATGGATGCAATACAGATAATGTCTAAAACAGTTTATGGCCAACTTTGTTGTATATTTGCATATGTATATATTATATAAAATGTCTCTTGGTGTTTACTTGTGTGTGTGTGTATGAATGAAAAAGTTTTCAATCATGCATGTTTGTGTACACAATGCTCTGTGTGCTGAATCCATACTCGGTTGCTCTGGTGTACACATATCCATAATACCTTTTTTGTATGATGTTTTTTCCCCAGCTGCATTTTGTATATTTGAGGGCCACAAGGGAGATCAGTTTTTGTACTAATTGTGTCACCCTCACAAAATAAAGACTTGATTATTACATGTATTTATTATTATAACATTCCAATGGACTGCTACCCACTCTCAAGCCTTTTTCTGTTTGAATTATTACATGTATTTATTATTATAACATTCCAATGGACAGCTACCCACTCTCAAGCCTGGTTCTGTTTGAATTATTACATGTATTTATTATTATAACATTCCAATGGACTGCTACCCACTCTCAAGCCTGGTTCTGTTTGAATTATTACATGTATTTATTAGTATAACATTCCAATGGACAGCTACCCACTCTCAAGCCTGGTTCTGTTTGAATTATTACATGTATTTATTATTATAACATTCCAATGGACTGCTACCCACTCTCAAGCATGGTTCTGTTTGAATTATTACATGTATTTATTAGTATAACATTCCAATGGACAGCTACCCACTCTCAAGCCTGGTTCTGTTTGAATTATTACATGTATTTATTATTATAACATTCCAATGGACTGGTTCCGTTTGAATTATTACATAATAATGTCCAGGGTGCAAAGCTTGTCTGACTATAAAGTGGTCTGGATAACTGAGGGTGTGACACCTTGGCTAACTTTGCTGTTTAACATGTACAAATTCAGACTGCTATAACTTCACAATTATTTGTGCAGTTTTCATTTAATTTTTATTATGAAAATAAAACCTGAAATACTTTCTAATAAAGTGCTTAAATTATCAAAAGAAAATCAATGATTTTAAAGAAAATACTATGGTAATTTGTAGGCGTGGTTATCTGATTTGGTGATTCTTTAATTACCCCACGACTAATGAGTTTGCTGTTCTGTTGATTTGCAACATGGTATATGGTTGGAGGCTTTCGTTCTGAGGTTGAGGACCCCTTTACAGAATCTGTCTTGGCAATTCGTCAGTTAACTTCATAGCTGGAGTACAATCCCATACTTCCATTTTTCCCAATAGCACCATTGCTCCTGGGTTATGTCCACAGGTGGGGTTATGGGGTCAAGAAATGGAACACTGTTATTATTATTATTGTCTCCTGCCATTTTGAAGCAAAGGGGTGGGGTGGGGGGTGGACATAATGTCTGCACTTCCATCCATCACTCTTCCATTCCACTCTACATCTTTAAAGCCATTTGAGATTTAGGTATGAAACTGAATATACTTGTACGTCATCACTAGATGGTGTGCCTTGTACCACATTAAGGGTCCTCTCTTCAAGGTCAAGGTCATGGCTTGGTATTGTAAGTGTTCAATCACACTTTTCCCTTCTGCTCATTAACTTTAAGGCCATTTTAAACTAAGGGATGAAACTTGATACACTTATCCATCATCACTACAAGGTGTTTTGTGTGCCACATGGTGGTTTTATCTTCAGTGTCAAGGTCACAATTCAGTATTCTATATTTTCCATTACACATTCCCTTCTGCTCTATAGTTTTAAAGCTGTTTGAAACTTTGGGTATACTTAAACATCATGCCTCGAAGGTGTGTTGCATACTGCATTGGGTTGCTATCTTCGAGGTCAAGGTCACATCAATATTTTACATTTTGATCACACTTTACCTTCTGCTCTATAATTTTTAAAGCCCTTTGAGATTAAGGCATGAATCTTAATGTACTTGTACATCATCAGTAGGAGTTGTTTCACATACCATATTTGGGGTGTTATTTTCAAGGTCACAGGTCAGTGTTTTATGTTTCCATTACACTTTCCCATCTGTTGTATAACTTTAAAGCTGTTTGAGATTAAGGAATGAAACTTGGTATACTTGTACATTATCACTAAAAGGCGTGTTGTGTGCTATTTTGGGGGTCTTATCTGCAAGGTCAAGGTCATGGCTCAATATTTTGTTTTTCATTACACTTTCATTTCCACTGTAAATTTAGAGCTGCTTGAGAGTAAGCAATGCAACTTGGTATACATATATGTCATCATTAAGAAGTGCATTGTGTACTACATTGGGGTCTTATCTTCAAGGTCAATGTCATGTTATATGTTGAATTTTGCTACTACACTTTTTTAACAATAATTTAAGAGCATTTGAGAAGAAAGATTGAACTGTGGTGTAACTGTATTAGCATCACTTAAAGGTGCACCACATTGAGGGTCCTATCTTCAAAGTTAAGGTCACAGGTCAATAGTTTAGGTTCCAGTCACATTTGTCCTTCAGCTTTCTAGTTGAAGATAAATTGATGAAGCTTGGTATACTTATATATTGTCACTAGAAGATGTTGCACGTTTGAGGTCTTATCCTCAAGGTCAAAGTAATGGCTGAATGTTTTAATGTTCTTTTTCTGCTTTATATCATAAAAGTTGTTGGATGTACAGGGATGAACCATGGTATACTTAAGCTTCTCAATTTGATGGTATCTCATGTGTCACAGTCAAGGTTTTATCTCTAAGATCAAGATCACTGATCAGTTTTTTTAAAACCCACTTCTGCACTAAACTGCGAAAATGGTGTTTTCACACTTCTTGGGATTAATTTCATAACAAATTTAAGTGTAACAATTGAATTGAATTGCCAAGAGCAAAATCATGAAATAAAACGCATGCTATCCCAATGGACCAGGAGAATTTTGACATGTTTTGGAAAATTAACTGTTATAACGATCTTAGCTGTATCCGAGATAAATCACGATTCTCTATTTACCAAATCCATCAGAAAATACTAGTGAACTAAATCGAATTATCTGGGCTAAGTCGAATGATAAGCTCATAAAAAGACGTGCTCAAAAATATTCTAAATCCGGTTTGAAAATGTTTAATATTCAATTATTTACGATGGGTTTTTTGACAAGTTCTGAATATTTTCCTATTACTCTTTTGTTTCTTTGAGCCTGTAGATAAATTCAATGCCGATCAATAGACAAAATAACGTTCTATACAATGACCTGCAGCTGCATGTGCAGCACGCTGGACACCTGCAGATACATATGCGTGATGTAGCACATTATAAATGACAGTGACCTAAAAATGTTGGAGGAAAACAGTTCTGCTACTGAGCATAGAGCATACTGTAAAATCCGGGTGATCTTGGGGTACTCTCTGAGTTGGAGAAAGTTTACGGATGCAATTCTCAGTCATATCCTACAATTTTGAGGTGGTTTCATTGTTTTAAAGATGGCCATGAATTCATGGAATATGACTTGCGTTCTGGAAGACTTGTCAGCGATTGGTGAGCGTGATGTGGCTGCAGTGAAGGGGGCAATTGATGAAGCTGCTCAATACACAGTTGAAGATATTTATCTTGTCATGGGCATTAATTCGTCAGCTGTTTTTAATATATTGAAGAATCATTTGAAGCTCAGGTTTGTGCAAGATGGGTCACGCATTTGTTGACAGCTGATCATAAAACGACTCGGGTTGAAATCGCCAAGCAGCTACTCGCCAAATGTGAAAAGAGTGACCAGAGACGGTTGAATGAGATTGTCACACGTGATAACACATGGATTTACTTTTTTGAACCAGACTAGAGAAAAAACACAAAAATTTGGATCGGAGAAAACGAGCATAGACCACAAATCGCTCGATGTAGTCAGACTGTCAAGAGAGTTTCATACGCATTATTCTTCGATGCAAAAAGTTCGTTCGTCCAGGTACCTGTACCTGACTCAGCTAGTGGCACTGGACATTTTTATGCCACCAAAGTGTTGTCAAAAGTTGTGGAACACTACTGAACCATCCATCAGCGAACCGGTACCTGGGGTATCCATCCAATCCATGAAAACGCGCCAGTGCATAAATCTGCCATAGTGGCAAACTTCTTGAAGGAGCACAGCATCCAAAATTTGCCATATCCTCCATACAGCCTTGATTTAGCTCCATGTAATTTTTTGGCTGAATCCCATTATCAAAGATTCGCTGAAGGGCAGACGATTTGAAAGCCGCCAAGCGGTTGGAAATCCAGTTTTCCAGTGTATAAACAACATACCAAAAAAGGTAATACAAAATGTCGTTTTTAATAATTGAATATTCAGATTGTGAAAGTGTGCAGATGTGCCTTGGGAGTACGCTGAGGGGATGTACTGATGTACTGTTCACCAATAAAGTTGCACATGTCCACTAATATTTGACTTTTTTTTATTTTGAACCAGAATTTGTTAAAGAAAAACAAAAAAGTTTTTTTTACAGGTTTAAAGAACAGTCCTTGGAGAGATGCTTTATATAGTTGGTTAAAAATATTGGAAATAAATAAACATGAATTATGGAAACCTTTTCTTACAGAGTTAGTATGAATCAGTGTTAATATTAAGGTCGGAGGTCACAGGATTTTTTTTACAGACATATGTATCAACGTGGAATTAAGAGAATTAGAAATTCTGTAAGATATAATCAGTTTACTTGTATCCCTAAGCGAGAACATTTCTGGGCCATTCATATTTTAAAAACAAAATTACCCCAAGGTCCCTAGATTACAATGATATTGTTGAGCTGGGTCACTCATATTTTTCAAATTTAATTTTATATCCCTACGAGAACATTTCTGGGCCACTTGTATATTCTAATTAAACAAAAATATACTCCAGTTCCAAGATCACATTGTAATTTATTAATGGTGCATTGAGTAGAGACCAAAAACGCAAAGATAAACGGCCCAACAGAAAACCAATAAACATCCTAGAAGTTTTGGCTGTAATCCAGACCACGCAAAATCCAATAGAAAATCAATAAATGGTGCAGCATTAAAACAATTGCTGCAGCATGTTAACCAGACAAATACATTCCTGCAGACCAATATGAAATATACTCTACAATTAGCCTGGAATCTGTGTTAAATACGCTAAGTGATCAGATACATAAACCATCAAAATAAAAGTTGTATATATACAGACATTGGTTCAATAAATGTGCAGCTAAAATTGATAATGTCCTACAATTGAAAATAAATTTGATATATCTGTAAATGTGTGTGAACTATTGGAAGGGAGGGACGTCAGTATGAAGAGAAGCTACATTAAACCGCTTTGACTAACTGAGAGACAGTCGGACATGTTGACACGATCATATTTGCTTCAATCGAATCAAGGAAAGTTCACTGTTATTTAATCATAAGAATATTATCAAGAGATAATTTTACTCCGGGCATACAATCACGAGATGTATAGAATCAAGATAAAAATGTTCCTTTTTCACCATACGATGATAAAAGTTATTTAGTGGCTAACAAAAACATTTTACCATAAGGTCATATCAGCATTTTGTATTGAAAAGAATAGCCAAGTCTCATGAATACTTTGTTTATTTTGTTCTGTTTCACAGTAACTACAATATCTTTTTGTATATCATCTGTGATGACATGATTTTTTAGTGATGATAATTCCAACTGCGTATTTCGTACTTGCAATAGAAGACGACCAAATAAGTGCATTTTATGACATAGTTGTACTTTTGCACAATCACACATGCTGACATTTCAAAATATCTACCACTAAAAGCTGGCCTAGTTAGGTTAGTAGCTTTCTTTTTTGTGTCATTAAAATTTTCCACAATCATCAATTAGAAACATAGCATTGGTTCCTTGGTAGACATTAACCCATAACTCTAATTACAATCTAGTTCATCTTCAGAATCTATCGCGATCACTTTTTCATCTTTGAGTAGTTACTTTCTATCGCAAGTCTTGTTGTACAGAAAAGTTGGACAGCTAATAATGATGGAAATCTTTGTATTCCGTGTCTATCAGATTTAGTGCAAACAATCTTTTCCCACAATTAATCACTCCACAAAGTATCATGCCACGAGTTTCACATAAGTAAAAGCTCTGCCGTTCTTTCAAATACATTTATCGGTAGGTAAAAGCTATGCTACTTATTTATGCTTAAAACATAGTTTATTTTAATTGATTGTTTTGGATGTTAATCTGAGCATCAGACACGAAATAAATAGGTTAGGTAATTTGTACCTAGTCCAACGTAAGACAGCTTTCATATAATATATTATCGTGTGTACTTCTCAAATCAAACCAAATACAATGATTGTGCGAGTAAAAAATTTTAACACATTACTAAATGATGTTTTTTTGTTGTTGTTGCTCATCAAAAAATACTTAGTAGCTTCTGTAAACAGAGGTGCTTCAATTGGAAACCCTGGGAACAGAATCGTATCGTACTTAAGGCATATGTTTACCAGTTCGTAGCCTTTGTTTTCTCTTTCTATCACTTCAGCTGCATAAAGTCAGGTGGTTTTCTACACCTCTCTCCATACAGCGCAAAATGTACAGCTTCTGTGCCAGTATTTTGTGCATTACATGTCCCTGAGCTCAACTTTCACAATCTATTATTCATTATACCTTGTTCGATCATGTTTGTTTCTACAGAAACAAGTAACCACAAATCTGTGCATGTTGGGAAAATGTTGTAGTCGTTTAATTTGAACGATTATCGTTTCCGTATGATACGGTGATGTTTCACCAGCATTCTACATAAATTATTTACCACTGCATTTGTCAGCATCTCCTTTTATCTTCATATTAAACGACAAAAAAAAAAATTAAAATAAAAAAATAAAAAATACAAAAATACCAGGTATACATATTATATTTTGGGGTAGTTTGGGTATTGCTATCTGTCAAGTTTGTTCGGGGTTAATGCTGCTCGGGGTATATGTGATACAATGATGTGTTGGATTGAAGTATTTAACTTCTTGCAGAATCTTTTTCTGCTTGTTAGGAGTTTTCTATTTACCGTTCGTTACTATTTTGTTTAATAAAACGATCCATGGTCTTTCTTTTTACAGAAAATTATAAGCAACATACACACTAATACGCATCGCAAGTGCAGTGGTATAACTTAATCTGTTTGGCTGTCGTGGATTTTTGAACTTTTAAATCATCACTATTATGCATATAGAGAAAAAGCATAGTCCAGGTTGCTTAAAGGGTTTCTTCCAAGGTTTTGGTTTTTTCTATTTACTAAGGTATTTAAAATGTCCAAACGCATGTTTTACTTTACAGAAAGTCCGATCGTCAAGCACCCACTCGTTTTCAATAAAATAGGTCAAAATAAGCGTGCTCGCTTCGTGTCCATAATTTCCGTAAATCTTCGGAAACCGAGCGTATGTTACGTCAGAGGTAGGAGAACGACAGCAGTGCGCGACCGCTGATGTGGGATGTTGATGCCGGATGCACGCTAGTGTTAGGAAGAAAAATGCTAACATACTCTGCTGCATACAACATCTCAAAGTTGATGTTTAAACAAGTCACATGATATGACCTCTCATCGTCGATGGGTACTTGTGTCATTCAAAACATTTTGATGCTGTTACGTCAGCAAGCTATATTTTATACAGTTGCTTAGAGAGGGTGAAAGATCAGTGCTATTGAGATATATCCTTCATTTTAAGACTCACTGAAAACATATTATGGGTTCTGTTTTTCAACTTTTAACTCTTAGGTTAATGATCAAAGGGAACTTAAGTTCAAAACCAAATGATTTTCTTCCCATCATATTTGCCCAGAAATGACAATAATGTCTACAAAATCAGCACCTCGAAGGTATGTACTATTTTTGGGGTATCAAATACCTCTTAAAAATAAGAGTGAAGTTGCGTTTCTGGACATCACAAGTTCATATTTTAATATTCAGATAGCGTTTAATATGTGTTCAGAAATTTTCATAAATGTTTCAGAACCCGTATTGACCAATGCAAGGTCGACTGAAATAATGTAGGTGTAAACTATAGAGAGTGGTGTAATTGAGACGACAAATTTTTGCCAAAAATGGCGAAAAATGTAACGACCCTGTTCGGGTAAGTTACGTAATATTTTCTATTTATGTAAACATAATAGCTAGGGTTCATTTTAACATTCGCTACATAGCTTTTATTCAAATTTTACCTTTTTCCCGGCATTATCAAGTTTTGATCAAAATATGCAATTACTAGCTGCACCGAAATTAAGGTCTTATTTAAAACTGAATCTGAATATAGTCTAGCATTCTATTCAATAGCTTTTCATGATACAATACTTTATATAAAAAGTAACGTCAACAAAATAAATAAATAAAACAGAATCTTTTTAATAAACATTATATAAGGAGCTTCTACGTATAAGGGTAAATTCGTTCGTTCGTTCGTTTGATTAACGACGTGTGCGGCCATTCGGCCATTTACATCGATTAAGGGTAAAGGTCCATAGGTACCATTTATACATAAATCAAAACATGTATATAAAGACGACCTACTTATCAAGACCACTTTTAGATTGTCCTCAGAGTAGTCTTTACAAACAGGTTTGATTATACCTTGTTAACAGATCTACATTTTGCTATGGATTTTCAATTATTAGATCTGATTTATTTTGGGGAAAATCCATACAATATGAATTACACACAAAATCTCGATTGCTTGGTCGACCAGAAATCAGTAAATTGCCAGTGAATTGAAGTTAACAAACCTATCACTGAGACGGCCAAGATTAGATTCGGTCGGTAGCTTGAGCGAGTCGTCTACGCGTATACCATCTGGCCCTTAGATGAAAAAGATTTCAAATTGTAAAAGCTATTAAAATTGAATGTATTTTATAACCGTCTAGGGACTATTTATGAGCTCAGTTTTACAGTCAACGAATTTCTTTAATACATTATCTACTTTGATTCTATCCCGGTTGAAAAATTATCAAACCAAATTATTAGTGGAAGTCTTGTAATACGTGCAGAAATTGTAAAGTATTATATATACCGTATGCCTACGTGAGCAAACCCTCGTAAGAATTGAAACAAATCCCAGCATATTAAGAAGGATGATTCTTCAAATCACCTGTAATATGAAAATCTTTATATTTACACCCGTCTCAGATTAATCATACTGAAGGTAAACATAGGTGCGTGCATGAGAGAGAGAGAGAGAGAGAGAGAGAGAGAGAGAGAGAGAGAGAGAGAGAGAGAGAGAGAGAGAGAGAGAGAGAGAGAGAGAGAGAGATTGGGGCTTGGGTGAGACAGACATAAATTAATAAATATAAAATATATTAAGTTCCATGACTTTACGGATGTACGTCGTTTTTATTTGCTACCACAGAATAGTATATACCAATCTGAATATTGGTGTTCCATTCCTGTACACCAGCGTCATTATATATATATATATATATCAATAGAGGAGCAACAACAACAACAAAAACAAACTAAACAAAAAATACATTTTATTTTTAAATTCATCAACATCTATAATCTCTATATTGTTTCTTGTATAATGCAATTTTCCATTACTGTAATTTCGGGTCCGTTACTGTATTTCCTCTCTATTACTGTACAAGAATATTTTAAATCAAAACTTAGAATAATAAAAACAATGAATAAAAAGTCTCCAAACTGGAGACAGAAATAAATAAATAAATACAATTATGGTTAGTTAAATGACTATACGTCGTGTTTAAAATTGCTACCGTAGTATAGTATACCTTAATGTATATTCAAGTAGTGTTCCATTACTTTACACCAGAGCCATCAATTTTCATATTGCCGTTAAAGGGTAAACAACAACAATAACAACAACAACAAATTGTACTGTTTTGTTTTGTTTTTTTAAATATTTAATAAAATCAATACTGTGTGTGCAAAATGCTTAATTTCATGCTCCATTACTTTAATTTCTGTTACGTTACTGTATTTCATCTCTATTACCATACATTACTGTGTTTAGGTACACCGCCCCGTCTGATACACGACCTTCAGAGCAGTCAAACTTAAGGAGTTTGTTCGACAACGGCTCAAGCTGGATTTCTGAGAGATCAAAATGTCAGTCCATACTCGAAACTGCTTTGCTTATTTCCAAAATTACTTATTTCAGGCATAAAATGCTCACAACAAGGAAGTGGAGGCGCGAGGGTTTGCGGCACCCGGGGGCAATGTTCTTTAGTGGCGCCCCTACCGAGGCGCCCTGGGGCAATGTTCTTTAGTGCGGCCCCTTCTTTGCCACAGAGAACAGTTTATATGTCAGTTGCCAACCTCCACGCCACCCCACCCCACCTACACCCGGGTTACAGCTAAACAAATACAAGGCTCCCGACGGCCTCCCCCCCCTCCTTGCCAGGCGCCTGGGAGCAATTGCCCCCTCCCGACCCCCGCGTCGAGCCGCCACTGCAACAAGGCTAACTAGCCAAATGCTTCAGGTGTTCCGTCTCTGACGACACAGAGTCACATGACCGGGAAGCTCATTAATGTTCGGAACAGTCGAAAGATCTCGTATACTTTAGTCATTTTTCTGACACCTACACGGATACGGGCGGCTGTACGCATTTGAGACGTATTTAACAATATTTTTAATGCTGAATATCAACAAACAAACAAACAAACAAAAAACAAACAAACAAACAAACAAAAAAAAAAAAAAAAAAAAAAACAAAAACAAATAGCTTTTAAAGCCTTTATAACCACGGAAGAAACCCTTTAAGTACTGAGTCACAAAACCCTGTTCTCGCGATCTTTCATTCAAGTAGTCAAGTGTTTTTTAAAATCTCATTTCATTTATTTCTGCAGTTTTTCTCTTGTACTCTTTAAAATATATTCGTGTCTATTTCGCTCTTCATCAGATTCATTAGGATCAAATAACTTGAACAGATATTTTCTTCCTGTATATACTAAGACATTCAGCCGCTGCTTCTCCATCATAACTGCTGCTGTGGCCATTTGATGTATTTATGAGTAATGCTACCAGTTTTATTTATTTATTTATTTATTTATTTATTTATTTATTTATTTAACATGCTGATTTAGAATTACTAGGTCCTATTATTCATCTAAATCCAATGATTGAAACAATGTTCTCTTGTAGATAGTATTGTAGGTGTTTCTCTTATACTGTATGCCCTGGCTTTAAATGCTTTCTTGAGCTCTAATGAGCAACACATTGGGTGTTTACCTCTAATCCAATGAAACATTCGATATTTCGTCAGGAAAGTATCTTGGATAAAAGATATTTAAGTATGTTAGAATTGTGTATAACCTGGTTATCGGATTTGAATGGCATATTGATTTAAAGCATCTATTGAGTGTAATTTGCGTTTACAAAAACTTTATGAGCACAGTTTTATCTGTAACTGCTAACTAATTGCTGGTGTGTAAATTTACACCAAAAAGCGTCTGCCAAGATTGGTATAAATTTAACGTTTATCATAATGATATTGAACTCAGTATCATCTGGATTCTTCTGACTCGGCACAATTCGAAATTCTTAAGCAATATAGATCAATGGATTAGTTTAGTTTTCTCATCAAACTTATTTTTGTTATTATCGATTTTCTTTATAATGATTTTTAAATCTATCAATCAAATCAATATAATTTCAACTCAATTTGTTGTTCAATCCGGTCTTGATTGTCTGTATGTTTGTGTTTATTTTAGTTTGATCTGTATTAGTGCTACAGCTTAAAGGGAGAGTGTTTTGATCTATTTCATTTTATTACATCTGTATCTGTTGTAAACTTTTGTTTCAAATCAATGACATCTTTTCTCATTTCTTTAATTCTTTTGTCTATTTCGTCAAAACCACTTTGCACCACACCGATGTTATTAACAAGTTCTCGATCAGTATACGCCTTTGTATCTATTTGGATTGTTCAACCTCAGCGTGTAGTTTATTGTAAAATTTGGTGAATGTAACAGTTTTTATCGTTCTGATCTTATCACACAAATCTGTCCAAAATAAATCATAAGCTGTTTTCATAGATCTTATCGTGCTTTCATACATATTCTCTTTTTTTAATTATTTTTTTATCCCCTCTGACATTTTGAATATTTTTTATTAAATCTTCGTTTTTCTGGAACTCCAACAGTGTATTAGTGTTAGCTGTTATTTTGTTGTTCAAGTTAGTCATTTTTGTGCCAGAATAGTTCATTATCTTTATAATCTCTTTATCGTTTGTTGGATTTCTGTAAATGTTCATGTTGATATTGGAAAGTATTATAGTTTTCCAGGAATTTGTTTCTTTAAAGTATCTATATCGGTGTTTATCTTCTGCTCGATCGGTTGTATATGTTGTCTAATGTTGGATATTTTATCTTCTTTCGAGAAGTCTCTCTTTGGAAGAAGATCTACTGTTCTTACTTGTTGTAGGTATAGAACAGCAATAGATAAAGTTTTAATGTAATCTGTTGATACCGAACTGTTAAAAGAGTCATCATACTATTTCCATTTCACAAGTACATACTATTTCCATTTCACAAGTACATACTATTTCCATTTCACAAGTACATACTCTTTTCATTTCATTCATATGGTCTTCCATTTTCTGGTTTCATTTTGATTGAAATACTTCTACATTCTAGTCCTTAGGGTTCTTTTAAATCTTTCCACTACAGATCCATTTTTGTCGGAGTAAATTGAGCAGTACTAAATATTTATCTTTTCCAGCAAATTCTTAACTTTTTTGTTTGTAAAACTTGTTTCATTCATCAAACTGTGTCTTTTCAGTCTTTCTCTCCTTGAAGATTTCTCTAAAAGCGTCGTGTATGTCATGTCTCTTTATCGTTTATATTTTCTCATCCAGGTGTATTTAAATAAGACATTCATCGCTGTGAAGATGCATTTGTATCCATCATTATATTTATCATAAGCTTGATATATCAAAAATGTCTGCCTGCTACTGATCATCCACTTGACATACATAGACCCTACTGTATGAAAGTCTTTTTCTAGATTGTTTGCGCAATGTGTTTGTTTAGCCAGTTTTTCAATTCATCGTATTTTTAATTTCTTTTTGACCCGTTTAATTTGTTACAACAACTAATTCATATTTGTGCAAGCACGCGTACTTTATGGATCAAAATAAAGATGTCTAGCATACAGTTCTTTGTTTTCTTCTGCAAAGTCTGTGTCTTCAGCCATTTAAAGTGGTGTAAAACATGAAGATACACATGTACAACGGGATCTTTTTTCAGCAATTTGCAACGTTTTATCTATCCGTTGAAACTTGTGAATGATTTCAAATTTTTGTCAATTTTTTCCCATACCTATGGTTGATTCATAAATAACTATGTCACATACTGAATCCCCATGAGCTGTTTGGGGCCCCGGGTTGCTGAGTGATCTAAGACGCTCGCCTTTACAGATCAGTGACATCTCATCTCTGTCCTCGTAGGTTCGAATCTCGGACTCGGCTAACGTGGTTATGTGAGAAAGCCTGCCAGTAGCTTCCCATTGGGTCGGTGGTTCATCCCGGGGTTTTCTCTGGTTCTTCCTACACCAAATATACTGGCCGCCATGTATAGCCTATCATGTGCTGAAAAATGTCGTTAAACCTATAACAACAACAACCACGAGCTGTTTTAAATCGAACTTTGTTTTTGCATATATTGTATCTCTTTTTTGTTGAATTGTTATAGATTGACATTGTCAAGTTTACGCGATCTTTAGATTGTACTGCAAATTTAGCCGAATGCAGATTTGTACATTTATCTACATCAAGTTATAAATGTTCTCGTGTTCTAAATGTGTTATCTTATAGGGATACGGGAATGTTTTGTAAAGTTTAAAGCGTGTGACTGTTTTAGAACTCCAACCACCCATCCACTATTAGAGTGGTCCATAAATGTTTTCGTATAATGATACCCGATTTTAATGTTTGATTTTTTTAAACAAAAAGTTGTCCAGCACTGTCATTTTATAAACTACTGCCTGGTTTTAATAAATTTATTCAGGTAGAATGAATGTTGTATAACTTGCGTTATTATAGAAGCCATTAAAGAAAATGTAAAGGTTTTGAAATTAAAGACCTTATATACTATTTTATAGAAAGACTCACTATCAGTTCAATTACAAAACTTACACAACAGAAGAAAGGGTGTTAAACCATTTATCAGGTACTAACTGAAACCAAAGCATACCGCAAGTGTTCTAAATAGATAGAATCGTGAACCTACATAAGAACTTTTATTGGAAAAAGCAACATAATACTGGGATTAAGAAGGAAAAAAACAGGTCAGTTGAAATTTTAGATCTGATTTAATTATTTCGAAAATTATATATATATATATATATATATATATATATATATATATATATATATATATATATATATATATATATACACACACACACACACACACAGAGAACATAACACCTAATTCATATATATTGAAAAAGAAGAAATAGTGTATAGACGTAAGTCATAAAGGAGGGTATTAAATATGCATACAAATACTATTTTTCTTGGTGTTGTAACTCTCTGGAAAAATACATAGGAAGAAAAATGTGAATATGCTATGTTAGATAAATCTCACTGCTTATGATACATTTTTGGACCGCATTTTTCATCGTGTGTTAGTGTCTTGTTTGTAATCCTCATACACTTCCTGAATGGTCTCATCAAAACACGACTTGCAACATGAATTTGGCTTTTGTTGAAACTCGATCCTGCCTTAACAATGAAAAAAAAAATGCTGTAATGTGCTGTCATGTTGGCTATTTAAAAAATCAACCATCATATTACTTCTCATGAGCAATTGTTTATCTGATATTGACAAGGAATTTACACCAAAACATTCGAACATTTAGTTGGTCTCTCTAACCTATCATTCATCACTGCTGTTTGGCGAAGTAAGAGTTTAGTTGTTATACAAGGGTGAGTGTAGAAGATCACACTTTTATCATGGTTAAATCTCATTAGTCACCACTGATGCAAAGTTTAACCATCATTCAAAATAAATAAATAAATAAATAAATTAAAAAAAAATACCGAATACATATGTATGCAGTGAGTCTAGGTGGAATCTTGTTGTAGTTAAAAACTGGAACTGTGACTTGTTATGGCTCTGGAATAAGGATCAAATGGTCCAAGCCTGAAACTTACTGATAATGATGTACCTTAGAATGTTCATTATACCGTGACCCTTGCTGGTACTTCACTTTGATACACATTTGCATTTTGCCTATTGTATACATTATGTTGCAAAATAACCACGTACATATCTATCAATATACATCACTGTGACCCATATTTTATTTTATTTTTTTCTGTTTTTTGGTAATTTCACAGTTACTAGTAAAAAAAAATTGTGTTTCCCAAGCTCTGCAGCTTTGCTAGAATCATATAACTTTGGTGAGCATATATAATTATGAGAAATTGTTACATCATGGTTCTTAGAAAAGACTTGTGATCGGTGATTAACACATTGATTGGTGTTTGTCTGTTTATAAAAGTCGACTGTGTTGCCTTGTAAAAGATCTTGTTGACATCCTTCTCTCACTGTCTGCCAATCAACGCTGTCCTTTATTTATAACTCGAGCACAATTAAAGAAATACCTGTCACACATAAAACAGATCAAGATACAAAGACTTTGTTTGCCATCAATTATCAGTGTCCTTGTCCTGTTTATAAATTACTACTACTACTAGTAGTTATTATTAGGGCCCCGCTCAACAAAGTTGGCATTGCCCATAGTATTAACGTCTGTCTGTCCGTCCGTCCATCCATCAAAAATGTAGTTTCTGCACTACTTGGAAACGTTGTTTTTAACCAGATTTGGCATGTAGCTTTATACTGATGAGATTTCCAGCCTTATATGTCGTCATTTAAAGGCGTTATGACACCCCATTGCCTGTGAACCTAATCTTCGTTTCAGCAGCTTAAATTTTCAATGGATTATTGGACTTCAACTATATTTGGCAAGCAGCTCTATACTGACATGACCCTAAATGAGTTCGATTTCCAGCAATCCACAACACCAAAATATAGGAATTATACCCATAATTGCCCCTCCCACTAACTTTGTTTCCGCGGCACAACGTTACCAAGTTTTCTTTGATTTCAAGCAAATTTGTATTGATGAGACCCTGAATGATTTTAATTTCCAGTGTTCCACGACATAATTTACAAGAGTTATACCCCCTGTTCGCCCATTCTACCAACTTTGGTTTCTGCCGCATTTCTTTACCAAGGATTATTGGATTTCAACCAGATTTGGCATAAAGCTTTATACTGATGGGACCATGAATTAGTTTAATTTCCCGCGTTTCACTTTATCATTTAGAAACGTTATGGTCCTGATTTCCCACCCTTCTTCGGTTTCAGCAGAATAAAGAATTCAACCAATTTTATTATCCACCTTTATATTAATAAGATCTTGAATTAGTTGGATTTTCATCATTCCACATCATTTATAGGAGTTCTTTCCCCTGATTGTCATCTCTCCTAACTGTGGTTACCCAGTATGTTCCTTTGCTTAACGTGATATCGAGCAAATTGTAGTGAGTGTGGTCTTTACTATGCACACATAGTTATTTATTATTATTATTATTATTATTATTATTATTATTATTATTATTATTATTATTATTCACTGAAAGACGTTACTTGCATGTTCATGGTTGTACAATAAAAATCATAGATATTGTATCTATTTTGATTGACAAATGACAGAAACAACTGGAGAGGACCAACTTAGAATTGAAAATAAGTATCAGATACTAGGATCAAGCAGTTACTTAAGCTAAAGTGACTAGGTGATGTGATTTCACATAGATTCTACCTGACCATAACACAATGATTAAACTTATACATTGATTTATTTTTTCAGATTAAATAGAGCTCAGTCAGACCGAACTATGCAATTTGTTGTGCACCAATACTTTTCCCCTAAATTAAACACAGTTCTCAGTAAAATCAATTATTGACTTGGACTAGAAAACTTGGCATAACTTTTCCACTTCTTCTGGATGCATGGTCATGGGTGAAGAAATAATTGCGAACATAATGGTAAAACGCCTTGGTATTCATCAGTTGGTAAAACGCCTTGGTATTCATCAGTTGGTAAAACGCCTTGGTATTCATCAGTTGGTAAAACGCCTTGGTATTCATCACTTGGTAAAACGCCTTGGTATTCATCACTTCAAACATTAACAAAAGTATTGGATATTAATCACTTGGAAATCATAAATTTAGAAGCAATAGCAAAAATAAATGACATAAATTTTAAGTGGCACGTGATATTGGAATATTTTTAACATTATATACATGTTTAAATTTTTTTATAGAAAATAATATCTAACATTAGTTAATATATATGTTAATATATATTTCATTTAAGACCTGTACAACTATCATCTTGATTTGCATTGGATTTTTTTGTCCACTTTCTGGTACTTCCTGTTATCCCATCAAAAGCCCAAATTGGTTGATACAAGTTATTGTATCTTTCTATTCTGTAGGATTGTGCAAAAAATGGATTTAACTGATATATTTGACTGATTATTCGGTTGTTTGATTGACAAATGTTTAGCATTTGTCCCACATGGTAAAAGTTCATCGGTTATTCTCCTGTATGATCTTTTTATCTCTGTTTTCCTGATATTTTGTCTACTGAGGAAAAATCAGAGAACTGCCTCTTTGCCAGTATGATAAATATACATTTTTTTGTGAGTAGTCTCCCTTATGCAGACAATCTATTTCCTGTTTTGTGCAGTACAACACGTGTTGTAAGTTTTCCAGTCTTTAGCGTGTATTGTCATCCTTCCAGACTGAATCTGAAATCAGAAAAGTAATACAGGATGAAGATCTAAACATTCACTAAAGATCTGTACCCGACAGTCATTGCATTTTGTAAGAATCAAACGTTGATTTAGGTTCATCCCGAGCTGAAATAACACAACTGATATGACTGCTTGCTGTAAGGACCAACACATTGTTCTCTACTACTTTTGTTTTTTATGTCATGACTGGCTAAAGTCATGCCCAAAAAATAACATGTGGCGGAGAACAACTTGTTGGTCTTTTGGCTTCATTGCCATTGGCTTTTCAGGCGAGTTTCTATAAGACCTCTAATCAAATGTAGTTTGTAACATACAATAAGAGACACGTGTATAAAGACATGGTCTCATCCATGCGACAACAAAATCTAGCTGATTTGCTAGCTTTACTTTTCTTATCTCGATCTGTTTGTCTTGGCCCGGTTATCTTGGGCATGGTGTCTACTAGTCCTACAATGTAAGACGTCCACCCTGATATTTATGATGTTTGGGTGCTACGTCTTACTACTTACATGAAAGGCGTTGTGTAGCGTGATCCCCAGTCGACTGACGGGGGAACTAGAGGCCACATTTTCAGGAATATCTCACACACTTGGCAGCCCAGATTGACACTTTTCCACACATTAAAGTCTAATTACAGTAAGCAGACTATACTTGGATGTCTTTTCCTGATGGAAACAAATTCTGACAAAAGCAAGTGGATGCATTTTTCAAGTTCTGTTGACATACATTTCATTTGGTTGAAATGCCATGGGAGCAGAGGAATGCTGAAGTTGATAACGACAAGATTAAATTCGTAAACGAAATGAAGCTGCATAATCACTTTTATCAACATTAGTAGATTTTTCTTCATTTCATTAAAGAAATAAACTCCAACTTTAACTGACTTCGGCATTCCTTGGCTACCATCACATTGAACTATTGAATGGTGGATATAGTATGATTCTACTGATGTAATTATTAAGATTTTCATCAAACATTTTAAGACTGAATGATCTATAGAAAAATGTGAGATATTATTACCTGATAAATAATATTGGATGAGCTAAATTATATTGTAAAAATTGATGTTTTAATTTGAAAGGAAGAAATTGGGGGAAAAAAATAATCTATGTTGGGGTTTGCACTGAGGCAAAGAAATCCCAGTTGAGGGGTGACATTATTTGTCTTCTTGCTCGGCTTGAGCGGGAAGACATATAATGTAACCCCTTGAGTGGGAATTCAGGAATCTTTCATGGATGACTGGAAATAAGACTTATGCTTACCATTTACGAATAAATAACCTATTGGGGATAAATGACTGGTGTAGATTGCTGAAATTGGGGTTATGTCTATTATTTTGAAATATTTCTCATTGGAATGGGGGCCCATTATCAGACTTTGCAGGGATCACACATACTAGTCTCTAAAATTGTGTTGCCAATGTTGTCACTAATCCTAAACAAAAGTCTTGCCAATTCATTTTTATGTTTACACATTTTGGAGCATAAAGGAATTGAGGAATCGCCTCATTGTATCAGGAAATTGTATTTTTTTTCCCCAATCTTTGAGTAGATGGTTGATTGTTCTCCTCACTGCCAGGTTTAACAGTACCATAATGATGGTAAGTCTTGGGACAAGAAAAAATAATTGTTTTTTGTGTCCCAAGACTAGCATGCACGTATGTAAAGAATATAACATTTTCGGTGTCCCAACACTTATAGACACAAAAAATGTCAAGACAAAATAAGCAAGATCACTGTACTTGTGTTTTCATTCTACTTTTGATTTTGGCCTGCTGGTGTTTGTTTCGGCGACTCCTTTTGATTATAATTGGTGGATTTGTCTTTTGTTTTCCGACAGAAATCCGAGCCAGTTAATTGTTTAATTCCTCAAACTGGCTTGGGTAAAGAGGGAATTTTGTCAGAAGGCAGTGCCGGTACCCCTTTGTTCTACAACATTAATCCTTTTATGGCCTTTTACTACATAACATTAGCACAATTACTGCAGCCGAGTAAATATGTACTTAAAGGTCACTTACATCAAAGCAAACTACCACTGCGTTATTATTGCAGTTAGTTTCAAAGCATTATTTCTGTGACTGCTTTATTGTATTTTTGAGACATTATTGAAGTTTGGTGTAGTGGTGCCTATGATTCGAAACCAAGAGAGGTACAGTGAAACCCCGCTATAACGCGCCCCGCTATAACGCGAATTCGGATATAACGCGATCGTGGCGTGGCTCCCAAAATTTCATATATTCATTCGCACATGAACATTTTTTTTTTGTGTGCAAAGTACGAGAAATAGTGTATAAAATGTGTATATTACAGTATCATTTTGGGGAAGAGATATGAATTCGAGTATAATACGTTTGTGGCGTGGTTCCTGAAATTTTATATACATGTACATGTATTTTTCTCGTACACGGAAAAAAAATATTTTTTTTTTAAGTACGAGAAATAGTGTATAAAAAGTTTATTATCATTTTGGGGAAGAGATCACGTATGAATTCGATCGTGGCGTGGCTTCTGAAATTTAACAATTTCACCAATTTCTTGAAGTGTTATGCCAAAATAAAATTTTTCGGAAATGTCACTTATTACTGATTCATGAGTAAAGCCAGTAAGTCTTCTCTGTGTTTGTCTTCAATTCATTATGTATACAATCATTGCTCAAACAATAGCCGACATGTTTTTCTTCTTTAACTGCATACACAACCGAGCATCAGACAATGTGGTGGTTGATAAAAGATTCTCACGATTTAATAAACATCAAAAAACGTAAGCCGCCAACACGTGCGCTGGACTTCAATTCATCCTGTATACAATCATTGCACAAACAATAGCCGACTTATGTTTTTTCTTTAACTGCATAAACAACCAAGCACCAGACAATGTGGTGGTTGATCAAAGATTGTCATATGTGGGTGCTTATGTAGAGACTGAGCTTGGGCGGCAAGATCAAAGATTGTCATATGTGGGTGCTTATGTAGAGACTGAGCTTGGGCGGCAAGATCACAGGGAGTTCAAATAACCACTCTCTGTTACTTAGCACTAAACAAGTACAGCTGTATCAAACTCGTGGCTCAATCAAAGGGTTGTCATTTGGGAAAACAAAGACGGGTCGATATCAGATAGTAAACGGTGTTGATACCCTATTCATGCTATACATTAGACGTGTATACGTTGTTCTCTGAAAAAATTAAAATATAGTAAAACCCCGCAATAACGCGACCCCGCTTTTTCCGCGATCGAATTTTATGGACCCCAAATATCGTGTTATAGCGGGGTTTCACTGTACTTCATTCAGCGCAAGTTAAAATCTTCAAAGTACATGCGGTGATGCCATGATGAAAACAAGGTCACTATGAATGCAAGCGATTAACCAAAAGTATTTTCATTGTTGTAATACTGGTACCACATTTTAATGAAACAGGTGTTTAAATTTTCAAGTCAGAAAAAGTATTTCTAGTAACTTTTGACAATTTTAATGCAATAATGCATAAACTGACAGTAATAAATTGCCGGTAGAGCAAAAGCGGGAGAAGTTACTTCAATGTGGTTGCAACATTGTGCTAATGCTCAATGCTTGTCATCATCCGATGAAATTATACATATTTGAAATGGGTAGAAATGATAATAAAACTGAGGAAAATGAGATTTTTTAAAAAAATTTCAAACAAATTATATTAATTTATTGAATTGCCATCTAATAATACATAATGATAGTCCCTTAACAACTGTGGTCTTTTTTTTTTTTAAATAACGCTACGATCGATAAAATTTGCTGAGTGATCAATAGAGAAAAAAAAATCTCTAAAGTGTCCTAAGACTTATAGTACATGAAAAAATTGCTATAATTATTTGTGTCCCAACTTTTATTGGTCATAGAAAATTAGTTTTGAAAATAATTAAGGGTGTCCCAAGACTTATAGTGTCCCAAGACTTACCATCATTATAGTATCAGGCAATTAAAAAAAACCCAAAAGCTATTAAAGTTTTTGGTCCTTACATTTATTAGTACATGTAACTGACAGCATTAGCTAATTTTTTGGTCCCTATTGTATAGTGACCACAGATTGAGGAAAAGTGAAGAATTTGGCAAGGTAGGAAGTCATTCTGCTTTAGGTTGATTTTTCAGTGTGAATGTTTAGAAGAACCCCAGTCCCTGACCAGTTTTGTTATCCATGTAACTCATCGGAGGGAAAAGTTCTTGTTGATTTGTTGGTTTGACTGATCACTGTATCTTGTTGGTATGAGGTTTATATACCCCCTAGCTGCAGGTGCAGCTGCATTATGGGCTGTGTGACATCAGCACCATCGGTTGGTTTATAGTGGGCAATAATATCACAAACTAAGGTTTGCAGCTGGTATATTCAGTTCAAATAATATTATAGTTTCATGCAGCAAAGATTCGAAGCTATGAAAATATGATTGCCAAGCAGATTGTTATGGTTGCCCAGCAAATTACTGCACTTGCCCTCAAGGTTGCGTTAATCAAAATTATTCAACAACATTTGTTATATGTATAGTTAGTCCTAATTGCACATAATAATTG
The DNA here is from genome assembly GCA_029931535.1 of Margaritifera margaritifera. NCBI lineage: Eukaryota > Metazoa > Mollusca > Bivalvia > Unionida > Margaritiferidae > Margaritifera > Margaritifera margaritifera. The sequence goes on from JAQPZY010001617.1 coordinate 4,708,032, forward strand.
TAACTCACTATCAGTCCTGCTAATGGAAAGTGTCACATAACTTTATACACTTATTAGTCTACATAAGATCAGGAAATAAAAGATAATAGCACAGTTTCCTTGTTTTGATGCTGTCTTGTTTTCCATCATCTTTCTAGTAGATGGCCACCCCAATCACAAACATCCATATTTTATGATTATCTGTGTTTACATCATTATGGTTCATGTTATTGAAAATGCAATATTAATACTGCATCTAATCTATCTGGGAACTGTAAACTCGGGGGGGGGGGGGAATTTTGTTTAGCCATTACTCAACAAGCCAATATACCGATTGTACACAACAATTGTGATTGGTTTGATTTTTTAAACTTGCCATATTCCTTAAGCTAAAGCAAAAGTTAGCCAACAGAAGCAACTGTCACATGCTCTACTGCAAGTGCCCATTTTTTCAATTGACCAATGAGGAAGCGTAATACCAGATCATAGGCATTGAGTGTGTCAAGCCAGAGATGAAAGATGCTGCTACCATATGTTGGTGTGTTGACAAAAGATGTACAGTCGCAAATCTTGTTTTTTTTAAGGGTTTATCCACTGGGGCTGGTAGAATGGACTGTAATTACTTAATTAAGGGTTTATCCACTGGGGCTGATAGTATGGACTGTAATTACTTAAGCAGATAATGAGTAGGCAACATACGAAGATTAGTGTGGCTTTTTATCAGGAATTATATGTAGATAATTGGAATACCCTGCTGTAGGTGCCTAGAAGGGCAATTTATTGATAAAATGTTTGTCGCTGGAAAATGTATAAAATTCCATTATAATTTTTAACATAATCATTTTTTAATAATACTTTCTGTAGCCACACTGTCTTTCACATTGGGAAAAATGGTTGCCTGGCATTAATTTTTATTTGCCCTGGGCTCCAGGGCAATGGATTTTTTTAACCCCTTCACTAGGAAGGGACATTTTAATATGGCTTGCAGTGAGTGGGATGGAAATGACAAATGTGTATTGCTGAGTACTTGATACAACAACAATAACAGAATAACAACAACAGTATCTAATTAATTTTGACACCAACTTAGAATAGGAAATATTTTACATTTGAAAAAGAATTTTACATATATGCAAGAGAAATTCACATATGTAAAATATATCTTTATTTCACACATGTAAAATAGTTTTTCCACATATGTGAAAATAGAAATGTATGAATGCTAAAATTGCCTACAATGTACAGATGTAGAAAGCGTTATTTGACATCTTGAAAATACCTATCTTTCTGTCAGTTTACTTCAGTTTCCATTTGCAGGGATAGCATGATATTTTAACCACCTTTTCAGTTGTACAACAGGGTGACTTTCTATTAGATTGTATGATAATTTAACTGTTGGAATATTGTCTTCTTGTTGTAGTTTGTCTATAGGGGTCAAGACTCGGTCCACATGGGATTTTTTTAAGTACAAGGAAATTACATGTTGCATTACATCCTTTTACCGTAATTCTTAACAGTCCTATTTAAGTGAAATCGAATATATATCCATGTATCATGCTGTTCTCTGGTAGCTGTAAACAGTTTTGTATGATTGCCATTGGGGTATGGATAAGTTGTCCTACAGTATTTCCATCATTATTAGCAAAGGTGCCATGAAAGTATGTCTGCCTTTGGTAGACCTTGTGGAACATCAGTTTTATGCAGACAAACTTTGTGGCCGTTGGGTTTGAGATTAAAAGTTGTTGTCTTTTCATAAGCACCTGCTTGGTACAGTTCAGCTCACATGATTTATTGCTTCTCCATTCTTTGCATTGGGGGTGGAGAGTGTAGAGAGGATTAAGAAAAAAAACCTCTACCATCTCTCCATGCATCCTGATGGAGTTGCCAGTGCTTCTCATGGAGTCGCATTGGACGATTACTGCAGAGTGAATGTGGTCTCGATAAAATGGGCATACTTTTTATGGCCTCTGCAAGGATGTGCTAAAGAGGTTCAGAGAGAGATCGCGAGAGAGGGAAAGAGGGGCACTGATTTATCTATGTTGTTATCTCTTTCGGGAGCAGTTTGCCTACGTTTTTATATTGAAGAAACATGATAATTGAGTTAATTATAAACCTTTGCTAGTTCTAATGAAGATAATGCATGATTCATATTGCCAAATCAAATTTTTGAGACTATTAACATAATGCCATTGCCTTGTGAACTTTATATTTGTAATTCTCAAAGTAAGTAATTTTGCAGAAGATGGTGCATTTGTGGTCCACTTTTTTGTTGATTTTTTACATATTCGGGTCTCACGTGATAAGCCTTTACTACTGTCATTTCCATGATTTCATTTGTTATTTGATCTTTATAAGGGTTGTAAATGTAGAGTTTTGTTGATTTTGTCTCGTTTTTCACTGTGATTGGGTGTGAAAACAAATGTGTGAAATAATCTCAGGAAAATGTTTGTTGCACAGTTATTTTACTTGGTTTCTCTGTCCTTTTACGAGCATAAAAATATATAAATGTTGATTATTGCATAGTAATGTATTACAGTATTTTGATTTTTATCCAAGATGGTGCATGCAGGCATATGGACCGTGCCCAATATTATTTAGTGCTATCTCAGAATCTTGGGTGATGTGACTTCTCCGTACTGTCTAACTAGGGAAAAGTGAGTTAGAGGTCTGATTTTGTAATGGCATGAAAATGTCATCAAACAACTGGTGTTTTATGGCTATACAAGTTAAATACATGTAGTATTAAAATACACAAAATGCTCCTCATTCTTTATGAAAATATCAAAAAATTTCTATAATGAATCTGAAAAACTGCAGCATAACTTTGTTAGCAGCTTTAGGTGGTAGCCTCGAAAATATGTTGTTACAACTCTAGGTTGTAAAATAATGTAACAGAAGGAAAGTGAAGTCAACAATATAAGTAAAATCAACAAGCAATTTATTTCTAGACAATTAAAGTGAAAATTCTAAAGATACTTAAAGTAACATGATTTTAAATCCAAATAATCCAATAATCCTAAGTGTCTTAAATATAGAATGTTCCGAATGAATTCCAGTAGCATTGAATGTCCTGATGTGACTGTAGTTTTGAATGCTCTGATATGTCAGTAGTATTAAATGTCATGATATGCGTGAATGATGTAATCCACATAAATCCCAAAGTCAAGTATTAATCCAAAATGAGATTGAGCACTTTTGGTAATTCGAATGATTATTTAAAATAAATAATTCCTCTCTCTGAATTTGCTCTGATTTTTCACTACACAACTATAAACATCTGATTTTTAAAATGATTTTTCATAGACAGACCATTTGAACAAGAATGAAGTATTTGTCCACTAAAATTCTATATATAAACATGAGTCACATGATAGAATGTTCTAGAATGTGAGTAACTCTAATGGAAAATTCTGCTACGGAATGTGACTTTTCTTACAACAACCGTGGAAAATTCCAATCAAAGTACTAAATGCTATGTAAACAAGTCTGACCTTGAACTCAAATGCAGTCGATATGTTGTTTACAAAATGACTAAAGTACAACTTACCTCATGAACACATATTATAAATTAATATGCATAACAATGTAACTTACTGAAAATAGGGGTTTATTACTTATCAAAGGCAAATTGGCTTACCCATTATATTTTCAGGTGATATATTTGATAAATTCATTATTCTCTTTTATTTTTTATATTCTCAAAACATTTGAAGATAAAGTATGTGATTTTGGGTTTAAAAAAAACGTTGGTTTTCACTGTCTTCCTCGAGTTTGACATTTGTATGAGTGGTGGTAAAATTGCAACTAAGTGCATTTTTGAGGGCACCAGAATCTTCTAAATTAGCACAAAAATTGATTTTAATGCATGTTTGTACTTTTTTCTCTGACAATAGCGACTTTTTCACCCACATCAGCCTCTAGCATGACCCCTGTTGTCCTGAATTAAGCAAGCCCATCCTAAACCCGATTAAAGATGGTCACCAAATTTGTTGCCAAACTTGCATTTTAGTCAGAAAAATCAGAAAAAAATAACAAGGATTGATACTGGTGACCGGATGCACAAGCCCTGCCTAGAATAATCCTTGTCATTGCACACATAAGCAAAATATTAGAGTGGACTTCATTGTCAATGTGTACAACACTAGTGCAAAACAATTGTCACTCAAGTTTCCAAAACAAACAGCAAGATAACAATACACTTAAGGAGAACGTGTACTTGCCTGTAATGTTCTATGTAGTGCTGTTCTAGTTAATATTCTTAGTTGATCATTGGTTACTTTCAGTGAAACGACTGTTTAATTATGATATCACCAATTTTTGTTGAAATTCAGTTCTGCACCATTCCCACTGTTATGGACTTCATGCTATTTTAAAAATACACCTTATTTTGGCAAGACATCATGTGGACAAATTAATTGAAATTATTAATCATTCATCAATCAGATAGCTGAATCTGATGATCAATCATAAAATTGTATCTGATTTCCAAAACTGCTTTTGTCTGAAGTATTGCATGTTCTTGGCATTTTATTGCAAGATACGAATGTTAAGAGTGTTCCGCAATCAACTATACCCCTTATTGTCCATAACAAAATGTCTGTTAATCACACCAGTAATAAGAAGGGGGGGGGGGGCATATTTTATTGAACTGGACATGTAGGCACAATAAGGATGTCATTGATCTCTTAATGCATTACAAGCACATATAATTCAATAAATTTTGTTGCAATCTCTACACGTATTGTAACAGGAATGGAGAGAGCATACCTACTGCTGTTAATGGAATCTTCAACTTCTCGTTCCAAAATCTGGCACACCTGCTTCTAAAAGGTTCTGGCCTATTAGGCTGGTCAGTATAGTGTCCAGTATACCTGTGAGCATTATGCTCTTTCCCTCAAAAGTTACATAGATTATCCTGTTAGAGAAGTTACAACATATTATCTGGGCTGGTTAACACCTTAGATTGGACAGGAAAAGGGAAAGCATACCTGTCACTAAGGTTCAAACCTAGAACCTCTGTCACTGAAATGTAGAGTAACAGGTGAAGGACAAGCAGCCTCCACCAAAGGCAGACCACAAGGTTGAAGGTCAGGATCAGTCAAGGAAGTTCATAAGTGGCCACATATTCCCTCTAACATTCCTTCTCCCTTTGTGATTATTCATGAATCTTGCCCCAGGTTCACTCTCAAAGCAGCCCAGATAGCACTATCAACTACTAATGAGAATCAATATAGCTGCAGTCATTGGGAATTGTCAATATGATAATAAAGCATGATGCCAGTGTATGGGCTATCACTTCTGTCATTTAGAACCGGTTGTTCAGTATTATCAAATATTGTAGTTTCCATCTCAGAAATAATTTCTGGTTAAGTATAGTACTTATCAGCATCACTGCAAACATTTGCTTTTTGCAGTTCTGTAATATCTGGGAAACTATGCTCTGCAATGCCAATCTTTGACATATACAGCTCTCCCCCCGTTATAAAGCACCTCGTTATAATGTGATTCTGGATATAACACAGTACTACTATGGACTCCATGACCAAAATCACACCAGTGTATAATAATAAGGGTTGAAAGAAAGCAAGGTGAAACTTAGTCTTATATCTTCATTTCCTTATCAAAACAGCATAATTTACCAAATTGTGATATTGCCCGCTATACCACTGTTCGGTATATTCTGCTATTCTCAATATATCATGGTTCCGTACATATTGCAGTCTCAATATAATGCTGTGCCATACGTAACGTGGTCTGTGGTTATGGAACCCGATTACCGCATTGTAATGAGGGAGAGCTGTAGATTGTTATTGAACATGTATGACATGTCTTAAAGTGTGTACATCACTTTTAAAGTGTGGTATTGACATTATTCAGTTTTCTTCAAGTGTGATTGATTGCAACTGAAGTTTTATTCCCCCATTGATGTGAGATTTTGATTCTTGGTGACAAATTATTGTTGAGTTTCTAAAGTTTTTACATCCAGTTGTAAGTGGATTTGACTGACTAGTTCTTGATCACACACTTCATGTCATCATTCCTTTAGCTTTATTGTATCTTTGCCACAAATATTAAGTAAGCTACTTATGAAAAAACCCTAAAACTATTTGTTTGCTTGCTCAAATTCAGAATCATTTGACTCAGCATTCAATGATTCTGGCTCTTCGGATGAACTAGCAGACCAGAAGCAATGAGTCAGCTTGCTTTGTGCCATTCTGTCATGGTATTTTGACCTGATAAAACTTGACCTTGAATTGTATTTTGTACTGTGCAGATATCAATTATAATGTTTAAATCTTTAAAGACAAATATGATACAGTCACAGTCTATGATCATATATGCTTGGTTAACAAAATGCTTAAAATTTCCAGGAATCATAAAAATTAAACATCTAAGGCATGAAGATCAAGGTCATGCTATACACCATACAAAATCCCATAGATAAATGGCAATGTACAATTTGTGTCACATGGACACAGTGGATTTGTTTTAGGGGACAAAAACTCGTATCTTGCATCAGAGATGCATGTTTTCCGTGTTGGGGAAGACACTGACTATAGCAATCTATGTAGGTTAGATTTGGTGTTTTGCAGAACCTTTGTGTATAATACTGTATTCATGGAACATGTATCTTAGAATATATTGTTTTAAATATAAATATTTCAGATTAGAGAGTTGTTGTGGCATTGAAAATGTCACATGCTTCAGCTGTAGCTGCCAGTATTAAGGAGGATAATGCATTCTTCAAGCAAATGCTAGATTTGATCCCACCAAGTCTATACTTTGACACCGATATGAAGCAGATGATCCGTGGGGTGAAGGACTCGGATGAATATGAAGGTAAAAATGAAACATAACATTATCACATATATTGACCCAAGAGTAAAGCTGTAACCATTCTTTCCTGCATTATTGACTGTGCCAGTAACATTGTAGTGTGTCGTAAAGATTCTTAGTCTTACAGAAACTTGGTACTCGATGCATTGATTCCATACTCACAGTGGGTGACCTCCCTTGGGTAGGATAATGCCACTGTCTCAGTGCTGTAAATTTGGCAGTGAAATAACCATGGAGAAAATCATTTGCTTTGATAACTGCATCACACTCAATTCAGATTGCATTTGCTGTGATCTTTTTTCTGCAAATGCTTTAGTGCAGAATGGGAAGATTTTGCCACATACAGAAAGGACCCCACTATAGCATGATGGTCGGGGTCCACAAAACGAGATCGTGCTATGTCCCGAACCGTGCTATAACCAACCTAGACAAAACAAGTCATTTAGCTGAAGAAAATGATGCATGCACCAAAAAAATGGGGGGGGGGGGGTAAATTGTGGGCTCAAAACAACGTGCTTCATTGGCACAGTTACCATCTTAAATCAATGCATATTAAACGAGAAATACACATGCAGTGAAAACAGATTGCACATATAATATTTTACTTTTTTTAGAGAACCATGCATTGGTACATTTATATGTACATGTCTATTGTATAGCATGAATAGTTAAAGGATCAGCACGTGTACTCACCAGCCGATCTCCTGGCATGCGTAGGAGTGAGTCCATAATAATTCCATCGAAAATATGCACACAGAAGTATAATATCATTGTCTGATAAAGTTCTGAAATCCTACATCGTCGTCTGGTCATTGTAAATCGTCTTCTAGTCATCGTAATTCACGTCCGACTCCGATTCCTCAGCTTTACTGTTATATGCGGGTGCTTATGCAGAGAATGAGCTTGGGTTCTTGCAAGTAACACTTTGATCATAAAGTCAGAAATCTATTAAAGGATGCAACTGGACACGTGTCAATTGTGCGGCAAGATCACAGGGAGTTCAAATAACCACCCTCTGTTACTTGGCACTGAAAGTATCAAACTTGCGGCTTGATCAAAGGGTTGTCACATGGGAAAACAAAGAGTATGGTGCCTTTACCAGCTAAGGGATTAAGGTCAAAGTATATGCACAGGAAGTTGTAGAACTCTACTTGGCACTGAACAAGTAGTAGAATCGCGGCTCGATCAAAAGGATTGTCAACTTGAAAACAAAGTGAGTGCCTTTACAAGCCAAAGGCTTATCGGCCTACGAGCACTGGCAGATAACTTGGGAAATATCACTGGGAATTAAATCTGACTTGTGGAAACACCGGACTTAATCCTGCCCATGTCTTCAAGCTTCTCTTTAACAGTAAAAGCTTTACGTTTCCGTGTACTGTTATCCATTGTAAATAACTACTAATTAAAACTCTGACACCTATTTGTTTGAACGACTACAGCAAGAATAATTGTTAATCAACAATGGGGTCATTTTTATAGGGAATGTACAATATTGTTCACTGGTCAACCGATTGTGTGGCGATTGTCTAACAACACCGCCAAGCCACGTGTGCGCGTTGGCGGCTTTCGTTTCTTTGATGTTTTATAAATCATTGCCGCATGGTTTGAACAACCTTTAGCTTTGAGATTGACTTTGATGATTTTCAATGACTTAAATTAATTGATTTATAACTTCAGGTGCGAATCTTTTATCAACCACCGCATTGTTTGGTGCTTGGCTGTGTATGCAGTTGAATGAGCAAACATATGTCAGCTATTGTTTGAACAACGATTGTTCACAGAATGTATTGAAGACAAACACAAAGAATACTTAATGACTTTTGTTCATGTATCAGTAATAATAAGATTAACACTTATCAGCTTTAAAATGAGGTGACATCTTTCAAAAATAAACTAAGATCAAAGTGCAGTGATTGACTACTGACACATTTGAAATGAACATTCACAAATAGAAATGTTCAGAATCTTTATTCATATAATGAAAGATGCAATCATAAGACACTTTTTCTTCAAGAATACAATACAGCTTGCCAAATTATTAAATCAAACTCGTTTATTTTGGCACAAAACTTGGCAGTAGTTCAAGAAATTGGCCAAATTATTGTAAAATTTCGGTAGCCACAGCACGATCGTATTATATCCGAATTCATACACGATCTCTTCCCCAAAATGATAATTATATTTTTTACACAATATTTTTCGTACTTTGAAAAAAAATTTAGAAAAATTTAATGTACAAAAAAATAGATGAAATTTTGGGAGCCATGCCACGATCATGTTATATCCGAATTCGTGCTATAACGAAGCGTGCTATAGCGGGGTCCTACTGTATGTAAGAGGGAAAAAAGTCAGAAATTCTTTATTTGCTGTGATGGAGCACATGGCTGAGGATGTTATGAGTTAGAATGTGGCAGACATGACAATATACCAATGACATCACAATGAAGTGATGACATTATACTAGTGACATCACAATGAAGTGATGATAATATACCAATGACATCACAATGAAGTGATGACAATATACTAGTGACATCACAGTGAAGTGATGACAATATACCAGTGACATCACAATGAAGTGATGACAATATTCCAATGACATCACAATGAAGTGATGACAATATACCAATGACATCACAATGAAGTGATGACAATTTACCTGTGACATCACAATGAAGTGATGACAATATACCAATGACATTACAATGAAGTGCGCTTACGCTGCCATACAGAGCCTTGTTCTTGTTCGTCTTGTTTTTTATTGAATTTCAGTCGGTGAAAATAGATGTGTGGTAGGATATAGTCAATATGCTCATGTACTAATGCATGGAGATGAAGTATTAAGACTTAGAAGATTCATTGGTGCAAACAGTCTTATAGTAAAGATGTATTCTGAGAGTATGTGAGGAGTGTGGCATTAATTCATCAGACCTTCAGCAGCAGCAATACAATATTTGGCTTCTCCAGCCTGGCGTTGATGCATCATTGAAAAACACCTGATTTAAATAGACCCTGCATTGATGCATATTGGAAAACCCCTGGTTAAAATTAGCCCTTCATTGATGCATCATGGAAAACCCCTGGTTAAAATTAGTTTGCTATTCATTTTGGCTCAAGGCAGAGTTTGCCATTGTAGCTGCCAGGGTAGGAATTGGAACACAATTAACAGGTGGAAAAAAGTGAGCTTGCAATCACTTATGTGCAGAAAGCATAATGAATTAAAGCATACAGATTTGGGGCTAGTTAATGTGCAGAAAGCATAATGAATTAAAGCATACAGATTTGGGGCTAGTTAATGTGCAGAAAGCATAATGAATTAAAGCATACAGATTTGGGGCTAGTTAATGTGCAGAAAGCATAATGAATTAAAGCATACAGATTTGGGGCTAGTTAATGTGCAGAAAGCATAATGAATTAAAGCATACAGATTTGGGGCTAGTTAACACTGTTGAATATGAAGAATTAAACACAGTGTGTGATACCATGGCAACACTAGACGCTAAAGCTAGTTTGAGACCATCCTGCACTTTCTGAAGATCTGTATGATGCAACTGCCAGTGGACATTCACATTGATTTGACCTTGGTATTCATGTCATTGTGTAATCATTACACAGGTATTCATGTCATTGTGTAATCAGTACACAGTTAAAGTAATTCCAGACCTGAACTTTGTACATTTGTTTTGGTAATAGCACAAATGTGTACATGTTAACCATTCATTTGTTGGTGCAGAACAGAGATTCATTGGAGGGAGGTTGAAGTTAATATTTCTGCATATTTGCCAAAATCATTGATATGAATGCACTGCTTGAAAATTTGACCAATTCATTGATGACAAGATATATCAATCAATGACATGCCAAGTTTGGACTCGGTTTAAAAGAGAATCTATTTTGACAAATGCCAATGTGACAGTACGATTTCTTTTAAATTCTTGAATAAACACATCTCAATTAATAACACTTCTTTTGTCTTCAAGGTAATGATTACATTACATTTGATTGGTTTCTCCATTTACAACACCTTTTTTATGTTTCTGTATTTTTCAGACGGTGAGGAGGTTGAAAGTAAAACAAAATTTCATTCTAAGACGGTGCCAGATCCTTTTAAGTCTAAGACAGTTTCACAGATACAGGAAGAGCTCAACAACGGCGAATCTCCAATGTGTAAGTAATGCAGTCCATTGTACATTCGAAGGGGGATGGTGCGGTTGTGATCTTATCAAATTTTATTAAATTTTCTGGATTTGCCTTTTGATGGGTCACACTACTAACATGCAATACAGTCTAGTCACGTTTTCTGGCATCCATTTATCTTATAGTTGATGTAATTATTGGTTCTTTAGTTTTAAATGTGATAGTGGGGTTTATCTTACATTTTATTAGCAGCAGTTGGTTTTGAAGCCATGGTGGCTGTGGTTAGCATGCTGGACTAGTGGTTGAAAGTGTGCGGGTTAGAATCCGACCATCAGATCAGCCCATGTTTGCTACCATGGTGTGTCCTTGGGTAAGACACTTTACTCCAATTGCCATGGTATGACATAACCTTCTTGTGTTGCTGTGCTGTAAAACACCAAACCAGACCAAACAATTTGTTTAAGATCAGTGAAAGTTGAGTTTTGTCTTTCTTCAAATGAAATACCAATTTGTTTATTTCAGTGAAAGCATTAAATGTCGTAGACAAAGTAATAGTTGCTGGTTTTATTTTTGGTGGAAAATTTAGAACTGTTGAATTCTGGAGAGTTTGAGCTCAAGATAAGCAGTGTATTTTCTACAAATACATCAAAGAAAAATGCTTCACAAATTTTTACTGCATTGACAATATTAAAACAGATTTATTTAAAGCATTTAGTTTAAAATTGTTGATGTATGTCTTCTACCTTAAGCACAGCCGTGCATTCTATCAATCTAAACTATGCAATTGGGGACAAGTTACAGCTGTTCCATGCTACTTTTAAAATAATAGTACCCCATTATAAAGAAAACCCATCCAGTTGAGCCTTATAATTGAGTGTACCCGGAGTTAGTCTTTTTCACTGAGCTGTTTGAGTCATTTTCAGAGTTATTATAAATGATTTAATGAATTAGACTTAGTCTGGTATCATATGTTTGTGCTGTATATTGTTAACAAATAACTGATGGAAATTTAAAATAAAAACAATTTGTACTAAACCAGGGAGCAAAATACCCAATTCCTTAAAATCTTATCTTGAGCTCTGGAAAGTTTAAATTGGTATCTGAGTGACTTTTATTGCTAGAAGTGGACAAATATAGACTCGATTCATTTAACACATGTAAGAGTGAAATTATTTGGTATTTAAACGTAAAATCTAGCCAGCTTATCCATGATATTTTTCAGCTAATATTATGATAGTTCAAATCATGTATAAACAAGAAGCACCGAAAAGGTTTGCACCTTTTTTGTCCCAAGTTATTGCATATTGTAGAGTTTATGATTCAAAGAAGACTTACATTTATCAAGATATTAAATCCAACTCTTAAAAAGGAAGCATTCTTCCAAAATATTCTATTCTCATGCAGTAAAAAATAACAAGTAAACTATTTGGAAAAAGGAAGAAAAGACAGTCATAGGAATACAAAATCCGAGTCACGTTTCATTGGATGCAGTGCTGTTTATTGAAGAGAGGTATACTTAGTAATTAATATATTGACAAGGTTTTCTATGTCTTATTCATTTTTTGCCAGTGACCAAAATAAAGGAGAAAAAGAAACACAAGAAGAACAAGAAGGAGAAGAAAAAAAAACGTGAAGAAATTAAGAGTGCTCAGGACAATCTTGAGATATTGCAGGAAAAATTGAGAGCCCGGATAGAGGAACTTCAAGGTTGGCTTTGTATTAGCATAGAGGTGTAGCTGTAAAAAGATTAATTTCAGATTAATTAATCTAATTAATAATGTAAGATTAATTTAATACATGCTTTTCCAAACTGGTGCAATGTTTTTCTGCACGTTTTTCATATGTGGTGTTGCTTCACTCCGGTGACCTGGCAGTACGATGTTTGATTAGAATAGTCATCAAGGCCTAGCCTAGCTACTCAACAAAGATATATTGCATATATACCGTATATACTCGCATTTAATCCGGGTCCAAATGCAAACAACATAGACCCTGATCTGCCATCACATAATGCGTCGGCAGATCAGGGTCTATGTTGTTTGTTTTACTGATTAGTCCTTACTAACTGCATAGACCCAGATCTGCTGGCGCATTATGCGACGGCAGATCTGGGTCTATGCAGTTTGCAGTTGGTATTGGATTATACACGAGTATATATTTTAGTGCATTTTAGGTAATACTGTATTGACAAACATTTGCATCAAGAGAGGTAAATTAGATAATTCAGAGATTATTGGAATATGGTTTGGAATGTGATAACAAATTTGATCTGTTGATATTAGGGCTGTTCCATTTAAACATACATTGTACCCAGAGAAGGCAGTTTAAAAAAAAATATATGCCAGGGTACTCTGAATACCCAAAGAGTTTTATAAAAATGATACAAAATTCTTAATTGCATCTATGGGTGACTAGTCCATGTTGGAAGTGCCTTCCATGGGTCCCAAGTATGTTTTACTGGAACAGCCATTATACATATTGGTGATGATGATAATGATGAAACATTGATAACCTTGAAAGTTATACTAAACAATACTGATTGATGTATACATTTGACACAATTTCTCGTTGATGATGATGATGATGATGGTTAATTGACCTCATGCCAACTACTTAAACACGTGTGTATGTCTAGAGTTACTGAGAACTTTCAAAATTACAATTTCATTTTTGTTTCAGCTAAGAGGAATTTAAATGCTGATGAGAAACAGGAAAAGAAGAGACTGAGGAGAAAACAGAGTAAATTGAAAATGAAAATGAGACTTAAGGCAGAAAAGCAAAAGAAAAACCAAAGTATCAAGGGAGGTAACAATGAGGAAGGTACTCATAAGGACTCGATTGATGCCAGTATCTCTCCAGGAAAACGACAAATTTACAACAAGGAAGGAAAGTTAGTGTTCAGCAAATTTGATTTTACAGATTCAAAAGTCAAGGAAAAATCTCATTCTGGTTTGATTGGAAAAGACTACAAAAGACTACTTGAGAAAATTGAAAAGAGGAACCAAACAATTGACAAATTGAAAGAGAAAGACAAATCGGCAGCAAAAAATCTGGAAGAGAAGCTTCAGTGGCAGACAGCCATTCATAGAGCAGAAGGAGAGAAAGTGAAAGACAATCCTGAACTTTTAAAGAAGGCTTTAAAAAGGAAGGAAAAAATGAAAGGAAAAAGGAAAAAGAAATGGGATGAGAGGGTGGAGCAAACTGAGCAAAGAATAGATGCAAGGCAGCAGAAGAGACATCAAAATATTAAAGCTAGGAAACAAGCTAAAATAGAGAAAAAGATTAAAAAAGCAAAAAAGAAGGGTAGAATCATTCCAGGCTTTTAAGTTCATTTGTAGTTTTCACCGACATGCAACATTCATAATCCCTTTTTTTATACACCTGCCATAAGGTGGAACATATCATGTTATGTTTTCTGTTCATCCGTACATTCATCCATTTGTTTCTAATTTTGTTTATGCACAATAACCAGAATTCACCATCATGTACCATGACCAAACTTTGTAAGTAGCTTGCATTTGGGGAATGGAAGTAACCTGTTGATTTTGGGTTCCAAAGGTCAAGGTTGCAGGGACTTAAAGAAGGAAAACTGTTTCCACATGTTGATCGGACTTGTACACCAGATACCTTGACAAAACGTTTTAAATGACATGCATTTAAGACAAGTATGGTAGCTGTTTATTGTGGGGTCCAAAGGTAAAAGTCACACTGATGCAGAGAAGAGAAATGTTTTCCACATGACATCTTAAGAACTTTTTCACCTACTTTGACCCAACTTTGTGGATAGCTTTCATTTGAGACAAGGAAGACACTTGTTTATTTTGGAATCAATCATAAGTCAAGGTCACAGGAACTAAAAGAAGGAAAAATGATTTCCATAAAACTATTTAAGTTTTGTTCCACATGTTGTGACTAAACTTTGTAGATGTTTGTAGACAAGGAAGACACCTGTTGATTAGGGGTTCAAGGGTCAAGGTCAGAGGTACTCCAAGAAGGGAAAAGGTTTCCACAAAATAAACTCAAGACATATGCCACAAACCATGACTAAACTTTTTGGATGGCTTACATTTGAGTCAAGAAAAGCACCTATTATTGTTGGGGTCAGTAGGTCACAGGTCAGGGGTCAGTGATACTGAAGAAAGAAATATGGTTTCAACAAAATTACCTGAGTTCTGTGTCATTTATCTTCACCAGTATTTTTGGATGGCTTCTGACAAGGAAGATGGCTATTCATTTTGGATTAAAAAAGATTAAGGGTATGTTGCTTGGTGACAGTGACATGGCAGTTGGAACATCCTATGCCTTTCTGTGAAAAACATGGATGTGTTGCAGAGGCAGCCATTTTAAATTTCATTCATGAGAACAGATTTATCACAGGATGGGATGACATGATGAAATACTGTGTATCTTTGTATCATAAAACTAAAGTATTGACTCATTGAAGAAGAAAACAAGACTCAAACGTTACTTTCAGTTAGCAAGATATTTCTTACGTTGAATATGTTAATTGATCTGTTATTTAACTTATATATGTTTAGGAAACATCATGGGCTGCATGCTGCTTTGTTACACAAGAGTGCTGTTTTTTATTTTTTTCTTTCTCTTCCCCCCCCCCTCCCTCCCCTTCCCATGGGGAAATCAGTCTGCTTTTTTACCTCTGAGGAATTTTTCCAGCTTGATGGAAAAGACAGAGGTTACTCCAATTGAGCAGCATAGAACATAAGTTAAATGTGTACTATGTCTTATAGTTCCTGAGTATCTGATCACAGAAAGAAAATTTACATAATAAGATAGATATAATACTACTATTTACCACACGGTGGGCATATAATGTACGGTTGCTGGTACTTGTTTTAACCATCATAATTTATTCTTTTTAACCGCATGACTTAAATATTATGTGACACTTGACACCTAAAACAAAGTAATTCCAAATTGGACGGATGTGCACAAATTAAAGTTTTAAGGTAAACAGAGTTCCAAATTAGTGGTCATTGGGCAATACAGTTATGAAACTACCATATATGTTTGCTTGTAAGTCGCGTTCAACTGAAAACAACATAGACCCTTATCTGCTGTCACATAATAAATGGGCAGAGCCGGGTCTATGTTTTTTTTCTACTGATTAGTCATAGCAAACTGCAGAGACCCAGGTCTGCTGTAGAGATGAATAGGTACCCAGGTACTCGGCCGTTGATAATTATCCGGGTAATAAAATGAGCCATAGGGTACCCGTTTAATTCATGTAAAAAAAACACCTCTGCGTTCAGATCGACGATTGTATCTGCTGACATTGGGAACGACCATATCTGCTGGCCTATAAGTTGATACTTTTTGACCAGGAAGTCGATATGTAAACAAAATGTTTTTTTCTTTTCTTGAAAGTAGAAAAAATAAGGTGTAAAAAATTAACTATCATTTTGGGGAAGAGATCGTGTATGAAAAAATATAGGAGCCAACACTGTGAAGGATTTTAACTATTTACAGCAACTTCTCCATTCCCAACAAATATGATTACCTTTCATCATAAAGTACATGTAGTTCAGTAGCATTTTGTTTGATCTTTACTCATGCTAGTTGTCAGTTTGAATTGCTCTGACACTTCTATCGGCGAGATTAAAGAACGTCTCGTTGAGAAACTTATATGACTAAGCACCAGGCATTTTTATTTCATTAGTTAATCATTACACAGTACTGTATTCAGAGAGGATAGTGCAGCAATTTTATAATCAATTACTTTTTTTAATTAAACCCCCCAAAAATTCACTTTTGCATGCTGTTCGTGCCATCCTCAACCTACAACAAAGCAGTTCAGGTTTGTACACATTTACCACAATACAATTTTGATTGGGTACCCAGGTAACCGATCATTAGGATCGATGGGTGCATGGTAGATGTTAACTAAAATGTTGACAGCTTTAATCTGCTGGCACATTATGTGGGGGCAGATCTGGGTCTGTGTAGTTTGTAGTTAGATTTGACTTGTAAGCAAGTATATATGCTATTTGAATAATACAGCAAGTCATAGACTCCAAGCAGCTTGTGACATTATATTTCAACTTTTTGGGGTAAATTTCTTTGCAGATGAACTCCTGTTATTGTCTGTATGAAACACTGTAACACATCTGTGAATGCATTGTCGATTGAACATCAGAATTTCTGGCAATAAAATCTATGTTGTACATGAAAAGATGCAAACTTCAACACCACTATGATATGATGACTCCGTCAGTGAAATGCTGTTAGGAACAAGTATAAATTCAGCTAATATTTGACAAAATTGTTCTAAATTTTATAATAGGGGTGGGGTTATGGTACCATGCAGAGTACTATTTAGATTTACTAATATTTTATTAGTAGTTACTATAGTGTTGCAAATTGTACATTTTATTCGCTACACTAATGCATTGTGAATAAAATTATTGCAACCACTGATACAAGTCAGCAGAGTCGATAATAGTTATCCATTATATAGATTATCATGGAATAGATTCAGTGTGTAGACAGGACTTGAACAGATATTAGGATTCTCGGGTGAATAAATAATACATGGAGAAATTTCGGTGATACTAGATTTTGGCAAATTTGACATGAAAATTGTACATGTTGGTTGTGTGATATTACATGGCCTAAATAAAGGCATGATTTATAATTATCAATAAGAAAAATGTAATTCTGTAGAATCTGATTTTGCAAGATAGGTTTTGAAATTTATGATTAAGTTGTAAGACAGAAATTCCCTATCCATAACAAGTCTGTGGATGCAAAAACTTGTAAATGTATTGAGCTTGCCATGTACTGAGGTTAGCTTCAGAGATACTACCAGACTGCAGGATCAGAGGATTCTTTCAAAAAGATTGAGTCATGCAACTTTTAAAAACAAATGGCGGACAGATTATCTGCTGTACCTGCAATTTGTTTTACACAGCGTGCAATTTCTTTGCTATAATTAAAAATATATGTATCAAGTAATTGTATTTGTCTTCTTGCCCATCCATTGATTAGGCAACTGTGCATGCAAGCACCATTATGATTAAGATCTGGTGTGGTTTATGCAGAAACTTTCAAGAGGTTCCAATTAAATTACCTCGTATAGGCTTATAGCAGATTGATCCATTGATCTGCTGTGAAGGGAATTTCTAGAGCATGAAAGGTGGGATCATTCCAGGCTTTTAAGTTCATTTGCAGTTTTCATTGACATGCAAAATACATGCCATTTTTATACATCCACCATAAGGTGGAGCGTATCGTGATATTTTTTGTTCATCTGTACATTTGTCCATTGGTTCCTAATTTTGTTTCTGCACAATAGCTAGAGTTCTCCATCATCTACCATTACCAAACATCAAAGGTTGAGGTCATGGGTGCTGAAAGAAGAAAAACTTTTCACATGTTAACTGAACTTGTACACTAGATACCTTCACCAATTTTCTAAATGGCTTGTATTTGGGATAAGAAGGCAGCAGCTTTTTGTGGGGTCCAAAGATCTAAGTCACTGTGATACACTGAAGAAAAATGTTTTCCACATGATCGGTTTTCCCGGGTTCTTCCTCTACCAGATATATTGGCTGCCATGTATAGCCTATCATGTGCTGAAATATGGAATTAAACCCACAAATCATCATCATCACCACATGACAGGTTAAGTTCTTTATTGCCTATTTGATTACACTTTGTAAATGTCTTGCATTTGAGAGAGGGAATACATCTGTTGATTTTGGGGTTCAGTCAGGTTCAGAGGGACTCGAGAAGGAAAATGGTTTCCTGAAAATGAACTCAAGTCCTATGCCACAAACCATGACCAAAATGTTTAGATGGCTTGCATCTTCGTCAATAAAGGCACCTATTGATTTTGGGTTCAGTAGGTCACCAGTTAAGGTCAGTGAGACTGAAATAAGAAATGTGGTTCTGCAAAATAACGAGTTCTGTGTCATTTATCTTGACCAATGTTTGTGGATGGCTTGTGTTTGAGATGGCTGTTCAATTTGGATTGAGAAAGTTAAAGGTTATGTAACTTGGTCACAGTGGCATAGCAGTTGGAGCATCTTGTGCCTTTTCCATATCCCCCCTCCCTCCCCCCCAAAAAAATAAATGTTGGATGTGTTATTTACCAGAGAATGCTAATATCTATTAAGGTCCTATATGTACACTCAGTCTAATCCATGTCACATCTATATAATGGACAACTATTTATCATCTGCCATGAAGAAAATTTCTAGAGCATGAAAGGTCAGCTGCATGAGTGAGTCATGTAAAAATATATAAATGATTATTTAGGGAAAGTGGTTTCCAAAATAATTATCTGCTCAAGATGGTACACAGGAAGCAGATTGGATCAGTGATGCAGAATTTTGCTGGCATCTTAGCACATTAAAGGGGAACAGTCCTCCCTCCCCTGATACAGAACAGCAGGACTACTCGGTCAGTCAAAGTCTATTTGATTTCAGATCTGCTTTTTGCATTTACAGCTCATAAACATGAAGTGCATCGTCTCTAAAAATTGGGAAAGCGAATCTGTTTATCACATTAATTGCTGGGTGTACAAACATTGAAAACATCTTTCCAATTTTTATGTTGTTCAACCTCAATACTTATAGTCCCTTCTGTGGAATTGTCTTTCTCAAAATATATCCAAAGTGTATAAAGTTTAGACACTTTTCTCCATTCTGTCAATGACCGGTCTGGGGTATGATGCATGCATAAGTAAGATGGGTTGTCAGAATTCTGCATCCATCAGTTATGTCATTGATTGGTGTATTGATTTTTCCTGACAGAGCCAGCATTGCATGCATAGCTGCTAAACCTGTGCAGGATTTATATAAATTTGCAAACAATGCTTTTTTTTGGTGCCATTTTGAACTGGCAGAGACCAAAATGTTTTAGGCATTTTTTCAGATTTTACGAGAATCCACATTTTAAATGCAGCTATCTGGTCATCAACATTAGGATTTTTAAAAATTCTTTGAAGTCAATTACATTTGGGATACATCACAGCATAGCTTGCAAGCAAAATAAAGGATTTTTACAAATTCTTTTAAGTCAATTACAAGCAAAATAAACCACTCTTATGAATACATACCATATATACTTGTTTTTAAGTGGAGTCCAACTGCAAACAAAATAGACCATGAGCTGGCATCACATAATGTGCCAGCTGTTTGTTCTACAGATTACTCCTAACAAAATGTGTAGACCCTGATCTTAAGGTACATTATGCGATGGCAGATCTAGGTCTGTGCAGTTTGCAGTTGGATACAACTTACAAGTAAGTATATACAGTTTAGTGTCTTGTGTGTGAAGCATAGGTGAGACATAGGCATCACTTTTCTGATGACATTGTCATTGGCTTAGGTGTCACCGTTAAGTTTTTGCATTCAGCCTTTTTGGTCTTGAATATGTGTCCTGTGACAATGATCCAACTTAAGCCTTCAACTTTTTAAAAGAATGCAGTTTCAAAAGTTTGACTTTGAATTTCAAAGATTGTACCCTTTTTTTTGATGGATTTGTATGCCCTTTTTTGTGAGACCCAAACTTGGTGCTATATGGGTAGGATTGTGCTGTGCTGTAAACCACACAAGTAAATACATATAGCTCAGTTTCTATGACATTGTTACATGTTCAGCCATGAAACTTGATTCATCATGGAGGAAACTGGTCATCACAGGTATAGGTGTGGATCATAAGTGGGTTCGCTTTTCTGATGCTTGGCTTGGGTATCAATGTTAAGTACTTGGGTTTAGCACAGTTTCTCTGGCACAGTTGCACATACATTCATGAAACTTGATGTTTCATCTTAGAGTGCTGCTCATCACAGGCAAAAGGAGGTCACAGTAACCTACTTTTACAGCAGCTGAGATATAGCATTCTATGCAATTCTTGTCTAATTGTTCTACTTTTGTAACAAATATCCGTTAGCTGCAAAGGATTGTCATGCATTCAATGATTATTGTACAAGATTCTTGATAATCCATTAACTGTTATACTGGTTCACAAAAGTTGTTACAATATTTTTTAAAAAAAATTCAACAATTTCTGTTGTCAGTGGTGTCTGGTAATTTTGTTAAAATAGGCCAATCTGTTGCAGATTTATCTTCATGAAATCTGTTTACCTGTTGAGAATCCATCCAATAAAACAAAGAAAAACTTGGAATGTGTTTCTTTCTTATTCTTTAATGATAATAGATTCATAATAATTCAATTTCATGATACTTTTTTTTAAAAAATTGCAATTACAACAAGATATGTCTGCAGAAGATTTGGTTTTGGTTTGGTGCAGCATGTTATATTTTTAGTGCTGAAGCAAAT
This sequence comes from Margaritifera margaritifera, assembly GCA_029931535.1. Classification (NCBI taxonomy): domain Eukaryota; kingdom Metazoa; phylum Mollusca; class Bivalvia; order Unionida; family Margaritiferidae; genus Margaritifera; species Margaritifera margaritifera. The sequence continues at coordinate 4,729,290 of JAQPZY010001617.1, forward strand.
ACAGAAAAGTGCCTTGCCCAAGAACACGACATGGTAGTTGACCCCGATTCAAACTTGTACGGTTTCAATGCTCACTGCGTGTAACAACAGGGGTTTCAGGAAAACTGTCATCATGTCTTGGTTGTGTTTTTTTTTTATCTTGTGAGCAGAAATATGGTCCAGCATGTATCATGCATCATTTAGATGTTTATGGTGACCCTTTTTAAGAGGAATTAGAAATATTAATCTGTTTCTTTTCATACAGCATGACTACCTGCTTCCCCTCGAGGTAAATGGAATGTTCTGATTTGTACTATTAAACACCCTTGCTGTTAAATGAGACAGTCCAGCATAACCACCTGCTTTCCCTCAAGGTAAATGTAATGTTCTGATTTGTACTATCGAACACCCCTGCTGTTAAATGAGACAGTCCAGCATAACCACATGCTTTCCCTCCTGGTAAATGGAATGTTCTGATATACCTCTTACACCCCTGATGTTAAATGTGATAGTCCAGCATGACCACCTGGTTTCCCTCATGGTAAATGGAATGTTCTGATTTGTACTATCAGACACCCCTGATGTGAAATGAGACAGTCAAACATAGTCACCTGATTTTCCTCATGGTAAATGGAATGTTCTGATATGTAGTCAAACTTCCCTGATGTTAAATGAGACGTTCCAAAATAACCCTCATGGTACATTCAATATTTTATTATTCACTGCACAACTTGCCTGATGCTAAATAAGACATTCATGATCTATCTCATGGTACAGTTAACAGTGAAAATAAAATCTTAAAGAGAGGAGATTTTTGTATAATGAAAAAATGTCCATATAAAACAAATGTTTGAATACCTAATGAAAACCTCACATGTTCATCCTTTTTAATGTAATTTTATATAATTTGCAACAACAAGCATTTGATCACTAAATCATCCTTCTGGGCACCTAAAGTAGGTTGCCTGAATTATCTCCATATAATTCCATAGTTGGTTGTTGGGTGACTTCTATCGATAAGAGGCCATACTAATTCACATTCCATACTATCAGCCCCTTGATGATATAACCATATACTCCAAGTTGAAGCAAAATTGGATCAGAAATATGGAATTGAATGGTAACAAGCTAAGCCAATCAGATGCATAGATCTCGCTCATATTTGAATTCATCCAATATATTGATTATATAAACCAATATTCCAAGTTTCATCAAAATCAAAACAAAAACATGACATCCAGAGTGGTGACAAGCAAATGTTGACGAATGGACAACAGACAAATGGCCAAACCAAGAAGTCACTAGGCCTTATGACCAGCTTAGCTAAAAATGGCATGTCCGCCCAAGACAGACAAGGTTGGCTATTTCTACATTTTAAAGCTTCAGTCAAGCAGATGCATCAACCCACTGAAATACTATGTAAACATATATTATGGAGCACCAATATGTAGATCAGTAGGGTTAAAATGATTTCAAAATTCGTCACCTACCTCCTCACCAGATGACTAAACATTCTTTAAAGTTTCAAAACAAATTTAGTTTGCATATTGATATCCTGACGTGTTAAAACTTTAATGGGACAGTCCTAATGTATTCCAAGTTTGCCTGCATAGACAAACATTACTGATACTTTATGAGGCATCAGTTTTTTGCATATTGATTAGTATTTATGAATATTGTCAGCCAAAGAGCTACTGTCTTTGATCACCTCGTCAGAACATTCTGTAGATTGGTACTACATACATCATTCTGTAGAGGTTATGAAATTTTTTTTATATGGAGTTTAATTTTTAGGTCTACAGCCAACACCAGAGAAATGCAGCTGTCAATGTTTTTCAAGCACTTGACAGCAACAAAGACTGCACAGAAATGCATTCTGTATTCGATTTACTTCCTATAATTATGAAATTATTCTTGTCTCTAGGACAAACTGTGAAATATGTGACCTCTCCAGTCAATGCATCTGTCTGGATTTATGTGCTCACACTCATTCAACTGCAATACCAAGGGTTTCAGTTCTCACTGGGAGTAACAACAGGGGTTTCAGGAAAACTATCATGATCACGTCTTGGTTGTGTTTACTGATCTTGTGACCAGAAATATGGTTCAGAATATATTATGTACCATTCAGATGTTTATAGTTACACTCTTTCCGAGGAATTAGAAATGTGAATCTGTTTCTTTTCATCATATCAAGGTTACCAGCAAAAACAAACTGAAAGTAAAATAATTTTCTGATCACACCACCAAAATACATCCCTGATGAAAATGATCATTTGTCCAAATGTAATACCATTGCAATATAGAAGACCCAAGATATAAAGTGAATAAAATGTTCTGATATCTTGGCCTATACCTTGATAAACGTACGATGTAGTGGGTGTGGTTTTAATATTTACAACATTTTGGTTCCATGATTTCTTACAATGGTAGAAAGATTTGAAAGTGAACTTTAATTTACAACCTAACTGAGACACAATTTTATTATTCTCCTTGGTGTAGCTATGGCAGATATTTGCAGCACTATTCTCACAAATCTGAACTGGATACCTTAGCACTTGGTTAGGTATCCAGTTAAAATTTGTGAGCAAAATGTGCACCATGCAATTCTGTGTTGCATCTTTCAACATGCATTTCCTCAAAAACTTTGAATAAACACATATTAATAAAGGCTGATTACTTATAGTCAGAGAACAAGAGATTGATTGTAGAGATAGTAATAATTTTTTTCACTGTGGCCACAATGCTTCAAAATTAACAGTTTGACAACTAGATGGGACCAAATTTAACATTCATGAGTAAGCACCAAAGACGGGAAATGGATTAGGATATATCTGCTCTACCTCATGGTACATGGACTGTTCTGCAATGCACTGCCAAACTTCCCTGATGCTAAATGAGACAGTCTAGCATGACCACCTGCTTTCTCATGGTAAATGGAATGTTATATGTACTGTCAAACACATCTGTTGTTAAATGAAACAGTCCAGCATAACCACCTGCTTTCCCTTATGGTAAATGAAATGCTACTACACACTCTCAAACAAATGAGACAGTCTATCATGAACACTCGCATTCCCTAATGATAAATGGAATGTACTGATATGTACTGTCAAACTTCTCTGATGTTAAATGAGGCAGTCCAACTTAACCCTCATGCTATTTGTGCAAACTTACCTGATGCTAAATAAGACATTCATGATCTATCTCATGGTACAGTTAAAAGTTATGTCAAAAGTAAATAATAATAAAATGTTTGAATGCCTAATGAAAACCTCACGTTCATACTTTTTGATGTAGTTTTACATAATTTGCAATGACGAACATTTGATCATTAAATTGTCCTTCTGGGTACCTATAGTAGGTTGCCTGAATTATCTCCATATAATTCCATAGCTGAGTATTGGGCCACACTAATCCACAGTCCATACTATCATCCCCTCGTGGTGAACCCTTAAATAAACGAGACTTTTGAATGTTCATCTTTTGTTGACACACCAACATATGGTAGTGGTATCTTTCATCTTTGGCTTGACACAATGAATACCTATGATCTAGTATTACACTTTCTCACTGGTCTGTTGGAGAAATGGGCACTTGCTGTAGAGCATGTGTCAGTTGTTTATGCTGGCTAATTTTAGTTAAAGGATTATGTCTTGGTTAAAGAATCAAACCCATCACAATTGCTGGTGCATATTACATGTATATTGGCTTGTGGGGTAACAGCTAAACAAAAAATTCCCATGTGGAATGTTTACAGTTAATTGACAGTTTAGACATATGATTAAAGACAGTGTGAGCTGTAATGATGTAAACTCTGATAAAGATTAAATATGGATGAGTTTCTGATCTGGGGTGGCCAACTACTAGAAAGCTGATAGACAACATAATGTCCAAAAAAAAAATGAAATTGTTGGATTATCTTCTATTTACTAATTTCAAATATATTAAATAAGTGTGTAAACATGACACTTTCCATTAGAAGGATTGATAGTCAAGTATTGTGTGGAATTGGGACTAACTATATATTAATTTTCATTACAGCAATTTTGGGGGCAACTGCAGCAATTTACTGGGCAACCAGAAAAATCTGCCGTGCAACCCGATTTTCAAAGCTGTTTGCCCAGGGACAAGCATGGATTTTCAAAATTTGTCTAACCCTTATCAGATATAGCCACAAACTGGATTTGATAAAAAAAAAAAAAATCTATTCCTACTTGACTGTGTTATTATACTCACAAACCAGTACAGCTAAAAACCTGAGTTGATCAAGACCTTTGACCTTAAAATCTATGTCAAAGTGCTGACCATCAACTTGTTCATTGGAGTGCAACTAAATACAAAGTCTGGTCAAAATTCACTTGTAAGAGTACAATTCAGTGTTCACAAGCTCAGTGAAGTACAATAATGCAAGCAATGATCTTTGACTTTACTCTAATGTCAATTGGGTCTGGTTTTCAAAACCCCTTCTCAAAAAAAGCAGAAATGTTGGTGGTCAGATCTGCATAATTTTCATTCAGAAACAATTAAATATTGCAAGAAGTGTTTTAGTGAATGCCCATGTCAATGCCATCATTCATGCAAGATGAGTAGTGATAACAAGATTTTCAAGATGGCCACTATGGCATATGTTGGAGGTCGTGTGAGCACCATTTTCATTCAGAACCTGCTACATATTGCTGTAATAGTGTGTTGAGTGACAAGACCATCTGTTCAGAAGTAGCCACATAAAGATTTTCAGTATGGCCTTCAAGGCAGCCATTCTGGAGGTTAGATCATCATCATTTTAATATAGGAATAACTATATATTGCAAGAATGAAGTTACTGTTATGAAATTTTAAAAATTTTGAGATCGACTACACAATGTGAGAAGTGTTGTAGTGAAAACCCCATATCAATACAACCATCTTTTCAAGAGGAGTAGTGATAAGATTTTCAAGATGTCCACCACTGATCAGCACCACTTTAGCCACATAAAGATTTTCAGGATGGAAGTCAAGGCAGCCATTTTGGAGGTTAGATCAGCAAATTTTTAATATAGGAATAACTATATTTTGCAAGAAGTTGCTGTTACACAATTTTTAAAATTTTGGATGGTCATATTTGAAATTATTTTCATTTAGGACCAACTACATATAGTGAAAAGTCTTTTAGTGAAAGTACCATTTTGATATGATGATCTGCTCAGGAAGAGAAGCGATAAAAAGATTTTCAAGATGGCCACAACAGTGGCAATATTTGGTGTCCAAGCTGCACTAGTTTTATTTAGGACCAACTAGATATCATAAGAAATCTTTTGGTGAAAACCCCCATGCAGATAAGGTCATCCATTCAGGACAAGTAACAAAAACAAGATTTTCATGGCAGATATATTGATGTCGGAGTGGCACCAATTTTATTTAGGAGCAACTAGACACCATAAGAAATCTTTTTGGTGAGAACCCCATGTCGATATGACATTCTTAATAAGTAGCAGTAGCAAGATTTTCAAGATGTGTTTGCCATATCTGATGTCAGATTGCCATCGTTTTCATTTAGGACCAACTAAATATCATAAAACGTCTCGACTTTCCAGATTGCATGTCAGATTAGCACCATTGTCATCTTGGACTAATTAGACATCATAAGCCTTTCACTGAAAACCCCATGTTGATCTGACAATCTGGTCAGGAGGAGTAGCAATAATAAGATTTTCAAGATGGCCACTGTAGTGGCAATAAACGATGTTAGAGCGGCACCATCTTTATTTAGGACCAACTAAACCTTAGCATACATGTGAACCTCTCGCCCAGTAGGATTTTTCTCTTGAGATGAGACGTGTCTCCCATCCCTCCTGTCACTCACTGAAATCTCCTATGTATGCAAAAAATTTTATTAAAAAATTTAATTTTTTCCATTTTTTTCACAGCTTGCTTCCAGTGTCAGGGTTGCATCTAGGATTTGGTCAATGTGGGCACTTGCCCCCACTGAATCTGAAAAAAGGGGGCCAACATAATGACAAGAGGGGCCTACCATGATGATGTAAAAAAAAAAAAAACTTTCAAACAGAGCAATAGCAAGTATAAAAAGTGTATTAAATGCATATAATATGTTCTGAATATTACAGTATAACACTAAATACATGTACTTTACAGTATAACACTAAATGCATATTGTGTTCTGTATATTAGAGTATAACACTGAAACCAAAATCTTGTTTTATAAGAACAGTATTTTCTCTACACACTGACCATTAAAGAATCAAACCATGCGCTGCAAATCATGTCACTCCTCTGTACATTCTTTTATCTTAAAAAACTCACATATTTGCTGTGTCACTTGATAAATGTCATGCATGTCATTTTAAGATTTTCACTTCTGTCAGGGGCTGATGTCCTGAAATTAGCAATTCCAAGTGTGAAGGAATTTTCTTTGACAGTTTTTACACACCAATTGCAAAGCATCTCCTTTATTTAATTCATTTCAAGTCATGGTCTTAGTTTTTATTTTATTTTTCCAGTCTGAATTAAAGGATTTTTTTTCTTGATGTTGGAAGGACACCTCAGTTTCAGCACCACCATCTTTAGCATCGTCTGATACTATGATTTGTTTGTTCACTGTCGCTGTGCCTACTGACAGAAAAATCTGCACTCTGATTATTATTATAAGTATTACTGATAAAATAATGAAAAAGTGTCCATGTTTTAACTGGTTTTGCTATTTAATGCATTGTCCTGCCAAGATAGCCTCAGCATCAAAAACATCGATACGCCATTTCCATCAGGTCGTGAAATAGTTCTTTGTCGAATTGACAGAAAAGGCCAAGGATGTTCCTATTGCATCAAACGTGCTCTCCAGGCCTTTCTTAGTAACCAGTCAGAATTGAGCACGTGACACACAGGAAATTAGTGACGTCTTTCACAACTACACAAAGACAACATATCCGCTGAAAGTGACAACTGGAATTTTTACATTAAAAGAAAACATATTTCAAAATAGTGCATTCTTCACAAAAAAATGCGCACAATTCTTACTTTGTGCGCGGTTTTGCCCGCATAGAATTTGAAACTTTCCTGGAAATCATAAATTTTGGGGGGATTTTCATGATCGTGCGTCCTAGATGCAACCTTGCAGTGTAATATATTTACGTTAATACTGCCTGTGATCACATGACTGTGAACTGACTTAAGCAGGGCATGACAATTTTCTGTCGGTAGGGTTGGTTGGCTTCAGTGTTTAAAGTTTGTCAACATGGATTAAACTATGTGTGATCAGAAGTAGTTTTGAACAGATTAAAGACATGAATTGAATATGGTTGGATTACTAAAGAGCTCAATCAGCATAAAACAATTAACATTACTTTGATTCTCTCCTCACAGTAGGCTCTTCATTCGGTGCTTAAAGCTGTCAAGATTGATTAGTCTTTACTATGTGTGATCAAAAGTAATTCAGACAGGATTAAAGATGTTAAATGATTATGGTTGGATTACTAAAGAGCTCAAGTGGCATAAAACAAGGTTGATTTGGCTTCGGCGTTCGAAGTTTGTCCAGATGTGTAAGCGTGCATCATCTCCCAGTGCTAAGATTCCAAAATCTAAGCAACCGAAATATCACATGAAATTCAATTATGGATGGAAATGGGAATTTCAGTGGTTGAAATCAAGTTCAAAGGACATGAATATGCATTCTGTCCTTCCCATAAAGTTGATTTTAAAATCTGCTACAGTGGCAAGAATGAGATTATGTGTCATGCAGGAACCCCATCTCGTGAAAGCATATCAAACGCAACAACAAATACATCATCATTGATATCCATGTTCACAGAATCTGCATCAAATGTGGATACAAATATACTTGTGGAGACACTGTTTGCCAACTTTATAGCTGAACATAATCTCCAGTTTATGGTAGCAGACCATTTTTCAGATCTAGTCAAAATAATGTTCCCCCGACTCGGAAATTGCACAAAAGTTCTCATACAAATGGATGAAAACGGATGAAAACTACTCACATTGTTACCCAAGCTTTGGGTCCTCATTGGAATAAGAAAGTTGAAGATGTGCCGCAATGAAAAATTCATCATTCTCATTGAAAGTCATCCCTCTTTTGAAGTCAAAACTCCCGATCAAATTTTGCAAATCTCCCGATTTGTCCTAAGCTGACTTCCCTGTTCTGTCACATGAATGCCTTAGGATGAATGTGTGTGTAAGGTTTCATCCATGGTAATCCTCCAAGTAATTCAGGAGTAACAACTACAAACTTGTACCAATGGGCAGACAATTAACAACATGCCATTCCATCAGCTTTTTCGTCTATAATATGTAGAGCTAATTAGTCTTACAAATATTATTATATTATCAAATAATTATCAGCTAAATGTGTTAATTGTTATATTGCTAAATTATATTTTTCTTCAGTTTCAATTATAAATCATTCATTATAATCCATAGCGTGTATTTTTTTATTACTTTGTATAACTTGTTCTATTGAAATCTATGCATCTCGTTTTCTAAAAATAACTTTAAAAAAATGTTTTACGCTTTTTTTTGTGCACAATGGGAGGAACTCTGCATAACCCCTGTGATTCCAACTTGAACATCCTCTGCCTTTTCCATTAAGTTGAGAAAGAAACCTCGGATGTAATCTGCCGCTATTGACAACTATATATGGAACTACTTTTGTTCATATGGTACAATGTCACATTGGAAGTAGACCAAGTCACAATCGGATTATTTGCTAACCTATTCTGTCACAATGTATGTGGTGGACTCTGCCTGAGATGAATCACCAAAAAATCAAACTAATGTTTATTCCTACAACTACTTCTGAGATTATTTCTTGACTTAACAGAAATGGCTAAATAGAGATATCTTATACAGAAAAATAGTATGAAATTTATGTTAATTACTGAATAAATAAAACCTTTACTTGTCTTAATTTTGTCAAAATGAACAAAAGCATGCTCTTACCTACATACTAGCTGTCGCTTCAACACAGGTTGCCTCTATATTTATAATTACCCAGCTCCACATCAGAGTGGAACTGAACAGCAAATCTTTCTTTTTGCAAAAGTTACAGACAGGAAAAATGCTGAGGAAAAACAAAAGCCTCTCAACAAATGGTTTGCAAAACAGCTATTTTTTTAATCATATGTCGACTTAAAATTGAAAAGATGTAGGGATAGAAAGGACATTTTGGAAAAAGATGGGAAAAATTGGGAGTCTGACAAAAAAGAATGAAAAGGTAGGAAAAGTAGGAAAAACTAGGGCCACTGGAAAGACTGCTTTTAGTGAAAAACTCATTTCGCTATGCATATCGGTATATGTTTCTGACAGGTAACCATAACAAAAATTTTCAAGATGGCCACCATGATGGACATATTGTATATCTAATTTGCATCGTTTTCATTTAGGACCAACCAGACATAATAAGAAATCATTTAAACCCCATTCACCTGTGGCCATCCATTTAGGATTTGGTGACCACGTTGGAGGTCAGATCAGCACCAATATCATTTAGTGCCACAAAGACAACATAAGTCTTTTAGTGAAAAGCCCATGTCGATATAACTGTTCAGAAGGAGCAGGAATAACAGGATTTTTTCATGGTGGCCATATTGGATGTCAAACGAATACAAATTTCATTTAGAACCAACCAAAAATCATGTGAAACATTTTAGTGAAAACCCCATGTCTATATGACCATCTGTTCAGGACAAGTAGTGATAACAATATTTTCAAGACAGCCACCATGGCTGCCATATTGGATGTCCAAGAGCATATCCAATGGGCACCATTTTCATTTAGGACCAACAAAATTACATGTCAATATGACCATCCATTCAGGAGAAGTAGAGAAAACAATATTTTTAAGATGCATGCCACTGCAGTCATACTGGACCAAGTATAGATTATAATATGTTTTTTTTTTTAGTGAAAACCTAATGTTAATATTACCATCCATTCAGGAGAGGTAGCAATATCAAGATTTTAAAGATGGTAACCACGGCAGTCATAATGCATGTCTGATGGGGCATAATTTTCATTTAGGACCAACATGAGATCATAAGAACCATCCGTTTAAGAGTGTATGACCAGTACTTATTCCAGCAGCATGAAAATCTAACAAGGGTCAACTTCTGTAGTCTATATCAAATGTTTGATATTGACCATAACATTAGAAATACAATGTGTGCAGGAAAAATGCCTTGAAGATCAAAACTGAACTGATCTCTCAGAGCAATATATGAGCATGAAAAAGATTCTGCAAGCAGATAATGGATAATTTGCATAGAAAATAGCCCCCGTTTTCTAGTAAACCAAGAAGAAGGTGATATTTGTTAAGCGGGATTGATTTTTAAATAGATTTTTTACTTTAAATGCTAGATTAAATGCCCAAGTTTGATTACAGCAAAACATTCTGAAAGTTGCATGTTTGGCTAAAAACTCTGCAAACATGGTGTGTTATGGTGTATTGTTTGAAGACAGTGTGCCAACAAAATACTTGCACCTTATGATTGATGCTGACCTTATTCGATGGACACAGACTGAAATGATAATCTGTACATATATGGTGTATGATCTGGAGTAAAGGTACTGTACTCATAGAGATGCATCCCAAAATAAGTTTCTTTATTGTGACATTAACTGTGATAGAGGCATGAGCTTCAACAAAAGCATATTATCTAACATTATACATGTGCAACAACCTGACAACGCTGTAATACAGGAGGATGCATAGAGAAAGAGCAATTAACTTAATTAAGGGGTTACTAGACTATTTCAGAGAGAGAGAGAGAGAGAGAGAGAGAGAGAGAGAGAGAGAGAGAGAGAGAGAGAGAATGAACTCGTATAATTTAAAAATGTAAATAAATGAAAATTCTGAACTTCTCAAAAATGGTATTTTAATTATTTCCATCAACAGCAACTTCTGCCTGAACTCTCTGGTAGAAAGGCCCTTGTAGGGCATATGCTTTTAACTTCACTTGATAGGGCTGTCCAAATATATCTCCACTTGTTGGGGACTCTGCCAAAATGCTCACTATCTCATATTTGGCTTCTTTCCCCTCCTTCATTTTTTCTGTTGATCTGTCGAGTAAATACTCACTAAATCCTGGATGATCATTCATTAACCTTTGACCCCAAGGTTGAAAGGCCAAACTGCGAAACACACTAAAAGCTGAGCACCTTACTTCTGTGAATGGAATTTGTGTTAAGGACATAAGGTAATCAAAGGTTTTGGATCCCAGGAGTGCATACCATCTTTCTAGCAGCTTTAACATATCCATTGATTGGTCAGCCACCTAAAATGAAAACAAAATACAAATTACCAGGATGTATGGAAATGGTGCTTATAATTTTTACAGGTAAAAATATTTATTTATACTTCCAATTATTATGAACTGACTGGGTTTTCTGTAATGTGATTGGATATTAATGGTCACATGATAACTGATCTGGAATTTTTTACACATCTGTAAATTCTGGGGACTACTTTCAGCTTCCAATACTGTCTGCAATGTAAACTAACTCTGCAGACAGGGCAAAGTTAAACAATTATTTTTTTCTATTAAATTTAAAATTGTGCAAATAAATAGAAATGACAGTATTTCTGCGTTTCCAATATCTTTTCATTCAATTTCACATTTTACCATACACTTTCTGCGCTACATTGTCCAGCAATGGCCACTTATGGAGATTTATCCATTCAACTTCTTGCTGATTAGGAACAATTAGATGACAAGGAGCTTGAAGAAATACCATCAGCCCTAGAGAAAGATGTTGGATTTGATGATATTGTAATGGATATTAAAAGCGTTGAAAATAAAACAGAACAACAGCAAAACACTGAATCCTTTGAATAGTACCCCATGATCTCTGTCACACAAGCCATGCACAGCAACAACAATAACAGCATGGGAACTGGGTCAGTCAAATTAAAGGTTACTGAGAGGCAGCTTCCAAGATTCAAGAAATTATCAGAGGAGGAATTGAAAGCTACTGAAATGAACCAATACTAGGAGGTCACCAAATGTAACACAAAATGAAGCATTGGCGTTTGAATGGTAATTTGCTGGTTTCTTCAAGTGTCTGTGTGTGTGTGTGTGTGTGTGTGTGTACGTATGTATGTATGTGTGTGTCTTGTATATGATGGGTTGGTGTGAATCTGATCACACCTACAAAAGAAACATTTACGACAGCATTACTCAAAGATTGAATTAATTTTTGCAATGCTAAAATTACAAGAAGAAAAACAAGAGAAATAAGAAAAAACAACTCAATAACATGAAATATCATTGACGGATAAATCCTGAACATTTAGTATAGGACACACTCTGATCATACGGCAATACCATGCACCCTCCACCAAGGCGACTCCTTGATACTGAACAATGTATATATTTACACATATAGGTGATGCTTTTCTTAAGTTGAATTATTATTTAGGGGGCGCTCTACAGATAATACGTGCTTCTGAAAGAGGGACAGGTGTAAGATGAAGTTGCTTGCATTTGCACAATGGAGAGAATGTTGGCATACCTCTATGTTACTTTCATGTACTGTGGCTGTACTGTAGAAATATATAGATACTGAAGGATACAAATTCATAATGTTACCATATCATGTACACAGAAACCCAACATAAATTGTATGAGAAATCTGTATTAATTGTACCATGCTGGATTAAATGCATAATATGATGCTATTCATTGAGACAGAAAATGACTTTTCTTTTTCTGTAATTCAAAATGAGCTTGCAAAGAGTAAAAATGTATGACTATTTTTTTTCCTATTTATTTAAAGTTTTGTGCATTGAAACTATTGGACACAAGCTGGGTTTTAACACAATCACACCAGATGAGCAGAGTGGTCACTTAAGAAGGTTCAATACAAAAGCCCAGCTGATCCGGCGCAGAAACATAAGAATTCCTTGAAAAATGTTTGTGCAGCCATAAACAGGAATTTAAAGAACATTGGAAAAGAAATCGATATTGTCAAAGATAAAGAATTTAAACATGCTAACTCAATGTTGAATGCCAAATTGAAATTTATTCTAAAAGCAAGTATTTCAAGACCAACCCAGCACTATCAAATAACTTCACCAGAAGAATTAGGGAAAATCAATGCATATCTTCAAACATCTGATACTGATGCCCTTTGAATCAGAATCTGGTACCTTCTAGCTAATTATTTTGTGACCAGGTGTAGAATTTTAACATCAATCGACCCCAACTTTTTAACATTTGTAACTGATGAATCTGGCATGGAGTACATCACTCTAACTCATAAAACACTTTTAAAAAATCACTAAGGTGGTGTTAATGAGAAACTTGAAGAAACTTGCATTTTTATTTAGCTGGATGTAGGCAGGGGTAAAAGGCTCAGACGGTTCCAGAGAAAACTACTGCAAACTTTGCTGCAGGACATTTGTCCGACCAGGCAACCAAGATAACCTGAGAAAATATGACAAATCAGAGTGGTCAAACCCGTTTAGCAATATGCCACATTTTGACTGGTTTTCCATATCATACCAGAAAACATCTGTTTAGAAGTGAACACCAGATAACCAGCCCTTGTTTTTGATCTTGTTGCTGTAAGTAATACCATATTTCATGTAATTTTTGTACCCTTTAATTTTTCATACACTATCTAGCAATAAAAATAATAATTGATTAAATGCATCTTATTTTTCGTACATAGCACTTTGTATTTTTCATCAAATCCTTTAAATTTTCATACATAAATGTTCTAATGAGATTTACATTTGCAAAAAAGATTTTAAAAAATACTGCCATTTTATTTTTACAGAAAAGAATAAGAGTTTAAAATCATATAAAATTAATGTGTTTCTTTGTTGTTGTTTTTTTACCTATTGTTTTTTAATCTCATATTTTGATGTGCTAAAATTGAAGAGAGGTTCCCATTTCAAACGGCTTCGAAAATATATGATTTAGATATGTCCAATGAACAAAGTATTGTTTTGCTAAGCATATATTATAAATGGTGATTAACTTTGGGTAAGTTCTTAACAGAGGCATCAAATAATGACACTAGAGCTTAAGAAATAAAAGAATCACCATTTATAATTGTGCAGAAAGGTCAATGATCATTTTGTTCTTTTATTATTTGTTTTAAACCTCATATTTTGATGTTTGTTTGTTTTTTCAAGAAGAGAAGTTCACATTTCAAACGGCTTCAAAAAATACTGATGTACAATTTAGATATTTCAAACAGCCAATGTATTGTTCACTGAGTACATGTTTGAAATTATCTCCCTATGAAAAAATTGACTTTTCGATGCATCAATTAAAAAGTTACCCAAACTATTTGTTAACTTCACGTAACTTTTTAATTGAGGCATCCAATAACGAAAAAGGTGATCAAGAAATAAAGAAATAATCACCATTTAAAATCATGCAGAAAGACCATCTCAAGGGTAACTGTTTTGTTAATTAAGAATCTACTCTCATTCATTGAACCATCATTCTCATATTTTATCAGCAAGAAAATATAATGGCGGATGTGTATGATCTCTTTTTGACATTACAACATCTAATGCTGTTCATTAATGTGGTCAATGTCCTTTACAGTGCATAATTCTTAAACAATATCATTAAAGAGTGCTCTTTATTAAGTTGGTAACTGTAACAAAGCACCACACGCGGTTTAAAACAAGTTTGGAACCCATTTGATGTTTTCTTATCCAGTAAAAATTATATCAGTACATGCTAAAGTGAAGACCACAGATCATTGAGCAATTAGTCTTATTGTTTCATTATAGTAATGCAATATAAAACTATAAAAACCTAGTAATTTTCATAAAAACCTAGTAATTTTCAATCATAAATGTAAAAGTCATTGACTCTGCGAATTTGATTCTTATATAACATCTTTTAAATGCTTGTACTGTTTTTGCTTGGAGATGTCTTGATTATTAAATTTTTTGCAACTTCATCCAAAAGAAGACCTTTGTTCCACTGCCACTTAAATGCACTGAACCACCCAGCCCCCAAAAGCAGGAGAGGACCAGGACAGCCTAGAAAAGACAACAGTGAAGCCCTCAATTGTCTCTTCCTGCAGTTGCCGAAATTACATTACAAGAAGACGACAATACTGAACCGCACAAATCATACATAGGTGCAGAAGATAACGCAGACGTACCAAAACTGCTAGTGCTAGATAATGCTGACATACAAATGCCTGCTAGAAAAATGGTGCCCATTGATACTGAGACTTTTCCTGAGATTGCAGTAGACAAGATGGTCTACAGCAAAGATTTGAGAGGGATGAACCAGTTTTTTGCTACTACCAAGTTACCAGTAAGAGGAAAGTAAAAAAAATGGGAGATTAATGATAAAATAAGATTTGTTGGGTGTGGAATTAGGCCCATAGCTGCTAAGTACCACCTTACACCAAATACTTTGTGCAGCTGGATGAAAATGGAATTTTCCACAAATATTCAGAGGACAAAGAAAGGATCCCTCCCTGGTGCCGGCCGACCCTTGATGTATTTACATGAGAAGGAGCACGAGATTGTATCCTGGTTACTCTGTAGGTGGGAACACTGAGATGTTATAGAATTATGCCACTACTGTTATTCAGGAGGAAAACCCAAGTTTCAGGGCTCAAGAGGCAGAATTGATAGCTTTTTCAAGAGAAATTGACTTGCACTGAGAAGCAAAACCTCCATATCTCAAAAACTACCTCAAGACCTGGATGAATATATACTGTTTCACAAAAATGTACATGAAGGATGCGGGAGGAGGAGGAATTTGATGACCATTTAATTGGAAACATGAATGAAACACCAGTGCATTTCGACTTGGTACCCAGGAAGATTATTGATAGAGTCAGGATGAAACAGGTGCAGGTTAGAAACACTGGTAGTGATAAGTACCATTTAACTTGTGTAGTGAGATGCCTAGTGTCTGGTGACTTGTTACCACCCATGATAATTTTTGGGGGAAAAAGAGAACTAAAGAATCTAAAGATCACAAAGGGAGTTATAGTGAAGGTCCAACAAAAAGCCTGGATGGACAAATACCTCATGTTGGAACATACTGATGAAGTGTGGAAAGTATACATGAAGTTCTCCTAGTGTTAAATTCATCCTGTGTCCAATTGACTCATGCAGTTAAAAAAAAAAAATCAATGAAAAATCAAGAACAACAATGGCAGTAAACCCCGGTGGATGCACAAGTAAACTGCAGCCACTGGACGTGTATTTTAATAAATCATTCATTTAATAAATCATTCAAAAACTGGCCATATTGGATATCAGATTGGCACCATTTCAATTTAGTACCAAGCAGACATCATAAGAAGTCTTTTGCTGAAAGCAAAATGTCGATAAGACCAGCCATCTAGGAGAAGTAGTGATAACAAGATTTTCAAGATTGCCAATGTAGTGGCTATAGTGAACATCAGATTGGCATAATTTTTATTTAGGACCAACTAGACATCATGGACGGACAGATGACAGACAACAGACCATTCCATAAGCTCTTCTGGTCAATGACCAGTAGATCTAAATAAAAAATGACCAATATGCATAACTTGAACAAAGTCACTGAAGCTTGAAATGTTGGCTACAGCGATCTTGCATTGGAATTAGAATAACATACTTATTTTAAACACACAAAGTACATAACACAAGATATGAAACTGACTCAAACTATAAACCTAATGAACTTGTGGTGGACAAGGGTGGTGGAAGATGCACAAGGGTAACAGTAGAAAACTCGGTAGAAGATTCACTTTATTATAAAATAAAAAACATTCTACAAGAACATATTTTCCAGCTGGATGCTAACTCCACATGCTCAAGCAGAAAGCCATAATCAACATTCTTATGATTATTTTTCAAAACAGATTCACTATTGACACATGTATGAGTTGTCCATAATTCTGACAGTAAAATATAATTTACACATGTACAAAAAAAACAAGAAAAACAACAAATTATTTTTATTCATAAGAACAAATTTGAAATACACAGATGTTTTTAGAGAACTACTCCAGACCAGTCTGTTTTGCTTGTTAGAACCAAATATAATTTAGAAAGATATCCATGAACAGGTGACAAATTTTCAGCCTCGTCTTTTTATGTGATTACAATACATTTCTTCAAACAAATACGAGTTTCTGTATAGCTAACATGATAAGCCCAGGGAGTCTGGCTTGTAAACTGTTTTAAAATTTGAGAATGGTCTTATTATGGGAAATAGTATATTATGTAAAAAAAAAAAAAAAAAAGAAAAACAAGAGAAACTGCAATAGCTCACCATCGCAAATCCCACTGCTTTCTTTTTGCATATTGCACCCCAACCCCAAGAGTGATCCAAGGATTAAAATGCAAAATCTATCACATATATGATGATCATTCCTTCTCTGACTGCATTTATAAAGAGTGGCTAGAAGATATTTACAAGGTCAGGACCTGCATGTTGAACCCACGATCAAAGCATTGCTGTAAAATTTGTGACCTTGACCCCAAGGTCAAAAGATTCAGCAAGCATGCTGCAGAATGAACTGTCTTAGTTTCATAATGATTCATCCAAAGAGTGAAGAAAATCCATCAAGAAGTCTAGAACATATAAGCAAATGAAAGAACTTCAAATAAAACCGTAATGCAAATTTTATATGACTGACCTTGACTTCAAGGTATAAGGGTCAAGCCAGCTTGTTGCAGAATGAATTGTCTTAGTTTCATTTATGATTCATCTCAAGTATGATAAGAATCTATTAAGGGGTTAAGGAAATATATGCAAATGAAAAACTTTAACAAAAAACTTAAACTATTGATACTGCTGCCATGGTCAGAAAAGTGACTGCTATATCCTGCTTCCCACTGATGTGGGCTTGACAAAAATGTCATAATTGTAACTGGAATTTTTGTTCATCTGACTTTTGATCCCCTCCCTGGGATCCCTGGGGAATGAGCCAAGGATGACACCACTCTTGCATATGGTTAGCCCAAGGGCAACATAACTTCAGTGTTTTGTGAATTTCCTCCCAGTGGTGGAGGAGCTGTGGTAACAGACAAACAGACTATACCACTATATCCATGACTAAAGTCAGGGATACAAAATTGACAAAATTCTGTATAAGAAGAGGATGTGCTTATCATCAAACACAGAAACATGGAAAAAATTACAATTAATTAAAATTCTTATCATCACACATAGAAACATGGAAAAAATTACAATTAATTAAAATTCTTATCATCAAACATAGAAACATGGAAAAAATTACAATTAATTTTAAATTCTTATCATCAAACACAGAAACATGGAAAAAATTTACAGTTAATTAAATTCTGAAAAATAATTTCCAAGTCAGAGAGTTTTGAGCCCAAAAAGTTTTATGAATTAAGGACTGGCCTACTAAATTTTTACCTTGAGTTCGAGTAAACTGGACAGACATTGTAGAACTTTTATCTTCAGGTCGGGTTGCAAGTCTCTCAGCAGTTTGCCCAAACATTTAACTCCACCATCCATAATAGGACCTGTCAAGTACACCAAAAAAAATGTATTTATTGGACCTTTCTTTTCATTAAGTATTTTTTTTTCCTTTGTCTCTTTTAGGAGCTCTTATTTTCTTGCACAGAGAAAATATAAACAAGCAATTGCAAGAACTGATATTTGCCACTTTTTGTTGGCCCTGTCAACATCAAGCTGCACACCAAATTTGGTTAAAATTTAATAGTTACTGTGCATCAACTAAAGCAAGTGGGTCCTACAATTAGGGGCTATAACTCTGATAAATAATTACATAGAATGCTAACAACCACAGCCAAGGTCTCGTCAAAATCTAGCTGCATACAATATCTGGTTGAAATCCAACAATAATTAAAAGAGTTATTGTGTGGAAATGAAAGGATGGACAGATGGACATGTCCAATTTAATGTCCCCACTTTTCTATGAAAAGCAGAGAATGATAAGGGTCTTGAGCCTGTCAGCTACACTATTATAAGTATGTTATCCGAGTTTGAATATCTTTAAAACAAAACCTAAACACGAACTTTCAACTGTGAAAAAAAATATGATACATCTATCCAACAATACATGTACATTGTGATAAGTATGATTCTGTAAAGTAAAGTGCAACTTCTCTTTACCAGTCACATAGGGGATGAAAGAACTTTGGCTGTATAAGGGAGGTGAATGTATAAGGGAGATAAAATTTAACTAAAATTTGACATTTGGGACAATCAAACACCGACTTGAGGTTAAGGTTGTTATGACAAGTTGGGCTCTGAGGGCTATTCCAGAATGAATTGTTCTGATATGTGTGTGTGTGACTGGAAAACAATTTCCAAGGACTCGGCAGCCCATCAAATTTTAAATGTCTAACATAAATCACTTAGAACAGCCTCAATTATCCTTACCAACCATATCTAACTAAATTAAGTGCCTACCAACACCTCAAACCATTAATTCTGGAACAACCCTGACTTATTCTGGGTCATAAAAGGCCTCACTGCCCCCAACCTTTTAAACTGGAGAGTGGAAAAATGCCTTTTGCAATAGGTCAATTATATGCCTTGCTTGCAAACAAGGTTTCAGCGGAATGGCATTATTATAAGTTTCTTGCATATCACTGTACAAACTTCAGAGATTTAAGAATTTAATGTTTTTTTCTGTGTTTAGTTGGTATAATCTGTCATTTGCTGAATAACACAGCAAATAACATTCACAGGCCAAAAGAACATTAACCCTAATAATTGCAATCCTGAACTAATTTACTTTTGTCTTTGATTCTGTTTTTTAAAATTTATTTTCATTTTCTGACCTTCAAAACCCAGTTGCATGAGAATGTTTTAAATTTTTTCAATCAGCTGTTTTAAGCATCAAAGAAATTCCATAGGCAGCAAAATCAAGGCAGCACAAAGATTTGTTAATATGTGTGGCCATAAATGATGACCCTAATATAAACAAAGTTTCACAGCAATCCATAAAAAGCTGCAACACAAGTTGCAATCACAAGTTTCTGTCTCACACTGCATTCAGCTGCAGGACAAAAAGGGCAATACCTCTAACAAAAAAGCACACTCAATATGATTAACTGACTGAAAGGAGCTTGCAGATGTCAATTCTTCAGTTTATTAATTTAGAATATGTACAAAAATGAATTTGCATGTCCAAATCACAAACTATGTTGGACACCATTTGCTTAGTGTTAATTTCAGCTGGTTTGTCATGGTACTCTATTCTTTGCTCTAAAAAATGAAATTACATGAAATATTCATACTGTAGTTGTTTTCATATGGCATCATGAATGACAACTAGTGATGCATCTAAAAATGTAGTCCTACAAACATACTGAATAATGGATAAAGAGCAATCTTTTTACATGGGCTTCAATAACTTTATACCACATTTTTCCATGTTAATGTGGTCACTATGTATTCCATTCATACCCAAAAGTTCAAGACTTGTGTAATAGAAATATTTGGTACTCTAGAAGAGTGGCTAGAAGTTGTATTGTGATCTGTGATCATAATTTTCTTCTGTAATAATAATAAAAGATCTTTTCGGAGAATGAAAAACTGTTTATAAAAAGTAAACAAAATGTTTTCAACAAATTACTGAAATAGTTATTGATCAGAAGTCAGCTGGGTGATTGAAACCTGCTCACTCCAAGGAAAACCCTTTTGACAACATGATATAGTATATTAGAGTAAAACGTTACACCTAAAGTAGTTTGATTTGGTTTTGTGGGGTTTAATACCATTTTTCAGTACATGATAGGCTATACATTGTGGCCAGTATATTTTGTGGAGGAAGAACCCAGGAAGAACCACTGACCCACAGGAAGCTACTGGCAAGCTTTCTCATCTACCCATGTTGATGGAGCCGAGACTCGAACTCACATGGATGGAGGAGAGATGTGTAAGTGATCTGTAAAGGCGAGCACCTTAGACCACTGGGGCCCCTACACCTAAAGTAACATTATCCTAAGGTTTTGGGTGGATACAGCCAATGATGCTGAAGACATGTGACTTTCAATATGTTTAATACAAAACCTTAACAATGTTGATGCTGCAACCAGTGGATGAATATTGACACCTATGTATCACCATTTATAAGCGAGACAAAAAGAAAATCCAGTAATATCTGACCGACCAAGCTTTTCTAGTGCTAGTTTTCCTTCCAGGGTGCTGCCTATCAGTCCCACAGTTTGGATAGCAACATTGCATAGCGACTGGTCTCTTGAAGACAAGTTACTGAAGACAATGTTTACAAAGTTTCTGTTGCGACTGCAAACTTCTTTTGGATGAACTCTGGCAATGCAACCAAAAAACTTCATCAAACCTGAAATTTGGAAAACAGCATAAATAACAGGAATTTACTTCCATATTTATGTGATATGCTTTGAAAGCAGCTTAAATGGAACAAAACGGTGGAAGATGCAGTGGTTGTGGTAGTTTTTTTTAAAATTTGCATGAGAAAAATGCATTGGCTTTGACATTTTGTGTGCAACTCATATATGCGTGCACTGGCCAGTCCTCATAACATAAGAATAAACTATTTATCATGTGTCAAAATACTCTTAGATTAATACACATAGAACTTTTAGTTTCATATATAGATTTAGGTCCTACTAAATTTTAACATGACTAACAAGACATGGATCTATTGCAGTACTGATTTTAACAATACTGCAAGATCAATAAATATTTGAAGCACAAGACTTCAGAACACACAAACCTCAGTCATTCTACTTGTAACATTTTCATCAATCATTTTAGAGTATCCAAGACTATAACAAAGTTCAATTACTTTTTTATTTGACTGGATAAAGCAATCACACCTCATCTACATCACTATAATGTCTAAACCTAAAACTGGTTGTCGAATCCATTATTAAGTAAAAAAAATTTTTTTAAAAATGTGCTTTTCTGTGTGCATAAAAAGCAACAAGCAAAAGAAAAATGAGTGAGTTTGATACAAAAATGTACAAGAAATATGGATTTATGCATTACTGCAACCTTTGAAGATGTGCATCCCACAATACCACAAATGAACAAAAATCCCTTGAAAGGACTACTGGTCAAAAAGAATTCTAGGAATTCAAGATAAGAACATTTCTTCTTTTTAACTGCTGAGTGTTGAAATCATCTCTGATATTCTTGAGCAACAAGATTGTCAAATTAGCCACTGTGGCAGCCATATTGAATGCAAGATCAGCACCATTTTCACTTAGGACAAACTAGACACAAAATTAGAAGACTTTTGGTCAAAACTCCATGTTGATATGACCAGCCATTCAGAAGAATTAGTGACAAGAGACCCAATATGTTCATGGTGGCACCCATATTTGAGGTCAGATTGGCAACATTTTCATTCAGGACCAATTATGATATCATAATTAGTCTTCTGGTGAAAACCCCACATCAATATGGCTTTCCATTTAGGAGGAGTAACAATATCAAGATTTTCAAGATTGCTGCCATGGTGGCCATACTGGAAGTCAGATCAACACAATTTGTATTTAACAAGAACTAAACCGCATAAGAAGTCTTTTAGTGAAAACCCAATGTTGATATGATTTTCCATCTAGCAAGAGTAGTGATAAGATTTTCAAGATGGCTACTGTGGTGGCCATATTGGATATCAGATTGGCACAATTTTTATTTAAGACCAACTAGACACCATAAGGGGTCTTCCTGTGAAAACCCCATGCTGATATGACTTTCCATTCAGGAGGAGTAGCAATAACAAGAGTTTCAAGATGACTGCTGTGGTGGTTATATTGGATGTTAGATTGGCACCATTTGCATTTAGAAAGAACTAGACATCATAAGAAGTCTTTTAGTCAAAACTCCATGCTTATGTGACCATCCATTCAGGAGAAGTAGTGATAACAAGATTTTCAAGATGGCCACTAGGGTGGCCATACTAGACGTCCAAGTGGAACCATTGTCATTTAGACCAACTAGCAATCATAAGAAGTCTTCTGGTGAAAACCCCATGTCAATATGACTTTACAAGTGGTAACAAGATTTTCAAGATGGCTGCTGTGGCAGCCAGTTTGGATTTCAGATTGGCACCATTTTAATTTAGGACCAATTAGACATCATAAGAAGTCTTTTAGTAAAACCCCCATGTTCACATGACCATCCACTCAGGAGTAGCAATAATAAGATTTGCAAGAGGGCTGCAATGGTGGTCATACTGGATGTCCATGTAGAACCATTTTCAATCAGGACCAATCATAAGAAGTCTTCTGATGAAAACTCCATGTTATTATGGTTATCTATTCAGGAGGACAAACAATAAAAAGATTTTCAAGATGGCTGCCATGGTGGCCATATATTGGATGTCAGATCAGCACCATTTTCATTTAGGACCAACTAGATATCATAAAAAGTCTTTTGTGAAAACCCCATGTTGATATGACCATCCATTTAGTAGAAGCGATAACAAGATTTTCAAGGTGGCTGCAGTGATGGCCATATTGGATATTCCAGAAGCACCATTTTCATTTAGGTCCAAGTAGACTTTGGGATGAAGTGGTGTAAATCCTCCATGTAGTTTAGGAGGAGTAGCAATAACAAACTTGTGCTAACAGACATAGAGATGATGGACAACAGGCCATCACATAAGCTCTCCTAGTCTATCACCAGCACAGCTAAAAATCACTTCAGAAATTTTTTAAAAATATGAATGGTCAGCCTTCATTCAATGTTTCTACCAGGCTTTAAACATTACAAGCTTACAAATATGATATAAAGTATCATTATTGAAATCAACTGTGACTGTTTTAAACTGCACCCACAACAGGCTCCACAAAATAAGAGAGAGCTTTACGCTTCCCAAACTATTACCTGGAATCAAGAATCCTGCTAATGGGTCACTATCAACTGTAGCCATCATGCTCCCTAATTTTCCCACAATTCCCTGTTGATCTAAGTAAAGAAGTCCATGGTCTGTCAAGGCAAGATCAGACAGATATTCCAGACAATTCAACTGGACCAAGATGTCATCTTTCTGAAGCTCATTAACAATCTGGATCAGTACTCCCACTTCAGAACTCCGCTGTAAGCCAATTATTGATGCCTTGCATATTCCTATGATCACCTGAGAATAATAAAAATAGATATGACATAATAAAAAATGATATAACAAAATGTAGAAACTATTAAAATAATCTCACATGTTTTGCAAGAACTTATCACAATTGTACGATTATATGAATCTTTTAGGGAAATAAAATAAAGTTTATTTCAATAAACCTGGGTCTGGGCAACCCTATGTTAAATTCAGGTAACTCAGAAAGCTCCTACATGACTACGATTTGTTTTAGATTTTTTGCCAAATAAGGCGATACAAAAAAATGTCACAAAGAAGAATGTTAATGAATGACTCTTTACCAAGAAAAAGGGAAGTTCTCAAGTTAACCATTTCACATTTGTGTCTTCTATGGACTACTGAATTTAAATTGGGCTACCTAATTGTCATGGGGTCACCTACTGTAAAATGACATTGCACATTGGGTGATACCATGATGTCTCTCAGTGGCACCAAGATGTCTCTCAGTTTTTTCCCCAGCTTTCTAAGACAAGGGATCCTTAGGGTCCCTGTGGGTCAAATTTATGGGGCCTTCTCACTTTCACCAGGACCCTGCCTATTACACCTCTCACTTGATAACTTGCACTCAATGGGGTAAAGAAAAAGACCATAGCATAAGTGATGCAGTGAGTTACCAAGGAACCTCTGAAAAATTAAGAAAGGGATAGACATTGATAGCGAGATTGGGAGGGGCAGGTTAAATGGTTGAATGCTTGTTTTATAATATTGTTGGGAATAATTGTCAATAATAGCTTCTTTTAATGAAGTTGTTCGTTTTTTTGTATAATTTACCGTTATTTTCAAGATAACCAATTTTTGTATAATTTACCTTTATTTTCAAGATAACCAATCTCAGAAATTGTTAAAAACATTACTCCATGAGATTTCAACACACATCACATGTGCACCAGCAAAAACATCGTGTATTAGGTCACTGCTTTCTGCATGTGAATGTGGATACATTCTAGTGTTAGTGCTGATTCAGAACAAAATGATTCTTTTTCCAAAATTGACATATTTAATTTGAGAAACAATGTTGAAACTTGATCCTTTATTATTTTATTAGTAAAATACTGATGTTTTGATTTCATTGCAAGTTATTGTGAAATTTCTGCTCATCCTTCAGCAAACCCCTGAGTGCCAATTTGGGAATTTTACATTTGCTATAAAATTTGGAACTCACTTCTCCATAATGAACCCTATATGTAAACTAAACTTTTCATTAAATGAGTACGTCTTTCGCATGGTTCCCTTGCTATCCTCGATCACATCTGCGAATGATTAGGATAAACCACAGATTAATGTTAGGTACTTTAATTATGTTACTTACATTATAATATTTAAAACAGTGTTTGATTGCTCAATTGAAATGAGTTGACTTGACACACAACTGTGACCATTAGCTCTTGGCGTAGGTAGGATTTGCATGTCGTTTAACTTTTTGTTATTCTACCCTCTTTACTTGATTTGATACAAAAGACGTAATTAACATGATGATACAAAGCAGGTCTACATTTAGATGATTGCAACAATGCAACAAACACTTCTGCAAGTTGGAGATCAAAATACAGCACTTAATTAGGTTCTTGCTTATTGCTCTTGGGAATCACTGTGATGGTCAATTGACTCTTTTCACATTTGAATACAAGAGGACATATCACATTTATAATGATTACACTGAAACTGAATTAAAAGATGAAACTTAAACATGAATTTCATGTGACAAGACTTATTTAATTGGCATTTATTTCTTAAAGTGTTGTCACCAATAGGCATTACAAATATTTTAATTGATTGATAATTCATCATGTATTGTTATTTATGCTGTAGTATGAAGTTTTTTAAAAATAAAAATGTAACAAAATATGACTTCTTATTAAAAGTTGTGAATTTCATGATGTTGACCAGTCTGAGCCCTTGCAGTTGGTTTGTTCAAGTCCGACATGTGCAACGTCCTCCAGGGCATGGGCCGGATGGTGATTTTTAAACCATACCATGTGATGTAAATGTAACCGGATAAAGCCAAGTCATGGGCCAGATGTGTTCCATGGGCCATAGGTTGCACATGCCTACTTTAAACTGTGTTACTGGGATAACTCTGAGGTGAGAATATGAACGAGCTTTGGTTGATTCAGTGATACAAGCTGGCCCAAAACTTTTAGTCTGTCAAAAGGTCAAGACAGACTTCATCAAACAGGTTGATTTCAGATAAAGAGGTCACCTAACATAATGAAAGGCTCTATAAAACAAATTTATATAGCTGTACACTGATTTTGGTCTATAATGTTTACTAAGAGCCTTCTGTAAAAGAAACAGTAATGTTTCTCCTTTTCAGTATGTGGAGGATGAGTGGTAAGGAAGCAGAACTTGCAAATTTCATTTAAATCCTTGGGAAAGTTTTGGAAACTCTAAAGAGGATCAAGTAGCAAGGTATTACCTCATAAACTCTGAATCTGATCGTGTCATTGACAGCTAACACATCTGACAGAACTTGCTGAGAATCGCTGTACAGGACATCAAGTCCGCTGCTTGAAATACCTGTTGAGGAAAGTAATTACAAGTTGGCTTGATTGTTGTTTTTGGATTTAAAACTTTGACCAGGAGATGACAAGAGTCATGCATCAGGAAAATGAATAAGTTGTCAGTCTGGCAGCAAATTTGCTGAAATTCTCCAAGAAAGATGGAAAAATAATTGATAACCATACTATCTGTCTGGAATGCATAAAGTTGTTTGTTTAACTTAATGAAGAGGTGAAGTTCGTGGGTGGGATGAAGAACTTGACTGCCCATGTCTGCTGACATCTTCTCATCATAGTCACCAATGTGCCCAGAGTTGAGAAGATGCAAATTAAACTGGAACCTATCTCTCCTGTAACTCAGACTCTACCATATGTAAGGATGTTTCCCAATAATTGCTCACTTAAAGAGATTTAAAATAAATTAAAGTTATATGAAACTTTGACTTCTTGTTCACTTTCTAGATTTTCCAAATATATTGCAATAAATATCACAAAAAATGCGCTGCATCAGAATATATCACAATATGAAAATTCTGGCAATACCCAACACCTCTAATATATCACAATATGAAAATTCTGGCAATACCCAACACCTCTAATATATCACAATATGAAAATTCTGGCAATACCCAACACCTCTAATATATCACAATATGAAAATTCTGGCAATACCCAACACCTCTAATAAATAATCAAGCTAATAAAGTAGGCACTGAAAAACTGGAAGTAAAATAAGACAAACCCCCATCTACCCAAATATACATAATATTAAAACCCATGAAAGACATCTACATATGGATAGAAACTGCCTACTAAATTTCATCAGCCCAGGCCAAGCAATTTTTTTTTCTTAACGTTGCTAGCAAAGTTGGCATTGGAAAAGTATAAGTAAAAGAAAAATATATAAATGGAAGCCATTGCATGAATCTGTACTTTATTATTCTTGTGACCCCCCCCTTCATACCCATGGCTGCATTCGGGACTTAAAAGTCTTTGTTGCCATTTTTTCCTCCTCCTGAACACCACACCAAATATGATCCCCCTCCCTCAATCCGTGTAGTAGAGATGGACTTCAGAGTTCAAGGTTGAAAATGTGACAAGTGACCCATAGCCACTTCCTCATTTACTCATCATCATAAAACATCACACCAAATATCACTCTCCCTCAATCAGTGTAGATGAAGCAGGGTCAGCCAAATTTGCATTCTGATAAAAAATATTTATCTAGAGAACAGAATTTACTAATAAGTGGGCTGGCTTGTGGTGAAAAAATACTCCAACTGTTGAAAAATGAAACAGTTTGGTGAAATCAATGATGAATTTTTAACAATGACAGGCCTACTCTTGGATGGAGTTAAGGTTACAAGGAGACAAAGAGCAGATATAAACAAGAGACCTCAAATGGACTGATGCTCTACTGTCCAAAACAAATTTCTAGGAAATCAATACAAGACCATTTTTTCTTTGTCACTACAGAGTGTTGAAACCATCTCTGATATTCGTGTGACAGGATTTTCAGATTAGCCACTGTGGCAGCCATATTGGATGCAAGATCGGCACCATTTTCATTTAGGACAAACTGGACACAATTAGAAGACTTTTGGTGAAAACCACAGGTTGATATGACCATCCTATTAAGGAGAATTAGTGACAAGATTTTCAATATGTTCATTGTGGCATCCATATATAAGGTCAGATCAGCACCATTTTCATTCAGGACCAACTAGATATCATATTTAATCTTGTGGTAAAACCCCTTGTCAATATAACTTTCCATTTAGGAGGGATAGCAACAACAAGATTTTCAAAATGGCTGACATGGTGGCCATATTGGATGTCAGATCGGCACCATTTTCCTTTAGTACCAACTAGACATCATGAGAAGTCTTCTGGTAAGAATCCAATGTTGATATGATTTTCCATCTAGGAGAAGTAGTTATTAGATTTTCAAGATGGCAGCTGTGGTGACCATATTGGATATCAGATTGGCACAATTTTTTTAAGACCAACTAAATACCATAATAAGTCTTCCAGTGAAAACCCAATGCTGATTTGACTTTCTGTTCAGGATGAGTAGCACCATTTTCATTTATGACCAACTAGACATCATAAGGAGTCTTCTGATGAAAAGCCCATGTTGATATCACTTTCCATTCAGGAGAAGTAGCAATAAAAAGATTTTCAAGATGGTTGCCATGGTGGATATAATGGAAGTCAGATTGGCACCATACTTCATATGAAATCTTTCAGTGAAAACCCCTTGTTTTGATATGACCATCCATTCATGAGGAGTAATAATAACAAGATTTTCAAGATGGTTGCTGTGTTAGCCATATTGGACGTCCAAGCAGAATCATTTTAATTTGGGACTAACTAGACATCGTAAGAAGTATTTTTGTGAAAACCCGATGTCGATATGACTTTCCGGTCAGGAGGAGTAACAATAACAAGATTTTCATGATGGCTGCAGTGGCATGCATATTTGGACATCAGATTGGCACCATTTTCGTTTAGAACCAACCAGACACTATAAGAAGCCTTTTAGTGAAAATCCCTTGTTGCTATGGCCATCCATTTAGGAAGAATAGAGATAACAAAATTTTCAAGATGGCTGCTGTCGTGGCCAAATCAGATGTCCAAGTGGAACCATTTTATTTAGGACCTACTAGACATCATAAGAAGTCTTCTGGTGAAAACGATATGTTGATATGACTTTCCATTCAGAAAGAGTAGCAATAACAAGATTTTCAAGATGGCTGTTGTGCTGGCCATATTGGATGTCTGAGCAGCACCATTTGCATTTTCGACCAACTAGCCCTTGGGATGAATGTGTGTGTGTAAAGTTTCATGGCAATCCTCCAAATAGCTGAGGAGGAGTAGCAATAACAACCTTGTGCTAACTGACAGATGAATATCAGATGATGAACAGGCCAATTCATAAGCTCTTCTAGTCTTTGACAAGTAAAGCTAAAACTAAGAAATTTCATTTTTCTGTGTCAAGTGGTTTTGTATAATCATGCTAACAACCTTTCAAGGATGGACACATCAAGGGATGTATGTCTGTTAAGACAAGACTAAATTAAGATGCTTCCACTTGTAGTGGGGACAGAGTGTTCTCCCCTGAACCATTTACCACTGATGTCTTGATATGTTATCATTTCAACATGAGTCACTTTAGAAGCTGCTGTTAGGCAATGAACCAGTGCTGATATGCTATGTTTCCCACTATTCTTTCAAAATTATTCTGATAAATAAACATTATGTGACCTTATTCCATATCTTATCCCTTGAATGGCAACTTTTTTCACTGTTTATTGGTCATGTAATAAGGAGAACCTGAGATAATTACACACTAACTCAGCCCGTGTCAACTGTACTTTGCTTGGCTCGATAAACTTCTGATGCTGGTTCAGTCTTTTCACTGACAGCCACATGATTGGTCAGCGCTGATGGAGTGTCATTTTTTGTCAGTCATTTTCACTATCAGTTCCAAAGGTGTAACATGCATTACTTTTCAGGTTTGTTACAATTTGATGTATGCTTATAAAAAATATTTTAAAAAAACCCCCAGAAAATCACCCAGTGCCTGGCAATCCCCATGTTGAGATGAGGTGCAGAGTTTGCCAATTCAAGTTTCGATATCAATATTTCTCACATGATGTAAAAGAAGAGTCCAAAGCAACAAAATCCTGATTTTAACACTGAACGGAAGATGTCCTCTCCTTGGTCAGAAATCATTGGATTGAGGATAAGTTTTCCATATTTTTCTCTTACTGGTTTACTTATGAGCACATGGGGTAGATTTGGGATGGGATTGGGTACATTTTAAACTACATGCTGATTTTTAGGATTTTAAAATCTTCTATTATTCTTTTGTTGTTATTGTTTTTCCAGAACCTAAATGTGTTGAGAAAAACTTCATCTATTCCATGACTCGATCTCACTTTTACATAGTAGATTGTGAAGAAATAAACAAAAAAACAATCCCCTCCCCTCCCCCCTTCTGCTTGATCAATAATTCTTCAAGTGGATGATGCCCATGGAATTTCTCTGTATATACAAAGAAAAGGAGTAACTTTTATCTTTAAATGTCACCTGTTGTAAGGTTTATGTATCCATTTTGCTCATTACACCAGGCATTTTGGCCACGTGATTTCAAATAAGCACAGCAGAAACTATATATTGTAATTAGCTGTAACTGATAGTAGTACCTAGATTTCGTTATTTCTATTACAAATAGGTAAAACTATTTAACTAACTGACACCGGAACAAGGAATTAATTTTTTTGTACAAAACATTCACATTTTACTTGACCCCTTAAATAGGTAATTGTAACATTGAGGTAACTCAACCATAACATTAGTGACCACTATGGATACATGACTACTATGGTACATCTGTTTATCGGCTTTCCTGTACATTTGTAAGAATTGCTTCAAAACTGCTTGGAAATGTTTTGGACTTTGTCATTTTTTAGTGAAAAGTATTAAACTAGAAAAAAAAATAAAATGATTGTTCTAGTGGCAGCTTATTAATTAGTTGTACCTATTAGAAACTATCATAGTGTAATCTAGGTACTCCTTTCAGAAATAATTACGATGTATAGTTTCTGCTGTGCTCATCTGAAGTCATATGTCCCAAATACATGAAGTAATGATCAAAAAGGGTAAATGGAATGGATTACCATATATATGCACTGATAAGTTGTGTCCAACTGCAAACAACATGTTCCAATGATTACTTTTAACAAATGACATAGACCCAGATCTGCCAGTGTATTATGTGATGGCATATCTGGGTCTATTAAGTTTGCACTTGGATTTGACTTATAAGCATGTATGTATGGTATTCCTTCATTTATATTTTAAATATGTTTCCAACGGCAAGCAAACTAGTTTACAACTAGAATAGATATTACACTTACATTCTGCGAGCAATTTGTTGATAGTAAGCCTTACATAACTAATTAGGAATCAGGCAGTCTTTTAAAATCTTTTTTACATCCATTAATGGCAGCTGTGGTAGCTCAGTTGGTAAAGTGTCAGACTTGTAATCCAAGGGTCGCCCGTTCGATACCAGCCCAGGCCAGCCAGAGTTGGCTGCCTCTGTGTGTCCCTGGGAAAGGCACTTAACTCCCATTTCCTCTGCATGATATAGCCAATAATGTGTTAAAAGTGTCGTTAAAACACACAAAACAAACAAACATACATCCATTAATAAATTTTACATTCCACCTTGTATTTTTATACACTGTGAAGAGGACCTTTTTAACAGCGAAGAGGATAAACAGTGAGGTGAGGAAAAGACCTTGAGTCTCTTAATTCAATTCAAAAACTCTAAACAATTCTGGCTTGAGAAGATGATTTAAATTATGGAAATAAAGAATACCATATAAACATATTTACTTTCTTTTATATTTTAGAGATTTTTACAAAACTTTTATGATGATAGTGCACATTTGGGAGAAAACATTTTGTAACTCTATGCTACCACACACTTACCCAGCTGCAATAAAACTTTTCATGGGGAGAACACTGGGGTGGGCATAATAATAAAAAAAAAGAACTGACCCAGTGCTATGAGAACCTCCCCTGCAGTTTTAGCCACCTCCAGACTGTCATCTGCCATACACCTGACTAGATGTTGAACAATGTCCGCAGACTGTGCCAGTTCCTCTACTGCCTCCTTACTAACACGACATATCTGGAAAGGAAATTCAACTGTTGTTATTTTAATATGATTTTACAATACACGTAAGTTCTATTACCAGGGGTTACATTAATTTTCACATTTGGAAGTCCTGGACCTCCATTGTACAAACTGAAAAGTCCCAGGTCTTAAACCTTGATGTCTCTCTTTTCAGTATTTCAACAATACTTTCAAAGCTTTTGAAACAAATTCATACCTTTAACAGAACATCAAACCAAGTATGAATTGCCCAGCACATACGAACTGTATCCTTTTGGTATGATTAAGGTCTATTTGACAACATTTCTGCTGAAAATTATATGCATACATGAACATATACTTCTCAGAAAAGAAAAAGTGATGTATAAAATATCTGACAAATCAGCTCCTGAATATCGACACTCCTAACTTTAGAGACCACCGTTTCAAAAAACTACAAACTTTCAAAATCTAAATAAGAACTCTTTAAAAGAAGCTTTCAGTATTCACATACCCTTGTGTGGAAAAATATTCCAAAGGATATTAAAAAAGCTCAAACTGCACAATCTTTTCTGGGAAAGATGATTGCCTGGATGAAATCTAAAAGTTAAATATTCCATTTCCACCACTTCCTATTGACATTTCCATGTAAATTTGTACAAACACTCTCTTTTCATACATTTGCATTTTTATTTCATCCTTTGTTTAATTGCTGTGTGAATATAGAGTTGCTGTTTCTTTCTCAGTATAAGTGTATGGTACACTTATATCTTTTACCGCATGCTTATCTGTGTATAATGTTATATTATCAGTTCAAGTCTGTAGACACAGGTGATACTATGTGTGATGGTTAGGTGTGAATGTGACATTTATATTGGTGGGTGGGGTTGGGGTTAAATATTGAACATAATGTTATTATTAGTATTATCATTGTCTATATATACCATTTATACTTGCATATAATCCGGGTCCAAATGCAAACAACATAGACCCTGATCGGCCATTGCATAATGCGCCGGCAGATCTGGGTCTATGCAGTTTGCAGTTGGTATGAGATTATATGCGAGTATATATGGTATATATGGTATGTATTGAATATAAATCGAGATAGTGTACCTTTTGATGACTGAAAAAGTTGAACAATCAATGACTCTGCTATCTCAAAACCATACACAACATACCTAATAAAGTTCTTTATTAGGCCACCTTAAAAAAAATGTTCGCTGTTTGCTGACCCAACCCTGTACAGGTAGGTTGGATATTTTTTTTTTTGTGTGTGTGGAGATTGTGTTGTTTGACATGACATAAAGAATAGGCAGATTCTGGAAAATGATAAAAAAATTCAGTTGTTACAAGCCATAAATGTTTTATTGTTTCTGGCTTTCTGAAAAATGGCAAGTAAACCAAATTTTTATTTACACCAGGGTTCTCCATAGGATTTTGACGGTTGGACTCCAGGACTCCTTGAATGAAAAATGGTTGAGTCCCTGCCCTAAAAACAGAAGTCACAAAAACAAGACATCTTTTTCCCCGCAATAATTCAGAGCATTATGCATATATAAAAATCATCATTCATTCATTGTGAAATATTTAGTATTATTATAAAAGTATGAAAATTTGAGGCAACTGAGAAAAGTGATAAATGTGATTGTTTGCAATGTTACAACTGTAACCAGATAACAATTATCAATAGATTTACCTTGCATTGTTAAAATTTGTGTGCATCTAGAAGGAATCAAGGAAGAGATTAAAGTTTTTTTTCTACATTAATTTATTTAATTAGCTTAAATAATTCCATTTTAAATAAATAAATTATCCATGACATTGGAAGAAGAAAGAAATGACAATATTCCATTCCTTTTTTCATTTCATAAACGATCCTTTGAGACCTCATGCCTAGTGAATGTTGAGCTTTGCAAGTTTGGTGTTTCATGGGTTGGCATTAAATGTTTCCTTCCAAAGTTGTGACACCATATACATACATATATGTCATATCTGTAATATCCCATTGTTTTCTCATTTTGTGGCAAATGTCTGATTCAGGGTTTAATCTTGGCCAATGACTCTTATTTTTCATCTTTGGTGCAAGAAAGTTTCCTGCATGGCACCTGCAGGTCACTACCCCCCCCCCCCCCCACAAAGAAAATAAAGATTAAAGATCATTATGGTTGAATTTAAACTGAACTGAGTGCATCCCAATTTACTGGATAGTGTGTTCCACTGCCTAAAAGGCATAACATAACCAATTTCATTGGCTGACAGATATGTCTTACTGATTTTGATTACCTTGGGCGCAAAGAGCACATGGTCCATGGTCACTGATAGAAAATGTAAAGAAAAAAAAATGTAATCTTCAGTGAAAACACTGCTGCATTTATTTCCATAGTAGTTTACAGGAAGGAAGAAAATGTACACTCAAATGTTCAAAATAAATTCTAGAGGGAAATGGTTACTTGAGCATGAAGAATTCAAGTCCCAGTACAGAAGGCCTTGACATAAAAGGCTGATAATGATCACAGGAGCTCTGGTTGAGATTTATTAATTTCTGCAATAAATATTCACTTTTCCAGCACTTTCAATAGGGAGTTGTTGATTCACACTATAGCATGGTTTGCTAAAAAAAAAATTGTCAACCAAGGGACTGAAAGGGGGGGGGGGGGGGAGGAGAGAGAGAGAGAGGATTTTTTTGGGAAAATCTGGCTGACCATCATATAGCTTAAATTTTCAAAATTCTTTTCAGATTTATAGATGAAAAAAAACCACAACTATTGAGGTAAAACAACAAACACCCTGGCTTGAAAGAAAATTCAAGGCCATGACCTCCCAAAAAGTAAATGGTCAGTCCCTAAAATAACCGTGACCTGAACAGTGGACAAGGAAATTGTAGAAAACCATGCTGTAATTTGACTCTACTACAATTGATTTGAAGCATATAATGCTGAAAAAGGGAATATTTACTGCAGAAATTATAAATCTATGACACAGGTGCTTGCAATAATGATATGTGTTTGAATTTCATGAACAGACAAGAAACAGGTTAAGGTATATGTGACACCTGGTTTTCTAAATGACTCCCCTTTTTGATCTGGTAGGGACTGTTGAGCCCCCCTTTTTCCATTTCTGGAATAAACACTGCTGATTCCATGATTCATTCCACGAATCTCTATGTCTCTTAGGCATTGTTTTCTTTATCAGAATTAGATACACTGACTACTTTCTGCCAGCAAATCTCACAAGAATCAGGCTCATCTGCAACCTTGTGCTTGGCACCAAAGAAAGTATGAAAAGTTATCATTGGAAACCCCATATATATAATTACTTAAAAATGAAAGTGTATCTGCACATGACAATGAAAAACAGCTGATTTTATGATGATTTATAACAATTAGCATTGGAGTTCTTATTTCTCCAACAAACAAAACAAGTCCCAAAATCTTGGCACTATTATTCTAAATATGGCATACTATAAAATGCAAGGGTCAGAACACACAAGTCTAAGTAGTCTTTTGATCAAAACAATGATAAGGCACTGACAATCAATTAACAGGTGTCTGTACCTACTAAGATCTGGCCTATGTGACTTCACCTAATCACATTAAAATCACTTGGCGTCTGTCTGATAACCCACACACTACACGATTGATACTATCAGATAGTAGCTTTTACACGATTGATAGCAGCTTTGTAGAAACTGATAAAATAAAAGAGTTTACCAAAACAAACTTGCATACCAAGGACTTGGCTGTTGGAATTTTCAAGTGTACAAAATTAAAACATGCATATTTTTTTACACAGATTTCAGGATCCCAGAGAACTGTGAGGCCTTAATCAAGGCAATAAAAAGTTCCCATATACATCGTTTATTGTTATGAATATATATCTTGGTTTTAGAATAATTTTCCGAGGTTTCTCTATGTTCACTGCTTGTCATTATAAGTCTCTGCAACTGTGGAAATTTCTAACAATTACCAACATAGCTTTGAACGGCTGGAATCTACTTGTTAAAACTGGTGCGGTTGTCTTGTGTATGTACAGTTTTCACACAGGACAAGCATTGCTTGTCTCAGCAGAGCTGAACTTAACTTATGTACCCTTTGAAATCTGCCTCCCAGTAAGGTTGCGACATAACCATCTTTCATTGTCATCCCTCAATGTTGACCACACTGCCACTTTGAACTCGGAAGTCCAAAACACGTTCTTTTATCACGTGTCTTGTTGCAATATTTTCTGGAGTGCTTTTTAGCAATATGCAAATAAAAGAAAATTACAGACAATTTGCCGATATATGCCTAAATCAATGACAAACTCATTGGACTCGATGATATCTATATTGATGTCCATGCTAGGTAGACACGATAATGGTGATTAGGCAGGAAATGACACCCGAGTTGGAATTGTTTTCTTTGTAAGGCATTGTAAATCAATTAATGGGCACAACTAATTGGCTTTGGTCCAGTAGTGGGATTCTGGATCATTAAAAAATCTGAAGACCAAATTTAAAGACTTTTCAAGGGCTTGTTATGATTTCGTAATGGACTGCTTAAGTTAACTTGTTTGCTTTTAAAGTCTAATTCTGAACCTCTCTTACTGTATTTGTGTAGAGTCCATCTCCCAAATTATAAAACAAAGTGTGAAAAGTTTAAGTCCTGAAATGTAAACATCAGCTTTTATAAAATAATGGCACTGTCAACAAAAATTACTGTTGTTACTAATTTTCCAGTTACATATGTACTTTGTCAAATCATTGCATTCCATCTTCCAAGCTATGTCAAATCCCTACATTTTACTTCTTCGGGGATTCTACCATATCATTCAATTTTTCTTTCAGATTATTTAAATCCTGGGCCTTCAGTGTTGCACCATAGGTGAGCTGTCAAGGGTACATTTTATGTACCTCAGTCCCCCTATAATGATCAAGACAAAGGGACTTCTTAAATTTAGGTGGAGACTATCAGTTTGGGCAGGGAAAATGTCTCCTGGGCTCACTCAATGTGCAACACTGGGCATTTTCTTTAGATCTTTTCCCAAGACAGTTTGACTGAATGGCAATTGTTAGTTGCCCCATGGCTTCTGCCTTTTCACTGAGGCTGTCAGCTTTAACTATTATTACTTTAGAGTGAGATCTGGCCCAAATATGGATTTTGATCCACCAGCCACATCAGGAGGTGCAGTGAGATCTGTAGCTGACTTATATCATCTTTTTCAGAATCAGTCGTCAAAAAGGTCATCAATGTCAAAAAGGTCATCAATGACCATTCTGAGGATTCCATAGTGCATGCTAACAATTGGTGTTTTTCACTTCTCATATGCAAAGAATTTATATTTATTAACTTATTACACAAAACACACATTTCCATTGACTTGTCCCCTTTGAACTATCTAATCCATGAAAATTTGGGATATGTTATTCATTTCCGATTGAACATGCATTTCCCCATTGTTAAAGCAGATGACATTCACCGTGCTTCATCTGCCATTTGCACTGACTGGTTTACTAATAGGGACAATTAAAATCTATGCTCTGGGAAGTTCAAGTAAAAACACAGTCCGGCAAGACAATGAAAAATATCAAAGGTATCCGAATAAACGTACTGTGTAGTAAAATGAAGGATCAGAACTATCATTAATGCTCAGTTTTCCCCAAAAATTATTACATAGGTAAATATGAAACACTTAATAGTAAAAAGTCAAATAGCAGTGAAATTCAAAGGCTTTTAAAGGTCCGTCAATGCAAATTTAAGGACTTTTCAAGAGCTTTTTCCACTTTTCTAATTTTTAAAGGGTTTTTCAAGACCAGACATCAAATTCATAGGTTTTTCAAGACGTGCAAACCAACTGAATGTCCTGGAGATGTAGGGCGTACAATAAACTGCGACATCTTTTAACGGAAGCCTGTATTATCTTATGTTTGTACAGAAAAACTTGTCTTAAATGATACCTTTATATATAGGACATAAAGGACACTCTGGGGTCATGCTACCAGGCAAAGTGGACGACTAAGTCACCCAAAAAATGTCAACTTCACCTTCTTGTATAAATTTATAGCTTTTAAGATGCTCCCTCAACCCAGCCGAGCAGTTAGAGTGTTGTATCCCCAGGGTAAATGTATTGCAGCCTTTGCAGGTGTTGATATCAATCACACGGACAAAACAATCTCTTATACATTCCCAGGCATGTTTTAATTGCTGAATGACCATTAAAACAGTGCTCATTAATGGAATGTACAAGTATCGTCAGCAGGAAATACATGGTAACACTTTCAAATATGGCCATGTTACTTAAAGTTTATGTGCCCTTCTTGGTCATTACACCATGTATTTTGCCCATATGACTTCACCTGAGCCAAGCAGAAACTATACATTGTAATTAATTCTAACTGATAGGAGTATCTAGATCACATTACTGTAATTACAAATATTTATAAACAGTTAATCAACTGCCACTAGAACAAGCAATTTAATGTTTTGCTTAGTTTTCAAACCTTTACCAAAAATTGGCAAAGTCCAAACGATTCACATTTACCTGGTAGTTTGAATTAACCTCATAAACAAGTACCGTATATACTCGATTATCAACTGACTTGACTATAAGTTGCCCCCCCCCCCCTTTTTAGGGCTGTAAAAAGTGAATTTCTCTTTGATTCTCTTATAAGTTGGAGTGTATTTTGCAAGTCAGATCCATCTGAAGGGGTGACTTATTAGTGAGTCAGAAATGCACTTTGGAAATACAAACAAGCCAAACTGGATAGATAGATAAGAAAAATAAAGACAAAACCAGTGTAAAATACAACTATATTATTGAGTGAAATATGCCACAAATAAATTGACAACTTACAATTTGTCCATCTTTGTGTAATAAAGTTGGTTGAAATCCATAATGCTTGACATTTCAAATTCATTTATATGATAAATCCACGAATTCAATTATAGGTCACATACCGGTATAAAAATAGAAGTTCAGAATGATCCAATTCACAATATCCAATAATATGTTAATTCCACATGTCGTACAAATAAAAAATGAAAGTTAAATCCACATTTTTGTGATTCACGGTATCCTATAAATGTCACTATCTAATGTTATCTCTTACAAAGTCCAAGAATTAATCCTTATTGCCTGATAAAGTTCTGAAATCCTACATCATCGTCTTGTCATTGTATATCGTTGTCGTCTAGTCATCATAAATCTTGCCCGACTCCGATTCCTCGGCTTTACTGTCATATGCGGGTGCTTATGCAGAGACTGAGCTTGGGGTCTGTAAGTAACACTGACCATAAAGTCAGAAATCTATTAAAGGATGCAACTGAACATATGTGAATTGTGGGGCAAGATTACAGGGAGTTCAAATAACCACCCTGTTACTTGGCACTGAACAAGTATCAAACTTGTGGCTTGATCAAAGGGTTGTCATGTGGGAAAATAAAGAGTGTGGTACCTTTACAAGCTAAGGGATTAAGGTCAAAGTATATGCACAGGAAGTTGTAGAACTCTACTTGGCACTGAACAAGTATTAGATTCGCGCTCGATCAAAAGGATTGTCAACTTGAAAACAAAGTGAGTGCCTTTACAAGCCAAAGGCTTATCGGCCCATGTGCATTGGCAGATAACTTGGGAAATATCACTTGGGAATTAAATCTGACTTGTGGAAAAGGAAAATACAAATTAAATCAAAACTTTTATTGCATCAAGCACAGTCTTTATACAGCAAAACACAAATATTAATACACATACAGGTTGTTTGGACTGGCATGAAAATGGAAGCAATATACTTACTAGTAAACACCCACAGTAAACATCGATGGACACTTCATTTTGCGGTAGGTAGTATTTAATTTACCGGTAATATTTTCAAATTATTAAAATCCAAATAACTGTAGATACTTGTATTGTGTAATGAATAACATCATGAAATGGATAAACACAATGCATACCATATATGCAGTATTGCATAGGAATAGTGGCATGAAAATGTAAAAATATATGAATTGACAGTATATTTATGTACTGCAAACATCTAGAGTTTCCAACATTACCCCAAGATCTATAATTTTTTTTAATGTCACGCTTAGACGACCCCTATTCTGCATGAATCAAATTTTAAGTAAAAAACGTTGACTTATAAGCGAGTATATACGATAGTTGTAAAGTTTAGATTACTTATCCATAACATCAGTGACCACTGGTTTGCATAGATAAACACTATGGTATGAAGACACCTGTGCATGTGCTCTCATGTACATTTATAGAGGTTGTTTCAAATTAGCCTGGAAATATTTTTGACTTTGTCATTTTCTGGTAAAGTTTGATTGTTTAAGTGGCAGTTGATTAAGTATTTTTTTTTTATCAATTTGTAATTACAATAACGTAATCTAGGCACTCCTATCAGTTAAAATTAATTACAATGTATAGTTTATACTGTGCTCAAATGAAGTATATATTGTCAAAATACATGGTGTAATGACCATGAAGGGCACATAAACCTTAAGTGTTGTGTGATACTTCCTGTGGGAACTGTACATTGTGAATGTGGCTTTTCAACTCAGAATGGAATCAAAACTAATTACCACACAAAACTTGGTGAAAAATAAATTGAATATGCTAATGGAAATATTGGAGAGTGGGCAAAATATGAATGAGTGGAAAGAATAAAAAGTGAGAAAGATGTATTAAATGTAAAGTTTTGCTGTGATAGATTGCATGTGGTCTAGCACATTTAAAATCTGTGTGAGTTAAAAACCTTCGATGAATTATTGATTCATGAAATTGAAATGTAATGATACTATGATGATGATTGTAATAAAAGTTTGTTTTATTTATGTGATACATCCCTCTTCCATCCAGCCATCTCTGTCCAAACATACACACTTTCAAGCTTGAATACACTGCATATGAATATGATATATTCATAAACTTACAAAATGTGTTTATAATATACATACAACAGAGAATTTCTACTTGAAGATAAACTACTGCTTAAAGAC
Organism: Margaritifera margaritifera; assembly: GCA_029931535.1. Classification (NCBI taxonomy): domain Eukaryota; kingdom Metazoa; phylum Mollusca; class Bivalvia; order Unionida; family Margaritiferidae; genus Margaritifera; species Margaritifera margaritifera. The sequence goes on from JAQPZY010001617.1 coordinate 4,770,494, forward strand.
AACGTTAAATGCATTTTCCCTATTAAACATTCTGCCCAGAATACTGAATTGTGCTTGGTTTTTAATTACGAAACTTATATTTATAGGTGTAAAACAGTAGAAATGTGCATTAAAATAAATTTCTGTGTTAATTTAGTAGCTTCTGTTCTCCTCAAATAAGTTACAATTTTACTGCCAATCATACAACAAATGTGCAATTCGAGGAAATAAAAGAAATCCTAAGGTTCTTCGAATCCGAAAACCATGTCTGTATTTTAAAAGTAGTTTCGAGAAAAAAAAAAACTATAAATAGATTAATGTTTTACCTGAAAATATGGTGGGATGAGCTGATTTACCTCTGACGAGTATTAGTCACCTATTTTCAGGAACAGTTACCTATTTTTAGGGTTAATGCTGTAACAAAGTTATGCAGCAAGTATTAAATGTAAGGTAGAAAGTTTTTGATATTTTCATGAAGAATTTTTAGTATCCGGGTATTTTAATGCTATTGAACTTGCTGAGCCAGAAAAATACTACTGTATATACTCACGTATAATCCAGGCCCAAATGCAAACAGCATAGACCCTGATCTGCCGTCGCATTATGCGCCGCCAGATCAGGGTCTATGTTATTTGTTCAACTTATTAGTCCTTACAAACTGCATAGACCCGGATCTGCTGTGCATTATGCACTAGCAGATCTGGGTCCATGCAGTTTGCAGTTGGTATTGGCCTATACATGAGTATATATGGTAGTTGTTGATGAACATTTTTGCCACTACAAAATCTGACCTCTAACTCTTTCCTCCCTATTTTTCCTATAAACCTGCCCAATTTAGACAAGTGGAAGAAGTCACTTTCCCTGAAACACCAAGTCCAGCATGTCACCTTGATAATTATCAAGATTTCACTTAAATTCTTCACTTTCTATCAAACTGTGACCAGTGTAAGATGGGGATAAGATAACTTGCACTGTAGCTTGATGTTAGGCTCTCCTAAGTGTAAGGAGCAAATATATTCAGTTTTTGCATTTTTAAATTTTTGTAAGTAATGCTGTTGATACAGGCTGTGGATAGCAGAATCAACCATCTCAAAGATCGGAAAAAAAATTGAGTAAATTTCCTAATATGTTGCAACGATTCCAGGAAAGAAACTTGACTCAAAATGTAGTGACAATAAAAATGAATTGGTGACATATTTTCAGGATTGGCAACAAAATTGGCTACACAAGGATGTAGAGGCTAGGCTAGTGTGAGCACAGAGAATGATCAATACAATTCTACCTGGCTTAAGCAGAGGAGCTTCACTGGTACTTCAGGATGTTTTAGACCCAAAAGCAAATCATCATGAAAATGGTGGAGGACAATTGAGGCATCTACTGCTGATAACAGTTTCTTCAGAACTTCACAGCATACCTCCAGTTGATTACTGTCAAAAAAGCACAACAAATATATTACCTTGTTATTTGCTATGTGAGACATATTACAACAGAATAAGACTCACATTAGACACATTTAAGCACTAAACTGAAATAAAGTCCATCTGAGTAGACATACATAAATAACTATATAAATATAAATGACATCATCTTTAATATAACAGTTGCACATTCTGAGATGATCACTCATTTAGTTGAGGTGAGGACTATCTTTAGAATAGTCATCAGATTTAGGATAATTATTTGTGGTAGTGTCTGATTCATATACAAAATTATCGTTTTAAGTAATTAAAAAAAAAATGTATTAAAACTATTCTCTCATGAGACTAAGGCTCATCTGCAGCCTTGTGCTTGGTACCTAAGAAAGAATGCAAGTGCCATAAAAAAAACACACTTGATAATCACAAGATTTTTGACTCCCAAACCACCAAGATATGGTTTGTTTATAATATGACTTCCAAAAGATCTTTTGGAGAAAAAAAATGAGGAAAGGAGGCCTTTCTTGACACCATGATATAAGCCTGCAACCTGCAGGATGTTTAAACAGTAAACAGACGTGATTCTGATAGCTTCATGCTTATGCTCACGGAAAAGTATCACCACCGGGCAGTTTATACAGTTTTTTGTGATAAAGGTGTTGAACAATAAAGGTGGTCAAAGATAAATAACCACCATTACACAGGTTACTTAATCTTGGCTGATGTTATGTTTCCTATTCCCTTGAGCATTGTGAATTTACACAAGTAAAGTACATGAAGTAGAACAACCTAATTTGTTTTAAGTTGGTAAATCAAAGATGTATGTTAAAGAAACAGAAGTTATTACATTTTGTTGCCATGATGAGTAGCAAAATTTTGTTGAAGTAAGATTTTACTTGATGCATAAAATGCAAAACGTAATTATTCTTGTACATGAATTTGGAATGGTAAAGTTAGGACCAGTGTGGAAGCGTAAATAATAATTTAAGGCAAAATGTCGAAACATAGCTGTGACTGAAGGAAGGAAGCAGATGTAAATGGGGTGTTTTTGCTGAGTGGAAGCCCCAAGAACTGGCATGCTATGCTGGCTTGCTGGAGCCCTGCATGGGTACACGGTGGTGTTTTGCTTCCAATCAGGTTATCCTGGGTGGAGAGCTGGTTGAGTGCCCCTGTCGGAATGACTGTCAGCCAGTTGGAAGGCCCAGTTTGTTGGAACAATGATGACTATCAGGCAGTTGGGGGGCCCATTAGAATGTCTGTTAGCTGGTTGAAAATACATGGTTTTCTGGTCAGTCGAGACCTCTCAACCGTGAGGCTGTCTCAGAACTGGTTTATTTACATTAGCTGGTGCATCATTAACTTTTTGTTCATACAGCCACTTAACAATCTTTCTGTATCATTGATGGCACATGCAAAGTTTCCTTCAGTGAGGGTACTGATAAGTAGTGCATCAGAAATAGTAACAAGGCTCTGAACATGAAGGTCATCAAGTCTGATTTTTTACAGAGAATGGTAGCACACTAACATCTGCATGGCATCTGTTTGCAAGCTTAAACTTATGTTTTTGCCTGCAATTTAGTACTTTATTGCCTTGATTCCATGCATATTCAGTTTTTTTAAATGAATAGCCCTTTGTTTGGTCTTGGTTCAACTATAAACCCATGCCAACTCAGTTCTGTATATATATATTTTTTTTAATCATATTCATCATAATTAGATATCCACGATGGTCCTTGCTGCAGATCAATGGTGTCTTTCTTTTTTTTAAATCATCATTTAAATGGACCACTATAGGAAAATATAGGTTGTTAGGCTGACCGAGCCTGGCTGCACGATCTTGTTTTTGAAATACTGCATTGTATGCTGGAGGTACGCTGCAAACCGGCATGGATTAGACAGCTATCGTTCGACTGTTGTTTTTGTCATTCCAACAGACAACACACAGCTTATGATGAATTTCCAGCGAGATTTTATTTGATCTCCTTGCTGGTTTAGGCTCTTCATAAACAAAATGATACTTAAAAGTTACTTAAATCTTGAATCAGCAGTCATGAATAATTATTAGTTGTTTGCCTTTTTATTCTTTAAACTGAGAATTTATCTGAGATGGCCATCACAGGCATAGGCACTAATGTTTGTCAGTGAAAAAAAAAAAACTGTTGAAAACACACACTCACCTTTTACAAATTAACACAAGGTTACATGGTTCAAAATGTGTCTCCCCCCTTTCGCTGATTACATGCTAATCATTTTATCCCATCAGCATGTTCAGCCACTGATAATGTATATTAACTTAAAGGAGACTTTCCAAATTTATTCCCCATGTATGATTGAAGTACTTTACTGATCATTTAATAACCACTTGAACGCTAAGTTTCTCTGTTGCTTCGTATCGTGTCTATATGGATCGAATTTAAAGGTTACACATCGGGTGTGTCACTCGGTGAAATATGTTACATTAAATTCTGATTGGTGGTTATTGTTTGTTGCAGTCCAGGGTAAACAATAGATATAAAGCAACAGAGAAACTTCGTTCAAAATGGTTATTAAATGATCTGTAAATTACTAAAGTTGTACATGGAGAACAAATTTGGAATGTTTTCTTTTACGTTGATATAGGTAATCATTGACAAAATATGCCAACAGATTAAATAAAATTAGCACAGAATCAGCAAGCAGATTTCAAACCATGCAAGTTTGTCACCTTGTGTTAATTTGTTCATTTTGTATAGAAGGGGAGTGGCATTGTCAATAGTTTTAATTTTCACTAACAGAAACAAGTGCCTGTGGTCGTGGCAGTTGTTTTACATCATCAGGAAGTACAATGTAATAAATTTTGGTTGTTAGTCAACTCCACTCCCATATCTGGACTTGCTCTAGATAAGATTTTCCTTGCAGGTGGAAATCGCACTATTTATTCTGTTTTGAAGATAATACCATCATATCTTTAAAATTTAAGTGAAGACATGAAATTGATAATAAGGTGTTTTAAAAGCATTCATGCAGTGCAAAACAAAGGGTGTGGTTACCAAGATGAGTCCTGGATCCGATCAAATGGAAGAGCCTCAAAGGGCCTAAATGACTGAATTAAAATCACTAACATCTAATATGTAGTGTGTTGGGATGTACTTTTTTTTATCTTGTCAATGATAAAAATGGCATATGAACAGATGCTTAATCTATGTCTGTCTGTAATCTGCATACTAGAAATACAATCAATATGTCAACACATATAAAACAGTACAACTCTACCACTGACAGGCCTACTAAAGATGAAAAGACCATCAAGTTAATATGTGCATCGATAATGTATTGTATCGTAGGCTATGTATAGAGAATTGAATAGATACACGGCACAGGTGTATTGTTTCACCCATAATGAATTGTTACAAACATGAGTATAACTGTTGCAAAAAAACATCCAGGTCCTCCGTTGATAGATATAGGATCTCATTAGTACCACATCCACGAACGATTAGTACTAGTGTGCACGTGTGTGGTGATGATATATGCCAATGCAAAATCTACCAGCTATTTTTTGTTTGGAAGTGTATCAAATGTTTCAAAGAAAACATATTTTATTTTCTTGTATTCAAATCCGAATTTCTATTCATTTTCTACAGGCTTCCCAAGTTTTCGCACATGACATATACCACCTGCATGAAGATTCAGCAAAGTCCACTAAATGTAAACATATTGTAGGGGAAACTATTGTTGATATCACAAGGAAGAAAACAATGCACATAATTTGAAAGCGCCTGAAAATTCGAGCGATGGATTTACTGTAAGCTACATAAATCCAAGAAACTGTAAGCTACATAATGGTACACTCGAAAAAAGGGTGTATGCTTAGGTGACACAGCAAACCGATGAAATCACACATTACCTATCGTTTGTATTAAGACATTCGAAGATCACGTTGAAAGATATATTTGGTACTATATTTTTTAAGGCTGTTGGGTGAATGGAACCCAAAACAGTCTTTAAATCTTCAAGAACATCAAGTTGTTTGTCTGCATTTGGAAGTTCGTCGATCAGAGCCGTGATATTTGCCGCCATCTTCTTTTGTTACTTCCGGTTCGATGTATTTTTGAAATCATTACATTTTGGTACTGAATGTTATAAAATAATTGTACCATTATTTATTTTTATGCATATAATTATTGTTGAAAAGTAAAAGTATTATTTATAGACATTATAATAATTTTAAATAAAACATACTATCTCAAGAAGTGTTTATAAATTGTAAAAACGTTTTTACACTTCGTTTATAACTTATAATATTTACCAATGTTACTGTGGGAACGATGAGCGCCAAAATGGCGTCCAATATACAGGTGTAAGAGAAACACTACCGTTCAATGTGAAGGATTTATCGGTAATTTATGTGGTTTTTTGAATACTTATTTCCGGAATGTATCGTTATTAATTAGAGGACTGCGTCAGAACGAGATAATATATAACTATAGTGTTGAGGCCATAGTGTTTTCAGAAATCGTGGAAAAAAATTAAATGTTTTCTTTCACAAGACCACAGTACAGTACTCAGTAATGGTTAGTCCTACAGTGTAAGATGTCGACCCTGATATGCTTTGAACTTGGTAGACATTATCACAGTAATTTTAGTTATTGCAATTGTTAATATGAAGTAGGCAAACCTAGGAGAAACGAGTGCAGCGCCAGATGTGTACTGACTGAAAATATGGCACATATTGACTCTGCACTTCTCAAAATTGAAGAGGAGGAATACACTAGAACAATAAGAATGTGACGTTCTGTAAATGTTTGTATGGCATCAGGTGCATTCTTTGCCAGTGCAAATTAATTGTTTCAGTGTTGTGTGGAATAACAATTTCTTTGATAAAAACTGACCATATTTAAAGTCATGAATCTGAATAAGGAAAATTAATTTTTCTTTGCTTTCTGTTTTTTTTAAAATTTTTTTATTGTATTCTCTGCTGAAGTACTCTATGAAATAAAATATGAAAGAATCCAGATATAGAAGCTGGAAAAGAAGGTTTTTCAATGGACCACTATGCAGAAGGTATGCGTTACCAAAGAACTTATTAATATGAAACAGGCAGATCCTCTGAAAAATGAGAAGCAAGAACAAAAAGTGAAGTGATAACATCTTTAGTCATGTGTGTTCTGGCTGGTGTTTTTACTAAAAAGTTTTTTTTCCATACTGTGGAGGAATTTGCAGGAACAACAATTACAGTATCACATGATGTCAAGGAAATGTTACGTATAATGGCATGTTCAGTTTCTTTGGCAGTTCAAAGGGAGTTTTTTATGTTGCATGGAGGATCTATTTCTTTGAATACTGAAAATATATTTTGACTCGTGAAGTTGTTCTATGAACAACTTGACTTTTCAATCTTCATTTATTTTATAGTTATGAAAATTTGCATTTACTACTGAAATGCTCATAGGCAGTATATATTGGAAAATAAGAAATAAACAATTGGAAACAGGTTTTTCAGTAGGACTACTATGTAGATACCATGCATTAAAATAAGAGCTCACATCATGAGGGGTACAATTACTATTATAAGTATTATTTAAAGACTTCTTTTAATTTAAGTCTTCTCAAGCATTAGTCCTAGATACATCTGAACTTTTCAGCATTAGCATATTTTATGCACAGAATATAATCAAGTAAAAAAAAAGAGAAGAAATAGGAGATGTCATACATATCTAAAAATGTAAGCCATCAAATTAATGGATGTATTAATTCATGTTTTCCAGGCATTTTTATTTATAGATGATGTGAAATTTATATTTTTGTCCTTTTTAACAAGAAATTTATTTTATGTTTCTCCATTCTTTTTTTTGCTACAACCCATTCTGACAGAAAAAGAGATATATTATTAAATTTAACAATTGCTTGATTCATATTTCTGAATTATTTTTGCAATATTATAATAGCCACATTGTGTTGGATGTTTTTTTAAATTTTATAATTTCATGTCAGCGAGGAGCTCTAACACAATACCCAAATAACATAAGCAGTGAGGCTCGACATTGAAAATTAGTACTCGCAGATGGGACACGAAGAACCCATCAGAGTCATGCCTCAAAATCCAATTAACATCTTGGCTTGCGCATCATGTTATATCTACCCTTATCAACTAATCAAATGTAGTTTCCACATGTTAATTTCGAAGCAAGTGAATGAAACCTCAATCTTTGCTTCACTGGACATCATCATTGACTGCACAGTCTTTGGTTGTCTCAGTTGGATTATTCTCTTCTATCCATATCAGAATTTAAAATATCAATTAAAGCCTCAATGGTTCTTGGACTGTTTTTACAATATAAAGAACTTTCATAGCCTTAGCTTAATTACTAAACCCTGCCTAAATATGCTTTTGTACATGTTTTATTGGTGCCAGCTTTTTGTTTGTAATCACGCAAACTTCTCAGAAAGACCAATCAGGCTAAAATGTAATAATTTAATGGTGCACTTAGTCTAGCAACTTAATTAATTATAAAGCAATATTTGCTTGACATTCAGAAACAGTTCTGTGGTATGTGTCATATGGACTGGAAGAACACACCAAATGAAACTTTATCTGCATCCAGTTAAAATACTCTCTGATCTCACTTTCACCCTAAAATTTACGAATATTAAACTCATCAGATGCCAAAAACCAGTGGTTATAAGTTTATTTCTGAACTGTTAAGAAAACCTACAACAGCATGTACTTAGTACGGTCTGCTTATCAATAGGAGGTCTACAGTAAGTCTAAACATGTCTGGTACTCTGGCTCCTTAGTCTTTGGGAAAATAAGTCACATAGATGCATATTTGTTGCAGAAGTGCTACATAGAGGCTGGGCTAGAACATGTTTATTGGATATCACTATGTGTATTTCACTCTAAAAGAGCATGGTAAACAAAAGATTGTGATGTGGCTCAGACTTACATATTTTTGGGTTGTTGTTTTTTTAAAAACAGAATTTCTTTTTCTCACAGATTTGCAAATAGCTGTGACAATTAAACTCATTACACCATTAAATTTATTTTGGAAAACACCTAAATATTCGCATATGATTCTTTGCTTTAACATATTTAATATTAAAAAGCATAGTGTATAGCTTAAAAAGAGTATTTCACACTATCTGCTGTAGCTCAGCAGACAGACAGGCACACAAGTTCCACAGAATATCCACTATTACATATTATGCTGTGACTTTCCTGAGGAGGGCAATAAAACCTAATTTGTTCACTATGAACCACAAGATGGACAGCCATGATAACCACTATGCTAGGTCCATGATGGACACACCGTGGATGGATTAAATGGCCATCATAATGGCATGGATTTTCCTAAATGAGTGATGCATGTACTGTAGATATTAGACTGGAATCTTTGTCCCTTCCCAGTCTGTGCTACCTAATGATGACCTCTTTCCAGGATTCCTGTAGTCATGGAAATCCGTGAAAAGTTTCTTTATTTTTTTATTTTTTATTTTTTTTTTCACTTTAGGTCTGTAAAAGTTGCAGAGAAAGGAAAAGTAAGAAAAAGTTCAATAATAGATTTGGAATTGCATTTAAAAAAAATCATGGCAGCTTAGTTCAGATCCACTTTTGCCATAATTATTGGCTGGAATATATTGTAGGGTCAGAATGTTTTATAAGGTCATGGAATTTTCATACACTGGTATTGCAAAAGTCATGGATTTTGTAATTCCAGAATGTTCTTTTGCAAAATTGCGTGGAATCTGTCTTTTTTTATTTAGTAGTTTCTTCAATAGCTGCGTTATGGAGACTTGGTTTTCAACTGGATGCAGTAAGGAGGCCAAAATGGTTTCTTTCTTTGAATGTGCCAATGTGTAGATCACTAGCAATTGATAGGATTAGAATTTAAGTTTTCCATCTTTTATCTTTCTACACAAAATCAGACACATCCTTTAGTAAAACTTGTACCTTGAATGAAGTACATCATCAGAATACCTGAATAAAATCGTGTATTAGGTATACTACTTCATTGGCTACATTTTGCAATTAAAGCAATAATAACAACATGTACAGCTACAAGGTGATGTACTATATATAAAGTCAGTCTAATAATAAACATTCTTCATCTCGATTTCTTATGTCTAAGACCTATATAATATGCATTTTTTTTGCCATAAAAAATAGTACAATATTCATATTGCAGTAGTAATCTGATAGTAATACTAATCTGATAGTAATCTGACAGTAATACTAATCTGATAGTAATCTGATAGCAATACTAATCTGATAGTAATCTGATAGTAATACTAATCTGATGATATCTTTTATTTCAGATGCTATAATGTTAATTTCTGGAAGCCTGAACTGCCAGCTTTAACAGGAAACATGGCGGAAACAAAAACTAACATTAGAGTAGTGCCAAGCGGAAAAATCTATAGACAGCTCTTTGATGCTCAGGTATATAAAGGAATATGAATCAGATCTCTTCAAGAAATGAAGTAAAATATAAGTTGGATATCAAAAATAAGCATATATCTTTTGGATGGGAATGGGATAATTCATTGAAATGCCACTGGTTAATTGCCTAGAAACTCATCCAGTAGGCATGATTCCATCATTTGTCTTTATTTTAGACTGAGCAGTTTTCTTATGATGTTGACAACATTTTCTTTTGAATAATGTACTATGCAGTCATATTTAGCAATTCATTGTTCCATGCTCATATATTGTTCAGACATGTAACTATTGCCTACTCTTAAGTTCAAAATGTTACAGAGACAGAATAAAATAACCACTAAACATTTGGTGCCAACATGCTTTTGCTATAGATCTGAAAGTACAAAGTAGAGGAAACCAATTCCTTCCCTGCCTTCTGAATTGTTTTATATCGGATAAGGACTGAGATGTATGCAACATTTTAGTTCAGTTTTCAACTTAAATTGAGTTACTTGCCTTTAAGGTGTTGTTTCAGTTCTGGTTGTTAGATTCTATTCAGATACATCTCTTAGATGAAACATATATATCTTTGGAAATGAAATAAAGCTCAAGGGACTGAATATTTCAGTTGGTATATTTGAATTTCAGTTAGTGTATTTCAAAGGGATGAATCTTCTAAGTCTGTTCTACGCGTGAAATTAGAGTGCTGTAAATTTAAGAAGATATAAGTTTGACAGTCACTTGTGAAATACAATAAATTTTGTTATGAACTTTTATTTTACAGGTGCAACTAAATAGAAGTCTTACAAAGATCCATCGTGATTCTAGTGCACCACAACCTCGATTGCAAAAGCGAGGTAGTACATCCATTCCCCTAGTCCACTTGTCTAAGGAGGAAATTGAACATGGATTCCTTGGTGAACGTCAGAGAACTTGGGTTGATGGATTTCCCAATGACCCATATGTGGAAAATCCTGTGGTCTATAAGTAAGTTTTCATGATCTTTGATTCAGAAAGAACTGAATATTGGCGCCCATGTGGAGGAAAAGTAACCCGATAAAACAAGCAAGACTTTTTTTAATCACTGAAAATTTATTTACAGTAGTTGAAAATGTTATTATTGAACCAGAATTTAGGACTTATCAATCTTTGGTTAAAAATGAAAATAGCCTTTCAGCAGGAAGCTTAGAGAAAAACCTTTGGGAAATTTAATAATTCACTGCTCAGAGATTTCAGAATACATAAAGAAAGTAAAAGAAACCATTCAGAATGTAAAATACCAGTAAATTGGTATAGAACAATCTGATAATTTGGTAAGTATTCCATAATTATGATGATCTGAAATTTACAATTAGCGATCAACTTTTCTTTGAGATATTATTGTCTGAAGTTAGAAGAATTCTGTATCAATCTTTCAAGAAAAAGACTCAAGATTGACAGGAAAATCAACTGATTAAAGAGATACAGTCAATAAAAGAAAGAAATGATGCAAATGAATATCAAAATTAGATGAAAAAGGAGAGAAATATTCCAAAATTAAGTAATATTCAGAAGGATTAAATGAAAGGACCTATATCAAATCTAGAAGCCACCAATAGTCTCCAAAAAATGCAAAGTGAAAAAAGTACAGGATCTGATGGTTTACTGTAGAATTTTATAAATTCTTTTGGAAAGATATTGAATATTTTTGTGTGAAAGCAGTACAGGGTGTCATACTATGTTTACCAAAAAGTGACAAGCTTAAACAATATATTTCAAACTAGAGACCTCTTTCACTTTTAAATGTGTCATATAAAATTGCTTTTACTTGTATAACAGATAGGATCACAGCTGTACTCCCTATAATTATACACGAAGATCAAAAATGTTTTTTTTAAAGGGAGATACATTGGTGAGAATATTAGGAATTTATATGATTTAATGTTTGCACTAGAAAGAATACATTTCCTGGTCTGCTTCTTTTAATTGATTTCGAAAAAGCATTTGATTTTGTTGCATGGTTGTTCATAGGTGCAGTAATGAAATTTTTTATTTTGATGAATCAGTTATAAAATGGATTAAGCTTTTTTATTGTAACATCAAATCATGCATAGTTATTAATGGACAAGTATGTAGTTTCATATTGAAGTGGGATATAGACAAGTTGACCCTCTCTTCCCATATATCTTTATTTTGTGTGTGGAGATATTGGCTTATATGATAAGACAAAAATAAAGGATAAAATGTTGGTTGTACAACTTATGTTAATTCTCAATACACAGACAATACAACACTCACACTTGATGGTTCCAAAAGTCTTTGAAGTTTTCTTTAGATCTTTTGTATCAATATTGAGAATTCTCAGGTCTAAGCATTAATATAGAAAAAACAAAAGTAAATATGGTTTGCAAGCAGAACAGGCAGTGAATTAAATTTCTGTTCTGAATATAAACTTAATTGGGACTGCAGTGAATTTGTTTTCTTGGGAGTTAAGTAATCAGCTATCTTGTCCAATTCTTAACAATCCCAGCAATATTAGAGAAATTAAGAATTTACTTTCACAATAGAGTTTTCTTACACCATTTATATAGATAGCAGTGATTAGCAGTGATTTTCTTACCCCATTTATATAAAAAATCTCAAAAATGTCTTACCTTTTATTAATTTACTAAGTCCATCAGAACAGGTACTTAATGAACAAAAAGATCAAGATCAATTTTTATACTTCCATATAAAAGTACAGAGTGCCCAAACCATAAATGGATTCAATTGAAGAATTTACATAGATCATAGGCTACAAATACTTTACTAAAGACAATCAAGATTGTTACAAATGATCTTTATTCTCTGTGTATCTTACATGCTGCAAAAATATTCCATCTGTTCTGGGACTGTCACATATCACAGGCATTTCTAAATAACATGTTACCATGGATCAATAGTAACTACAGTCACACCAACAACTTAGTTTTCTCCAAGAAAAATGTAATATTAGCAAAGTTATATATGTGCTAGCTCATTATGACACATTAAATACTGTAACTTTCAAATGGTATATTTATCAGCCACTTTGTATGAGTACATAATGATTCCAAGGCTCCCAACCTTGGTATTGTTATGTTTCTGGGGTCAATAAAAAAGATTTTAAAAAATACCCCCCCCCCCCATGTCATGGTTTAAATAAATGGATGATTTTGTGGGATCACATTGTTTACCTTAACACTGTTTAAGGCTGTGGTGGATACCAAATTTAGGACTTGAGTACTCAAATTGGTAGACTCAGCTTGGTCTTAAGTACTCAAAATTGCAGTCACTGATGGCACTATCTTTAGTCTGGTCAGAGAACATGATTACTTACCCACCCAACCACCCTTCTAGGACAATTTTAAAAATTAGAATCCAAAATATTGGTACATTTTCCATTGATAAGAAACACAAAGTTTCCTCAAATATGTAGTATTCACACACTAAAATCTGCATGTCACTTAGGAAAATTACAATAATAAGATTCCAATTGTCCATCATATTTGGTTGACAAGTCATAATGCAGTATTCCATTCAGTGCATTGCATCAGCTTGGTCAGTCAGCTTGACCATGGTCATGGATTGGTTTAATTTAGGAAAATGGGTTGGCAGTATTAAATGGTCAAAAGGTAATCGGACTGCACTATAGGCATGAAAAATCAAATTTTTGAGCTAAACGTCAGTACAGCTTTTATTAGGCTACATGTAGTATAGCTTGCAAAGTCATTAGATTAAAATTAGGTCATATGGAAGCATCCTCTTGTTTTGTTTTTAAAATAGTGTTGTATATAGACCCCTCATATACCTGATATAAAAAGAAAGAATAAGAGCCTCATTGGTTCCCATAAGGCAAATTTAACTTACATGAGAAGAAATCATAATGTCTTCCAAATTGTCAGTTAGAGTTGTTTTTGCTTTTGTAGAGTATTTGAATACTGGTTGTAGCACTACAATAAACAGTCCATTTTTTTCTGCTGGACTGATTTTGTGGATATTCACTGACCATTGAAAGAACGAAAATAAATCCTCCACTAATATTTATGAATTTACAGTATCAGAATTATTTCTGCTTGGTTGTATATTAGGAAAAAAATATTCATTCATGTAGTACATTGACTTTACATCCAGAGGCTATGTAATTTTGATTGCCGTATATACTTGCATATGAACCGATACCAACTGCAAACTGCATAGACCCAGATCTGCCGGTGCATTATGCACCGGCAGATCTGGGTCTATGCAGTTTGTAAGGACTAATCAGTAGAACATACAACATAGACCCTGATCTGCTGGTGCATTATGCGATGGCAGATCAGGGTCAATGTTGTTTGCATTTGGACCGGGTTATACGCGAGTATATACGGTATTATCTGCTCTAACTTCCATTCATGAATAGTTGAGATATTTTGAGGTAATTAGTGAGATATATCCCCATGCTTCTTTTTTAAAATAACATAATTTGGGATACAGATTATGACATATTAAAAATTGTAGTCAGAATGTTTTTGTGGTACAGTACATGTTTCAAATGGACTTTGGTGTTGCAGCCTTTGGAAGGTTGTATCAATGTCTGTTTGCAATTTTCTGTCTCTCAGAAACTTTGATCAAGCTACCCACTAGTGTCACATGTAATTTAATTCAGACAGTCTTAACAATTTGTTTGAAAGTTAAATTTTTCTAATACTCTGGTAAAATTCACTGGTCTCTCACTGTCAACTCCCACAGTGTAATGCTGTCCCTCATATAATGCAGGAAAGGAATCGATTATTTAATTAGCTTTAATTTAATTATATCATTGGTACTTGTTTTATTATGTCTCCCCTGTTCCATGGGAGGGAGACATGTTGGTTTTGCACTACCCATTTGTCTGTCCATCACACTTACCTTGTAAGCAGTATATCGAAAAAAATATTGAGCCAAACCAGATCAAATTGTATATTTAGATATCTTGAGTAGATCACCAAAGACCTAATTAGGTTATGGTGACTGTGATCTTATTTCAAGGTCACAGGGTGATACTTTGTGTTAAGCGATGGACATGATTGTCAGGTGGGGGGGGGGACGTATCTTTTGTTTTAAAAAATAAATCCCTTCTATCATTTTAGTTTTGCTCTTGACTGATAAAAAACAAGTATAACGTAGTTTCACATCATAAAATAGACCATTTAGTTGTATGGGGTACAAGATACTCTCTGATCCTCGTAATATACCTCAGTATTAGGTGGCTTCACTTACAGTGTGGTATGCTTTTGTGGCTCCTATCAGGTACAACATATTTTCTTATCCTTGTAATATACCTCAGTATTAGGTGGTTTCACTTATGTTACACTTGTGGTTTGGGGTACAACACACTCCCTTATCCTTGTAATATACCCTAGTATGAGGTGGATTCACTTACAGTGTAGTACTTTTGTGGCTCCTATGAGGTACAACATACTTTCTTATCCTTGTAATATACTTCAGTATAAGGTGGTTTCACTTACAGTGGGATACACTTTTGTAGTTTGGTGTACAAAATACTCGCTTATCCTTGTAATATACATCAGTATGAGGTGGCTTCACTTTAGTGTCGTACACTTTTGTGGCTCTTATGAACATTTTTATATGGTGGGAGCATTACTTTTTAAAAGTCTTTAGTTTTAATGTAATCAGTTTGCTTTTAAAATATGACCATTAAACTCAAATAGGTTCAGAGTAAAGCAATAACATCATAACATTTTAATTATTTCTCCTGGAAGAAATTTAAATTTCTCATTATTGGTGTTTCTGTTCAGTCTTGAGTTTGTCTGTGCATACTGTCAAAGGAAAATTGATCAGTGAAGAGCACAATAAACAAGAGTTCCATGAAACATGGTGTTTCACCTGCAATACATGCAATAACGTATTTCCACCAAGCATGGTCCTGCAAACATGACAATATTGTATCTGTTGTGTAAAGCCTTAATCATCTACTGTGTTTCATATCGTTTGACATTTTGATATATTTAAAAGCACGATTTTGTTATTTCATTTTCATTGTTACAAATATTTATAACAAAATGATTTTCCTAGGCTTTATTGGGGTTGAATTTAGGTCCCATTCCCAATCCCCAAAAAGTGTATATTTGTCTAATTTTTATGTAAAAATTCCCATTTGAGAGGAGCTAGTTTGGAGATTCAGATAACAAGTAAAATAACAAAATCTTTGATCACGTTTTGCATTTCCAAATGAAAAATGAGAAAGAACTAACAAAAATTAAAAATTATGGCATTTTCTTTATATGGGAAAATATGAAAAGTTTGCCATGCTGGATTGTACGATAGTACTTAGTGACTACTTTATGGAATAAAAACATGATACTTAGTTCACTATTTTATTCTAAAAATTTACCAATTTAGCGTGTTTATGTACAGATTTTCCCAATTCCAATGGTGTTGGGTCCCACTTCAGAAATGGTAGGAAAATCCCTGTTCCATAATATAGAATTTGTGACTAAAATTTCTTCTGAGAAGATTTTGGTAGTGAATTTACAATAACAATAATTTAATTCAGCCTCATTAGTCAGTCCTTTAGTGCCTTCCCCCTATTTTGCTATCTCTAAATATGGACCTAAAGTTTGTTCATTCTAATGTAATATTGACAAAAGGGGAGGAAAACAAAGAGAGTAATTAAGCACATTAACAAGTTAAAAAAAATATATAGTAATAATTTTTTAAAAAGTTACCAATAATATAACACTCGTGCAGAGATTAAGGATTTACAAATAATATCAACACAATTTTAGTATAGCCATGTGACCATTGAGCAGCACATGAAAAATGTATGTGGCAAATCCTGAAATTGTTCTTTTCGTTTCTTTTTTTTTTGTTGCAAAAATTTAGGGATGTTAAAATATTATGACTGCCAATAGATGTACAAGTATAATTTTACTCTATTTCAGACAATATGCAGAGTATATAAACACTAAGCTGAAGGAATCAGATAGTAGTGTGGCTGGAAATGATGTCCGAGGTCTTCCAGATGTTGTCTGTAAGTGATGTTCTGGTGTCACTGCTTGAAATTACAGGTTTTTGCACATGTAGAATGGAAACAGATATGGTATTTCATGCCTTTTCAAGGTTTTCACAGTTAAGTCTTGATAATCTTCAACTGCAGCTAAAGGTTTTGTAGTCTCATTGAACCAGACTCTCACATGGCTCTGTGAAATCTCTGCCATATGACCATCTGGTAAAATGCTTTATTGATTGCTGTTACCAGTAGAGGATACTTGAGACTTATCAAAGTGGAACTCAGAAGACATTACTTCTGTCTCAATTTTTATTTAGGCATACTTTATATAGTCATTAAAGCCAAAATTCTATTGTAAGCTTGAAAGGATATCAGTAAATATCAATTTGTAAACAGACGTTGATACAGGAGGTATTTTGCAACCAGCCAATGAAATTATCCATGTTTATGTGAAACATGATATCATCTCATCATCACTACAATGTGATACATAACCTCATCTCATCAGTCTGGTTGAATGAGGCTAAATGATTTGTGAGATGAGAGGATTCCACAAGATGCATATGTTAGTAATGGATTTACCATATATACTCGCTTATAAGTAAAATTCAACTGCAAACTGCATAGACCCAGATCTGCCATTGCATAATGTGCTGGCAGATCTGGTTCTGTGCAATCTGTTGAATCAGGCTAAATGATTTGTGATATGAGAGGATTCCACAAGATGCATATGTCAGTAATGGATTTACCATATATACTCGCTTATAAGTAAAATCCAACTGCAAACCGCATGGACCCAGATCTACCATTGCATAATGTGCTGGCAAATCAAGTTCTGTGCAGTCTGTAAGGAGTAATTAGTAAAACAAAGAACAGAGACCCTGATCTGCAAGTACATTATGCAATGGCAGATCAGGGTCTGTGTTGTTTGCAGTTGGATTCCACTTATAAGCGAGTATATATGGTAAGTGAAGGATTAAAGGTATCAGTTATAATCAGAACATTATGACTAGTAATAGTCAGCCATAAAACACTAATATAAGTAATTGAATGTATACACACAAGCACACATATTTACACACATTTGCTGAAGTCACACACACACACACACACACACTTATACTTGTAAAGTGTTTCTGAATAACATTTTGTCATATATTCTGGTATAACTTTTGCCTTGGTTGTGGTACACTCGTGTGATGAAGACATAAGGCTAAATTATATTCCAAATCAAAGGCACAATCTGAGATAAATAATATCTGAACTCTCAAATCCTCATGTAAAATAATAACTTACTGAAGTGATCCCATGTATCCCTTACTGACATCAATCTCACCATCCTATGTCCAGAACATGCAGAACACTTCAGGCTTTTTGACAGTGGCTGTATGCCTCAGCCATTCACAACATTTGGTCTAAGTGCTTGAAAAATTCAGAGCAACTCAGACAAGAAGATCAGCTGAGATAAATAGTTACTACTTCGGTGTCTTTGGTTTGCTACATGGTTGTCGTTAAACATTGCTGATAGTCAAATTACATACAAAAACTTGCTATCAATACCATCAACTTGAAAACCACTTCCAATCAGAGGTAAGTATTTGCTCTAATTTTGCTATAATTAATGTTTTGTGAAAACAATGTAGTGAACAAACACTCTGAAGTTGCAGCTTTTATCTCTTCTAATTTTCTTCTCTGAGTGGCTCTGATTTTTTAAACAATTCAATCGATTGTTTTAATTGGGTAAGAATTAAAGCTAATGTAGAAGAGCCAGAATGATCCTAATGTCTGTGACATGGGATAGTAACATTGTGACATGAAGTGTTCGCAATGCCTGTGACATAGAACAGTAACATTGTGGCTTAAAGTGATCATAATGCATGTGACATTGAATAGTAACATTGTGACCTGAAGTGATCCTAATGCCTGTGACATAGGATAGTAACATTGTGACCTGAAGTGATCACAATGCCTGTGACACAGAATAGTAACATTTTGACCTAAAGTGATCCCAATGCCAGTGACATAGAGCAGTAATATTGTGACCTGAAAAGATTCTAATGCCTGTGACATAGGATAGTAACATTGTAATCTAAAGTGATCCCATTACCTGTGACAGGACATTGACACTGTGACCTGAAGAGATTCTAATGCCTGTGATATAGGATAGTAATATTGTGACTTGAAGTGGTCCCAATGCCAGTGACATAGGACTGTAATATTGTGACCTGAAGAGATTCTAATGCCAATGACATAGGATAGTAACATTGTAATCTGAAGTGATCCCAGTGCCTGTGACATTAGATAGTAACATTGTAATCTGAAGTGATCCCAGTGCCTGTGACATTGGATAGTAACATTGTAATCTGACGTGATCCCAATGCTTGTGACAGTGGACATTAATATTGTGACCTGAGGAGATTATAATGCCTGTGACATAGAATAATAACATTGTGACCTTAAGTGATCCCCATGCCAGTGACATAGGACATTAACATTGTGACCTGAAGAGATTCTGATGCCTGTGACATAGGATAGTAACACTATGACTTGAAGTGGCCTCAATGCCAGTGACATAGGACAGTAATATTATGACCTGAAGAGATCCTAATGCCTGTGACAAAGGATAGTAACATTGGAACCTGAAGTGGTCCAAATGTCTGTGACATAGGATAGTAACATTGTGATGTATACACTGTGTACTAATTTCTTTTTCTATTATTTCTTTTCAAGTCTTTTGAGTTTAAAAATATAAGTCTAATATCAGATTAAAAGCAATTCCATTTACAACATTTCAGTACCTGCCAAAGAGGGTTCAGACATCATTGAGAGAATTGCTTCCAGTCGTAAAGAAAGACATGAAGCTGCTGTGGAGGAAATACATCAGGAATTGAGTGTTATCAACTCGGTAAGTTTTCATCATATAAAATCATTAAGTGTTCATCATCACCAGTCATCAAATTTTCATTGTCACCACTTATGCTTCACTCCACAATTTCATATTTTGCACAGGGTTCAATTTCTAAATAAAAAGTGAATCCCAACATTTGACCTGTGGGTTCATATGTTGTTTAAAGAAGAATTGAGGAATCCTTGTGTTGTTGTTAATCAGTTTTTTTTTGTAAGCATTCGATTTGTACCAGATGCTGGATATGTAGGTCAGTATAATTACTACAGCATACCTGCCAACTGTTTCAATTTGGTTGGAATCATTCTGATTTTAAGCTGTTTAATTACCAGTTTAATAAGAAAATATCACTAATGAGCATCATATAAAGCAGTGTTTATTTTCATAGGTACAGCCATATTTCCTGTCAAAATCTCCCTTCAAATACTTCATACTTGCTTCATGACCCTGCTTTACAGGAGGTCACGTGACTTCCATTTATCTTACACATGGACTGCTATACAAGAACTGCCATTTGTATTTACTTTACTTTTGCTATGATAATTATGTCACAGGCAGATAACAGTTCAAATAAGATACCTCAGCATAAGAGCAAAACATGTGTCATGGTTAAGGTTAAGTAAAAATACAGGGATGAGTACGCTAGTATGTTTCAGTATGTTATAGGCAGTTCTCAATTCGGAGAAAGTTACGCTATTTGCAAGGTTTGTATGATGGATATAGCCATTTGCTTTGGAAGAGTAACTGATATCAGAAAATATTTGAGCCCCAAGAAACACTTATCCTGCGGAAAGGCAGTGGAGAGCAATGGGAAAATGACTTGACTTTACAGCATTCCAAAGGAGGAAACTGACATGATAAATATTGAAGTACTTTTTATGGAATTTATTATTGAACATAGGCTTCCAATTGTAGTAGCAGATCATGCATGGAAACTGTTTGCAAAAACATTTCCTGACTCATACATTGGACAGAAATGTGGATGTGTTAGAATCTAGGTGGCCCCAACACTGCTGGCATGCATTCTGATTTTTCACTTTCAAAAGTTTTCGGATATGCCACAGCGTTTGAATGAGAAACTATGCTCTCAGAGTGAATGCCCAAAAAATTTAAACAAGTTTAGCCGGTCAGAGTTTTCTTCAGACTTTTTCTAGAAATAGGCACATCAGGGTACTTACATCTTTATATGAGTGTAGGTGACCAAATTAATTTGTCTGAACAGGGACAGGGCAAAAATACAAAATTTTGGATATTTTAAATTTTAAACAATTTTGCTGGTTCACAAGCAAAATTTAAATATGTATGGAATAATTCTGACTTAAAAAAGTCTCATCATCTACATTGGCAGAGAATTTTATTTTGGATCATATAAAACCTCAGAATTTGTCAGTTTCCACTGCAAAGACTGAATCTCAAGCAGATGACACATGTGAGAAGAAGTGAAATTTTGTGAAAACTGTGGAGTGTAGCTTGGTAAGTTTTCATTTTCACCTCTCAGTAAGTTTCTGTCATCATAATTCAGTAAATTTTCATTTGCATAACTCAGAAAGTTACGATAGGTACAACACAGTAACTTCCCAGTTTTGCAACTGAATTAGTTTTCATTGTCATAACTCGATAACTGTCAAAGTTTTCATTGTTGCACCTTTGTTAAAACTCAGTAAGTTTTAATTGTCACAACTCAGTATATTTTAATTGTCACATCTCAGTATATTTTAATCTAGCTGCAAAGTATGCAACTTTCTTCAAATTTTGTGTCATTAAAATTATTGCTGTTTTGTTAAATTTTAATAAATGGGTGAATTCTTTTAATGCAACTTAAATGACCAGTTCATTTTAGAATAGAGATTTTAGAACACACTGTACAAGTTTTGCAGTAGTGCATGAACTGTGGGTATATGAGAAGTGATATTGCTTAAGCTTGCACAAGCCCGTAGAAAGGTAATGTTTTTTACAAAATAGTTTTAATAAGCAAATGCAAAATTTTCTAAGGGTAAAATGTAAGAAGCAAATAATTCATGGATTTCCGTAGTCTTCAGAATATGCTTACGTACTGTTTTCTCTAGGAAATGGAGCCACATATCACAGAGACCAGTGAAATGCTGTTGAGAAAACTTGATGAAGATAATAAAGTCATTGCAGCAAAGCTAGCTCGTATTGAAAAAGATGGGGTAATTAAAGAAGCAATGAATGAATGATGAATGAAAGTATAAATAAATAAATTAATAAATGAATGAATGAGTAGTTGATTGAATGAATGATTGAATAAATGAATATATGAATGAATAAGTTGTTAAATAACAAATATATCTATCAAATAATCAGTTATTCAGTCAGTTATTACCTTGTAAATCTGATGCAATTCATGATAATGAATACATCATATTAACTTAACTATCAGATAAACAGATCTGACTTGATCTCAGATATATTATTTATATTTGAGATGTCATAATCATTTCAACAGAAGTTAGATTCCTGATACTCGATATCCATCCCATGGGATGCAATGGTGTAAAATTATTTTGTAGATGACTTAGCTAATGGTTGGGGTGTTGTACTTAGTTGAGCAGCCATCACACTGTGATCTGTTAAAATTTATCCTTGAAACATCACCTTGGAAGGCAATGATAAACACATACCGCTGTGCCTCAAAACATCCACAACAGGGTTGAGCTGCAGCAACAGATCTCTTGCTGTGATTGTTCTAATAGACAGGGACATCATAATACACATGTACAAACATTTAAAGCATTTTGAAAAACTTCAGGTCATCAAAACTACTTGTTTTTTTTCTCCCCATGTATTGTGGGAAAATGTAAAGAATCGATCATTTATATTAATCATAAATTGCCATGTTACCAAGGAATAGATTGGACTGAATACATAGTTCTGAACTTGGGTTGAAGAGGATTCAAGATGAACAAGATCTTTTAGCATTTAAATAAAGGGGAAACTGAGGGGACTATTTTTTTGTTCAGATCTGACAAGAATCTATAGTAGCCAGACTTCTCATGTAACACATTTACTGTACAGGTAACAAATAAGTGAGAAAAAAAATAGATAACAACCAAACAAACGGGTCAACAAAATGAAAATAAAAAATCTACATCGAAGCATATGATTCTCAGACCTTTGTTAATGTGAATTTGTTTTGTCTTGTTAGATTCAAATCTTGTTGGTTTTGTGGTATTGTTGTTTTGTCTTGTTAGATTCAAATCTTGTTGGTTTTGTGGGATTGTTTTTTATCTTAATTTTGTACTTTTATTAAGAATTTTAGGAAGGGCATACATCTAAAATAGGTGAAAAAAATTAGATACGATTTGTTCTGGACATAAATAGGATATATCTTTCAAAGGAATAATACCTAAAATAAATTAATAAAGGTTAATTGAATATTCCTCAGATCTAAAAATGTGTTATTTTCAGATTTAATATATATATTGACAGCCAGTGATTCAGGCAAAATTAAAGTGTACATGTATATATCATTTACAGGAACTCTTGAGCTACACTCTGGAGGAACTGAATAAACTCTGGGAGGGTGTTCAGAGTCACACACCAGCACGGCAGGTCTGGATAACAGAACTAGATACAGCATTGGGAAAGGCCGAGGATGACCGCATGGATATGGTAAGTTCAGCTGTGTTTTAGAATTATTGGCTCCATTGTTTCCAAAATTCTTTAAAGTTTTTTTTTTCAAATTGAGGTTTTACTGGTAGTGTCGTGGGATGGGGTCATTCAAGAGGTGGAGCACTGTACATACTCATCATGAGATACAGTCATTCAAGCGGCAGACCACTGTACATACACGTTGTGAGATGGGGTCTTTCAAGCGGGTGACCACTGTGCATACTCATAAAGGGGTGGGCTAATTTAAGAATGGGTCCAGTTTACATACTCATTGTGGGATGGGGTCATTCAAAAGGGCGACCACTGTACATACTCATTGTGCGATGTGGTCATTCAAGAGGGGAACCACTGTGCATACTCATCATGGGATGGGGTCATTAAAGAGGCGGTCCACTGTACATACTCATTGTGAGCTGGGGTAATTCAAGAATGGGA
The DNA here is from genome assembly GCA_029931535.1 of Margaritifera margaritifera. NCBI lineage: Eukaryota > Metazoa > Mollusca > Bivalvia > Unionida > Margaritiferidae > Margaritifera > Margaritifera margaritifera. Next base: position 4,794,250 of record JAQPZY010001617.1, read on the forward strand.
CCACTGTACATACTCATTGTGGGATGGGGTCATTCAAAAGGGCGACCACTGTACATACTCAGACTCAAAAGTTGTATAACCTCCAGACCTAGTGTACTCTTGATAATTGTTTAAATATTTTCTGAAAATACCAATGGCTAAAGCACATTTATTTTCCACTTTTCTTTTTCTAAAAAGGTATTTAATTGATGAAGAAATGAATGACGCTGGTCTTCACAATATCAGCTTCCTCATTTCAGTTAAGATAGTTTTTTAGTTGAAAAGTTCTTATAATACAACTGGTCAGTATTCACTTTTTTAGTATGTTGTTCTTATAGTTTACGTGGTATTTTAACATTTTAGTTCCAAATATTTGTATATTGTTATAATTAATAAATCCCTTTCAGAAAATGGCTTAAATTCTTGCTTGAAGCTTGGTTTGTTTTTTTAATAATTTTGTCCTTTCCTTTGCAGATTCGGACTGTATTCAAGAGCTTTGCCAAAACTTTGGAGAAAATAGCTCACCTACTAGCTCCAGATTTACACAGATTTCTTGACAAAGAATCTCAGGTTTGTTTGATTTTTGTCTCACCTGTAAATCATAGGCAAGACATAGTGATCACTTTTCTTATGGCGTTGTCATTGACATTGTCATATGTGTCAATGTTAAGTTTTCACATTTAGCTCAGTTTCTATGACATAGTTATATGTACGGTCATGAAACTTTACAAGTGTATTCATCATGGATAGTATTACCCACCTAAGGGCAAAAGTAGGTCACATTGATGTGCTTTTCATGCTCAATTGATTATGTTTTGTTTTTGTATTTAGTTCAGTTTCTGTAACACTGTTGTATGTAAAGTTATGAAACTTGATGAGTGTAATTATCTTGGAAGGTACTACTCATCATGGGCAAAAGTAGGTCACAGTGACCTATGTTTCATTCTGCAGTGATTAAATGACGTTTTTGCATTTAGCTCAGTTTCTTTGAAACTGTTGTAGGTTCAGTCATTGAACTAATGAGTGTATTCATATTGGAGGGTACTACTCACCACAAGCAAATATAGGTCAGAAATTTCTTTCTTACTCTAGTGACTTTGCTAGGTTTTGGATTATACCATGGCAAAGCAGATAAGACATATCATTTCACAGAATCCTTGTTCTTCTTCTTTCCTCTAGGCACAAAATTTGAAGTGCATGTAATGTCATGAGAAGAGATACTTTTTTTCAACAGTTATATACAATATACACAAAGTGCATTGACCACTTTTCACTCCTGCCTGTGTTGCTGCCACTGATTTATACTCGACTGCACATATTTTATAGGGTTAGTTTGGCGATTTGACATGGTGCTGTTGGGTGATAGACTGTGTTTTGTTAATGACAGGCTGAGTTAGCACCTTCTGTGAGTCATTGAAGGAAACTCAAATACTAAAAAAAGAGATGCAAACCATTCTGAATTTTGTGGAATTATATTATGATTTTTTTTTAGTGAAAATTCTGTATTCCAATTTATATTGACAAAATTCCAGATAATTAAAAATTTTATTCTATAAAATTCTGAACAGAAGTTTACCGTGGTCACAAGTAGGGAGAAGAATATTTCAGCACCAATATCATAGACTGCACAGATCAAAACCAATGCTAATCCGCTAACCGAAAGTCATTGATTTTGTTGACAGATCACTAAAACCCCAGACATCACTAATCTGTTGGAGTAGTGAAAATTTCCACAGGTTGCTATCATAACAGTTAACAAGTGGTCTTGTGTCGGATGTATCAAATAAATGTGACTCACCATTCCCTTTCATGGTTAATTGATCTGTTTATTGGGTTATTGAGTACCTATCAACATCCTGCACTTGATGTGGTACAATAAATGCCTATTGCAGAAACTGACAGGTGTTGTTCTATGCATCAAGTAAATTATGGTGACTATTCTCATAACAGTCTTCAAGCATTTGGAACTAGCCTGGTGTACTTGCCCCAAACACTGATTTCAATACTGAGGATAACAAAAGATATAGGGTATCAGGCTAATATTGGCCAGATGGAAAAGGTTGCATGGGCCAACTCCATGAATAATCCAGAATTATACTGAATAACATGTTTTAATATTTATATCATCGTTGATAAACATTCAGTGCATAGTGCATTGGCAATTGGAAAGATGTGTTTTTTGCAATATGCATAGCTGCTACCAAAACATCAGAAATTAGATGATGACAAGAGAGAAATATGATCAAGAGAAGAGAGTAAGAAAGTACCAGAAATGCTGGTAAAATGCATATGAATGGCTAAAGTTAGACCCGGGAAAGGCTGTGATGTTGTGCACTTTCTACACTTAGTATTTGGGGAAATTTGAAGTGCACTGGGTACTTCATTCATTGATGGGTGTAAAAACTTTCATAAATTGTCCCTGGAGTCACACTAATGATGGTGCTTCTTAACTCACTGGACATCAGAGATTTTAATCCAAGAAATGACATCAAGCTGTGGCATGCTGCTGGACCAAGAAACAGAAGGCCAGAGACTAGGCCTTTTGGATCTGCATCTGATGATGAGTCAGATACAGAAAATGAATACGAACTTTCAACTTTGAGTTAGTCTTGTATGTGAAATACAGTTGTTATAGTTTTGAGTTGATGTTAATGAATACTAAATATTGGATTAGAAACTGAGGTAGTTTCTGTTTGATTTTAGCAGGATCAGTAAAATTTAGGCAGTAGTAGTATAAATTTTATTCTGGTGATCCTATGGGTTAGTGAGAAAAATAATTTGAATTTTTACCCCTGAGACTGGTTCATAGATTATAGTTTCTCAATGTAAAAAAAGAATGTACATAATAAGAAACCAGTCAATTGTACTGTAGACATGTGAAAAATGGTAGCAGAGATGAAGAGAAAAGAAAGATGCAGATAATTCATGAGGAAAATTAATATTTATGGTTATTGTTTTGTAAAAATGTTGAATAAATTCAAGGTTCTGGAATTGGAGGAATAGATACACAATTTATTGTCATTGGACCTTCATTGTTACAGACTGTGTTCAGGTATTTATAGACCCATAGTCAGATGCAATATGATAATATATTATGCTTGGGATTAGCTATTACCTGTGTAATTCCATGATAATTTTGGTTCCTGTGGTAATGTCTGAGTATTAAACAAGACATACATCAGTCAAATAGGTTACCATTTTCTGTTTACAAAGTAAAACTTGTATATGCTAAATTTAGTGCTTTTCAACAGTATTCAATAGTTTCTACGAGGGTTTACAGTGGCAATCTGTTGCCATTTTTTGCAGTGTCATTCTTCTTAGAGTGGTTCCAGTATGTTAGACTGGAACCAAGTTTTAAAATTATTATGAAGTGAATGACAATTAAAAAACCAGTCTCAGACAAAGCGAAAATGGCAGCTGATTGCCAGTGTAAACCTCACAGAGACTGTCAAATGCTGTTTAGTCATACTAAATCAAGCATCTAGAAGTTGTTACTTTAAGAATCGAAAATGATAACCTATGTACTTAAGGTATAACTTGTTTATTACTCCAGTATAAATGTAGAAATAAACTTATTGCAGAAAAATTCTGGTATTTGTAAATCTTGAGCATTCTATAGAAGTTAGCTCATTTTAATTAATGTGTTATCCTCTTGAGACAGGCTGCCTAGATTCTGACAAATTGACTGTCAGATTCCTGATATGCATGCTCATGAATTGTCATCTCTTTGTACACAAGACTAAAATTTGGTCTCTGATTTTGAGTGTAATTTAGCCATATACCAACACCTATTGAGTGTAATTTAGCCATATACCAACACCTATTGAGTGTAATTTAGCCATATACCAACACCTATTGAGTGTAATTTAGCCATATACCAACACCTATTGAGTGTAATTTAGCCATATACCAACACCTATTGAGTGTAATTTAGCCATATAACAACACCTATTGAGTGTAATTTAGCCATATAACAACACCTATTGAGTGTAATTTAGCCATATAACAACACCTATTGAGTGTAATTTAGCCATATAACAACACCTATTGAGTGTAATTTAGCCATATAACAACACCTATTGAGTGTAATTTAGCCATATAACAACACCTATTGAGTGTAATAAAATTTACACAGCATATATCACACTCAGCAACACCCTTCACAACAAAGTTTAACTTGATCAATCAACTGTAGTATATAATGCAAATCCTTTAGAGCCCCAGAATTTCCATCATAGGAAGAGGAAACTATTTTATGCCTCATGATGGGCACTAAATATATATGGTACCCATCCAGGACCATCGCATGTTTCCGCTGGACAAAACAGCACCCCAGGCGAGCGTTGCCTTTTTGCACCTCCAATTTGGAAAAAATACTGCAAATTCCGGGAAATGGTGTGCCCTGGGCGGTCACCCATATCGCCTGCCCCTTATGATGGCTCTGTACCCATCATTTGCAATAATATTTTTTTTTATCATTGCTAGAAGTGATATGCAACCCAAAGAAAGGCATGCACTGTGTCAGATAGATACTTGTTTCTGTCATTCCTATATATGTGTGATACAGTTTGCCCATGTGAGAAAGGCATGCACTGTGTCAGATAGATACTTGTTTCTGTCATTCATATATGTGTGTGATACAGTTTGCCCATGTGAGAAAGGCATGTAGAATATACCAAACCTGCATCAGTGCACTCATTAACAATATAGATGATGTCATTATGCATATGACATGATGAACGTTTGCAATGTTTCTTACATTTAGTATATTGAAAATACAAAATTTGCCTACAAACAGTTATCCTTGTTTACAATATTTTTGTTTAAACTATAATTTTTATGCTTTTCCTAATGACTTAAAACTTTTAGAAATTACTCTGTATTCAAAAGCTATATCGATACAAATGATATGCCATATTTCTTTTTCCAACACTGTTTCCTAGTGAGAAATGAGAGAAAATTAATCCATCACAGGATCAGGATTTGTTGGTAGGAAATTGGCAAAGCCTTGTTTTGCTCATAAATTCTGACCCTCAGGTGGGAGTTCCCAATTAAAAATCAGTGCATACGATGGATTCAATCAATCTTGCATGCATTGTATAGGAAGATTAAAGGGATCAATATTTGGATTGTTGATTTAATCATTTTGGAGATTACACAGTTGCATTATGTTTACTGATAAAAGGAGTAAAGTGGAAACTGAGGACATTTGATGGGTTGCAGGGATCAACTTGTAAAGGTTTTACTTTTTCATCAAAAAATATTTCATTGATTTTGAAACTTCCTGGAAAAAGACACTTCATTCACATTCTCAAAATCTTGCTTAACCTAGAAGATATGCAATTATGGAATAATATTGGGCAAGTTCTTGGATAGTTCAATGAATACTGTTTTGATGAGTATGTGCTCACAAATGAACATCCAAATTCTTGGATAGTTCAGTGAATACTGTCTTGATGAGTATGTGCTCACAAATGAACATCTAAGTTCTTGGATAGTTCAATGAATACTGTTTTGATGAGTATGTACTCACAAATGAACAACCAAGTTCTTGGACAGTTCAATGAATACTGTTTTGATGAGTATGTGCTCACAAATAAACATGCAAGTTCTTGGACAGTTCAATAAATACTGTTTTGATGAGTATATGCTCACAAATGAACATCCGAGGAATCATCATTTGTAAAGTAATCTCACAGTCAAATAATGCTGTTCAACATATGCTCATCTTTCAAATAGTGAAAAAAAATTAAACTTTTTCTTGCAGCTGATAAACCAGACTATGCTGAGCAACAGGCGAGCTTTTGCCGATCTGTATACCAGACTTATGTCTGCAGATATTGAGAGGGAGAAAAGTCAGCATACCACCTGGAAGCGAAGAGTGGAGGATTGGCGTTTGTTGAAAACTGAGCTGGCTGTCAAAAGATTTAAGTGAGTGTGTAATAGAATATATACTATACATGAAAAAAAATTTAACAGGTAGAAACTATTTATGCTAATTAAGGGAAAAATTTAATTCAGGAAACTTTAATTGAAATTAATGGCAACATATAAATTTATGTAATTTTTAAAGTGCAACCTGCAAAAGTTTTATGTTACAAATATTCTTAATTAAATATCTTTGCAAATATGATTTATGCAGCTGTTTTTTAATATAAACATGAGGAAATGGTATTGAAAGATTTTCACTACTTTGTTTAACATTAATTTATCAAGATTTTAAGTGATAACCCCATTATTATAATGAGGCATATCAAGTTGATGTGACTACCATTCTTACTTGGAAATACGATGGTAATGTAGACTTTTTATTTACAATGGCAAGAACCAACTAATTATTATTGTTTCCTACTCTTTATGAATGATTTTATAATGAAAAATAATCTGATTGGTCAGTGAATTTATTTCTGTTGTCCAGTTGGTCAGTGAATTTAATTCTGATGTTCAATTGGTCATTGAATTGATGTTAGTCAATCAGACACAAGAATTTTAAGTCTTAGTTTTGAGTGTGAGAATTTTTTGTGTCTGATCAAATACATGTTTACACTAACCCTACAGCCTTGTAAATATTACTTTGATTAGGTTTTTGTAAAATTAAGTGTCAACATCAGAATTGCATCTGTTCATTAAGTGTTGCATCAGTGCTTTTGGGGGGTTGAAAGATAACACATGTCATGTGATATCATATACTTATCCTTCACTAGAATTAACAGCTTGGAGTCCATACAAATTGATTCCTCATGAAAGATATTCATATGAAACAAGTGCTTTTAAACATACACATGGGTAGTTTAGGTATATTTGAAAATTACATTGATGGATGCTTCTCAAAGCAAAGGACAACTGTACTGATGTTTGTTAGAATCAGTAAAAACATAATAAATATCAGACATTCCATGGAGATTACAGCTGTCACATTGTCTTTTGAAGTAGCTAGCTCAGATTCAAAGTTGAAGTCTGTATCAGTGTAACATTTTAACAAAAATATTATAGTGTTGTAAAAGTAGATGGCTACAAGGTTACAATTTGTACAAGTTAACAGTTTTTAAGTCCATTACAGCAACTAATGAGAACACTTGGGGATTTAGAATATAAAAATATGTATGGCATTACCAGTACAAATTATTGTGCAGTTTGCCTATAATGCAATTTGCTAGTATTTGTTTTATCTTTATTTCTTTTTCCAGAGAGTTTATGCAGGGAGAGGACATAGTGAATCCCCCAGGTGTAACCAAGGTGCTTCAGTTAATGACAGCAGAACAGAGAATCCAGAATCAGAAGAGAATGGAACTAATCAACCAGATGAGGTACATACACATTCTCGTGATTTTCAAATTAGAGCCAGGTCTGAATTCGACAATGAAAGTTCTGTGTACTCATATGCAATAGATAGTGCCAATCTATCAGATTGATTTCTTTCTTTAAGTTAAGTCCAATATGGCTGACTACAACATTGATCATGATTTGAGTGGACAGAGTTCTGTAGATTTTTATACTTTATATTTCAATTACTGAGAAATAAACACTAACACTATATATATAGTTATATATATACACATCTATTTAGATTTGCAGAGTAAGAGTTTTAAATGATTACAAGTTAGAAAAGTTAGTATACCATTCTGAGCCAAATCTCTGGTCAAATTACCTTCAGTAGCACATCTTTAGTAAGCAGAACTTGTTGCATCCTTTCATGGACTATTTACATTGTTTTGATCACCTTAACCACCTGCCGTACCCAACACATGTATCACCTAGACTTGGGAGACAACTCTTCACTGCTGATTATGTTTTCTGCAGATAGGTCTTCTGAAAAGTCTTGAGTGAGTTTAAAAATGTTTGATAATTAAAGCCCTCAGTTTGTAATGTTGAAATTTATATTTATGCAATATTAGCCAATATTTGATTCATTGTCTGGTATAAATCAACAAGAGCTCTCAGCAGACAGTGTCAATATTTTTTTAATAATCACAGTTAAAAAGTATTCTAAATATCTTGGGGACCAAGAAATATGGTGAAGTTGAGCAGGTTATCTTATTTATAATTAAATCTCAGAAAATGCAGTGTTTGTTTGAATTGGAGAAAGAATTTGAAGTTACAATGGTTCTGATTTTGCATTCTGATTTTACTGTGATTAAAAAAATCATGGTTCAATTTGCTTCTAATAAAAATTGCATTTTTCTCATTTGCAGGGAATTTAAACCTCCAGCTTCCACAAAGACAGCAATCTATAATTGGGACAAAAACATGCAGGATCTTTCACAAGACATAGGTATGTTGTTACATGCAGATAAATGAATAAATTCTTTTTCTTAATATACTGTGATGGTTTCTATCCACATATTTTATTAAATAAATGTACACCAAGGTATTAATTTTGTCATTCTATTCACCATATAACATTATCTTGTAAACTTTGATGCTGATACAGAAAATGATTTGCCCTTAAGCTCAATATACCAAAATAAATGAGGTTAAACCTCCTACTGCATTCACTCCAATATAAAGACTGCTGCCCAATAGCAACAACACAAGCTTAGTCCTAGTTACTATATAAAAGAGAAAACTTATCCTCTGAAATGAGACCACCTCCCAATTAAGACTACCTTTTTCCCATTCTGATTATTGGTCCTAATCAGGAGGTTTTACTGAAGTTGAAAAACATACACAAATAGTCCCATGCTATATGGAATAATAATAATAATAATAATAATAATAATAATAAATAAATAAAATAATAATAATATGAAATAAGCAAAGCCTAAAACCAAGTGCAGCAGCTTCAATCGTGTGGACTGACTGACATAATGCATATACTGACTGGGTGTTTTACCATACTGTGGCACTCTACAGTTTCGTATTTTGCATAGGGTTAGATTTTTAAAGAAAAAGGATTTCCAGGGTTTTCCTCACTGGTTATCCTGGCTATTTAAAGAAGACCTTGTATATCTTTGGTATTATTAAAAAAACTTATAATTCCATTTATTTTGGTGTATGATTGATGGGTGTAATTGGGGTTATATAGTATACAGCTTGGCCTTACTTCAGCTGTGCACCTATCAAAAAACTGCTAGCTCCGCTTGGTCATTTTCACTTCCTCGACTTCAAAAGGTAAATTGTTAAAAAACAAGCTGATAACTTTTTTAACTTTTTGTATATTTTATAATTTATTCATTGCACTTTCAGAAGCTGGTATTGCCTACTCATTTTCCCTATTTTAATAACTGCTAAAGATAGTGTACTCTGGACTAATTCAGGCAGATTTTTTTAGCACATGGGAGCAGCCATTTTGGTCAGCTGTGTGCTTAGATTATATACAATTTCCGCAAGTTGAAGAAATTTCAGCCACAGTACATGAAAGTACCATAAAGGTATGCCAACATTCTCTTCATTATGCATGTTGCAAATGCAAACAACTTCACCTTACAGCTGTTACTCTCTCAGAAGTACATAATATACTTAGAGCACCATCTACAGTAAAGGAATCCACACAGGCAACAAAAACAATATTGTATAACATCATATAACTGTTTTGCATAGGGGAGCATGTGCATTCTTTGCCTGTGCCAAGGAAGTATTTATGCATTGCATGGAATATTTATTCCTCTGTTGAATACATTACCCAATCACATTAATGTTAGGATATAAACTTTGCTACCTTGCGAATCCAGCAACATACAGACCAAGGGAAAAAACTCTTACCCATTACTTCCCTACCCATCAACTGGATGTTTGCTAGTTAAGGCTTTAGCTTGGTATGATCAACATCGTACATCTCGACCTCTCGAAATCTAAGAATATCTTTGTTGTTTCCATCCATCTATCCACAGAGTTGGAATTTTTGTGTAAAAAGGTATTTACTACATGTTGCAATCATTAGTTTTTGAATTTTAATAATAATTTTGTGAATTTTTTCACAGTTGTGGAATTAGGTATTCTGACCTTCTGCTCCAACAATGGTATCATTAGTGCACACTGCCTGCATTTTTTACTTGCATAAGTAACAAGTGCTGATTATTTGTGCGTGTGACAATGTTATATTGTTATTTTTTTTATTTTTTTGTCGTTCTTTTCTTTTCAGAGTTGAACAGTGATGACAAAATGCCTCAAGTGCAAGAAGTTTAAGGCCAGTGAAGACATGTGTGATACATGTCTAGCTTGCACAAAGTGTCTGTTGACTTCAACCTGCAGTGCATGTGTCATGTGGTCAGAGGGGATTTAGTCCACTGTGTTGCGGAAAAGTCTAAAGAGCAAAAGAGAGATGTGGAAAGTCTCAGTTGATGGACTGCAACATATTAAGAATTCATCCAAAGACATCATCAGTTGCTGTGGGGGATACTATGATCGTTTTTGCCCTCCCCTCCCAAAAAATGATGTGTATGATGCCTACAACAACTATTACATCTGGTCAACTAGAAATGGAAATGGAAGTACAATGCCAGCCTAGTGTCCTTCCCAAATGTTGCTGGAGTCACACGTGCATCAGCTGGTACAAGAAGCGATGATGTAGTTGCTAACCTCGGGAATTTTTGTCCCTATTTTTGTTGCAAATCTCCAAGGCTTGGAGTCAATGGGAGAGTGTCCTCCCTTATTTGGGCAGCCCAATAAGCATAAGAACTTTATCCCAACATGGCCTTTGGACCTGTAAGTCTGGGTGCATGGGGTATTTTTTGGATACTGATTATCCAGATTGCCATCATTCCATGCCATATATTGCTACTCTGGCTGCTGGCTTGCCATTCCAACCATCCATACCACTTGAAGAGTGACTCAGCATCCATCACTTCAGTGAGCCGTGTTACATATTGGGTGGCTGTTCTGAGGTATGTGGAGTCATAAAGGTATCCAGCTAGCTGGTCCATCCATTTTGCCACACATTCTGCCACTTCATTGACCATTTAGCTGGTTGCTGAGCTGCCCATCCAGCTACCTGCCCAGGACACTGCCAGGTTGTCCATACTGGCAAGGCAAGCCGTGCAACAGGTTCGTCCCCCAGTTCAACCAGCAGGTCAGTTATTCATGTCGTATCAGTTGGGTAGATACTGTGCCACCCACAGGGATGACAGCACTGCCTCGTCCATGCTGCCATGTATGTTCTACATGGACATAGTCACAATGCCTGATAAGGACAGCCCTGACAGTTGGTGCAGGAAAAACATCAACAACTTTTCATGCTTCAACCCCACAATGGAGTGTACAAAGTTTAGCTTCAAAGAAGTTGTGGAGAAAATGTATTGAGTTTTTCCCATTTCTGAGTGCCTGCCACCAGCCCAGCCTATAAGGTGAAGGCTTCAGTAGACTTGGAAGATGAGGACGATCTCACCCCTCCTTTTGTCTATTTCTGCAGTTGGTGAAGATAAAGGAGATAACAGACTGCCTGTCTGATAAGATCCGGGACCCCAGCAATGCCAGGGCTTTCTTTTCTGAAAGCCTGTTACCAGCATCATTCTCATCATATTGGTATCATACCCACTTGTCGATGTTTAGCACTGAGCTACCTATCTTGGACAGGCCATTCTTTTCTCTTATCTGGATACTGTTATCAAGAGTCATGACCATTGGTGTGCTGTCCTTATGTTAGGAGAGCAGCTTATCTTTCATATGGAGAATCCAGCCATTCTTCCTTTGAAGGGTATCCATGGCAAAAGTAGGTTGATCATGCATTTCCTCCTCGTATTACCTATTCTCCTAATGTTAATGTGATTGGGGCATGTATTCGATGAAGAAAGTAAATGTTTTACTCTGAGAGTACATACCCAATCACATTCTTATTAAACCCTCCCACCCCTCCTTGCAAATGTGAACATCCTTGTTGATGTATCACTCAGCTTAAACTGGTAAACATTTGGTTGATAGATAGCCACCTAGAAGTGGTAAGTGGAGGTAATGGGTACGAGTTTTTTTTCCCTTGCTCTCTATGTTATATAGACAGCAAAGATGAAATTTAATATCGGTAATATGTATTTTGTTGCTATTGCATAGCTTACTCTTTTCCGGGCAGAAAATGCCCTCGACTGTATGATGAGAATTCATCCTCTCATATGGTGACTTTCTGGAAAGATCCTGAAGTCTAACCCATGACCCTGGCCCGTGCGCACTAGCCCTCATTCTTTTCAGTCACTGCCATTATTATGGTGGTTAAATTTACTCCTTGAGGAAAATTGCTTTTGCTTCAAGTTATACATTGTGAATTGAGCATTTTCATTACATGCATTGTTTTTACATTGTGAAATTACTGTCTGATCAAGTATTAGGTATTCCTTTTCAGAATTAGCTCTCTCTCTCTTGAGTTATTGGCATTTGTTTGGTTAAGTTTTTTTTTCATAACCTTACGTTAAGGTTACCCTCCCCCCCCCACACACACATACACACAGGGGTGTCCAGGTAACATTTATTGTGATTTAGGTTTTTTTTAAATTTCTTTTTCTAGCTTGGGAAGGTATTTAGTTATCCCTGTTCTTGCAGATTTGGTCTGCAATCTCATCTTGATTCTGTTTTATTGTTTTAATACAGTAACGAATCATTGGAATTCAAATTCTGTTTAATCTGACTTTTGCTATTTGTATTCTCTGGAAGGAGATTGCACATCAATCCTTACTTTCATTTATGTGTGTTTAGTGATTGAACACATTTCATTCTTAAAGTCAGTTTAGGATAGTATTGATTATTATTATTACTATATTATTTATCAAGTTGGTTATTTGCTAATATTCATCTCCAGTACTCAGATTAAGTGTTGCTAACGTCATTGTCATTAAAATATCAGTATTATGGAATAAGGATTGGGCAGAGACTCTCCAGGCTACAGTTGAATCTTGCTTGGGATTGGGAATCAATGTACAGATGCCAGATTAGGGTAGGGAATCAGATTGGCATCCCCCTTTCCTATAATCCTGCTAAATCCCTACAGGAGCCTTCCACCTCATGGAAGTGATTGGTCCTTCCCCTGCATGTAGCCATGGACTTAGGGCCCTTGGCCTCATGGTAGAGAGGTCAATGCTGTAGTTCATGGGTCAACATGACCATTGTAAGAAGTGGGGTCAAAAAGGAGTGAGGGGTACAGACTTTCTTCCCCCCAAACATCCCAGGAGGGTTGAGAATCACTCTCACCCACCTGCCAAATCTGCCACTAGGGATAGTCCTTTAGCTCCATGTGAGTAGTTATGGGTTGAGGTCCCTCTTACCCCCATGTCTCCCCAACAACAGAGAAATGAAGTCCTGCCTCCTAGGGGAGAGAGCAGGATGAGGATGTCATGTCAGTCCTCATAGATTCTTATGAGTTTGAAGCAGAACAGGCCAAGGTGGTATTACCCCCCTTTGGTGCCACTACCTCCTCCCAACTTTTAATCAAGGTAGCAGAAGAGGAAGAGATCTGGTCTTTTGACAAGGTGATTAATGAGGCTTACTGTCTTTTACCCTGGGATCTGTGTCCCAAGCCTTCAGGCTCTGAGGACACTACAATTCTCTCCAGCTTGGAGAGACTCTCCGAGGCTACTTACTGCCCAGATCTCTTGTTGCTGCCTCACTCGGCTATGGTTAAGGAGCTTTCCCAGAGGTAAGGGGTGGTTTGTCCCCCCTCTATGTTGAGACCTTAGGTCTCTGCAGCTAATTATAGGGTTCACACCTTTCTGGCCCCTTAAACCCTCCACTTTGGACACTGGAACAGCACAAGTGAGTATTTCCACAGGGACCTGGGTTTGCCTTCTAGTTTAAACACTGGAGGCCTTAGAACTAAAGGCTAGATCTCTAGCTACCATAGCCTTGCATGCCGACTTTTTTTTCTGCTGCCTCTTTCAGCCTCTGTCACCAGCTGCCCTTCAACATTTGTTAGAAGCAGTGACCAAAACATCTATTTATGTATTATCCCTGTTCATGGCTTTATCAGTGGAACTTCTCCACCTCCAAAGGAATGTTGCCCTGGACACATCCAAAATCTTACTGGAGCACAGTAAGAACCTTCTGAGGGCTGCTTCTTTGGAGGCAGAGACCCTCTGTATAGGACTCATCCTTTCCATGGCATCCCAGGATTTGAGAGACCAGCAACACCGGTCCCTCACATCGACTCCTGGCCTGTCAAAAACGGTCAAGAAGTGGAATCATCCTGACTCTCGACAGGGTCCATCAGCGAAGTTCTTCAGAGTCATGCAGCCCCAATTCAGGCAACTACCCCAATTCAGGGCTCCCCTCAGCAGTCAGGGCTTAGAAGGGCATGCTGCAAAGGCCCAGAGAGGGAGTTTGCTGGCCCTTCCCCCTTTTTTAAGGAGGGGGGGGGGCAGCCCTAGGTGCAAGGCTAAATCCTTTTTCAGAGCTTTGGTCATGTATCATGGACGATGGGTGAGTTTCTTTATCATAAAAGAGAAAGAGAATACTGGTTTCAAGATCTTCCTCCTCTAGTAAGGTATCCCATGTGCTTCCACCAGTTGAATCAGGTGCAAGTAAAGGAAGAGGTACACTCCCTTCTCCAGAAGAGTAAGGTAGAGAAGGTGTTCAACGACTAGTCTCCAGCCTTCTACTCCTGGATCTTCCTCATACCAAAAATAAAAAGGGGAAAGTTTCAACTAATTATTAACCTTTCCTCCTTAAACAAGTTTCTGCAGGAGGAACTTTTAAAGATGGAGACCACAGCTTCAGTCAGGAATGCCATAAGATCCAGTGACTGGGCGGTCTCCATCGACCTTCATGGTGGACTTATTTGTGGCAAGGCTAAACAACAAGCTCCCCTTTTATATTTCCCCAGTCCCAGACCAGAGATCCTGGGCAGTGGACTCTTTCAGCCTGAAGTGGGATCATCTGTTCGCCTACACTTTCCCACCCTTCAGGATGATTCCACAAGTAATTCAAAAAGTAAGGACCTCTGTTGCTAAGCTCTTTTGATAGTCCCTCTGTGGCCTCAATGATCATGATTCAGTGATCTTTTCGACCTGCTGCTAGACTATCCCAGGACATTAACCCAGAGGAGGGACCTTTTGTCACAGCACAGGTACTTTCTCCTACACAACAGCCCACAGATTCTCCACCTTCATGCTTGGCTTATCTCAAACTATCTTTCTACCAGGACAAGTTTTCAAGCAAAGTTGCTAAGTGCATCATTCAGTCCAGGAGATGATCTATGTCCAAGGTCTATGATGCCAAATAGAGAATCTTTTTTGATTGGTGCAGTAGGAAACATGTTAATCCTAGCTGTCCCTCTCTGAGGGCAGTGGCTGAATTTTTTCTCTTCCTTTTTGAAGAGAGACAATGCTTGGTTTCTATTATCCAGGGCTATAGGGCAGCCCTATCCAACACACTCAAAGTTTCAAAAGGCCTGGCCATTGGTGCGGACTCTCACATAGCTGACCTGATCAGGCATTTCAAGCTGCAAAGACTGGTGTCTTGCTCTCTGATGCCTAGATGAAATCTCTTGTGTGTCTTGTGGTCTCTATCTAAAACCCCTATGAACCTTTGGATGAAGCTTCTTTTGAGAACTTTACCCGCATGACTGTTTTCTTGCTCTCCTTAGCATCCATGAGACAAAGGAGTGAGCTTCATGCCCTATCCATAGAATCAGACTGTCTGCAGTTCAATGGAAATTATGAGTCGGTTTCTCTCCATTGCCAACCAAGTTTTTTAGCAAAAAAACATAGCTTCTGTTGGTTGCTGCACTCCTGATTGAGATCCCCAATCTCGGTTGTTTCTGTTCTGGGGATGATCAAAATAGACTTTTATGCCCAGTTAGGGGTTTAAGTTTTTATTTGGCAGCTTCTGAAGGGAGAAGAATGGGTAGATAGTGTCTTTTCCTTCCACTTAAGGGCTTGGTTGATATTTTGACTTCCACACAGTATATTGTGAATTCACTGTTTTTTTGCAGCCTATCTTTTCTCATGGGTTTCTTGGTTGCTACCCAATAGACACTTTGGAGATCCAACAAACAATGATCTGTCTGGAAAAACAATGATCTGTCTATAGACACAATGATCTGTCTGTAGATGCAATGTGACCAGTGTCCAAATCTTTTGGTGTTAAGTACCAATTACCAATGAAAATGTAATTATTCCCAAAACCAAAAATTTTTTTAGCTAAAAACTTGTTTGGCAATGGAGAGAAACCGACTCGTAATTTCCATTGGACTGCAGATATTAAAAATAAAAATTTATGATCTTCTCAAGGCATCACATCTCTGCTAGCAAAGGGTAAATGGCCCACTTTGCTCCTCATTAGTACAGAGTAATTTAAAAAGGATCCATAATTCTTGGTTAGCAAAAATACAGACATTACTAACATGAAATGTCTTTGATTTGTGTGGTTTTCAGTTTCAAATTCATTGATTGTTGATTCACTATTTAAAAAAGGCAATTATATGTGGTATGCCAGACCACTGGGATAAGATTAAACCTGTTGGGTCTGCCTTTGAGTAGAGAATCTTGACTAAGCATTTTTGCCAACATTTACAGATAGTTAACCATGTATAATATCTGTGTTTCAAACAGCATGTGGTAAATAAATAAAAAAATTTGAGGGAAACACCTCATAGAAAACACATTATAAAACCCATATTTTTCATTATAGATTCTGTCAGTCAGGTACACCTGACGTCCCTTCACAAGGAGTACGAGAGGGTCTGTCAGAGATGTCTTTCGGAGATAGAAACAATCAAGGTAAGGATAGCAGTATGTGGTCATCATGACCTTGAGATGACAAAAGCACCTGCTACATATTGTGACAGGAATTAGCTAAGGATTTAACTAGAAAAACCCAAATGTTAGAGTGCACAGCTAGTGTTTGTGAGATGTTAGGTTTAACTCCCAGATTGCTCTGGACAGCTTTCTTGTGACATATGATACCAAACATTGAAATCTGTCTTGACCTGCAAACCCTAAGAATGAAATTATCTTGCATTATTAATTAAAGGACAGACAGTGGTGCATCTCTTTAAATGAGGGAGAAAATTTTGCAGCAACTGACTAGGAATGTGAGTTCAGATAGCTCAGCTGGTAAAGCACACAGCTAGGTTTTCATGTTAGAATACAAACTATAATTGTGATTTTTATGGATGTTTAAGTCAAGTCCAACTGCAAACAACATAGACCCTGATCTGCCATCGCATAATGCGCCAGCAGATCAGGGTCTGTGTTGTTTGTTCTACTGATTACTCCGAACAAACTGCAGAGACCCAGATCTGCCAGCGCTTATGTGAAAAGCAGATCTGGGTCTCTGCAGTTTGCAGTTGGACTCATCTTATAAGCACATATATTACGGTTCAGTAGTGTAAGTTCATACAAATTCTAAGTAAATTTCTTGGAAACATTTAGATCAGGATATAGAGGTTTTTAATTTTGTTTTATAATATTCACCAGGGTAGTATTTTTAGAATCCATAAGGTCCTGTTTACAATAATAATAATAATAATAATAGTCAAACCTGTCTTAATAGTCATCTTTACTTAGCGGTCACCTGTGCACAATGTCAATTTTATTTTCCCCCTGACAAATTTCCTATATAAATGTTCTGTAAGTAATGGTCACCTTCCTTCCGTGGTCAGCAGCCAGGTGTTTCCTAACCAAACAATGGTTTCTCCCTGCCTTTAGCATGTATCTACAGTGACCACTCAGTCTGTGCAAACTAAATTTTACTTCATGAGGAAGGCATTGTTTAGATAAAGGAATATCATGTGAATCAATGTGCAAACATGTCTTATCTTGCTCGTATTCCATACTCCAGTTATGTTCACAGAGTAACTCAAAGGTGTCAATATGTCAATTCGAAAGTGAGTCAGTTATTATCATTAGGGTAGAGGGTCGAAGCAGTTCATTTGCTGGATGATTGGTAAAGGAGCCATGTTATTGCAGCAGAAATGGAAGTCGCCTTTTGTGCCAGTGTCACCGGTATAGTTCAATATCTTCATATATTTGCCTGTAAATTATAGTTATCTCTGAAGAGAAAAGTTTGTTTTGGAGAAGATGTATGAGTTGCATCCCGTTTCATTATGGTCAGGGGTCATTCAGTATTTAAAACTTGTCTGTTAAGGCAGGCAAATTTTTGGTTCTTGGGTCACAAAATAGCCATATACAGCTTCTTTTGATTTCCTATTCATCACAGGCTTTTCACATAAGCCGACTGTCTTTTGATCTCGGCGAGTTGAGCAACTGGCTAATCCAGATATTATTTTTAAACTGTGGACAGCTGTTTCCAAGCCTAACTTATACACATTGGCTGACAAAAGAGTCAGTCCTCTGTTTTACAGTCATATGTCAGCTGTCAATCAGTAGTGAAATTATTGTTTTGTCATGGTACACAAAACAAAAATTTAAGATTGGCGATTATTTTAAGTCAGTGATTATATAATTTATAGGATGTATTAAAGTGAGCAGGATACAGTAATCTTGTGTGGAACATAAATTTGGAAAAGAACAACATATCACATATTTGATGAATATGATGACTAGTGCACATAAAACAATCTTGATAATATAATAATAATAATAATAATAATAATAATAATAATAATAATAATAATAATAATGATAATGATATTCACTGCATGGTATTTGTTCAAAAACCAGTTTTAAAAAGGTAACCTATATACAGAGGTCACCTGTGTACAAGGGCCAGTTTTGCCCTTTCCCATGGGTGGCCACTATTGACAGGTTTGACTGTAATAATAATAATGATGACAATAATGATATTAGAAACCTCAACAACAATAATAACATCCTTATTTAATGAGGGTTACACAATTAGTTTTTAAACTAATCTTACCTGTGACCCACAGCTATGAACGTATATATATATGTACAGTAGAACATGTCTTGACACAACCCTTTCTGCCAAGAAAACATTGTCTCTCAAAATGGGTGATATCTTATTGGAGGTTATTTCTCAGTATAACAGATTAAGTCATGCATTTAGTATCTGGTCTCTCAATACAGGTTGATTTTCATAGCAGTGGTTTTTCAAGATAGACTTTACTGTATACAGAAAATTACAAACAAAGACCCTGCTGTATAGAACAAATCTACTTGCACTTGAATACACATTTTCTCCCCTCACATACAAACATACTCACACACCTAGTCACTCTAGATTTTCCCACATTATCTAGACTTCATTCTGGACAAACATCTATTAGGAAAATTGAAAATTATTTACAGCTGATGCATTTTTCACATAGATAGTTTCAAACAACTCAACCCGAAAAATCTCTGCTATTTTTATGCAATTCATTATTAGGCTTAGTAAGAAGAAATTGATTAGATGACATAGGCTATAAGACTGGCTTACACGCATTAATGTTAGTACTAATTATCCTTTTGCCTAAGAAATCATTTATGTAATCGGGCATAAGACAGTTGGAAACTTTGAACATGAATTTAGCTTTTTTAAGAACATTCTTTTATAAACAGACATAAATCATTCACACATTGATAAGTAATATCAACATTGTAGTCAAGAATGATTCGATGAACTCACTTTTGAAGTCTCTCCATGTTGGACAAGCTCGTCTTAAAAGCATTACCCCATAAAATGTTACTGTTATGCAGATGAGATTGTGTATAACTTTTATAGAACATAATCCTGTGCTCACACCATAACCAGATATTCCTATAGACATCTTTCTGGTAATGTTATAATATGATAGGACCGCAACAGACTCAGAGATGCTGCCAGGCTGTGGGATTGCAGGTTTCTCCCCAAAATGATCAAGACTCAAGCAACTTTTAAAATCCAATGGGGGAAAGATCACACAAATTATGGTTCCTGTGATTTGTTGTACCCATGTGCTATTTTTTAAAATTCAAATTTAAGGTTGATCAGATTGTCATCTTTTTGTCTTTTTGCCATGATTGCAATCCATCTAATACTGATCGAGATTATTGTTTGAATGTATGCAAATTTATCATCAAGACTTGCTATAGTATTGCAGAAGCTATCAAGAGTTTCCGATTGAATTGTCTCCTAGAGGTGTAGAGCAAATTGATCCATTGATTAGCCATCAGGGAAATATGTAAAGCACACCAGCAGTGAGTCATGTCAAATGTAAAGATAACTGATATCTTTAGGCAAGTTGGGCAGATGGAAAGATCATCTGCTAACTTAAAGGATGAATCTAGGGAGGAGGAAATGTCTGATGGTTTGATGCTCACCGAACATAGCACAGAAAATGGTGAATACAGAAATAGCCAGGATGTCATCATTTAGGCCTTATGAAAAATTTGATGTTTGGAGAGCAGTATTCTAATTCTAATTGCAGTGGTTCTGCCTTTATTTTAAAAAAATAATAATAATACAAATAAAGTAATTGTGAGAGGAGATTAAGTTCTTGAAGCAGAATTCATGCTACTCTGAGGAACAGACTAACATCTGAAACTGTAAATAAACTGATGACTATACAGATATGGGGAGGGCAGGAGTCCAATAAATTATTTTCCATTTGCAAAGGCTTTGAAGAAATGGAGTGATAAGAAACAGAGAAAATATTTACCAGCTGGGCAAACTGAATTAGGTATGCAGACAACTTATATATTAATTGTCAAAGAAGTAATACAAAGTCATTAAATTCTTGTTTTAGATTAGTTATGGATATACCTTATAATATGTTGTCACCCATTAGCTGTCATTCACCATTGTTTCCCACCCCCCCTTCCCTACCTATGATTCCCCCTCTCTAGAGGTAGGTGTGGAGGAACTCCCCCTCATAAGAAAATTTCTGGCAGCATCTCTGCAAACTGTTATTAACCTGGACTCCTAAGAGTTTATCATTAGTGATATTGTTCCACATCATACAATCCAATTATGCTTTTGTTGTGTAGGTAAAAGAATTCAGAGTACTCAGTCCTTATCACTCATTCTGTTTTTTATTTTTAAATTGCTGTAATGACATCAAGAGCATGTTGTATTAGTTGCAGCAATCATTGTGCAATAGTCATAGCAAGAATAAAGTTTTCCATGAACACATCAGTTGAATTAGTGATGAAAGCTAGTAATGACATACTGATATAATACTGAATTTCTCTTTGTTCCAGACCAATCTGATTGATGCTAGTGTGTGTACAATACCTCGAGCCCAAAGTGTAATGGAGGAGTTCATGATTCCCTTAGTTGGCAGTCGACAGAGAGTATATGAAAACAATTTAGAAATGATGGAGGTGAGTGCTAGCATCTGTATATATATATATATATAAATATATATATATATATATACACATATACATATACACACAATAATTCCTTTACTGGTTGATTCAAGGACATTGATTGCTTAGCAGTTGCATGCATGTTTAGCCCCTTTGTAGTATTGGATCCAATCCATACTTCCAGCATATGCTAGGATTAATTGGTGGTCAAGCCAAAGTTTATAGTCTTCACTGGGTTCTCCAGTTCTTCCACTACAAAGATCGCCTTCATGTTAGACCCTTTAGAATACATGGTATAGTTGTTAGAAATTGTTGTGTAAACAACATACAATCAATTCTTACACAATTGGGGCTGGGGTTACAGCTGGTTTTATGTGTAAGATTTTGTTTATTCAAAGATCAAAATTGCACATGTCTTTTCATGTGGAAAAAACCCCTACTTTTAATGGTCCTCTACCGCTGTCCAGAGTGAATGCAAATGACCATTAGATGGTGACTACATTGATTAGGCACCGTTTATATCCACTTTACTGCCTATTGTAAACATGCAGCTGTTTAAAGTGCTGAATTAATGGTGAAAAACAAATATTTTGACATCTGAAAAATTATTGTATACATTTGACTGCTACATTCATTTAAAAACTAGTAAAGGAATATGTCAGCAATCAAATCATTTACTTATATTGTTTTTCAAAAGTGTCATAGCAAGGATCAACAATGTTTTGACCAAGCTGAAAACATAGCCTACTCTAATTCGTATGAAATGCCTGTGTAAGACAGTTTCTTTCAATATATATACATAAGTGAATTAATTATATAAAATGCATCCCAGCAGTTAATTTTCTCCAGAATTTAGACTTGAATCCTTAAAATTTCAGAAATTTTATCGTTGAAAGCATGTATTTACCGTTATGTGATCCTGTAGAGGTAATTCAGCTATAACCGTTTTCAGTGTTAACTCCACATTTGAGGTATAACAGCTGTTGTCATACAAATCAGCAGTAACTTGTGTAAACTGTCTTATGATATAATGGCAACAATTCCTATTTGTTTTTGTGCTGAAGAATTTTGATACCAATATTGTAGAGAAATATATAATGATATACACATCAGTGGTTTATTCATTCCATTTTCAACATGGAAGTATTTCATATTTTTTGTAATTCTACAAATGCACTATTTCTTCTCTGATTCTACAAATGTTGTTTGAAAAAATGCATTTCCTAACACTCCATAAAAAATAGTCAAATTCTCTAAATTCTTCTGGTTTGTTGGTACACACTTTAACATGTGTTGTACCCAAACTATCCAGTGCTAGTGGAAGATGGTACTGATAATAGCAAGCCTGTTGGTTGTGCTGATAAGGGACATTACTCTTGGATAGCAGTAGTGGGTCATTATTTGTATAATTGGGTGTATAATTTTTGTACTGATTGATTGACTGATCATGTACAAATAATGATCATACATGGTTTGTTGTGTGCTAATATTTGCTAGAGCACTTGGGAATAACATTTCACACAGCAAATCATACATGATTCCTGTATAATATAATCTTGAATGTTGAAATTTGACTGAAAGGATATCCTTTGTAAACATTTGTCACATAGAAATAGAGGCATATCATAATATATTGAACAGGAGATCCATATTGAGTTCAGAAGAAACCTGTGTAATTGGGACATGAGAGGACCAAACATTTAAGCCAGTTTGGGTAGCGAACCAGAATAGTTGACATTTAATACATTTGAAAAGATGCTAACATGGACTAAATATTATCTTTTATTATGTTGCACTACATGCTTATGTTTATTTAGAAGGGTTTATCTTCCTAAAGTTTTTTTGTTGCAATTCTTTATCTTTACATTTTTATAATTTACCTTTAATTGGTACCATATGGCCAGTATTGTGTTACTGTGCCAGTAAACCCTATACATGCATGCATACATACATACATACATTCATACATACATACGTACATATGTGTGTGTGTGCATGCATGCATACATGTATGCATGTATGTATATATGTATGCATGCACACACACATGCACTCTCACACACACATACATACATACATACACACATACATACATACATACATACACATACATACTATATATGTACATACATACATATGTACATACATACATACATACATACATACATACATACATACATACATACATACATACATACATACATACATACATACATACACACACACATACACACATATACACATACATACATACATACATACATACATACATACATACATACATACATACATACATACATACATACATACATACATACCAGGCCCAAGTTTCACTAAGCATCTTACATTTCTTTGCAAACAGTTTTGAATGACTGTCTTATGCTTGGTTTGCAACAATAAAGTTTCAGGTATCTTCAGTACTCTCAATGAGAGCCTTGTTTTATCTTTGAGGAAAATTTGAAGAGATTTCCTCATGGTGTAGGAATTTATTGACCTTTTAAGGTGTACAGCTATTTTTCATCTTTTCTACTATCTCGATCCATGACAAATATTGTCAGAGCTATCATCAAAAGTTTAATGTAAAATCTGAATTCCTTGAAAAATTTTGAGAAAAATTGCAATATATACTTGCTTAAAAGTTTAGTCCAACTGCAAACTGCAAAGAATGCACTGGCAGATCTGGGTCTATGCAGTTTGTTAGGAGTAATCAGTAGAACAAACAACATAGACCATAATCTGCTGGCACATTATGCGACAGCAGATCTGGGTCTATGCAGTTTGTTAGGAGTAATCAGTAGAACAAACAACATAGACCCTGATCTTCTGATGCATTATGAGATGGCAGATCAGGGTCTATGTTGTTTGCATTTGGACTCTACTTATAAGTGAGTATATATGGTATTGAAACACAGTCTAGATTATACAGGTTAGATTGTATATCTATCATATTGTATCTCATTTTTCATATACTCAAAAGTTTGGTACAACCGTATTCCATAAAAATTATTATTGTATAATTCTGCTTAAAAAATTTTTTAAATTATTAAATTTGTAAAAATTTGTATACTTGAGAATGAGCTGAAAATTATCAAGAATAGTTTTCCCTTTAATGCATTGTACATCCAAAACAGTAGTTAATACAATGTGTACAAAAATTTACAGACAGCAAAGTAATACATGTATCAACATCAATGAACAATAATACACTAATTTATCAAATTCATTCAGGACAGTCATTATTATTGATGGCAATTTCTGTCGTAGTGAGTCACTTAAAATTCCCACTGATCTATACATTTCTAAATGTAAGATTTTTTTCATGAATGTATGTATCAATAATCTGTATTCTCTTTGCATAGAAAACATTGGAGGAACACACAAATGAGATTAATGAGAAGCTGAAGTCCCTGTTTAAGTATGCTCAATCAGCGGCACATGTGTGGGATGTACACGAGATTGGACTGGCCAGACAAGAGAGAGCACTCCAGGAGAAGCTAGAACAGTGTCGGCACAAACATGACAATCAGAACCAGGTTTGTAATGTTTGTTGTTAATTCAGCATTACAAGTTTTATAAGATTTTTTTCATATTTAAGTTTAGCAAATGTCTGATTTTTAAAAGTACCTGTTATTAGCATTTTTACATGCTGCTAATTTTCACTCATTTTGATACTACAACTACTACTACTACTATTACTACTACTACTACTACTACCTCTACTAATAATAATAATGACTTTATTTAAAGAGGGTAACACAATTAGTTGAAGAACTAATCTACCTCGAGGCCCTCGTGCAAAGGAACATATTTATGTATAAATATACAAACAGACACACACATATACACACACACACACACATACTGGTATGCATACATATACATAGCAGCATGCATAAAAAAACAATATATTCACATTCTTTCCTTTCCCTCCCCAACATGGACTTTCATTGATACATATGGAACCTCATAGTGAATATACTTGCAGTATGCAATTAGGGGCAAAGAGATGGTTAGTATATATAATGATGCCCAGAGGCATTCATGAATGCAAATACATTTAGTCCTTCATTAAAACAACAAAGAGTTATTACTCACTATCTTTATCTTAGATGCTTATGTAATCTGTTAATCCATGAATTTTTTATACAAGAAGAAATAAAATATGCATTTTTGGTGCATCTTCATAAAAACTTACTCGTTATACAGTAATTAAATAATTTTGTAATTATTATTATTATTATTATTATTATTATTATTATTATTTAATTATTATTATTATTTAAATTGTCAGTTATCTAGAATTCAGTTTTAATATTTCACAACTGATTTATTGAAATTTCAAGAAATAAATAAGGCACAACTTTACTTGAGATGTAAGTAAATTCAATGAATATTGCAGAGTAGACAACTTTAAAGAAGGGTGACTAATTTGTGACTTAAGTCATAGCCCTTCAAGTCTGTTTGTCAAATTACCTTCCACAGCAAACTCTGGAGTGAATAAAACCATTACTGTATACTTAAGGAGTGGCAAACTAGTATTTGTTCAGGCAGCCTTAAACTAACAATACATCTAGTACAGCCACTGAGGAAGCATTTTTAATTCACCTTACTGAACACAACCAATTTATCCAAAAAGTTGGTTGTAACATGGTTCATATAACCTTGAAAAATAATTGAATTTGAGGTTTTTCCTTGAAAATTCCTTGAATTTTGAGAAAAACTCCTTGAATTTATCAGAGGGAATAGACAAAGTTTAAATGTAATAAAATATATCATTCACTTTTTAAATTCAAGTTTTTTTTTATTTATGAATTTTCCTAAAATAATAAATATATAAAATTGGATAACATTGGATTGATTAAAAGATACTCAACATTAGTAGTTTCCACATGGAGTGGAATTCCTTTGCTCTAGTGGTACAGTTATGTGGAATCCCTTTGCTCTGATGGTACAGTTATGTGGAATCCCTTTGCACTGGTGGTACAGTTATGTGGAATCCCTTTGTTCTAGTCGTACAGTTATGTGGAATCCCTTTGCTCTAGTGGTACAGTTGTGTGGAATCCCTTTGCTCTAGTGGTACAGTTGTGTGGAATTCCTTTCATCTAGTGGTACAGTTATGTGTTTTTTCTTCAACTTTTATACCTATTTAAGAAGTGGTAAAGAAAGTAACACATCCAGAAAATTCTATTTCTGTATAAAAATACTTCTTGAAAACCTTTAATAGTGCTTGAAAAGTTCTTGAAAAAAAAACTCCAGGTCTGTATGAACCATATATTGATTATCTGTTATTTATCATCTAATCAGGATAGAGAGGCTCAACTTGATGTGATAATGGATAGAATGAGACAGGATGCGACAGAGACAGCCTTGAAAATCAGCCTTAACAAGGCTTTAGACCACCTGGAGAAAATACGAGCATCGTAAGTATTCACTTTCATCTCTCTCTCAGTGCATGAAACATGTGGAATCATTTCTGTCTTTTGTGAGTTTTGGTGAGCAAAATAAATATTGAAAATGTTCTGCATGCTTCATGTATTTCTATAGATTGAAGCATTTATATATCATGTGACAAAGTATGCTTATCCAAATGATTTGTACAAGGAGCAACATTAAAAAAAATAGTTCAATGGTTGGACTTGAATTGCATTTATACACCTTGGATATTGTATTAATAGTTGTCTGATACAAACTTTTTCTGATATCAACCAGCCTTGTTCAGCTGCCATGGTGTGTCTGGGCAAGACACTTTACTCCCATTTCTCAGCACTTAATAACCATTCTCATGTATTGTTCACAATCAATATGTCATGTGATGTCATTATACTATGCTTGTAATATCAAAAATATGAGATCATCATTTCAGTACAAAGGCCAAGGCTGGCATATTAAACCCACAATCAAAACATTGCTGTCAAACATGTGATCTTGACTCCAAGGTCAAAAGGTTGAGTGAGCATGTCACAGAATGAGTTGTCTTCGCTTCATATTGGTTCATCCAGAGTATGAGAAAATCCATTCAATGGTTTAGGAAATAAAAGCAAATGAAAAATCTTTATCAAAACCTAAATGCAAATTTTCTGTCTTTGACCTTGACTCCTCTTCAAATTACTGAGTGAATTCAGTTAGTGGCTTATGATCTGTTAAAAGTTTGTGCAGGTAGTCTCCCATTACCGTGATATAGGTGAGGTCACCTTATTCTAGGGTACATCATATGGAAAAATTTAATTCAACCAGTATAATTGGATCCATGACCATACTCATGTTATATCAGGGACCATGTTATACTGAGGTGCTCTATAGTGAGATCCATGATGATACCTGTGTTATATCAGGGACCATGTTATACTGAAGTGCTTTATAGTGAGATCCATGATGATACATGTGTTATATCAGGGGCAGTGTTATACTGAGGTGCTTTATAGTGAGATCCATGATGATACATGTGTATATCAGGAACCATGTTATACTGAGGTACCTTATAGTGAGATACATGATCATGCCTGTGTTATCTCAGAGACCATGTTATACTGTGGTGCTTTGTAGTGAGATCCATAATGATATCTGTGTTATATCAGCGACAGTGTTATACTGACTCATAGGTGCTTTATTGTGGGATCCATAACTATACCCATGTTATATCAGAGACCGTGTTATACTGAGGTGCTTTATAGTGAGTGACCACTGGAATTACATCATAATAAAATTGTTAATACTTGCATTTCAGGTATGAAACTTTCCACAAAGAACAAACAGAGATTGTGAAGAAGTACCCTAGCATGGTGCAGCAGGAACTGGAGAGCTATGAGTCCTCTGTTCTAAAATTTTTTATGGTTGATAGAAATCTTGTAAGTAGCACTTTTTATTGATGTTTTAATTAATTTTATGGACTCCTTGTATTTTAGTTCTTCATTTATTTATATCATTATAGTAGAATTCCTATATCAGAATGGGTAGATTTAATATTTTCTATTATTTTTTTCTTTCCTACTTACCTTGGACTTAAATTTATATGTTTTGTCACTTTAAGAATTCATATTTTTACTTTATTGGGATTACATGCAGGTGTTTTTTAATATCTTTGGTGGTATACATTGGACACTATTTAAAGCTAAACTTGTTGAAAACCTCAGTTATCTTTCCATGGATTGCAGAGCTGTGGTTTTAGAACTTTCACTGCAGTATGATCCTGCCTTGGGAATTTGTAATTGTACTAAACTACATGCCTAGACAATAAGATTTGTCATTTCTGGATTTTTCTTGAAAAAAGACAATTTGTTGACTGAGATATAATTTACCTACCCTTAACAAGAATTCGACACCAAGCTATGTCTTGCCTGCCCCAGTGAGACATATTCCAAATACCCAACAAAGTCACTGAAGCATAAAAAGTAGGTCACTGTGACCTCCTTTTGCCTGTGACGAGCAGTACCCTCCACAGTTAAGTTTCCTGACTATACATGAAAAGCAACGTAATGTTGACTCCTACACCACCAACAACAAAAATGCCATCAGAAAAGCAATATATAGATCTTGCCTATGCATTACATTCAGACAATAATCCTCTGGATTATATTTGTGGAATAAAATTTAAAAAATAGTTTGAGACAAAAATTCAAAACATTTTAAGATTTCACTATTGTTATAACTGTAACTAAATGATTTCCTGTTGTTGGACTGGTCTCAGCAATAAAGCTAGGAACTGGTCATGAAGCCGAAATGTGACTGCAGGTTTACAGCTCCCCTACCAGTCAATCTTATATTGTAACTTATGTTAACTTTACTCCAGCTGAATCTCTGTAATAGTAAGTTCACACTATGACATTACTTCCATGGCAGTATATTGATTTTTTGCTAGAAATAATGCTGATTAATTTTCATTGATTAATTAGGGAACTGAAGGTTTTATATTACATGGTACCATATTTACCTGTTTGCATGTTTATGAGGGTCTACCCTAGAACAGAAAATTTAGTGGTGGAATTCCAACCTCCATTTGAAACAGGGGGAAATTTTCTCAGTATATGGGGGAATTTGAATGAAGACATCAAAATAGGACTGAAAAGTATGATGCAGAATTTTCACACATTTGGTTGATTTTTGGGCATAATTTTTGAGAAATGAGCATGAATCTCATAATCGCTTATCCTGGATTAGACTCCAGTTTATTCATTTTAGTTATAATTTTTTTAATGCTCCACGTGAACTAATAGTAAATATTTTATTTTTAAACTTAATTTAATTCAAATAGAAATTTACTTACAGTGCATGATTTTAATATTTTTGTAATCATTAGTTGTTATGGTGCATGAGCATGGGTAATTCATACTGGAGATACATTTGCAATGCAAAACTTTTTGCATGCATTCTATTCATAGTTTGACTGACTGCATCATTTAGTGGAATTTTGTCATCTTGACCTGCTGTACTGATGGAGTGACCCTATTATAATTTGCAGCTTACTTGGATGGATCTCTTGTTAAGAAATATTCTTCAGCTTAGATTTGATCAGTAAATATGAAAACTGAGATAACTTTGATTCTTTGACGCAATCCTCTTTTTAGATCATGTTTTCCCATAAATTTACCCCACCTTTCCAATAAGACTTGGCATTTGTCATTGGGTTGGAAACTTTTCATAAATCGTTTTAGTCATATTTTTTTGTAAGGAGCAATACTTTTAAATCCAATTCACAAAATGACATGCTAGTTTAAGAATGGATTCTACAAATTGTAAATTTGAACTGATACCATATTAATGCAATGCATAAAAAGATGCAGTCAGTACAAAAAGCTTGAGGTAATTCTAACACAGAATGCTAGAATGGAATGTTGCAATACAAAATAGGAATGATTCAATTTTTGTACTAAAATTTTCTCCTTATACCTGAATACTGTTCTGTATGCACTTCTATGCAATTAAAAGACCATTTAAAGTACAAAGGATGCATACAGGCACAATGCACCTGGTTTTGGTTCTGTGCATTTAAAAGTCTGCCAGTGATTGTTTTTAATTCTAATTATTTGTGCACTCTTGTTTTAAAAGTAATCACATATGGTAGAACTTCAAAAAAGCTTCAGTGCAGGGGCCAAAGTTTTTGTGTGAGTTTTCAGCTTTTTCAAGTTTTTTTAAAATCACATACAAGAGTTGGTTGGTGGTTTGTTGTTTTTATTCAGTTTTCAATGGCACTTTCAACACATTATTGGCTATACCATTCTGAGGAAATGGGAGCTAAGTGCCTGTCCCAAGGACACACTGAGGGAGCCAACCTGGGCTGGCCTGGGTTGGTATCATATCCAACCAGATCTCCACATACAAAAGTGTACTGGGACTAAGCAAGTCCTTCAAGTCATACTAAATGTTTGAGTGATTGGTGTTCAGTTTTCTGTATGTGGATATATAATTATGATCTGAAGTCTCAAATGAAATGCTGATAATAAGTCTATAAAAAAAACTTTCAAATTGATCATTATTCAGCTGATGAAATTAGAGTTTTAAAGTTTGAAGAAAATATTTCTGAATACAAAAAGCTACTAGGTGCTGGTAAAATTTATTTGTTGGAAAATAATTTCATTAAAGCAAGGAAAAAATACAGTAACTTCCACTTGCAAATATTGATATCATGTGCATTCTTATGGTGAAAATTATGATGCACATTGAACAATCCAATCTTGTCTTATAATTTAGTTTGAATGTTATAAAAAAAATTGGATTTAATGAAAATAAAATTGAAGGTTTAATACATAGGTTATATTGTAAAACACATCCCCAAACTGGCTCCTCTGTAACTCTACTTCCTCTTTTAACAGGTCACATGTTTTGGTCCAAGTATGGTCATTCTCATACAAATCAAACCTCATTATACTGGCCACCTTTATAAAGTAGTCAAAAAGTGTCCATTTTAGGGAAGTTTTCCTGTGTTTATATTCAGTTTTTAGATATATTTGTAGCCTTGTTTCATCTAAGTTTGTTAGAAATTACTTCAACTGTAACACAAATTGAATCATTCCTGACCAATCCTTTCTTTAGCATGCATAACATTAGATTTGCTAGTACTTCGATGACCCCTGACCCTATTGTAGGAAGCCATAAAGAAGAGGATCACACAGAAACCATCCAGGCAGACCACCAAAGAAGTGAGTCAATGTTTTATGTTGTGTTTATGTATATATTGTTCATTAACTGTTTCAGCTTATTTTCGTGAAGTTATTGCACACATTATTTGCTATACTACTACTACTACTACAACTACTATGACTACTGATTTCTTTATTTAAAAAGGGTAGTTCAATTAGAATACAAATGCATCAAGTCTCCCATGAGGTCCTCAGCTACTTTCCAACAATATACACGCATATCTTGCTAACAAAACATGTAGGAAAAGAAAGTCCACATTATTGAACAATGTAACAGTTAAGTGTTATGTTTTAACATTTTACTCTCAAAATATCAACCATGTTTAACACTATCAGAAAAAAAAATCATGATAGGTACCATATATACTTGCTTATAAGTCGAGTCCAACTGCAAACAACATAGACCCTGATCTGCCGTCACATAATGTACCGACATATCAGGGTCTGTGTTGTTTGTTCTACAGATTACTCCTAACAAAATGCAGAGACCCAGATATGCCAACACATTATGTGATGGCAGATCTGGGTCTGTGCAGTTTGCAGTTGGAAACAACTAATAAGCGAGTATAGATGGCAAGAATGCACAGAGACAAAACAGCTGACACAGAAAGAGGAATTGTGCAAAAATATGATGACATGTTGAAATCATTCAAAATCAAGCTTTAAATATTTAAGATATTTTTTTAAAAACTTTCAACAGCAGTGGTTGATCTGACTGATGTGGGAAAAGAATTCCATATTTTTGCTCCAGAATATTTAATCTAAATTGTTCAGTATTGGATTTTGGAAGTTGACTGTAAAGCATAGGGCCCATGATTTTCATCAAATAATTCTCTCATGTATTCTGGCATTTCACAGTTTATACATTTGTAGACTAGTACTACTGTTTGAAAGTTTATTCTGTCATTTATATTAAGCCATTTTAGCTCATGAAAATTAATACAATCATTCAGAATTAAGCAAGCTACACTTTTGTGTTGTTTATTCTTTCTAACTGACGCTTGGAGCAGTTTCCCTATATTGTCAAACAATAGTCAATAACTGGCAAAATGTGGGCATTATAGTACAATATTCTGGTTTGTATGGGTCAGTATTTCCTTATTTTACTAGGCAAAGTTATTTTACTTTTTAGAGATTTGCACATGACATCGTCTTTATGAACTTTGTAAAGTAACCTGTTTCATTATTTCATATTATATACACATATGTTCAGTCCCACATTTTGTTTAAGATAAAATAGACTCTTACATTTGTATATATATATATATATATATATATATATATATATATATATATATATATATATATATATATATATATATATATGAAATGTATACAATTCATTGAATAATTGCAATGTTTTCCTCCTAGAGGCTGGCAAAACATAAATTATTCAGCAGGTGCTTATTTCATAAATTTATATAAAATGAGTACTCATATCAGTCTTAGAATATTTCTTTCTGAATGGTAGCATTCATATAGTCATGAGGGAGTGACAGGCACTTTGCACCAAAAAGTATGCTAAAATATATTACCAGTACACCATTACTATTTCAGCATTCACTCATTAACCTTTCTAACTACCATATATACTCGCTTATAAGTCAAGTCCAACTGCAAACAGCATAGACCCTGATCTGCCATCACATGATCAGGGTCTATGTTGTTTGTTCTACTGGTTACTCCTAACAAACTGCATAAACCCAGATCTACTGGTGCATTATGTGATGGCAAATCTGGGTCTGTGCAGTTTTGTAGTTGGACTCCACTTATAAGCGAGTATATGGTAATATTTCACAACTTAAGGGAGAAAGAGTGTTGTAATTTGTTAATCAATAATTTTTCACTCATTTAAATTCATGAAACCTAATTGGTGGCAGTAGCTTGATGACCATTTAGTTACTTAGATACAGTTTGCATCGAAGAGGAGAATCAGATTTGGTTATAAAGGAAACAAAAAAATTGCCTGATATCCATTGATCTACATCTTAGGTCAAGAAAAGAGATGCATTCAACTCATGGTCAAATTCAATGTTGTGTTTGTGTACAGTGAAAGGTCAAAAGTACCTTTTTAAACTTTCTTAATATTCAGTTTTATTTTTTGTAACAATCTTACTTATAAAGAAATATGGAAAAGAAGTGATTACAAAATTAAATGTAACTCCATGCCACAATTTATGACATACTTAATTCCCAAAAAGCTATCAGTGCAATTGAGTATCAATACACTTGGCAGTTTTAGTGTTCCTGTCATATGTTTACAAGTCCACATTTTTTTATGTGTGAAGTGTAAACTCCAATACGAAATTGGTCTAGATAGTGCAGCAACAAGTACTCAAGTACCCAAGTATGAGTCAAATTGGGTACTTTACAAAAAGAGGAGACAACTCCTACTGACAATTTGGAAGACATGCTATTACAATTTTCTTCTCATTTAAATCTGCCTTACAGCAACCACTGGGGCTCTTATTCTTTGTTCTATATCATGTAAATGAAAGGTCTATATACATTACTATTTTAGAAATGCAAGGGAGGATACTTACACATGACTTTCTTGTAATTGAATGATTTTGCAAGCTATGCTATGTGTCACCTATAATGCAGTTCTTTTTATGGCTTCCTTGAACATTGTTATAATGAAGGATCACTGTTTAATGTACTCCAGTATAAGGTGTTTTAACCTATAATACATTATACTTGTATGTCTCCCATTACCAGTGTTATAACAATAATAATAATAATAATAATAATAATAATACTAATAATAATAATAATAATAATAATAATAATAATAATGATTTTATTTAAAGAAGAAGCTCATTTGATCAACTGACCAATCTTCCATGAGGCCTTCATAATAAGGGATCACTGTATAATGTACCACAGTATAGGGCAATCTCATTTATAACACTGTACACTTTTATGTCTCTCTTGACCAGTGTGATATTGAGGGATCACTGTATAATGTACCACAGTATAGGGCAATCTCATTTATAACACTGTACACTTTTATGTCTCTCTTGACCAGTGTGATATTGAGGGATCACTGTATAATGTACCACAGTATAAGGCAATCTCATTTATAACACTGTACACTTTTATGTCTCTCTTGACCAGTGTGATATTGAGGGATCACTGTATAATGTATCACAGTATAAGGCAATCGCACTTATAACACTGTACACTTTTATGTCTCCTTTGACCAGTGTTATATTGAGGAATCACTGTATAATGTACCCCAGTACACCTTTCTCACCTGTATCACAGTACACTTTTATGTCTCCTTTGAGCAGTGTTACATTGAGGGATCACTAAACAATGTAACCCAGTACACTTGTCTCACCTATAATATAGTATACTTTTAGATCCCCCTTGGACAGTGTCATTTTGAAGGATCATTATAATGTATCCCACCCAGTACACCTGGCTCACCTATATCACAGTATACTTTTGTCTCCCTTGAGCAGTGTTATATTGATGGATCACTGTATATTGTACTCCATTATAAGGTGGCCTCACCTATAATATGTTATACTTTTAGATCTCCCTTATACTTTTAGATCTCCCTTGGACAGTGTTATAACAGTGTTATATTGAGGGTTCACTGTATATTTCATGTTGGATTCAATGTCAAATTAGTTCTTGTGTAAAATTAATGTAGATTTTGATTTTAGTATGAAAAGGCACCTGCAACATGAAAATAAATTAATAATAAGAATTTGTATCCCTACATTTCTCCAAATTATGAACTATTACAGTAATAAGACTGTTGTATATACTGCTGAGAGGCAAAGTGTAGACATGTCATATTGAAAATAATAATTGTAGCCTGATTATCACTTATTTTATGCTCTCCATTGTTTTTATT
This sequence comes from Margaritifera margaritifera, assembly GCA_029931535.1. Lineage (NCBI taxonomy): Eukaryota > Metazoa > Mollusca > Bivalvia > Unionida > Margaritiferidae > Margaritifera > Margaritifera margaritifera. Next base: position 4,829,340 of record JAQPZY010001617.1, read on the forward strand.
TGTTACATATTATAAGGACTCAGTAAGAAAATCAACAACAACAAAACACAGTATATATATATATATATATATATATATATATATATATATATATATATATATATATATATATATATATATATATATATCTATATATATATATAAACACAATAAACTGACAATGAACAGTGCAAAACTAGCTTTCAACTAGCCTAAGCACTTTCGACTCTCTTTGAGTCTGTTTCAAAGGCAAACACAAAACAGAGACAAGATAAACAATAAACACATAAAGTGTTGAAATTATGAAAGTTTACATAGCTATTTCTACAGTAATTATTTATGGGAATTATTTTCCATAGAAATAGTTATGTAAACTTTTGTAATTTCAATGCTTTTTGTGTTTATTGTTTGTCTTGTCTCTGTTTTGTGTTTGCCTTTGAAAAAGACTCGATAAGAACCAAAAGTGCTTAGGCTAATTGAAAACTAATATTACACTGTTAGTTGTCATTTTATTGCATTTATTTTAATCAATCCCTGACATACGCAATCCCTTGCTGGATCCAGTGTACTTGACAGAACTGTTATTCCCATATGATTTGTAATCTTTATTTTGAGAGATATATATATATATATATATATATATATATATATATATATATACATATGTATATATATACACACACACATGTATTTTACCAAAAAAATGTAGCCACTATCAGAATTTCAAATACTCAGAGTCATACATGCATTAAAATCACAATATAAATTAAAACTATAAAAGATACAACTAGTGTTGCATATATCTAAGCAGATCCAATAATAATGACACCTTCTCTTAGGAACATTTTTATTTTTGTAGATTTCTAAACTTAGTGTAAATCGGGTAAAAGGGTCACCATCGAGACTTTCATGCTGATTGCTTATCCAGGCTTTACTTACGTTATTATTGGGTATTTTAGTTTGTATGATTATACATATATCATTTGATTTATAGTGGTATAACATTGGATTTATAGTGGTATAACATTGGATTTATAGTGGTATAACATCTTATTTATAGTGGTATAACATCTTATTTATAGTGGTCCCTTACTATAAAGTGCCTCAAAATAAATAGTCACACTTTAAATTAAAGATCTTCAATATTCATCTAAAATGCAAATAAATATTATGCATGACACAATCGATCTTTCCTTGCACAGACTAAGGACACATACAAGTGGTATTTATAAAGTTCTGAATATTAGTGCGCTGTACTAAAATAAAGTTTTTTATTAATGAACAGTACATCAGTGCATCCTCTCAAAGTACTCCCATCCACCTCTACACACTTTCTGAGTCTGATTATCCAATTATTAAATGCCATTTTGTATTCACATTTTGGTATGTTGTTCATGCATTAGAAAACTGTATTTCCAACCATATGGCAGCTTTTAAATCATCTGCTCATTAGCGAATCTTTGATATGATAATGGGAATTCAGCTAAAAAGCACTTGGAGGTAAATCAGGGCTGTATGGAGGTTGTGGCAAAGTTTGGATGCTGTGCTCCTTCAGGAAGTCTGTCACAATGGTGGATTTATGCACTGTTGCATTGTCATGGAGTAGATGAATACTTTGGATACTAGTGCATGGACAGGTGCTTCGGTATTGTTTCACAACTTTTGGCAACACTTTCGAGGCATACAAATGTCCAGTGACACTAGCAGTGTCAGGCACAGGTACCTTGATGACTGGGCCTTTTGTACAAAACTCTCTTGACAGTCTGACTCCGTTGAGTGATTTGTGGTCTCTGCACATTTTCTTTGATCCAAACTTTATTATTTTCTCTTGAATCGGATTAAAAACAGTAAATACATCTTACAATGTCATTCAGACATCTCTGGTCACTCATTTCGTATTTGGCAAGTAGCTGTTTGGCAACTTCAACCCAAGTCTGTTTTTGGTCAGCCATCAACAAACGGATGACCCATCTTGCACAAAATTTGTTGAACTTCATATATTAAGAACAGCTGATGAATTCATGCAAGTGATAATAGAAACATCTTCTACAGTACTGCATATTGAGCATCTTCATCAATTGCTTCCTTCACAGCAGCCACTTCTCACTCACCAAAAACAGACAACAGTCTTCCAGAGCATGAGTCATTTTATATTGATTTATGACCAACTTTAAAATGATGAAACCACCTCAAAATTGTAGGATATGACAGAGAATTACATCTGTAAACTTTATCCAAGTCAGCCTTGATATCAGTGAGAGAGTACCTTAAGAGCACACAGATTTTACAATATACTCTTTGTTCAGTAGCAGAATTGTTCTCCTTCTCCGACATTTTTAGGTCACTGTCATTTACCTATGTTACATCATATACATATATCTGCAGCTGTCTTGCATACTGTACATGCAGCTGAAAATCATTTTATAGAACATTATTTTGTCTATTGATCAGCATTAAATTTATTAACAAGTTCACAGAAACAAAAAACTTATATAAAAATATTCAGAATTTTTCAAATAGCCCTTGTACATATTGCCATTCAACACATTTCTCCATCACACACAATATTAGTCAGTACAAATATAAAAGCAAGCTGTGCATGCTCAATAGGTTTTCGCTGTTTTATTTAAAGATGTTCTGGGGATCCATTACAAAGAAACTAAACTGTAACAGTCTTAAAAGCACTGCTCAGGCTATTAGGTCATAGCTGCTTTTCTTTAAGATTTTAAAACATTTTGAAGAATCTAACTAGGTCACCCTGATATATGATAGCATATCATGTCTTTTATACCTGGCACTGACAACATGTCACGCTTTTTTGGGCGAGTGAAGTTATTTTTGTATATGTTTCTTTGTAAGAAAGTCAAATTAATTCCAAACTAGAGACTCATGTACATGTTTACATAAGGTGTGCTGCATCAAAAGTCTTATCAAGGAAGGATGATTTGAATATTAAATTAATGATTAAATAAAATTATGATAATTTTAAAGATACATTTGAGTAATTGCCTTTGCTTTTCATTAAAAATCCCCAAGCTCTCTATTGCATATTGCAGATTTAACACCCCCCCTCTCAGAACTCAGTTCCACACCCAGGAAGTGACTCAAGGATCTTAACGCATAATTTGTCCCATATGTGTCTTCATGCTATGGCTGTATATATTGAAAATGTCATTGTAATTGAAATTTGAAACGTTTGACCTGCTCCCAGGAACCCATTCACAGATGGTTAATACCAGGGCAACATAACTTCAAAGTTTAAAGAATTTTCACCCAGTGGTTCATGATGAGATTTGGTAACACACAAATGGATGGACAGACAGAAGGTATCACAAAATATCTGTGCTTTTAAAAAAAATGTAACAATAATAATAAAAATGTAGCCAATATTTGTAGAATACTGCTAACATAAAATGGCACAGTAGGATCACTGATATTTACTATTTTCCAAATTTTAGACTTGCCATTAAAAGTTTTAGGAGTAGTATGAATCTCAGTCTTTTCTGACATGACTGCATTTATTTTTGGATTCACCTAATTAGATCACTGTGACCTTACTACCCTTCACTTCTTACTCATGCAGGGTATAAAACACTTGCAAAAGTGTGAAAACAAAAATATTATACCAATTTATGTATGTCACCTTTTTTTGCATACCTGTAAGTTTATAAAATGACACGAATACATATTACATTTATACTGGGTTCAATGGTCACCTTATTTTTCAAGAAATGAAAACCCAAACTTTTCTTTTTCTCATTATGAGCTCAGTTATTTCCATTCAAGAATGAGACTTGACTATAATGAAGCTTCAGCCATTTATTGCATTGTTTTAATTTTTTACACTTTTTTGTTTTGGGTGCAATAAATAATAATAGAAAACAAAAACAGTGAAACTTGCCTTAGCAGACATCATATATAAAGGATACCTATTCTTAAGGACAACATTTATGATCCTTTTTCTTGAGTTATATATTTCAGTCTATAATAGGGGACACATAGATATACGGGAGAACATTTTGTGTTCTTAATAGATTTCACTGTAATTAAATTTCAGCTACATCCACAGTACAAATATTTGCAAAATCTTCTTAAAAAATTTGAGTTTGAGATTGAGTTTTCAGTTTCAGCCAATCAAAAGTGACCTTTCAGATGTAAAGTCATCTTTGATTGGTTAAAACAAAATCTCAAGGTCAAACTCATGCTCAAAGATTTTATGATCTCTGGGCCAGGAGTTCTATTTGTTAGGCAGAGAACTTGTCATATACAGTGTAAGTACAGCTCTTCCTCGTTATAACATGGTACTTGGGGTCCATAACTGCCTTCCATAACTGCCTTCCATGTTATTTACCAAACTGCAATATACAAAAAACCCTGATATGTGTGGAACCATGATATATTGATAATAGCATGATATACCAAACTGTGGTATAGTGGGAACTATCAAAAGTTTTTAAATAATGGTGTTTCGAAAAGGAAATAAAGCTATAAGACTAAGTTTCACTTTGTTTTCTTTCAACACATATTATTACACATTGGTATGATTTGGTCATGGGGTCCATACTGGTACTGTGTAATATCCAGAATCGCATTATAACAAAGTGTTTTATAAGGAGGGAAAGCTGTAGTTCCATATTATGCAATTCTTATTGATTTTTGTTTCAGCTATACAAGTGCAGTATTTCTCCCATGGGCTTATCATTAAAATGGGGGTGGGGGATGGACTTGTCGTCAACCATGGGCTTATCATTGGATAAATACAGTGAATTCACTATTTTTCATCGGGTACCAGTTTTTATAAATTTTGTGGTTGCTACAAACAACAAACAAAAAACACAAGAAAAATTATCCCTGTGAGAAAAAATAGGACTCGATCCCCTATCCATGAATTTAAAAGTGCCAACAAAAATGTCATTTATCACAAAACCACAAAAATAGTTACCCACAAAGATAAGTTAATTTTACAGTAGGTTAAATTATGAATTCTGTGACATCCTTGGCTAGCTTGACTGTTCTATGGGTTAAATTGGTGCTACAGATTAGCTAGTTTACCATACTGTATATACTCACTTATAAGTCAAGTCCAACTGCACACAACATAGACCCTGATCTGCCATTGCATAATGCTCTGGCAGATCAGGGTCTGTGTTGTTTGTTTTCCTGATTACTTCTTACAAAGTGTATAGACCCAGATCTGGGTCATTGCAGTTTGCGGTTGGACCCGACTTGTAAGTGAGAATAGGTAGTAAATCTCCTATGATAAGCCCCTACTTGAATGATATGTCAATTTCCCACTTTGAGACAATTTTAGGAACTTTTAATTTTAGATTTTATGGAGTTTTATCGGTGATTAAACACCTGCCCATCCATTTATCACAAACATAATTGAGTTGGCCACCTGGGTGTATCATGGGAAAAATATTTTTAATATATGAAATATTTATGAAACCGGATACCGGTTTAATGTTTGTGAAACACATATTAATAGCTTGCTGAAAGTTTTTGCCAAAGATTTATGAAGACACAAAATTGGAAAGACTATTCATTATGAACCAGCCAGTTTTTAATAAGAGAACAGCTCTAACAGTTGATATAGAAGACAATTTACAAATACTGTATACACTCGCGTATAAGCCAGGTCCAAACGCAAACAACATAGACCCTGATATGCCAGTGCATAATGCGCTGGCAGATCAGGGTCTATGTTGTTTGTTCTACTGATTAGTCAGATCTGGGTCAATGCAGTTTGCAGTTAGTATTGGCTTATACATGAGTATATACGGTAGATACGCATGTAAGGATTTTTAAAAAAATGTAGAATACATATTTGTTTACACTGGGTTAAAAATGTTTATATTGTATTAAAAAATTTAAAGTAATTTTCATATTTTTTTCTTACTGATTAAGTTTTTCCATAAATCATTTGTCACAAGACATGCATCACATATAATCCACTGATAATTTATGCCTTCTCTCTTGAAATAAATATTTGACAATGTAGTGGAACTACAATTGTTTCTGACATAATTTTTTCAGAATACTTGTTCTTGTATTCTGGCAGCATTTATTTTCATGCCTTACATAACAGTGGTTGGAGCATATAGTGTTTCCTTTGTCCATCTATCCATCACACCTTGGTTAGATTTTGCACTTATGTCACTTCAGACACTGTGGTGTGGCATCTTCGTTCCATGAACACATTTCTTATATGAATATTTAATGTGTTCCATACAAGATATATTGCAGGTGTGACATATAAAGAACTTCAGGCAGTGGGTTGCATATTTACTGTATATACTTGCTTATAAGTCGAGTCCAACTGCAAACTACACAAACCCATATATGCTGGCACATAATGTACCAGTAGATTTGGGTCTATGCAGTTTCATAGGAGTAATCAGTAAAACAAACATAGACCCTGATTTGCTAGCAAATTATGCAATGGCAAATCAGGGTCTATATTGTTTGTGGTTGGACATGACTTACAAGCAAATATACATGGTTGGTGGGCTAAAAGAGAACACTGATCATCATATTGGTTTCAAGGTGTCTAGGAGTAAATTTCATCATAATTTTGTATTTTCCATTACTTCTTCCAACTCATATGGATTGCCATTAAGTCCACCTCTATTTTGATCCAAAAATAGAGGGTTGTTCACGCTAACATCGGGTTTTCGTAGCTCTGGTACTCCACCGTGCCACTCAGATTCATAGCTGGAATAATCTGGAGGATGCTCAAACCCAGGCATCCCATGTTCACCACCAATAGTCCAGCGTGTATTGATGTTGTGATGGTTTCCATTTCGCAGTGGTAATCCTGTTGAATGAGCACCTATTAACAAGGGTATTTCCATCTTGAGTTCATTCCCACCAGATGTTTCCACTCTGAATTGGAAAAAGTACTTTAGATTTATGATGTCTGAATACTCCAGATTTGATTCAGGAATGTATGGAGGAACAGAAATTCTTACATTTTGCCAGCGACGTCCATCACCATTTGTTAGCTCATATTCATCTCTACGTTTATTGACGATTTGGCGAAAGTTTAGCATCTCTTTTTGTGCATGATAATTTGTATCCATAATAACTGCGGCTTGAATTGCAGTGATTCTAATTGGACTTTTATTGGCCACTTGAGCATTTACTAAAAGGTCTTCACCGGGTGCAACTCCTGTTTTGCTCATTCCTACTTCGGCTTTAATTTTTCCAGTTGAACACAATCTCCAATATCTTTTTTCTACAACCTCATTCACTGGATTTAATACTGAGTCAGGCAGTGAAATCCTTCGTAGCACCAAGAAAGGTTCTGTAGCTATAACTGTATCTGAAGTTTTCTCCCCTTGAACTGTTGCTTTTAGGATATAGGTCACGCTGCCATATTTTCCAATAAATGATGAGGGAATGTTATCTGCAAGTCTATACTCAAAAGGAAAATGATAACTGCCTTTCTCCAAGTTCATGGGTTTCTTTGAATGATTTTCATCTATGACTGCGTTTGTTGCATTCACATAAACTTCGCGGGCGGTAAAAGTGCCTTGGTTTGGGTCATCCCATGCAACAGATCCCTCTCCTAATATGGTAATATTAATTACCTGAATGGAAGTGTTGCGGGTTGTGGTTACGTGAATTTCTCCCCTCACTACCTCTCCGGGTTGGTATTGATATTGCTCATCAATATCATGCTCTAATGTAATATGAAGATCACTGAATGAGGTCATCATTTTTTAATGCAAGACTGTGCCACTTAACTTGAAGATTTCATCATGTAAATGTTAAAATATCCATCAAACTACAGTGATTATGTTAGATCTCCTCTGACTTTGTGCCCTTCACTACTTGGTTGCATTATTTCGACCTGAACTCAACCTGAAAAAGATAAAAATATTATTATTTTAAAAATTATCTAAAAGAGACATAAGTCACAAGGACATCATTTTGCATCCAATCTCTCCAAGTGTTCATAGTGCTTTGATACACCTAGACAAAACGTGACATTATAAAGTACAGATCACGTCATTTCAAGCTGTACAGTAAGAACTGATTTTACAAAAGCCGACTACCTTCAAACCAAAGTAGAACAAAACAGTGTCGATCCAGATCTGCTGGCACATTACGTGATGTAGGATCTTTGTATATGCTGATCACAGTTTGGTACATGTAATACATAAGCAAACAATATACATTGCTCCCTCAAAATAAAGTGTCTCAGTATAACACAGTCACTTCTATAGCATGAGCATGGATCCCATTATAAAGTGCCTCAGAATAACATGATAACTGTTATAACAAGGGTATGGCCATGGATCCCATTATAAAGTGTCTCAGTATAACACTGTCACTGTTATAACATGGGTATGGCCATGGATCCCATTATAAAGTGCCTCAGAATAACATGATCACTGTTATAACATGGGTATGGCCGAGGATCCCATTATAAAGTGTCTCAGTATAACACTGTCACTGTTATACCATGGGTATGGCCATGGATCACATTATAAAGTGTCTCAGTATAACACTGTCACTGTTATAATATGGGTATGGCCATGGATCCCGTTATGAAGTGTCTCAGTATAACACAGTCACTGTTATAACATGGGTGTGGCCATGGATCCCATGATAAAGTGTCTCAGTATAACACAGTCTCTGTTATAACATGGGTATGGCCATGGATCCCATTATAAAGTGTCTCAGTATAACACTGTCACTGTTATAATATGGGTATGGTCATGAATCCCATTATACTGGTTAAATTTTATTATAATGAAAGCCTTGTCCAGGTAAATCATTCATATCTTCACAATTATTCGTCATTGTGAGGGTGCTTAATTTATTATTATTCTACATATTGAGACAGATCAGTGATAATTTGTATTAAATTAAACTTTGCATACTTGTCTTCTTCCATACTTTAAAGTCTTGAGTCGCTATAATTCTGTACATCAAGCACTTTTATAATAACATATATACTGCATATTGCTTCAAGAAGTCAAGTCCAACTGCAAAACAACATAGACCCTGATCTGCTGTTGCATAGTGTGGTCTATGTTGTTTGTTCTACTGATTACTCCTAACAAACTGCATAGACCCAGATGTGATGGCAGATCTGGGTCTGTACAGTTTGCAATTGGACTCAGACTTATAAGTGAGTATATACAGTACATCTTTTCCACAGTTGACAACATTTTCATTACTTGCACTGTCTGGCGTGAATAGATATGGATGACTGATCAAACAAAAAAGTTTACAGTACCTTAGCAAGTGTGTACCTTCCTTGAATCTTTGTCATGGGTCAGTTACTGGGAATAAATGTGAATTTGATCAGGTATAATAACAACTCTAAAATGTGACACACCCAAAAATGTTAATTCATTCATTTTGCCAACTTAAACATCTTATGGACCAGGTGACCTCTGTTATATTTCTTCTATTCATTGCCAGCCATTGAACAGAATTAAATGTAGCTCTAACAAGAGTTGTTCATCACTGTAATGATGTTCAAGGGAACCATACAAGTGTAGCATGATGTGAGATCACTTTTTAATGGAGTGCATTATATGAAGTGTACCATGATATATCTGAGCTTACCATATAATGGGGTACATTATATTAGGTGTACCATTATGTATATGAGGTCAACTTATAACAGTGTACATTATATGATGTATACCTTGATATATGAGGTATCCTTATAATGAGGTACTCTATATTAAATATACCATATATCTTAGATTACCTTATAATGGGGTACATTATATGAAGTGTTCCATGATATATGTGATGTCACCTTATAATGGGTACATTATATGAAGTGTTCCATGATATATGTGATGTCACCTTATAATGGGTACATTATATTAAGTGTTCCATAATATATGTGATGTCACTTTATAGTGGGGTACATTATATGAAATGTACCATTATATGAGATTACCTTATAATGGGATACATTATATGAAGTGTACCATGATATATCTGAGATCATCTTATAATGGGATACATTATATGAGGAAAAAAATGAAGTGTTCTCTACATATTTAGTATGTTTCTGTTTGGATGTTCAGAGGGCATTTGTTACATCAGTAATTCAGTTTTTTTTTCAGTAATTCAGATTTTTTTTATTGCTCAAGGCAATATATTGAGTCAATAAACTGTAGAGCTTTCCTAAATTGATCTGTCACTATATGTTATTTGTGATAACCTTGATTTATGGTATTTATTTTTAAGACTCATTTGGTGAAAACTGCAGACTTCAACTCATCTATAATCTTCATAAAACCTATACCCCACGGTGTGTAAATAAACTACTGGTCTGGTAACAGATATAAAGCAGAAGGTATGGTTATACATTGTATACTAGTACGAATCCTGGAGGTACAAAACTGGTTACAAGCTTGCCTTAACCATTCAGATATTGATTTGCTTAGGTAAATGAATGCTTGGTAAAGTTAAGGTCATAAGTGCTAAATAGTTAAGGTCATAAGTGCTAAATATACATGAATGAAAATTCTAGTCTTGCAGAAAGTAGGTGATAGTTCATAAGGTAAAACATAAAGAGGAGTCATATATATATATATATATATATATATATATATATATATATATATATATATATATAGATATAGATATATATATATATATATATATATATATATATAGAGAGAGAGAGAGAGAGAGAGAGAGAGAGAGAGAGAGAGAGAGAGAGAGAGAGAGAGAGATTTCCTGTTACAACTCATATCAGATTCTGATGTCTCTTGAACAAGGACACACATTGTTAGGTTGGAATTTATTCCTATATACTGTATGTCTGAAGTGTACAGCTTAATTACTTTAGTAGACCTCTCGAAATAAAGACAGATGAGGATCTCTCTGCTCATTTTATTTGCATATGCAATAATTTTTGTATTTTCTGCTCATTTCTGTGGGCATAATTTTTGTATTTCTAGGTTTCTCAAAATGAAATTGAGCAGAGATTTTAGCTGCATTGTTTTATTTGTTAAATCTCCAAATTTTGTAAAATTTGGACCAATAACTTACAAGATACTGGAATGTAATGTTACTATATATTTCAAGTAAAACCCACTTAGATGTCTCAACTGACCTACCTAGGTAAGATTAATTAGCCTGATCAATCACTGATTGTTGGGTTGGTTAAATACTTATATATGCTTGAAACATAGGTGGATCGAGATCCAAGATGTAATTTTAGTAATACCTCAATCCACTATGCAAACACTCAATCATTTTGGTTTAACAAGATGGTATATCATGTGTACATATGAATGGGGGAATTCCTTTGTTGTTTGAATTTCATATAGGTCACTATCTAGCAGACATCTTTGTTGTTCATATAGGTCACTATCTATCACATCTTAAAAGCTAGATCATTTAGCCTTTAAAGAGACTGTCAATTTCTCAGAATCATTTGATTTTACATACTGGTAATTTTTGCAGGTTTTGTAGAGAAAATTTATACAATTGATCTTTGGTTTTGAAATGATGGATACCTTGACTATCTTGAATAAAATATTATGCCTGAGTCACTTTTCTTAATTGGGTTCCATTTCCCCAAATTTATTTTTAAGTCACAGTGACCTACTGTTTTGTCCCTGAAAAATGTTGCATGAGGTTAAAAACTGCTTAGTATGATGTCCTTCATATTTGCCTTTCCTTGAATTAAAGCTATAGTGGTTTGACCCCTATTGACCTTCTTGAACTAAAATACCAGTACTGAAATTGTGCATGTTGACCAGGTGATATGAAAGAATATGGTATTCCCTCACAATACTGCATGTCAGTACAGGGAGGTCCCTTTTATAATGCTAGTATGGCCACAACTTTCATTTCATTATTTAACAGTAATATGTATAAAATACCTCAATATAAGGTGACTCATCTTTAAGGCAGTTCACTGTTATGGTCTGTAGTGTTATAGTGAGGGTATACTATAATAATAACATCTTTCAGTAGGTGTAAATGTAACATGTGTTATATATATATATATATATATATATATATATATATATATATATATATATATATATATATGTATATATATATATATATATATATAATATGCCTGAATACAAGCAGCATAGACCTAGAGCTGCCATCACATAATACACCAGCAGATCAGGATCTGTGCTATACATTTAAGTTATGATATAATGCAAAGAATATAGACCTCAATCTCATGGTATATTATGTGATGACAGATTTGGGTCTACATATACAGTATGTAGTTATAGGTGTGCTATTATTCTGTTATTACCTCCTTTTGAGGGAACTGGCCTGTAGCTAGATCCTAAAAAGTTGTGCTTGAGCCTGAGATGGAATTTCCACCATAGCAAATCAAAAAATAGTTTTTAAAAATAACATCATTTCTGATTGGTTGAAACAAAAAATCTTAAGCTCAAACTCAAGTTCAAGAGTTTTATGATTTCCAGGTTAGGGTATAATGCCTGAGTCAAAGGGGAGGGCGCTATCATGCACCAGACAACATTGTAGGAGAACAGTTACCAAGGGAGAAGGTAATAACAGATTTAATACATCACATGCCAGTCATCAGAACTTATGATGTAATGTAATAAATGGGTTATGATGTAATGTAATAAATGGGTAAAGATAGTACTGAGCTGATGTACTGAAACCTTACTTAGCATTTTTAAAGGCTATGGGAGTATTCTTTTTTAAGAAAGATTCTTGTATAGAACCCAGGGGATAATCAGTCAAATGATGGTAAAAGGTGTTTAAAACATTTGCTGATAACACATCTTTGCTGATATCAATATTTGAGATTTTACCCTTTGCAGGAGCTGAAATCATACAACTCAGTGATAGAGTCACATATGTGGGACCCCATAGCCACAAGTCATTGCTGGCCATAATTAGCATTGAAATGTATGCTGGTATGCCATAGCAAATCAAATTGATCTAGATGAAATCGGTTATGTTGGGGCAATTATGTGGAAAGAAATTGTATACACGTACCATAATAATACAGGTACCTTACGTCTAGAAGTTGTCCCATTACATTAAGTAGATCTGGCATACATATTATATTATAATATGTATAGGTGCATATAAATATAGCACAAGTACTTGATCAGAATTCACATAATAGAGATTTTAAATTTCATGGCTTACAAGGCCAGGCCCCTGTATTCTGTAAACTTTTTGAGCAAGAAACAAAGCTCACGAGCAAAATCTCAAAATGTGACAGTTTGTAACTGTAAAAATAATAAAGTCCAAGTTATCAAACTTTCAGGATATTCCTAGCTCGGGTTCTTCGCCTTTCATTCTCAGTTTTAACGATACAGGTATAAATGTGTACTACAAGTATCATCACATCTAATTTTTTTTTTTTTTTTTGTGGGGTGGGGGTGAACTTGAGCTTCATGTTCAAAAAGTTCAGAGAATACTTGCTTATAAGTCAGATCCAACTGCATACTGCATAGACCCAGATCTGCCATTGCATAATGTGCTGGCAGATCTGGGTCTGTGCAGTTTGTTAGGAGTAATCAGTAGAAGAAACAATGTAGAGCCTGGTCTGCCAGCACATTATGTGACAGCAGATCAGGGTTTATGTTGTTTGCAGTTGGAGTTGATTTGTAAGCAGGTATATATGGTAATTTTTCAGTGAGATGCCAGTCAATTGTAGGTTAACCCCATAGGTTCATGTCTATTTCTTTAACGTTGATTTGATTGGAGCATTTGTGGACATCAGTGTATTTTTCATGTTTAGGAGAATCTTTTGCTGCCTTTAATTTCCCTTCTAAGTAAACATAGATGCCTCAGTTTTAATTTACATGTTGTATCCATCTGCTCTGGGTTTCTTTTTTGTTTTTTACAACAGAAGAGACTCTCTTTTCATTAGTTCATGTGTAATGAAGTGTTCAACTTGAAATTGCTCCCATGGTTCTATTGACAATACTCATACATTTATCATATTAACAAGGACATGAAAATATTCATATACATTTTATCGTATTGACAGGGACATGATAATACTCATATACATTTATCATATTGACAAGGACATGATAAATGTGAATCCTACCAAGAATAAATGTTCTAATATGATCAAGTTTTATCATCAGAAATGAAGTCAAGATAATATTTTATTAAGAAGGAATGAAGATTGATGCTTCTTGTTTCACACATGAGTGCATACCATTCAGCAAGCAGGTTAAAGAATATTTGTTGTTCATATGATGTGGAAAGCTCTCTCACCATTTAAATTTTCAAAAACAGTCTGACTTTATGAAAAATCACACGGTCTTTATGATTATCATCCATCAAGGGGTTGATATAGTTACTGTTGTGTTGGTTCAGGGAGAGAAGGAGGTGGGGTTGTGGAAAGCTACATGTATATAGTGGTTAAATGTGTAAGTAGCATGTATTGATATAAGTGTAAGTGTGTATGTGTTTATGTTGTGTAGGTACGAACACCTGTAAAAACTGTCAAGGAAGAAATGGAGCTTTGAATTCACAGCTCTGTTATCACTAGTTACCTTACCTTGAACAAAAACTTTTTGTTATATTTGATCAATCATATTTTAGAGTACTACCACTGAGCTAATTTTAATGTAGGCGCCCTCTTATAAGTTGAGTCCAACTGCAAACTGCACCAACCCAGATCTGACGTTACATAATGTGCTCGCAGATTTGGGTCTATGGAATTTATTAGGACTAATCATTTAAACAAACAACACAGACCCTGATCTGCTGGAGCATTATGCAATGGTTGATCAGGGTCTATCGTGTTTGCAGTTGGACTTGAGATATAAGTGAGTATATATGGTACTTATTGGACAATAACAAATACTTGAAATAAAGTGTGTGTATGTCTGTATCTAACAGAGTCAGTATTTTTTATGTGAACTCAATTAAGAAACTTTTAAATGATGTACCAGAAAATAATGGACTTCTTAAGAGAATGCAGTTTATATATTTTAAAAAAATTGACACCATATTTTTAGGATTTTATGTTTTTACCTTTATCTTTAACTTATACTTTAATAGATTTTTGATATATTTAGCTTTTATCTTGTAGGACTACATGTGTACATTTTTTTCTTTTTCTTAAATATTGTTGTAAATATTTTTCTGTATATTTTCAGAACTTAACTTTAATTGGCACTATATAGCCATGATTGTGCTGACATTCTATCAAATGTTATACATATATACATACCAGTACATACATATGTATATATGTATGTACATATGTACATACATATATCCCTGAATTAAGTTTGAAGTTTGCACAGAATAATGAGACACAATCATGTTAAACTCTAATCCCAAAGCAGCTGCAGTGGCTAAGTGGTTAGCATGCCATTATTGTCACCACTCACGTAATAGGATACAATGGATATTGATTATACCTGTGAAAAATCATCATCGATTGCCTCTGTTCTTGTACTCACCTGTATAACAACACATAGTCCTCAATTAATTAGATTTCCATAGGAATAATTTATTGTGCTTAAATTTGGCCCAGAATAATAGTTAGTCAAGACAAATTCTTACCAGAACTAGGTACTATATGTAAGAGAACTGTAATTAGAAACATAAACTAACCAAAGGCAGATCCAGAAATAATGTTTGGGGGTGGTGGTGAGGCAAGCAAGTAGGCAAGGGGTCTGTGGGACGGAACTCTATGTAGGGGTCCAGGAGGTGAACCCCCTAAAAGCTCCTGTATTTTAATCATTTGCAGGGGATAATTTTATCCATCTAACTGTAAAGAAAACTTACTCTAGGAAACATTCTGATTGTTTGGAGCTCATTTTATGGGGTGGGTGGGAGGGTGGGCATGCCAGCTCCACCCATCCTGGATTGCCCCTGCTAACTTAAGTACAATGGATATTGATTTTACCTGTGAAAAATCTATACCAGTTTCCTCTATTCTTCCTGTATAACACATGGTTCAGAATTTGTGAGATCTTAATAGTAAACTTTGGTTTTGCAAAACATAAACACAGATTATCCAGTGCAGTCAGATCAAAGTATTATCCCAAGAAAGTATATCTAGAGACTTGTAATTAACAACATTATTGCCAGGTACTAACATTGATTTTATCTATGTAATAGATGTCCATTTCTTCCATTCCTATACATACCTTTATAGTACATTATCCTGACTTTTTTAGATTTCCATAGGAAACTGTCAGATTTCCATTGGAAATGTTGGATCTAATGTTGTCCTGTCATTTGCACACAACATGTTTCCAAGAGAACATACAGGCACTACCTGTGTTAACCACAGTGATCAGAGTAAAGATCTGTCATATCTTGGAGAACAGGCCCAGTGAATAATCTCTCTACAGTGCTTGCACTTACCAACAATTGATCTATTTTAGTCAGCCCAAACAGGTTTTTCAAGTGCTCAACCAGGCATGGAAAATACTCAGCTGAAGGTTGGGAGAATTTAATGGTTTGTTGCTACTAGCTAGGTAGAAAAAGGATTTTATTTTCTGCCATGCCCAACTACAAAAAGTGTAGAGCCAAATCTGTCTGTAGCAATGTCTCAGCAAATCAGGGTGTTCACTGTTTGTTTTTAATTGTGATTTCAAACAAATAGTGTAAACCCTGATCTGTCGTGCATTATCTGACAGCAGATCTAGGTCGATTGTGTTCATTGTTTGTTGTAATTGTGACTTCAAGCAAACAGTGTAAACCATGATCTGCCAGTGCATTATCTGATAGCAGATCTAAGTCTAATGTGTTCACTGTTTGTTGTTATTGTGATTTCAAGCAAGCAGTGTAGATCCTGATCTGCCAGTGCATTATCTGACAGCAGGTCTAGGTCTGTTGCATTCACTGTTTGTTCTAATTGTGATTTCAAATAAACAGTATAGACCCTGACCTGCCAGTCCATTATCTGTCAGCAGATCTAGGTCTATTGTGTTCACAGTTGGGCCCTCTTATACACAGTTCAAGATGGTAAATGATAAACTGGTGTCCTTACCTTGCTTTGCCACAAAGGTAATTGGCTAAAAAAAAATCCAATGTGGTAAATTGATTTATGTTTTGCCCAAGGCACCGATCGTCTGTATTTGATATCTATATTAACCTATTGCTGTCATGACCATGACATGCTAACTTGTCAGGAAATGTCACCTTTATTGTATTTTGTGTTTTAAATTATGCATGCCTGTTTTATTATTTTTTTTATCCTCATACTTTAGTATTTGGAATGTTGTGATACCCTATGTCTGTCTGTCTGTCTGCATGTCCACTACCATATCTCCTCATAAATTGCTGGATGGAACTTCATTGGGTATTTTTCACTGTACATATGGTTATATTTGGCTACCTCCCTCAGATGTCAAATGTACACAAATTTCAATTACAACGATATATGTTTAATTTTTAAAAAATAAAACTTGTTATGGGGGAGAGTTTTTTAGGTAGTATATCAAATACCAAAATGTGTGCGGATTTGTGATGGCAAGCCATTAAGTTCTTCCAGTTGTGTATTTATTATTTTGTTTTGATTTGTCCTAAATGGAAGTCATTGCACCCATTCAATTTAAAGAATTCGTAAGAGTTAAGATTCTGTACATAGAATTTTTAGAATCTGAAAATGGCTGAAAAAGATAATTAAATAGATAAATAATAATAGCAAAATAATAAATATATAATATATAAATAATAAATATGAATCATAAATGAATGAAAAATATTTTTAGTTATAAAGTTCATAGAATATATAGTTGGCATTTTGAGGTCAGAAACATGATTGTCTTCAAATTAGAACTATATTAAATTATATTTAAAAAAATGTACAGTTTATTAAATATTACTATAGGTGTAAAAATGTACAAAGATTAACAATGAAAATAGATGCGTGTATAAAATGGAACAGTTTCTCTAAAATGCAGATTATCTGTCCTTATAAAATTCTATGCAATTACTAGTGTGTTGTTAGTGTTGCATCAGAGTATTGTTAGTGTAAATCCAGTATATTGTTTGCTCTACTGGTCATAGACCAGAAGTGCTTATGGGATTGCCAGTTGTCCATCATCCATCGTCCTTCTGTCCATTAGCATTAGTTCGTTATTACTACTTTTCCTAAACTACTTGGAGGATTGCCAGGAAACTTTACACATACTGTACATTCATCCCAAGGTCTATTTTGTCATAAATGAAAATGTTGCTGATTGAACATCTTGAAGATCTTATTATCACTACTCCTCCCTTATGGACAGTCATATCAACATGGGGTTTTAACTAAAAGACTTCTTATGATGTCTAGTTGGATCTAAATGAAAATGGTACTGATCTGACAGCCATTATGGCTGTTAATTTTGTTATAACTACTCCTGAACTAAAACTCATATCAACATGGGGTTTTCATCAGAAGACTCCTTATGATGTCTAGTTGGTCCTAAATGAAAACAGTGGCCATCTTGGAAATATTGTTATCACAGCTCCTCCTGTATGAATGGTCATTTCAGCATTGGGTTTTAATTAAAAGACTTCTTATGATGTGTAGTTGGTCCTAAATTAAGATATGGCTGCTATGATGGCCATCTTGAAAATTTTGTTATTGCTACTCCTGCTGAATGGGATGGATGGTCATATTGGCCAGGGGTTTTCACCACAAGTCTTCTAATGATGTCTAGTTTGTCCTAATGAAAATGGTGCCAATCTTACATCCAGTATGGCCACCACAGCAGCTAATTTGAAATTCTTATCACTCAAGAATATCATAAATGTTTTCAACACCTAGCAGTTAAAAGAAGAAATGGTGTTATCTTGAATTCATAGAAATTCCTTTCAGACAGTAGAGTGTCAGTCTCTTCTAGGGTCTCTTGTTTTTGTGAAACCAGTATATTTTTAGTGTAAAACCAGTATATTGTTAATGTAAAGCCAATATATTGTCAGTATACTTCAGTGTAATATCAGATCTGGAACTAGGCTGGTAATTATTACCAGTGTATTCACAGTTTCAAAGAAGTGTGTTGTCATATTATACCAGTAATATGAAAAATCTAAATACATGTATTTAGGTATACCATACATACTCACTTATAAATCGAGTCTAACTGCAAACTGCACAGACCCAGATCTGTTATTTCATAATGCACTGGCAGACCTGGGTCTGTGCAGTTTGTTTGGAGTAATCAGTAGAACAAACAACATTGACTCTGATCTGCCAGAGCATAATGTGATGGCAGATCAGGTTCTATTTTGTTTGTAGTTGAACTCTACTTATAAGAAAGTATATATGGTTAGCTTGGTTGATGTTTTGAATAGTGTCAGGGACATCTAAGACAGAAAATTGGGAGCCATGATACAACCTTGTTATATCCAAATTCATGGTATAATGAAGCAGATTATGGCTGGGTTCCCATGTATTTTCTTTAAGAGGCATGCAGCATCAATGATTATAGTGAATAATTGTCTGTTCTTGTTTATACCCTCTCGTATTTTGTTCACTATCAATCCAAGGAGGTCTTCATTCTGCAACATATCCATAGGTTTCCATTGTCAAGTGTAGCATATTTTACTCTGTAAAAAGAATCATAGGTGCCAGATTCACACTTGAAAATCACAACTTCCAGTTGGTTGGTTGGTTTCTAATAGAACTTTGAACACATTATTGGCTATATCAGAGGAAATAGAAGCTACCGGTAAGTGCCCATCCCAAGGACACACCAAGCCAGCTGACCTGGGCAGGTATCGAACCTGCAACCCTTGGATTATTAGTCAGATGCTGTACCAACTGAGCTACCGCTAATTTCTGGAAAACATAGTCATTATTTCACTATGTTTTGTACCGTAAGACCTTGTTACATTATCGTTCATCACCTGTTGTGCATCTGTTCATCAATAATTGCTTGTTACCACTCTGGAGTCCATATTTCTGATCTGATTTTGATAAAACTTGGAATATATTCTAATATCATCAAGATCTCAGATAAGTTTCATAATGAGTGAGATCTATAATTTAATGAGGGGATCTTGCATCTGATTTTCTGAG
Source organism: Margaritifera margaritifera (assembly GCA_029931535.1). NCBI lineage: Eukaryota > Metazoa > Mollusca > Bivalvia > Unionida > Margaritiferidae > Margaritifera > Margaritifera margaritifera. The sequence goes on from JAQPZY010001617.1 coordinate 4,849,309, forward strand.
TTTATTACCACGCCGGAGGCCATATTTCAGATCCGATTTTGATCAAACTGGAATGTATGTTTATATCATCAAGATCTTGTACATGTTCGATAATGAGCGAGATGCACTCATATTAATGAGTTGATCTTGCATCTGATTGGCTCAGCTTTTTACCACTCTGGAAGCCAATATTTCAGATCTGATTTTGATCAGAATTAAAATATTGGCTTATATCATCAAGATCTTGGATGGGTTTGATAATGAGCAAGAACCATGCATAGTAATGATGCAATCTTACATCTGATTGGCTGAGCTTGTTACCATTCTGAAAGCCATATCTGATTTTAATCAAACTAGGAATATTTGCTTCTGTGTAAAGATCTTGGACTGTTTCAATAATGGGCAAGAACCATGCATATTGATGAGGTGATCTTGCATGTGATTGAAAGAGCTTATTACCACTCTGTAAGCCATAATTCTGATACAGTTTTCATCAAAACTGGAATATGGGCTTATATCTTCAGGATCTTGGGCTGTTTCAAAAGTAAGCAGAATCAGTGCATATTAATGAGGTGATCTTGCATCTAATTGGCTGAGCTTGTTACCACTCTTGAAGCCATATTTTTTATCTGCTGGTTTATTATCATCAAGATCATGGATGACTTCGATTATGAGGAAAGACTGTGCATATTAATGATGCCGTTATCTTTAGAGATAATGTTTATCAGGATATAATTAAATAGGTGAAATCTACATGATACAGTATAAAGTTTGGGATATAGTTTACTACGTAAGCCCTCTTTGTGAAATGGTCAACTGTTAAGTTATGTAAGCCAGGTGGGCAATATCAGGCCCACCTGGTTCTTTTGTTTCTTGTACTATTGAAAACTTTTTTCTTATGAAAGGTTTGTAGATTTTTATTCTGGAAAAATGAGCTGAAAATTATAATTGATATTTTACTTATAATTATTTGCAAATCTCAAACAAGAAAACTGCAAAAAAGCTGCCTGAAAAAGTTTGTACTTTTTCATATGCATATTGATAAAGCCAAAGCTATAATAGCAGTTGAAAATTAGTATAATTTTCACTGCTGTTGTGTGCTGTCTTGTTTACAAATATTACTTATAAAACTTCCAGATACATGTGTGACTAAAATTTTGGCATGTTAAATATAGTAGAAAACCAGTGTAAAAGACAAAAATCCCGGGAGCATGGCTAGCTTAAATTGTGTGACATTAGGTACATACGGACTGACACTGCATGACATTGAGATTTGTTCCAATACTTCACATACATGTTCGAGGAAACACTTCATTCTATAATGTAAAAAGACTTTTTTCTTTTACTTTTATAAATTAATTGCTTCACTTGGCTAAAATGTCTTCATAATTGGTTGTGAAAACTCAGTATTTTCGATTATTTAAACATTGCAATATTTCTGAAATATTCATTAATTTCCATTAGGTTCTTCAGTGAGAACAGCAGTGAGACCTCCCAGTCAATTGATTCTCTTTGTTAAAAAAGTCTTCATAATTTGATGTGAAAATGCATTTTTTTTTGTGAATATAAATATTGAAATAATTTAAGAATATTCATTAATTTACAGTACATTTTTGCACAGGAATCGGAAGTTCAATCTTCAAAATGGACCAAGAATGAAAAATTAACCCAATAAATGTTCAAGCCCCATTATTGGGGTAGTTTTTAATTCTAAGACAATTTTAAACATATAACATAAATTCCTGTGTTTTTTGAGTGAGAACAAGGATTCAACCTCCCTTTCCTCAATTATTTTTTATTGGAATCAGAGTTTTGAAATCACATATATCACACATTCATATTTTGAATTTTTTCAAATGACCTCACTTTGCTTGGTCATTTTACATGCATTGGTTCATTTATTTATGCCACCACTGCTTGTAGAGGGGGCATTTTGATTCATTATGCAAAAACCACTTACGTGTAACATAGACAAATTAAATTTTGCTTGCATATTGGTATGCATAGGTCGATTGCATGATTAGATTTTCAGGTCATTACAATCTTTTTTTTAATTTTCTTACTCAGTTTAAAACATTTGAGACTTTTTTTTAAATGAAATTTATTTTTAGCAAGATTAAGCAAAAACCACACGAGGTAGAGAAAATAAATTTATTAGGCATGTTTGTATGCGTATACAGATGACCTGATTGGATTTTCATGACATCATTGCAATTTTTTAAAAAATTATACATTTTTGGTCTGCAGGCGCAGTATATATGTTCTACAAACACAAATCTAGCTGAGTGTAATATTTTTACTATGCTTCTTTCATTACAATTTAATGATAGATAATTTTAGAAACTGTTCTGACTTTGGCTACAGAAAAATGAAAATGGGTATAGCACATCACTCTTGGTGATCAATTTTGCCACTAGCCACCACTAGCAATTTGCTATAAAAAAAATTATAAAAAGTGAACAAAAAATTACACAATCTAGATTTTTTTTCCATTTTAATGGAATACTTAATACATCAGTACAATAATTATTATTTAGACACATTTGTGGACATGAGGTTTGTCCAGACACTCTTAATCTTAACATTTTCGGTGTAATTAAATTGTGTTGAATTTAATATATAGTAAAATCTGTCTTGAGAGACCACTGTTATGCAAGACCACCTGTCTTGAGAGACTGGGTTCATCATGCACAGATTTATTGATTATATAGTGTTATGACCTGTTATTAAAGACCACTTATCTTGAGAGACCATTAATTTTTGGCAGAAAGGGTGGTCTTTCAAGACAGGTTCTACTGTATTGACAAGTTATTTATTTGGCAGTTATTAATGCCATATATACTCGGTTATAAGTCAAGTCCAACTGCAAACTGCACAGACCCAGATCTGCCATCGCATAATGCACTGGCTGAATTGGGTCTGTGTAATTTTTTAGAAGTAATCAGTAGAACAAACAATATAAACCCTTATATGCTGGTGCATTATGCAAAGGCAGATCAGGGTTTATGTTGTTTACAATTGGACTTAACTTATAAGCGAGTACGGTATATAAGTTATTTCTTTCACACACATTAACCTGAGTAATATTCACAATTGTTTTTCCTCACTAAATTCACCAATATATCATGCCCACTAAAACTGTCATTCACATTAATCAGTTCTCTGAATAGTAAATAGAAACCTAATGAACAATTTAGATGAGGAAATAATTCTGTTCATATATATGATCAAACAGTCCAGTTAAAAAGCCATGTGGATATCATATTTTATGTTTGAATCTAATTACAAAATGTATATCAATAGCTGCTAGTTTAGGTTCCATATTGTAAATATGTCTAATATTTATATTTATCTTATGCCCTCACAAACGAAAGGTGGGATGGTATACAGTGTTTTACCCATTCAGTGTGTTCGTGAGTTCATTCATTCATTTTTTGCCTTGAAACTCTGTTTTACCTACACTTGGTATGTTAATACATCTCAGGAAAAATAACTCAGTCATACCCAAACTTGGTCACTGTGACCTAATTTGCATGCTTGAGTGACTTTTGTATTTACAGCTGTTCGTTTGTTACACCCTCAATATCTTGGACCCTATTTCACCTACACTCATGAAACTTGGCATGTAGCTACATCTTGACAAAAGTAACTCAACCAGTGAAAATGAGGTCACTGTGATCAGATGTGCTCACTTTAGTGTCAGCATTTGGTTAATTATACCCCTAATATCTTGGACCCTATTTCATCTACACTCATCAAAATTGATATGTGGATACATTTTGATGAAAAGTAGATGAAACAGTTCCATATGATTGACCATGGGGTACATTTTTCCATTGAAGGGACATCCATACCTTATCTCCATGTTTTTCCCTCATTATTTACAGTGGTGTCAAGAATGCATGATTTCATGTTGTATTCACATAGGCGATGATTCTAGTACAGAAATATATTTTTATTAGCTGTGTTCACAAGTTAAAGGTTTTGCCTACAATGTGCATCAGCAACTATGCATTTTTTCAGTTTTATATGTTTGGTAAAATGTTCATAGTGAGTAATTTTGTGATAAATTGGTTAGATATCAGAATTTTGAGTTTAGTTGGAGCTTGAAGCATGATAATATTAAGGCCCAGTCCATTCTGCCCTTAAGGTCAATTAGAATATCCTTGCTCTTCTCTATAAAAATATCTTGGATGTCATTTGATGCCTTTGAAAACTACCTTGACAACTACTTTCAATCACATGGTACAGTGTGACAGCATAAGAGAACAGAGTAAAAGTTTTTTTCAGCTTTGTCATCTGAGTGATGTTCTGATTTCCCTATTAAGGTAGAAGAGGTTTGATGTTCAGCATAAATATCACAAACATCAGGTAGTAGATGGCAGGCATATGAATTTTATAATCTGCTGTAATACATGTCCAAGTTATTTAATGAATGTGCCTCAAACACTTTTTAAGTGTGCACAAATAGCATTGCTGCAACAAAGCCATTACATTATGCAAGTTTTAGAAATTTGTATGGAATGATGCTTACCTTATATACAATCATATAATCTGGGTCCAAATGCAAACAACATAGACCCTGATCTGCCATTGCATAATGTGCCAGCAGATCAGGGTCTATGTTGTTTGTTCTACTGATTAGTCCTTACAAACTGCATAGACCCATATCTGCTGGCGCATTATGCGACGACAGATATGGGTCTATGCAGTTTGCAGTTGGCATTGGCTTATACGCAAGTATATATGGTAGGTTTATTTTTATGTAAAGTTGTCATTTTTTTTCACAGATATTTTTAATTTAAGCAGCATTTCTCATCCATATCCTTAATTCCAACAGGCAAAAGACCTCCAAGCAGCAGTGACAGAAATTCTCTCCACGCAGAAAGGGACAACATTCTATGTGTTGATTGAGGCTGGAGAACATCTGGCGCAGGAGAAATCACGTGAAAAGTCAAAGGCAGGGAAGAGTCAACCAGAAGGAGGTGCCTTCATGACAGAAGTTGATGCAGGGGAAGAAGAAAAACCTGAATATATTGCTAGCATTGATATCGAGAATGACCTGCTTTCTGAAATAAAAAAATTGTATGTTCATTATTGCAAAATATTTAAACTGCCTTTGGCACACTATATGTACTCACTTATAAGTCGAGTCCAACTGCAAACAACACGGATTCTGATCTGGCATTGCATAATGCACTGTCAGATCAAGGTTTATGTTGTTTGTTCTACTGATTACTCCTACAAACTGTATAGACCCAGATCTGCTTGTGCATTATGTGATGGTAGATCTGGATCTGTGCAGTTTGCAGTTGGACTCGACTTATAAACAAGTATAGACTGTACTTTCGCAAGAAGTCTAAATATGAATGTATTTTGAATTCGAGTATTAGGCAATGGAATTTTAAGACAAATTTACAAGTAAAATTATGCTAAGAATAATTGTTTAATTTATGAAATATTATGTTTAAATATTTCAGTAGTTTTCTTACTTTTAATATTTTCTGAAAATGTTGGTTTCACTTATATACTAATAGCAGTTGTTAAAAGACTGATACTGTATTTGTAAGGCCCCAAAATTATCTTTAAAAACCATGTTGACATGGGGCATAATGTGAATGTTGATATAAGTATTTCACTTTGAACACATCCTGGACTTAAAGAACTTAACACAAGCATAAGTTTCACTTGCTTGACTGGATAATGACTATAATGAAACTCAGCATAGATCTCTTGGGCACACCATCTACACTCACATATAAGTCAGATCCAACTGCAATCTTCATAGACCCAGATCTGCTGCCACATAATGTGCCAGCAGATCTGGGTCTATGCAGTTTGTTCAGTCTAATCAGCAGAACAAACAACATAGACCATGATCTGCCAGTGCATTATGCAATGGAAGATCAGGATCCATGTTGTTTACAGTTGGACCCAACTTTTAATTGAGTATGTATGGTATATGTTTCCCACATCAAGTAAGACAAAAGTGGCCAGGATTGCCTATTGCTATCTCAAATTTTCATCCTCAAATAAAGATTCTGAATATCTTTCTTATTACTCGGTTGCTGACAATGGATTTTTCAGTGAATGTTGTGCATGTATCAGAGGTTAAAATTCACTCTTTATATCTCAGATTCACCTCTCAATAGTTTTATTATATCTCTGAGAAAATTTTGAGAACTTCTTCAAAATTTAAAAAAATTACTCAAATCTTGTTATGAGAATAACAGGATCCTCAGGTGTAGAAATTTGAAGTGAAATAATTATTTTTCATCATTTCTATTTTCGTTACCTCTGCCTAAAAATCGCAATATCGTCAAAAGTATTGTAAGCGATATTATGTAAAATATTTAGAAATTTAATTAAACTGGAGCCAGGACAGTACAGTGGTAACACACTTTGCTTTGCATCTCTGTAGACCTGGGTTTAATCCCCAGAGCTGGCACATGCAAGGGTACATGGTCACCCATCCAAAGTTCTCTAAGTCACAATATTTTAGCAAATTTTTAATTTTAGCATATTATTGACTTAAAATTTCAACATATTACCATCCAAAGTACTGTAAGTCACAATATTTTAGCATTATTAAATTTTAGCAAATTTTTAATTTTAGCATATTAGTGACATAACATTTCAGCAAATTACCAAGGGGCAGAAATATAAATTTTCTTGGTAGTTTTACGTACCACATGAAAAAATGTATTTGCTTGCATGACATGAATTCTCAGCACAGAAAAATGAAATGTTTTCATTTTATTTCAACACAAGGTATTGTCAAACTACACATAACATGAATCTGTGCCACCACTGAGGAATGTTTAAACAAAATAATGGACAAAACATAAATCAGAGAATTTCTTTTCCTTCTGTTCCATTATTAGTATTACTTCCTTTTTATTACATGGAGCATATGAATACTACTAAGATCTAATCCAGGTTACAAACTTTAAGAACTGTCCGTTTAGGTAGACGTCAGCATTTTTATCATACATATTTCATTACCTTTTTTTTAGCAAGCATTACATTTTACGCTTGCTAAATTTGTGTGATTTGCATTAATTGTTTTCCTCTGGCTCTAATTTCACCAACTTTTCTTAAAGTTTAAGTCTAAACTCAAGTCATTTGATTGTTCAGATTAAGTCAGACTTCAGTCAATTTCAGACAATCATATTGCAAGATGTTGTAATCCAAGCCTTGGTTCTGTAGCATAATCCACCTCAAGATCATTAAGTCCAGACTAAATTTTTTAGTCCAGACCTAAGTTCTTGTTGAAATCCATGCCTTGGTTATGCAGCCTCCTTCCCCTTAAAACTATTAAGTCCAAACTTAAGTTTTTAGTCTAGACTTAAGTGCTGTTGTTGAAATCCAGGCCTTGGTTCTGCAGGATACTCCACTTTAAGACCATTAAGTACAAACTTAAGTTTTGAGTCCTGACTTAAGTTCTATTATTGAGATCCAGGCCTTGGTTCAACAGCATTCTCCACCTGAAGACCATTATGTCCAAATTTATGTTTTAAGTCTAGAATTAAGTGCTGTTGTTAAAATCCAGGTCTTGGTTATGCAGCATACTCCACCCTAATAATGACAACACCTAGGCCACCAAGAGTACTGTTGATAAGTTGTCAGAACTTGTAAATTTTTAACAAAATGTTAAATTTATTGAAGTATTTAAATGGTTTCTTACGCCACATCTAATTTTGTCCTATTTCAGGATTCGTCTGAACTTCCTGAATCACATGGAGGAATGGATGGAACAGGCTTCAGACAGGTCCATGTCTGTTGTAGTTGCCAAGGTCAGTGCTGACAGGATGTCTATTTGCAAAGAGTTTATTTTGGGATAAAAGCTGAAATACTGGTACAGTAAAACCTGATTTAAGTGACCTCTGCTATGAGCTACCACCTGCTAAACATGACCAACAACTCTGAGTTTTTGGCAAAATATGTGTTTCAACACTGATATGAATGACCGTATCATAAAACCAGATACAAATACAACACACCTTTATTTAATCCTTTGTAACTACAATCACTGAGTAGAGTCTGCAGGAGGAGTGCAGATTGTTTCGAACTGAGATGCACAAAAGATGAGGGGAAAAAAATTGTCTTGTTACTGGTTTCATTATATTTATAAAGTAAAGTTGTATGCCGAAGATTGTAAACTACCATTTATACTTGCGTATAAGCCGATACCAACTGCAAACTGCATTGACCAAGATCTGCCATCGCATAATGCGCTGGCAGATCTGGGTCTATGCAGTTTGTAAGGACTAATCAGTAGAACAAATAACATAGACCCTGATCTGCCGGCGCATGATGCCACGGCAGATCAGATTCTATGTTGTTTGCATTTGGACCAAGCTTATACGTGAGTATATACGGTAGACTTGTATATTAGTCAAAGTGCCATTGTAATTCCATAGTCATCAAAATTCCTATTATGATTAATCATTCCATCTGTAAAGGATTTGCAATCATGGGCACTCATAGCCAGTTCAAAGGTTTGTATTGTTTGTTTATCTGTTTTGTAAACTCACACAATATTGATAATGTCATAATGAGAGATCTTCTCACTCTGTTTTCTCTGTAGTGCCATGGGTACTGCAGTAAATCATTTGTCTGTAGAGTTTCAGTACATAATGACCAGGTTGAATGAGGTCTTTGTCTTTTTCTCTTATTAAGTTATTTGCTATTTCCAGATGAGTTAATTCTGTAGTTATCGTTAAGGTCTGTATTCTTTGTTGCTTTATCAGTGTTACTCTTATAAGGTCTATGCACAAGGCCAAATGTGCCATGGTTAGAGATCTCATCACCCGTTCACCTTAGCGCATCTTTTAATCCTTTTGTTTATTGAGTTGATCCATTTCTTATTTATGTCATGGATGACTTCGGTTTTGAGTTTTGGCTATAGAAAAATGTACTGAGTAAGTGTTATCATAGATGTCTTTACAATTTATTGACAGGGTAAATAAGTGTTACCTTATAGTTAATTTTTCAGTTCATATGCCATAATGCCAGTAGTCTAAATGTGAACTTCAAATAATAATGATAATGTTTATGGTCAATGTATTTATAGTGCTGTATAATTTTTTTTTAGATGAATGCATGTAATATTTAAACAAGAACTATGAATAAAGAAAAAAATATAGGTACATTAGTTATGAGTATTTTTCCTTCTGCAACTCAGTTGAATTTCAACCCTAAAAACTGGCCATCCTGCACATACCTGTTATAAACGACCACTTTTTGTTACGTGTAGCAGAAGGGATGGTCTCTCAAGACAAGTTTTTACTGTATTTTTTTTCTTTCTGAACCCATGTAATTTGAGCCCCCGACCCCTATTTATAGAAAACTATGGTGGTAAAGTGTGTGAATCGTATGTTGTTAGATTTCAGAATGTGCAGTCTTATCTTTTATTACATACTTAAAACCAAGTCCCAATAATTTTGTATTAAAGTAACTAGTTAATATTTGCCCATATTGAACATAGATAAGGTCATATTGTAGCCAGACTTCTGTACCTATTAATAATAATCATGTGACATGGGACTACTTGTGTTGAAAACAAAGTAATCTGGAGACAATGATGGCAAGGTAACAAACGTTGAGATTTATTTTTATTTTCCATGTAACACCTATTGCAAATGTCTAACAGCCCTTGAGAACAGCTGTGTGAACTAACCATTCAGCATTGTGGTTTCTGTGGTGTTTACAAGAAAATAAAATCACTGGAATTGGTAAAAGTGATGCTTGAAAAGGACATCAGTACCTATTTTGTATAATTTAGAGTTTATTTTTTGTCAAAAGCTGGTTTAGAGCAAGTGATCCACTACTTGAATGCAAAGTAATATGTGCAAAAATAAAACAGTAATAGATTATTATTTACAGAAATTTAAACAATTCATCTACAAAATGAAGAAAATAAAAAGTGTATTTGCCTCTATGAAACCTGGAACACAGTGTGATAGTTCCATTTACATCACTGCTTTTCTGAGAAGTTATAAGCAAAAAGGGAAAAATAAATAGGATTTATTTATTTATAATAATGATGGGCTGAATCTTTTGAAATTAATCCGACTGAAGATGGAAAAATGAATTTTAAAAATAGAATATTTTGGTTTAGACTTCAATTAAAGTTTTTATAAATTATGTTTTATATCTTTATTTTGATTTAAAGTGTATATAATAAATATGTTATTGAATTTGTGCAGAAAAATATTTGTTTGAATTCTTTGTTTTGTTTTGATGACTCCCAAGCTTATCAGCCACCACTAAAACAAATCATCCACATTGGTATTTTTCACTAAAAGTTCAATAACCAATACTTCCTAAAGATTTTTATTATGATTCATATTTGAATCCATCTTCAATATTTTTCTTTCTCTTTATTTTTTAAAATTTGTTTTATTGATGACAAATGTTTTATTTGTCATCAGATATTACCTAGCTCATCATATTTTAGCATTATTCATTTTTCGAAAATTGTTTAATTTGGAATATTTGCGACATGAAATTATCATGATTTAGTTATTTGTCATACATGTATTGAATGACAATGTTGTTATTTAAGCAGTTGTCATACAAGTATTGAATGACAATGTTGTTATTTATTCAGTTGTCATACATGTATCGAATGACAATGTTCTTATTTAATCTGTTGTCATACATGTATTAAATGTCAATGTTGTTATTGAATATGAATAATATTTTGCAAAATTTTCTTTCTTCTCATTTAATTTGGAAAAACTATGCTTTTTGTAATTTTATAATTTTTACAAATGAAAATTATGCTGAATAAATTGATAATTTAAATTCATCTCAGATATAAGAATTTTTTTCAGACATAATGTTTTCAGTCTGTCATTTCTATGTATGTCTTTTCAGTAGTTAACACCAGTACAGCTTAAATTGCAGTGCATTTGCAGCAGAAAATGTATAGAGCTATCTAAATAAAAATTAAAGTAATGTTATCATTGTGGTAGTCATAACATGAAAGCAAAATAACTTTTCAATTTGCAATGATTCTTTGCACCTTTTTTGAAATGCAGAGGGCATTATCAATTGATTCATAACTTAATTTATTGAGCAGTTGATCAGTAGACTGATAGCTTGAATGTATGAATGAACGATTGACTTAATTAATGAATTAATGAATAATTGATTGCTTATAAATTTATCTTAATTTTCCAGTGTGAGGAGCTAAACAGTGAGTTAGATCTGCGACTTCACCTTCACAAGCCACGTGCCAGGAGAGCTGAGTTTGATGTCCACAATGTCAGGGCTGGTAAGGTTTTCTCATGTTGGTTGCAAAGACATAGCAAAATTTGTCTTCATGATATGTTTTCCTTGTCTTTATTAAATGTTTTCCATGTCTCTATTAAGTGTTTTCCATGTCTCTATTAAGTGTTTTCCATGTCTCTATTAAGTGTTTTTCATGTCTATTAAATATGTCCATAATTTTATTATTAAATGAGTAGTGACTTTAAGCCAGCTCAGACATTTGCTATTACCCAGTAGCTGTTCATTTGAAGATGTAATCTAATCAGTGTTTATTTTTCTAAGTTGCAACATTGAGAATTATTAGGATATACATGTGTTGCTATTAATGTTTATTTTGATTATCGTGAAAGAATGATGATGAGAATCAGGAAGTTTTTGCCAGTGTGTTTGCACAGTAGAAGTTCATGTGATGAAAGAGAGCAATCATGAGATGAAAGACAGCAATCATGTGATGAAAGATGGAGATATTTTCCATCACTGTTCTACACTGGAAACATGATCATACACATGTAGGAAAGTGAAAAAAATCAAATCCTTTAAAGGTTCCATTTGTATCTCCCACCATCAGTGTGGTATGGGCATACAGTGTTACCATTGTTCCTCCATCCACATATAAGTCTGTATGTGAACCTTCCAACTGGGAGGATTCGTGCACAGAGATGAGGGGTGTCTCCCATCCCTCCCATCATTCATTGAAGTCTCCCATTAATGCAAAAGTATTATTAAAAATTTCTGACATTTTTCGTTTTTTTTTCTCTTCTTCACTTCTTGCTGCCTTAGTAGTATATTTATCGTATAGACTGCCTGTGATCACATGACTGAACTGGCTTATGCAGGGCAAGCATGACCTGTTAATTGCTAATTTAACAGAAAATAACCAAAAAGTAATCATTGATTAAAATATGTGTGATCATAAGTAAGATTACTAAAGAATTCAAGCATCATAAAACAATAAACATTACTTTGATTCTTTAGGCAGGGTCAGTTTGGCTTCTGTGTTTAAAGTTTGTCAAGCTGGATTATACTATTCGTGATCAGAAGTAATTTGGAAAGGATTAAAGACATTAATGGATTATGGTTTGATTACTAAAAAGCTTAAGGTCAGTTTGGCTTAAGTGTTTGAAGTTTGTTGAGATATCTCAGTGTGTGTTATCTTCCAATGGTTAAACGTCAGAATCTAAGCAACTGAAGTATCACATGAAATTCAACAATGGATGTAAACCTGAATTTCACTGGTTGAAATCAAGTTCAAAGGGACATGAATATGCCTTCTGCTCTTCCCGTAAAGCTGATTTTAAATTCTGCTATGGTGGCAAGATTTACATTATGCATCATGCAGAAACCCCATCTCATAAAAGCATATTGAACTCGACAAGAAATACGCTATCACTGAAATCTATGTTTGTGGAATCTGCATCAAAATTGTGGATAAAGTTCCATGTGCTGAGACACTGTTTGCCAACTGTATTGCGAAACATATATAACCTGCCATTTCTTGTAGCAGATAATTTTTCAGATGTAGTCAAAATAATGTTCCCTGACTCAGAAATCACACAAATGTTCTCATACAAACAGACAACAAATACTCACATAGTGACCCAAGCTTTGGGTCCTCATTAGGATAAGAAAGCTGAAAACATGTGCTGCAAAATTTGCCATTCTCATTTGATGAGTCAAATAATCAGTGGGACAATACAATGCTGACAGTCTTAGTTCATGTTTTTGACAAGGATGTAAATAGGATATCCACGATTTAAATTTCTTGGTGGACTTTTTAGAGTTGTACTAACATTGCCACATTCCAATGCAGTCACTGAAAGGACATTTTACATTCTGATGAAGAATTCAGGCTGACTCCAGAGGAAACCTGGATCCAATAACAATCCATCATCTCCTAATGATCTACTAAGAAAGGCTAAAAATGCTTGTGCTTACATATAAGGACAGTATGAAAGGCAACAAATTACTGTGAAAGGACTGATGTGATGAGATGATGTGCATATTTTAATATTTAAAAATGGAAATTTGTTCAGTAGTCGTCATTTTTTGTCCATTTGCATGCTAAAAATGGTGTCAATAAAAATCCTCCTGAATTGAAGTAAAATCTCCTGACCAATTTTTGCCAATCTCCTGATCTGTCCTGAGCTGACCTATCTTTTTCTGTCACATGGATGTGTATGGATGATTTTTGCATTAGGTCAGTTTTCAGGCACTGTGACAGGGCATTTGTGTTCATGAATAAATAGTTTAAAACTAAAAAAAATGTGTAGATAGCATGTTAGCATTTATTTCTTAATATTTAACCAGACAAATTTAGGGTAACTCTGATTTTCCAACCCAAAGACACAATAAATAATAAGACCCCATTAACCAATTGTTTTCTTCTGGAAAAATGACTGTAGCCCATATTTGAAAATCATGGACAAATAGTTAGGAAAAGCATTTTTAAATTTAACAAAAAATATTGATGTCAAGTAACTTTTTGTTCTGAAAAAAATGAAACAAACCTTCAATTTTGTATTTTGTTCATGCATACCAAAATGTTAAAATGCTTCCTTGAGTTCCATAGAATATCTTAGAAAATTAGTTAATAGATGTTCTTTTGAATGGAAGTATAGTTGTACAAATGAAGTCTCATCATACACCCATATTAAGTTCCAGGGGATGGAAAAAAAATCAAAAAATGTTGCAGAGTATGATGGAAATATTAAGATCACTCTGGTTAAAAGTATTTTAGGATTTTGACAGTGATCTCACTAATGCATTACAACAAAATGTCTCGGAATTGGACACAAAACAGGTTTTCAAACATAAATTATAAACACAACAGAGTTGTCTTTCTTCAATTTGAACTATCATGAACACATCAAACAAATATTTGTAGGCTTTTTTGTTCTATTTATAGAAGTGAGAAAGTTTGACACCTTCTTAATGATTCCTACTTTCATAAAATGAATGCTTACTGTGCAGTTCAAAACCATGTGATCATTACATTCTGACATTATCGGTATGATGTTACTTTTTACATAAGTGTATCATAGCACTGTAAACTTGGGGTAAGATTAAATGATCTGGTTGTGACTTCTGTTTCTTATTAAAAAATTAAGAATAAACAATGCTTAAAACATTTTTGAACTCACAATAAGTTATGTGAAAGTAAATGATAAGTCAATAGAAAGTATATGAGACCTATGGAAATCTTTAGTGATTTATAACTTTCCGTAAATTGGCAGTGCGGGCTTTCTTTTGCAGAAAACCAATGTGATTGCAATAATAGTGTCATACTGACAAATTAACTCAACATCATATATTTGTATATTTAATAAGAGTAGTCTATGACATTCAACTTACCGTCTATACTAGCATATAAGCCGATACCAATTGCAAACTGCATAGAGCCAGATCTACCATCGCATAATGCGCCGGCAAATCTGGGTCTGTGCAGTTTGTAAGGACTAATCAGTAGAACAAACAACATAGACCCTGATCTGCTGGCACATTATGTGACGGCAGATCAGGGTCTATGTTGTTTGCATTTGGACTTGGCTTATACACAAGTGTATACAGTAGTAAACTTCTTGAATTTTTAAATACTCATTGAGACATTGTTCTATAGACAATTAGTGACGTAGTAATTTTTTCCATACTTTTCTATGTAACAACACTTACTTGGGGATAGATATTCAACTAAGAGTAGCACAATAAACTGTGCACAAACCTTGTACATTTTTAAGTTATTTTGGATTGCTTTGACCCATAGCTATGTAAAAATATTAGTTTTTAAAAAGATTAAATACTCCAACATTTCACAAGCAATTATTGTTAATGCTTTGCCTTGCCTGTGTCAGTAGATAATGAGATTGAAATGTAACTTTTTTTTACTGTTGGTATTGGCAGTGCCAGTGATAACAATGATGGAAGCATCAATTTGGGATTTTTATTGAATCTTTAAATGGAGAGACATAGGTATCACTTTTCTGATGTCAGATGTCAGTGGCAGTGTCAATAATTTTAAGAACCTGTGTTAAAGTTTTGGAAAATCTACTGTCAGTTTCTGCATTCAACTGAAACTTTGGTATGATTTACTGTATGCGTAAAGTTTGTACCCTGATGAGTCAGGATTCCAGGTGTCTTGCCAGCATCATCATAACATCATTCACAGGTGAGATATCGTATTACTGTATTCTGCGGTACACTTTTGCGAAAAGATTTTTGTGCTCAAGTCTTTGAAAGTCATATACAGGAATACATAAAATCACTGTCTGCAGGTGAGGCATTATGTTTCAAAAATCCTTGTTTAAAATAAAAATATAGCTCCCGTATTTAGCTTTGCATAACACAAAATCAACTGAAAATGGTGTTGATAAAGACTGATGTTGGATACTGCTTCAGCTTTAATTATAATTAGAGCAAACAGTGTGGACCCTGATCTTTCCATGCATCACATGATGGCAGATCTTGGTTGACGCTGTGTACAATTAGGCATGCATTGTACTAAAATATTATGATATCAAAATTTGTATTTCAGCTGAGCTCGTGATGCATTCTGAGCGTGTTACACGTCACTGTAAGGGGGTTCTGCAGGCACTGACTGAAGTGAGACAGAGATTCCAAAACATGACCCAGGAACACAATGACTTGGCTGCTAAGTTCAGGCAGAATATTGAGTCCCTTGAAGTTGTGTTCATGAATGCCACTAAATCCTCCAAGTAAGTTGCATTGAAAGGCACAAGTTCTTGAAGTAAATAAAGTTAAAATGGAATTCTTTAGTGTTGATTAAAGCTCCAAAGAAGTCATGTACCAGTATTTATAGATGCCACATAATGCTTTAAATGATGCAATCGGAATATCCTCTGCCTTTCCATCACATACTGGAAAAAAACTTGGATGTAAATAATGACTATTTTGAACAGCCATCAGGCCCATGGTTGTTATTACATTATAAGAACTTCGATGACTAGATGATGTGTCATCACTAACAGCAATGTAAACAATAGTTTCAGGCTATTAAAACTGAATGATTTCTTAAATATTTTCATTACAAAGTTGCAGAAATAACATTAAAATTTAAAGTGCAGGTATTTCATTGATTGCTGAAACTACGTCGAGTGTTATTTTCAACACCTATTGTTTTATAAGAAAATGTTCTTCTCACATCTAGACAGATGTTCGTCCACCAAAAACTTACAGTCTCTTTCAGGGAGTCGAAGTTATTTGACTCGCATCAGAAAGAGACTAGGATATTCCAAAATGTAACTGATGTTAAAGAATTTGTACATATCCTATCAATATGCTATTTATGAATACTTAAATCTGCAAAAGTAGATAATAAAGTCACAGCTTAGATAGTGATAAATATGACCATTGATAACTGGTCATGGACTTTTACGCCCCGCTCCTGCAGCGGGTCAATCTTGATTTGGTCCTGTCTATTCCTCTGTCTGTATGACCATTTGTCCTGAGAGACTTCTTAGCAAGATTGCACAAAAACCACCTAACTTACGCAAATGATATGTGGCTAGTATATTTGTGTGCATGTGTAGATAACCTGATTAGATTTTCAGACTGTAACAGCAGGTTTTCCACTTTTTCACATTTTTGAACTCTTTGACAAAAAACTTTGTTTACAAAGTTCAGCGGAAACTACTTGAAATAATAATAATAATAATAATAATAATAATAATTTTTTTTTCATAATGAGGGTGAATCACTTAGAATAAAAATGTAAATACTCAACTACTTTCTAACAATCTACACGCATGTGTCTTACTAACAAAACATGTAGAAAAAGAAAGTTCACACTGCTGAACAAAGTAACAGTAAGGTATTTTGTCTTTCATGTTTAACACACTGAGAAAAAAAGAAACAACTGGATGAATTAAATGTGGTATGTGTATTTATATGCATATGTTGGTGACCAGACTAGATTTTCAGGCTATTACAACAATTTGTCAATTTCTTTGACATTTTTTTTAAATTTTGTGAACTTGGAGGAGTTTTTAGACACAAACCTTGTTATCACAAATGAAAAAAAAAATAAAAAATACTTGAGATAGAAAAAAGGAAATTTGATAGTCATATTTGTATTCATCTGCAGATAACCTAAGGAGATTTTTCAGGTAATTTCAGCATTTTTTCAATTTGTAGTTTTTTTTTGCTTTAAACATTTTTGACAAAAAGCATTGTTAGCATGATTAATCAAAAACCACTTAGGTTGACTAATGAAATATGGTATGCATGTTTGTGTTCATTTGTGGATTGCCTGATTAGATTTTCATGAAATTATAGCAATTTTTCACATTTTTCTAAACTTCTGAATATTTTTTACTTTGACTTTTTGGTCTTTAGTTTGGACATACATTTTTTTACAAACATAAATCTGCCATATATACACAGTTATAAGTTAAGTCCAACATTAAGACAAGGACCCTGATCTGCCATCGCATAAAGTGCCAGCAGATCATGATCTATGTCATTTGTTCTACTGATTACTCCTAATAAACTGCATATACCCAGATCTGTGGGTGCATCTGTACAGTTTGCACTTGGACTCAACTTACAAGCAAGAATTTACAGTAGTTTCAGTATATATAATTATATACATCACAAATTTTGCTTCCACTTAAGAACATGAACTTTAGGAATTTAAATTAATTTGGTATGAATCATAACTTATAAAAGACCTACTATCGGATGTCAAGACTGATTTTTGTCTTTTTCCATCAAAGTTTGGTTGAGTTATGACCCCAGATTGACAGAGAAATTTGACTTTACATCATAAATTAAGTTTTCACCTAAAGACCTTTAAACAACTTCTTCACTTGAACCTAATTTGGTAAGGGCTTAACTATAAGATCAAGCCTTAGGTCAAGTTAAATTTTAACATTTTCCAACAGAATTTAGCTGAGTTTGACCTTGAAGTTTGCCCTTGCATCATAAATTTTCCACACAAAACCTTCTCAAGAACTTCATGAATTGAAACAAATTTTTTTACAGCCACCAATGTAAAGAAAACATCCGGTTAGATTTGATTGTTATCTATTTGTGTCAAAATTTGATTCAGTTATGGCTCCAATTTAGCATAGAAGTTTGCCCTTCCATAATGACATTCATTTCCATTCAGTAATTTTTTAAGTACTGCATAAAATTGAAATAAAAATGACTAGTTTGTTCAGTTGTCATCTTTTTCTATCAAAGTTTAATTGAGTTTATTTGATGAAGACATTTGCCTTTGCATCTTGAACCATGGTTTCTTTAATTGTAACTTTTTGGCAGGAGCCTCTATGCCATCTGGACATATTCTAGTATTTGTTGGAGAATAACTTATTTCAGCCAAGGGCAAATAATAGAGTGATATTTTATGTCATTTTAAAATTGATAAAAAAAAATATTTAAAGTACTATAGCTGTTATTCTATGGTAATTCTACTTTTAGCAAATGAAAATTTACTGGGACTTTTTGAGGGAAAACAAAATGGTAGAAACATACCGTATATATTCGCTTATAAGTCGACGTTTTTTTACTTAAAATTCGATTCATGCAGAGTAGGGGTCGTCTTATAAGCGCAACATTAAAAAAATATATAAATCTTGGGGTAATGTCGGAAACTCTAGATGTTTGCAGTATATAAAAATGCTGTCAATTCATATATTTTTACGTTTTCATGCTACTATTCCTATGCAGTAATTCATATATGGTATGCACTGTGTTTATCCATTTCATGACAGTATTCATTACACAATACATGTATCTACAGTTATTTGGATTTTAATAATTTGAAAATATTACCGGTAAATTAAATACTACCTACCGCAAAATGAAGTGTCCGTCAATGTTTACCGTGGGTGTTTACTAGTAAGTATATTGCCTCCATTTTTGTGCCAGTACGAACAACCTGTATTTGTATTAATATTTGTGTTTTGCTGTATAAAGACTGTCCCTAATGCAATAAAAGTTTTGATTTAATTTGTATTTTCCTTTTCCACAAGTCAGATTTAATTCCCAAGTGATATTTCCCAAGTTATCTGCCAGTGCAAGTGGGCCGATAAGCCTTTGGCTTGTAAAGGGACTCACTTTGTTTTCAAGTTGACAATCCTTTTGATCGAGCAGCGAATCTATACTTGTTCAGTGCCAAGTAGAGTTCTACAACTTCCTGTGCATATACTTTGACCTTAATCCCTTTGCTTCTAAAGGCACCACACTCTTTGTTTTCCCACATGACAACCCTTTGATCAAGCCACAAGTTTGATACTTGTTCAGTGCCAAGAAACAGAGGGTGGTTATTGGAACTCCCTGTGATCTTGCCCCACAATTGACATGTGTCCAGTTGCAGCCTTTAATAGATTTCTGACTTTATGATCAAAGTGTTACTCACAGAGCCCAAGCTCAGTCTCTGCATAAGCACCCGCATATGACAGTAAAGCCGAGGAATCGGAGTCGGACAAGATTTATGATGACTAGACGACGACGATTTACAATGACTAGACGACGATGTAGGATTTCAGAACTTTATCAGACAACGCGGATTAATTCTTGGACTTTGTACCAGATGACATTAGATAGTGACATTTATTGGATACTGTGAATCACAAAAAAGTGGATTTAACTTCCATTGTTTATTTGTACGACGTGTGGAATTAACATATTACAGAATATTGTGAATCGGATCATTCTGAACTTCTATTTTTATACCGGTATGCGACCTATAATTGAATTCGTGGATTTATCATAGAAATGGATTTAAAATGTCAAGCATTATGGATTTCAATGGACTTTATTACACAAAGATGGACAAATTGTAAGATGTCAATTTATTTGTGGCATATTTCACTCAATAATATAATTGTATTTTACACTGGTTTTGTCTTTATTTTTCTTATCTATCTATCCAGTTTGGCTTGTTTATATTTCCAAAGTGCATTTCTGACTCACTAAGAAGTCACCCCTTCAGATGGATCTGACTTGCAAAATACACCCCGACTTATAGGAGGGTCAAAGAGAAATTCACTTTTTGCAGCCCTAAAAAGGGTGGGGGGGGCGACTTATAGTCGAGTTGACTTATAATTGAGTATATACGGTACTTCGTTTTGCAGGATGAGGTTGTTTCTCATCAAGAGTTGGCCTGTCATGAATGGGCCTTGTATATCTGTATGCTGACAACACTGTGATTTCATTTAATTTGATTATTCATATTTCTTCTGTGCAGTATATATAAGAAATATAAGATGATTCATGAACGAAAAACTTATGTTCAGCAGAATATGGTAACTTTCATGTGAATTGTATTATGAGGATGCAGGCAAGATATCTGGAATGTGGACATATCAGTGTACAGACTTTAGGAATATTGTAATATTGTACCTAGGTTTCATTAGAATACAGCAGCTAATTCAGAACTTAATTATATAACTTTAAAAAACTTAAACACCAGACCTCAACATTGTTGACACTGTTGCTTCTGCTGCCACTGCTGTCACAGCCATCACTGCTGCTTTCATCTTGATTGCCCCCAGAAAAGTGATAATCCACATTTGACCATTTACAGTGATCACCCACATCTTACCATTCACAGTGATAACCCACATCTCACCATTCACTGTGATATCTCACATTTCACCATTCACAGTGATAACCCATATCTCAACATTCACAACCAGGACAATAAATTATACAATTTCATAGGTTGCAGTTCATCTATTTACAGAAAGGTATAGCAGTATAGGCAGATAGATTTTGGTTTGGTGCTTTAGGGCACAGCAACACATGTAGGTTATTTTGTGCTGAGGCAATTGGAATAAAGTGCCTTGCCCAAGGACATACCACGGAAGCTGACCCACAGTTTGTCTGATGGTAGAATTTGAACTCGCACCACTTCGGTCGTGACCACTGAGCCACTGCAGCTCTGTAGAAAGATAGATAAGTATGAACTTTCTTTTTCAGATTGATAGCATTACAGCATCAGCTGAGTGTAGAACTGGATAAGTTTATGTCCATCATACGTGCCTCACTTCGACATTTCCGCCAAAATCTTGATGAGACCCTGCAGATGCTGAGAGAGTCCAATGCCAGATTCATCAAATCATTCAAGTAAGTGATAGCATTCTGAAAATGTATGCCTAAAGGAAGCTACACTTTCATGTCCCACATAATCTACAGGAGGAATATGTCCTATGCAACCACCCTGTAAAGTGTATCTGGCTTTAAATATAATGAGAGTTATTTCCCTTACTTTTGGCAAATTAATTCTAGTGTTAAAGATGATCAGAGTAATAGAAAGGAAGGAAATATGAGAATATTCACAAAAAAGGGTCAGGAATAAGAAAAAGGGAGGTATTGTATATACTCACTCATAAGTCAAGTCCTACTGCAAACTGCACAGACCCAGATCTGCTTTTGCAAAATGCACCAGCAGATCTAGATCGGTGCAGTTTGTTATGAGTAATCAGTAGAATAAACAACATAGACCCTGATCTGCTGGCACATTATGCAATCACAGATCAGAATCTATGTTGTTTGCAGTTGGACTCTACTTATAAATGTGTATATACAGTAGTTATTAAAAATTAGAAGGTTTTTAAGACCATAGAAGATGAAATAACTGCAATGATTAACATGAAGATAATCTTACTAATTGTGTGTTATATGCATTATCGTAGGCTATACTTTTATAGACTTTACACTAATTTCATGCAGAGAATATAAGGTCCCTATGGAATTTAACACAATGGACATCTTTGACAGTACAACCATGTTAAAATAGTTTATAAATATACATCTTGATAGAGCATTATTCTTTTGTGATCAGGAAGGTTTTGGCTGGTTTGACATGTGTTTTTTTGTGACATAAACTGTGCTACAAAACAGAAGGTTCTTGTGCTGTGTTAGTACGGTTTTTGTTTTACTTATGCTTCCTAATCTGGAGTGTTTTTTTTAGCTCACATGGTCATAAGGCCAAGTGAGCTCATGGTATGGTCCTTCATCCTTCATGTGTTGTGTATTCATGCATCACTCATCAGCACTTTCATCTTCTTCTTCACAACTGCTCAACAGAATTCAACCAAATTTCAAAGTGGAATCCTGGTGTCAGTCTCTCTCAAGTTTGTACAAATAATGCTGATCCACCATCAAATATGGCCACCATTACTAAAAATAGAAAAAAATTAAAATGACTTCTCTCAAAAATGGCTATTGTTTAGCTCACCTGGCCATAAGCCCAAGTGAGCTTATGATATGGCTGAGTGTCCATCATGTGTTGTCCATCAACATTTGCTAGTTTAAACTTCTCAAAAACCACTAGACAGATTTCAACCAAACTATGAGAGTGGGAATTTTGACATAAAGAGCTTTCAAGTTTGTGTGGATGATGCTTCTGCCAATAAATAATAATGCTGCCATTACTAAAAATAGAGAAACCTTTAAATGACTTCTTAAGAATTTCGCGAACAGAATTTGACCAAATTTATAGAACGTATCTTGGCATCAAGGGCATTCAGATTTGTACAAAAGATGCCAATCTGCCATCAAACATAGTTACTGTTACTTTAAAAAAAAAAACAACATTAAAATGACTTCTTCTCAAAAGTGCTTGCAACAGAATTTGACCATATTTGACAGAAAGCATCTTGGCATAAAGGACTTTCTGAAAATTTGTACAAATGATGTCAGTCCACTATAAAATATGGTTGCCATTAAAAAAAATAGAAAAACCTTTAAACTACTTGTTCTAAAATAAATTTAGACCAAATTTGATAGAAAGTATCCTGGCATCAAGTACATTCAGATTTGTACCAATGATGCTGATTTGCCATCTAATATGGCTACTATTGCTGGAAATAGAAAGCATTAAAATAATTTCTTCTCAAGAAGCACAGGGAAAAATTTGACAGAAAGCACTATGGCATGAAGGGCTTTGAAGTTTGTACAGCCAATCTGACATCAAATATGGCCAGTTTACTAAAAACAGAAGAACATTTAGCCAACTTTGTTTCGAAACTGCACAATGGAATTTGACCAACTTTGACAGAAAGCAACATGGCATAAAAGCTTTTCAATATTGGAGAAATCATGCTGATAATGTCAATAAATGTGGATGAAGATACCTACAGATAGAGAAACCTTGAAACATTGTTTTCATAACATATGGAATTAACAGAATTGGAAGAATTTCTACAGAAAGCATCTTATTGATCCAGATTTTTTTGCTCTTGCATTTGCCTATTAGGCCTATTAGAAAGATGTCAGTTGAGCAATCTCAGGCCCACTTGGGCCTCTTGTTTGGTAGCTGTTGTTGAAATTACTAATTAGGGTTACTGGTTATGTAAGAACAGTTGGGAATGACTTTAAAACCTTGGGTTATAAATCTTCTGTCATGCTCTGGCAAATGTTTTCACACAGCAAACCTCATGATCTCTGTATACTAGTACAGTAAAAGTCTTTGTATCTGCACCCAGAATATCTAAACTGCTCTCTGATAGAACTAAACCCAGGTTTCCCTATTTTTTTCTCAATATGGTCTGTAATAAATGCATATCATATATTTGACATTAAGGGGTGTCCTTGTCTTGTTTTGATAAAGGGACTTCTTTTGTATTGAATGTCATGCTGAGCACATTGGATTTTTCCTGCAAATCATGGAATTCACTTGGCATATGTGGATTTGCAAAGGAAGTGTCATTGTTGCAAATTTCTCAATATCTGTAAATAAAATTACAGAAGTGGATACAGGGGGTTAAATACTGAGAGAGGGTGGTTTGTTTTACAGAATAAGGGCTAGTTTCTCGGTTTTTAATAACAGTTTGTACTAATTTCTATGGACATGGAGGGGAGGGTTGTACTGACACCTCCCACTGCCACTCCCTCCTCCAAATCTGCCACTGAGTTCATATTCCAAATAATGCTACCCAGTTTTTGTAAATTGATTTAATATTTTCTTCCCCATATTGTAGACACTTTTCAGTTGTAGTATTTCAGAAAATAAACGATTCTTTGTATAACAATAGATTTGACCATATTAGAAATATCAGTGAAAAACAAGCCACACTGTAATGTATTCAAAGCCACATCTTTCACTCTTTGTTACACAGAGTCTCTCCTTATGGTTTTAAATTTCCAGATTCTTCTTGTAATGTCTGCTCCCTTTCTGGATTGTAATGGCAGTGAGTATGAAAATGTGAGTTTTTGATTTTGTCTATTATTTAGGTTGTTTTCGGATGGAGGTAACTTCTGCCCAGAGGAGATTGATGATTACAAGAAAAAGCTGGAAAAGATGTCACAGAAAATTGATGCTGCAGAGGGCTCCATTATGTCTGATTTGGAGGGAATGGAATCCAAACGTCTGGACCAGGCAACAAAAGTGGCCATAGAGTTTGAGGACAAGTACGTTTAGCAAAGCTGAGGACATCTTGGCACTTAATGCCAATCATTGACTTTTTTATTTGAATTTTGGGCATTATTGCTAGATCAGTGATGTTATAAATTTATAGTATTCTATTCCAAGATCGCTCAGATCTGGAGGTTTCCAGTTTGATAGAATAGTTAAAATAATATGTATCACAAAAGAACTTCAGTTTTTTTCTTTGACCATTTGTCAGTACATTCACAGTATAGAAACAGCATGATTTATTATTTGTCTGCACATTAGCAGTTAAATAAATTGGTAAGTCCAGCTTTATTTACTCCACCTGCCAAATGTTGTATTTGTATACCAGATATAGACTTAAGAGTCTTGCAAGGTAAATAGCTTAGTTCCCATGCCTCCTTATTTGGCGGTTAGCCAAGAAATGATTGGAAAATATAATCATAGTTTCTTGGTGGTAGATGTTATATTCACAAATCTGTCCTGTTGAAAACTTCCAGCACTGAGCAGTCTGGGAATTCTGTAAAATTTTATAAAATCATAAACCAAGTTAGCTCTAACATCAAACATCAATATCAGGAAGTTAAAGATCAGCATAATGCACTAAGGCATCCTCAGCTAAATTTATCATTTTGGGCAATTATGACTGCAATCTCCTGGCTGAATATGGGCTTGAATTAAGTATTGCCTTTTTTGTCAGAATTACGGATTGACCTCCAATTAGTCTGTGCAGGTAATTAGATTTGAAAGAATATCATCATCCTGTGTTTCCTTTTTTCCTTAAATGATCACAAACTTTGTTTCATATTTAAATCCCCCCTCCCATGTAGCAGCTCATAGGCTTCATGACTGATGCATTTGCCATAAAAGCAGACAGGAGATTATAATTAACAGGCTGCATGCTTTGCCATTTAATAAAATAGCTGACAGAAATTCCAGGCACCTGGTCCCATGTTAAGAAAGAACCTTTTTTTGATTCCATGCTTAAAATCAAAACTCAAATATTCATATTTTTATAACATATCTGCCATCTTTTATTAAAATAACATCCATGTTTCACAAACAGATAAAAAATTAATATTCCATACAAAAGTTTGATGGTCATATCAAAAAGAAATTCAGGTACCAATTTTGGGTTTCATATATTGTGTTTAGCTCAAAGAGCATATCCATTTTGTTCAAATGTTGCTGCTGTCCAAGTAGTCATCACAAGCTTCAGTTCTGCCTTACCTTTGTTTATTGTGTATCAGCCCTATTCGTTACCACCATCTTTACACCAAACCAAATCAAGCAACATAAGTTGACAATATATTTATTTCTTGTTAAAAAAAAATCAGTTCATATTAAAAATGTACTCGATACCCTTCAGTTTGATACCTTTTTTTAAACTCTTGCATTCAATGGTTTGACCAAGTTTAACAAGGTTATTAAAGTTTATTCGGCCTTCAATAAACAAGCTTATGGGAATATCACAGTTTTCATTGATTCTGCTTGTCCTTTTGTAGGAATATTTTTCTCTGTTAATTGACATTTTCTTGCTGTGGGCATTGCTTCCTTGATTTCATTAGTAAACCATTCTTTTTAGATTCAAGAATCATATGGTTGATCTGATTTTCATGGAGAAGATTGCTCGCTTGCTGACCAACACTCAGGTCAAGATCAAGGCTGAGGTTGCCAGTAGCAACTCCCAGGCTCAACAGCTGGCACAGCATCTTAGTGATCTGGATTGCAGGATAGATGCTTGTGAGAGGCCAAATCTGGATAAAGAGGTAGAAAAAGCTTAATTAGTTGTTTTTTTGTTATATAGATCTTAATAAAATCCCATGCATGATTTGCAAAAGAAATACTCACAAGAAGCTGAATTAAGAAGGTATTAAAAAGCAATTTTACTTTCTTCCAATATTTCATGCATCTGAATGACCTTGATCACATATAAGCTGAATATAAGCTGAATAGTCAACCCATGAACATATTGCAAGCTAATCATTCCAGCAGTAGGAATGTAATGCTATTCCAGATTATGATCAGTAAATCTAGTCCCATTTAATAGATTGTTTCTGATTTTCAGTGTCATGAAAGCAACCATCTATGAGTCATTATGCCATATATCTACAAATTTCTTTATCCTCATTTTTTTCTAATCCTTTCATTTCTTATCAAATCATCAATTGTTTGTTAACTTTACTGAATGCTCTTGTTATATTCAGGAGAAAAGGGATGTACATCAGGTGTGTATAATGTATTGGTGGATTTTCACCGGAACACAGAGACAGTGTTTACTACAATTATATGCTTGAAATGGGTTTTTCGTACCATCAGATTACAGTTACTGTAGCTTCTCATTTATCTGAATTCCATGGGGAATATAAATAATATTCACATCAGTGGGAGTTTGAATGAAGGAGTGTGGGTTTATTCCAAATCTGCAAGCTTTGGAGACATACTTGTGGTTGAAAAGAACCAATAATTCAAATGAAGTTCAGATAACTGAGGTTACAGTTACAACTTTTACAGTTACAATTACAACTTTTACAGTTACAATTATAGCTTTTTTGCACTCAGCATACTGTGAATTCATTTATTTTTGAGGGCATCAATTTTTGTTGCATAGCATAAAATTACATTATTGTTAGTACTTAATGTGACTTAATAGTTTAAAAATAAACACGTTAAAAGGAAAGAGAACATCTTAGCTCAAAGAACAGTGAAAGTTTTGTCAAAACTGTTGAGGATATTTTATAATATTAAGCATAAACATTTAAGGGGAGGAAACTTCTTCCAAAGATTTTAATATTCACAAGTTTTGATGATATCATACAAGATATGAAATATTTATAAAAGATTTTGAAATTTTCATTACTGCCATTTAAAGGAAGCTTTAAAGCAGTTTTCAAGTAAAAACATATAAAATGGTGCTACACATTGCATAATTATTTCAGTAGATTTTGTAACATAAGTAATAAGAAAGTTTAACTTAATGATTTAAATAAAGTTTTTAATTCTTTAGCTTCTGTGTATGATGCTATTGCATGATGATGTTCCTTGCACTGAAATGAATTTACTTTTCCCATTAAACAAAAATCTGGTTCTGTTCTTATGAAACTCTTCAACTTGAGTGGACACTAAAACTCTGTTTTTATAGTCAGTTATAGATATACATTGCTCCCTCGCCGTAAAGTGCCCCATTATAACATGGTCTCCAATATATCACGGGTATGGTCATGGATACCATTATATGGTTTAATTCTATTTTCTGCATGTAATGTGCCCCCATATATGGCAGTCTCATATATAACATCGTACCTTTCTAATTCTCCCCCTTTACAGCATTATCATGAGGAGCTATTGTACTGGAATTTGTGAACAAAGTAACAAACACACTAGAAATTTGAAAGTTGAAATTTATCAGGTTTAAGCATGTTGTTAGACATGGTCACTTATTTTATAAAACTTTAATTACTATGATTAAATTAGGTGAAACAATATTTGAATTTCAGTGTGCACTCAAGTTGGAGATTTTTGTGAGTATGGGGTCTGGAGCTTAAAATTAGTACAGCAGATCTTCATTTATTCTAACTCTCTGGGGACACCAGAAAATGTGCGGATGAATGTTTATTTGATTCAGCAAGTTTGGGTTATACCAAATCTGCACATTTGGGGGGTGTATAAGCTGTTCAGATTAAGCAATAATTCAGATGAATGGGACTTGAATAAAGTTCTATTGTTGTCTGTCATGTACAGTACTAGATCATAAATAGTTCCCACTTTACAAAATTCAGTAGTCATCTGTAGCAAATGATAATTTTTTTAATGTTTATCAACTGACTTATTTAAGCAAGGTTCAGATGCATTTACCTTTATCTGGTATCTGATTAAAAGTTTTATTTGGTATCTGATTAAAAGTTTTGATTAAAAGTTTTATTTGGTATCTGATTAAAAGTTTTATTTGGTATCTGATTAAAAGTTTTATTTTGGTATCTGATTAAAAGTATTAAAGAAATGGGACTATTCATTAGATACTTATTAAACCATTTGAAAGAAACAGTTAAAAATCTGAACCTAACAATTATTGGCCTCCATTATTAACACAAAGCTGTATACAATTCATCATTAGAAGGCAAAGTCTTTGTACACAAGGAAAAACAACTAAAAGTGTTGAATATTTTTACATATGATTTAATTAAATCCCACAAAAAAAACAATAATAATAATAATAATAAAAAATAATAATAATAATATTTTACTGATTTAGCTCATTTAATATATGGCCAATCATTGATGCAAGTTTTTCAAAAAAGTGTTAGTTACTATAAATGCCAATGGGATTTCGGGAAGCAAGAAAATATGGTCATGTACTGTATATGTGTATATTCTTCCCATCCTTTTTGCATATTGAGGAGCCATAGTGGTTCAGTGGTTAGCATGCCATATTTGCATGCCAAAGGTCACAGATTCGAATCTTGCCCAGATTAGCCTTGGTTAGCTGCAGTCATGTGCCTCTGGGGAAGGTACATTACTCCCATTGCTTCAGTGCTCTATAGCCTTTCAAGTGTTGCTGTGCCATTAAACACCAAGCAAACATAGAAACAAAGCTTTCTGCATGTGATATCAGCAGTGATATGTAATCAAACTTTTCAGTCATATGTGAAACATAGCTTACTCAGGGTTAGTAAGCTTACACTGGGTTGGTAAGATGATTTTTATTTGACAAAGTGAAAATTTGCTAAAAGATTAGTGAAAATTTGCTAAAATTCTGTAAAAATGGGGGATGAGTTGATTATCAAGCATTTTGTGATGGCAAAAATCTGGGTCTGTGCAGTTTGCAGTTGGACTCGACTTATAAACAAGTATATACAGTATATGTTGAAACAATTTCCTGGGAGATTTATGTAATTCAGATTTGTTCAAAATTACATAGTTAAGTTTCTGAGATAGAATCACAGGATGAACATATTCAATTTGGTGATTTGTGGCAACCTAGGTATGTGCAAGATATTTATTTCACAAGCATGCTTAGTTCAGTTTCAGTATGTTTTATGGTGTTTTATCATATTAAAAATAACATAAATAAATCTTTGTTTATTGCTGGGAAGGCAAAAGTTCCTTCAGCAGTGGAAAATATATGTTGGTTTACCGTATATATTCGCGTATAAGCTGATACCAACTGAAAACTGCATAGACTAATCAGTAGAACAAACAACATAGACCCTGATCTGCCAGCGCATTATGCAACGGCAGATCAGGGTCTATGTTGTTTGCATCTGGACCCGAATTATACGTAAGTGTACTTTGATAAATAGCAAGCTGAATTTTGGACTGTTATGGGGATACTTTGCCAAGAAATCAAGAAAAGTGCGATCTCAGAGCTAAACCTCACAAGCATAAAAAAATTGCATTTTGAATAAAAATCCATAATCATGGTCAGGCCGTTATCACCAATCCACGGTCATTGGAAATGTAATAGTTTAGCAAGATTTGCAGAATTGGACAACATTTCTAAATTTGGTAATTTCAGAGATGGATCGTTAAAATTTTACAACATTTCTAAATTTTTCAATTTCAGAGATGGATTTTTTAAAAAATTTTACAACATTTCTAAATTTTGTAATTTTAGAGATGGATCTTCTAAATTTTACAATCTCCTGTTTTGTACTGGTTGAAAAGCATTGAATTTGCAACATGTTGGAACCTTCATTTTTATATATTGTTGATGATGATGACAATGATGATGATGATGATGATGATGATGATTTAATTTTTTCAGCAAATTACATCTGTCCAGCTGAATCTGACCCTTCAAGCCATATTTGAGGCCTTCCACAACCGTAGCAAATATTTAGATTGTCTCAAACAGCCAATTGCCCTATCAACAGCACCCTCTTCACTGACAAACCCAATTCTGGGTAAGTATGTTTTTTGTTTGCCTTGTAAAGTTACGTTGATGAATCATCCCTTCTGTTAGATTGTTTGTAAGGACCATGTTCATCTGTATACAGGCAGGTTTGTTGTACTGCAGCTTGGTATTTATTTTTTACAGACACATGCATACACAGACACATACATGCATACACAGACACACACAAATAGAGTGGGCGAGAGATTTGATTGAACACGTGGCATCAGAGTCGGAGGTGGAAAGCGAGTGCTTTAACTGCTATACTACTCAGTTTCCATTATCGTTCCAATCATTTCTAACTCTTCTGGCGATGTTTACAATTAACAAGTTTCACACGGAAATAGTGATGTGATGATTAATCAAAATAGTTGAAGATTGGTTTGAAAATTAAATGACCAAATGTTCAATTATGATTTTCCATAATTGAATATGAACAGTTATTGTCTTGGGAATATTATTGGATTTTTATGAAACTGTGTCCTTGTATATATCATGACTAGATGGTGCATTGCACACTATAGCCATGCCTCCTGCATCAAGGTCAAGATCAGAAAGCGAATATATAATTCTGTGACATGTATCCTTGTCCGGAGAAGTACTTTTGGAAACATGAAAATATTATTATGAAACTTTAGCCAATTATAGATTACATATAGCTGTGTGTCATGTACCATAGCCACACCTCCCACCTGAAAGTGAAGGTCACAGAAAGGAAAAATGTAACTTTGTACCCTTGTTCTAAGTAAACTTTTGAACCACTAAAAGTATTTTAATGAAACTTTAACCACTTATATATCATGACTAGACAGTGTGTCACATACCATAGCAATGCCCCATGCCTTAAGGTTAAGGTCATGGCAAGGGGAGATATCAATCAATGACCTTGATTTATGTACAATTGAAGCTTTTGAACCAGTGAAGATATTTTAATTAAACTTTAGCCTGTTATATATCATGACTTGACAGTTTCTCATGTATTCTGTCATACCTCCTGCCCTTAAGGTCAAGGTCACAACAAGGGATATTCTAAGTCAGCGGCCTGTTTTCTTTTCCAGACTTTTACTTTTTAACCTCTACCGATACTTTGATGAAACTTTACCCAGGTCCCCACCTTATTATACTATGGTTAAGTCCAGAGCTCATAGGTCAAGGTCATTAGTAGAGAAAAGGTCATGAGATATGCATATCCTGTGCTGTTTGCAGTACTAATGTTTTTTTTCTGTTCCACTTTTTGGGATGAAATCTTCCATGAAGAGTAAAATATGTGAATAACAGCTTTCAGTTAATGTAACTTTTTTCATTATTTAGTACAATTCAAGCACCAACAGCATGGCAGATGACAAATGTGCTGGTAGACTGTTTGACTTAACAGGATACAAGGAAATTAACCATTACCAAAGTATGCAAAAATGACATTGTCCATGAAAAAATATTGAAAATATCTTTATCCAATTAAAATGGATGGTTAATCTGTTATGATGAACCAATCATTGATCTTTAAATTTCAACCAGTTCCCAACATTGTATGGTAAGCAATTATGTTTCTTTACACAGGTGGTGCTAGAGTAGGTTTTGTGTCTGACGCTACTCCCACTCCTGTCAGCAAGGCAGGTAAACAACCAATAGAGGATCCATCAGTAGGTGTCATAAAAAACATCCTGAAGTAAGTAACTTACTTTCTTAAATTAATAATTAAAATTTAGTTATTTTATGTCAATGGTGCAAAAAAAATATATTGTACCAACTTATACTAAAGTGAATGTCAACATGGTCATGTAGGTGCATTTATTGATCTTGAATAAAATATTAATTGTTGTTTTAAAATTTAATACTCGTATAGTTTTACCACAGTATGCTCATACCTGATTATTGAGTTATCTGCATATTAGTTGTCATCACAAAAATTCCAGCCAAATATTAGTGAATGCTAGGGACTTTTACAATGGTGGAAGGGTACTAAACTGGGACAAGAAAAGAGGATGTTGTGTCTAATTATTACCAGTGTAGGGTAGTAAAAATGTCTTCCAATATGCAGAGCTTTCATTGTGACACCATAGTGCACAACATTCAATCCGGTTTACACTGGATCACACCTCTTGGTTGGCCTCATCTAAAAATAACCACATACTTTAATGGTGATTGTCTTGCATGCATTTCCTGGGATGGTTATATAATGATCTTGCAAGGAAATCTGATTAACAAGCAAGCAAAATAAACTGAATAATCACCATTTAAAGGTATGTGTAATCAAATTCTCAAAAATGACAGTTATTGCTGAAATAATCAGTACAACACACCTACATAAACTGTGTGACGAGTCCTTTTTTATGCTATTGATGACAAAAATGTTGGCACAAGATGTTTTTGAAGTAGAGAAACCAGAGAGCATAGATGAAACCACTGATATGGGATGATGCATTCATTTAATTTATTTTTGTATTGTATTGCTTCCATTGGAGTGAAATTTGATCCAGAAAGCTTTTAACTTTATCTTATCATCTGCACCTCCACATACATACTGAATTTCAATGCTATTGAGAGACCATTGAGATGGATGTATGAATTGGAAAGCACAACACTCTGGACAAGTAATATTTTCTGTTCAACAAGTGCCTGGTGATGAGAGTTTAATTGTGGACATGTCCAATTGTTCAAACACAAAACTTCTAATTTTATTTGCTATATTTATGTACCGCCATTTTTCTGGTACCATCATCTTCCAGACCAGCATTTTTCCTCTTAACCATGTTATTATTAACGCTCAGTCTAGAATTGATTCTTAGTATGTGCCAATACAGGGTATTGAAATGTGATGATATTATCCAGGTTGGAATAAAATGTTTCACCAGAGGAAAGATAGTTATAATTATATTATAACGTCAGTTAATAATTATTAATGTGTGTTAGGTGGCCAGTTTTCTGTTAAACTGCAGGAGGATATAGTACACCAGATCTGTAATAAGTTGTTTTTTTCCAAGTAGCAAGAGACTTGATCCAAAAAATCTCATTGCATTGTCTCCTGTATATTTTTGTATCTGAGCAGTTTTTTAGTTTTCTGAGGAGTGCAAAGTCCAGAGGGGATGATCATGATCATGATATTGGCATATGCAAACATTGGAGGAAGTCAGAATTTTTGAGAATGTCCTTGAATTCGAGAATGTTGTAATTTTTGATGACAATGGAACTTAGTTTGGGGTTATTTGGGTACCCTGTGGACAAAAACAACTTCTAGTTTTAGAAAAAATAACATCATGCGCTTTGATTTCCTCTCATCAGTAGCCATAAACTTAATATTTTACTGCTCTAAAGTAATTTCAATTAATGAAGAAGCCTTTCTTTTGTAAAATGTTGTGCATATGAATAAGTTCTGAGTGCAGTTTCAAAATGTCCAGGCATTTTCCTTCAGCCATGTATTGCTCTAGTGAGTGCCATTTTGTGATGACCAAATAACTTGGAAGTCGTAAAAAAATTTGTTCTAATTTTGTAAATGTAAGTGAGCTGTATATTGTACAAGAGTAGTACTTGCAGTATTATTTTGGAGTGGGACTTCTGGAAATAATCTGGGACTTCAGAGATATTTGACAATGAATTTCACTTTCAGAAATTAAAGGTAGAAAAGATGCAATAAGATTTACAATATTTACTTACATGCTTTGCACATGTGAATACTCAGTTGTATTTTTTTGTGTGGCTTATTTTCATCTGGTTGTATATTCCCCTAGAATGAACAGATACGAAACTAGTTTTGATTCGAATGATATTTCTTTTAATTATTTAAATAATTAACAAAATGAGGTATCTGTTTCAATTAATTGATTCCTGTTTTCAGTGTTGCAATTTTAAATAATCCCTTTGTGCACCAGAAGTGACATTGGAATGTTACATCATAAGGAACATTACAATTCGTGACACGTGCAGGCCTCAAAAGAGCTATCCATTGTGAAAGATAAATACCTCTTTTTCTCCATGTGTTGTATAGGGAGTCAAAATGGGTTCATGTTGAAATCAGTCCTAAAAAAGAAAAATGAATATATAATAAATAAATTACAACATTTGAATAGGAAACTATTAACTCATTTTTTTTCTCAGAGCGATACTGCACTCTTAACATCATGCAGTATCACTCAGAAATTTTGTTCTTATTTTCCGTACAAAAGTAGTAACCTATATAAATACATTGCATTCTGAAAGCACAGTGATATCTAACTATAATGTTCATGGAATCCATAAAAGTGAACCATGTTTTAAGCGAGGTCGCCTTAGACTTTGGTGTATTGTACATAGTGTTATTATTACATATTGTAATGGGATCCATGACCATACCAGCCTTATAAAAGAGATAGTGTTATAATGAGTTGGCTTATACTGGGGGTACATTATACACTGTGTTACTATTACACCATGTAATGGAATCCATGACAATACCAGTATTATAAAAGAGACAGTGTTATACTGAGTCACCTTATAATGGGGTAAATTATACACATTGTTATTATTATATGATGTAATGGAATCCATGACCATACCAGCCTTATAAAAGAGACAGTGTTATACTGAGTCACCTTATACTGGGGTACATTATACACAGTGTTACTATTACATGATGTAATGGAATCCATGACCATACCAGCCTTATAAAAGAGACAATGTTATACTGGGTCACCTTATACTAAGGCACATTACACAGTGTTAATGTTACAAAATGTAATGGAATCTATGACCATACCAGCCTTATACAAGATACTGTGTTATACTGAGTCACCTTATACTGGGTTACATTACACAGTGTTACTATTACATCATGTAATGAAATCCCTGACTATACCAGCCTTATAAAAGAGACGGTGTTATACTGATTCACCCTATACTGGGTATGCAGTACACACAGTGATTGAAGCCTGATAAAATATACTGTGTTAAACTGAGTTAGCTTATACTGGGGGTGCATTATACATAGTGTTACTATTACTTAATGTAATGGGATCCATGACCATACCAGCGTTATAAAAGAGACAGTGTTATACTGAGTCACCTTATACTGGGTATGCAGTACACACAGTGATAGCTGCCTTCTAAAAGATACTGTGTTAAACTGAGTTAGCTTATACTGGGGGTGCATTACAAACTGTTTCTATTACATCATGTAATGAACTTCACACAGTGTTACTATTACATAATGTAATGGGATCCCTGACCATAGCTACCTTATAAAAGAGACAGTGTTATACTGAAACATCTTATACTGGGGCACATTACACAGTGTTACTATTACATCATGTAATGAGATCCATGACCATAGCTGCCTTATAAAAGAGACAGTGTTATACTGAGTCACATTATACTGGGTATGCATTACACACAGTGTTACTATTACATGTAATGGGATCCATGACCATAGCTGCCTTATAAAAGAGACAGTGTTATACTGAGTCACCTTATACTGGGTATGCATTACACACAGTGTTACTATTACATCATGTAATGGGATCCATGACCATAGCTGCCTTATAAAAGAGACAGTGTTATACTGAGTCACCTGATATTCTGTACCACTGTATACAGGTTTTTTTCCTTATTCATGACAATGCCTTCATCTGACTGGTGTTCCAATATTTTGAAGTGTATCATATCTAATTTAAGGAGAATATTAAAATATTTAGTGAAACCAAATACATTCTCATATTTACCTTATATCATGTGAAATTAATAACCAGGGGTCCATTTCTTCCACAAATAAAAAAGCAGCATGAGTTGGTTGATGCTTTCATCTAATTTATTTAGCATGCATGACATAAATGAGGGTTGATATTTGGTGGTTGAAGCTGAAAAATTGTCTTGAAATAAAAAATAATGCATATATTAAATCATAGGTTCTGTCATAGCCATTATTATAATTCATGATAAAAACATATACATACATAGTAAACCTCAATAATGTTGATGAATTTCATATACTATATCTGATGGTCTATACTTGTATATTCAAAATGCAGTGTAATAGAGAATTTCCATGTAATCAACATTTTAAGTTTTCTTAATTAAATAGGTACAAAACTATGCATAATAACTGAAGTTACACATTTTTTGAGGATTTTACCATCTTTTTTTTATATCTTGGCCATTTTGGTGGAGTGTATTATGGTATGACCCTATCTGTCTGTCTGTCCATTAAATTTTCCTATTCTGCACGATAATTTCAGTTCTACTGCAAGTACCTCCACCAAACATTGTGGACACCTTGCACTTGGGGTAAGGAAGAACACAATAAAAACTGGAGTCCAAAGGTCAAAGGTCAAGGTCACTGACTAAAAGAAGAAATATGGTTTCTGAACAATACTATTAGTTCTGCATCACAGATCTGGACTAACTTTTATGGATTGTTTGTACTTGGGGTAAGGAAGAAGCTATTGATTTGGGGGTCAAAAAGTCAAAGGACAAGGTCACTGTGACCAAAAGAATAAAAGTTGTTTCTGTACAATAACATTAGTTTTACATCACATACCTGGACCAACCAATGTACCTTGACCAGAGTTTGTGGATGACTTGCATGTTGAGTAAGAAAGAAGTCAACTAATTTGGGGGTGAAAAGGTCAAAGGTCAAGGTTGCTGTGACTGAAAGAAGAAAATGTTTTTTGCATACTAAACACGTATCTTAACTAATGTTTGTGGAGGACTTGCATTAAGATATGGAAGAGGCCTGTAAATTTTTTGGTCAAAAGGTTAAAGGTCAGGGTCATTGTAGCTCAAGGAAAAAATGGGTTTTGCAGAATAAGTTTTGTTTTTGTGACGCTCTATGGTTTCGTATTTTGCATAGGGTTAGATTTTTACAGAAAAAGAATTTCCCAGGTTTTCCTCACTGGTTATCCTGGCTATTTAAAAAGACTATATTGTAGGTATTATTAAAAGAACTTTTAATTCTCTTTATTTTGGTGTATGATTGATGGGTGCAATTTGGGTTATAGAGCATTCAGCTTGGCCTTACTTACTTATTTTAATAACTGCTAAAAATAGTGCACTTTTGACTAATTAAGACTGATTTTTTTAGCACATGGGAGCAGCCATTTTTGTCAGCTGTGTGCTTACATATACAATTTCCACAAGTACAGTATGTACAGAAATTTCAGCCACAGTACATGAAAATAGCATAGAGGTATGCCAACATTCTCTTCATTGTGCATGTTGCAGATTCAAACAACTTCACTTTACACCTGTCACTGTCACGGAAGTACATAATATCTGTAGAGTGCCTCCTTTAGTGTAAGTCTGCTGATCAAACTTTGTGGATATATTGCACTTAGGGCAATAAAGAAACCTATGTATTCTGGGGTCTAAAGGTCAAAGGTCATAGTCATGGTGAGTCAACTAAGAAAATAATGGTTTCTGCACTTAACTTTGGTTCAAGACTGCATACCTTGAGCAAAGGTCAAGGTCATCAAGACCCAGTGATCAATAATCTCCAGAATCAACCATACCCTATCAGTGTCTACATATAGGACTATTAAACATGGGGCGGGTGTATAATGTGCCATTCAGGGTACTCTGGTTTTTTGGTGGATTTTTTTTTTTTTTTGTTGCTTTATTTTTATTCTACGTGTTATTTTTTTGGGATACCTAAACTTACTCAGCATTGTATAACCAGGACTGTGCTGATGTGTTGTAAATCCTCTGCATATATACTTATTTATGGTGCTAAATTTGATGCAGTTATCTTGGTACATTTTTTTACTGAAATTGCATGGCTGATTAGGCACTTGTATTCAGTGATCCCTCTCTTCATTACTGTCAGCTGTCAAAAGATTGCAGGAGTAGGGATATATGTATTCTACAAACACAATATGTATGTGAACATTGCCAATTACTTCACTAGTTTTTGAGGAGTAGTAAAATGTGGTAGCATTTGTTGAACTAATAGAAAGAGTGCATACAAGCATTTATTGAACTAATAGGAGTGCATAAGAGCATTTGCTGAATAATAGAAGGAGTGCATAAGAGCATTTGTTGAAATAATAGGAGTGCATAAAAGCATTTGTTGAACTAATAGAAGGAGTGCATAAGAGCATTTGTTGAATTAATAGGAGTGCATAAGAGCATTTGTTGAACTAATAGAAGGAGCACATAAGAGCATTTGTTGAACTAATAGGAGTGCATAAAAGCATTTGTTGAATTAATAGGAGTGCATAAGAGTATTTGTTGAACTAATAGGAGTGCATAAGAGCATTTGTTGAACTAATAGAAGGAGCGCATAAGAGTATTTGTTGAACTAATAGGAGCATTTGTTGAACTAATAGGAGTGCATAAGAGTATTTGTTGAATTAATAGGAGTGCATAAGAGCATTTGTTGAACCAAAGAAGGAGTGCATAAGAGCATTTGTTGAACTAATAGGAATGCATATGAGTATTTGTTGTACTAATAGGAGTGCATAAGAGTATTTGTTGAATTAATAGGAGTGCATAAGAGCATTTGTTGAACTAAAGAAGGAGTGCATAAGAGCATTTGTTGAACTAATAGGAGTGCATAAGAGCATTTGTTGAACTAATAGGAATGCATAAGAGTATTTGTTGAATTAATAGGAGTGCATAAGAGTATTTGTTGAATTAATAAAAGGAGCACATAAGAGCATTTGTTGAACTAATAGGAGTGCATAAGAGCATTTGTTGAATTAATAGAAGGAGGGCATAAGAGCATTTGTTGAATTAATAGGAGTGCATAAGAGCATTTGTTGAACTAATAGGAGTGCATAAGAGCATTTGTTGAATTAATAGAAGGAGGGCATACGAGCATTTGTTGAACTAATAGGAGTGCATAAGAGCATTTGTTGAACTAATAGAAGGAGTGTATAAGATCATTTGTTGAATTAAGCGAAGGAGCGCATAAGAGTATTTGTTGAACTAATAGTGCATAAGAGCATTTGTTGAACTAAAAGAAGGAGCGTATAAGAGCATTTGTTGAATTAATAGGAGTGCATAAGAGGATTTGTTGAATTAATAGAAGGAGCACATAAGAGCATTTGTTGAACTAATAGGAGTGCATAAGAGCATTTGTTGAATTAATAGGATTGCATAATAGCTTTTGTTGAACTAATAGAAGGAGTGTATAAGAGCATTTGTTGAACTACTAGGAGTGCATAAGAGCATTTGTTGAACTAATAAATCGAGTGTATAATAGCATTTGTTGAACTAATAGAATGAGTGTATAAGAGCATTTGTTGAACTAATAGAAGGAGTATATAAGAGCATTTGTTGAACTAATAGAAGGAGTATATAAGAGCATTTGTTGAACTAATGGAAGGAGTGTAAAAGAGCATTTGTTGAACTACCAGTAATAGAAGGAGTGCATAAAAGCATCAAATCTGAAGCTCAAATTCTTATATTTGTCTGACACAATGTGAAGTATTTCATGCTTTTCAGCAATGAAGCAAACCATATCTTGTAAGAATTTAAATATTAAAAGTATTTATTTTTGTTCATTGCTTAAAATTTCAGAATTTTATGTTGTTTTTTTAAGGATCTTACAGTTTGAATTTTTTTAGTTTCTTTGAGGATTATTTTCTTGTCAAAGTTTTTTTCTTTCTTGTCCTGAAAAGTATACAGCTTTTATAAGAAAAGTTATCTAAAGACTCTTCACTTTCTAAAAAAATACTTAAATATTATCAGATAAAATGAATTCTACTTCTTTTCTTAACTTTATTCTTAAAACTCATATTATAACCATGAAAAACCTCAACATATCATTACGTGTAAACATGCAACCACTCTTACTTAATGAAATATTATTGACATTGTGCATTTTGTACCCCCATATTTTGCCACTTTTCCAAATTAGGATCCAAGGAGAAAAACTTAAGCATGGCTAATTTTCATTACTCTTTGAAAAATTAAATCTTAATATGGATATTCAGAGAGAGTAAGAGAGGTTGGGTAAAGGATTGTTTTGAAGTGCATAACATTTTCTGTTCTCATATAAAAAAATGTACAATAAGTTTATATCTATAATTTAACATCACATATATTTCACCCAACATAATAAAAGTCCCAGTTATTTGAAAAAGCATTCAGATTTGTCAGAATATAAAATTTTGAGAAATAACAAAAGTTTGAATTAATTCAGTAATTATTTTTCCAAAATACATGTATGTGCTTCAATTTTGTCTTGATTTCATTATTACAAATTGTACCAAAATATATTGAGTTCATGAAGCACTAAAATGAACTTTTTCCTGCAGATCCCAGAAAAGTAAGCTTCGTTTTGGTGTGGATGCTGATTTGGATGGAGAATATCCAGCTCGTAAGTATCATGCAATAATATATCATATTTACCCATGAATTACACTCGCCTTATTGCAAACAGTATAGACCCTTCTGTCTTATGCATCAGTCCATATTTGATCTTTGATCAGTATAACTCTGCTGAGAGATGGGTCTTTTGTGATATTTTTATTTTTAGAATGTAATAGAGGTATTACATACTGATTTATAACTTGTGTACAAACCTTAATGATGCACATGCCATGATAAGGACTGTTTTCTATTGAAATCAAGCCGACACTTCCTTCTTTTCAGTTTAGTGGGATGGTATTTATCTTGAAACAAAGTAGACAAGCAAAACAACAAATGAAAATTTGTGTCAACTAGGGTCGTAGGAAAGGTCATGGCTGTATACATAATCTTTAGTTCTGTCTGTGAAAATCCAATAGACATCTGCAATGATTGATACTTTTTTCTGAAAAAGCAGTTAATTGTACAAAGTTTGTGTGTTGGAATTTTGGATTTAAGTGACTGATATATCAGAATGTTAGATATTCCCAATATTTGCATCTAAAAATGCCATGTGATGACCATTTAAAACATATCTCAGTCACTATTAAAGTAAACGTGATTTTCAAAAGCTGGAACTTATTTACAGGCAATAATTTAATTGTTGAAATAAGCCTGGGACATGAAATTGAATAATAGGTTGATACCAGTCCATCAGAGGTTAACTACTCAACATGTACTCACGTACACTTGTTGTAACTAGACTTATACAAGACAAGATCTTAGCTAAGGGGCACATAAGCAGTGATGATTTTGAGACTTGAATCATTGACTCCTGGTCCTAATTCTTTTGTGCTGACGACACAGTCATGATGCCTCTCTGTTATACATGAAAATGTGTTGTTAAATTCAAAAGAAATTTATAGTGGTAAATAGTGCATATAAAATTTATGAAACCATTCAAATAATTTTTTCAAGATTGTCAAGCAAAAAATTGAAAATAATCGACAAGTTACATAAGTTCTGTTTGCAGTGATCACAGATGTTAGATTCTTTTTATCACGGGATGACAAAATAATAATTCTACTTGATGGAATTGAAGAATAGTGTAGTGAAATGACTTGGAATACTTGGCCATTATGCTTTTGCCTTATTTGACATCATGATGTATCAGATTACATTATGAGTTGTTGTTATACTTGAAAATACAGTAAAACCTGTCTTGAGCAACCTCTGCTATGAACGACCACCTGTCATTTACAACCACAATCATAATGCACAGATAGATTTTATTATATAAACGCACTGTCATGAGCGACCACCTGCAGAACGCGACCAGCGACCACAATTTCTTGGCAAAATATGCATTTCGACACTGCTATGAACGACCGCATCACAAAAACAGAGATAAACACAACTGACCTTTATTTAATCCTTTGTAACAACAACTGCTTAAAAAGTAAAGACTGTTATAAACAAAATCAAAAACAAAAAAAAAATATTTAGGCTGGCTTCCTCTTTCTTCAATTTTACAGGTCATGCATGTAGTGTTATATGTTATGGATTGTATCCCAGACTAGAGTACATGCAGATTGTTCATTCGGAACTACCTCGGTTATTTCTGCGAGACTAAAGTATGATCTGTAGGATTGACCGG
Organism: Margaritifera margaritifera; assembly: GCA_029931535.1. Classification (NCBI taxonomy): domain Eukaryota; kingdom Metazoa; phylum Mollusca; class Bivalvia; order Unionida; family Margaritiferidae; genus Margaritifera; species Margaritifera margaritifera. Next base: position 4,891,729 of record JAQPZY010001617.1, read on the forward strand.
GAAGTTGCAAATGGCAGATTGTTCTAAAATAATACTGTTATCGTGAGAACTGAGACAAACACCACTGACTTTTATTTAATCCTTTGTAACAATGGCCGCTTAAAAAGTAAAGACTGTTCTAAACAAAAACAAAAACAAAAAAATTTACAGGTCATGCATGTAGCGTCCTTGTTACAGACTGTAAACCAAACTAAAGTACATGTCACTAACTGCCATTGTAAAGCCAAAGCCAGTGTAGCGGTCGCATACATCGTTTGTCTTTGGAGTTAATCTGTAATGCCTGGGGTGAATGTCTTTGTCTTTTTCTTTAATACCAGTAGGTGAGAATCATTTTCCGGATTCGATTGTCACTGTTAAAGGGTTGTGTTGTTTTTTTGTTTTTTTAAATCTTACAGTGATTACAGCCCACACACCAAGCCGTCATCTGTTCACCTTAGAGCAGTCGGTTACACCATTTGTTTATAGAGTTAATCTCTTTATGTCATCGGTGAATTAAGCCTTTGACTTTTGTCCCCAAATAAATTTTTATTCTGTGTCTGGATGAGTTAATTATGTCTTTATTTCATTCCTTGGTACATATATATCAAAACTGCTAATCGTTATTACAATTGATCACTGATAACGTTAACACCTCACACCTTAATAACAATGGCAGAATATCCAATGAAAAAGAGACAAATTCTAACACTGGAGGAAAGAATTAATGTAATTGAAAGAAGTTGAAAAGGAGAGACTGCTCGCAAAATATCAATCAGTTTAAACGTCTGTTAAACTCAAATTCAGGGTGTTATAAAAGATAAGGAGTCAGTTAGAAATGAATTCATATGCTACTACATGTACAAGTGATCTTCAAATATAAATGTGATTTATGTTTAATGATAGATGTAATATATCTTTTTTGATATATAAAATTATTTTCAGATGAATGCAATATTTTTACAAGAACTATGAACAAAGAATACAATAAATGTACAGTGATTTGTGTTTTTTTTTCTTAAACAGTGCTGAATTTTGACCTTGGAAACTGGTCTTTTTGTACAAACCTGTTATGAGAGACCACCTGTCTTGAGAGACTGCTTTTTGTTGGCAGAAGGGTCGGTCTCTCAAGACAGGTTTTACTGTATATTAAAAAAAATTATAATATGGATGTACAAACCTAAACAACACAGTAGACATTTGATAAATTCCATTTTTTCATTGCACTTTTTCAGTCAAATACAGCAGAATTTTGAAAACTTGAAGCACATTTGTTCATAATGTTCTGTTTTATTTTTGGGTCATTTTGAGTTTTTGTAGGTTGTGAACAAGAAAATGGTACACAGAGCATGACTGAGCAAGTTGAGAAGTAATATATTGGTGTTTGAGTTATTTGTTTTTTTTTAAAAACCACTTTAATATGTTTATTATTTCTTTTGACAGTTGTTGAAACAAATATTCAGATTTTCTGTTACATAATTTTCCCCATTATTTCTAGTTGCAATATTTTGTATGCTTCTTTCAGTTGATTTGTATTACTACAGTACTGTGTACTTTTTTCACATTTTCACCAAAATAAAGGGAATGCAGCTAGTGACATTAGAGAAAAGATGAAATCCTCTATATCTACCCATACATCCTCAGACAAAGGGAAAGTCAGCAAGCGAGGCATGTCCCCAATATCAGATAGTCCCAAAAAGTCCCATTCTGCAGCGTAAGTATCAGCTTCACACACTAGCGATATGGTTTTGTGAAATATTCCAATATCAAACTGAATTACCATCTATACTCACGTATAAGCTGATACCAACTGCAAACTGCTTAGACCCAGATCTGCCGTCGCATAATGCACCGGCAGATCTGCATCTATGCAGTTTGTAAGGACTAATCAGTAGAACAAACAACATAGACCCTGATCTGCCAGCGCATTATGCGATGGCAGATCAGGGTCTATGTTGTTTGCATTTGGACCCGGATTATACACGAGTATATACAGTATGTAGATGTAGTATATAGCACTTTCTTCTTTTATGCCCCCACTGCAATAGGTTTGTTGCTGTCCATTAATGTGTCTGTACATTTGTCTGCATGTCCAATGTATGTCTCTGTATGTTCTGCTGTCGTTAGTACATATTAGTTTGAATACACATAAACCATTTGATATAAAGGGAAATTCTACACATGATATGATGGTCATATATTAATTGTCTGATGAGATTTCACTGCCAGTTTTGATGCAGCTAAGACCTCTTTTTACTAAGAATTATGCATAATGGTAGTAAACCCATATATTAGGTTGAGTACTGTATGTACTCCCTTATAAGTCAATTCCAACTACAAACAACATAGACCCTGATCTGCCATTGCATAATGTCCTGGCCGATCAGTGTCTATGTTTGTTCTACTGATTACTCCTAACAAACTGCATAGAGCCATATCTGCTGGTGCATTATGCAATGGCAGATCTGGGTCTATGCAGTTTGCAGTTGGAATCAACTTAAAAGCAAGTATATATGGTACATTAAAAGTATTTTATACAGGGATATACAAATAAATTCGTATATGCCACTTGTTATTGTAATTACTGACACTGCCTCGAAAAATTACACCAAAAGCAATCTTCATAACTATATGCACTTTTAGTGAAAACATTACAGCATTGGGAGTATGTGTATTCTACAAAAGCAATATCTTAGTGCGAATGTTCACTATTATCATCTAGACTCGCTTATAAGTCGAATCCAACTGAAACAACATAAACTCGGATCTGCCATCGCATAATGCACTGGCAGATCCGAGTCTATGTTGTTTGTTCTTTTGATTACTCCTAGCAAACTGCATAGACCCAGATCTGCTGGCACATTATGTGATAGCAGATCTGGGTCTGTGCAGTTTATAGTTGGATTTTACTTATAAGTGAGTATATATGGTACTTCAGTAGTTTCTGACAAGTAGCTTAGTGTGGTAGCATTTCCCATGCTAATGAAAAGAAAAAAATTGCACAAGAGCATAAAATCCTAGAGATGTAATAATCACACTTTGGTTTTACAAGTTTGTATAATAGTGGGGTTTTTTTTTTATAAATTGTGAATTTTTGTTGTTATTTTTCTTAAGTATGGACAGTCAAAGTGCATATGGTAGCTTCAGGCGGACACAATCCTGGTAGGTATAAGGCTTGAAGCATGTGCGGTTTTACTTATATACATGTACTCTGGATTTTCTCTCAGATATATCAGGAGAAAATAATTAAATTAAATGTCCTTTTTTTCTTCCACTTTTGCACCAGATTTGCAATTGGACATTCACCATTCTTTATTTCTTTGTGTCGTGTCAGTCCTTATTCTAAAATCAACTTACTCTTCACAGTCATCTGCTTTTTTTCAGATATTTCATGATTTGGGCTTACTTTTAATTTATTGTTTGCCCTTCAAGAGTTGTGTGATTTTTGTGCATTTGCTTACAGAGTATTCAATTTTCTTAGTCCCCTAATTTGCTGTGTTTTATGAGTTCCTGATAAAAAAAATGGCATATTTTCATGTTGAAGTGTAAATAAAGAGCATCTCAGTATGCTTAGTTTAATTTTCACTCATAATAGGTCACAACTACCCATAATTATTGAATGATGGTTACAACACTGAAAAAGGGAATAAAGGACTAATTTAGCTTACATTTTAGCAAAATTATTGCTGTTCCAAATGCTATTCTATAACCCTTCATTTACTACTAAAGGAATACAAAGTTTAACTTTTTCCTTTCATATATCTATTGGTTTGTCCCAACACCCACATGCCCATCTGGTTCCTAAGTCCAGCTTTTGTATTCATTTGGCAATTGAAGGAAGACCTAATGTATTGAGATGAAATTTAGTACATTGATTGATATCAATAAAACCTAGTTTTAACTCAGTTTATAGTTTTGCTCTCTACTTTTACTGTACGTACTCATGTATTGGTTGAGTTCAACTACAAACAACTTAGATCCTGATCTGCCGTTGCATAATTTGCTGGCAGATCATGGTTTATGTTATTTGTTCTACTGATTACTCCAAACAAACTGCATAGACCCAGATTTCCCTGCGCATTATGTGATGGCAGATCTGGGTTTGTTCAGTTTGCAGTTGGACTTGACTTATAAGCGATTATACATGATATACTCAATACCTTTTACCCTACTCAGATGAGATAAGCGAGTATACATGATATACTCACTACCTTTTACCCTACTCAGATGAGATAAGCGAGTATACATGATATACTCAATACCTTTTACCCTACTCAGATGAGATAAGCAAGTATACATGATACACTCAATACCTTTTACCCTACTCAGATGAGATAAGCGACTATACATGATATACTCAATACCTTTTACCCTACTCAGATGAGATAAGTGAGTATACATGATATACTCAACACCTTTTACCCTACTCAGATGAGATAAGTGAGTATACATGATATACTCAATACCTTTTACCCTACTCAGATGAGATAAGTGAGTATACATGATATACTCAATACCTTTTACCCTACTCAGATGAGATAAGTGAGTATACATGATATACTCAATACCTTTTACCCTACTCAGATGAGATAAGTGAATATACATGATATACTCAATACCTTTTGCCCTACTCAGATGAGATTTCTTTACCAAGATACCTACATTCTGTTTTGATTTGATGGTCTGTGTTAAAATTTAGTGTTAAGTTTTATGTGAATATTCCCATGCTATGCTCTTCATTGGACTTTCTTTATGATGTGACAGCATAGACCTGGATATACAGGCACATTATATTTTTTGTGGTGTCATGCAGTTGAAATGTCATTTTCACTATTCTGAAACAAGTTAATCTTCAAAATTTTACACTTAATCATGTAATAAAACAATTATAGACCTCTGTTTCAGTGAATATGAAGTTTTATGAACTAGTGAGTCGATGATATTGACCTCCGCTTCACACACAGGTCAATCTGATATTTACTGGTTCATAAAATTTCATATTCACCTAAAAATAGATCAATAATTGTATAGTATTTCTAACCAATATTATCACAGCACTTTGATGAGATGACAGTAAGAAATCTCTTTTACATACGATATGTACTTGCTTTTAAGTCAGATCCAACTGTAAACTGCATAGACCCAGATCTGCCATCACATAATGCACTGGCAGATCTGGGTCTATGCAGCTTGTTAGGAGTAATCAGTAGAACAAACAGCACAGACCCTGATCTGCTGGTGCATTATGCGATGGCAGATCAGAGTCTATGTTGTTTGCAGTTGGATCAGATTTGTTAAGCAATTATATATGGTAATGAAGAACATAGCATTGATACATGTACTTAGGAAGCACTGTAAAATCAGGATAATAAGCCTGGATAATCAAATATATTCTAATTTTGGAGATTAGTCAAGGTCATATATCCTTATTTTGGAGATTAGTCAAGGTCATATATCCTTATTGTGGAGATTAGTCAAGGTCATATCCTTATTTTGGAAATTAGTCAAAGTTATATATGCTTATTTTTGTATATATGTTTATCAACTGCATCACATTACAACAATCTTTAACTTTAGATATTTAGGCTTATCAACCAGTGTTGTAATATATACATGTAGTACATTTAGGCTTACCAACCGGTGTTGCACTATACACATGTAGTACATTTAGACTTACCAACCAGTGTTGCACTATACACATGTAGAACATTTAGACTTACCAGCCAGTGTTGCACTATATACATGATGTACATATAGCATGATTTATCAAAGAAAGGAAAGATTAGCAAGAAAAAAAGACAGGAACAGAAAAAAATACTTGACATGGTCGAGCTAATCACTAAAGGAACTGATCTCAATAAGCATCAGGAGAGTACATTAATTTCTTAGACTTGGATATTCTTTTTTACATACATCCACTTATATTCAAGTATGTACTGTATATACTTGCATTTAAGTTGAGTCAACTGCAAGAAACAGAGACCCTGATCTGATGTCGCACAATGTGCCAGCAGATCAGGGTCTGTGTTGTTTGTTATACTATTTGCTCCTAACAAACTGGATAGACCCAGATCTGCTAGCGCATTATGCTATGGCAGACCTGGGTCTGTGCAGTTTGAAGTTGGAATCAACTTATAAGCGAGTATATACGGTACCTATGATCCAGATTTTTCAGCATGTTGCTTGTGGTATCACAATGGGATGATAAAGCATTACATTAAAAAGAGCCTTTCCATAATATTTGTACAACATAAGTATTGTTATTATAATTGGTATTTGTGCAACATAATTATTGTTATTATAATTGGTATTTGTACAATATAAGTTCTGTTATTATAGTTAATAATTAAGAATAGTACAAAATATTACTTAGAATCACTCTGGTCATTGTACACTTCTTGAAATTAAATTTGATTTGAGCAAAAGCAGTACTACTGTAGTAAATTATACAGAGAAAATTTAATCAATGAAAACATTTCTTGCTAATGGATCCTTTAGAAACCTGTCCATGGTTGGAAAAATCACAGTAATTAAATTTTTAGCTTTGCCGATGATTGTTCACTGTTTAATGGTACTTCCTGACCCACTAAAGAAAATGATGCCACATATTCAAACAGTCTTTCTTAACTTATTTTGGAGTAAAGACGGTGACAAAATTAAAAGGAACATTCTAGTTAATAACTATCAAGATGGAGAGCTGAAGATGCCACACATTCAATCTTTTTGTCATGCACTTAAGATCACATGGATAAACAAATTAATTGATCCACTCAACCATTCACCATGGAAACTTCTTCGTATAGACATACTTGAAGAGTTTGGAAGGGTCCATATTTTTTTTAAAGAAAGAATGACTCCACATACTTTCACAGAAGTTTAACAGTTTTTGGAAAGATTTTTTTGTGCAGGGTCAGAATTGGATGACTATCCCACCACATCTCCTGAACAAATGTTATCAATGTCACTCGAGTATAATAACTTCAGACAAATGATAATACAATCTTTCAGAAGAAATGGTGTGAAAAGTCTGTATTTTTTATTAATGACATAATTATGGAAGATAGTATGTTCCTTGCATACAGTGAGTTCATACAAAATTTTTATATAAGTATTACTTTTTGTAGAAATCTATGGAGTTCATGATGCAATACCAGGAACTTGGAAAAACGCTATTAGAAATACTATGAAATTAGAATCTTTACCACATGAAAATATAAATCTTCTCAGGAAGCAGGAAAAAATTGCAAAATAATTTTATATATTATATATGAGGAAAAATAAAAGACTTCCAGTTCAAATAGGAACTAAATGGAACTCTGTTTTAGATCAAAATTACTCACATGAAGATTGGGAATCAATATTTTTCCTTCCCGTCTCAACTAATGAGGATACAGGATTTCAAAGCTTTCAATAGAAAGTTCTGCATAGAATTCCCTATACTAATAGTATATTGTTTAAAATGAAAATCTCTGAATCATCATTATGTACTTCTTGTAATGTAGCTAACTGGACTCTGCTTCATTTATTTTTGCATGTCATTTTGTGAAAACAGTATTGATAAATTTTATGTCAGTTCTTAGAGACAAATGTCATATTGAGTTGGATTTAACAGAAGATACCATATTATTTGGAATTAGAAATTCACCAGAATTGGAGATCATTGATGTATGCTTAATTCTGATAAAAGAGTACATTTCTTCTTGTAGAATAAATAATTGCATTCCAAGTTTTGTGGCTTGCATAGAACAAATAAAATTTTATAAACATCTAGAATTATATTCTACATACTTGTACTCCTCTGCAAGGGCAGAAAAAATAAGAGGACAGTGGAAAAAGATTAAAGCAGCACTGACAGCTGTTCAGTAATTAGTTATGTAACAGATATGTATATATGCAGGTATCTATGTGTGAAACATGTATATCTGTTTATATATGTATGCACGATATATTGAAAATTAACAATATACTTTGTGCTTGTATGTATAACTTGACAAAATAAAAAGTATTGTTATTAAAATTGGTGATTGTACAAATAAGTATTGTTATTATAATTGGTAATTGTACAACATAAGTATTGTTATTATAATTGGTAATTGTACAACATAAGTATTGCTATTATAATTGGTAATTGTACAACATAAGTATTGCTATTATAATTGGTAATTGTACAACATAAGTATTGCTATTATAATTGGTAATTGTACAACATAAGTATTGCTATTATAATTGGTAATTGTACAACATAAGTATTGCTATTATAATTGGTAATTGTACAACATAAGTATTGCTATTATAATTGGTAATTGTACAACATAAGTATTGCTATTATAATTGGTAATTGTACAACATAAGTATTGCTATTATAATTGGTAATTGTACAACATAAGTAATGTTATTATAATTGGTAATTGTACAACATAAGTATTGCTATTATAATTGGTATTTAAGTACTTAGAAATGCAAATGTGGGGATTAATATGGAGATGATCATTTTAATAACAGCATGCATCATAGGATATTCAGCAAACCTGAAAATAGTTAATCATGGTGCCCTATTCAATTATTAGAAACTAACTACTGTTTGCATGTTCACCTGACGTGCAAGGAATACTTGCAACTATATTCCAAAACTGTAACCAGTTGTAAAAAAGTATTTAGTAATTTTTTTTTCTTTCTGTAACTAGTGGTTAAAAAAAGTAAATTGATAAATTATTTTCTTTTGATCTTTTTTATAGTATTTTATGCTTTTTCCTTTTACTGTTTTTTTTTTTAATTGCACTGTTTTATTATGCTTTGTTTAGTTAGATTTTTTTTCTGTACTTTATTCCATTTTAGTTAAGTATTAAAGTTATTTTTTGTACTCTATCTAAATGAACAAAAATATTCCAGTGCATCAGTTTCCTCAAAAGGAGAATGGTGAGTAATGGGCAGACCATTGTGGATTGACTCACAAACTAGTGTGTGTGCTAAAAGATTGTTACCTTACTGGGCCTAATCATGTTGAAACTTTTACATACCATATTTTCTCAATGATAAGTCCACACTTGATGATATGACCACCATATTTTCCCAATGATAAGTCCACACTTGATGATAAGCCCACCCCACTTTTACAAAATGTTGGCAATTACTTATTAGAGATATATCTTGTCTGGTAATAAACCAACCCCCTATTTTTTGGACATTTTTTTTAGGTTGGCCCCTGGTCTTATCATGGGAAAAATAATGTAATAATAACGTAGGGTTGGTTATTTCACAGCCTTTCAGCATTTCTTTAATTAGAAAAGATTCCTATATCATAGGGGATATGGTATAAAAGCAAAATTTTATACAGCAAAGAAATGTATCTGTATAGAGGGTGGGAAATATATTCTGTTTCAATTTTTTTTTTGCATACCGTAATATACTTACTTATAAGTCAGATCCAACTGCAAACTGCATAGACCCAGATCTGCCATTAGATAATGCACCAGCAGATCTGGGTCTATTCAGTCTGTTAGGATTAATCAGTAGATCAAAAACATAGACCCTGATCATCCAATGCATTATGCGATGGCAGATATGGGTCTATGTTGTTTGCAGTAGAACCCAACTTATAAGCAGGTATATATGGTAGATAAATCTGTGACACATGTAGTAGTTTTAATTATGTCTTTTTTATTGGATCTTTTAAAATAGTAAAATTACTAATAATAATTCATTTTTAATATTGCTGAATTAAGTAGGTCACCATATCCCAGTTTCAACTATGTAGAAGAGACATTGAGTCCAGACAAAGTAGATTCAACTTTAAATTTGGATACTCTATAGTGTTTAGTCTATTTAAGTAGAATTTATGTGTTTTGAAAACAAGTTTGTTGTGTTTTAATTTTTTATGATTTGAACCAGTAGTCATTGAATAACAAATTCTTATATTTGCATGTTTTCCATTCTAATTGTGCATCTTGAAGCCATGTTATCATTCAGCTCCAGAGCATAACATTTGAGGCAAATTTAAAATTAATTCTCTATTTTTTCATTTTATGATGAGATTAAAGGAAATTTATATGAGTTTTGAAAACAAGTTTGTTGTGTAGAAATTTTTAAATTTTAAAATCTGTCCACACAATTGTGCATTATTTTACAATCATGAAAGTTTTAACTTTTTTGTTTTGTGGAATTTTGAAGTCCAAAATCAAATGCTATGCAATGGAAGTTTGATGACCTTAGGCTATTTTCTATTAATACATTCACAGAATTTAAATTGTATTGAGTATTGTTATACAACATTAAAATGAAAGTAATTATATGTTCAGTATGAAAATCTAACACTTGTTTGAAGCAAACACTGATGATACAGTTTGAGTAACATTTTATGTTTTTGTGTTTAAAAATAACTGCATTTACCTATAATACCTTCTTATAGAAATATAACAGAAGACCTTAGATGGTAAATTTAAAATTACAGTTTAGACATAAGGTTATTACATATTTGGTTTAGCAATGGTAAACTTGAATTATCTGAGAATATATCGATACACTGTATATGTGTACATGTACTGTTAAATGTTATTGTTAAATAAATTCCTCCAAATCCAATCTCACCATGCAACATCAAGGCATTTGGATCATTTTAGCCTTTTCTATGTTAGCTTTAAATCTTGGTCAATTGAATGAATTGGTTGAAGTGTTTGACAAAAATAAGAGCTGCTCAGATAATGAAACCAAGTGAGATAAATGAGCTGCTATTTTAGTGTCTATGGTGTACTACATCATTTTCACAAAACATTACTCATAGTAAAATTAGCGGCAAAACTTATCATATATACTCGCTTATAATCCTAGTCCATCTGCAAACTGCATAGATCCAGATCTGTCATCACATCATGCATAAACATATCTAGGTCTTTGCAGTTTATTAGGAGTAATAAGTAGAATAAACAATTCAAACCCCAGTCTGCCAGTGCATTGTGCAACAGCAGATCAGGGTCTATGTTGCTTGCGATTGGACTTCACTTATATGCAAGTATATATGGTACCTTGAATTGGGAATGTTTTTCAGGATAGTGTCATCTGATTCGAAGCAAGTTTTTGCCTGTGATTGAACTATAAGCAATATTTTGCAAAAGCAGTGTAATGCAACAAAGACACTGAAGTAGTAGCTGTTTATTTTGGCAGATTTCCTTGTCTGAGCAGCTCTGATTTCTACAAGCACTTCAACCAATTGCCTGACACATAAAACCACTGCCAAAAAGCTCAAAATATTTTGCATGTTTGTGAGAATGGATGGTGGGGTTGAAATGAACTATTCCTTCAATTTGATCATGTATACTTATAAAACACGTGCCTTAACATTTACATTTTATCCATCATTTAGGAGTACTTCCTTAAGTTGAAAATTATTATCTATTTGCAATGCAATAAATGCAAAGAGAATCTTACATGAATGTTCATTTGATATTAAATTATAACATGAAGCAAGTTGAATAATAATATATGCCACAAGCTGCTTGCCACATTAGTACCATATTGTATACTGGTAGTATGAGAAGTTTCATAAATTCTATATCAAATGAAAATGAGTTTGAGATTTTATTTATCATATAATGTTAAGTGCTTTACATTACTCTTTAACATAGCTATATGGCATTGCCAAGTGTTATGTCACAGTGTGGCATACAGAAGTTATGACATGATGTCATGATGTCAATAATGATGAACATTATATAATGAAGATAGGTTTTCATTAGCTTTACTCTGTGACATTCCTATGTTACATTGCTAAGTGTTATGTCACAGTGCGGCATACATAATTTATGACATCATGTTGTGATGCTAATAATGATGAACATTATATAATGAAGATAGGTTTTGGTTTTCATTTGCATTACTCTGTGACATTGCTAAGTGTTATGTCACAGTGTGGCATACAGAATTTTTGAAATGGTGTTGCAAAGCTGATAATAATGAACATTATGTGATAAATATAGGTTTTAAAATTTCTCCCTAGTGTTAGAATTCACTTGTGAATTACAATGAACGATATGGTTATACAATATTAATTCACAGCAAAAATGTCTCACACTTATAGTTTTATTAGAGGTTTTCATATACATAGTTGGAAGTTATGAACAATAAAAATAATGATAATGATTATGATAAAAATCTACTTAGGCATCCAAAACTGTAGTAGATACTGCTAACTTACCTGTATGTCATTTTAGACTAATTTGTTCCAGCTAATCATTCAGTCAGAATGTTGGTATTGCCAGCTTTTAAAAAATTAAATTATTAAATTACAAGGGGCATATTTATGTTTCAAGCCTGAATAATTTGTTTAAATAACACATTCCTAATTTTCAGGTCAAAAAGATCAAACAGACCTGCAAAGAATGAGAGACGGGTTCTGATTTTTGGAGACAGTTATGATGAAAATGAAGAAACAGAAGGAAAGCTATTGGCCACAATAAGAAAGATGCTGAAAGAAACTTTAGATTTGCTGTTAAAAACTGCAGAGGTATAAATTGAAATACCAATAGACTTTTTAAGTGATAGCTACTCTTCAGTTTTGGAAAACAGTTTTGGTCTGCACAGGTGCTGGAGGATAGAAGTGAATCTAACATATGGTTTAGCATTGGCCAACACTGAAGATCAGTCATATAGTTGATAGAGTTAATCAGTTCAGGCACTGTATGTAAATTAGAAGACATATCTTACACAAGACCTTTAGAACAGAACTGTCATCAACCTATAAAAACATTACTCAAAAACTTATGTCTCTCAATATATCATTAACACCAACCACATAGCTGGTTGTAAATACAAGACTGAGAAAGATAACACACTTCATGCATAAGTGTATCTAACATATACAAAAATTTGCATTAAAAAGAATTACCATTTATACTCGCTTATAAGTCGGGTCCAACTGCAAACAACATAGACCCAGATCTGCCATGACATGATCAGGGTCTATGTTGTTTGTTCTACTGATTGCTCCTAACAAACTGCATATACCCAGATCTGCTGGTGCATTATGTGATGGCAGATCTGGGTCTATGCAGTTTTCAATAGGATCTTACTTATAAGTAACTATATATGGTACAAAAACCAAAAATACCAACACATGTCAACATCAACAATAGGGTTATTGACGTACCTTAAATGCATAATACCTGGTGGTCAGGCTAAGAGAGATAACTTTTCATGTCTAATCATGATATCTAAAAAAACCCATATTTTTTCCATTTTTATTTGCCTGCCATAAGGCAGAGCTATTATGTTATGATGTCCATCTGTCTGTTACCAATTTCGTTTCCACACAATAACTTTAGTTGTCCACCATCTACAGCTTCCAAACTTTGTGGAAGGCTTTCACTTGGGGTAAGGAAGAAATATATAAATTCCATATTCAAAAGGTTGATGGTCAAGATCACTGTGACTAAAAGAAAGAAAAAATGGTTTCTGCATAATAACTTGAGTTTTCCACCAGCAACAGTTACCAAATTTTGTGGATGACTTGTACTTGGGATAAGGAAGCACCTTATCAGATTTGAATTCAAAAGGTTAAAGGTCAAGGTTACTGTGACTAAAAGAAGAAAATGGTTTTTGCACAATAACTCATGCTGTCCATCATCTGCAGTTACCAATTTTGTGGATGACTTGAACATCTGGTAAGGAAGAAACCAATTGATTTGGGAATCAGAAGGTCAAGGTAACTGTGACTGAAAGAAAAATGGTTTCTGGACACTAATTTGAGTTCTCTACTATCTATAGTTACCAAACTTTGTGGATGGCTTGCACTTGGGATAAGTAAGAATTCTATCAATTTTGGATTCAAAAGGTCAAAGGTCCAGGTCACTGACTGAAAGAAAACAAATTCTTTCCATGTAATAACATTAGTTCCACATCACATACCTGGACCAAACCTTTGTAGATGGCTTGCATTCAGGGTAAGGAAGAAGCCTTTTGATTTTGGGAGTCCAAAAGTCAAAGGTCAAGGTTACTGTGACTGAAAGAAGAAAAAAGATTTCTGCACAACAGTTTCAGTTGTCTACATAAATGACTATTAAATATGAAGTCAGCGTATGATGTGCCATTCACGGTACTCTTTTTCCACGTCTGTGATTAGTTAGGACACTAATTAGTTAGGACACTAATTAGAACACTAATTCTGAGTAAACTTGTTGCTGTATAATATTAGAAAAAGAAATTGTATGACACTATGCTTGATGATAATGAGAATAAGTGGTCTTAATTGGGAGGTAGTTACATTGCAGAAGCAAGGGCACTGCTTTACAAAATGAATAGGACTGGCCAAATGTGGATGCATTTTAGGAATAATCTAATTTTGTGAATGATGGAATAGAGATAAAGTTCTTTGGTATTTAATGGATTGTATTAATTAGCCATCCACAAAGTTTGGTAACTACAGATCACCTCAGTCCACATGAGTTTGAATGATGGACTAGAGATAAAGTTCTTTGGTATTTAATGGATTGTATTAATTTTTTTATACAGCAATGATTTATTGCAGAATTTTAAAAAATAAATTGCTTTTCTTTATTTTTCTATCTTTTTATACCTTGCCAATGAAAAACTTTTGGGGTACTAGTTTACTGTATTGGTGGTCAGGTTGTCGGGTGGGTGTCTCTTTTGGTTTTCAGATGATAACTCAAGTTCTAGTGAACAGATTTCAGTGCAGCTTGATGGCCGCAGGTGGCCTAGTGGTCTAAGAAGCTCACATTTACAGATCACCTCTGTCCACATGAGTTCGAATCTTCACTTGGCCAATGTGGGTATGTTGGAAAGCTTGCCAGTAGCTTCCCATGGGCCAGTGGTTCTTCCTAGGGCTTACCTGGTTATTCACCAAATATACTGGCCGTCATGTATAGCCTATTATGAGCTGAAAAATGGCATTAAACCTGCAAAACCACAAACTTCACTGCAGCTTGGCACATGTTCTCTTAGCCCCAGGAAGAAACCTATTAATTTTAAGGTCAGTAGCTTCAAGGTCATGGTCACTGTTGCAAAAAATAGATTTTTGCTTTTGCATTTTATTTCCAGATGATAACTTAAGATAGTAGAATTCTGTTAAATTTAGTGCATTTATTTCCCATCGCTGCAGGAGGAATATAATTTATTTGTGGTCAGTAACTTCATGGTTATGGTCAGTGTTGCTAAAATTAAATTTGGCCTCTACTTTCAATTTCCAGACAATAACTTAAGCACTACACATTGCATTTGCATGAAACTTTGTATATGTGTTCCCCTCTGCCTAATAAAGACCCCTATTGATTTTTGTTTAATGTGGGCATGTACCATTATGGTCAAGGTTGCTGTTGGTGGAGTCTCTTGTGCTGTTTGTGGTATTCTTGTTCAATTTTGATGGCAGATTTGTTTGTTTTTGTTTGTTTTTCACCACAACAGATGTTGAAATATGATAGAAAATTGGTAACATATGACAGTGAGCCATTTAATGGCAGTTTAGTCATCATAAACACATTACCATTTGTATACACCCACCATAAGACATGGTGTATCATGCAATGATGTTGTCGATCCATTCATCCATCTGTTCGCTATTTAATTTCTACACAAGCATTTAAGTTGTCCACTATTATTATCAGACTTTGTAAGTAGCTTGCATTTTGGGTCAGAGGTCAAGGTCACATAGATTAAATGAAAGAAATCTGTTGACACAGTAGCTTGACTTGTGTACCAGATACCTTGACAAACTTTCTAAAGAGTTTGCATTGAGATAAAAATACACCTATTGATTTTGGGATCAAAAGGTCAAATTTAAGATCAGTGTGACTCTAAAAAAATGGTTTCCACATTATATCTTGAGTACTGTATCACCCACTTTGACCAAACTTTTGTGGATGGCATGCATTTGAAAAAAAGAAGATACTTCTTCATTTTGGAGCTAAAAGGTCAGTTGTCAAGGCCACAGGGACTGAAAGAAGAAAAGACTATTTCCCGAAAAGTACTTAAGTTCTGAACCATATGCTGTGACTAAACTTATATTTGAGATGAGGAAGACACCTATTGATTAGGGGGTTAAAAAGTCAAATGATCAAGGTCAGAGGGAGTCCAAGTACGAAAGCAGTTTCCACAAAATAAGTCAAGCTCTGTATTAAAAAAATATGACCAAGCTTTGTAGATACCTTGCATTTGAGACAAACAGGCATCTATTGATTTTGAGATCAAATGTCAAGGTCACCAAGTGTGATAGAAGGAAAATGATTTCCAAAAAAATAACTTGATGTGGCAGGTTTATAATGCACTGTTTACAGTACTTTTATTCTTCTTTTCAGAAGTATTATGTACATAAGGGTACCCGCTTAGTAACTCGCCCACAAGCTCTGCAGGAGACCTATGAACATTTTGCTGATGTTGTGGCACAAAAGCTCCAGTCATACTACACCCAGGCTGATGAATACCATAATCAGTGCCTTCAAGGTATCATAGATCACAAAATTATAAATAATGCACAATTTTCACAAAGTTCAACAAGAAATAGATTTGATGATGTTAATTACATGTAAGCACCAGTTTGTAATCTCTCGATAATAAGCGCATACTTGAAAAAAGTATTTCTGGAAGCAAAAATAAGGGCATACATATGTGTACATAAAAAACAAAATCTTGAGACACAATTAACTCTTGTGATGATTATTCTGTTTATAATTAAGTGATAAATATGACCATGTATCTGTTAGTAGTAACTTCTATTACTGCCTTTCCTTCTTGCTACCTTACTAGTCTTTGATGAATCATAATTGTTTATCATGTCATAAAAACTGGTTGATAAGTGTAGGATTGGAACTTTACAAATAATAATAGTATTATTGTGATGATTGAGTTTTAGTGGTTCTGTGATTATGACATTTAAAAATAACCAGAAAGGTGCAGGTTCAGTTCCCACCTCTAGATTGGCTAAAATGGTGTTTTCTTTGGGCAAGGCATATTACTTGCCTCAGCACGACTTAAACAAAAAAGTGTTCCTATGCTATAAAACACCAAACCAAGCATATCATCGTTGATAAGAACATATATAACACCAAACCAAACATGTCACTGTTGATTTGCACATATATAACACCAAACCAAGCATATCACTATTGATAAACACATGTATAACTCCAAACCAATCATATCACTATTGATATGCCCATATATAACACCAAACCAATCAAATCACTATTGATATGCACATATATAACAACCACCCCAACTGTATCATTATTGATAAACACATGTATAACAACCACCCCAACCATATCACTATTGATATGCACATATATAACACCAAACCAACCATATCACTATTGATATGCACATATATAACACCAAACCAACCATATCACTATTGATAAACACATGTAAAACAACCACCCCAACCATATCACTATTGATATGCCCATATATAACAACCACCCCAACCATATCACTATTGATATGCACATATATAACACCAAAACAATCATATCACTATTGATATGCCCATATATAACACCAAACCAATCATATCACTATTGATAAACACATGTATAACAACCACCCCAACCATATCACTATTGATAAACACATGTATAACAACCACCCCAACCATATCACTGTTAATAAACACATGTATAACAACCACCCCAACCATATCACTATTGATAAACATATGTATAACAACCACCCCAACCATATCACTATTGATAAACACATGTATAACAACCACCCCAACTGTATCACTATTGATAAACACATGTATAACAACCACCCCAACCATATCACTATTGATATGCCCATATATAACACCAAACCAAGCATATCACTATTAATATGCACATACATGACACCAAACAAAGCATATCACTTGATATGCACATACATGACACCAAACCAAGCATATCACTATTGATATGCCCATATATAACACCAAACCAAGCATATCACTATTGATATGCACATACATGACACCAAACCAAGCATATCACTATTGATATGCCCATATAAAACACCAAACCAAGCATATCACTATTGATATGCCCATATATAACACCAAACCAAGCATATCACTATTGATATGCCCATATATAACACCAAACCAAGCATATCACTATTGATATGCACATACATAACACCAAACCAAGCATATCACTATTGATATGCACATATATAACACCAAACCAAGCATATCACTATTGATATGCACATATATAACACCAAACCAAGCATATCACTATTGATATGCCCATATATAACACCAAACCAAGCATATCACTATTGATATGCACATATATAACACCAAACCAAGCATATCACTATTGATATGCCCATATATAACACCAAACCAAGCATATCACTATTGATATTATATATATATATAATGTGCATAGGACTTTAATGCATATATTTATTGTTTAGATTTAAAAGTAAATTATGCAGATCAGTAAATGAAATATTTTACTAAATTCATATCAACTCAAATGATTATATTTGAATATTATTGTTTTTATTATTATTATTATTAATATTATTATTATTAATATTATTATTATTATTATTATTACTACTACAGTGCACTACTATCCATCCACAGTTTTCATTTACCCTTGATTAGTGTATGCATTAGGATGTTTTGATCAATCTGGATTTCAGTTTCACACCAGGAATTTAATCTGTTTTAAAAAAAATTAAAATGCATCCACTACATATATTCAAATAGGACCTTGGCCATGCATGGATTTTATGTTATTTATTTATTTCTTCTTCTTAGATGTCTCTTCTTCAGATATGTTATTCAATCATAATACATTAAGAATACATCTACTACTTGACAAATCCAGCCCTCCCAAGCTAAGAAAGACGTTTACATGTCTTGGTTATGGCAGTAAAAATGCCAGTGATCTGCTTATTGAATTGGAAGTCATACAAGAGTGGTCTCCCCTTGAATGGAGGAATTTGTGTCAAATCCTATCAGTTGACAGTTACTACTTCCACTTGTGCCTGTTCAGCATATTCTTACAAGTGGCTTAGCAAATACGATCCACTTTTTGCCTTTTCACTAGTTTGAGTCATCCTTTAGAATGTTCTCACCTCAGGGAGTTTGAGTGATCCTTTTGAGTGTTCTCACCTCAGGGAGATATATTCTACCTGGTTTCTTACTGGATCTTACTCTATCATCATCATAGACAAATATTTTGCATTTCAATCGTTTAACACCATCATACAATGAACTAATTTGCAGCAGTTTTAATTGCCTGTTCTACAGTCTACGGTGCTTATAATTTTTCTCAGTGCTCAGCCTTTTTTGTAAGTTATATCAGTTAATTTTATTCCAAATAATAAGATCATTTTTGTAACTTTGAACAGTGTGTAGACCCCTCTATTGAGAACACCAATGACAGACATTCCTGGGAGTCCGTATTGTGTATCATTCATGTACTCAACACAGTAGCTCACCCCACACTCCCCAATACCATAGTTGCTTCTGTTAATCTCCAGATGAAAGGAAGAAATGCATTCCCATCCACATCCATGCTACTAAAAGACCATCACAAGGTCATTTTCAGATCACAAACTTTATCTTCCAATTTCCTATTCCATGACCACATAGTGGAGGCCAGGAAAAATGCCACCAAAGTGGAAAACCTCACGAAAGCCCAAGTATTGTTGGTTTAGCCCTCATTTCCCAAGAGAAACCAGAGAAGAAGGAAGGACCCGTCTAAAGCATGCCAAATAGGGAAACCCAGTTCCAAGCCTTTTTCCTCATTGATGGCTGAGTTTCCTTGAGCCACCAATGACTAAACATAGGAACAAGAACCTGTTTCAATCTAACTTCAATATAGGGACACAAGGACCTGTTTTGACTTAACTTCAATATTGGCCTACCCACAGAAAATGATGCCATGCTTGAATCGCTCTTCTCGTATATCCTAGTGGAGGAAAGACTTAAACACTTTACCATGGAATGAAAGAGACCCATGTGTCTTGCAAATCCTGCAAATCATGTTGACATTCTGCAGTAAGAGATAAACACTCTCCTTTTGAAAACCCAGAGGTTTTCACAGCACAAATTCACTGGGATTTTACCCCAGACATTTCCTAGTTCCCAAGGCCAATGGCTAGCTCAGACTGGTCATAGATGTAAACTTTCTAAACTAACACATTCAGGCACCCAAGTTCAGAAAGGAGATGCCAAGATCAGTTCTCAATGCTGATCAGATTTTGCAGTCAGTGTGGACATTCAAGATGCTTTCCTTCATATTTCAATTTCTTCCTGGAAATTGTGGAGGTTCACATACAGGGACACCATGTACCAGTTTAGGGCACTCTCTTTTGGTCAGAATTTCAGTCCTTGGATCATCATGAGAATCATAGACAGGTGAGCAAATCTTTGGTACCAATATGTGAAAACCCTTGTTTCACTCTTGCTTTGCCTTGGATTCTTTGTCAACAAGGACAAATCCAATTCATTTCATCCTAGCATTTCATTCACTTGGTCATGAAGTTCAAACCTTTCTTGGACTGAGTTTGTCTTCCTCAAGAAAGTGCCTTGAAAATCATCATGGTAGTTTCTGTCATCCAATCAGGAAGTCAAATTTCACTCCAAGAATTTCTTCACCTCTTGGGTCTTCTCTTTGAAGCTGCAGATCTTGTTTTGGACCGCCTGTTCATGAGACCCATGCAGACAACCCTCTTCTCTAAGTGGCAGCCAAAACTTTGCCCTGTAGATCATCTGTTTTGGACTACATGATGTCTCAGCTCAGATAATGGGATGACCTCACTTGGCTTATAGTGGGTATCCCACTGGAGGATCAACTGGCAGAGATCATGATCTGCACAGACTGGATGTAATACCCACCTATTGTCCGTCTTTGAAAAAGTGAGTGGCGGTTTGGCCTCTTCACGAGCAATCCATGTACATCAGTCTCCTGGAGATGAAGGTCACAGGGAATGCCTTTCATTCGTGGCAGGAGATGCTGTCTGGAAAGAGTGTTCTCATTCTGGTTAACAACTCAGCTGTTGTTAATTACATCAGAATGCAAAAAGGAGCCAAGTCCCCAGACCTTTGCCTTCTGGTTTGGGGTTTTCTCAGGTGGTGTCATCATTGACAAATCCACATTCAAGTCTGTCACATCCCAGGTAGGCTCAGTGTCCTAGTGAACTCACTGTCCCAGCAGAATCAACCAATCTTAATAAATGGTCCATTCACTCTTTGGACTTCAATCGAATCTGCGTCCATTGGGGTCAAATGCTCATGTAAAAAGTCACGGATAAATGACCTCCTAAATCAAGCGGTAGAGATTCACAAGAAAATCCTACATTTTCCTTGCCTGTCGAACAGCACTTTAATTTAGTACCTGCCCTCCTTCCCGAGTCCAATATTTTTCTGGTCAGGTTTACAAAAAAATCAAAGTTGTTGGTCCAAATGGCCAGCTCAGAATGTTACAAGCATTGAAAAGCAAATCTGGAGGAACAGTAAATGTTATGTAGGACCAGGAACTTTTTAAAGTTAATGGTTCTTCATGCCAAAGAGAAATGCAAGAAAGGGGAAAACACTGCAGTCAAACAATGACACATGCAGCTTTTCCATCTGAACCCAGAGATACTTAATCTGCATGCCTGGCTCATATCACATGAAACTTGAAGTTGTTTCACATGCACCAGGAGACCATAGCCAGGGCCAACTCCAAGGTGAGTGGGTGTAATTCCCTGTAGCTCTTAACTATTCTTCTTCCATATTATGATCAGTTAATGTATGTGAAGAGGAATCCAATTTTTGGTCTATAATGTTTCTTTGATAATGAGTAAAGTGTATGTCATTGTGGCCATGTAGGTGCATTTACTCATCTTAAATTAAATATTATTTGTTGTTCTAAAATTTAATACTAATATAGTTTAACCAAAGTCTATTCAGTCCTGATTATTGAATGCTCTGCACCTTAACTGTCATCAAGAAACTTCCAGACAAAATTATTGATTGCTATGGACTTTTACAATGGTGGCCAGGTACTAAATTGGGTCAAGATAAGAGTATGTCAGGTCTAATCATCACAATATAGGGTAGTACAGATTTTTTTTCAACATGTGTAGCTTTCATTGTGACATCACAGCACTTAAGATCCAAAAATGTCCACATATACTAACATTGAGTTTTGCCATATGTGTTGCTCGGGGCATGTAAATAATGACCTTCCAAAGGAATATGGATTATGAGGATCCAAATAAAGTGAATAATCACCATTTGAAGGTATGTGTAATCAAATTCTAAAAACCGACACCCATTACTGAAATAGTTGGTACTGAATGTAGACATGACCTGTATGACTTTTACAATATCTGATTGTAATATAGACACACCCTCCCAAGCCCTTCCATCAGTTACAACTCTTAAACAGAATGCACATTGACTCCAATAGTAACTGATGATTGATGGGATTTAGTGCAAATCCCTTTCTATCCAAGAGGATAACACACTTGTTTGACTTCTGCCTTGGCAAGCAGATGACTTATGTGCACTTTTGTTATTAAAACAAGTCAAAAGACACGGTAAACACAATTTTGAGCTTGAAAGAGCTGGATTTTAGAGTTAGTGGATGTTCTTGTAACATATAATGATTTGGTAAGTATTATCCAAGAAACATATTTTACTGAAAAAATTGGTTTCTATTTAATGAAAGAATTAATAATTGTGCATAGTAACAAAAGCATTATGTATAAAAAGTAGATGTTTAGCTTATTTCTGTGGAGGAGGCATATAGCATGATATAGTGTTAACCAGGTTAGTTTGTCTGTCTGTCTGTCTGTCCCAGCTATCACAATAATTTTTCTGTTCAATAACATTTAAAGAACTTCGTAGATTTAAACCTTATTTTGTATGAGGCTTTATGTTAAGAAGACTAAAAGATAGCTATTTTTTGGTCCAGTACGTTAGTTTCAGTTTTTGTGTCAATAATACGGACAATAAGAGCATATCCCATGTCATCTTTGTCAATATGTAATTTACGCACTATTTTGCGTCAGTGGGAGCTCTGCAATTGTAACCAAATGCCACATCCACAGCACACTTCCAATGAGCATGCTCAGCATACTTTGTAACCTTACACCATTTTTTATGTTGCAGAGTTCCGCAGACAGCTGAATCACTTGGAGCAGTCTGTATCACATGTTCCAGGACTTGTCATTAATGATCTGTTAAAGGAACACATTCAGATATCTTTGGAGGCTCTGCAAAAATTACAATATGAGTTTTCCACTGTTAAAACGGAACTGGAGAAAAAACAGGTACATACTAGATTACACAGTTTGTATTCTCGCTTAGGGGTCGCACTAACAAAAAATGTAGTGCAGGCAATTTTGTTCTCAATACCAAAAAAGTGTTGCCAATCTAAAAGTGTTTGTTGCTAAATTCTGTTACTGTAACAGTATCTGTGTATAATGAATTCCTTGAGTTTTTAAGCCATTATGAATGTTTATTAAATAGTAGAGTACAGTACTTTACCACAAACCAGAATGAAGCTAATATCTGGATATAGATTTAGAATGATGGTTTAGAATAATTGGGGAAAGATTTTATAACATAATCTAAGTTTTTTCACTGTTTTTGATATAATTTTGTTTATAGCGACCAACCCTCATATTTCCCTGATGTTGGTTTCAAAATAGCCCCACTGTACCTGCAAAACAACAATGTTATACTTATAGCAAACTTTTTGTACCTTCTTATCATTGATTATAATTTTAGGATGAGCACAAGCAACAGTTACGGCCCACTTTGGGGCATCCCCACCAGGTGGAACAACTGAAGACACTGTGTCAGTGGGAGACAGAGCGGCATCAGGAGTATGTAAAGGTTGTTGAGAAACATGCCAAGAATCAACAGGTAAAGATTGTACATCAACAGAAAGACAGGAAAGAGTAGTGACCATGATCTTTTGAACTAGTGTTTTATTACATATGCTGGCTCCACCCCCTTTTGATCATGATCCAGGGGTCATAACCCAGAATCTGTTACATATATTTTGTGTCCTCATGCTATGACTGCATGTATAAAATTTGGTCCAAAATGTTCAAAAATATCACTGCCATTGCAATTTCTGCATATTTGACCTTTGACCCCTTGCCAGGCCCCAAGGTAGGGGCCCTAAAAATATAGACATCTTGCAGATGGTTATAACATTGGCAATCTATGTAATGACTTTAGTAGTGTAGTACATTATTCACCCAGCTAAAGCATGTTGTCAATACCATATCATTACCGTCTATACTCGCATATAAGCTTATTCCAACTGCAAACTGCATCAACCCAGATCTGCCATCACATAATGCGCTAGCAGATCTGGGTCTATGCAGTTTGTAAGAATTAATCAGTAGAACAAACAACATAGACCCTAATCTGCTGGCGCATTATGTGACGGCAGAGCAGGGTCTGTGTTGTTTGCAATTGGACCTGGCTTATACGCAAGTATATACGGTAGAAGTGACTGCAGTCAGGAGAGCCTCAGATCAGTGAGTGACACTTGCAAATGAGTCAGTTCTATAGCAGTGTCAGGCAGAAATGGATTGTTAAACATACAGAGCAACCTCTCTTTAACCACCACCTTCATGTTACTTTTGATTGGCTGAGCTTGTCAAGACTCTAACAGCTTTATTTCTGATCCAAATTTGATCAAACTTCATAAATAGGCTTATGAAATCAAGATGTCAAATTAGTATAAATATGGACAAGATCTGTGCATGTTAATGAGGTAATCAGGCATCTGATTGGTTGAGCTTCTTACAATTCGGGCGATGGTATTTCTGACCTGATTTTGATGAATGTGATAAATAGACTAATATAAAGATGTTGGATGAGTATTATTATAAGCAAGAGCTATGTATATTAATGATGTTATCTTGCATCTGATTGGCTGAGTTGTTTTTACCATCTATTGACTGTTTTTGATAGAATTGTGATCAAGCTTGGTAAATAGGCTTATATCATCATGATTTCAGATGAGCATGAGTATGAATGAGATGAAATAATGCATATTAATGAGGAGATCTTCTATCTGATTGGCTGAGCTTGTCAATATTCTATCAACTCTTTCTGATCAGGTTTTGATCAAACTTGTTAAATAGTCTGTATCATCAAGATGTTGGATAAATTTGATTATGAGCAAGATCTATACATATTTATGATGAGCATGGGTATATACGAGATGAAATAATGCATATTAATGAGGAGATCTTCCATCCGATTGGCTGAGTTTGTTAATACTCTGGCAACTCTTTCTGATCAGGTTTGATCAAACTTGTTAAATAGTCTGTATCATCAAGATGTTGGATGAATTTGATTATGAGCAAGATCTATACATATTTGTGATGTAATTTTGTATCTGATTTGCTGTACTTGTTACCACTGTGTAGGCTGAATTTTGATCAGATTTCACTCCAGCTTGGTAAATAAGCTTGTATCATTTTGGTCTGCACATATTGATGAGGTGATTTGCATCAGATTGGCTGAGCTTGTTACCTCTTTAGGAACTATATTTCCCATTCCATTTCAACAAAACTTGGTAAATGAATTTATAACACAAAGATCTTTGATAAGATCAACTATAAGTGAGGTTTATGGATATTAATTGTGCCTTTATCTTTGGAAATTTTTTTTCAGACTATTGGTAAAATTCACATGATATACAGTTCAGGAGATGGTTTACATAGGTTGTATTCTTACAACACTGCATAAGTCTGCTTAGTGAATAAATGGTCAGCGGTTATGTAAGTCAGGTTAGCAATATGATGACCACACTGGCCTATTGTTTACTATATGTTATCATTTAGGTTTTTATTTTTTTTTATATATATGCAGGGATTAAAACAAATGAAACATGCCTGCATTCGTAGATGGATCCAATGCAAAATAAAATAAGGACATCAAAAATATATATTAACACAAAGATAAGAGAAAATCACTTTTAAATGACCCACAATAAAGACATTATGCTCACCTGGTTCCAGAGGTGCTGAATAACACCTGAACATTACACATATTCATACACCAGGGAAACCTACCATTAATAATATTTTAGGATCTATGAAAATATGTAACCAGATTGAATCGGAAGTTTATACCTAAATTTGGAAAACAGTTCATAATAAATTGGTACTGTTTCTTGGCATCCATGTTTTACATTCAACCCAGAGGTCACATCCAAATAGGTTTATGATACTGCTATGCTAGTATGTAATAATTTAATTTTTCTTTCTTCATTATGATTTCCAGCAATCTGATTAGCCAGGCTCTTTTGAATTTCTTTGGTTCATATCTGTATGAACCGAGTAAAATTTCATTTGTCCCCACAGGCTGTCAGACGTAAATTGCATGATAAATGACACCATGTTTGTCTACATTGACAACTAGGGTAATATATCAGAAATTGCACTTCATGTGTACTTGAGAAGTCTGGTGTACATTGACAACTAGGGCAATGTATCAGAAATTGCACTTTGTATGTACTTGAGAAGTCTGGAGTACAGTGTACTTGAGAAGTCTGGTGTACATTGACAACTTGGGCAATGTATCAAATTGCATGTTGTATGTACTTGCGAAGTCTGGTGTACAGTGTACTTGAGAAGTGAGGTGTACAGTGAAAAAATGCTGTGAATGATACTTATTAATGTAACATGAAAAACTCAGAAAATATAGCTAAAAGCTCAGTTGATCCAAAACAAATTTAAATCTGCAGTGAGAGAGAGAAAGAGAGGTGGAAGCCCAGATGGTCCATTCTTCTCCCCCAAGTTTGATTTTTAAAAAAAAATTAAAATCTAGCAAGGTCACAATGCGTCAATTATTCAAGCAAGACCAAATAACTTCAGAATGCATTTAAAATTGTCACACTTTTATTTTGTTAATGAATTTTTTTGTAGCATAAAGGAAAGTTTATAGAAGTATATATTCTGTTCTGTTCGAAGATTTTGTATGATTCATAGAGAAGTACTGAGTTTGTTTTTGGAAGAATGTCATTGTCGATAAACTCTGATAAATGAAGATGTGAAAACTTAACTGGATAAATCTAAATTTGGCAGTGTCTCCAGATTGCTCCTTTCAAGAAATAAGACTTAGTTTTGGTTATTTATTGAGACTATAGCCTGGCATTCCCTCTCTCTCTTTCTCTCTCTCTCTCTCTCTCTCAAAGATGATGATTATCAGAAATACATATAGTTAATGAGTCTAAATTTTATGTGGCAGATTTGATTTGATATTATGTCAATCGTGTTTGATTTTTTGAAAATCAACAATTGCATTGTTTTTTTTTTTAAAGAAAGCATTTTTTATTGAAGCACAAGCACTCACCCCTTCTTGCCTGTTACAGTGGTTTGTTATCTGACAGTTTTTATTAACCCAAATTGCTGATCTTATACTGAGCATGTTTATCACTTCATGCTTCTGTGTTAGGTCACACACACACACACACACACACACACACACACACACACACACACACACACACACACACACACACACACACACACACACACACACACACACACTGTCAACTATCTTGCACAGAGTGCACATGTGTGTGTGTGTGAACTCTTTCTGTTCAGTATGGGCCTAGGTCATTTTCATTAAACACACACACACACACACATATCTATATATATTGAAAAGTAGGAGCGAAAGTTGTATGCTACTGTGGATGGCACTACTCCCTAATTTCTACATTGGGAAATAGAGGTACATGAGTTTGTACTTTAATTATTTGCATAATTATCCACTATTGGATTTCTTTTTGTTTAAATTGACTTAATTGTCTGATAGAAGCTGTACATAAGATGATTTTCTTGACAAAGGATCAATTTGTGCCAGGTTGCCAGACAAAAAAACCCAGAATGAATATATTCAATGCATCTTTTGACAGAATTTCCTTTTGTCCAATGTTTTTAGTTGTAAAATATAATTATAAGGATTGACAAGTTTATTATTTTTATAAAAGGACGGTAAATATGAACTGAAAAAATACTGTGCAAACTTAAGTATGATCTGCATTGCAGACATCACCAGAACGTGTTTTCACAATCAGCCTTTGTTTCTAATTAGACACTTTTGTATTTAGTCAGTGACAGGTATTATATTCCTAACAGGCTATATATAGCATACCCTAAATTACCATTGTCTCTACTTAGACACAACTGTATTCAGATTCAGTCAATGCCAGATATTGTATTCCTAACAGACTATATATAGCACATCCTAAATTACGTAAATCTCTAATTAGACACTATTGTATTCATTCAATGACAGTTATTGTAATTCTAACAGGCTGTATGTAGTACACCCAAAATTAGGTATGTCTCTAATTAGTCACTGTTGCAATTGATCTTTGTCAGCTATTGTCTTTTGGTAACAGTACACATGACAGCTGAAATTGGCTCTAGTACTACAGCCACTCCAGCATGTGAGCCACTTGCTGTCAACACTTAACCGATCATGCAGGTACATCAAATACATGCAGCTGCTAATCCCTATGATCATTTGCCATCCATGTGTCAATAAATAATGGCCTACACACACAAAAAAACTTGTCTGTCGTATTTGTCATGCAAAACTAATGACTGAAGTGCCCAAGTAAAACCCAGATTGCATTCTCTATTCACGAAACATAAATTGATGGTCACTGATAGATGCTTATTTACATAATGTACCCTTTAATAAGGTTAATTAAAACAGTTACATGTCACTTCATTTTGAAATCAGTTTGATTTAAGAGTGAAGTTAGATACCAGGAACTCTCTTTCTTTATTTTCTAATAGTGAAATCATAACGGATTTATGAGCAAATTAGCATATAATAAGTCGGGAATACACATCATGCTAAGAAAACTGCTTATTCTGTTTGAATTAGTAAATTTTGAACAACTCTTTTTGTTTTTAATGTCATTTGATTTAAAATGGATTAGATACATGCATGTAAGTCTGTGATTTCTTTTATTTTGTGCTTTAAAATTGTTAAATCTGTCCTGCACACTGTGTGATGTAATGGGTGTTTTGAAATGGAGACAAGATATTTAATTGATAAAAATAATTTGACTTTACTCATTGTTCTTTTAGGGATTGTTAGATATTCATTTATTTCATTGCAAGTTGTTTTTAGAAGTAGTAAATAGTTGACTTTGAGTTCTTAATTCAAAGAAGTGTCATGTTCTTAACATGAGGAAGTGTTGACCTGAAATGCAGTCAGAATTTAATCATGTAATTTACTTTTCCAAGTGACTGAGATTTTTCATCATTCTAAATCATTCTAAGTTTGATGACAATGCAGTGATAGATTAGAAATGAGCATTAAAAGCTATATTTATTAAATGTGGATGTTATATCATTGTTTTAATGTTATTTGTATGGTCTCATCTATCAAAGGTATAACAATATGGATTAAAAGACTACAATATAAAGCTTAGTAGCATATCTTTATTTCCTTTTAAAATGTTATTTTTATTTGAAATGACTGAATGCATCAATACTGTTAAAAAAATTGCATAAAATAAAATTATGACTGCATCTTTGACCAGCATATTTTTTAGCCCCTCCCCTCCACCCCCATAAAAAAAATTATTACTGCAATTTTGACCAGCATATTTTTTATCTTCTCCCCTCCACTCTCCAAATAATGCATTCATTCAATTTTTGATCATTTTTGCTATATGGCAGTACATACTGTCTGTACTCACTTATACTTTGAGTCCAACTGCAGACTGCTCAGACCAAGATCTGCCGATGCATAATGCACAGGCAGATCTAGGTCTGTGCAGTTTGTTAGGAGTAATCAGAAGAACAAACAACATAGACCCTGATCTGCCAGCACATTATGCAACAGCAGATCAGAGTCTGTGTTGTTTGCAGTTGGACTCGACTTATAAGCAAGTATAGATGGTAATGCAGTTGGCTGCTGTGGCTTTCAGCTACCACCTTATAATGAGGGAGAGCCATATTCTGAAATTTATATATGGCCCTAGAAATACATTTTTACACTTCTTAGTTTTATTGGCAAAGAAATGAAGTTTTTTATTTTTGTAAATAAGGGTGTTTGGGTGTTTTATGTTTTATGACACAGCAACATAAATGGGTTATTTAGTGCCAAGGCAGTTGGAATAATGTGCTTTGCCCAGTGAAAACCATGGTAACCAACATGGGCTGAAACAATAGACAGATTCAATCTCAAACCCTATTAGTCACAAGTCCACTGTGCTCATGCTTCTGTCTCCATTAGTCACCCCATAGAACATGTAGAAAGGCACATCAGGTCTATTCTACTTACCCATGCCTGAAGGGTTGTTTAGTGACTACATTGTTGTAACTGCTAATTGCAATAAATATGAATGTTTTGTGAAACTCATAATTGATAACATGTCAAAGTGAGAACATGGGAGTTCATACAGTAAAGAGGTAATGTTTGCTAACAAACATTTGAGGTAGTTCCTATAACTCACTTGAAAAATTTGGCTGTTGAAATTATTTAGTATTATAATTTATAGAACTCATTAAACAATGAGTGTAAAATAAACAAAATGTTATAAAACTTTTACATCATCTTTCCAGGACACAGCA
Organism: Margaritifera margaritifera; assembly: GCA_029931535.1. Taxonomy (NCBI): domain Eukaryota; kingdom Metazoa; phylum Mollusca; class Bivalvia; order Unionida; family Margaritiferidae; genus Margaritifera; species Margaritifera margaritifera. The sequence goes on from JAQPZY010001617.1 coordinate 4,922,275, forward strand.
GTGGAGCAAGCTAAGGAGTTTATGTCAGTGCTTTTGGAGCTGTCGAAGTCACAGCTAGGACAGTATGACAAGGTGTTGGTCATTGATGATGTAGAGAAGGGCCGTAAGTAGTTTTCCATTTTTTGTTTTTATGCAGTGCATTCAGATATCAGTGCTTTGAACTGGAGATGAGATATTTAATTGACAAAAATAACTTGACTTTACTCATTGTGCTTTTACAGATAGATTATTAGCTATTCATCCCCATACTGCAAAGACCTAAATAAACACTCAGCTGTGGTTAATTCTGCTAACCATTTAAGTTGAACTGCATAGACCATGATCTGTCTGGACATTATATGATAGCAGATCTGAGGCTATGCTGTTTCGGTTGAATTGCATAGACCATGATCTGTCTGGAAATTATATGATAGCAGATTTGAGTATGTGCTGTTTCAGTTGAAATGCATAGACCATGATCTATCTGGATATTATATGGTAGCAGATCGGAGTGTGTGCTGTTTCAGTTGAACTGTATAGACCACGATCTGTCTGGACATTATATAGTAGCAGATCTGAGTATGTGCTGTTTCAGTTGAACTGCATAGACCATGATCTGTCTGGACATTATATGATAGCAGATCTGAGTCTATACTGTTCGCAATTGGTTGCTTGTTATATAGAAGTAAATAAAGTACTCCCTTACAATAAGGCTCTTCATTATAACACTGTTCCTGTTATAATACAAGTATGGTCATTGATTTCATTTAATTAAGTGGTAGCAAAATTATGTGCATCATGTACATCATTATGAGGCAGCCTCACAATAAGGCAGTATACTCTTTGGTTCTCATTGACAGTGTTATAATGATGGAATACTGTACAGTATTAGAATGCATTGCAACCAATCAAAAGTGGCATTACAAAAGTAATGGCAGATCTGGGTCTATTGCTGTTTTTAGATGGTTGTGCATTATATGTGAACATGTATCATAGGTAGCACATGTTACCCACATAATGCATGTTGCCAATTGAATGTCAGGTATCATAGGCAGCACATGTTACCCACATAATGCATGTTGCTGATTGAATGTCAGGTATCATAGGCAGCACATGTTACCCACATAATGCATGTTGCTGATTGAATGTCAGGTATCATAGGCAGCACATGTTACCCACATAATGCATGTTGCTGATTGAATGTCAGGTATCACAGGCAGCACATGTTATCCACATAATGCATGTTTTTAATTGGATGTCAGGTATCATAGGCAGCAGATGTACCCACATAATGCATGTTGCTGATTGAATGTCAGGTATCACAGGCAGCACATGTTACCCACATAATGCATGTTGCCGATTGAATGTCAGGTATCACAGGCAGCACATGTTATCCACATAATGCATGTTGCTGATTGAATGTCAGGTATCACAGGCAGCACATGTTATCCACATAATGCATGTTGCTAATTGAATGTCAGGTATCATAGGCAGCACATGTTACCCACATAATGCATGTTGCTGATTGAATGCCAGGTATCACAGGCAGCACATGTTACCCACATAATGCATGTTGCTGATTAAATGTCAGGAACTAATACAAAGAGCATAACATGATTGTTGGGTCTATGCTCCCCATAGACTTGAGAGTAAGAGTGTTTCAAGATGGATACTCATAGAACCAATACTCAACCTGTCATCATTTTGAATAGTTATGAAAATTATCATTCTCTCACCAAGAGAAATTGAAAATTAATTTCTCTCATTCCTATATATGTGTGGTACAGTTTGCCAATGTGAGAAAGCCATGTGGGATATGCCTATCACACTAGTGCACTCAGTGAGACTGTAGATGACATCATTATGTTTATGACATCATGAACATCATTAATGTTTTTAGTGTTTGGAATAATGAAAAGACAATTTTTTCCTGCTTCTAAACATCATAATAATATTTCTTGTTTACAACATATTTTTCTTTTTTAAGCTTTTATGCTGTATCTAATGATGTAAAACTTTAAGAAAAATACTTTATTCATCTATCTATAGATACATCCATACCAGTGATCTGCTATCTTTTTTCACTATTATTTCTGATTAGAAATGAGAGAAAAAGAATCCATCATTAGCGTTGGTGTGGGATAGGGAAATACCACCCTCAGGATCAGAATTTGTAGGCAGAAACTTGGCAAAGACTCGCTCCTGCCTACAAATTATGACCTTTGTGTGGAATTTGCCTGTCACACACCAGTGCACATGATGAATTCTGTTATTCTGTCACCCGTTTTATTTATGGGATCTCAGTTTTCATGGATTACACAGTTGCTACAAACCATACATTGTAAGACTCGAGAAACAAAATTCCAGTGTGAAGACAGTTGGGCATTGTTTTCATCAGAGGCATAGCCACGAACTAAAGTATCAATTAAATTTTTTTTTTAAAGCCACAAAAATTAAAACCCACAAAAATGTATGAATTCACATTATATGCTGAAAATCGCATTGTTCGTAATCATGGAAGTTGCACAAGCCACCTGTATCACTAAGGGAAGTTGACTGTACTTTAATTTTCCTGGACTTTTTTTAAAAATATAAAATATGTTTGCATAGTTTCTAAAGACAACATGAATTTCAAACTGATCTAGAGCATATTTATGGGCACACAAGTAATCGTGTAAAATTAAAAACTGCTAAATTATCACATGTACTCAGAAAGGACATTTTCCAGTTGATGGGACAAAGCCTGCATAGCACTGAATATAAAGAGCTTATTTTTGGCAACACAGTTGTCCAGTTTCATGCCCATTACAATCTTTTCTCTCATTCACAGGGGTTGAGCCTACAAAGTACCCAACCAGCGAACTAATCCGGCGTAAAAATGCTGGTGAACCTTTGGAAGATGATGAGGATAAAGATACTGTCCCTCGTGGCCAAAGTACTTGGTCTGGTAAGTCTAGAAATTGTGACAAGTAGGTCACAATGGGTTATCTGTGATGCATTATATGCCTCAATTTTTAGATCAAGCACCACACCATATGTTGTGGTTGTAGGTAAAATAATGTAACAGTAAATAGGCAAGTCAAGACCAGGCTCTTGTCAGCAGTTAAATTTTAAAAGTAGGTCACAGTGACCCAGTTGCAATGTATAGCAATATTTTTACTCCAAGATGCACAAAATTTGGTAGCACAGAATAAGGAGTGTCCAAGTTATAACCCAGACAGAAAACCCCTTTTACCATGAAAACTACATAATGTCCACATGAAAAATGTTTGCTTTGGTAGTCAACATAAAAAGTTATATTTATATTTGCAGAATTAATGCTTCGTAAGTGAAGGTATATATCCATGAAATTAACATAACACATTTTTTTGCCAAAGATCTTTTGACTGTAGAAGGATTCTGATTAAGTATTACATACCATTTTGCTATTGTTGGAGAAAATAATTGTCTGTCTGTATGTCTGTTTATATCTTGATATGTCTTTCAGTTTCTATTTCTTTTTACTCAAGAATGCAAGTCCTAGTTTCACATTTTATATTCACTGCATTTTTAAAGTGACTGGATCAAATATTTTATGTAATTTGATCGGTTTTAGTTTGTTATTTTTGAAGCAAGATTCACTGTATATCAAAGCTGCAGTTCAGAAAACTTTTACAACTACCATATATACTTCCTTATAAGTTGAGTCCAAATCTGATCTGCCATCTTATAATTCACTGGCAGATCAGGGTCTATGTTGTTTGTTCTACTGATTACTCCTAACAAACTGCATAGACCCAGATCTGCTGGTGCATTTTGTGAGTTGGAAGTTGCAACTGCAGTTTGCAGTTGGAAATGACTTGTAAGCAAGTATATATGATATATATTTTTTACTTTCAGGTATGCCAGCAAATGAATTAGTAGTAGGCCCTGCTCCCAGCAAGGTACAGCTGACACCCTCAGTTACTACTTTGAAGACAAGTTTAGGGCACAGTGCTACAATAGCTACCAGGGACAAGGCATATCAGGTACATTTTCCTGCAGCTCTGTACTTTTTATGTCATGTTATCATTGCATTATATTTGGCTTCCAACCAATCAGCAACTTTTTAAATACAGTCAAACCTGTTTTAGTGGTCACCTGCTCAAAACCATCAGATTTTCTTGGGTTCCATTGCATTTTGCTGTATAAATGTCATATATGGTGGTCACCTGCTCAGTGCAGTCATTGGTCACCATAAATTGGTTCCAGACTGATGTGTTGTTTGTGGCTAATGGTCAAAAACATTCAAATAGGTTTCACAGGAATGATGTCTCAAAGCTTGTTCATTAGCCATGTATTATCTTGTGAAACAATAGGTGAGTGCAGTCTCTAACCAAGCAAAAATCACTCTTGCAAGATGACAGAAAATTCACAATGTCAGAGATGAAGAGTAAAGCCCTTATGATGGAAGATAAGATCAAAGTCATAAGGTAATTTATTATGCACTATTATTTGTAGATATACGTTTAATTGCCAGTCCCTACATTCACGCTCTTTATTAAATTGATTACATCCAGATTGGATGTCAAATAAGCCTGATGCTTTCCCACATTTAGGTCCTATTTCATTGAATTTATGCAAAAGTGTTAGAATGAATCCCACACTTATGTTACAAGAATAATAATGACAAAGTCACTTCACTTGTTTTCAATTGAGTGGGCTTGAGTGATATACCCACCCATCTCTTTAACTTTCTCAAAGTCTATGGAGTTTTTAGTGAGCAAGGCATATTATTCAGCGATTTTGAAAATACTGAGATTAGGGTTCATGTTAATGTTAATAATGTAATAGTTTTTATTAATTCCTTAAATATGTTATTTTGAATCAACTTTATTATGGATATTTGGGGGAGTGGAACACTCATGGTGCATGTTGAAATGGACAGTTATTGTAAGCAAATCGATTTATTCATTGTAAAAGCACCGATATGTAAACATAAAGAATAAAAAAGAAAATGTGCACAATATATTCTCTATTCATAAGTGTTTTTTTACTGGTGTACACAAACTTTTGTAAAATAGCATTCTTGTTGTTATTTCAACATGTTTGACAGTGGGGAGAGCTCCAGAAAGCAAACTTTAATTAAAAAAATTATGCCTAAAATCAATTTCTCACTCATAATTCAGTTTCCCGTCATTCTTCCTTGCTTTCTTTACATTTTTCATCTTTTGGTTGCATTATAAGATGACCCTCCATATAGAAGCCATTGGTTTATGAAGGTCAAACTTAGCCAGTCCTCAGCGTGACCACTATATTCAGATTTGACTGTAGTTCATGTTAAGAGGTGAAAAGGTATTTATCTATTTAGAATGTTTGATTTGCATAATAATTTCTCTTTTGAACAGACAATAATGTATTATTTAAGAAATTTACAGGATTCATGAAGCATTGAAGATTGAAAATTGATTACACACTGGCATTCATGCATATTGTGTAATTGATTACACACTGGCATTCATGCATATTGTGTAATTGATTTTTCAAGCTTCATGACTTTGTGAATCCTGTAAAATATACCATTCAAGTCTTATAATTACAAATAGTGGTAAAAATAATAATGAAACTCAAGAAATAAATAAATGGAACTATAGTTTAACCACTGCTTACAAATAATGTCAAAGCACACACAAAGAATGCATAAATACAGAAGTAGTTCCTTTCTGGAGTTATTAACTAATAACTTCAAGCATTCATTGTTACATGATGTGATTTTAACCACTCTAAATGCTTGTTCAAAGACTTGTTAAAAAATTTGTAATTATTTGTAAGTAATATGTTGACATTTGTCACCAAAAAAAATTGTAATTATTTGTCACTCAAATTTTTAAAAAATTATTTGTCACTAAAAAAATTTTAAAATTATTTGTCACTCAAAAAAAATTGTAATTATTTGTAAGTAATATGTCGACATTTGTCACTCAAAACTGATGGATTCAAATTCAGAAATCATGAGGCCAAAACAGTTATCTAGCAGAAGAAGGGTGCTCATTTTGTTTGAGTCTCTTATCAAACAAGTACCAACTTGACACATCACATCAAAACCAGATCTACGTGTCTGTGAATATATATCCTATGCTTGTATAAAAAAATGGTCCAGTATAAAACCTGAACCCGACTTATGAATCCTGCCCATGTATTCTCTAACTTTTTGAACTATGAACTCAAGTTGATGCTGAAAACGTTAAGATCAAGTGTTTTACTTTGGATTAAAGTAGAAAACTCCTGTTGCTGTATAAAAGCTAATCCAGTTACCGTATGTACTTGCATATAATCCAGGTCCAACTGCAAACAACATAGACCATGATCTGCCGTCACATAATGTGCTGGTAGATCAGGGTCTTTGTTGTTTGTTCCACTGATTAGTCCTTACAAACTGCATAGACCCAGATCTGCCGGTGCATAATGCGATGGCAGATCTGGGTCTATGCAATTTGCAGTTGGTATCAGTTTATATGCGAGTATATATGGTAATTATCATACAAACTACCCAGTTTATTAAAACTAAATCTACATTCTAATACTTTCAGGACTACAAGAAACAATTTGAGGTGACATTACAGATGATAGAGGAAGAAAAGCAGCGTCTTGTCGTGGCTGAACAGCGATGGCTAGATAGTTGGAACACCTCTGTCCAGAAGGTTAAGGATTTATATTGAGATTGGAATCTTTGCAATATTACTGCTATGTGTATGGAATAATATAATAGATGATTTTTTAGAAATCCTATATGGAAAATTTCTTTTTGATAATTTGCGCAATGATTCAGAATGCTGTGTGGAAGACTGAATTCAAATTTTCAAATTGGTCACAAATTCTCTTCTGACCTACCATGCTTACAACATGTAGGTGGCCTTGTTTTGTAGAAGTTCCATGATCTCTTAAAAGTGTAGTCAGACTGGTTTTCTTAGTAGAATGTAGCTCAAAGTTGATTTAAATAAACACTATCAAATGAAAAGATATTACACTTGAAAAATTCATCCTGATACTGAGAAAAATAAAGTCCAATAAAGTGAATATACCTCTACTTAAAATTGGCACATATACATTTATGTTTCCATTTCTCAGCTTTGTATAAAAAGTGGATTTTGTGGATGTAGCCAAAAATATTTTAGTGTCCTTAAAATGCCATTCATGGGACACATACCATACATAATCACTTATAAATAAAGTCCAACTGCAAACAACATAGATCCTGATCTGCTGTTGCATAAAGCAGATCAGGGTGTTTGTTCCACTGATTACTCCTAACAAACTGCACAGACCCTGATCTGCTGGTGCATTATGTGACATCAGATCTGGGTCTGTGCAGTTTGCAGCTGAACTTGACTTATAAGTGAGTATATACGGTATGTGCCCCAAGAATGGCATTGTTAGGACACTTAAATAGCGTCTTCTGGATCGAATGTTTCATGTTTGGCTAAGTGGATTATTGCTTTAAGTGAAAATCTGGGTTCATTTAACATAAATAAAGTATAGCACAACAGTTTAGACCCATTATTGAATTTGATGTACATATATTTAATGTTGAAAATGTTTAAAAAATAATTTCCATTCAAGTCAGGTTTTATTTGTATCTTGTCATTATTTCTACATTAGAGATGTAATATCAGTATCAAAAGAATAGCTGCTTGATCGTGTTACATTTAATCAACTGAATTATTATCTTTAAAAAAAACCCATATAGTTTAAATATTTATGGGTTATGTATTCAATATATATGTATGTATGTATATATATACATATATGTATGTATTTATATATATATATATATTTTTTTATATATATATATATATATATATATATATATATATATATATATATATATATATATCACTGAAATTTCTTCTGAATGTAAAAGATGCTGTGATACTGAACCTATTTTTTCTCTGAATTTGAAAGATGAAATAAATATCTGAAACAATACTGGGTTTGTTTTTATAATGGAACTGTATAATAATGATTAAAGTATCTTCCATGAATTATACAGTTTCCTCTCTGATTGCGTATATGAATTTTAGTGAATACTTTGGTCCCTTAATTTAGTTAACATCACTTATCTGAATATGTGGATATGGTGAGAGAAATAAAATGGCAAAAACTATGGATATTGTATTCACCTAGACTGCATTCAGTAAGACTAGCATTTTGTAGTGCTAGACTAACAATCCAACTGTATGAACTACTATCGAGTGGTGCTAGCTAACAAAAACTAAAGTGAGGTAGCTTTGCCATGAGCAGTACTGGTAAAAAAAAATTCACTCACAGAAGAGTGTGCCAACTGAGATTTGTAAAGGGAGGCATGTAGAACTACCGTATATACTCGCATATAAACAGATATCAACTGCAAACACCATAGACCCAGATCTGCTGTCACATAATGTGGTCCAGCAGATCCGAGTCTGTTCAGTTTGTAAGGACTAATCAGTAGAACTAACAACACAGACCCTGATCTGCCAGCGCACTATGCGACGGCAGATCAGTGTCTATGTTGTTTGCATTTGGACCCGGCTTGTACGTGAGTAAAGATGGTAAGTATGATCTGCCAGCGCACTATGCGATGGCAGATCAGTGTCTATGTTGTTTGCATTTGGACCCGGCTTGTACGTGAGTAAAGATGGTAAGTATGTAAATTTACCTTGAATGTTAGTCACCTGAAGTGTATTTAAACCTATTTATTCAACTCTGTTGACTAAATATACATTTTCTAAAGGCAAGTAATGATTATTTGTTAATTTATTAAGAGTATGGTTTAAAGTTGGTCAAATTCAGTGCAATGCCAACTCAGTGCAAGTTTTTATTACACCATCTTGAAAAGTCATACAAGTGGAAAGGTTATTTGGAAGAGCTAAATTGTTTTTGACACTAACAGTGCAATAATACTTCTGGCGTTACTGTGTGCATCCATGATGAAGACTCCTGGAAATATATCAAAGGTGAAAAGCAGGCAAGATATAAATAATATAACACTACCTGTTAAAATAATTTTTTTAATAAATAGCAATTTTAATGTACAACCAAACAAGTGAACAAAATAAACACTCTTGGAAGAAATAAAAGCATAGCATCTATGACAAATAGAAATCAACAGTTACTATCAAATAGAAATTTTGTATCTAAATATACATGCACATAACCTTTTTTCTTTTCCAAAATGTATATGTCGACTAGTTAACATGGCGAAACATACACAGTGTTTTTCTTTATAACTGTTATCACAGTTCTGCCTGTCTTTTAGCAATAAATGCACAAAAGCTTTTAAGTAAATAAATTTAAGTCTGAATCTTATTTAGCAACTTAATATCATAAAGCCACTAATAAATGTAAATATAATTTTTTTACCCATATATTTATATCTATATAAATTTGTTAATTCAACTGGATATCAGTACTATGTTCATCCTTTATTCCTTCATGCGCTTTTGCATCATGATGGATTCTCTTCAGGTAGATACATTCATATAAATATATATATTACCTCATAAACAAAATTCCACGAATATGATTGGTCAATTTTAAAAATATAAAAATTCAGTATTTCTGTTAAATATAAGCACCATGAATTGGTTAATCTTTCTAGATGATTTCAGTTCTGCTTTGTTTTCAACCATCTCCAGAAACTCTGGGTGCAAATCATTATTATATGTAAATGACAGTGGTGTAAGAACTCCAACAAGGTCATGTGACTGGCAAGCAGGGTGTAAGTAAGTCACATGACAGCTGGCAATATACAAATGGGTCAAGAGAAAATGACAGATGCCTCTGTTTCAAAAGGTAAAATGCAAGCATCTAATTTATGATCCAAATTAAATTTATGACATGATTTAATTATATATAAAAATGAGCTACTGTGTATTTTATTTATTGGTGGAAATTATCCATCAAAAGCTGGCTCAATTTTAATTAAATTTTTGCTGATTTGTCAGTAGTTTTGGAGACGTTTTTTCTTGGCCTAAGGGAGGTAACTGCTACAACCAGCATACTGTTTGTAAACAATACTCGGTATAGCCAACAACAACAGCTAAGAGATTATTACGTAATATTATTTCAAAAAATAAGTTTACTTAAAGTTTATGAGGTAATAAATTCATTACATATATGGGATATATGGAATGTTATGAGCTTCAGCTCGGGTGTATGGGTTTCACGACAGTTAAACATTATGTACACCATGGTAAACTAAGATGTAACTAATATTATCTGCGATCCTAAAATGGCGGTATTTGCCAGACTTGACCAACAAACAAGCTCAAAAGACTGTTGGTTAACTTGACATGTCCGACACTTTACACAAGGCACCCATAATTTATCCCATGCAAATGTTGGGTCATTATGGTTTTCCCAATTGTTTAAACAATCTACAGCCACAATACACAATATAAAAAGAGGCATGAAAGCTTATCTCCTGGACTTGTATCAAAACCTTATAAATGAACAATTGCCACAGGGTCAGTACTATAGACATTACATCAGTCCATAACACCATTTGTTTTTTAGCTATATTGTGTGCAGTTTGTCAGCACATATAAGATCTTTTGAACAAAATCTGTGTAGCCTAGGCCCTAATTAAGAAGAAAACTAATACTAGCAACAACAACTAACTTTTATTATCAAACTTCAATACTTGTTTGAGGACCTGATCAAATAAAACTTTACTATCAGACTTGACCAGAAATGCCTGTTAATTTAAGAGTTATGTATTTTCAAGGAAGTAAGCCTGCTTGTCAAGTAATAATTAAGTTTTTAAAACAGTAGAGTGGCATAAAATACTGTTGTTGGTGAATTCTATAGTATAGTTTTCTGAAAGAAAAAATCTTTTTTATAAACAAAATAGTTTCAGAGAAAACTAGTGAATCGTTGAAGGATAACACTAACAATGAAGCAACAGCAAATCCAGGTCCGAAAATAACGCATTTTCTGATCCATGTAAGAATAAAGCATATTAATGGGTTTTTTTTTTGTTGTAACTTGTTATATCTCCATTTAATGTTTTTGTATTAAACTTCCCAAATATCGGGCAAATACGTTAATTTTCTGGAAAAAATGTGAAGGGCAAGAGCAATTAAAATGTATAAAAGTGACAATGAAAAGTAAAAAGTAGTTTTTAACTAGCCTAAGCACTGTCAACACTCAATCAGTCTTTGTCAATGGCAGTTACAAAACAGAGACAAACAAGACAAACAATACCTAAATAAATATGTAAAAAAACTGACAATGAACAGTAAAAAAATAGTTTTTAACTAGCCTAAGTGCTTTTGACTCTGAGTCTTTGTGGAAGGAAATTATAAAATAGAGACAAACAAGACCAACAATAAACACAAAAGAAAACATTGAAGCAGCAAAACTTATGAATTATCTGGGATATAATTTATGGTTACACCACTTTTTTGTAAGAAAGTAGATGGTGCTATTGCTCCTCCATTTTGAGCTCCTCCATTTTGAGATCAATATCAACTAGCTTCACATTTTATTACAGAAGTTCAAACCAATAAGGTGCGATATCAAAAATTTTCAAACAATACTTTCATTAGATCTACAATTGTGTCAAAAAGTTTTGTAAAGTCAACACTTTCTTTTATGTTTATTGTTTGTCATATATGTCTATGTTTTGTAATTGCCTTTGGCAAAAATTCTATTAGAGTCAAAAGCACTTAGCCCAGTTAAAACTAGTTTGCACTGTTTGTTGTTTGTTGTTTACATTAATCTTAACCAATCCCTAATATGCAATCCCTTGCTGGATCCAGTGCACTTGAAAGGACTGTTTTTCACCTTATGATTCTATATATATATATATATATATATATATATATATATATATAATGGAGATCAGACATTTTTTTTATACCAAACATTTAAAAAATACCCTTTGAACAAAAATTATCTGCATACAGCCTATAAAGTGTTTAAGAAAATATAACAGTTGTTGTCACTTGCCAGAAATGTCGCTAAAACAACATGTACACACATGTGCAGACCATAGTGTCTTGCCTGTTTCCCCCCCCCCCCAATGCTATGATGTACCTGTGCAGACCATAGTGTCCTTGCCTGTCCCCCCCCCCCTTTATACTATGATGTACCTGTGTAGACCATAGTGTTTTGCCTGTTCTCCCCCCAATACTATGATGTACCTGTGCAAACCATAGTGTCTTGCCTGTTTCCCCCCCCCCAATGCTATGATGTACCTGTGCAGACCATAGTGTCTTGCCTGTTTCCCCCCAAAATGCTATGATGTACCTGTGCAGACCATAGTCTTGCCTGTTCCCCCCCCCCAATGCTATGATGTATGTGTGCAGACCATAGTGTCTTGCCTGTTTCTGACCCAATGCTATGATGTACCTGTGCAGACTATAGTGTCTTGCCTGTTTCCCCCACAATGCTATGATGTACCTGTGCAGACCATAGTGTCTTGCCTGTTCCCCCCCTTATACTATGATGTACCTGTGCAGACCATAATGTCCTACCTGTTCCCCACCCCCAATGCTATGATGTACCTGTGCAGACCATAGTGTCTTACCTGTTTCCCCCCCAATACTATGATGTACCTGTGCAGACCATAGTGTCTTCCCTGTTTCCCCCCCCCCCCTCATACTATGATGTACCTCTGCTAAATCTGACTTGTAAAAACTCTAAGACAAAACTCTGACACAGAATTTTAACACTGATGATAATGCTATGACTGGTTCTGGAAAAGTGTCACCTATGTCTTGCTGTGTGTTAACACTGATGATAACGCTGTCATTGGTTCTGGAAAAATGTCACCTATGTCTTGCTGTGTGTTAGCGCTGGCAAGACAATACTAGTGTGTTTACCTGTAAACAATGACAAATAAAATCACATTTAATGTAAATAAGTATCACAGACTTCCGGTCATACTAAAGGCTGATAAAAAGTATTAATACAGCTATCTGATCAGTTGAAGAAAAAGCAAAGCATTTACATTTACAGATTTTCAATAGAATAGTACAACTTCTTCAATGCAGGAGTAAGTTTGGTACATAATAAAAAGAATGTTTTCTTTTCCTCTGTAAATATTGGATATATTTCATCTTGTGGTACAAAAAATGATATCTTTTAACTCATGACTTTGCCACTTGTTAAATTATTACATTTCTTGTACCAGACAATGAAATATATCTGGTATTAATGCAGGAAAAGACAATATCTGCTGTATATATTTTCATCAACTAATTCATATAAGAGTGTCAGTAATATTGCTGTCATCCAGGAGCAAACAATCAGTCAACACACAATCCTGTCATGGACTTTTACCGACAAGTAACTTGTGTGGGTACTGTTTCAAATAGCTCTTCTAAACTGAAATACTCCTGATATTAATAATTTATATATTAATAATTTATATATTATAATAAATTATAATAAGCAAAATAATGTTTTTTAAGTGTCTATAAAGCAAACAATTAGCTATATTAGAATATACAAGTATACAGTTCACCTTTCATTTGTACTTAATAAATTATTGACATTAAATCATTCAGTGAATTCATTCAGGCAAAGTTATTACGCTGCATACATGTAACACTGTGTCAACTATTAAATGCAAACAAGCTGTGAGTAAAAGATTCAGCTGTGAACACATCATATTTACAAGACCCCAATTTTGTTTATTTTTAAAAAAAAAAAATGCATAAATATTATAGGCCTGATCACAAGTTTATATATAAAGACAGACCAAAAAAGTAGTTTACAACAGCAATAATAATACTGTATACTCATATATAATCCGGGTCCAAATGTAAACAACATAGACCCTGATCTGCCGTCACATAATGCGCTCAGGGTCTATGTTGTTTGTTCTACTGATTAGTCCTTACAAACTGCATAGACCCAGATCTGCTGGTGTATTATGTGATGGCATATCTGGGTCTATGCAGTTTGCAGTTGGTATCGGATTATACGCGTGTATATACGGTACATCAAATTGAAAATAAAATGGGAAATGGGGTGGGGGTGGGGGTGGGTGGAGAGAGGATTATACGCGAGTATATATGGTAATAAAATAAATAATAAAAATAATACATTCTTTAAATCATTAACAACTTTTGTGTTTAGTCTTTACCTATCTGTGATCCTGAAAAAGGTTTCCAAGTTTTGGGGCTGAAAGTATGGTAAAATGATATTTATAGACCTATGTACAGTGGTTCCTCACTATACAAAAAGCCCCAAGTACAATGCTGCCCTTGATGTGGGCATGGACATGCGCATGGATGCCATTCAATTTGTCATGGCTACCGTATATACTCACATGTAAGTCGAGTCCAACTGCAAACTGCACAGACCCAGATCTGCTGTTGCATAATATGCCAGCAGATCTGGATCTATGCAGTTTGTCAGGAGTAATCAGTAGAACAAACAACATGGACCCTGATCTGCTGACACATTATGCGACGGCAGATTAGGGTCTACGCTATTTGCAGTTTGATTTGATTTATAAGTGAGTATATACAGTACTTAATATTGATTTCACCTGATTTTAGTTCTTGGCTGATGAAAGCAAACTAGAGCTATCAGCATTGGGTGCATTGCAAAGGACCATACTCACTCCTCTTTGTTCAGCAGGACCTTAAACAGAGGAACTTGTGTTGGGAAACCAATGTTAGGAGAATGAACAATCAGTGGAATACTTCTCTAAATGATGGCATGATATGCTGGAAATGCAACTCATTCAAGGTCTCATCAATATCAAAGTGCATGATAAATCTGATTGAAATCCAATATTTGTTAATAACTTTATGCCATAGAAAACAAAGGAGGACAACAATCAGGGACCATAACTCTTCTATATGATAGTGTGGAACGCTGGAAATTAGACTCAGTCAAGATTTCATAAATATAAAACTGCATGCCAAATTTTTTTGAAATCTGACAATCTTTGGTAAAGTGATGCTGCATAAATCAAATTCAGGAGGACAGGCAATCAGGGAGCATAAACCAAATGGTGATACAATAATCAGTCTTAACTGTATTGGTTCAATAAGAATTTTTAAAATTCCAACAAATGCTTGACTTGTCGTCAAAAGTTATGTAAGGAATAGATCAATAAAACAGCTGTTTATTTCTGTACGTATCAGTTAATCACCGCAAGAAGCAGACATAATCGAAATCTGTAAAGCTACATATCTTAGTCATTGTTTCTCATCCGTCTGCACAACTAATGGTGCTGCTACTGTGTTCCCACAACCTTGGTAAATAGAACATATCTGTGTAATATGGCTTATGTTCAGCAACAATAATTTTCAGGTAAACATGCTTGAATAGCACTAAATGTGTATCAATAATATATATCGTGTATCAGAAGTTATGTATTGTCATAAGTATTGCATCAGAAGTAAGCTGCCGATACTTAGAGCTAAACATCACTGAAAGTATAAGCAAAGTAAAAAAGCTTTAATCTCAAGCTATCACTGTGAAAAAGGGAAAAATCTTCACCTCATGGGACAACGCATAAACCAGGATAATATAAAATAAAGATAAGTGCATTCTGAAGTTATATTTTAAATCTGAAGAGGATGGGGTAAAATGGTGTTGAAAAAATGAGAAAGTAAAAAGCTTAAGCACTGAGGTTAATAATAGATGTGGACAGATGTATGGACATATGTGTGGACAGATGTATGGACAGATGTACATACTGATGCCAAAGTGATTGATGTGTCGAGCTTCTGCCAAGGCAGGCTCAACAATTATATTGCAGAAACCAAAGTCAAAAGGACGGGAAATCACCAGGCATAACTTGTGCAAATGATGTCATGGAATGTTGGAAACTGAACTCAATCAAGATCTTATCAGTACAGATGCATGTCAAATTTGGTTGAATTCCATCAACTCCCATTAAGGATATCTTGTGGAAACCAAATTTGTTGTCGGACAGATGGACTGATACGATTACTATAGGGATCTGTCGACTTTGTTGAGTGAGGCCTTAATTATTATGTGGTTTTACGTTATTTTTCACACTATTTATTGTAGTTTTGTGTACAACAAACATGCCCTATCAAGCTTATAACATACGTCAGTATAACAGGACCTTCCTTATAATGCCAAACACTTTTATGGTTCCCATGAACAACATTATAGTGAGGGACTTTGTACCAAGCCAGACTTTGTAAAGGTTATCCCAAAAAGCAAACACATAAATGGTCCCCATCTTGTTACATAATATACATGTACATTTTTACATAAGCTGAAGAAGCAAGTCATATATCATGCAAGTTTCTCATCACATGATACTCATGCCGTATGAAAGTCATTTATGTAATTAATATAGATTTCAAGTAAATACTAACAACTGGATAAATTCTATTTACACAATTGCATAATAATGATAATAATAATAATCTTTATTTAATGTGGCTTTTTTTTTTCAACAAGTATTTTTGCAACAGACAACAGTTCTAAGAAGCAGAACTGAGGCAAAGTATCTGCTAAAGTGTGCTCAAAATGGCCCATCAGCAATGAGGTTCGAATTTATGACCCACCAGCTATGAGTCAAATGCTCTACCAACTGACCTATTCCATTCTTCCGATTAGATTGAATTAAGATAAGTAGATATTTTTATTAAAAGAATGGATATTTCAGGTTATAAATGCCTTATCAAAAAAGCTGACGTGAAATTAAGCTGATTTATACTTACATAATCAACATTTCCACTTTGCTAAAATAATCATATTTTAAATTTGATACTATTCATTCATTTTAATTGAGATAGACCTTGACAAGAAAAGTCATTCAATAAATAAACATCATTTACAAAAATTAAAGACAGCACTATAAACTTTCCTCTGTTTGAAAATATAACACAATAGCTCTAAACTATTATTTAACATAGTTGAGGGAGTATATCCTTCCAGTTTTTCTGAATAAAATACTTTACCATATTATAATAACTACAAACCTTGATAACACAAGAGCTCAGTTATTTTCAGCAGGTAAATGAATGTAAATTTCAGTTAGAAGTATGACTTTTAGCAGGTGATGGCCTATACAATAGAAATTCCATTACAAATTGGCTCGTTCTTTACAAGTCATTGTGGGTATTTTTCTTTACATAACTCTTTATCTAATATTTATATTTTAATCATCAATGCTTCTATTTCATAATGTAGCTAAGACTGTCATGAATTTTTTTCTCAAAACATCTATAGACAATCCTATCCTTGTAGACTTTATACTGATGAAATACAGTATACACTTGATTATAAGCCCAACTGCAAACAACATAGACCCTGATCTACCATTGCATAATGCACTGGCAGATCAGGGTCTATGTTGTTTGTTCTACTGATTACTCCTTACAAACTGCAAAGATCCAGATCTGCCAGTGCATTATGCGATGGCAGATCTAGGTCTGTGCAACTTGCAGTTGGACTCAACTTATAAGTGAATATTTAGGATAGTTCTGTGGTAATAATACTTACAACCGAGAAGCATACAATGATAATTCAAAGATTGCATATAATTCTTAAAGTTTAAGCTAGATTTATATTGTAAATGAAAAAAAACAAATTTTGCTAAACTGTGGCATCTCTCTCTAGCTATGTGTTATTACTATAAGGCTTCAACTTTACCATGTTGGAGATGTATGTTATCTATATGCTGTGAATATAGGTAGGTATGATTACAGCACTTTGTTCTTGTGTTGGACACCAAAACAATATCTATGTGCTATGAAAATAACGTAGGTAAAATTTCAGCACTTCGTTCTTTTATGTCAATTTCCAATGTTATTTAAGTACTGTGAATATATGGTAGGTACAGTTTCAGCATGTCATTCTTGTGTTGGAGGCCGATATTCTCCACTCTTTGCTGCAGGACATAGTTAGCATAGTCTCGCCGCTGGTCAACCTCGGGAATGGCCATCAATGGCTCTTGTTCAACCTTCATCCTTTGCATTGATGCTGTGGAACCAGAAATAACCTTAATCTTGTTTGGAGTTGTTTGTGGCCGTCCAACTTTAGACAATGCTTCATTTGCCTATAAAATAATGAGAAGTTTCATAGACCAGAGATGTCACAATGCCACTTCTACATTGTAAAAAAATAGCTGCATCAGTTGCTTATGATGGTTCAATAATTTAAATAGTCATTTTCTAATTACATATATATTTCAGCCACAAATACCTTTGCCCGCAGTGCTATATTAAATTGATCCATGTTTTGTGGATTAACAAAGCTGAATATGGAGGGAAGGTCTGTAATGATCTGTATTTTTGAACATTGAACAGATTTTAAATAAGAGCTTTCAAATAAAATGTCAGACTACATCTGAAGCTTTTTGCATAAAATGCTTAATGTGCACATTTTCATGAATTATACTAATGCTGGAGTGTTATACTATGTATGACAGGTTTGTTATTCTTTTATTTTAATCTTTAAAGCTAAGGATTTACACATAACCACCCCCACCCCCCATGTCTTAAATGTGTAGAATAAGGAGTAAGACTTTTAGTGAATTAAATTACTGTTACTAAATGGTATGTATGTATGTATGTATGTATGTATGTATGTGTGTATGTATGTATGTATGTATGTATGTATGCATGTATGTATGTATGTACGTATGCATGTATGTATGTATGTATGTATGTATGTATGTATGTATGTATGTATGTATGTATGCATGTATGTATGTATAGGGTTTAACAGCACATCAGCACAATACTGGCTATATAATACCCATTCAAAGTTAAGTTTCTAAAAATATAAAGATACAAAATTGCAACAAAATAAACTTTACACAGATAAAGCCTTTCAAATAAATGCAAGCATTTAGTACTACATGATACATGATAAAAGATAATGATGTAAAAGTTCTTAAAAGGTATATAAAATAAAAAAATAAAGGTAAATAATAAAATCCATAAATCATTGGGTACATTTTTTTAATTAAACTGCATTCCCTCAAAACATCCAAGATTTTCCCTGCTGGTAACATAATCATAAAGTTTCTAAACTGAGTGCGCATGAAAGAACTTCTGTCTCACAGGGTGGAAGTTTACATATTTGAAGAGAATACCCTGGTATGTTCCACTGTTGGTGGACACTGACAAGGTATGCACTCTGGTTGATAGATTTCATGAACATAATATAAAGTAACTTATGTATATTTAATAATGATATAAATTATATTCTGATGTAGAGGATTATGAAATATGAATCAAACATTTTTGAACCAAGATGTAATTAATTATCATATATACTCATGTATAAGTTAAGTCAAACTGCAAGTAACAAAGACCCTGATCTGCCATCGCATAATGTGCAAGCTGATCATGGTCTATGTTGTTTGTTTTACTGATTACTCCTAACAAACTGCACAGATGCAGATCTGCTGGTGCATTATAAGATGGCAGATCTTGGTCTGTGCAGTTTGCAGTTGGACTCGACTTATAAGCGAGCATATATGGTATACTTATATATGGCATAAAAGAATAAATATTACATATGATTTGTCCTTTTTGAAAGGGCAAGTTTTCTTAATGAGATGGACCTATTCTATGTCTCGCTGTTTAAGAGATGTACGATAAGGAGTATACACAATCTGTTGTGTGCAAACATTTTTCTGAAACACAAGGGAAAAGATTGAGCCCGAAGGTGAAGCCTAAGCCCCACAAATGTCTGACACAACAAAGCATGTCTAATCATTCTTTTTACATGAGTACTTATTAGGTATATACTGTAACTTATGTACCAAATAACAACAAAAATAAGTGCATTACAATGAACCCAGACCCTTCCAACCCTAAAAAGGCCTTCTCAGTAAGGCAGTTAATAATATTCCAGAAGTTCAACCAATTTTCAGTAAAGTCTAATTAAATATCAGGTAATGCTATTGTTGACTCAGAAAACAATCATTGGAAAAGTTCAGAAGTGTAGTCTGATGCAGCTGAGGCAACATTATGTTCAACTAGAAAGTTTGTAAAGTACACTCAGGCCTTAATGTAAAGTACACTCAGGCCTTAATGTAAAGTACATTCAGGCCTTAATGTAAAGTACACTCAAGCCTTAATGTAAAGTACATTCGGACCTTAATGTAAAGTACATTCAGGCCTTAATGTAAAGTACATTCAGGTCTTAATGTAAAATACACTCAGGTCTTAATGTAAAATACACTCAGGCCTTAATGGCATCCAGTTCAGTTTCATAAGCTGCAGTTCCAAATCCCATGGAAGTCAATGGCCTCTTGTTAGATCTCTCATCTCAATGTAATGTGGCAACAGCAATCATCTCTCTCATTATGATAATACTCAAATTGACATAACATGATGTCCAATAAATGTAAATGTTCCTTTTCCTGTTTTTTTATCTGAATATTCCTTTTTATACTTATGTGCTGATTGTTTGGATTTTTTAAGAGGCTGATTATCCCTTTTGCCTTCCACATGTTTTTGTTTGTTGGACAACATCTAGATTATCCTCGAATGTAACAGCAAAAGCTTGATCGCACATGCATTGTGTGTGAAAAACATGGGCAGACTAAAGCATCTCAGGTAAAATTTTCAAGTTATCATGGTCCCCTGACCAACTCCAATGAATCTAACTTGAAAACCCATATACGGACCAAACCCAGACAAACCAATATCTAGATTTGGCCACAATTATTGTTTTCAGATTTTTTGCTGTATTTCCATAAGTCTGTAATTTACGGGTCATTTCAGTAAGACTTACGGTAAAATCATAAGAGTTGGCAGGTCTGTCTAAACTAGCCCAATTATATAAGAATGTGAACTCATATACCATATATACTTGCTTATAAGTCAAGTCCAACCACAAAAAACATCGAGCCTGATCTGCCATAGCATAATGCACTGGCAGATCAGAGTCTATGTTGTTCATTCTACTGATTACTCCTAATGAACTGCATAGACCCAGATCTGCTGGTGTATTATGCGATGGCAGATCTTGGTCCATGCAGTTTCCAGTTGGATTTGACTTATAAGCGAGTATAGACAGTACTTTTATGGTGGCAAAAAATGACATTTTTATCAGTACTTAAATTAATGGATATATTTCTGATGTGGAAGGGGGGGGGGGTCCTATTGTCTTGACAGATTGTTCATTCTCCATGGGTCTTTCAATTTGTGATTTGTAGCATGATACAATCCATAAAATCCATGAAAACTGGTAACAAAATAGATAAGTTCACAGTGGTACCATACATACATGCTTATAAGTAATGTCCAACTGCAAACAACATAGACCCTGATTTGCTATCACATAATGTGCTAGCAGATTAGCATCTGTGTTGTTTGTTCTACCGATAACTTCTAACACTGCACAGACCTAGATCTGCCAGTGCATTATGCAATGGCAGATCTGAGTCTGTGCAGTTTGCATTTGGACTCAACTTAAAAGTGAATATATATGGTAGCTATGTGCTGATTTTGAAGATACAGTGAATTCATTTATTTTTGTGGGTATACATTTTAATGGTTTTGCAAAAAAATGACATTTTCCTGGATACTTAATTTTGTGAACTGTACAAGGCATTCTATTTTTTCTACAGAAAAATAACTGTTCGTTGGATCTATAAATTTGTGGTTTGTGGCAACCATACAATCTATGAAAATTGGTACCCCATGAAAAATAGTGAATTCACGGACTTAAAATACATTGCTCATACTAATTTTGTTATGTGCAGCAACTGCAGCTTTATCAGAATTTGTTGACATATGCAGATATGAAGCCAATGACAAGCAAATTTACTCTTGCAACCATAACCATGAAAACAACAACTTTGAATAATAAGTGCAAAACAATGCCTTATCAATACCTTTCACCATGGAATGGTGTGCAATGGAAGCTGTAACACCAATGGAACCATGCTGTTCAGCATGGTATGGTGCACAATGAAAGCCATAACACCATTGGAATGATGCCCTTCACCATGGTATGGTGTGCAATGGAAGCCATAATACCATTGGAATCATGCCCTTCACCTTGGTATGGTGTGCAATGGAAGCCATAATACCATTGCAATGATGCCCATCACCATGGTACGGTGTGCAGTGGAAGCCACAACACCAATGGAATCATGCCTTTCACCATAGTATGGTGTGCAATGGAAGCCATAACATCAATGTAATCACATTTAAAATGGGATTGGTAACAGGGACAGGAAGTGTTGGGTGGGAGTGCTTAATACTTATGTCAATAACTACAGAAAATATCGTAAAAGCTTAAAATTTTGAGTTATATAGCTTATACCATGGGCAGTGGATGGCTATATTTTATCTAATGCATCATTAATATATTATTTCAAAATGCCCATTTCACCTTTTTTTTTCTTCTGCAAATTACTGACCCAGAAAATGAACTATTTTTGTCATGTGATGAAATAACATCTTAGATTTCACTCATTTATAAAAGAATTAACTGAAACGTGTTTGAGCTTAAAAAGAACATAAATTACTCAACTCTTTGCATAAACTGTAATCAAATGACCATCAATTTATGATAGCACTGTCTTCTAATGAACAATAAGAGAACAGTATGTTTCCAAACTATATACAAAATAGAACCAAATAATGACTTGTGAAAAAAAAATTGTATTGTCAACTTTACTCAGTTCAACATTTCTTTATTTTTCATATTCTTTTCCCTGCAAACCAATTATATTTGCCATTTAGGGGAAGTATACATAAAGTGGCGATGCCATGGGTACAAATAGGCTATTGGAGGAAAAATTGTATTGCAGGAAAATTATGGTAAGACCTGTATAAATTTGAATATTTCAAACCTTGAACATGGAATGCTTGAGAACATGACAAGTAGTAAGGTGATGGATAAACAAAGTCTTTGTGAGCAACTCACTACTTAACGTATTACTAGGAATAATTATTTATTTATATACTTGGGAATTACCAGGATCAGATACAAAGATCTTCCATTTTCTATGGTTGGATTTTCACAATTTTCAGTGATCTTGTTGCAGTCATTTCCAGTATATTAACATGTTTGAACACAAATATTATTCATAAAAACATCAACAAAGAAAAAAAAAGTTATTTTTAATTGCTTAAAAATATTTACAGGTTTTACTTAGAGAAAACATGCAAGTATCCATATTTTTAATATGTGACACATAGATCTCTTTCTAAAGTTTATTATCAATACATAGACAGAGGCATAGTAACACAAATGATTTCACTATTACTATATGACATTCCTACTCATTATCTTGAATTTTATCAAGATAAGATTACTATGTCTTATCTCTGGGCAACAAGGTCATGTGCATAAAGACATTAATTTCAGTTCATACCAATAACATTCCTTTTAAAATCATGTTATCTTGCAGGCATTAATATTAATTTATTCCAAAATTCTTGTATGTTAGTTTATGTCAATTGCTGCACATGCCATGGGCACCATTATGTCAACATACTTTTTCTCTCAAAAATAGGAAATGTTTATTTTTTTTAAAAAGTGTGTTGGGGTGTGAAAAAGTAACTATGGCACTTGTGTGGAACGAATAGGAAAACACAAGCCACAGGTATTTAGTTTTACAGCAGAGACGATGTTTTATTCTAATCTAATGTCTTTTAGTCACATTGTCCAAAAATACTCACAGACATCCAGAAAATTTGATTAATTTCTTTTCAACTGTCTATATTCTCAGTTATAGAAACTTTTTTTGGTACTTTTCCCTATAAAGACACAAATAGTGCAAAGGATGAAGGGGTACCACTGAGTGTGTATGCATGTGTTTGGTGGTGGTGGTGGTTGTGGGGACGAGTACAAAATGACATCTCTTTGTACCAATACTTACCCTTGATGATTTCGACTACAGTTAGTAAAACAAATGCAAAATTAAGGTTAGATATTATAAACAAACATAACAAGAATTTGTCCTGTTAATAAAGAATTCGTTGATATACAAAGTATGCTGTGCTGGTTATTACAAGCAGAAAATGTACATTAGTAATGAACCATGAAAGTCTGATCCAAATTGTTAATAAAAAAAGCATGGATACAATATATATTCAATCAAGATCACTTACTGTGCATATTATTCTGTGGAAGCAAAATTTAGCATAGTAGTATATTAAAGAAAAAGATTTCTTGAGATTATTGTATGTGTCCCTTAGTGTTCATAACAGCCTATTTATTAACTCTGCTAAACACAATGAACACACAACTGAATGATTTCTAATGCCTAAAGCAAAGTACAGGAATCAGTGGATATGGCATACCTGTGCAACAACTGTCATCTGATGCCAGGTCTTTGCTCGTGAAAGCTGACTCTTAAACTCCTCGTCCAGATCTGAGTGGCTGAATAAAAAGGAATCAGAACATGTTTAAGCAGATCTGAGTGACTGAATAAAAAGGAATTAGAACATGTTGAAGCAATTTCATGGATACTGCATTTATCTGTGTCCAACACTTACTTTAAAACTGCAAACAGCAAATACCCAGCTCTGCCATATCTGACTCTGTAGTCATAAAACTTTACTCAACATTTCAAGTAAAGAATTTTACTCCAGATTTAAACATCTTCCTTGAAATTGACAAATGCAGTGTTTTGACTAGTTAGAATGTTTTTGGGAAAGATTTAGGAGTTGAGTAAAGTTTCATGCCAGAGGGGCCAGGCAACAAATTTACACAAATTTTCAAAATCTTTCATAAAATTGAGATTTTACATTATTTTGCTTATCAAGACCTTACTGGCTTTAACATGCCAAGGAAATGGAAGCTAAGTGGTTTTCCCAAGTACACAATGAGGCAGCTGACTTGTGCTGATCTGGGCGAGTATCAAATCTGCGACCCTTGGATTATGAGTCTGATTCTCTACCATGTGAGCTACCATGGATCCAACCTTGCTTGCAATACTTCAGGCAATATCAACTATTTCTGTAAGAGGTACACATAGTAGAAGGGATACAAAATCACCTTTTAGTTTTTAAATTTACCACATGAAAACCTCTTTATTCTTTAAAAAACAGTCCAGGAAGTCTTCCAATTTGAGGAAATCTTTAAATATTCCTCAGAGATAAAGCAAGACACCATTAAGGAAAATTCCAGATTTTATGACCACTTTTACTCCCTGATGCTTCTTACCAACTAAGCAATTAGAAAGATATTATAAAATATCAATCTGAAGAAGAAATTTTGAGCTGTTTAATGATGGGGCATGACCTGGAAATCATACAACTATTGAGGTGTTTAATGAAGGGGCATGGCCTGGAAATTATACAACTATTGAGGTGTTTAATGAAGGGGCATGGCCTGGAAATCATACAACTATTGAGGTGCTTAATGAAGGGGCATGGCCTGGAAATTATACAACTATTGAGCTTGAGTTCTGAGATTGGGATTTTGTTTTCAATCAATCACAAATAACATTAATTTTTAAAGGTCATTTCTTATTGGCTGATAGTGGAAACTCAATTTCAGACTCAGGCTCAGCATTTTATGACCTCCAGACCAGGCTTATGTTGTTGTTCTATTTGTTATTTTATGTGAAAAAATGTCAACCCTATATTGCCAGTGCATTATGCCATAACAGAGCTGGATCAATGCTGTTTGCAGTTTGGTATATCTTATTAAAAATAAGTACAATATATGCAAATTCAATAGAAATTACTTATGTTAACATTAGTAGACATAATGCCATAAGATCTGTTGCTTTTGCAGCATCTGCACCTGTGAAATTAATTTTAAGGTGGGGGGGATCATTACTGATTGAATAAGTTATAAAACAAATACTGACATTACCATCAAAGGAACACAAACTTTATCAGCTGTTTTCCTCTTCCTCCCAGCATTTATAAACAATTAATCTACGAACTGTTCTTGCAAATAAAAAATGAGCAATAAATTTGCTAAGAAGAATATTTATAATAACAATTGGAAACTGTAAGATTATATTTTTAAACTTTCAAAAAGAGAATGGCTAAAATGGACTGGAAATCTAACCAAGTCATCCAAATATTCAAGCTAATAAGCCTACAAAATTTCATTGGTCTACCTTAAGCAATTTTTGCTTGATGATGCTTACTAGGTTTTTGTCAAAAAATGTATACATCCAAAAGATTTGCAAATAGAAAAATTGTTATAATGGTCTAAATGCAAATCTGTTAAAATAGAATTTTTTTTATAATGGCCTAAATATCTAATTTGTAAAAATAGAAAAATTGCTATAATGGCCTAAATATCTAACCTGAAGATCTAATCAGACCATTACATAAAAATATATATAAGCATACAAACTTTCATTTCTCAACACCAAATAATGTTTTCTTCAACATGCTTACGTGTTTTTTTCTCTCAAAAAGTTATAAAAATATGAAGAAAAAAAATGGAAAAATACAGCAGCAGTAAACCAGACCCTGAACAAGTCTTAAGACCCATCCAAGATGTACAATTATGAATTTGCGTCTGCTTTGGCTCAATAGTTCTTGATGTATCAAATTTACAAGACTGTGTGATGGATTGGATGGATAGAAAGACAAATGATCTACAGATGGACAGCACAAAACCAGTATTTCTTCCACATTTAGGGGGAAGACATAATTAATTACTAAATCACCTCCCAGATGTTCATGCTATTAACTCTTGAACTATGTCCATATTACTGACAGTAACAGACTGCTTATGAAGACTGTCTCCATACAGCAAATTTAATAAATGACATTGCAATGTATAAATGCTTGTTTCTTGTCTATGTTCTTTAAAGTCAATTTACTGAATGAAGCTTTAGACACAGTATGTATTTCATGCTCAGGATGTCGGGATATATATGTACAAGTTTGGGGCCTATCTAATTAACACATCTATTAGAGCAGTGGTTCCCAACCTTTTTGAGTATGAGGACCCTTTTTAAAACTAAAAAAATTGCACAGACCTCCACATGCTAATAGTTGTACTTTTAGGCTGTGACGGGGATAAACATTTAGCAGCTTGGTGTGCTAAATTCGAACATGCCTTTAGCAGCTTGGTGTGCTAAATTCGAACATGCCTTGCTCGCAGCAGTGGGGATAACTGAGGAAAGCAAGAGCTGGCTGGAGGAGCAATACTTGCCGTGAAACTATGTGAATTCGCGGACCCATTGGAATAACCCCACAGCCCCCCAGGGGTCTGCGGCCCACAGGTTGGGAACCACAGTTCTAGGGGTTAGCACAGCTTCTTTGGCATGGAGATAATAATTATTTATTCAAAGGCCTCAGTTAGCACCATGTAACAACCGATAGCCACAGTTCAGTGCAGCATCTGCGACTGTAAAACAGTGTCTATCTGAGTACATTTTATTATAATAATCTTTAAGTATGCATTTTCAAAATATGAGTTCTGGGGACAAAATTGCAGATGATCACTTATTACACAAATGTAGGACACTAATTCTGTTGACTAAGTAATGGAAACTGAACTTCACCTGCATCACCATGACAGCTTCACAATGCCCCCACCTGTGACATAATGAGACAGAATTCCAGGTGGGCAGACATTGCAGAGAATTGGACAATTGCAAGATTACTAACAAAGCTAGAGACCTGCAACATAAAAGGATTTTCTCTTAATATTGGAAAGTACTTAGTTAACATTTACAAAGCAAACTGTAATCATATCAATAAGCCAGCCCATGGGATGGTGCACTGGAGAGAAAGTGTAAACAATGCAGCATCCCATGATGTGAAATATTAGCATTCCAAATTAAAGAGCGTCATTGTATTAAAACATGACAGCTATGTTTCCTGATAAACCTGTCACATGGGATGGCACCATCTCCTCTCTATGTGGAGAACAAGGAAAGATCGGCATGTCAATTAATTAAGAGTCTTCCACTTTTGAACATCATGTTGGATTGATTAAGAAAGGACATTCTTTTAGGTAAATATACAAACCTGGCCCTACTACGTGCTAGGATTAGACACGACATCAGTCACTAAGTTAACTGATCAAAATGGGGAACATATACCGTATATACTTGTGTATAATTTGATACAAACTGCAAACTGCATAGACCCAGATATGCCGTCGCATAATGCGCCGGAAGATCTGGGTCTCTGCAGTTTGTAAGGACTAATCAGTAAAACAAACAACATAGACCTTGATATGCTGGCGTATTATGCGACAGCAGATCAGGGTCTATGTTGTTTGCATTTGGACCTGGCTTATAAGTGAGTGTATTAGGGTAATCATGAAACCTACCTATCTCAGACTTAATTGTACACTGACCTGAATTTAAAAGAGCTTTTTCTAAATTAAAGACACTGTGTGTGAAGCATACACCTTTCACAAAAAGGAACTTGACATTTATGGTGACACCATATGGTGACTGACTGCATATGGTGACTGCATATCTAAGCATGCAGAGGCTTATGTACACAGTTGGTTTTAATAATACCATGTTGCATTTGCTCGTAAAGCACACTACCCTCTGCATAATAAAATCTTGGTTAGTTGGACAGAAAAGGATACTGATTTGTTTTTCACAGTGTTAGACAGAAATGGATACTGATTTGTTTTTCACAGTGCTAGACAGAAAAGGATACTGATTTGTTTTTCACAGTGTTAGACAGAAAAGGATACTGATTTGTTTTTCACAGTGTTAGACAGAAATGGATACTGATTTGTTTTTCAGTGTGT
This sequence comes from Margaritifera margaritifera, assembly GCA_029931535.1. Taxonomy (NCBI): domain Eukaryota; kingdom Metazoa; phylum Mollusca; class Bivalvia; order Unionida; family Margaritiferidae; genus Margaritifera; species Margaritifera margaritifera. The sequence goes on from JAQPZY010001617.1 coordinate 4,950,874, forward strand.
TAGACAGAAAAGGATACTGATTTGTTTTTCACAGTGTTAGACAGAAAAGGATACTGATTTGTTTTTCACAGTGTTAGACAGAAAAGGATACTGATTTGTTTTTCACAGTGTTAGACAGAAAAGGATACTGATTTGTTTTTCACAGTGTTAGACAGAAATCTTGCAGCACACGATGTGCGATGGAATAGACCACTTAGCTTTGTTTTGCCCCAAACAACTGAGGATGCCCTTTGGAAATACAGACAGAATGTTTTATCTTAAAACTCAGGAGAGTTCAACCATGATTACAGATATTGATAGATGTGGTCAAACTCATGTTACCAACGTGGGTAAAGAGATTTGCAAGAATTTCAATGAATAGGTTGTTCAAGAGATGCACATATGCAATATCTGCAAAGATGATACCTGTTCTGAGAAAGAATGTGCATCTAGGGACAGGCAAACCAAAATGACTGATCCCAAAATGCCAAGTACTTCTTCAAAATCACTAAAGTTTAATTGAGTGAAGTTTTAAACTTCACGCAATAAATCGACTGTCTCTTATTTTATTTATTCATTAGTTTTTACACATACCTTCTGGCCAATTTCATCTTCTCATTCATCTCATCAGTAGTCTCTGCCATGCTGACCCATGGGGTGCTCATCCGCAACTGTAACAGTAACAATGAATATAAATCACTTGAGAAATATTCTTCTTCTCATTAAATCCATCCAAGTACTAATTTATTTGCAAATTCCCACTCGATCTCTCTCTGCATTTATCTTTTAATATCTATCTCTGTGTCTTTCTCTGTACACATCTCTTTACCACTAAATCTATCCATCTCTGTATCTCGCAATCTATTCCTACATATACACAAGAATTCAAATACACACACATACATAAAAGCATACAATATGACTGCAAAACAATGTTGAGAGTAAAGGTTGAGTAGATGACTCTGCTCTGTCCATCCCAGTGTGGACAGTGCTTATTCATTGTTGAGTTGAAACAGGAAATACACAATCACGTATAAAACTACTTGTTGTGGTTACCTTATCTGATTATATATTAATCTCAGTTATCATAACTGTATGTTAATCTCAGTTACCCTGTCTGTATATCTGTTAATTTCAGTTACCCTGTCTGTATATATGTTAATTTCAGTTACCCTGTCTGTATATAAGTTAATTTCAGTTACCCTATCTGTATATAAGTTAATTTCGGTTACCCTGTCTGTATATATGTTAATCTCAGTTAGACTGTCTGTATATATGTTAATCTCATTTACCCTGTCTGTATATCTGTTAATCTCAGTTACCCTGTCTGTATATGTTAATTTCAGTTACCCTGTCTGTATATATATTAATCTGTTACCTGTCCGTATATATGTTAATCTCAGTTACCCTGTCTGTATATATGTTTATCTCAGTTACCCTGTCTGTATATGTTAATCGCAGTTACCCTGTCTGTATATGTTAATTTCAGTTACCCTGTCTGTATATATGTTTATCTCGGTTACCCTGTCTGTATATATGTTTATCTCAGTTACCCTGTCTGTACATATGAATAATTATCTGCCCATGGCATATGTCATATCATCCTCAGGCACAGCCATTGTGCAAAATGACATATGCCTCGTGCGGATAATTCATCATGCAATGTCAAAGTAAGAGCAAAAATTGTATATTATCATGAAACTGACATTGCGGATATCACCATATTTTAAGGACAAGGCATAATATATTTGAATTGGGTAATATTTTCCCAGCATGATAAGCATAGTAGAATTTTTTGGCAATTTGTAATAGAGATATGATCATATCAGCAAATCAACAAATTCAAGTATAGCAGATCCAATAAATCTGAGCACATTTTCAATAATAAACAATACTAGATTATTGTTCATATGTGTAAAATACTATAAATCCAGTTATTACATGATTCCCATGAGAAACTCTTTTTCACTGGTTGAATCCATTATGTGGTTTGCACTGTTATGATTGACATAGTGTATTTTCATGGCATCGTGCAGTTGAAATAGCAGTTTCACTATGCTGAAGCAAGTTGAATTTCAAAGTTTTGCAATTAAAACATGTAATAAAACAAAAATACACTTTTGTTTCAGTGAATATTAACTTTTATCAACCAGCAGACCTATCATATTGACCTCCACTTTTTGTATCAGTCAATATGAGGTTTACTGGTTCATAAAATTTCATATTCACCTCAACAAAGGTCAATAATTGCATCAGCCATCACTGAGTTTTTGTGAGTATAGTAGATTCAGCATATATGCAACATACAAATTTAGCAAATTACTGGTCGATAATGCTGTATCATATATTGAGTATACTTCATTAATGTGCATAATATTGGTGAAAAAGTTTATGAAACATTCTAATTAATTGTACTATTTTGTCCACAAGACAAATATGCCTTAGTTACCTGATTCCTAGGCAGAATCAGAGGGGTCAATGAAGGCAGCTTGGGATATTCCGGATACACTGAAGTCTGAAAGAAAAAAAACTTGAATGACTGATGTTTTTCAACCATGTACAGATCTATTACTTAAGCCTACTGAAATATGTTTCCTTGAAAATTTGAGCAAACCCTTTAGAGATGTGAGAACTAAAGAAATGTGTCCTGTCACAACTATCTTATAAATATAAGAAGTCCCTGACCTTTAAATTAAAATAAATAAAACTGGTTACAAATTAAGAGGATCTGATGCAATTAGTACCTTGTACCTAAAATTAGCCCATGTGGACAGTATCAGGACAAACTGTGAAAGAAGAAAATTACCATACAATCTGATAGAAAGTCACTCTGTCATACAACTGAAAAGGTAGTTACACTGTAATGATCTCCCTTCAAGTGCAAATCTAAGTAAATTGCTAGAAAGGCAGGGTTTTTTCAAGTTTTCAAATAATGCATTATGCATTTGAACATGGTACATATGGAAAACCATTTGACATATATGAAAAAGAATGTAAAATTCTTTTTAACAAATTAAAAATTCTTTTTCACACATGTGAAATTGCTTTTTACATATGTAAATTAAATAATTTCACATATGTACAATTCTTTTTCACAAATGAGAAAAGTATTTTCACATACGTAAAAAGAATTTCACATTTGTGATTTTTTTTATATACATATAAGAAAGTTCTGTTCAACATATGTAAAATTCTTTTCTGCATATGTAAAATACCATTTTACACAAGTAAGATAAATAATTTTTTTCACATATGTGAAAAACTATTTAAAAAATAAGAAATAAAGTCAAATTATTTAACATATGTAAAAAAGAATTTCACATAAAAAACATTATCTGAAAAACTATTTTACATATCTGAAATAACATTTCACATATGTGAAAAGATTTTTAAATATGTGAAATAAAGACTCATTTTTCATATGTGAAATTCTTTTTCACTCATGTAAACTTCTTTTGTACATATGTAAAATAAATCAATTATTTTGCAAATATAAAATGAATTTCACATATCTGAAAAACATTTTCACATATGTGAAAAAGAATTTCACATTAAAAATGAGCCTTTATTTCACATATTTAAAAAAAAAAGAATTTTTTTAACATATGTTAAATTTGTTTTCACATATGTAAAAAGTATTTTTCACTTATTTGGAATTCTTTTTACACTGGTGAAAAAATTATTGATTTTATATACATGAAAAACTATTTTACATATGTAAACAAAATTTTCAAGTTTGTGAAATAAAGTCTAACTGTGAAAAAAAATAAAGAATAAATGCTTTATTGGCTTGCAACTCAAATGTTTCGAATGTTTATCACTCATGCAGAAGCTACTTAAACTCATGATCATCTATTTTATCTTTCCCTTTTCATCAAAATTAATTTGATATTGCTGTTGTTGTATCAAGTACTCAAGCAACAGAAATTTGTCATTCCATCCCATATCACTGCCAGCTGTATTAAAATTTCCCTTTCTAGTGAAAAGTGTCAAAGTTTGCGAGTTTAACATTAGGACAAATTTTTCCCCACAAATTGCAAATCTGTATGATATCTGCATATCTGAGTTGGCCTTTTGATTTAAACAGAAACTGCTCATGTTAAACTCTGCAATATTGATGAATGAAAACCATAACACTAATAAATAGGCTATCTAGTACTGTTTGATTGGTATAAAACAAAATTAATAATCTGATAAAAGAGAAAACAATATATGGTTAAATAGATTTCTGTATCCTTACATCATTCTCTCTTTCACTTATTTTTTAGTTTTAGCTACAACTGGGTATCCACATGTATATGAGTGATATTTTTGTATTATACTCATGACAAATCCCATAACAATAATGCTCCATGACCATTTCCAGTATAATTATCAAAGATTTGGGAAATACAAAGAATATAAGACAGAAATTAGCATAAGCCTCACAACTGTTTACACTATGATGCTGTTCCATTTGCCCAGAAACATCATTTCTATTTATAACAACATAATGACTTCCTAACTTACCCTATTTAATGCCAACTTTTATGACACAAACAGTACTTATAGCAAATTCCCAAATGTTTCATACTTTGACAAGGGGTTCTCAAATATCATGTCACTGGAACATATCACAAATACCATATTAGTGAAACATATCACAAATACCATATTACAGAAACATATTACAAATACCATGTCTTTGAAATATATCACAATATATTTTTTATGATTATCAATTTATGCAAAACTACTTTGGGAAAAAAAAAAACTTCAGTCATGTTCAGTGGTTTTAACAGAACTGCCTCCAACAGAATTAGAACCTTCTCATATATTATGAAATGGTAGATTTGCTTTTGTTGTATTATTACTTCCGTATTTCATATTGACCCTGAAATCAATAGGCTTCTTTCTTACCTCAAGTGCAAGCTATCCACAATGTTTGGTGAAGATACATGCTGTAGAACTAAAGTTATCATGCAGAAAAAGAAAAGTTCATGGACAGATGGACAGACAGATTGTCAGACAGGGTCACAGTATAATAAACTCCATCAATAAGCAGGCTTTAAAACAACATATAATAATTTAAACAAAGATATGACCTTAAGCATTAATGAATAAACCCCAAAAAGAATGCTACAGTCACCCAGTTTAGGTGCATAATTTATCTTCATCACAAGATTTACTCACACTACAAGTTTGGTCTCAATAGTTTTAATGAAATAAGTATCATTGTGTCAAAAGGGCTGAAGGACATAAGACAAAAATGGACAGACAGACAAATGAACAGACTAATTCTATATATTGTCTGCTTCTCAAAGTAGAGTTGTAAAATGTGTGTCACATGACTTATTTGGTACATTACCATGGAGTGGGGTGCACTGCCAAGCAAGTTGACATCCAGTCTGTACAGTAGAACCTGACTCTTGAATTCACTAACAGCTAACAGGAGCTGCAGAAGATCTGTTAGAAGCTGTCTGTAATGTATGAAATGTATAGAGGCATAAATAATATCAACTGTGCATCACATAGGGCATTTTTTGCCTCACCTGCTTTAGCAAAAATGAGACATAGGTATCACTCATGTCACCAGTAGAAGTGGTTAAAGTTTAACTTCATGGTTACAAGTCCAAATAAGTCCCAAACCCTGAGTGGGATAATTTTTATACTTAGAATGTGGAATAAGCAAGCTTTACCCTTTATATCCTTGTACTCCTACCCTCCGTTTGACACTCAGACATGGTTAAGGTCATTTAAAAATCTTAGTTAAACTTTCTGTTAAAGTTTGTGTATTCACAAGTTCCAAACCCTAGGGAGGAATAGCTATTATACTTGGATTATAAAATCTGGAAACTCTACTCTAAAATATCAATACACTCCCTACCCTACCTATTACCCTCAAGCAAGGTCAAGGCCATTTGAAAATGAAAACATATCAGGCAGGGGTGCAGCCATGACATGTATGTATAGCTGATTATTTAGAGTGTAGAAATATGGCATGTACTGTATAGCTAATTATTTAGCATGTAGAAATATGGCATGTACTGTACAGCTGATTTTTTAGAGTGTAGAAATATGACATGTACTGTATAGCTGATTATTTAGAGAGTAGAAATATGGCATGTACTGTATAGCTGATTATTTAGCATGTAGAAATATGGCATGTACTGTATAGCTGGTTATTTATATTGCAGAAATATGACATGTACTGTATAGATAATTATTTAGAGAGTAGAAATATGGCATGTACTGTATAGCTGATTATTTAGAGTGTAGAAATATGCCATGTATTTTATAGTTTATTATTTATAGTGTAGAAATATGCCATGTATTGTATAGCTGATTATTTAGCATGTAGAAATATGGCATGTATTGTATAGCTGATTATTTGGTGTAGAAATATGGCATATACTGTATAACTGAATATTTACAGTGTAGAAATATGACATGTACTGTATAGCTGATTATTTACAGTATAGAAATATGACATGTATTTTATAGTTTATTATTTATAGTGTAGAAATATGGTATGTACTGCATAGCTGATTATTAACGGTGTAGAAATATGACATGACTGTATAGCTGATTATTTACAGTGTAGAAATATGACAGGTATTGTATAGCTGATTATTTAGTGTGTAGAAATTTATACAATTTACCTCTCTTTGACTGAGATTACAAATTATCAAAATATATAATCCACTGAAATAGACAAGTCCAAAATTTTTACCATCTTATAAAACTTGATTCACAATGAAACAGTCCTCTTTTTTAATGATCATGCTTTTATAGTCTCTGTACTCAGTATACATGATAAAAATGACTCAAACATGACCATAGATAGTACTGTATATACTCGCTTATAATTCAATTCCAACTACAAACTGCACAGACCCCGATCTGCCATCGCATATTGTGCCAGCAGATCTGGGTCTATGCAGTTTGTTAGAAGTAATCAGTGTAACAAATAACACAGACCCTGATCTGCTGGCACATTATATAATGGCAGATCAGGGTCTTTTTTGAAGCAATTACTGAGGACTATTACCCTAATCTTTATAATGTCGAATCCAGTCTTTCTCATGAACTTATACATGTCTGATATGCTCAAACACATATTTGAATAAATATCCAATACAAGCAGTTTGGGTAATATCTGTTTATCTGACAGTAGGATTAATCTGATGACCCATAATGCAATGGTCTTTGTTGGATAAATGAGAGTGGTCTGTGCACATAATTTGATGATAATACCTGTTAACAGGAGTCCTGTTGAAGTTTAAAAGCAGCCCAATCTGGTGGAAACCAATCGAGGTCAGAACTTTCTTGATCTTTATGTTGGCCCACAGTGGTCGTACAGACAAATCGGTCACCTTCAGCTGAACTTCAGGGGCATGCTTTGTCAGACTTAGCTGAAAGAAAGCAAGGTGTTCATTATATATGCTGGTTTATAAGGCACAACTATCTATGGATGAGTCAGCTGACCTTAAATAAGGTGGAATGGAATTCCATAGTTTGGCTCCAGAAAAAGCAAAGCTTTTCTAATAAAACTCAAAATTTGGTTCAGGTCAACATAGATTGTTGTTTGAGATGGATCTTACTTCGTACATATGAACATTTTCCACAAATTAAACATTACTGTTAAGATAATCAGGAGCCAGCCCATGTAAGAATTTGTAGACTAGTAAACCTTTTTGAAGTTGAGTTCTCTGTTGAAATGGAAGCCACCCAAGGGTTTTAAAAGGATTTGTTGACAGTGTATCTAAATCAGCATCAAGAATACCCCTAGCTGCTCTTTTTTTGAAATTTCAGTACTGTCTCTCTTGATTTTCTGTGTTACTATCCAATACAGAACAGCAGTATTCTAGATATCGCATGATATAGGCACTGTAGAATATCTCTCTTTGTTCATTCTTGAGAGAGATAAGATTTTGTTCTGTTAAAGCGATAAAGCAATGAGTTTACCTTTTTAATAACCTCATCAACTTGTATTTTCCAGCTCAAAATATTGTAAATCATGACGCCAAGTAGTCAAGTTTTTTTTTCTTTCTCAGACTGTTCTATATCTTTTCCTTTTAACATTACAATGAAATTTTCTTTATCAGCTTTTACTCTGGTTTGAGTACCTGTGATCATGGCCTTTGACTTAGCTGTATTTATCTTCATACCATTGTGTTCACACCAGTTGTTTACTTCAATCAAATCCTGATTTAATTTAGTGCTAAGCTCATAGCCAGTTGATCCGATGTTATATATTGTTGTGTTATCTGTGAACATGTTTTGTGGTGGACAGCTCAATGTGATATGGTAAATTATTGATGTACAGCAGAAAGAGTAATGGTCAATCCTTGTGGAACACCTGAATTTATGAGTTTCTTATTTGAATGTTGATTTAAAATAGAAACTTGTTGTTGTCTGCCTTCAAGATAGGATTGAAACCAAGTTAAACTTTTGGGGCTAAGTTGATGTATGCTGAGTTTTTCCAGCAGGATTTGGTGATTAACAAGGTCTAAAGCCTCCGCAAGGTCAAGAAACTCTGCACCTGCCAGGTTACCTTGATCTGTTGCCATTGACCAATCATCCACCATTCTAGTTTAGTGTAGTGTGGCATGAATGTCCTTTACAAATGCCTGATTGTCAGGAATGTAGTAAATTAAAAGATTCTAGGTAGTTTCTAAATTCATTACAAACATGTCTTTCTAATATCTTTAAAAGTGATGATAAAACTGATATAGGTCTATAGTTATTCCTATCAGAAAGATCTCCCTTCTTGTGTATCGGATTTACTTTTGCCTATTGTAGTCTATTTGGAAAAATTCCTGTAGAAATACTTAGATTGAAGATATACATAACTGAAGCAATCATTTGAGATGAAAATTTATTTAGGAATCTAGCAATTATCTCATCTAAGCATGCAGTTGTTTTGACATCAAGTTTTGTCTAATTTATTCAAAAATGAACTAGACTTATTTGAGGTATTTTGAAGGACTTTTCTTTGCTAAGTTTTGAGGAAATGTGCTCATTTAATTCATCAGTTAAGAATCTTTTATGAGCTGTGAGATCTACAAATGTTTTGTTTATGTTCGCAAAGTAATCATTGAGAACATTAATTTGCAATTTCAAGAGATTCTTGCTGAATGTTACTATTTTCATCACTCATACATCTAAATGGCAGGTTATTGACAGATTTGCCTTTTAGGTCACTGAAGGTTTTCCAGAGTTTTTCAGGGTTTTTTTTCATAATACTATGTGATTTTTCAGCGGAATAGTAAGTTTTCCTTGCCTTTGGAATCACTGACTTGACTCTGTTTCTCCATAATCTGTAATTTTTGGTATCTTTTAATTTATGAAATCTATCACTTGTGTAAATAGCATTCAATATATCACTTGTAATCGAATTGGGTTCATTTTGTTGCTTAACTCTCTTGAAATTAAGTGGAGCATGACTGTTCAGGATGCCAGTAAACATACCTATCTAAGTGTCAAGTGCATCTGATAGGTCATCAAAAGATAAAATTTTAGACCAAGTGATATCTTTCAGTTCTTTAAGGAATAGTTTTGGATTGATATTTTTCACTATTTTATATCTGGTATATTTGTGATGATAGGGTTTACTGTTTTGATCACTTATGGCATATTGGGGAACTGCAACATCTATAATATTGTCAGCACAGTTAGTAGCATCACTCTGATCAATTAGTGTTTCAGATACCTCTGTTACTCTAGTGGGTACATGAACTAGCTGTTGATAATTCAGAGAATTCATAGTTTTAATCCAGCTTTGATTGTGGTCATACAGCAAACTGTAATTGAAGTCGCCTACTAAACAGACTTCATTGTTTTCTATATACAAAGTTTCAAGCTTACCTTGAGATATGGTATACCAAGCACTGTCAGCATTCAATAGTCTATATACACATTCTAATACAACTGGTTTTGGACACTATATCTTACTTCTAGCCAAAAATTATTTCCATACCATTTTTCTCAAGATCATATTGTCATTTGAATGGAATGCTGTCCCTAATGTACCCCCCTTAAGCGAGAAGTCCATGACCCTTTTTTTGGAAAAGTCTATCTTTTCTTTGAAAACTGTATTTAGGAATTTTAAGTTCATCATGATGGTTCATGTAAGAAGGTTTCACTAAATGCAAAAATATCAATCACTGAATTATTTCCTGAAAGAAGTAATTTGATTTCATCTAGTTTAGAAAAAGATAATAGATTTTAAAATGGCAGATTTTGAGACCTTTTTGCTTAAGTCACTGATTTTGAGACAATTCTAAGTTTTGAAGGCATTGAGCATATTGAGATGAATGGCATAGACTATCTGAATTAATATTTTTACCATCAATATATGAACCATGATATTCCTCTAAATTATCTTCATTAGTGTCCTAAATCATTACTATTAACTATCTTTTCACAAGATTTTGTAATGAGGATTTAAATATTATCATTTTCAGCACCTATCTCATTAGCAGTTAACACATTATGGTCACTTTGATTGATGGAGGTAATTAATTGGATTGCACCAGAGGTAATTCCATGGACATCATCACCCTGTGGGGTATCTATAGCTTGTTTTCTATCATCACAGAGGTAATTCCATGGGCATCATCATCCAGTGGGATATCTATAGCTTGTTTTCTATCATCACAGAGGTAATTCCATGGACATCATCACCCTGTGGGATATCTATAGCTTGTTTTCTATCATCACAGAGGTAATTCCATGGACATCATCACCCTGTGGGATATCTATAGCTTGTTTTCTATCATCACAGAGGTAATTCCATGGACATCATCACCCTGTGGGATATCTATAGCTTGTTTTCTATCATCACAGAGGTAATTCCATGGACATCATCACCCTGTGGGATATCTATAGCTTGTTTTCTATCATCACAGAGGTAATTCCATGGGCATCATCACCCTGTGGGGTATCTATAGCTTGTTTTCTATCATCACAGAGGTAATTCCATGGACATCATCACCCTGTGGGATATCTATAGCTTGTTTTCTATCATCACAGAGGTAATTCCATGGACATCATCACCCAGTGGGATATCTATAGCTTGTTTTCTATCATCACAGAGGTAATTCCATGGACATCATCACCCTGTGGGGTATCTATAGCTTGTTTTCTATCATCACAGAGGTAATTCCATGGACATCATCACCCAGTGGGGTATCTATAGCTTGTTTTCTATCATCACAGAGGTAATTCCATGGACATCATCACCCTGTGGGGTATCTATAGCTTGTTTTCTATCATCACAGAGGTAATTCCATGGACATCATCACCCAGTGGGATATCTATAGCTTGTTTTCTATCATCACAGAGGTAATTCCATGGACATCATCACCCTGTGGGGTATCTATAGCTTGTTTTCTATCATCACAGAGGTAATTCCATGGACATCATCACCCAGTGGGGTATCATAGCTTGTTTTCTATCATCACAGAGGTAATTCCATGGACATCATCACCCAGTGGGGTATCTATAGCTTGTTTTCTATCATCACAGAGGTAATTCCATGGGCATCATCATCCAGTGGGATATCTATAGCTTGTTTTCTATCATCACAGAGGTAATTCCATGGACATCATCATCCTGTGGGGTATCTATAGCTTGTTTTCTATCATCACAGAGGTAATTCCATGGACATCATCACCCTGTGGGATATCTATAGCTTGTTTTCTATCATCACAGAGGTAATTCCATGGACATCATCACCCTGTGGGATATCTATAGCTTGTTTTCTATCATCACAGAGGTAATTCCATGGACATCATCACCCAGTGGGATATCTATAGCTTGTTTTCTATCATCACAGAGGTAATGCCATGGACATCATCATCCTGTGGGGTATCTATAGCTTGTTTTCTATCATCACAGAGGTAATTCCATGAACATCATCACCCTGTGGGATATCTATAGCTTGTTTTCTATCATCACAGAGGTAATTTCATGGACATCATCATCCTGTGGGATATCTATAGCTTGTTTTCTATCATCACAGAGGTAATTCCATGGACATCATCACCCAGTGGGATATCTATAGCTTGTTTTCTATCATCACAGGGAGAATCACAGAGTAGTTCCTATAGCTTGTTTCGAAGTTTCTGGAAAATTATGTTTGGTTTTTAAACTTATGGCCCCATCTTCATTGCCATAATCCTAATGCTGCATAGTTGAGTGGAACATTTCAGTGTTTTGCCATATGTCCATATTGTAGAGAATCATGAATTTTTGCTAGTATGTCAACATCATTCCACATTATGTTCTTGTTCAAAACAACAGAAACATCTCCTTTATTTCTCATGATGGTTAGGACAGTTAGCATGGTTCCAACCATATCCGAGATCTTGGTTTCAATGACTTTTAGAGGAGTCATAGTTGTCCTTTAGTATTGGGAAAATCTCCATATATGGCATGGAGAAAGTGTGACAAACCCTTCTTGTTCAAATGGATTCTGTCTCTTGTGATTACATGCTACAGAACTAATCCAGACTTTGTCACAAATGCATGCTCTATGTCTATCATTTTGTAATTCCACTCATGACATAGATCTTCAGTTAAAGCATTCAACTCACGAATATCTGTGTCAATTCTTTGACATGCACTCCATAGAAAGGCTGAGCAGTCAGGATTGTCCAAGTATATGTTATTTAGAATATTATAAAAATTGTTTTCAATCTGGTCAGATTGTTACTAATATCATTGCCACCAATAAATGATGGTGATAGTGTCATATTGAGAAAGGTCACTTTTTCTCATGGCATCAAGTATACAACCAGTTTCTGTCCCAGGTCGATACTTAACATGAACCCAAGGTTTCAGACTTCTTTCATTAACATATTTAATGATGGAGTCTCTGATTATGAGAGTGGTTTTTTTAATGGAATTATCATGTTCTTTGATGTCTTCTCTTCTGTTGTTAGCAGAATCCAGTGTATTATGGAAACCAAATATGTTACATCTTAAAGATGGAAAGACACTTTATCAACATTTGTGACATTTTTTGGTTGAGAGTTTTCCATTATAGCTTCAGTGACTTTAGTTTTTTTCCTGTATTGTGGGTGTGTTTGGAATTATAATTTTCTTTCTAGGTGTTTTCTTTTGTTTTCATAAGCCTGCTGATTTCATTAATGTACTTTTGTGTTTCTTCTTTCAGAGTATAAACAATTTCTGTTTTCATATTTGTAATGTCTTCCTGCACTGCTGTTAACATATCAGGATGAAAACTATCTAAAGCAGAATAACCATACATAAGTTGAGTAATTTCTGATAGGAGCAAATCTTTGTCTTTATTTAACTGCCTTACTTTCTCCTTCATTTTTGAGTTATCCTCTTCAAGAATGAGGCAACAGCAATGTCTTACTTGGGACACATCTGATGGTTTTATTTGGGTTCTTTTAAGTCCACAAATTTTGTCTTAAAATCTGATAGCTGTTCTGCGAGTTTCACAATCTTTTGATATTTTATCTGCTTTTGCTATATGAAAAACACAGTGACATTATGTCAAAGATGCAGGTATTTTTTTTACCAGACTCTTGTATGGGAAAGGTCTTACAGAGCCACATGAGTGCTTGATTGAATGAGACTAAATGCACTGACAGATCAGGGTCTATTCAATTCATTCATTCATTCTACTTATGGCTTTGAGTGAACAGTACATATCCTGATCAACCAGTGCATTACATGATGACAGATCTGAGTCTACACTTTTCACAGGTAGGTATGGATTATACTTACTAGGTAAATATGAAATACAAGATTGTGGTAGTTGAAGAAAAGTAAAACTCAGCAGGAAATATACTTCATACATTACTGCATTAAGTTTTATTCTTCTTTCTAAGATATAAGATGTCCTGGAATCTCAAAACTTTCTTCAGCACAAAAATGAAGCTCAAACTCAAAGTCCAAAACCTCTGATGATTCATAAATTTTGATTAGAATTAAATGAAACTTATACAACTTTCAGGATACTCTATAACTTCAGTTTGATAAATTTTAATTTATGCATCTGCTCCTTCAATTATAACATCTAAACTGGTATTATTTAAATATTTTGAGCAAGAAACTCTAGCTCCATCTCAAAGTCCCAAGACTCTGACAGTCTGTAACTTTAATTAGAATAAAGCTAGAATCACCAAACTGTCAGATATTTTTATAATTAGGATCACTGTACAAAAAAAATTAGATGACATAGGTGCATTCTAAGCATCATAACTGATTTTTTTTTTGGTTTCAGTTTCAGTTTGTAAGGACTAATCAGTAGAACAAACATCATACACCCTGATCTGCTGGCACATTATGCAACGGCAGATCAGGGTCTATGTTGTTTGCATTTGGACCTGGCTTATATGCAAGTATATACGGTAGATGCATTCTAAGTATTTTTGTGTTTCACCTTCAGCTCGAGTTTCTTCCTCAAAAAATGTTGAGAATACGTGGTATGCTGTGATTCTTGTACATTTTCTTGCAAGTGTAAAAATTCAGTTGCTTTGATTATTTGTAGTGGATGAGGTATTTTATTGTGTGTCTCTCAGAAAAAGTGGATATTATCAACAAAAATGTTCTGCTATTCAGAACAAAAATGGCAAATTTTGCTCTGCTAAAATATTCTCTACATATATTTAATGGACACTTGTCCGCTTGACAAAAGAATGTAGCTAAAAGGTTTCAAATAGCTCCTGAATACTATTGGAAGGAACATGTTTGCAGCTGAAATTTTTAATTTGGTAACTGGGCTGCCCAGCAAATATCTGTTTCATGTGAATGATTTTTTAGTTTATGAATGTTATATCTTTGGGGTGTAAAAAATGAAAATTCTGAAACAAGGAATCAATTCTTACAGATAAGTAGACTATACAATTTATGTAAATGAAACATTTGGTATCTCTTGTTCCAATTATTTGTTGAATAAAATAAATGCTTTAGTCAAATTATTAAATTTCTGTACATACTTTTTCATCAGAGAGAAACACAACTAATCCTTTACGCTGTCCCTTTTATTCTTCAGAGCTAGTCCAGAGCTAAATTTGTACCATTTTGGTTAAATCTATACATAAAGGGCAATTAACACTGCGATAAATATGCCTTTTATAGACACAAATACTTTTTTAATGGTCAGTATTCTATAAATTCCATATTTTCACAAACAAAAGCGAAAGTTTTTTTCATTAAAATTTTGTTTAGAATTTGAAATACTTTTTGGTTTCTTGATATCATGTACTTATTCAAAGTCTCCATACATTTGTATGGTAAACATTGGTAATATATGCAAGAAAAAAAACTTTCTAAGACAATGTCGATTTCTATCTTTTTGTTGTTGTTGCGACATTGTTCTTCATAGGGGAGTAAGAATAAACATTTGGAACAATAATACATGTCTTGTGACAATAATAAACTGGCAGCTGATATGTTAATGACAATTATGTCGGAGTTTTAATTTGGGATTTTATGAAAAAGTGTCCTTTGTATGAGATGTGTCTTTTAACAGGCCCCACAGTAAAAAACTTTTGGGAGTCAGAGTAGCTCGGTTGAATGAGCATTAAACTAGTAACCCCAGGGTCTTGGGTTTAATACCTGCCCATGCCAGCCCAGGTCAGTTACCTTGGTGTGTCCTTGGGAAAGGCACTTAGCTCCCATTTTCTCAGCATAATATAGCCAATAATGTGTTGAAAATAAGTCACTAAAAACCAACAAATCCACCAACAACAAAAAACATGAAAAAGAAAATCAAGCTCATGCCCAAATTAAATAGTTTTGATTTTCTGTAACTTTAATTGAAGTGAGATTAGAATCACAAAAATTGTGGAGTTCTTTTATTGTTATTAACTCTACATATATGTCAAAATTTAAATGATACTAATTGATACTAAATATGAGTTTTAACTTTTGAATTTTGAGTCAAAGTTCAGATTTTTGGCTCATATTCAACTATATAAAATATATATTCGCTTATAAGTTGAGTCCAACTGCAAACTGTGCAGAGCCAGATCTGCCATCGCATGATCTGCTGGAAAATCTGGGTATATGCAGTTTTATAGGAATAATTAGTACAACAAATAACATGAACCCTAATCTGCCGGTGCATTATGCAACAGCAGATCAGGGTCTATGTTGTTTGCAGCTGGACTCGACTTATAAGTGAGTACAGACAGTACTGAGAAATTACCCAATGATCTTACCATGTCCACAGCCAATGAGATGTTTTCCTGGGATGTGGGCAGAAGGTCACATATTGTTTGGACACACAGTGGGTGAGCACTTATTTCTAGAGGAGAGAAAAAAGAGAAATATGTGAATGATATTTATTGAACATCTTGTAGGGCTAGGGTATTGAAACATATGAATACAAAAAGAAGTCCAGGAAGAATAATTTCATGGTAATAAGTTAAAAACAAAAACAAAAAATAAAAAATACATGTGTCACTTATGTTGTTATTATTTCAGAATGTGTGAAAATTTTCATTGATAATACTAATGGGACACTAACCATAGTCTGACTTTGGTTGCAAGAAACTATAATATGAGTCATAATTATTATGCTGGGACTTCCTCCAAATTTCTGAAAAATATACACCATCAGACTGTAACAAAATAATGAATGGCCTCAATAACAGCAGCATTTACTTTGGCCAAATAAAGAAATGCCAAATTTAGTATAAGAAAACCTGGAAACACTGGAAAGTAAACTGTAAAGAAAATCAATTACAAAACAATGCCATTTGTTTCAAGTCATTGTGGATATGACTGGCACCTTGTTGTTACATTAGTATTTAACTGTTTTTGTAAATGATAAACAAATACCAGTCACACACAAAGTGTTGATCTAGCTGTGCATATTTTTATGTAGTAATATAAGAAAGGATTGAATGCTTCATTTTTGGGGGGAAAAAAGCTTCATTCATTATTGTCTACCATGATTAATATCAATATAAATATTTTATTTATGTATCTACTCATGACTTCTTATGCAAAAAAACTGTATAACAATGATTCCATAATTTTTTCATATTACACATTGTCAAGCACAAATAAAATGCTCTGAATTGCATGCAGGACACAGTAAATTTGTTACCATGCATTAATGCAAAAGCATTATGTAACTATATGCAAAATCTTAATGTGATCCCATGTATTTATTCACATTGGCATAAATGTACAAAGTTATTATTAAAACAAGACTTTTTTTTCCAAAAAAGATTGGTATGGTACTTTATGGCACAGCAACACTAGTATCAAAGTTATTCAGTGCTAAGGCAATTGGAAAGTGCCTTGCTCAACAACACACCATGGTAGCTGACCCTGGCTGAATCAATGGTAGGATTCTATGCTGCACCCTTTTGGTCATGAGTTGGGCAGGCTAGCCACTGAGTCACTGCAGCTCCTGCCTCCGTTAGTCACCTCTATTCTTTTTCAATATTATGAGTAGCAATTATAATACAATTTCTTTACAGAAGTAGGGGAATAGATTGAATAAATTAAAGAAAATGTACCATCGGATATTGACATTTAACCTGTAAGGCTTTTAAATCTGTCTATATATTTAGTAATCTGGTTGTTAATGTCCAGATACAATAATATTTGGGGTCAGTATGATTAATACTTGGAAGTGCTGTTGTTGACAATTGGAGAGCTAATAATGGGATGTAACTCTTTTGTATGGACTGGATACAAGATGGAATGACCAGATATGGAAAAATACATGGTGGACATGTGACCCCTTTTGACCAATCAGGATCATAGAAATTGTCTAAGGGAGAATAATCGAGCATAGTGTTCCCTCTTTATAACACTGTTCATGGGAGCCATAAATGTGAACCATGTTATAAGTAAGGCCGCCTCATACAGAATATGTTCCAACAAGGTTGTGTCACAATAAAAATGGGGTATTTAATGATACTGAACTACATTATAATTGATTATCACTCACAAACAACTGAAATGAAATGAAATAAATTCAGTAGTAATAATAAAACAAAATTAAATGAATTTAATGGGAACATGACCATTCCCATATTATAAAAGGGGGCAACAGTATAATGAGGAAATTTATATTGAGAGACCACTGTTACACATACCAAGAAGAGCAATCAAAGCATCATAGGTTGGAATGAGAAGTCCATCTTTGTTCCAGTGGGGGTAAACCACATAGGGGTTGGTGAGATTGATTCCTGAGGCCTGGAAGTGGAATCCTAACAGTTTCAGAAGGTCAAGGCCACCTGCACCCTTAGTGATGTTCTCAGACAGTATTGTCGTCTGCTTGTTGTTCTCCTCTGTGTGCAGACGCTTTAGGGCACTGTCAAGCTGTGAGGAAGAAAAATATTTGAAACTTAAGAAGCAAAGATATTGTGAATTCACTATACTCACTTTAAGTCAAGCACAACTGCAAACTGTACAGACCCAGATTTGCCATCACTTAATGCATCAGCAGATCTGGGTCTATGCAGCTTGTAGGAGTAATCAGTACAACAATCAACACAGACTCTGATCTACTGGTGCATTATGTGATGGTAGATCAGGGTCAATGTTGTTTGCAGTTGGATTGGACTTACAAATAAGTACACACAATATTTTCATTGGCATCATTTTTCATGACTTAGCCAAAATTCCATCTCTGTTGAAACATGAATTTATATGCCTCTGATAGAACATGAATATATGGCATTTTCTTTATTTATTAAAATTGTGGTTTGTAATAACCACACACTTAAAAAAAAAAATGTTATCTAATGAATTAAAGTAAATTCATAGTACCATCTATACTCTTTTATAAGTTGAGTCCAAATCCAAACTGCACAGACCCAGATCTGCTGCCACATAATGAGCCAGCAGATCTGGGTCTTTGCAGTTTGTTAGGAGTAATCAGTAGAACAAGCAATATAGATCATGATCTGCTGGTGCATTATGGAATGGCAGATCAGGGTCTATGTTTCTGAAGTTAGATATGACTTATAAGCAAGTATATATGGTATATGTTTTCAAACAAATTGAACAATTTGAAACTTTAGTTTGCACATATAGATACAAAATCATGATCAGATTTGAGATTTGAAGCAAAACATACTTAGAGTGTGCATACATGTGTGGATGAGTTCATTCCCAAGAGGAAGCATCATTAGAAAACCTTATGTGCACGGCATATGGCCCACAGGCCGCATGTGTCCTCCCAACACATTTTGTGCAGCCCATGCCCCATGTCCTTACTTTATGCATGTGTATTTATGCTTTTATTATAAACACAAAACTTTTGCTGTATGGCGTGCTTAGTTCCAATCAAGGTCAATTCTGTCCTATGTAAACATTTAAGTTGTGCACCACTGCCCAACATGGATGTAGATTTAAGGTATAAAGTTACAGATGAAATAGAAATGACACAGATGTCCTCATGGTGATTGCACTTTGTTTGAATCCACACATATCTAATTCTCTTGAAAGACTTTTTCTCAAGAACTTTCCCCATAGTCATTGTTTTGTAGATGCATCAAACAAATGAGCCGTTCAGTGTATAGAGGATATTTTGTTTTCCTAGTTAATACCAGATATATTTCATCGTGTGGTACAAAAAAATGTGATATTTTAATGAGTGGCAAAGCCACGAGTTAAAATATATTGTTTTTGGTATCACAAGATGAAATATATCTGGTATTTATGCAGGAAAAGAAAATGTTCTTTTTATTATGTACCAAACTTACTCCTGAATTGAAACTTAGAAGATTAAACTCACTCTTCAGAACAACACCCACCCCACCCTTTTTGTAAATTCACCTCACCTTCTTAGGCTGATCATATAAAAATTAGTGACTTAAGAGAGCGGTAGGATTGGGTTGACCTAATGTGTCACAGCAAATTACATTTTTGACATTTTGTAAACTATCTGATCATATCTGACCACAAAGCTAGTGCGATTCATCAATGCATCACAACGCGTTTATCATTGTTGTCATGGAAGTAAGGGAAAATAACTTCATAGAGACACGAACAGCATAGTCAAATTTCTTCAGTAAAAATTAATTTCCATGTCTGGAATGTAATGCAGTTTCTATTTATTTTTTCCTGCTCACAAAGTGTTTTTTTTTTACTGCTGCAGGTATAACTTACATAGGCACACACAATCAAGCATCGCATGGCATGATGGGAAATCTTATATTTTCACATGTGAAAATATACGGATATATTTTCACATGTTTAAATATAGGAATGAAAAAAATATGAAAATTATTTTGCCAATAAGTTTCTATATTTCACACTGAAGTACATAATAAACTGTTCTTATTATTTTCTTATGTGACCTTGGAAATGCCTCTACGTTGTATATTTAACAAAAGTACCTTGAAGGGACTGATGTTTCACTCAAATGAACAAAAAGAATTTTCAAGAATTTCACAAGAAGTTTCTACCATCCTTTTATTCATTTTAACTGCTGACTGTTTGAAACCATCCTAGATGTTCTCGAGAAACTCCAACACACCACATTTGGTAAACAAAAATATTTTCTTATATGTCTGAGTTAACATGTTTACAAGATAGGTACAGTACAAATAACTTAATCATGGCCTTTGACCTTGAACCTGATATAATGGATCATCATGAGCTCACCTCAGATTCTGTCAGGATATACCTACATGCTAAGTTTGATTCAATCCACAATTAATATTTTGTTGGAAAAAAAACCCAACAAGTTACTGAACTGGAAAAAAACAAGTTACTGAACTGACATTATTCAAGGTATTACATGTATTCACAGATTCAGTCAATTCACTTTTTTGTGAGGGTACCATTTTTGTTGATTTTGCAGTTGCTACAAACCACGAATTTGAAAACCCAACAAACAAAGGTCCTTCCTCTTCCCAAATCCATGAATGTAACTACCAATTAATAGGTTAATTTGTCACTAAATTATGAAAATTGATACCCACTACCATAAATTAATTCACAGTATCCACAAACTGGGTTGGGAAAAAATCTGTATTTGTTTGTGTTATCATGATCACAAGCCACTACAAATAAAAACCAGAGTCAAAGCCTTTGACCTAGAAATCAATGTCAGAGTGCTGCCTATCAACTTGTTTATTAAAAAATGACTAAATACAAAGTCTGGTCAAAATTAATTTGTTTATGAACAAGTCACTGTGTTCATAATGAAATACAAGTCACTGCATTGGAGTTCAATGTCAAGTAGGTCTGGATTTCAAACTCATTCAAAATAGAACAGACATGCTGGTAGTCAGATCTGTCCCTTTTCATTCAGGACCAATTTGCATACTACAAGAAGTGTTTTAGTGACAACACCATGTCAATGCAGCATTCCTTCAAGAGGAGTAGTCATAACAGTATTTTTAAGATGACTTCTATGGTTGCCATGTTGGTGGTCAGATCATTAACATTCTCATTCAGGACCAGCATTACAATGTTATAGTGTTTGAGTGAAAACCCAATGCTGATACAACTATCCATTTAGGAGAAGTTGTCATATGAAAATTTTCAAGATGGCCACCAAGGCAGCCACTTTGGAGTTATGACTGTCATCATTTTAATATAGGAACAATTACAAGACTGTTTTACAAAAAGTCTTTTAGTTAAACCCCATGTTGATATAACCATCCATTCAGAAGGAGAAGCCATTACAAGATTTTAAAGAAGACCACTGTGGCAGCCATTTGGTGAGGTCAGATCAGCACTATCTTTGTTTCAGACAAACTACATATCATTACAGTGAAAACCCCATGTCAAAATAATCACCAATTCAAAAGCAGTAGCAACAACATGAGTTTCATGATAACCTCCTTTGTCGACACCTGATGAAGTTATATTAGCACCATTTTCAAACAGGACCAACCATATATAGTAAGAAGTGTTTCAGTGAAAACCTCATGTTGATACAACCATCTGTTCATAAAAAGTAGTAATTACAAGATTTTTAATGATGGAGATCAGATCGGCCCCATTTTCATTTGAAACCAACTAGATATCACAGGAAATATTTTACTGAAAACCCATGTTGATATAACCATCCATTCAGTAGGAGTAGCAATAACAAGATTTTCAAGATGGCTGCCATGATGGCCATATTTAACATCAATGGCACCATTTTGTTTTAGGACAAACTAGATATTATAGAAAGTCTTTTCATGTAAACCTAATGTTGATATGACCATTTGTTCAGAAGGAGTAGCAATAACTAAATTTTCTAGTTGGCCTCCATGGCAGCCATGTTGAAGATCTGATCAGAGCCATTTTCATTTAGGACTAAGTAGATATCATAAGAAATCTTTTGCTGAAAACCCCATGCCTATATGACCACTTGTTTAGGAAAAGGAGCAATAACAATTGTTTTTTCAAATGGCCACATGGCTATGTTGGATATCAAATCAAATAAATTTTCATTTAAGACCAACTAGATAGCATAAGAAGTGGTTAAGTGAAAACCCTTTGCAAATACAACCGTTCATCCAGAAGAAGTAGTAATAACAAGATTTTCAAGATAGCACCATGGCAGCTATGCTGGACATTACACAGGTACCATTTTCACTTAGGACCATCAAAATACTATATGATGCCTCACATTGATACAACCATCCATTCAGAAGGAGAAGTGATAACAAGATTTTCAAGATGGGAATCATGGTGGCCATATTTGAAGTCCAAGTGGCACCAGTTTCATTTTGGACCAATCAGATCTCAAGATGAAACTTTAGGCCAAGTTTCATTACCTCCTTCCATGTAGCTTAGCAGGAGAAGCGATAACAAACAACTGCAAATGTATGATGGATGGATGGATGACAGATGGTCAAAGGACAATGGAAACATTATCATTGCATAAGCCCTTTTGTTCTTTTACTAGTAGAGCTAAAAACAAGGTTTTATTTTCTGAGCTTGACGATAAACATTTTTGTGAGTAGTGTATAATGACTGAATGTCATATGCTAGACAAGTCCAATAGGACTGATTGTCTGACTGATTGTAAAATGACCAAGTTGGACATTGTGAGTTTTTGCTAAGAAACTCATATTCTGACTTGAGAAGTAAATTTGTTCTAGTTAAACTAATACATGGATATTGACCTCATTTTGTACTTACATCATGTACATTGCAACAGACATGATACTGCCTTAGGGCTTTCATAAACAGCACAGTGTAAGCTCTACCTGGGAATTATATAGTTCGCTGCTTTAACCAAGTTAGGGAGTAGATAATTTGATTTCATGTGTAAAGAGGGATCTCCAACAAACAATAAATTCATTTTCAAAACAACAGAGGAAAGGAAAGGTGAAAATATCTCCGTTCAAATATATAGTATATGCAGATAACTACTGCTTCATACTTAATACACAGCAAAATCAGGGATTAGCAAGTCTGGTTGTAACAGGGATCCTGTCCACCCCTACAATTAAATTGTTTCTGTTCCAAAGTCAGTGTATTCCCAGATATAAACCATATATCCTTGCTTATAAGTCGAGACCAACTACAAACAACATAGACACTAATCTGCCATCACATAATGCGCTGGCAGATCAGGGTCTATGTTGTTTGTTCTACTGATTTACTCCTAACAAACTACAGAGACCCAGATTTACTGGCACATTATGCAATGGCAGATTTCGTTCTATGCAGTTTGCAGTTTAACTATACTTAAAAGTGAGTCTAGACGGTACCACGGTATCATTTCATCCCTATAGTATATGTAATAAAACATAATCACAGTAGAAATCCACAAAAATGCCACTCCATGTTAATTCTGTAAAAGAAACAAGGAATCTATATTCTAATAAAATAAACCAAACTGCACAATAAACATAAATATTGATAGTATAACAGACATACCAGATCGACAAGTTCGGGCAGCACTTTAGACTGCCTCTTGTTGTGTTGGAGAAGTAGTCCCAATATCAGCTGAAGCTGCTTCAGGTTCTCCTCCTTTTTAGGAACTAGATAATAAACGAAAACAATAATTACCAGAGACCATTCACTATGTATCAGTAAATATTACCTTCTAAGTGAGTTTTAATTTCACATGGATCAGTTCTATATATTCTCTCGCTCATTAAAAATCCAATCTTTCTCAATAAATACATCATCAAGCTAAGACATGGTGTTTATTAGTTGTCAAGATGGAGGGAAATATATTGCTAATATAAATGTTTGGAACAGAGGTCATTAACTTTAAAAAATCAGCCTGCACTTGAATACATGAATTCTTTACTGTGTATTATCAGAATGTTAAATATGCTATGAAATCAACATGAAAAGTCATGTGTTGGTAAACGCTAGCTATAGGAGATGGATACTAACAGCTGTAAGCATGAGTCTGAACTATTACAGGTGTAAATTTTAATTTCTTCATTGTATCTGTAAAAGTGTCTCTGAAGTAGAGCGGACACTGAATACAATCTATTTGTTGATGGTACTTCTCTACCTTTTGAAGCACTTTAGAAAATTGTGTAAAACCTTTAAAAGAAAATTAGGATTGATATCTGCTTGTACATAATGTACCATATATACTCACTTATAAGTTAAGTCCAACTGCAAACAATGTAGACCATGATCTGCCGTCACATAATGCACCAGTATATCAGGGTCTATGTTGTTTGTTTTAATTATTACTCCTAACAAACCGCATAGACCCAGATCTGCTGGCACATTATGTGACAACAGATCTGAGTCTGTGCAGTTTGCAGTTGGAATTGACTTATACAGATGATACAGTAAACTGAGAAGAGAATAGACCTTGATCTGCTTGATGCTGTATGTTCTACTTGTGGTTTTAAACCAATGGCAAGAACATAAATTTGTTTGCTTGCTATGCAACAGCAGGTCTATGTCTATACTGTTTGTAGCTGTGTCTACATTAAACTCTGCTAAATATGGAATAAAAAAATATCAGGTTTGAAGATAAAAACACAATTTATAGTCAGCCTAACCCTACTAACAATGGACAGAATTAGTCACTCCCCTAACTGTTCACTATGTCTAAATCTTGCTATTCTTCTGAAAAATATAATGTTCAACACAATCAATTAATTTTCATAACTATCCATACAAAAGTGTTTAGGAAATTATTAAAATGCAAAAACTTATGAAAAATCACAGGAGCATAAAAATAGGTCACTGTGACCTACTTTTGTTGGTATCTCTTTTGATGAATGGAACTTTTAAGTTGGGACTGCACATGCAATATTGTTTGAGGCTTCATTATAAGTGCAAGAAACCAAATGTGGATACAGCAAACACCAACAAACAAGACTGACATTAAAGTAATACTTATATTTCATCTCTGCTTCGCAGACAAGAAAAACGTTTCCTTTATATCCTGATGTAACTTTGAATAAAACCTTCCCAAGTTTCTGATACAAGTTGCTATTCTATATTTGTTTAATTTACTCAGAGGAAGAAGACTATAAACTGCAAAATCAGGCAATTACAAATCAATAAATTATTCAATAAAGAACATGTATGCATCTTTTATGTTCAACCACTATGTCGTTCATTTTTTTATGTTATGATTTTTCAATTCAAACTCTTTCTTTTGAGTTTCTTTTTATTTGAAAGATTTGTTGTTTTGGGGCACTTGCAAAATCTCTTCATATACCAGATAACTCGTATATTTCATGTGCTGCTAATTTTTTATAATTTATATGTCTGGTCCTTCTTTTTAAGCAAGAGTCCCTTGAAGAACAAACAAACAGGCAAAATGCTATACTCTTTCTCAACTTCATTGGTGAGGGAAAACAACTCTGTAGCAGTAAAAATAACCCGTCATAAGATATTTGCAAGATCCCATATTCTTTTAACAAGCTGAAAAGAAAACTTCTTTGATCACAATAAGAACACCTGTTATTTAATAAATCAGGTTTTTAAGAAAATTTGTATTAGATTTCATTAGAGGGAAACAGAAAAAGAAACAGCTTCCCAATCAAAACAATTGCATTATAGAAGAATGTGAGAAGGTTATAAATTGAGAAAGAGGTGGAGAATAATTAAATGAAGAAAGAGGTTATTGTGTGATTACATTATTGGTCAATAGATACATAATGGGAGAATGGATATACTCTAGAGTGATTCAAAACAAGCAGAGGTACAACCATTGAAATAATAAATGTTTATACATATATTTTCCTACAGGTCTGCTTTTTGCAGAGCTAGGCAGAACATGGTACATGTAAAAATTGATTCTGTGCATGATCTGTTTTAAAAAGTACCATATATAATCGCTTATAAGTTGAGTCCAACTGCAAACAACATAGACCCTGATCTGCCATCACATAATGCGCCAGCAGATCAGAGTCTATGCTGTTTGTTCTACTGATTACTACTAACAAACTGCATAGACCCTGATCTGCCAGTGCACTTGACTTATAAACGAGTATATATGGTAAATAATTGTAATAAACTTGTACATCATGAAGAACTTATGGAATAAAGCCTCCAAACTGCAAACTCAGTGGGGAGGGGATATCTTCAAACAGTAGAACTTGATTAAAACCAATCCTAAGGACCCTGAAGTTTAATTTAATATTGCTCTCAGACATTACAGTACATAGCATCAATAAAACAAAATTCTTATTTTAGAGAAGGAAATTCATTTTATGCATACATGATTAATGGTTTTGCACATATAGTTTTCACACAAAAATATTAATACTCGTATCCCCATTAAAATTTGCAATTTAAACCAAAGCATTTAGTTAATACAACAAAATGGTTTCTCTAAGCCCTAATTAAGTACTGTAAATAGAGCAAATGTCAGTAAAATAGAGTTATCTCCCTTGTTTCCCCCCTCAAAAATGGGTTCAGAGCTGTTTGGATGAGTGCCAGTGTAAACTTTCCAGAATTGATTATTTTGGTGTATCAGATTGTATTTGAAATAAATTTCAAAACACACAATAAACAGTATCAGTCATGGGAAGAGAGAGAGAGAGAGAGAGAGAGAGAGAGAGAGAGAGAGAGAGAGAGAGAGAGAGAGAGAGAGAAAGAGGTCCAGTTATGGAATATAGTGCTCCTTCAACTTTTGGACACTTTTCATACAAGTAGGACAAGTGCGAAAATTGAGGTTCACACGGACTACTCTATTTACATGTTTACAGAACAGGTGGAACAAGAGACTTTATTTGTGGTCAACGAGGGTGAACAAAATAGAGAGAGCACTGTAAACGTAAATAACAGTCAACATGCAACAGGATAAAGAGCCTTATTTGTATTAAGACAGGAATGCAGTGATATTGATACAAATATTTCAAGCAACATGCAATTATATCCTGGTTAAGCATGCATTTTAAGGTTATATTAAAGATAACATTCACAATCTAACCACTGCTTCAACCACCTTCTTTTGTGAGGAACAACCACTTCCCTCGCCCTGCAACAAAATCTATGGTTATGAACACTGAACAACCACATATACATGCTTATATGTCGAGCCCAACTGTAAACTGCACAGACATGATCGGCTGTCACATAATGCGCTGGCAGATCTGGGTCTAATCAGTTTGTTAGGAGTAATCAGTTGAACAAACAACATAGACCCTGATCTGCCAGTGCATTATGCGACGGCAAATCAGGGTCTATGTTTTTTGCAGTTGGACTTGACTTATAAGCGAGTACATACATTAATTACAAAAATGCAATAGAACAACAACAATTTCTATCACATGACATCATTTATATGCTGTTTTACAAATTCATTTAATGTCAGAATGATAGTTGATATAACATGTGTGCAATATTTAGCATTAGGTCATGTAAGACAAAAACACAGTATCAAAAACCCCTAAATGTAATTTCATCATACTGCCGAACATTATTACTGATTGACATCAGCATAATTTGTCATGTGATAAATACAATATTACATTGGTGCTCATTTTATCTGTAGTTTATCAAACAAGTTGAACAATTTTGATGTTTACCTTGCCAAGGCTTGAAAAGGATAGATATTACTTGTTTCATAAATTTAATTTAACATGAGCATTCATGTAAGATTCTTTCAATATGTTTAAAATAAATACTCATAAAGACATAAACATTATAGAGTGAGAAATGTTTTATGAAACTTGACGTTTTGATATTTTTTAAGCTTCTCTTCTTGTGCAGCGTATTTAATGTGAAACTAAACTACACTGATTAAACTAAGAAAATTGAACTAAATTAAAACAAAATTGCTATGTTAGATGGAAAAAATAAAATTAGCTACATTTTCAAATTTAAATTTTTTATATACATGAAACATATCAACAACACAAATTCTGAAGCATGCTAGCAATGACCTTCCACCACCCAAAGCCACAATAATATGAATCTGTTTGTCTGTGTATAATGTACATCCAGCTGCAAACAGTGTAGATTCTGCTCTGCCATCACATAATGTGCCTTCAGATCTGGGTCTATGGTGTTCATTTTAAATAGTAAGTATACGAAATAGCATAGATCCAGATCTATTGGTGCATTCTGTGATGGCTGACAGATCTGGGTCTACAGTGTTTACAGCTGGCTGTACATTGCCAACAAGCAAATCTGATAAACGTACTTGAGCACACAGACAAAGCATGTACTAGCTAGTCCAGACTGTTGTAAAAAAAAGGACATACAAAACACAGACTCAGAAAGAAATTTGAAATGTTCAAGAATTGCAAATTGTTGCAATTCAAATACATGTCATTAAAATTTTATTTGATTTGCATTAAACCATCAATAATTTACAATTTGTGACCTTAAAAAACAACATTCAAATGAAAGGCCATTTACTTTATGCATTGATCCTTTGGAAAGAATACTGCAGACATATTATGTGCCATATTCATTTTAAAGAAGTGCATAATAAATATGCTGAAAAGTGAGAATGATAAGTTTGCCATTGGTGATTTACCTTGAGGTAGAATAACCTTAGGGTTGAGATAATCTCTCCCAATCTCCTCTTGAACTCTGACCTCTGACCTGTTGATGGTCTGATCCAACATGGCATGCCGCACCTGACAAAGGTCAATGTATACATCTTTTCCAATAAGAATAAAGGCACTCCAGTAGAATGGACTGCTGTACCTACACAAAGAAAGCATATGATATTACAGTTATTTAAATGTAGTTGATCAGTTTTCAGAAGTATAACAATTTTGCAACTTTGGCAAAATAACTGAACTGGGTCCTATTACATCAATAGTTTAATAGAAGCTAAATAAAATGATCAGACTTTACAGTGTAAAGTATTCTAATCATTTCTTTGCACTGGAGTCAGTTTGAAAAATACTCACAATCCATCCCTTTGAGATAAATTCAAAGAAATAGCTTAACTTTTTCAGACCTTTTGCATTATCATGGATTGACATAAAAAACTTAAAGTTATTACATATTTTTTCATGGCTAATTTGCAAAAAAAAAGGCAAGATATATCCCTAAGGTGACTCTAACTGAAATAGATGCAAGTACATAAAGACAGTGGATGCAGCAGCCCCATACCATATGAAACCGTACCAATAAACAAAAATCTCCAAGAACCCCAAAGTAACTACTTGCAAAGGGAAAGAAGAATTCATAATAACATATACTTTGTTTTAAAAACAAATTCTTAATAACATATACTTTGTTTTAAAAACAATTTGATGCAAATTAAATAAGAAAGAATAGAGATGAATGGAGATAAAGGCTAGTATTTAAGTGTTTCCATGCTGACACTTGATCAGTTTAACACAGTGTTAGGACTCTATGGACAATGAGTGCCTGGATTATTGAGTTATTAGCCTAAATGTTTTAGAGTTTTATTGCATCATACAGAAATCAAGTGCACACTGTATGTATGCCAACTCCTTTAGAGTTGTAGAAACTGAGCAAAACTGCTTGGGTTCCAGAACGGAAAACTGACACACCACGCAAAACTAAGCTGTCCTAACCTCTAGTACTTATAATCTAGTTCACCCATTCGGACTAGACTGTCCAATTTTTTTTTTTAACAATATCAGAAATACCCATAATAGGAACAAATATTCTTAAAATCATCAATACACTTAATTTGGTTGATTATCGTAACTTGTTTTTAAATGATCTGATCCTATTAACTCATTATCCCCACATGCCACATTTATGCATCATGAGGTTGTACCCTACTTCTAAGCTCTGTAATGTCAACATCATTTACGATACACCAAAGCGGGTGGTATTACAGAAAATGAGAAAGATGTAGTTCTGAGATGATACCAAATAATGTAGACTTTCTGCTTGTGTTAAAAAATACAGCTGAAAAAACATAGTTTTTTTTCAGAAACGGGATTTGTGTCTGGATTTTATACTTTTTGGCCTCAGATTTAAAGCAGACTGGTTCGAGCTGCACATGGACAGATGAAACTTTGCAGAAAGTAGGATAAGTTTGAGATTAGGAGCAAAAAGGGACCAGCAGATGAAAATCATGGGTCCAATACACAAAGAAAAAAAAGAAAAAAGAAAAGATGTCCAATTTTCACCCTCTGCACATGTGTGCACAAAATAGCCAGTCAAAAAAACATCTTTTACACATCTAAGCATCCGGCTAAATGGAAATCTCTTGGAAACAGATGTGTTTGCACACATTCAGAAGTAACCCCCAAAATGTGTTTCCTACCCGCATTTCAGGTGAAAATGAAAACCTCCAAGGGACATTGAGTTAATGGGTACATTTTGATGACGTCACAAAATTTTTATATTCCTTGCTTATTTGATCATTAGTGCATTAACACTGCACACAAATTACAAAAATAGTCATTCCTTGACAACTTCTAAGAAAATTTCAAAAAAATCAATTAACTCACATTTATGCATCATGAGGTTTATACCAAATAATGTAGAGTTTCTGCTCGCATTAAAAAATACAGCCAAAAAAACAATATTTTTGAGACCAGATTTTTTTAGGCTGAAAATTACCAGTTCCAAACCGGAGTTTGTGTCTGGATTTTAGACTGTTTGGCCTTAGATCTAAATCAGACTGTCAGAACTGCACATGGTCAGATGAACCTGCGACATAAAATCATGGGTCCAATATGAAAAGAAAAAAAAAGTAAAAAAAGAAGTAAATTTTCACCTTTCTGCACGCATGAATATAGCCAATCAAAAACAATGTCTTTAATACAACTAAGCATCCGGCTAAATGAAAATCTCTCGGAAACATATGTGTTTGGATGCATTCAGAAGTAACCCCAAAAATGTATTTCCTACCCACATTTCAGGCTAAAATTAAAAGAGTCTCAAGGGGGCAATGAGTTAAATGTAAATCTGAAAGTAAGGGAGTAAAATGTATGAACTAATGATTGGTTAACTACCTGTTATCTTCCTTCAGTGCCTTGATAGCTGCTGAGGCAGCTGCTGTTGCCTTTGTACCATTCTGGAGGGCCATGTAAAAATGGTAGTAAAACTTCTCCATAATTAAGTTGGGAAGTGGCCACAAGCATACCAGAACGCACTGTGCACCTGAAAAGAAGAATCATCTGTACATCTTAGAAAAATGAGTTGCTATAAACATAAAGACCATTTAGGATGAAAAGTCAAACTTAAGTTAAGAAGGATGGCCAATTTTAAGTTTGAAGTATTTTTGTTTTTTAAGTTTCTTAAATTTTTCTCTTTTGCTTGATACATGTAAGTATATCAAAGTATACATTTCTGAAAGGCTATAAAATGGCAAGCATAATTAATCATAATGCAACTTTTTTTCTTCTCAAAATGAGAGAAAACTGTGAAATCTGGACTTTACAATTTTAAACATTTTTCAAAATATTTTTGAACAAGGATATTTCTATCATCTTATAACATATTCACGCAAACTTTTACCTTATATAGTTTAATACATGTCCTTGTGAACCTTGTTAGGGGTTTTTGAAGAAACAGTTTGTTTTAATGTCATAACTTTGTAAGTACACATCTCCCTTGATAACTTGTTCACAACAGGGTCCAAAAACACAGACCTTAGTTTAAGCGAGGGCATGAGCTACTGAGGGACCTCTGAAAATGTAAGAAGGGGATGCTGTCCTGGCTGGACATCGACAAGAGTAAGATGAGGTGGGGCGGGGAGGGGGGCTGTTAAATGGTTTCATACTCTTTTTTTATTCGCATTGGGGATAATTGTAAATAAAATGTTTTTCTAATAAAGTTGTTTGCTTTTCTATATAAATTACCTTTATTTTCAAGATAACCAACTGTTGAAAGATCGCTAAAAACATTACTCCAAGAAGTTTTGAGACACATCATGTGTACTTCTGAAAAATTTTATATTATGTCACTACTTTTTGCATGTGAATGTGGATATATTCAAGTGTTATTGTTGATTCACAACAAAACAAGATTTCCTTTTTTAAAACACTAATGACATTTAACCCAAAACACATAGACACACACACAGAGACCCTTCTAACCTGAACCCCGAGGTCATCATGTACTGAGGTGTCCTGGTTAATGGCTTAGTTAATGGTGTTAGTACATCTATAATAGACCTTGGCCCATGTATAAACCGACATCCCTTCTTCCAGGTTTTATTTTTCCTAAATTATTCGGTTTATACGCGAGTATATACAGAATGTGCATGCAATTTTTACAATCAGCCATCCTTCTTACCTTAACTGACCTATAAGTTATAACAGATCTATGAGAGTAACTAATAAAAATATGTGAACTTATTTTGGTCTTTATTTATATTTTTTAAAATCTAGATATAGTCTATAATATTCATCTCCATTTTCACCAAAATTTCTTTCTTGACGTACAAATTTCACTGGTCACTAAACAGTTTCTATCTAGAGGTTACATTAAAGTATGATAAGATTTTGTAATAACCAATCATTGATAAGATTTTGTAACAGCTAATCATTAATAAGATTTTGTAATAACCAATCATTGCTCAAAATTAGCTGTACCAGCTGACAGAAATACACTTGGCAGTTGGTATCCTGCTTGAAGAGGATTTTTTCTCTCGGGACCATGGCCAACGCTGAGCACAACAAGTTGTGCCATCAGATGCAAGCCAAGTATCTCATCAGATGTGATCAGGTATGATGATTCTGGTGCTGCTCCATCCCAAACCTGGACTGGGTTGGGCGCCATGCACAAAAGACCTTCCTGCCAGCAGCCATAGGTAGCTAAAGTACAAAAGTGTTATGCTAGACTAAATATAAATTATCATTAAAACCAGTATTTTATCTGAAAACCAATATTAAACAGAAATGATGGCTGTGTTCTGTACATTTTCTAACCAACATTTACAGTAAGTTTACCTCCAAATTATACCAAGATTGTCTCACATGGTGCATTTTTTTTAAAATGGAAACTGCACCTGATCTTTATTGACAGTACTTAAATTAGAAATAAAAGTCCTATAGTTTTTTTTCTCCACAAGTTGGCTAAAGTTCTTTGGGTATAACTTAAATATGGAAATTTCAGCATGATTTAACTTTTTAAATTTGTGCAATCTGGTCACAAATCATACATATTTAACCTTGCATAAATTCAGATACTGGCACAAAATTGAAAATCACAAAACCACAGAAAGTAAACATGCAAGCTTTTTAAAATTCATACATTCATAAATATTTGACAAGAACCAAACTTGTCCATGTAGGTTTTAGTCATGGCTCTCTGAATGTATCACTGCCAGTATTAGGCATTTGACAAAAACATTGTACATAGGGTAATTAAATTTGTGGT
The DNA here is from genome assembly GCA_029931535.1 of Margaritifera margaritifera. NCBI lineage: Eukaryota > Metazoa > Mollusca > Bivalvia > Unionida > Margaritiferidae > Margaritifera > Margaritifera margaritifera. The sequence continues at coordinate 4,984,501 of JAQPZY010001617.1, forward strand.
TGAGCAACTTAAGCAAAACTGAAACTTTGTGAATTTATTGAATTCTGTATTGATTATGTTTTATGTTCTTTCATGATCTTACTGTTGAAAATATTTTCCAGAATCAAGTTTCCATACTATCTGTGAACAAGAGTACTTGACAGATGGATAGACAGGTGAATGGGCAATGTCATGTTACATGCTTCACCTTTACGACAGGGATGCAAAAATTTTAAGTTACAGTACCAATGTGAATAATAGTAGCCTGTTGCACTTCAAAAAGGAAGTTTTCCTTTGTAGCATCTGGTCCCATAAGGGGCACTACTTCCATGTAGTCAGCCACAGCCAGTACTTCTCGTTTAGCCGCAACCAGTTCTGCCAACCCTGGTTTCCAGGTTGAATCATGGAGCATCATACTGAATAATGCAAAAGTAGCAAAATTATAAAGTTCTGAGGGGCAACTAAAGTTGATGTATATAGTGTACTGAAATGACAAAGTTCTGAGGTGCAACTAAAGTTGATGTATATAGTGTACTGAAGTGACAAAGTTCTAGTGCCAACCAAAGATGATGTATATAGTGTACTGAAATGACAAAGTTCTAGTGGAAACCAAAGTTGATGAATATAGTGTACTGAAATGACAAAGTTCTGAGTGGCAGCCAAAGTTGATGTATATAGTGTACTGAAATGACAGTTCTTAGTGGCAACCAAAGTTGATGTATACAGTGTACTGAAATGACAAAGTTCTAGTGGCAACCAAAGTTGATGTATATAGTGTACTGAAATGACAAAGTTCTAGTGGCAACCAAAGTTTATGAATATAGTGTACTGAAATGATAAAGTTTTAGTGGAAACCAAAGTTGATGTATATAGTGTACTGAAATGACAAAGTTCTGAGTGGCAGCCAAAGTTGATGTATACAGTGTACTGAAATGACAAAGTTCTAGTGGCAACCAAAGTTGATGTATATAGTGTAATGAAATGACAAAGTTCTAAGTGGCAGTCAAAATTGATGTATATAGTGTACTGAAATGACAAAGTTCAAGTGGAAACCAAAGTTGATGTATATTGTGTACTGAACTGACAAAGTTCTAGTTGCAAAAAAAGTTGATATATAAAGTGTACTGAACTGACAAAGTTGTAATGGCAACCAAAGTTGATGTATATAATGTACTGAAATGACAAAGTTCTGAGGGGAAACAAAGTCCCTATTATAAAAAACTATCAGTAGACTGTTGATGAATACAGTGTAGTGAAATGACAAAGTTCTGAGTAAAGTCCCTGTTAAAAAAAGCCATTAGTAGACGGCTGATGTATATAGTGTAGTGAAATGACAATGATCTGAGTGGCAATCAAAGTCCCTATAAACAAGGCATCAAGAATGGTCTGCCAGTTCATGCTGAAGCATGAGGAGTCCAACTGCAAAGATTGAGTATGCAAATTCTATCTGAGTGTTCAGGCAAACATTTGAATTTACTGATCTGTATAATGACAATCATTATTTTTATATGAACATTTGAATTTACTGATCAATATAATGACAATCATTATTTGTATATGAACATTTGAATTTACTGATCAGTATAATGACAATCATTATTTTATATGAACATTTGAATTTACTGATCTGTATAATGACAATCATTATTTTTATATGAATTGAATTTACTGATCTGTATAATGACAATCATTATTTTTATATGAATTGAATTTATTGATCAGTATTATGACAATCATTATTTTATACGAACATTTGAATTTACTGATCTGTATAATGACAATCATTATTTTTATATGAATTGAATTGACTGATCTGTATAATGATAATCATTATTTTTATATGAATTGAATTTATTCATCTGTATAATCACAATCATTATTTTTATATGAATTGAATTTATTGATCTGTATAATCACAATCATTATTTCTATATGAACATCTGAATTTACTGATCTGTATAATGACAATCATTATTTCTATATGAACATTTGAATTTATTGATCTGCATAATGACAATCATTATTTTTAAATGAACAAGCAATGGATGAATAAACTATTGACAAATAACCTAGACAAGGGAATTATGCATAAAGGAAAATACATGGTCATATAATATTTTATTCCATGATAAGCCAAGGGGGCAGGCTTTGTTCCATAAGAAGCCCAAGGTGCAAGCTTTGTATTCCATCATAAGCCCAGGGGCACGCTTTCTATTCCGTGATAATCCCACCAGGCAAGTTTTGTGCATTTGTTAAAAAGTGGGGAGTTGATTTTCTCAAATAGAAGTTTGCAAACATTATGTAAAAGAGGGGGCCCAGGCTTATCATTAAGCATGGGATTATCCTAGGAGAATTATGGTACTAATCCTCATAATGCACACCCAACTGCAAACAACTAATTCCCAAATGTGTCATTGCATAATGTACTGGCAGATCAAGGTCTACACTATTAACTTCAAATCATACATAGAATGAACAGAATAAACTCATTAAGCAGATTTGAGTATCTCATATGTGTCTGTTTGTAATTACTGTATATACTCACATATAAGCTAGGTCCAAATGCAAACAACATAGACCCTGATCTGCCATCGCATAATGCACTGGCAGATCTGGGTCTATGTTGTTTGTTCTACTGATTAGTCCTTACAAACTGCATAGACCCAGATCTGCCGGCACATTACGCGATGGCAGATCTGGGTCTACGCAGTTTGCAGTTGGTATGGGATTATATGCAAGTATATATGGTAGGTGTAGGTTACACACATAAATATGGTATTCAACAACTGAGAAGTTTGGTTTTATGGGTTTAATGTCATTTCTCAGAACATGATAGGCTATACATGGCGGCCAGTATAACTGGTGGAGGAAGAACCCGGGAAAAATCCCGGGAAGAACCACCAACCCACGGGAAGCTACTGGCAAGCTTTCTCACATAACCACATTGGCCGAGCCAGAGACTCGAACCCACGTGGACAGAGGTGACATGGCAGTGATGAGTAAAGGCGAGCACCTTAGACCACTCAGCCACCCGGGGCCCCTCAACTGAGAAGTAGAAGTAATTGGAAACACATACACTATTAATATCCATAGACATACTAACTTAAGATCTTATGATTCCCACTTTTCTTTCAACAAAAAAAGGGACAGAATTAAGAAATAATGACTTGAAAAGAGATATCTATTTTAACATATAGATACTCCACCTAATGTTGCAATTTTAAATAATTCCTTAGTGTGTCACCTTGAGGGGATTATGAGAAAAAATTGCAATAATGACAACAGGTATTTATCTATTGAAATAGATACCTTTTTTCAAGTCATTGTTTTGATTCTAACATAAAAAACAAAACAAAATGTGTCTTATATAGACTGATAGCACAATGACTGAGTACTACAGTATGTGAGCAGATTGAGCAATATCGCATGTGAGCATTTTGCTCAAGTATTGGCTGCACACTGTTGTTCATGAGGTTGCAATGTTAGGTCATACTAAATGTTACTGTTGGTAACACACATCTCTAATAAGAGGAATCTATCATGCAAAATAAATACCTTTATTTCTTCATGCAAAGACAGACAAAACAGACTCATGTTAGAATTATTGGTAGCCATCTTTTCACATAACAAGGGTCAAGTGAAAAAAAGGGTGAAGTGAAAAAAAAACTGCACTATAATATATCCTCATGATGTCTTTTAATGAAGAGAAACTACATTTTTTAGTAAAATATTTCTCTGATAATACTTACCTGATAATACATTAAGAATACATCCACTACCTTGCAAATCCTGCCCTCCAAGCTAAACAAGATGTTCATTGTTTTAGCACAAGAAGGTTGCCATTGTGGAAGTCATTCAGATGACAGTGGACTTCCCTTCTTTAGATAGACTGGCGCCAAATCCTGTCAATCGTCAGTTACTACTGGAGTGGATGTGCATGCTCATGGAGGGATGTAACTATGGGAAGGGGTTTGAAGACTGTGCCTGTATTATGATCAGGTTGGTATTATCAAAGAAACATATTTTACTATGAAAATTGGTTTCTTCTTCAAATACATTATCTGATAATGATACATTAGAAGCAAAGGTAAGATGAGGTATGAGTTACATCCCCTTAACTTGGAGTTAGCCCCATCACTGAACTCCTAACATACATGAAGCAGCTTCAAGTTGTGTCAGAAACAGGCTAGGATTAGAACATGGTTTATACATGGATATGGTTTGGAGAAAACAAATGTCACTCCCACAAATACAGTGATCAGTGATCCTTGTCTCACTGTGTTTTGTCATTGGTGACCCTTGGAAACTGAATTCTCTAAGAGGTAAAGGTCTTGGAGGACAGTTTCCCCATTTGGTGTGCCCTAGGGATCCTTCTTGTTTCCCTCATCTCTCCTTGGAGACAAGGGCTATGGCACTGGAAGAGAGTGTTGAGTTGCTCTGTTAAACACACATGCCCTACAACAGACTGACCCTGAAGAGTGTCATCTGTGGAAGGGCCTAGGCTGTGTTATTATCACTGTGACATTCTAAAGTAGTTGTTGAGTGTCTAGGAAGGACTTCCTGTCCATATGTATATTAGAAGGTTTTGACAATCCCAGGCCCACAATGCCTCTGCTGACAGCTGGAATTTCAGTGTGAAAAACTGGCATGTGTCTTGTAGAAAGCCCAATATTTGATGGGAGTCATTGATTTGAAAAGAAAAGACTGGGGTAGTTGTCTGAATGGCAGCTGGTCTTTACTAATGGATTAAAAGAATGCAGGAACTTACACATGGCCATTGATGAAGTAGGTGGGTGTGGACAAAATTCTGGCAGCGGAAGCTGTATAACCTCTTTGATTAATGTGCAGAAGGCTGAGTCTTCTCCGGACTTTGTCGGATCAAAAAAAGAAGATGCACTTGTGAGCCTTAATTCTGAAACACAGAATATTGGGGTTACAGAGCATGGGATGACTGAGCAGGCAAAACAGGCTGTGAGGGACAGTGAACAAGGCTGTGGAGTGGGGGACCAGCCATGTTGGGACAACTGTTATCTCCTGGCATTCATTATGCATATCATCGATGGTCATAGACTGGCACCAAGCATCAGGGAATGGGGCATTGCTATAGTATGTACTGGGTCGTTACAGAGCTGCGACCGGTGATGAGCTTGTCCAGTGTCAGTCTACAATACTTCCAGTAGTCAAGCAGCATGAGACAGTTCACTGATTCTGGTGCTGGTTATACAAAGCATCCAAGTCTGATCCTCGGCTGGAATGGGCGCAGCTGGGTGATGCGTGTTATCTATACCTTAAAGCTGGGACTGGGGATACTTTGAAATTAGATCACTGTACCTGATCCCAGAAATCAAAGGCATTGCTGGTATATCCATTACTAGTCCATACAAAGATGATTCTGACCTCAAAGGTAGTGCCATGATGTTTGCAGCAATTTGGGCAATGGCAGGGCTGGCACTATAAAAGAAGCTCATGATGACATGGACTGCTGAATTTTCTTATTTAAGGGCAAGCTTTCCACCATCAGGAATTCAGACAAAAGGAAATCTGCCAATGGAGGCAGCATCAATGGCAAGGCTGATGGTGTCCACATCCTTGATTGCATACTTCTTAGCTCTCTCATTTGCCCAAGTCAGTTGTTTGGCAGCGATGGTCACCCATACATCATCAGACCAGTATGAGCACATGTTGCATGTATGGCCTCATATGATTTATACAGGCTGAGTGGTTGTCTTCAGCCAGCTTGAACTGTTTGCACCACAATGCACTTAATCCTGCTGACTGTGTTGTTAATAGAGAGAGTAGAACTACGCCATGCACAGGTGAAAACAGTCATTCCTCATGCTGAACTTACTCAGAAGTTGATGCTATAAATATAAAAAAATGCCCAATGAAATTACATGCATGACCTTACAACATGTAACAATTACTTGACAGAATTCATAAACAAGGTAGAGTACTAAGTTGAATTGAAAGTACCATGGATCATATTGTAGGCGATTAAGATTAAGATGGTGCTGACAAGCTTATCATATGATGAAGTTAAATAGAGTGCAAAATATTCATCTACGATGAAGACAGAGCAAGAAATAGAAAAATACCTGGAGTGAACTTCCCAGACATGAGAAAACTCTAATGAATCACTCAACTGATAAAAGGTCATAAGTGAATAAGGTATCTGCGAGGCCCAGAGAAAATGCATGCTTCCAAGTATGAGTGGAAATAGTAATTTACAATTTATGTCAGTTGGCACCAACCCCTCTATCCAAGGGAGACAACTCTTGTCTGAACTCCACCATGGCAAGGAGATGACATTTTAGCACTTCTGTTGCTACAACAAGCCAAACAAAGTGGCAAATGTCTTTTTTAGCTTGGGATTTGTGAAGTTGTGGATATACTCCAAACATATTATGATCGAGTAATGTATTTGAAGAAGAGCCTTGCAAATGAAAAATTGATACCTATGTCTCATTAAACGTTAATGCAAGTTAGGCATATATACCTTCCTGGCAACTGTGGATTGCCAATCACCAGGCATCGCTCCTTGCTGCTGACCTGTCTGAACTGTGTAATAACTAGGTTAGAGGATGTAATGTCTGTACCAGTGGAAGTCTTGGTAGTGACAGTTGAATATGTCCCCACACTCAGCATTTTATCTATTGGAGTTGGATGACCAAGCTCACGATTCTCTGCTTGAACTGATGATCTTGGTGTCTCTGCAATATCTGACAGTGGCTTTGGACGAGTTCGAGCTCTGCGAGCTGAATGACACATATCTTCTTCATATTTTGTGCTTTCTCTTTCTAATATTCCTGGTTTGGGAGGTGGCATTGGTGTCCTAGATCCCACTGAAGTAAATAGCCGAGGATTAGACACAGATTTTGGATTTATTTGGGCTGGTGAATGTAAGGGAACACTATCATTTCCTGGTGAAAGGCACCTTGAAATGATATTGTTGGTGAGATATTTCCATACTCCACCATGTCTGCATTGCAATCTTTCAAACTCACACTCATCTTGAGCATGGAGATAACTAAATTCATTCATAATGACCTTTTCTAGCAGCAACAAACTTGGCAGGCATGTGATATTAAATCTTTCAAATGCATATCGATTCATCCAGTCACGAAGTATTCCAAATGGACAGTGATGTAGCACCTTATCAGGTACAATGATGACATTGCTGTTTGCTTCAAGCTTCGACAAAATATCCTCCACAGGGGAAAATAAGAGATTGTACAGTTTTCTTGAGGCTGACTGTTTTGCCTTTTCATCAGATACCACTGGGGTCATGGAGTTTGGTATTCTACTAGATGGTTGGGGTTCTGCAAGGTGAGTGCTACTCAGACTTTGGTACTTTTGCCGCACGATCTCCACATCCTGCTGTCGTAGAGGTACTGCTCGATTCTCACATTCTGTTTGCATTTTCTTCCAGTCACAGTCCTTCCGAAACTCATCAAGGAGGGTCTGAATCTGTGCAGGAATATGAAAACATTGTAAATCATATAATTCTGAAGTCTTTCAAGTTTAGCTAAATTTGAATATACATTTTTTTTAAGGTTAACATTCATGGGTACTCTATACATTTTTTTTTAAAGGTTAATATTCATGGGTACTCAAAAAACAATCAAGGATCCCATTCCCAATGAAAATGCACCCTGATTCAGAAAAAAGGATGTAACAACTATTGTATTGTCTGAAATGTTCTGTTAACTTTTCATTCATTAAATTCTGAGGCATACAAATAATTATTGGTAAAATTATATTCACTATAATTTTCAGATGATTCTTAAGTACAGATTTTTACAGAATATTCATAAGAATGTTAAGTTTTCTATACAAAAACTGTTTAAGACTTTTTTTATGCATTAATGGTGTCTTAAAAATTAGGGACATGAAAAATTACATACAATGCCATAAAAGAAATCTGAATTTCACAAATTTTCTTTCTACATTTTTTTGCCAATTAAATATTTTGCTTATACGATGTCCCAGGCCATATCTACCAATGACCCTAGAAATATCCCTACAGCAATATAGCAGTTTTGCAACTTATAGATTAGTATATTAGACTGCTTTAATAATTTTACTGCAATTCTACTTTGTTGTTTGATTTCTGATAAACATGCACAATCTTTGTGTAATTTTAATTTTCCTGTCAGGTGTGCAGAATTTACTTTGTGCTTATTTTCTATGGGCTTAATAGTAATACAAGTAACTACATTGGCAATAAATTGAATAAACACTGAAAAATATTTCAATGTAGGAAACATTTCACAAGATACGCTCAAGACCATTTGTTGGAAGCAAGTGATCAATCCTCAGAATCCAAATCAGCAGAATAAATTTTAGAAGGAAACTTTAATTTAAATTTTTAAATTTAAATTTTTAAACTTAAATTTAAGAAGGAAATTTTACAGGGAAAAAAACATGTTAACATGATTATATTCATGACTAGAAACCTTGAAAATTGAGAAACTTCCACATACTGCGAGTAAATTATTTTTAAATACCTCTTGTATGAGATCTGAGTCTCCCAGTGCTTTCTTGGAGTAGAAACGGACCAACCCACTGCTGGGTTGAAGTACCCATAGAAGAAGTGCTGATCTAAAGAGTGAGTAATACAGCACCGTTGCATTCTGCTGGCTGACAACACGATTAATTTTATCCATTGCCCACATGTCCCAAAGAGGTCCTGTGGGGTGGGATGTTCTCGCAATAGCTGCCTGATAGTTATGCATCTGCGTCAGATGACGTTTTCGATAGGCTTCAGCATACATCAGACAGTCTTCCTTGTTTCCAAGCTTGGTTAGGACATTCTGGATTCCATCATAACATTCTCGAAGCTGTAGATTGTACTCCTCTGGGCAGTGGCTTCCCTCATCGGTATGTTCACGTATTTTTGACTCGTAGAATGGAATCAGTTTCACAAAATATTTGTGTGCCTGTTCGATCTCCTGCATCTGGGTAGAGTCTTGCTGAATGCAGGCAATGTTGAATTCACTCATAGTTTTAATGTCAGGGAAATCAAAATCATCAGCCATATCACAGGATTGTTCGAAGAAAAACAAACTGTACTGATTTTTATTCATAGCTCGGTAAGCTTTCCCAAGCTTGCAAAATCCAACTGCTTTTACCCTGTAATCACTTCGTGCACACGAATTCAACATTTCCTCATAATAGCTGACAGCCTTTTCATAGCTATTCTGTAACATATAGGTGTCTGCAAGCATTTCATTGGCAATTGTCAACATTTTTTTATCATCAAATCGAGCCGCAATAGCAATGTACTGTTCATGATAAATAATGGACAGCTTCCAATTTTTTAATGCTGCATAAACACTTCCAAGACACCCATATGCTTGGGACATTCCTTTTTTATCACCGTTGGTTTTCGATTCTTGCAAATATTTACTGTAGTTTTCGATCGCCTCTTTGTAATTTCCTAGAATCTCGTTCAGCATCCCTGTATTGTGATATGACTCAGCTTTCAATTTACCCTGAAAGTTATGCTTTTCTACTAATTCAACATACAATTTGGCATGCCTAATTGCCGAATGCATATCTGAGATTGACTTGTATGCTATACTAAGATTCAGATGAATGCCACATTGGAGTTCCTTGGTCCAAAAGTCTGGAAGGTTGTTAGTACTTCCTTCTTCTGCACACAACTCAGCTTCCAAATACAAAAGCCTCTCATAATAAATAATTGCTTGATGAATGTCCTTGTTTTCAAGGTAGAGAGTGGCAATACTGACGAGTGCTTTGGTTTGATATATCTGATCATGTGTGGCTATAGCCATTGAGAGACACTCCTCATAAAGTCCAATTGCCTCATCACTGTTACCTTGAGCAGAGTAGGCATTGGCAAGAGTTAACAAAATTCTCATTGTGATCCCTTTTTGGTTGGTTTGAAATCTCTGAGCTACTTCCAGAATTTTGATGCACAGTTTATACTTTTGGGCTTGGAATAGGCACACTCCGACCTCGCTCATTTTCTTGTAAGCATCCATATCTGCAAAAGAAATGCATTTATGAGTTTCATTGCAACAGTATTTAAATAACTTGATTACATTCAGTTTAAACTTGAATATGGTTCATTTACAGTGAAATCCATGTTCAACAGCCACCGCTGACAAGAAGTAAAAGTGTCCTCTTAAGAACATTGGCTGCTTATTACAAATTCATTTCTTCTACAATTTAGTTTTAGACATCAAGTATATTACTGTTTGGGAGGTACAATATATACTCACTTATAAGTTGAGTCCAACTGCAAACTGCACAGATCCAACTCAGCCATTGCATAATGCATCGACAGATCTGGGTCTATGCAGTTTGTTAGGAGTAATCAGTAGAACAAACAACATAGACCCTGATCTGCCAGCATATTATACGATAGCAGATCAGGTTCTATTTTGTTGGCAGTTGGCCTTGACTTATACATGAGTATATATAGTAATTGCTTAACTGAGATGAACTCTTGGAAGGATTTGTAGACAGAGTTTGTTCTCTCTCAGCCATTGGTGTCAATAACTGATGCTGAAGAAAATGGACAGTGATCAATGTATGACCTATCTGATGACTGTCAAAGATTGAACAATATATACAGAATATTTTCTTGTCTTGTGTTCATAATTGACAAATTTCATTCGTTAATAGCCTGTTTCACTAGTATATTTTTCCAGTGGGTCAGTGTGAACACCTAAATATTGTTACATGTACATTACTGGAGAAGATTTCAGACATTTATAATTTAATATGTCTCCTGAATCTTGTGTTTATTGCAACATTTCTTTTTTCTGAATATATTCTAAGGAATGCTTAAAAATGAGATTGTCTCATGCATATAATTCCAGTATACTTGCAGATTCATGTTACATGTATTGCCAAGCAGTGTTTCTCATGTACATTTTCCATTTCCTGGTCAATTTCAACATGTTTTCTGATTATATATGAAAATAGGTACAATCTGTTGCTATAAAAATGTCTATAATCCACTTATGAGGTTTATTTATTATATAATGAAAATATTTCAGGTTGAAATTTTTTATTGAGTGATGAAACAAACTTTGTCTGCAACACTGAAGTGCAATAGACTGGATGACATGAAATATAATTCATTAAAATTTGTATATCTTGTGCATACTCTTATTCTGGTGACATCATCACGGGTATAAAAGGGGAAGAGACCAGGAGACAGGCTCTCCCCAACCCTGACTATCCCGTCCTGAACATCTAAAGCATATCAATGTGGACATGTTGGCCCTTTTTTTTATCCTAAATATTATATTAATTGATGTTCTAAAATATAATACTAAATGTAGTTTTAACAAAGTATGTTCATTCCTGATTTTCACATCCTTATGTAGTTAAATTCTGAATAACAGTTTTCAAGACATACATTATGAATCCCCATAACACCTTACTGCAATTCTGATTTTCACATGTTGATCTTGTTCTTTATGTTATCAGCCTGAGGGTGGTATCCTGGGATAAGAGAGGTGTCTCCTTTAGGTAACCAATCAATGCCAAATTTACTTGTACTTCAACCAATGAAAACTGGTCTTTTAAAACCATGTGAGAGGTCAACATATGAATTTACTCTGCACATGAAACCCACCATTGAGCAGATTATCTGCTAATTACACTTAATTAGGATATAATTTATTGATAGATATGGCACCCAGGGGAGGATAAGCCCCATTCAACCTGAGACAGTGATAAAAAAGCCAATTTAGCAGATCAGAATAAAATAGCATTGCATCAGATTGACACAGTAAGTTTTATTCAGTGAGCCAATTAGTCCAAAAAGTGTCATCACAGCATAAACACTGCATAAATATAAACCCTGGTGGTACAAAAAAATGCTTTCTTATCAGAAGTAAAGCCACAAATGAAAATGAAATGTTTTTTTAATATCAATAGATGAAATATAAAATCCATTTTCATATTTAAATAACTGCTAAAAGCAGTGCATTTTAAGCAAGTTCATTTCCCAACCATAAACCTGAGTAGTCATTTTGGTCAGCTGTCTGAACCTGAAGTAGGTGGTTTCCCAAACAACTTGAAAATTATATTATATCCAGACATCACGATGACTGATAAAATATAGGAAAGCAGAATGGTCTGTACAATATATATATCATAATAACTGACATATTGCTGCATGTGATATTGTTATAATCAGAGTTTACTGTATTCTGCTATGGCTTACATGCCAGTTCAAGCAATCCCAGGTGTTCACATCAAGTGTGTTTGAGCAGTGGAGTTTAACTTTTAGTTTATTCTTTTCATCATGAAATGTTTACTTGACGTATGGACATGAAACTTGCCTTTTATTGTCTGCATATAGTTCTCAGAAATGTTACAAAATTTGGCAGAGACTTCAGCAATGAAATCTGTCAATTCATCACCATTATCTGCATCAAGGTCAAGAGCAGTGAGGAATGCAGTCAAGGCTTCTTTGTACTGCTGTAGCTTCAACAGCACCAAACCTTGTAGTCTGTATATCTGAAACAGATAAAGAAAAATCTCGCTATCAACAACTGTATATTTCCTACATTTGGCATAGTTTTAATTTTTTTAATATATCTGGCTAAAATGCAAGCAGCACAAAATATAACCTCATTATAGTATATTAATACACATAAAGACACACACTCACACACACACAGGGGTTGCGCTACCAGGCGAAGTGGGCGATTAAGTCGCCCAAAACATATAAACTTCGCCTTCTTCTGTTACGAAAGCTAAAAACGACTTCGCCCTGTGATTTTTTTAGCTGTACACTAAGCGACAGTAGTTTATGAGTTTTGAGATGCTCCCTCGATTTATAACCAGGCAGTTCCAGCATTGTATTGTATGCAGTAAACAGCTGGTGTGGTTATCAATCGCGCAGACAAACAAACTCTTGCACATTCACAGGCATGTGTTTGAATAGCTGACTGACCATTAACCCTTTCCCAAGCAAGTTATCACTGCCTGATTTCCGAAAGTTATAATTTGATGATGTAAACATACCTACACAATTGTGTTTCGAAACTTTAACATCAATATGTAAATAGCAATTTGTGTTTAAAGTGTAAAGCACTTTTGAAATATTTTTTTTTCTTTTTTGAAAGATTTAAACTGCCGTGGTTGCGTTATTTCCTTATAAAATCAGTTTGAAACTTAAGTGAATCTGTCAAGGGGTAATATGGCGGACATTGCTGTATCTAGGAAGTACCTCTTCATTAGATTGTCAGTTTTCATAAATCATTGGGCAAATAAATTAAGGGAAATATATAATTCTTTGAAAGTAAAGTCTCAATGTTATGTGATTAAAGATTTAGCCTAAAAAGAAATATATGTAGGTCAGAAATGTATGGGACAATACTATGTCGTGGAATTTGGGAAGCGATGTAAAATTCTATAACATTACTCAAAATACAAAAACAGCAGCGAAGCAAGTAATATCTAACCAATACACGACGTTATAACGAGTACGTAGACAAATATTAAAACCATAAATTTACAATCCTATATATGGATTATTGCAACGAAGGAGAAAAGTGAGTGGTCATATTAACAAAATCCCTTTATCTAAAAAAAGACGCACATACATAACATGCATGGAGCCACATTTATCCTTGGCTGTGTGCCAATTCGTTTGGAAAGAAAGGTCTAATTCATTCATATATCAACTTTAATGTCTCGGTTTGTTTTCAGTGAATTGTTACTGTAATGTTTTATTGGCAACAATGAAATTAAATGTTAAAGTTTTGATGTTATGTTCCCTTCTTAATCTCCATGTTGAGGCTGCAACATAGTAGCTACAAACTAGATAACAATTTAATTTTTCTATTTTCTAAAACTTCACCAAAAACCGAGAGTTGAAAAGATTAACATTTAATTTTGAATTAACACCCTAAACATGTTGTAAAGTTCAGGTTACTCGTCCATAACATCAGTAACCACAATGCTTTGAAGGGACGAACACAATGGTGTGAAGACACATGTTATAGGGGTTGTTTCAAAACAGTTTAGAAATGTTTTCGACTGCCCTTTTCTCGAAAAGTTTTAGAAATTAACAAAAAATATAATTTCTTATACTAGTGATAGTTGATTAGGTAATTTTACCAACCTGCAATTACAATACTTTAATCTTGGAACTCCTATCAGCTAAAATTAATTGCAATGTATAGTTTATGTTATGCTTTTTTAAAATCATACGGCCTGAATACATTGTATATCTCTCCATTCAAATATACACTTTCAAGTATGAATACACTCCATGTGAATATGATACATATGCATATTGAGAAATAGAGGATATAGTTAACATAAAAGAACCAAAGCACACACATACATTATATATATATATATATATATATATATATATATATATATTGCATTTTTTGCTTTGCTCCCACTTCTCCCTGTTCAGCTCTCACTTCTCCCTATTCTGTCCAAAAGGAGAAGTCACTTCTCCCTAAAATTCAAGTCTAGCTTGACTATCTGTACACAGATCTATCCATCTAGATACAGTTATATATATATATATAAATCTATCTAAAGAGCTCTCAAAATTGTGTGATCTCAAAATTCATTCCAACCAAGATGTTGATGTGAGAAAAATGTCACAATTTGGCACCGTAGATATGAAGCCTGCAGTTTACAATACATTTCATGATTCAGTTCAGCTTGAATTTTACTGAATCCTAATTATCACAAGTTTTGGCTTATTTGAAACAAAAGCATGTTGTCTACAGTACAATTGTCTCTCATTATCAAAATGTAACCTTATCAACTGTATATTAATACACACACACACACACAAACACATCAAAAGTGTTTGCTTATTTGAAACAAAAGCATGTTGTCTACAGTACAATTGTCTCTCATTATCAAAATGTAACCTTATCAACTGTATATTAATACACACACACACACACAAACACATCAAAAGTGTTTGCTTATTTGAACCAAAAGCATGTCCTCTTATAGTACAGTAGTCCCTCATTATAAAGTCCCTCAGTATTCAGTTTCCACTTTTATAATGCAGGTACGGTCATGGATTCCAATGAAAAATGTGAATTTTGTTGTATTATTGCCTCATAATTTATTTAGATTCAAGTTCTTAGCTGTAAAATTCTAGTGTTATGCTTAAAGATAAGCAGTTTGTTGAACAAAAAAAAGTAGATTTAATGCAATTTGCCTAATTTGCAAATAACCAGTATATACAATTTTAGCAAAATATATACAATCAAAGGTTACATGTTTTATTAAATCGAAGCACATACTTCTAATTTACTCATTCTATTATTATTGTTCATTCTGTGACTCCATGAGTTACTGGCCAGAGTGCAAATAATTGATGTTTGAATGTATTACTTTGTGACTGGCTTAACCTGTGGATTATCAGGATCCACACCCAGAAGGATTATGACATCCTTCTCTGCGCTGATGTAATCTCCAAGCTTCAGTTGGGCTGTAGCACGAGCCAGGAGTACCTCCTTGTTTTTATCATCAATCTCTAATGCCTCATTGTAGCAACTGATGGCCTCTGAATAATTCCCAAGTTTCATTGCCTTGTCCCCTTGCTCTTGTAAAGATTTCATCTGTGTCAATGAAAAGAACTCTGAGTCAGTGTCCTTGCACATTTTACATGTTTATGAACTTAACAAAGTCATCACCTTCAATTATCAAATTTGTATCATCTTTCTTGAAGAAAATACAAGACATAGTGATGCTGATGTTATTATAAGTGCTAAACTTTTTGTGTAAGCCCATAACTCTGAAAAACATGAAGTGAAGTGTTATGTAGAACACTTGTTTTAATTATACAGCCTGAAAATCTAAATACTCTGATGTTAAGTTTTCAGTTTGTTAAAATACAAGTAATTGACACAAGTGGGCTAAAATTACTGAATAAATAACATTCTACTCTAGGTGTGGCATGGTGCAAAGATATAACAAAAATTCGGCACAATACACATAGATACAGTAAGATTCTAGCGAAGACAGCAACATTCAAAATTATATCATATTAGATCAAAAAAGATGAACACTCTATATTAAATGTTGTTTGTGGTCCCCCCCTCCCCCCACTACCGTAAACTTCCTGGTCAGAAGGATGGATGCATACAATTGTTCTTTGCTTATTGTCCGGGGTGATAACTTAGGTAAAATTTGAAATCTGACTTAGGTGCTGTGAAATCATATTTCTTGATAGGCAAACATATTTATGGTTTTGCTAAAAATACAAGAAATTCCTTGATATACCAATAGGTGCAGATTCAAATCCAACTATCAGATTCAGAGAATGTGGTGTGTTCTTGGACACTAAATAACCAACTTGTGTTGCTGTGCCATAAAACACCAAAACCAAACCAAAACCTGGATATTGCTTCTGATGGGAAGGGATTCCTATTGTCTTCACAGATGGATCACTGTTAGGTATGTTAATTCCTAGTTTGTAGAAACGACCCCCAGCAAAAATGAATTCACAGAATTAAAGATATACCTCAATTTTTTGTTTCTTTTTTCACTTCCTTAGACCTGGAGATGTTATGCCAAATACAAATTATTAGTACATGTATGAGACTTGACTGCAGTTATTATCTAAATGTGGGCAAAACAAAAAGTTGCATTCATTCCTAAAGTCCTGATGTTTCCTCACATGAAATGGACATTGACTTACTACATCTTGTCCACCAATTAAGGATCATCAACAACAACTGTAACAACATCACCACCACTTTCACTATTATTATCATCAGCATTATTTCTTTGTATTCTTCTCCCTCACTGATTGGCTTGCTGCCAGATTGGGGAGACAGAAGCTTCTACAAGTATTATTATTATTATTATTATTATTATTATTACTGTACCTCCTTGAATTCCTCTGCCTCACTGATGGGTTCACTGCCCTCAGCCAGACTGGGTAGACTGAAACTATGAGGCAAGGAGATATTGTACAATCCTGTCCTCTCCATCTTGGCTAGTTCTTTACCTGGCTAAACCCACCAAACCCTAAAAAGAACGACATATGTCTGCAATGAATATACATTAAAACCTACAATTCTGTAAGCAAAGCAGCATATTCCAAGTGTCCTTCACAGTGGTTTTAATTTTTACCACTCTCACCCTCAAGACTCACTGTAAAGATTAGCAACCAAAAGGAAATTTCTAGCTAGAATTTCATATGTAGATCTATACCGATGCTGTATATACTGGAATCTGTACATAGATACAAATTCTAGCTAGCAATACGGGTTAGAATTGCAAGTCTTTGTACTATCTTCCATTACCTCAGTTTTCCCCCATCACTAAATCCCAAGCACCGTGTCACACATACAGCTAAGAAACAAATCAAAATGTCTACAATGTTCTGATAGAAAGATAAAAAAACAACACCAAATTATATTGCAATTTATACTCAGCTGACCAGTGACCCTAACAATATTGACCAACTTGAATTTCTGAATAGATAGTTCTACATTCCAGATAGTTCTGAACATAAACAAAAGGAGACAAAAGATGCATGTCAAAAAATTAGTAGATATTTAAGTATTTCAAAAGCATATAATCGATCAAAATATCTTAATCTTTATTTATATGAATTTTGTTGGAGATGTCATTGTGAGATTAAAGATACATGCATACCCAGGGCAGCACAATCCCACACATTGTATTTTCTGTAGAAAGGTGATATCCCACACATTGTATTTTCTGTAGAAAGGTGAGCCACACATTGTATTTTCTGCAGAAAGGTGAGGGGGAGCGGTGGATGTCTCAAAGTACAGGGGACAGTTTTAAGACAGTAAGCCTTACCATTGGTAATTCATTATTGAAACAGATACATCAGTCAAGCTCTTTCAAGCACTATGTTATATTTAGTCATAAGGAGATCCTTGCTTATTTTAATCACAAGTAATTAGGTCTGTAGATTCTCCAACTGATGCAAATGTAGGTTAAACTTTCTTACTTGACATTATGATAATAAACATGCAAAACATTATACAGTCTTTAAATTATTTTGATTTTATTGTGCACTGTCCCCAGCATCTCCAATATCTATTGACATCCGTTGAGGTACTGCCTAATGTGACATCATCCTGGCCTACTATGAAAAGCCTAATCTGTCAATATACTACTATGTGATTACTGACATTTGACCAATAAATAAATACTAAATGGCACATTTCAAATAGGTGACAGGACTGGGTTTTTATACCATGAGTTTGAAGGTGAACACAATCCTTCAAGCCTACAACTTAATATTTATTGCTAATAATATACTAAAAGTTATTCCAAAAGATTTTCCACGATTAATATGAAATAATGTTAACATAATTAGCTATTCCTCGGCATGATAAAAATAAAACCAGAGTAAACAAAATGTTTTCACTTACTGAGAACAGGGGTCTATTATAGCTGTAAACAAAACACTCAAAAGTGTGCTGCAGGAAACCTTACAATAACTGTTGAGGTATTTCAGCAGAAATGATTACTTTTATGCAAAACATTAATAGTTTTTTTTACTTTTTTTTAAGATCAGCAAGGAATTTTATGTAAAATATAGTAAGAAAGAGGATGTATGTTGTCTAGCTGTCTGAATAGGCTGTGCATGTATCTTCGATGATAAAACCTGTGATATTTCCTAAATCTACTCAATGATTTTCAGCATAGTGTGTGTGTGTATGTGTGCGTGCGCGCGCACAAGTGAATTCAACATATAATCTGCACCTAAAGTGTGTCATTTCATCGTATTTACACTGTCTAAGATATTTCAAAGGGAATACTTCTGCTACATGATGTAATTGTCTGAGTAACAACTGCACTTCTTAAAATGGTGGAGGCATGTATCACTTTTAAATTGCTACCACCTTCCCTCTCAACTCTGGTAACTAGAGAAACATACCTAATTGTACTTACAAAACGAACCATAGTGGGTAGTTGGAAGATTCTCTGCTTTTTCTGTCAAGTAGATTGATACAAATGGCCGAGCGATGTTCCGTATGACATATAGAACGTTAGACGAACAACGCTAATTTCGAAAAACTCCCTTTCTTTTTACATAAAAAGGACCGAGCTTTACACAAATTAATAATTAAACAAATTACTTTATTTACAAAGAAAAGACTGTTTAAATGCGACGATACTTACTTCCCGCAGGAAAATGTCAGATAATTTTGCAAGAACAATTTACCTTTATTAATAAATTTCATTGACTTTGTTAGTACAATACTGCAATTGCTATGCGCGGGAAATAGCTTATTTCATTTTTATTGGCTGATATTCGCCAGTTGCTTCGCTCAAGTTTCGGTTTGAATGGGTGTACTACATTAGTTGTTCTCAAATCATGCATGCATCATAAGTGATATACATTGATACAGTCTCAATCTCTTTCCTGAGTGGTCAGAAGTGAGGTGTTGTTTTCATATAAATCATGCTTTCATAAGATCCATACAGTCAAGGTCTAGCGAGGTACTGCTGCACAAACTGTTAGTATTCAAAGCATGCGTCGCAAAAACGAACTGTACTTTTAGTTATATTGTCTCAAAATAGACAAATGAGACGATGCTTATTTTTCAACAATCTTGAGTGACTATGCCCCTCATACTATTGTCACATCTTTGATGTGTACATTTGGGGCAAGGTAGTCCTGCAGTGTGTGACGACAACTCTGATATGTATTATAGTACCACCCCCACCCCTCAACTTACATAGCAGGGTCAGTGTCTTACATTGTAGGTCTAGGACAAGGCACAATTGTGGGGTGTGGACGTTTGTCAAAGTTTCTTCTAACATTCCCTCCTCATGCCAGGTACAGTATTGTGGATATGTAGTTATCATGAACATGTTGATGTTATAACATTATTTCTAAATAAATACTGTATATACTCGTGTATAAGCTGATACCAACTGCAAACTACATAGACAGTTTGTAAGGACTAATCAGTAGAACAAACAACATAGACCCTGACCTGCTGGCGCATTATGTGATGGCAGATCAGGGTCTTTAAATTGTTTGTATTTGGACCCAACTTATATGCGAGTATATATGGTACCATCTGACCACATCTGATTTTATCACCACCTTTACAGTGCTTTGTCCAAAACACATGCTTGTGCGAATTCCCCCTAACTTAATGTCCCCCATTAAAATAAAAAAGCATGCAAAAATCAAGCACAGTTGATTTGTTGTGAGCTTAAAAAACCCGGTAACATTAATTAACACAGCACAATCTGATAATAAATCCTTGACTTCTAGATCAACTGTCATAATCAAGCACTTACTAAGTTACTTTTTGCAATTAAGCAGTGAGATGCTTTCATTGATTATCTAATTGTTAAAAGCATTTTAGCAACTGCACTTGTTGAGATTGTACAATGGTGGACATGCTGTTTTTGATACTCATTAGTAATGTCTGTGCTGTTACATGCTGTCCTAATGCATTCAAGATAGTGAGAATAAGCTGTCAAGTTTTCTTTTTATTCATTCAAAGTTATTTGAAACCCGGGGTTCTCAGGGACCTGAGCTTCTGGGTCAAATACGCGTGAAATTCTCAAAGGATGCACCCATTCTCCCTGTAATGCATCCCCGTGGCATGCCTCATTCCCTCCATGATGCTTCCCCTTTTTATACTTTGGTCGGCTGTGGCCAATCTCCAGAATAGCTAAAGGCTTGACTTAAGTAAACTGGCATAAAACCAGTGTCACTTATTAATGGGTAATCATTATCACTAATTATCTTGTGAAAAGGACAGCCCCTCTGAAGGCTACTCTTGCATACTTACAAGAAACCAATGTTCTATTAAGTGTGTATGTAAGCACCTGCGATTGTTCAGGAAATAAACAATGCTCTATTTTGTTGTAATGGTGTTTAAATTAAATTGGTTGTATGATTTGGACAATATTGTCAAATCATTGATATGCCATAATAATAATAACTACTATTTAAGTACGTGTGATTTGTACTAGGGCACTACAGTATCAGTAGAGACTTTTTAAACAAGTGCAGAAAAGTATGTCGACTAGTAAAAATGAGTTCGCAAAATCTGTCGTCAGTTGTTGGGAAGCGGACTTGTGAAAATGATACTAATGCCAACAAAAGGAAAAAAAACCAAGCAGTAGGTGAAAATTCCATTTGACTGGTGATATTTGAGTAACAGTACCTATAGCTTGTGTAAATTTGTCTTGACAACAGTTCACATCTGCAGTCTCATACTGTTTAGGTAATGTACATGTACCAAGATTAATTAATCTTTTCTCTAGATACCATGTTATATTCCACCTTTATTCCTTAGGGCCAATTCATAAGGCATTTGACACTGTTTACTAATTAACATATTTATTTTCAATTAGTTTTTTGCACATATGCACATTGGTATATTTTTTCATTCCTTTGTTTCATTTAATGATGGTAATTTATGTTTATATATATGTTACAGTGTAATGCCAGGTGTCTACTCTTGTAAGTTTCTTTGGTGTGAATGGAGATGCTATTCAACTTGCAGAGAAAACTACACAGCATTCTAAATGAACATTCTTGGGATTGAAACTAATTGTTGATGACTTTCAATCCTGAGATGAGTTAAAATAATGATCATGTACTTTTTCATTTTATTTTCTATCCTTTTGAAAGTGCGGGACTTCTGAGTTTTTTGCCAGGGACTCTCAGTAATAGGCTTAGGACTCGTGATTTCCATGAGTGAAGAGTCCTGGACTCCTCATCCTGAAATTCTGTTGAGAGCCCTGGAAACATACTATAAGGGGGTCTATTTATGGATACTGTCACATATAGAAACTGACCCCTTAAAAATGTAAAATCCCACTTATTTAACTGCAAGAGGGGAATGCCCTGTGTGAAAATCATGGAGAAATCACTGCCTTGCAGAAATAGACAAGTTTGCCACAAGGTTGTGTCACAAATTATGTGTGCTGGAAGTTTGTGCACAGGACTAGCATCACACTTATAGCCAACTTTTGACACTCAAAGTCTCCTCACCAGAAGTTTGCCAGAAAGTAGCAGTTTTTGCCACAAGTGTGACAGAAGATGCTCAGTCCCTTTTGTATAACTTGTGCCAAAAGTGTGCCAGAACCAAAACTTTGCCCAAGAAGTGAACCAAGTAATGAAATCTATATGACACAAACATATCTTAGCTGTCATTTGAGTTTATTTCATTAAATAGATTGTCTCAGAATATTTGGTTTTTCATATCTAACTTGGTAATGTCCACAAAAGAAAGACGTAAAAGAAAAATCATGACAGATTGAGAATCTTAAGTTTGAGAAATTGTTTCCATAAACAAAACTTAAAGAGTTAATGAAGAATGACTGCTGCACTGTAATAATTGAACATTTTCCTTGATTTCCTTAATATTTAAAGCATATGTGAAATATTATAATTTATATCAGTCTTTAATGATTTCAGTAGAAAATGACTACCTAAAGTTTGAAGTACCATATATACTCGCTTATAAGCTAATACCATGCAAACTGCATAGGCCCAGATCTGCCGTCGCACAGTGCGCTAGCAGATTTGGTTCTATGCAGTTTGTAAGGACTAATCAGTAGAACAAACAACATAGACCTGATCTGCTGGCGCATTATGTGACGACAGATCAGGGTCTATGTTGTTTGCTTTTGGACCTGGCTTATATGCGAGTTTAGATGGTAATTCTCTTGCCTGGAACATATTTATTATGCATATTAAATTTTCGATGGGCATATTAAATTTTGACAGGTATATTAAATTTAAAGCTTATTGTGCAAGATAAATCTGGAAATATACACCAAAATATAACAAAGAAGAATGACAGTCGAGGAACAGATATCATGTTTTGAATGGCAAAATGTGTAGGTGTAGTACAGTGTATGGTGATGTTGAAAAATCTCTATTTACAAAGCAAAGTTATAACATCTACTGAAAAGAGAGAACTGATGGGTATGGAGGCACATTACTACTGACATAGATTGCAATATTGTTCAATGAAAAATCAGTTGCACAAACTCTGAAACCCTAATTGTTGGCTTATTGTACTGTCCTTGTAATAATAACTTTGAATACACTTTAGACTTGATCAGCATTGTCTGATCGGTATGCCTTATGTTTCATGATGCTGTCATCTGGTTAGCTGGTGACTTAATTTCACAGATATAAATTGATCAAACAACACTATCACCAATCATCAATAAAGAAAGTTTATCAATGAACCCTTCCAACAAGTTAGGTCTGAACCAAATTATAGATTTTCCAATTAGAGAAGACTACCCTTGATCTCTTCTTCACAAATAGACATTGCTGGTGAATAGATGTGCTATTCCTGGCATTAGTGACCACCATACCATCTTCATTGATTCTAATATCAGCGTGCCAAGGAGGAAACCAGCCAAAAGAAAGCTCTACATGTGGAGTAAAGCCAGCTTATCAAACATTAAATATCTGTGCACCCAGCTATCCCAGTCAATTCTTGACACATTTACATCAGCCAGCAACGTCAACATAGCCTGGACATTGTTCTGAGACGCCTATCATCATATTAAAGAAAATGTTCCCATTCCTTTGACCTCCCAGTGCTTTAACCAGCCGTGGATAAACGTGTATTGGAAGAATTACCTGATTGAAATATAGATGGTTCAGATATGCCAAGTCTTCCAACTGAGCTGATATGTGATTAAAGTTTAATTTCGGTTAAAAGGCAAACACAGAAAATGTTTAACATAACATCAGTGTCATTAATATGCTGAGATGTGAAAAATTAGAATCCAAAAAGTTGTGCAATTTCATCAAGGAGAGAAAGAACATGGGTGTTGCTCCCTTGAAAAAAGATTGTCTCGCCTTTTGCAACAGTACCAACAAAGCAAACGTCTTAAATCAGCAATTTGCCGCAGAGTTCACCAAAGAAAACATCTCCCAGCTTCCAGACCCTGAAACTAGCCATATATCCTCCATGCCTTGCATTGTTATCAATGGACAAGTCCTGCAGCTGCTTTGTAACATTAAAACACAAGGTGACTGGCCCAAATTACTGGTAGATCACTGAAAGAAATTGCCACATTATCACCAGACCTTACAAAACTCTTCCATATCACCCTAGGCAGTGGTAGGACCCCAGACAACTGGAAAATCACCTTAGTTACACTAGTATTCAAGAAGGTAAACTTTTATATGCCAGCAATCTATTGGCATATATCCATGCCTTCCATCATGTGTATGACACTGTAACAGATCATACACAGCTCTGTCATGTCACACTTCAAATGTTACAACATACTTAGCAACTGCCTGCATAAATTTTGGTAAAGAAAGTCATGTGACACTTATCATCTCCTTACAGAACCTAGCAAAGGGCTTGGATAAAAACCAGCAGATCAATTCCATTCTGTTGGATTTGTTCAAGGCCTTTGATACACTACCCCATCAATGCCTCTTAATGAAGCTTCATCACTATGGTGTTAGGAACAACACACTTATAGTAGCTGGATTAAAGATTTTTTTCTCCAAACATACAAAAGAAGTTGTTCAAGACATAATGCACCAGTCACATAAGGCATCTTCCAGGGCACAGTTTTGGGTTTCCTATTCCTGGCACATATCAGTGACCTGCCAGAGTATACATCATCTACAACCATACTCTTTGTAGACAATTGCCTCTTGTACAGAATTATCTGTTCCACTGATGATTGTACTATTCAAAAGGACCTTGACAATCACCAGGAGTTGGAGTCCTAGTGGCAGATACCTTTCAGTCCAGATAAATGAGGTGTTAAGGATCACCAAGAAGTCCCACCCAATTATTGTCAACTACACCACACATGGACACACCTTGAAGACCAACTGTAGTACGAAATATCTTGTTGTCATCTCTAGTGACCCGATCTGGTGATTTTATCTTGAAATGATACTGTAAAAATGGTGAGGGCAGCTGGATTCAATCTGTTCTGGTGTCACACAGGCAGAAAACAATTTTTTTTAAAACCCAACTTTGCTAAAGAAAAGGGCTAAAAGCCTCACTTTCACCCAATTTTAGGATTTTTTTGAAAATCCCAGATTAAGAAAGATTCATTTGTTAAATATACATTTAATTTGAAGTTAAGTTGCAGTTCATAGAAATCCACATATTGCTTTTCATTTATTTAAATCTAGAGTTGAGCAGTCATATGAAAATCACAGATTGTCAATAAGGATATTCAGATCTTTTGTGAAAAATTCCAGGTAACCCATCTATTAATATACTAAATGATGGCTGATTTAGACTTTTCTAAGGCAAATTGTCTCACTTGGCTATTAAAATTTCCTTTAAAATAAACTACTTTTCATTTCACTTTCAAATGTAATGAGTTTTTTTAATTCAAAAACCTTGCACTTTCTGTTGTGTCTACCATAGCTGTCATTATGCCTATAAAGTACATGACCAAGAAAGAACATTTTGTATGTACTTTTCTTGTCTACCATAGCTTTCATTATGCCGATAAAGCTCATGACCAAGAAAGAACATTTTGTATGTACTGGTAGCTGTTTTTAAATAAAATATGATAATATCTATTTGTCTGAATTGCATTTATTTTCATCAGGAAATCAGGAGATCTTGTATTTTAAATAGTGGTAAACATACCAGTTGGTTTTGTACTATTAAGGCAAATGAATTCAGTCTACTATTATCAGTGGCATAAAAAGCCTTTGTCTGACAGTCAGGGCCAAGTTAAAGAGTTTGGTGAACAAGTAAAATTTGGTGTGACTTGTCCAGAGTTTTATGTAGAATACAAATGACATTTTCATATTTTTGTGCAGTTTCATGGAAATGTTGGTTCTGCGCATTACAATATTTCAGAAAATTTCACCACTGCATTATTTATCTGTAGATGTATGGGCTTTCAAAGATGGGGAAAATGTTTCTGTTGTTCTTGACAAAAACGTTATATGTCTTTAAAAACAAATCTTAGGGTGTGGTTCATCCTTCGAAAGGTGTGATGGAGCAAGTAATATGCACCACTGTCCAGTGAATGTTAATTTTTTGGGGCGGGTGGGTGGTGTTTAACGTCATTTTTCAACACATATGCTATACATGGAGGCCAGTATATTTGGTGGAGGAAGAACCTGGGAAGAACCACCAACACACGGGAAGCTACTGGCAAGTTTTCTCACACACCCACATTGACCGAGCTTGAGACTCGAACCCATGCGGACAGAGAAGAGATATTGGTGATTTGTACAGGCGAGTGCCTTAGACCACTCGGTCCCTGGGGCCCCCCAGTTAATGTTAAGCAGGGCCAATGGAGTGATAGAAAGCAGTGCAAGTCCCTGTAGAGGTTATTAGCTTGGGGGACTACTGGTAGTACATGTGGCTGAAGAATGTGGAGACCTATTTATATCCACACTTTTTGCATACATGTTGTAATAAGTCATGTCAATCCATAAGTCTGTGAACATCCATCTGTCCATCGATCTCTTGGTTCTCCGTTTAACCTGAAATCCAGCTTCACTGAGGGAGTGTGATCATATGTGTATTTGATATGATGTATTACAAGGATGAATAGATTACAACAAAGGTTTCAAACTGTGGATGCAAACCACCCTCCCACCCACCCCCACCCCCACACACACCATGGTAGAATGGTTTAGGACCAAAGGTCGGATTTACATATGTAATATGTTCTCTTGCTTGTAACCAGAACTCCACCTACACTGATTGACAGAGGATGATTAGAGGATATTTATAATGTTTTATGGGGATGAATAGATGACATCATGGGTTTTGAATTCTGCATAAAGTGCTCAGGGAAGGAGTGAAGTGGGGTCAAGGGTTACATTTCCATAGGTGACATGGACTCTAACCTGACAGGAATTTGATGTACATAATTTGTCATTGTCAGTATTTTGTTGATCAGAGCAGGTAATTAATTTTATTATATTTTCAGATTTTTATGTATAAAATAAGTTATGTTTGAGTGAGAGTAACTGTAATATATTTCTCTTTTATATCTAATTCCAGACTGCTGATCTAGAATGGAGGTGTCTGATGAAGAGTCCATGGAGATCTCCTACAATGGAGGTAGATTTAGTCCAAGGAATGAATCTCCCATGACAACAGAGATAGATTCAGAGAAATTCTTGATATCATCAGATTATGTCTCAAGGACATCTTCTTTTACAAATCCACCCGCAGACGATACATGGACTTCCCTTGTACCATTAACCAGAACTTGGGAAACATTAAGCATTTCTTATGGCAGTAATAGTACTTTCCCTGCTGGAACCTCATCAAATGTCCACACTGGAGCCTCAGCCTCAGCAGCTAGAAAATGGAAAACCATAAATATTGGCTGCTTGAGTAGTGAAACAATTATAAAAAGAAATATCAGAAATCTCACTGATGGTAAAACAACAAATAGAAGAAAGAGTGTGGATCCAAACCTAAGTAAAGAACACAAAAGATTAAAGAAGAGACATACAATTCATGGAACACAAAGTACAGACTTTTTCAATCAGGATAGTTATGCAGACAGAAGAAAGTCTGAAAAATTAGAGAAACATCAGAAGTGCTATGATGAACCAAGCAGCAAAAGACCAAAACTTGAGAAAGAAAGTTCTTCTTCATCTGTGTTATTCATTTTGACAATAATTTGTGCAAGCATAATGGCAGTTTATTTTGTGCTTCATTTTGAAACAGACAATTTAAAACCATGTTCAGTACCTTTATTACAGTTAGACCTGCTGAAAAGAAACTTGACAAATAATGTGTTTGGGCAACATATTGCATCAAATCTTATTGTTTCTGTGTTGAACAATTATTCTGTGAAATCAGGCGATGGGCAGGTTCACATTTCTTTGCCATCATCTCTTGTGTTATCTTTCCATGGTTGGACAGGGGTGGGTAAAAACTTTGTAAGCAAATTCATTGTAAAGTCTTTTCCATACAGTTCTGCCTTTTGGTATCTTGTACCTCACCACTTTGCGCATGACTCACAAAGTAAAAAGCACAAGGAAAATGTCATTTCTTGGTTGACTGGTAACATGACAAAATGTGGAGTTAACATCTTCATTTTCGATGAAATGGAGAAAGCAACCAGTGGTGTTCTTGAAGGAATCCACTACGTCCTAGCTGAACTCAAAAGTGTTGGAAAATCCACAGACTATTCACAGTCATTCAATTTCTATATTTTTCTCAGCAATTCAAAAGCTAATCAAATAAACCATTACTTTTTCTCACAAATGTTTCTTGGCAGGGATAGGTTATCCATTCAGCATAAGGAATTTCATGATGTGTTTCTGACAGATTTTGAGATTGAATGGTACAGTGAATATCTTAAGATTGGACTAATTGACATATTTGTGCCATTTTTGCCTCTTGATGAGACCCATGTGCGGCATTGTGTTGAAAGAGAGCTCCAACAACACAGATTGCCAACGCAAGATGATCATTTTATTGACCAAATTCTTAAAGAACTGTCTTTCTTCGAACCAGGAGGAAAGAATATCAAATTTTCACTGACTGGGTGTAAAAGAGTCCCAGACAAAGTAGATTTGTACACATGAAGTCCATTTCATATCTTTAGGGCAACTTGGGCCTTTATTTTCTGTCATTAATTTAATTATGTTCAGAAGCAATTATAATTTGTTTAATGTTAAGTACACAATATATAATTTAACTTCTAGTTGAAGTTTTCGACATGTTCACTGCATTTTATCTCAATAGAGCTTAGAAGCCACATAATGGAAGGTCAAGAAACCAACTAAAACACTATTCATTTACTCCTGCATCAGGACTAACTAATACTACATTCTCGTCATACACTGTATCTTTTGAGAGTTTTTTGTTGTTGTTTTACTTTCACTCCTTTTCTTTAGTGTCATGAATCATGAGTGAATAAATATAATATTAATGTGTGATATTCGTAATTCCAATGACTTCAAAGAATTTTTAATGCCTCTGTTGCTTGTGATTTACAAGTAAATGATACTTTACTCTGTCGGGTTTTGAGACATTTTCGAATTGGACTTATTTGTCTGCAGTGTTGTAAATGTTTGATGTATTTTGTGGTGGTTTTTGTTTGTTTTCCTTCTTGTGTAACTTGTTGGAACATTTGTACCTTGGGTATTAAAAATGATTAGTGAAGATATTAAACTCTCTTTTCACAATCATGCAGATTTTTTCTATCTTCATGATTTTTTAATAAAAGGTTATGATTTTGTATGAGTGAAATGATTCAAATATGTATAGATGCATCAGTAATTTAGCTGTTTCAGTACATCAACACTAAAGATGGAGAATTGATACAAAATGAAACTTACCTTAGAACAGTTACTTTTAATCTTCAATGGCCATTAGTAGTTGGTCATGTTATTCTTTACCTTTATTGATATGTATCATATCGTAGGTTTTGTGTCACAATATGTATCTGTAAGCGGTTCAGGCATATCATTTTACCCGTAGAATTATATTACGCTGCCTGTCTGGACACATGTGAGGGTGCACGAGTAATGTTGTCACAACTCCTTCTACAGCATTTCAGATAGAAACTTCATTCTTTGGAATCTGATTGGGCATATTTCACAGATGTACACAATGGTTTTGGAATTTGGTTTAGTCTCCTGATTGAGGCGTGAGGAGGAGTTAGGGAACACTTATGTATACGTGTGTAATGGGGAGTTGATATAGCATACATGCCATAACACGATGTGTCACATGAAAAACATGATTTTGGACTCCCAAACCCCCCGACACGGTCATGTTTAGAAAAACATGATTTTCAGCAATCTTAAAAAAAAAAAAAAAATTTCCACACAAAAAAAGTTCATTTCTTGATCACAATGATATAAGCCCGTAATCTGTGGTATGTATAAACAGTAAATAGTCTTGCTCTGAGCTCATGTAAAACTATTCTCAGGACAGTTTATACAGATGTTTTAGAGACAATTAAAAGGTAAGGCGGTCAGCGATAATCAGACACCTTTCAGAGATTTACTAAATTGGCTCACAATAACTAGGGTGATGTGTCGTGTCAAATCCTTTGAGCACTGCTGGGGGAGAGCCCATTAGGCTAATTTGTATAGGTAAAGTACACTAAGTGGAACAACCCAATTTGTCTGAATTTAAGTACATCAAACAGATGTGTATTGAGAAACGAATGTTATTACATACACATCACTGAATGCATTGAATGAGAATGTTGAAGCCATCTTTATTAAAGTTTGTGATCAGCGGTAACGTTTCTTTGAAGTTGGATTTTTACTCCATATATAAAATTCAAAACATGATTATTTTGGTAGTTTGAACGAAAGCACCATTCAATCTCTAATACAGTGTTGCACCTAGGATCCAAAGGTCAGGGGACACTGTGTCCCTCACCCTCCAGAATTGGGGGACACACAATATTGTAAAGGGAGAAAGGAATATTGTAGTACATAATCCACTAGAAGTGCTAAAAAAAATTAGATAATCTTATTTGCTTCGACAGTTTTGCCACCTTGACTTTCTCGTATTTTCCTTGGACATTTTACATTATTGCAATAAACGTTTTATCATGTGATCAAGAAACTTGTGAAAACATCAACATGTTTGAATATCATGTGATCAAGAAACTCATGAAAACATCAACATGTTTGAATATCTGGTTAACCTGAAATGAACTGCACCAAGGAATTGTAATAATATAAAAGTATTAAATCATTAATCAAATGACAAATTGTGTATTTGCATATTAGTACCTTTTTTTAATTAATTCAGCCTGAGAATAAATTAAATCTTCACTGCCGTAGGCGTGACTTTAACCTCATAAATATATTACAATAGCGGCAATCAAGGACTTTAGCAACTCGGCCGACTACCACAAACCTTAAATCTTTTCATTGCCAGATTCATTGTTTTGAAATGGATATTCATTGTAATCTTACAGGTTTTATCATTTTTAGCGACTTTGACCATTGCTTGCGCCAACATAGATGTGGATGCACATTTGCGAAGGAAAAGTGTAGGCATATTTGTGAACACAAATGACACTTGCATTACCATCAGACCAACTACTGAAGGCATCAAAGACTACATGTAATTAAAACTACATTCCACTGTCCAATGGATTTTAAAGACAGTAACTTGGTGTATTTTTTTTATATTTAATGTCTGTGAGGTTGTGACCATGTTTGTGGTTGTGTTATTTGACAATTCTAAGTCTACCATTTTTTTTGGTAAGTATATTAAATGCTTCAGAGAAAACAGATGGTATTTTCTTTTATTCAGATTTGAATTTCCAGTCATTTGATATAGAGTGATTGGAAAAGATAACTTATTCTCATTTGGATGATGTCGCTTTTGGGGGGTCATGCGTACTGACCCTCCTTGGAATCTCAAAACACACTTTTTGAGTCTCAAAACCCCCCCAACACTGTATGGGAATATGGCAAGTATGTATAGTCACTTATAAGTCAAATCCTACTGCAAACTGCACAGACCCAGATCTGCCATCATATAATGCACCAGCTGATCTGGGTATATGCAGTTTGTTAGGAGTAATCAGTAGAACAGACAACACATTATACGATCACAGATCAGGGTCAGTGTTGTTTGCAGTTGGGCTTGACTTATAAGCAAGATTATATGGTACATGTTATGCCACTTTGCACGAAACTTCTATGTTTTTTATTAATTTTTTTTTAACCTTGGAGTTACAATATCATTAGGGAGCTGCAGTGGCTCAGTGGTTAGGGTGCATGACTCACGACCAAAAGGGTGCAGTTTTGAATCCTACCACTGGACCAGACTGGGTCAGCTACCTTGGTGTTTCCTTGGGCACGGCACTTGAATCTAATTGCCTCGGCACTAAATAACCTACTTGTGTTGCTATGCCGTAAAGCACCAAACCAAACAATATACATGTATATAGTCACACTAGTCATTCTTGAAAATAGTATGGGGTCTGCACCAGTTGTCACACAGAAACAGCTATTGCACAATTGAATCTTAATCTTGATTCTCAGCAGTATTTTTATTAGTTACAGAGACAAAATGTATCTTAACTTGTGGGATAATTTCTTACGTTGGTTTGAAAAATCATTCACAGAGTCTGGAGTTCGTAACAATCACATACTAACTAGTTCCTTGCAGCAATTGGTACAGTCCCTCAAGAAAACATACCATATGTTAGTTAATCAGTGATGCAGTTTTTGTATATATGAGACTTGTTTGACAAGCAAACAGCCAAATACATTTTTCTAACCTATTAAAAAGGAAATATTTATCATCAAAAGCAGCATTAAATGTATTTGAACAAAATATTAGTGCAGAAAAAACAGAAATACAGCCAAACTTGGTATAGTGGTCACTTCTATAAAAGATATCTGCATACAAAGGTTGGATGCATATAAATCCCATTTTGAAAATAATTTAGTGTACATATACTTTTAAAGGCCAGTTTCTTCCTGTCTAATGGGTGATCTTTATTGTAAACATGTAAATAGTGAGCATTTCCTTCATCAAAATTTACTTATGTTTACAAAAATGTATGTATCTCAATGCACTCTGAATTTATTGCAGGTTTAATATTTCATCAACATTATTATAACATTGTCAGTTTGACACTGAAAATACTGAGTAATATGTAACCTGTATTAGGAGTGAGTCCTCAGTTTTGTAGGAGTGTACATGAAACCTGTGTTAGGATTGAGTCCTCCATTTTGTAGGATTGCATATGGCTGACTTTCTTACTGGTATGGGTACCACAATTTTAGGCACATTTTAGAGCTTTCTATTTCCTGAAGATTATTGAATGGAATGACTAAAAATTATACATTAGCATTTATCTTGATAGATATTGATTCAGACACATAATTTGGCCCTCAGCCACTAGTGACGTCTGCTCATTGACCATCATGTAACAGAGATTCTGATGAACGGTCAACCAGTTCATTCACCAATTAGATGTGAATCATTATGTTGATGGGTGTCCAGACAAGAGCTTGCCCAGCCACAATTTCAACTCCTTAAAACTTCAACATTTTTCGTCTAAACCTGCATGTAATTGTCACAAGAATTGTACAATATATTTATGTACTTACAAGTCCTGTTCCAGTCACTAGGCAAATATTCAAAAAGAAAAATGTCAGCTTCAATGAAATATATATGCTAATGAGTTAGTGATACATTCTTTTGTATTTGTGCAGGTTCTGGGTTTTAAGAGTACAAGTTATGGTTCTTGTATTAATCAGAGTCCTCAAGAATGATGATACTGTTTGATTGTTTTTCTGTTTATATCACATTGAACATCATTTCTCTCAAATAAACTGGTAACACCTTTCTTGTAGATTTTCCATATTTTTGTATTATTGCAAGATATCTTTGTCTGTTTTTTCATTGGCTGAAAAGCTGTGATTGCTAATTCATAATATTGCACTGTTGTGACATCACTGACATTTAGGTGACATAATGTATTTTTTGCAGTGCCATGCAGATGAAGTGACATTTGCGATATTCTGTAGCAAGTTAAATTTCAAAGCTTTGTACTTAATCATGTAATAAAATGATTATAGAATTTTGTTTCATTTAATATGAAGTTTGATGGAGAGTAAACATAAAAATTGAATTGGCCTTCACCTGCAATGGTTATTATGGGGTTTACTGGTTTATAAAACTTTATATTCATCTCGACATAGGTCTCTAATTGTATTGATAGCTAACTGTGCACAAATTACCTTATTTGCCAGCCTATAAGTCAATGTGGAGTATAAGTCGAATTCACCAATTTTGTAAATTTTCCATCCTTCATCCATATATAAGTCGATGCAGTGTATAAGACAAGGCCAGATCAACACCTTGGCTTCGTCTTTTTCTCTAGTAACTTCCAGTTTCATTAATATTAATGGTATCACTGTATGCTGTTCCAGATTACCGGTAATTGGGAAATTGCGTCACCGACACTAACGTGCTTTTTCCATATTTTCATTTTGTAGAGAGAGAGGTTTCAGGACGATTGTAATCTGTATTGTTCAGTTACCTGACGATTGTGATCTTACTCATGTACAAGAGCACTACTATATATTCCATTATCAATTGACACCTCTGAATAAGCAGTTCATTCTTGTTTTAATTATGATATCCATTGTCACAAAAACCACATGGCTGTGCAGT
Source organism: Margaritifera margaritifera (assembly GCA_029931535.1). Classification (NCBI taxonomy): domain Eukaryota; kingdom Metazoa; phylum Mollusca; class Bivalvia; order Unionida; family Margaritiferidae; genus Margaritifera; species Margaritifera margaritifera. The sequence goes on from JAQPZY010001617.1 coordinate 5,018,583, forward strand.
GTTATTTACATGCTAATTAAATATGCCTAGAACTTTTGCCAGGTTATTCCAGCTGACACGGTTTTAGGGCAAGATTTGACCAACGATATCAAATTGGCGACGCTACCAATAGGAAAATGAGGCTATCCATAGGGAAGTCAGAAATGTAAAGAAAATTAATGACAGACAGAAAAACAGAAAAGTCACATACAAAGAATAAATAAAACAATTTTTTATAATTCTTTAATATATTGATGTGAGATAAGTTGGATGATTTGTTCAGGATATTTATACAAATGATTAGGACTGCATGGATTGATCAGAACATGCCTAACTCATTAAAATGTACCAGTCAATGCCCTTGGCTAACTTCATTATTTACGTCCAGAGAAGAGAGAGGGCATCATTTCTTATGGTTCTTAATCCACTTGAGATTGCAAAACCGGTACAGAATTGATGTGGATTAATGATGGAGAACCTATTACTGGTAGCCAAAGACAATATCCGGGTTTAAATAATTGCGGTAACTGTCTTTGATTGTTGTTGAAAACCAAAGACCAGTTTATCAATTACCAGTATAATCAAAGAGAGACTCTGAAACAACAACTGATTAAAAATGAATATGGGTAATGTGTTGACATTACATTTTGCTTTAAGCTGAAATGCAAAACTAACAACGGATCATTGATGATCTACAAGTGGTCCATCACTATTTCTGAATTTTAAGCTATATAGTAAGGGCGTTCTTTAGTGAATATATGACAGTATTGTGAATATATGATAATTATGTGTTGAATCTATGGTATTTTATAAATATTCATCAACATTCAAGTTGTTAATATGGATTACATCCCATTGTAGGATCAATTATATCAACGAAAATGATCTTCCAATAATTGCTTGAGTGTGTCAAATAAAATACTGGTTAATCAAATATTAATAGACCTATGGCTAAAATTTGATCAGGAAGAATGATGTATGGTAAAAAAAATGAATAAAGTAAAATCTTTTAATATATTTTTTTAGGAACAAATGATATGCTTTCAATAAGTACATTCAGTCAGTCAGTCAGTCAGTCAGTTAATAAATCGTGTATATGTTACAACACGTATAAGAATATACAATAAGATGTCCGTCTTCATTGGTTAAAAAGTCTGAAACTTTATTTTATATTTTGTCTAATCAACAGAAATTAATCAAAGTCAATTCTTTACAACCTTGCTCACTAGAGCACATTACCATTTTCATTCAAGTGCACTGCATTAATTCCAAAGTGCACTGCACTTGATCACCACCTGTATATTTTGAAGTCCGCTGCACGTTCGATTTAAAGTGCATGTAAACAAGTAATTCACTTTCTGTATGGTTAGGAGTGGGTAAATTGTATGTATGTATGTATGTATGTATGTATGTATGTATGTATGTATGTATGTATGTATGTATGTATGTATGTATGTATGAGTTTTATGTTTACTCGAGGATCAATTACTTTGCATGTATATAGCTTGGACGCAACAAACTCTTTTGTATGTTAAAGGAGGTTTAAAATTGCCAGTGGAGAGAAGTTTATTATTAGCTGCCTTGTTAAGTTTTGGTTTTTAACTTGTATCTAGTCAAATATTCAGTTCAAAAGTCTTATTCCAAATGGCTTGTTGGCGTTTAGATAGATATGTCTAAGAAGTTTTGTGTGCCAGTATCCATATTAATCAACATAGTACACCAAACAGAAGATCGATAGTGAGGACGTAAGCTCTGAAAAAAGATGAGTAAACTATGAGAAATTCACGAAAAATGCGAAGTAGATTTTATACCTTAATAATTTTTATTGATTATGAACAATGATGCACAAAGATGAAAAAAGCACGCATTTGAATTTTGCAAGTGAAAACAGGGGTCCATCTCAGCAAAAAAAGAATTTTTGAAGTTTTTCCAATCGGAAAATCGTAATATCAATCAAGTTTTCCAGTTTTTAATATTTTTCTATATAAAAGGAAAGTCAGTCGGGAAGGTTAGTTAGGATAGTCCATGGTCAGGTTTTAGGATCAACGGCAAGATCCGGATCCGACCTCCCAGGTGCTGCTGAACCGTCTTTCGTCATCAATGACCTTGCCGAATGAGGTAACGAAGTCGTTGCTAGGTTCGTTGTCATAGGAACCGAGTAGACCTGCTATTTTACCAAAGTACCATCCACTGATGGTGAACGTGTGTCTATCCAGTAGGGTGTCGTAGTCTATAACGAAGTTGTCCTTGGCGTCCAGCGTGACCGTGTTTCCGTCAGTGCTGATAAAGACGTTGTTGTACCTATAGGGTAGATCCTTAGGTTCAGAATCGACACGGATCTGGAAAGTTAATTATTAAAAATAAGAAGTGCATTACTAAAAATCAATAATTGTAGAATATTTTAATTCAGTTAACTGTTATTTATACTGCAGCTGGATGCGAACTAAATATTGACATTTTCTTCACTAATATGGGACTTTTGAATGCCATGGTTTCGATTACACACGAACCACGACTTTTACATCGCGATCGTTTATATTTAACTGTTATACGATGCAAATCCAGTCAAAATTTTCTCATTCTTTGCCCAATGAAACATCTCTCCTGATGGAATCAAGTTAACACATTTTCGAAATAAAGTTTAACTTTCAGTGAGATGTACATTTCTCACCTTTCCTCCCTTTAGCAACTCAATTGTCTTGCCTTGGAAGATGATGATTAGCACCTTCTCATTATCGTTTTTGAGAATGATGGAGAAGTTCCCATTCTTAAAGTCTCTGGCAAGGATGTAGGTACAGGAACTGCTCAAGGAATAAGTTTTGCCATCAAAGGTGGTGATTACAGATCCTTCAAGTGTGGCTTCGCCTGAGAAAACAAAGCAAAAAGGATGAATTAACCATTTTTGTTTGGTTACTGATAGCTAATCACAGCAGTTTGGAATACATGATCTTAGAATTATACCATAACATTTTCAGTTATTTTTTTTAAAAGTGTTATTCGATGAGACAAATATTATATAATACCACTGAACATTTTCGAAGAACATGGTTATGTCCGGTTTCAATGCTTTATACAAATCATATTGAAATCAGTCTCATTGGGCGTTGGGTCTATTCTAACTTCTTGAATTTTAATGTAAACAAACAAAAAAACATTTAAAAACATGAAGAAAAGACATGGTTATTTAAATTTGTGTCAACATAGGCTGGACACTCATACTAGTCTCAGATTAAACTTTGAGGCAAAGGTGCAAATGAATAATCGAAATATTAAATAATAACAATCAAGATGAGAAATTACTGATTTTGTTTCGTATTTTCTAATTTGGTGAGGCTGGTCCAGTTAAATCACTGTTGTCTTCAAAGAATTTGTTTTTTTGAAAATGTGTCTCGTAAACGCGGTTAATTCTAGCAACAAGTTAATACTTGCCCGGACATTGGCAGGAAATGCAAGTGGGGAAACAAGTTATCTTCACTGGCACGTGAATTTTTATAAATTAAATTATATACAAGTCCCCTTAACTTCTGTTTCAAAGGATTATATTTATTTTTACGACATCTAAATTTTGAATAAAAAGATAATTACGAAATAGCTGAATTGCCCATTGTTCTTTCAGTGATGATTAAAGTCAACTTTGGCTTTGAACAGAAGATGAAATTTAAAAAATCTGATAGCGCAAAATATAATTTTACCCTATAAGAACATTCTGATGTTATGTCTTTCGTGACTCGCAAACAAAGTTATAGTTTTATATCTCTAGTCAAATGTAAATTCAATGTACATGTAAGTAAGTGATTAAATATTTCTTGTGAATTACCTCTAAATGGTGGAAGCCAGTTTTTGTAGTCGCTGTCTGGGATGTATAAGGATGTGTCAAAAGAACTTGGCAAGTAACCGTTGATCCTGTTAAAATACTTTCGCACATTAAGAGCAGGGAGGACGTCAAGTGATTCCAGAGGGATGGGAAGGTAAATATCAGCCTGAATTTCGCCATGGACAGGGTCGTATACAGTGACGCTGCTCTTGTTCATGTCGATGAAGTTCTGTATGAAAGTCATTTCCTCCTCCACGGCTCGGCGGATGGAGATATATATGTTCTTTAGGATCATCTTCACGTTCTCCTCGATCTCCCAGTACTTGTAGGCATTCTTACCCTGAATTAGAAGAATTTACGTTTACTGTTACATAAGAATGTACTTCACTCTGATTTGTGGTAGGAACTTACACAAAGGAAATGCAAAAAGAAATGTTTTTTTTTATCCCACTTGAATTTCCTCTGCAACATCGACTTTTTGTATGATTAGAAAGAATAATGCACTTATGAGAATTGAAATAATTTAAATTACGATCACAGAACAAAGAATAAAAAACTAATTTGAAAGAAAAATGTTTCATTTAAGTTTTGCTAGAGAGTTTCCTTTTGTTGAGTTCATTTAGAATTGTTTCCGCTGTATACAAAAGATGCTGACATGCTGAAGAATGCCCTGTAAAATGTCAACATAAATTGTTATTGCTCTACTAATATATTGAAGAGCGGTCTATAACAGGTCAACATAAATTGTTATTGTCCTACTCACATGCTGAAGAGATCCACATAATTGCTATTACCCTATTATCCACATGTCGAAGAGTGCTCTGTAAGAGAGCAATATTAACCTACTCACATGTTGAAGAGCGCTCTGTAAGACGTCAATATAAATATTTATTGCCCCACTTACATGTTGAAGAGTGCTTTGCAAGAGGTCGACATTATCTCTTCCCAACAGATTGGTGAGGTGAGTGTTTACAAGCTCGTGAGTGTTGTAGGCGATGGAGCTGTACTGGTGAGCCATGTCAGTGAATTGCTGCCTCATGGGAAAACTCTGCAACTTCTGAAGGTATGAGATGATTTGTGGATCTTGGGCAAGGCCTGAAAAAGGTATCTAAATATAATCTTTTTTTTTATCATAAAAGGAAAAATTACACTTAAACATCATACAGGTAATGCACAAGGAACTATACGCGTATTTGTTTTTTTAACAATAAACAATATAAACAAACAAAAATAAGTGCTTTAAGTACGATAATAATAATACCGAACAATTTTAACTACTGAACTATTGCACATATCATGTTAATGGATGCATAATAAATTTAATTATGCAAAAAAAGCATGAATCAATTAGTTTTTTTATATATCCTATTCCGATTGAACTGCCAGTAAAACTGCACTCGCAGAATGTTACGAGAGGAGGATTAAATTAAGCAATACTGGTTCGCGCTTGGTATTTTTATATGACCATTTGATGTCAATCATATACATTGAATCTCACCTGTCAGTTTCGTTCCGTACGATTGAAGTTGTTGAGTGTATTGATTCATGTGTGGGGACACTTTATCATGAAGTTGAAAGTATAGGGAAGGCATTTCTTCCATGATAATCTGAAAAAAGAATTTACATCCATCACAATTTTTTCCGAAATCTCCTGGCATTTTTTAAAAAGTAACTGATGTATGTCTTGTTAATATCTTTTTATCAATGAAGAAATTATTTTTAAATGTTCTTGAGTATGATTGAGTGCACAATCGGTAATATTATTGAGTTCTTGGGATAAAAGAGCGATCGGATTATTAATATATCTATAAATTTAAAAAAACAAGGGTGCAATAATTGCCTATAGACACACGTCTATCGTATTTTACACAGGAATTTTGGTGAAAAAACAAGCAAAAACAACAGCAAAACAAAACAAAACAATAAAAACAATATAAAATTAAACAAATACGCGAAAAAAAGTGTGCAATAATTTCCGATATACACACATCAATCGTATTTTCCATAGGAGGTTTAGTAATACCAAAATAAAACAAAAACAACAACAGAACATAACAAAAGAAAACAAAAATGAAAAATAAAGCTAAAATAAAAAAATAAATAAGCGAATTTGAAGACAAGAGGCGTAACAAAGAAAGAGAAGGTAGTTTAACATTTGCTAAGAGATTCTAGATCAGAGACATAAAGGACGTACATTAAGTTTTTCTTGCATGGCGTAGACCATTCGTTCAATATTATTAGCCGTCCATTCCTTGCTGGAAACTAGATAATCCACGGTAAGTTGGTTTAGCTCCTGATATTTCATTCTGTTGCAATAAAAAATAAATTACAGACTTGGGAAACAAATTATTTTGCACATCAAATAGACAAGATAGCACATCTGTGAAGAACACTGTTAATAGCTGAAGGGTCCCAACTTATTATTGGGTCTTGTCATATGCAAGATTGTTCAAGGCTTCAACAAATGATATGATACATCCTATGTTGATATTTCTCCTAGATAGTCAGATAATTTCTTCCACTGTAGAAATTATTCCAGACCAGCAGTTTGTTTTAAAACAATTTGTTGTTGGGTGGATGCCTCTGAGAGATGTTAGAACTTTGGTATTAAAACACTATTAAGACTTTAATAAGTGCCCAATCATAATTACTTGGAATCAACTATGCATACATATATTATGTTCTGACCACCTTGACAAAAATTTGCTGTCAGAGCAATAAATGTTTCTAAACAAAATATATTTTTGTTTTATTTTTAGGACTTTAGAAATATGAAATCAGTATTCTTTGACATGGTCACAAATATCTTTCTTAAAAAAACCGCGTTTTCTTTGAAACTACGTACACAATGCTGTCGACAATATTCTTGAGGTGGTAGTCGTTGTTGTCGTACATGGCTCTGACAGCCTTCAACTCCTCTCTGAAAGCCACCGTATCCTCTTCAAATGCTTGTCTGATCCTTCTGGATTTTAGGTAAACTTCATCATCAACGTTTCGCCTCAGCTCCGTTAGAGTATTTTGGAAGTTCACCATGTACTTCTCTGATTTGACATTGATGAAGTTCTAGTAATAGAAGTAAAACTATATTCTGATTTGTATCTTCTAAATTAATAACATGCATAAACGAAATTGACAAAACAACATTTGAGCAAAACTAGATTATGAATTGTTCAGAACACGTCAGGATAAATACAATTCAATTACACTCCCACCTTTATATAAGATGATCTTTGAAGAAGTATCATACTGAAATAAATAGATTGGCCTAATTTACATGAATTTAGATGTCTGTCATATAAATTACAATAATTATTATGGAAAAAATTGGCAGTTGGCCAAACTTTGTCACAGGAAAGAGCGTGATTTCGTATTAAGGTCTGTGACTTAAGTTTATCATCTGCATTTTTGTAAAGCTTTAGGTTTTTTGTCACAAATGATGTGAACAATTGACCTAATAAAGGGTTTGGATGTCATGGGTTTGGTTGTATTGTTAATATACCTGAAGGTCTCGAAGCATGCTAGGTCTCCAGTGGATACGGCTGTGGAGCAGATGAGAAGTGTTTAATCGAAGCGCCACCACGCCGTCTGTCACGCGTCCGCCGCTGGTCACATGATAAATCTCAGCACCCACAGCCGAACTGTTTATGTACTTGGCACTGACTTGGAGGGTATCTCGAGGATTGTCTTTGAAAGAAATAAAAAGCGACAAGTGAAGATATATGATATAATGTACCAGGAAAGTATGATCTCCTTATTGTTTATTATTAATTTTAGTCAACTAAACTTAGAAAATGACACAATGTGCTAAATCATTGTTGAATTATCCAAACACTTCTGGTACATGTTAATCTTTATTTACTCTTGCTTAAAAAAGGAAGAAATTGTTGGATTATTCAAATGTAGGTAAGAGAACTTAAAATGAATGGTCAACAATTAAAACCTAAATAAGATTTATTCAAGAATATAAAAATAGTATTCATTGTACTTTCTTACCGATATCATAGTTCATCTGAAAATTGATGGCCCGTCCTACTGGATCTAAAGACAGCTCTGTGGTCATATCGAAAGCATTTCTCAGAGTCACTCTATATGGAGCTTCGGTTCGAACGTTTCCAGAGATTTGGATCTTTTCCAGTGGAGTATCAGCCTGAAATATTGCAAATACTAAGTTGACTACATCTTGGCTGCCCAGTAATCATATTTTAAAACCAGATTAAAGAACCGAAGGGTTTTTACGAAAACCTCTTTGCTTCATCATAACTAGACATTATGTGCTGGAATAGGAAATTATGCCTTCTTATGAATTAGAAAAAAATAGCCACATACGATTGACATAGCTGACTGATAGGGCATTGAATCAGTCCACGAAACATGTAAAGTCGAAAGTTTAACTCGAAGGTGAAATTATCTGTCCTACCTTGAAAGTTATCTGTTTGCGGACGTTGTCGAGTTCTCCGTTAATGCCAATGGATTTCGTTTCACCGCGAGCTGTGAGGTAGGAGAGGTCGAAACCAGCTGACATCCTATCATTGGAGCTTCCAATATGACTCTTCAGGCTGATATCAACACTGGTGTAGGGATGGCTGACTCCCAAAGAAAAGCTGTAGTTTTTGCTGTGGTATCCGGATGACATATCAACCAAACGGGTGAAAACAGACAGGGTCTTTCGGGAATCCGTAGAATAGGACAGCTGTGTTTTCCCGTCAAAAATGACAGCTCCCCTGTTCAGGATTATCTCTGATCCAAGTTTAAAGTCCTATAAATGAAACGAAGCAACACATTTATATTAACAGTGAAGACTGCATGGTGATTTATACATCATTTAATGTACATATGAAACAGAATTAATTGTCAATTGGCAAACTATAATCGAATTTGATCGCCTTAAACTGCAAATAAGTAATATATTTTCTGTCTTTGCCCTTCCAAAGTCTAATTGAGAACAAGTTAGAATACAATGAAGTTTATATGGAATGGAATAGATTTGGAAATTCAACTGAATCTTCTTTATACATTAAATCATTTAGAGAAAAGCTCACCTTTCCAATGGTCGGCATCATCAGGGTCACATCAGCTTTTAAGAAGTCATCCTGTGGTGTAATATCAGCTGTAAAAGCAATTTTCTTGTTTGGATCAGAATCAGCATCCCAGAGGAAGGAGCCTTCAGTGTGACTGGTGTAACTATTGGTCCTTTTGGTTCCCATCAGTGCGAAAGTTCTGGAAGGGAGTCTGACCTTCAAGCTGGAGGTCTCCTGGTCGAGCGTCAGTTCATAGCCCAGCATTTGAGATACTGGAGATCCCCAGTTCAAATTCGCTTGACTTGAAAACCCGTTTCTGGTATATATGTAATTGAAATTGACGCTGGTGCTTATTGATGAGGTAACAGGAGTATTCAGATATACCTTCGTCTCAAAATTACGCCACTCTCCACTGTGGCTGACTCTGGCTTCCATGGATTCAAGACCTTGGAATGGTGTGGTAAGCTGTAAGCTGCCAATCATAGGTGTCACACTCAGATCAACACTTCCAGATAGTGTTATAGCTCTATTTCTGCTCAAAGTTACTTTGCCTTCACCAGAATATATTCCAGTTCTAGATTCTAGTTTACCTTTCATGCCCAACTCCTCATATCCTGGGAAAGAGGTTTTTACATCAAGACCAAAATTCATTGGGACCTTCGAGGCCTGAAGCAGCGCAGTTATGCTTTCGCGTGCGCAGTCAATCTGAGCATTACATCTGAAGCCGTTCTTATTTCCGTTGTGCTCGTATGAAACTTTGTTGTACTCGTAACCAGTAAAAGGTGTTCTTACCTCGAGAGAAGTCTGAAGTTGCTGCCAATTATATCTGTAATAGCTGAAATCCCCTCCAATAGTTTTGCTGACGTCATACTTGATGAATCCACGACTTGCGATTTTTCCAAGATTCCATGAATGATCGAAAGACAGACCAATGTCCCTGAAATTTTCAAAAGGAGTTTGAATCGACATAGAACCTTGAAGTGTGGAATCTCTTTTTAGGGAGGCCTCGACTTTTGCTTCCTTACCGATAAAATTTGCAGAGGCAGTGGTTTTGAAGTTACTGAGCGGTCCTTCATGATGAAAAGCCAGTCCAGAGGATTTGCTGTTCCCCCCAAGGATAACTGTGGCTGTAGATCTAAAGTCAATGCTCTGGAGACTGTTTTTGAATGAAACCTCTGTTGAAAGTCCATTCTGGCTCCCCATGTAGGCTTCAAGAGTAGAGACGAAGTTGGTAAAATCGCCATCTTGATTATAGCTGAGCGTGAAGTCCTCGGTGTATGGGGTTGTAAAGACTACTTTTGTCTGCAGCTTGTTTCCGATCATGTTGTGATTGTATGACCCTGCAATTGTCTTTTGGGAAGCATAGATGACCTTTGCTTCTGCTGCGAGGTTGGAGAGATCTCCAACCCTCTTGAAACTAAGTCCTATATTTTCAAAGTCAGTAATGGGCGTTTTGATGAAGATTGTACCTGAAGATGACTGGTCAAGTGCAAGAGTGGCATCGATTTCGAATTTCTGCAGAGATTGAATCATTTCCGCATGGATCTGAATGTTCGGAAAACTACCCTGGTGTCTGAATGATATGCTCGTCTGTTCCCAATCGACTATTGGGGTTTTGATTATAATGTTTCCCTCAAGCGTCCTTCTCCAACTGACCCTTCCATTCATTTCATAGGCCTTTCCTGGAGTGTATTGTAGTTTAGCTTTAGATTCAATGTTTTTATAACCCATGGCATGGCTGAATGATCCTTCTATATTTTCAAGAAATGGAATCGAGCCTTGGATTTTGACGTTCCCAGTAATACCGTTACCAGTGGTGAAAGATATGTCACTAACTCCTCTTTCTCCCAAAGCCTTTCCCTCAACATGGACCTTAAAATTGGATGGCTGACCATCAAAACTAAAAGACCCAGAGGCATCATTCATGAATGGAGCTTTGATTTCTATGGATCCTTCTGTTGGGGAGGCTCTGAACATTACGTTGGCATAAATTCTTTTTTCTCCATAGTTGAAATCGAAGTCAGATTTGAAGTCTGACAATTGTCCGTTGTGGTTAAAAGTTCCAGTGAGTAGCGAGGTGACTGGCGTAAGGAAGCTTAGTTGTCCGCTCAATTTATTGTCATTTTCGAACATAGCTCTCGTGGAAAGCAGTTTTTCATTTTCCTTTCTAAATTCTGTCGATGTTTGGAATCGCCTCAGATTTCCATCAAAATTAAAGTTGCCCCCTACTTGTCGAAAGCCTTGCAAAGGCGTTGTCATCTCGAAGTTTGCGATGATGACATTGTCTGCTTGGTAGTTAGCATCAAGATTAAACTTCTTCTCTCCCCCGTAGAGCATGGTAGCGTGAGCTTCAAGGCTAGATGAACTGGTTGCTGCATCAAATCTAATGCTGGTGTCCTGGAAAAATGGAGTCTTCACTTGGAGACTTCCTTCCAATTTTGGCTCTACTGTAAAAACTACATCACCTTCGCTTCTCTTGTTTCCAATTAAACATTCAGCGTGGCATTTAAAGTTTGTCAGATACCCGTCATGGCGAATAACGATGCTTGTTCTCTCATAACCTTGTACTGGAGTTGCTACAACTACTTCGAGGTTGAAATTTGGCCTAGTAGCGAACACAGTCATTGCACTAAACCTTCTGTTTCCAATGGACAGTGATGCCTCTGATCTCATATTAGAACTGTCACCATTGTATTCAAGGGTAGCGATCACATTGTCGAAAACTGGTGACTGAACTGACAAACTTCCGCTAATTTTTCCAATCAAGTTCAGACTGACGTCTCCAGATGTTGTCTTGGACCCCAAGGTAACCTCAGCATGGGTTTTGAAGTTTGATATGGCCCCACTGTGTTCAAAAGAAGCCTTCATTAGACTGAACCAGGGTGACTGAAGAGAAAAGCGTCCTTCTACATTTTTGTTCCAGCTGAATTGAATATCGCTCTCAATTTTCCTATCCCCAAAAGATGATTCAGCATGGCTACTGAATGCATAGAGTGGTCCAGAGTGCCTGAAGGAGACACTGATTGTTTCGAAACTTGTGGAGGTTATGGATAAACTGCCTTCGATATCTTCGTCTGTATCGAATGTTACATCAACTTCTGTCTTTTCATTGCCTAGGCTTGCGTCGGCGTGACATTTGAAAGATGAAAGTCCTCCAGTATGTTCAAAGGATGCTTGGAAGGGTTTGAACATTGTTGATCGAAGAGATAGACTTCCAGCCAATTTATCCTTTCTGTTGAATGTAGCATCGGCCTCTATTTTTCTGTTTCCAAGAGATATCTCTCCGTGAGAAGATAAAGCATATATGTCGCCTTTATTCGCGATGGCCACATCTATGTCTTGCACGAAAGGAAATCTTAGGGTGAGCTTGAAGTCAATATTTTTCCCGGTATCAAAACTACTGCGAAATATAACAGGAGTATTGGAACCGTAGGTCAATCCAGCACTGGTGATGAAGTTGGTCATTTCTCCTGCGTGGTCAATGTTGGCTTCAATGTCACTGAAGTATGGGGATTTTACGCTCATCCATCCACGAAGACGGGGCTCTGTCGTGAAGGTGATGTCCATCTCATGTTTATTATTTCCGAAGCTGAATTCGGCGTGACTGTTGGAATTGGAAATTGTTCCACGGTAGTAGGTAGCAACGTTAATTCTTTCGTACCCTGTGAAAGGTGTTGTGATGGTAATGTCGACCTCAATATTTGGATTGGTTGTGCAGGAGACTTTACCTGTCAGTTGATTATTTCCATAGGACATCCGTAAACCAGATTGGAAGGTAGATAGTTGACCTTCATGCTCAACAGAGACTTCCACTGGTTTAAAGAAAACGGACTGCACCGACAGTTTGCCAGTAAGTCTCGGAGTTACCGACATCGAAATTCCAATGCCTAACTGTTGGACTGCACCATATAATAATTCAGCACTTGAATCGAATGTCTTGCTGTTGCCATTGAATTTAAACGTTGATGTTATGTCTTTGCTGAATGGATTCTTTAGCGAAACACTCCCCTCTAGATTCGGATAGAATGTTAGAGCGATATCTCCTGCAGCTTCCTTATTCATTGCAAGGATTTCAAAATGGCTCTTTATCTCACTTGGACTCTTTGCATGCTTGAAAGAAACACGAGACGTTTTGAAGTCTCCGATTGGCAAATCAATAGATAGATCACCCGTTATTTCTTGCCCTGTGTTCAATGCTGCATTCATGTCAACCTTCTTAACACCACCAAGAGTAATGTCTAAATGACTTCTGAAGTTAGCCAGGTCACCAGCGTGTCTCATGACAAGATCAATGTCGTTAATTAACGGACACCTCAGAGTGAAAATTCCCGTTATTCCTTTATTCATGTTAAATGTCAGATCAGCTTCATGTTTGTCATTATTTATCATTGCTTCCGCGTGGCTGGTCATGTCACTGGGATATCCACTATGCTTCAATCGGAACTGAAGTCTCGGTACCGCAGAGAAGGTCGAAATTATGGAAGCAGAGGTATCCAAGTAAGCCGGTCTGATGTTAAAGGATGTCTTTCCTTCAATGTTGTTTCTATTGACAATAATATTAGCTTCGCTATTAAAGTTTTCCGGTCCACCGACATGTTTGAAGGACAACCCGATGTTTTCAAAGTCAGGAATTGGACTCAAAAATGAGAAAGAACCACTTAAATCTCTCGTCGCGTCAAAGTTCGCGCTGATTTCTATTCTGTCATTAGATCGTCCGAGCTCGCCACGGCTTTTAAAGTTTTCCAGAGATCCTGAATGATCAAATGTTGCAGTAAGTTCTTCGAGCCCCTCAAATGGAGTTGTAAGGGAAGCACTTGCGTGGATATCGTCGGCAACGTCTAGCCTAGCATCTGCTTGCATCTTGTTTTTGTCGTAGTTTACTAGTGCAGATACATGGATGTTCTTCTGTGTCCTTTCCAGTGTAAAGGACGTAAGTATTGGCTTAAACCAAGGACTTTTGATTGTCACAGTACCAGTTGTGGCTGGCTCATTCGCAATGGAGACGTCGATTGAAACACTCTCTGTATTGAAGACGTAATTTGCAGAAGATTGGAAATTGGTTGGTGCTCCAGCATAGCTAAATGTCAGTTGGTGATTTTCAAAGCGCCTGAATGGTGTTCTCAATATCAATGTTCCCGTCACATCAGAGGCAGCCTTCAGATTGGCTTGGACAAAGACGCTCTGCCGTCTGTACTCAGCTTGCATCCTGGTATTAAAGTAAGTCAATGATCCTTGGTGTGAGAAGGAAGCCTTGATGGGGCCAAAATAGGCACTAGTAATATCAAGGCTACTCATGATGTTCCTTCTGGAGGAGAATGTAAAATCTAATGTGGATTTGTCTTCACTGAAGAAAAGTTCAGCATGCGATTTTAGGTCCGACAAGTCCCCGTTGTGGGTGAATAGCAATTTTGACACCCTGTAGTCCGATAGCGGAGTAAATAAAGTCAGTTGAACATTTGTGGAAGGATTTATGTTGACCTTTGCCTCGGCACCATATTTCTTGTCTTCTCCATACGACACCTCTCCACGACTTACAAAATTTCCTCGGGAAGCTGCATGCAGGAGAGAAACTGAAGATTTTTCAAAACCGACTATTGGTGTTTGAAGAATGATCTCCGCTGTAAAGTCTGAGATTGTATCGACATTTATAGCCATGCTGTATTTTCCATTTTGGTCGCCCTTGTTTGTGAAATCAAGGGTGGAGTAGTCAAATCCTACAAATGGCATCGTCAATGTGAAAGTTCCTTGAAATTTACGCAGATCACTCAGGTTGTAGACAGACTCGAGTTTCAAAACTTTCCTCGGCATGTACTCTATCTCCAACACCGATGTTCTCATTTCTCCTGCTTTTCCGCTATTAGCTGTTACCTGAACGTATGGAAGTTGGCGGAAAGGTGTGTCGAGTCTAAGTCTGCACGACAGTCCATTCAGAGTATTCAAACTGCCCGAAAGTGACATCCTATTAAGGACAGGAAGTATCTCAACGCTAGCATCAGCAGAAAATGATGAAATGTATCCTTGCCCTCTCAGATCAATCTGAACACTTTGTAAAGATGTATAGGGTGTCTTGATGACCACGTTAAATCTCTTTAGAGAATCAAATCTGTATCGTGTTTCTGCTGTGAAGATATTACCCGAGCTAAACGATAGAGATCCACCGAATACGTTTTCCTGGTTTTCTATTCTCATGTTCGTTTGGAGAGACACCTTCTCGTACCCGCGGACAGGTGTTTTCAGTTCAAGTGACGTGTCGCCGTTGTTATTGATGGAAACATCGATGGATAACACGTTATTTGAGGAAATTACTAGAGCTCCATGAAGGTTGAGAGGATATCTCTGGTACTGTGTGTCAATATTCAGTTGTGAGGCTCCGTACCTTGGATTGGAAACCTGCAAGCTAGACTTAATTTTTCCGTTTCCAAATTGGTGGTTCAGATCAATGAAAAGAACACGTGACCTTTGATGCATTACAACAAGATTAGAGATGATACTTCCCGAGTTATGTTCATGTGTCATCTTTAGTGAAAGATCTGTGATAGGATCGAAAGGAGTCTGTATCTCCAGCGTTGCAGAGGCCATTCCGGCGGGGAAGGACATCGCTTGTTTTCCATTGAAACTGATGTATATTTTTCTTTTTCCCCAGGTACTAGTTAAGGACGATGACGTTTGTGACGGTGTGTTGGAGTGAGTCCATGTGGTCTCTATGTTTAACGATGGGAAAATAAGATTTAGTTTGCCATTGTTCTGGAGAGACCATCCTTGTCCCTCATGGGTCATTGAACTATCAAAACCATAGGCATCTTTGTTCCAATTCAACCTCAAGGAATCATCACACGTCCGACCATCGTCTTTGTGTGTAGCTGAGAGGGATATTATCTTGAAGTGTTTGAATGATGTTTTCACATCCAGTTGTCCCTTCAAATCTCGCTTGGAAGTGTCCCCATTACTGACGAGGGATATATCGGCCTGGACAAATTCTTTATCCCAGGAGAGCTGGGCACTTGTCTGCGAGGAATCGCTGACAGTGTGTACCAGATTGGCCTTGATTTGCTGGAATCCATCAAATGGTGTCTTGGCAATGATATTTACATCTATGTTTTTAGCGGATACTGGAACTTTCAAGGACATGGTTGCTGAGATCTTGTTTGACGGGTTCCAGGCAAAGTCTATATCAGAAGTGATCTGGGAGGGATCGTTTTTATGGTTCACTTTCAATGACAGATCCCGGTAACCTTTGAAGGGACTCGAGAATCCAATATTTCCGACAAGCAGAAATGTCTTCTTCGCTGTAGTGCGCTGAGTAAGACTTGCTTGAAGAGATACAACTTTCTTTGGCTCCCACTGGAAGTCTATACTTGAGATGTATTTGTTGTCAGCAAAATGACGCAAATTAAGTATGAGCTCTCTGGATGGATATCTCGTTGTCAGTGAGCCTTCAAATCCCTTGTTTGACGTTAAACGGCCGTTGCCAATCAGAGTAATTTGACGACTGTCGTCTCTGTCGACGTCCCATTTCAAGTCGAAGCTGCCATTGTAAGAGTCCCCTATGCGTGATCCGTCAAGTGTTGCAATAACGTGTCGAGTTGGATACTCCATGTCCATTACTATCCTATACTGGGGACTTGTTTCTCCTGTAACCTTTACTATATATTTTAATTGATCTTGTGTCATCTCCAGTTGTACTCGTTGGTTGCCTTGATTCAGATTGTATTCACCGCTGACCTTCACTGGTTGCATTCCAGTGATGTGGACGTCTGATGTTATTTGCATGGAGTTGTCGTCAGGTTGTCGCACAGTTGTGACAATGCTGTTTTTGGACGTCTTACCCAGTTGGATATTCATGTCGTTGGTATAGGTTGATTTATCGGACTGAGTCAGGATGTTTGTAAGTTTCAAATCCGTTCCAGGAATTGACAATGCAAATTCACCCGTTACGCTTATCAAGTCATTTGTCTTGTCGCTGAGACGCAGGCTGCTTTCAATAGTTGTTGATTTACCCCCGCGAAGATACACACTGGAGTCCAGATCACGTCTGTCGTGTTTGTGGCTTCCTTTCAGGAGGAAATTAAGTCCCTGTAACAGATTATTCAATGAATAAATATCTAGTTGACTCTGATCTGAATTATATGCATAAAGAGACCCAGCGATTGATGTTATAGTTGTTAATAGCAGGGAAGCGATGATTGTTGGCTTTACCATGGAAGTTGTGCGATATTATTTTGCGATCTCAGATACTTCTCAAAAGTTCTAGATATAACAAAACTGACCCTAACTGAAAACATAGTTCACGCGACAATATCGAAATTGGTAAGCCAAAATTATTCTAAAGGAGGGATTTTTTTACCTTACACTAAGAAATCGGTGTAGTTTCAATTCTTACAATGGATTATCCATTTATCCAAGCTATCGATGATGATTAGAATCACCTCCAGAAAACAAAACATTCGACTTATTGATGTGTAGTTCATTTTCTAAGCTGTATTAGAATAACTTATGAATTCCTAGAATTTTGCTTTTTTGTATTCCTTGATCGCATGTTACCTTTAGTAAAAACTACAAAAGGACCATTGAGCAAGTTACTCCATTTGTTTTTACCTCTCATGGATTAAAAAGTATTGATTTCATGCTAACGACTTCGGATATGAATGCTTAAAGTTTTAGTTTTGTTAACATAACACACCTGCCCAACGTGTCTGAATTTCATGCTGCAATCTGCTGATGCGCTTGCCCAGCCCTTGATATCGTGATTCAGTTGAGCAGACATCTCCATACGTCGGTCTGGATCCTTGAAGTCTGGACCGTAATTTATATCTGCATCGAATTCGCTATGCTTAACGTTGTGGTTCATCTCAACTAAAGACTTGAAGTTCAGCTCTGGATTTTTCTTGACATTCATGTTTCTAAGAAACAAATAGATAAGGCAAGAATTAATAAGGTAGAATACAAAAATCATAAGAAATTGTAGATGTGAGATTTTAGTGCTGAGGCAATAAGAAAACTATCCTGAATGAATGGATTCCATCTGTATTATTATGGTCGATACATTATTGCAAATACATTTAGACTTAAAGCTTTAGTACAATGTTAAATTGTTTTGGGGAGAAATATATCGAATACTGAGAAAGAATAAACGTCATTTATCAGAGTTTCGTTATTCAATGTTCAATCTATCATACTTACGCTGTTATTCGTGCCTTTGTCAGAGTCTTCGTACTCATGTTGATGATCTTGGACACAAATTTGATGTTATTACGAGTGTATTGTTTGATGACGTATGTTAAGTCAATATCAGTGGAAAGACTTCCCTCTGGCTTCTTACTCAATTTGCCTTTGAAGTTCATTTCCAGGGGGCTTGACTTGATATCAATATTGGTCGTTAGATCTGATCCTCTTTTATTAGTATTTGTCAAAAATTTTCCTGAAATGAAGAAGCAATACAACTTGAAATCGACGGTTGCCAGGTTAAGTAGATGCAATTTGAAATAGTAACCTAAACTGTCTTATTGATATCCAGACGACATTAAATTACTGATTTTTTATGAAGAATTATGTACGAATAAAGTGAATATTTTTCATATTTAATCATAACACTTTACGGCTTGTAACAAGGTTCAAACACGCTATGACTATTTCAGAAACAAGACCGCATACTTTTTTCACATACATTCAGTACTTGTGCCTGATTCCGTCATATAGGTGTTACAAATTGTCGCCTTGTTCACTAAATATATGGATGGAGTTGCCATAAGTGAAATAGATCTTTCTTGGTTTTACACTACGACAAAGTCATACGCGCGACCTTTTATAAAGAGAGAAGATTATTTGTTGGTTTGACTTTCACTTACCTTAATAGAACAATGCAACTTTTTAAGCACATACATCCTAAACAATTGACAATCGTATCAATCAGCATGAACTGAATGCCCAATACAGATAGATGACGAATTATTTGAGAACATTTGGTTTTACTTTAATAGTGCATACCTTTCAATGAGACTTGTTTCTCAAATACTTTGTCCAGAACCAGATTGACGTTGTATCCCTTTCCCTTGACGTAAGAAACGGAGCCTCCCAAAGCAACAAGCTCTCCTTTCGGTGTCCGGATAGAGAGGATGGGATTGTAGATGAGATTCTTTTTGTTTTGTTCTCTCTGCATACGGGTTTCCAAGGAATACTCTTGTTTACCGAGGCTCACGCTACCTTTTATGCCCGCCATGTCAGAAGTAACCTCAAGGGTGGCTAAAGAATAATAACGTGTATGGCTGATTATGATATACGGGAATACAAAAAGGACGGCATCTGTGGAATTCGCTTGTCTCTTACAGGCAACATATATAGACTAAAATAAAAGAGCTAAAAGTTAAAAGTTCCATGAGGATATTGAAGCCGCAATGGTTTTTCTTGGTGTGCATTAATTTAAGCAAGCAATATATATATATATATATATATATATATATATATATATATATATATATATATATATATTGTAGATGTTCGAGCATTGTTGACAAAACGTGCAAATGAAGAGAGAACTTTGTTGATACACAATACCTACTTAAAATCATAACTATGTGTTGTATTCAAAATACTTACCTTCACGGTCAAGGGCATTATTACAATACATTTTATTCAGAAAGAAAAACAGTGTAAACAATTATCAACAAGATATTGTAGAATTGAACTTAATTCTCATTTTTGTTCAAGCTCAGGCTATATTTGCCAACGGTTGTGTTTGCGCAAGGGTTAAATAAATTAATTACCCTTTACATTGGATGGTCGGATGGTGATTCCCGAAAATGCAAGATCAAGGTCTAAAAGAGTCCATGGGCTATATTTGACGACGCCATTCACACTGACAGTGTCCCTGTCGGGTACACGGATTTCCAGGGATGGGGTTAAAGTCACTTGGTTTCCATTGCGATCGATCTGGACACGGCTGTTCAGCAGGTACCGCATGTTGTTGTCCCAGACCAATTTTCCATTAAGGGATTTTGTGTTTGCATCATTGGTGATCGCTCCTAATAAATTATATAAACGTGATTCAGATCGCCAAAGGAAATGAAGTGATGTACAATGTCAAATACAAATGTATATATTATCGTGTATCAATGATATAACTTTTCTTTAAAACACTTTATCGCAGATTTGCATAATACAAGAACCTGTCACTGGAAAGACACATGAAGGATGACATGGGATATTAAATGAATCTGAGTGTTTTGAAAGATCTACCTTTGAAATCAGCGCCTTTCCATGGAGTTATAAAGCTCATGTCAAGGGTCATATCGTTCTTATTAAAGTTGAAATCAGCGGTCAGAGCTCTGTTGACTTTGGATCCGGGAGTGTCGAAACTTAGGTGTATTAGATTGACATTTCCTGTCTGAAATAAAAAAATCAATGAGGACAAAATCATGACATTATTAACATTAGACGTTTACAGATAGAACCTGAAATTTCTAGACCAAACGTAGCTTTGACTACTGTTACTTTAACTACTATTACTACTAATAATAACAATAAAGAAAATCTCTTTCTCTCTAAACGTTTTAACTGGATTTTTGAAATTATCTAAACAGATCAGTTATTTTGCCAGATAGAAAAAGAAAACTATATTGCTATGTTGCTGGAATTGTTACTAAAATACATAAACAGTTACGTTCACATACAATATGCACTTCACCGTACTTACATGTATTGATTTGGCCTGAAGTCTGTACCCAGTATGTGCGTCTCTCTTGTACAGGGTCAACCCCATGCTAATGGGTCCAGTCAGAGGGAAGTAGGGAGCACTTGCTTCCAGGGAAGCATTGGGGAACTCAAGCTCTCCACATAGTTCTAGACCGACAACCTTTGACAGATGGGCTCCAGAGCAAAGACTTCTGGATTGCCTATTCTTGGTTATCATCTGCTGCTCCTTCTCTACATCACGGTGGACAGTGAAAAAGGCAGTCCTTGTGTATGAAAACGGAAAAGAAGTTTTTAGCTCGGAAGATTGCAAATACATTGCAATTTACACTCAGACAGCTTGTTTTTTAAACAACTATTACTAATATGAATGTCCTATCTTTTAAGCAATTGTGTAAATTATTCAACTCCAAGTTATTTGCAATAAATTTTCTTAAGAAGCTATTGATGAACAAAGCCACTCATATGACACGAGAAACATAAGACCGGAAGCAATACTTGCAATGATTTCACCAGATGAAGTTCAGGAATGAATCGAGGAAAAATAGATATGGAATCACTACAAATTGTCATACAAATTTTTTTTATTATCCGATAATTATACAAATTCTAGTTTCCCTCAGGCAAGTTTAGATACAAATGTTAGTTCTCTAACTATGCATATATACCGTCCCAAAATGCACGTACCGTGTAGTAGATATAAAGCGGGGTAAAGCAGATACCCCTAGTTTTAAACAACATCAAATCAAAGACAGACTAACGGACGAAAAGAACTAATGGATGAAATGGCACGCTGTAGTAGATTTTGTCTCGCAAAATAAAACGGATCCCAAGCCAATGAATTGTTCAGTGGTGATATAATATGATGATGTGATTAGTGCAAAATAGCATACCCACAGAAAGTATAATCTTACTTGACACTGATGATATCCATTTTCTCTTGAGGCATATCCAACTCGGCAATGAAGACACGTCCATTAGTCAATTGAACCTTCCCTTGTAGGGCACTGCTTGAGTGGAGAGTGGATACCATCTTTAGGCCGCTCTTGGTAACAAAGGCATCAACACTCATTATGCTCGAAATTTCGATGGCTCCACTGTACAAATTTAAATTTGACAATAGCTTCATTAGTGAATTCATAATTGGCTCTGTGTTGTTTGCAACGTTAAAGATTCCAGTGTGTCGTTCAAAAAGTGGTTTTATATCTCAATCGTGTCAAACGAATTGATTAGTGTTTTCAGAAATTCCTTCAAATTATACGGATCACGGATACTGAGACTGATTTTTATTTGTGTCTTCAAGGAAGAATACAGACTGAAATTCGTCACTGTTTTTGTAATTATAAATAATACAATTCGAACAATAAACGCATTATTAATCAAACATGGCATTCATATTTCGCTCCATTTAATTTACCTTGGCTGTATAAGGCCGCTTATTTCCAAGTCGGATGACAATTTTCGGATATCAAACTTTCCGTTGGCCTTAAGTTCCACTGTTGCTGTGCCATTTACGGTGAAGTTTAGAGGGAATCCTGCACTGGTGGGAATGATAACACTGCTGTCAAGGAACATGAAGCTTTGACTCAGGGTATAGTCGTCTCCCTTGGATAGCTTCTTGATCATTTCGAAGAGGTCGAAATCTTGACCGGCACCAGTTGTTTGTAGTCCACTGAAGCTGATGTAGCGCAGTTCATTCCCAAAGACCCGCATGTACAGCGAGCCCTTCAATTCGTCCAGAGTGCTCTTCAGCTGTTTCGATAATGAGGCAAAATTGAATCGTATATGGAGGTGATGATTTATGAGCATTTGTGACATTAATATAAGACGACAAAGAACGTAAATACTACTCCATGCTTAAATATTAAAGCTCTTGTGAGACAATAAAACTCTTAGATCTGACCAGCAAGGATGATATATAATCAAGAACCGTCTAATTCCTTGACACTTAGAATAGGTAAAGGATGCAAAATATGAAACGATGTCAAACTTACCCTTCTGTCAATTTTGCTGATCTTGTCGGGTCGAATGGATTTAACAGCAGTCGTGTCAGCGCCCTGTTGGCTTTCACCGAAATAACCGTTTGGTCCAAAGTAGGACTCGATGAGATACTCAAGACCTTCAACTCTTCCTCCAAACTCCAGGAGGTTAAAAGTATGTCCGAAGAGATCGACCGTCAGATTGACCATTCCAGATCTCGGGATGAAAGACTTGGTTGACCAGATGAGGTCGCCCTCAACCTTAGCGCCTGTGTTCAGCCTCTCAATAAAGAAAGACTTCTCATAGTTTCTGGAGAACTTCCTTTTGTCTAAATCAAACTCCTTCTGAAGAGCTTCATCTTCCAGAATAGAGCGGATCTCCTGCTTGTGGGGGTCAGAAGTCTCCATCAAATTGGTCAAGTGGGACCAGATGTAAGAACCAACCTGGTTGACTTCCTCGGTCTGAAGAGCTTTCTTGATCGTGCTCAGTCTGTCTGTGGATGGACATTCCATCAGGGCGCGGTATGCAGCTATACGGAGTTCGGAGCCTTCCTCTTTGTTCAGGAATAGCGCCTCTATTGTTCTCCACTGAAATAAGTGTATAACATTATTTAGATAAAATAAATATTACAGAACCAAGCCAATTTTCGCTGAATAGTCCAAAACAAGGAAATGCTGGAGGCAAATTTATTGCAACCCGTTTATGTATAAAATTGCATTTACTTTTCTTACGATTATAATCTATATAATGACGAATTTGGGAAACATACATCTGCATTGCAGGAGATACGACGGA
The DNA here is from genome assembly GCA_029931535.1 of Margaritifera margaritifera. Lineage (NCBI taxonomy): Eukaryota > Metazoa > Mollusca > Bivalvia > Unionida > Margaritiferidae > Margaritifera > Margaritifera margaritifera. The sequence continues at coordinate 5,041,854 of JAQPZY010001617.1, forward strand.
AGGCATCAACTGCAGATAGACGGATCTCCATAGGATTGGTTGTCTGCATGAAGCATTTAGTTAGGGTAGAAATCGCTCTGTGTGCATGCCCGGCATTTCCAATGGCTCGCAGACTCAGGAGAACCTGGAATGAAATTTGAATAGTTAATAAGAACTTCCAATTTACAAAACAATGACAAAAATAGGTGACAGCGTTTGAGGAATCAGAAGCAATGTTTGAAAATAATCTTTAAAACAAGTCTTCTCGAACTTGCATTGACCTGGATAATTTACAAAAAGAAGGTTCATGTCAGCGGATTTGATATCAAGATACAATATGTATGTAACCATAGAGATAACATGCGAAATTTTTATCTGAGAGATGCCGCACGACTGTTTCAGGATGAAAACTTAGATTTTTAACTTTAAAGCTTCACAAATAAACAAACTCTTAATGATTATATTTCTTACTGTTTTCATGGTAGCATCGTTGACCCTACAGCTAGGTCCGATCTTGGTTTCGATGGTTGAAATGATCTCATTCACCGCTGGATCATTGTCACAGTCATCGTTGACACGGCAAAGGCTGTTAACGAGGGAACTCACAGCAAGCATGGCTTTACCACTGTTATCTTCCATTGTCAGAAGAGGCTAAAAGTAGTTATAAAGCAAACATTGAGAACAATTTTAGAATTGGCAGGATAACTTCGTAATGTTCAGACTAAAATCGAATTTTGTTTTCAAACAAATTCAAACAAAATAAATGCGATATTTGACCTCCAGATTCTATCTGTAACGAAAATTGTTTTAGGTAAATGTGAAAGTCAAAATTGGTTTTACATCTGATTTAATTTATTGATCATAAATATAGCTACTGTATGAAACTGCCCTTTAAAGTGCCTTAAATCAGTTTATAATAATCAGCCAGAAATTAAAACTGTTATTGTTTTGAAACTTATAATTTCTTGATACAGGACTGGGTCTGATAGTTTGAGTTTGCCACAGTTCACTAAATGTAGTGGGACATACATGTTCTTACGAAATTATCAGGTCATTCTTTCGATATCCTCTGCTTCGGATATAAATTTAGAAACATAGATACTTGTCGTCTAAACCAAGCCATCTGTATTATTACAGGATTCACTTTTATAGAAACATACATCGATACTTTAATGGGATGCCAGTTCGTGTCTGAAAGTAAATACGATTAGAAAACCTTGATGAATGTTTACGATAATATGGTGGTACATGATTTAGGTATAATGTTGTTAGGTGTGTCTAACCTACCTTAACTTCAGTCAGCATTTCCTTGGTTGGCTTCTGGATGAACGCCAGGGTAGTCATCCACATCTCTGCCTCAATGCCAGTTATATCTTTGTTCAAAATCAGTCTAGTAAGCATTTGAAGAGAAGAACTTGTTCCAACCATAGGAATTGCATCAAGGAAGAATTTGCTGTATCGAAATTTTTTTTTTTAAAAGAACAGCATCTTGCCGTTGGATGACAAAGTCAGAGAATGTTATGAAATCGCTCGGGTGACAATATCGTATAAATAAACTTTTTTCAACAGTAAGACTTTATATATATATATATATATATATATATATATATATATATATATATATATATATATATATATATATATATAGAGAGAGAGAGAGAGAGAGAGAGAGAGCAATAATATATGTAAGAGAAAAAGAAGAGCAAGAATGTTTGAAGGAATGTGAGAGGTGAGAGTGAATTACAAACATGAAACTGTTTTGTGGTACATCGTATCAGTGCTTAGTTTATTTTTCTACCATTGACAGAAAAAGGAACTGAACTTTTCACTCACCTTACGCGTTCCTTATTGTCTGGACATATGGAACCACTTTGGATCTCCTGATATACCTGGCTGATGGATGTTGCGTCCAATTTTCTCATAGAATAGACAAGACCAGCGAAGAGGCGAGGTGTCTCAGGTTGAATTCCGGATTTAGTATTTAGGCAGATATCCATCAATCTCTTTTCTACTTCCTTTCTGGATTGATCGGACCCACTGACATCATTAGCGTGCTCAAAGAGCAGGGTCGCTCGGTTATCCACTGGTCCTGTAGAAAAATCAAATTGGTGATTAAACGTTTCATGTGCTATCACAGAACTGCTTGTTTATTGGTTTATTTATGTCGATCAAAAATAACAACATGCTATATTCTGAAGTAAAATATATGTAATAGATGTCTTTCATTCTATTGTAAGTTTAATGCCTTCAGGTTGATAACATCATATATAGCTATTCTATCTATTATGACAGTGAGCACTTACTTTGTGCTGACACCCCGGATCTTTCCTCTACGTATGTCAGCTTCTGCGTGCTGTTTGTGACAGCTCCACTGGATTCTCTGGAGAAGGGGAGGAATTTATAGGACTCCCTGCAAATGGCACTCTTCATTGTTTGTGTCTTGGTGTTGATTTCCTGATCACATTCGTGTGTTCCATGCAAAATAGGTAGTGACTGAATGTCCTGAAGTTCAGAAGACAAACCGCTCATTAGAAGTGCAAATTCACTACTTATAAATATTCAACTGCTGTACAAGTTGAGATGATGCTTGAAAACGTATACAGGTTATTGTTCCATATATTAATGTATGCCTTCCAAAAAGTATAATTTCAAAAGTGTGCAAATTCAAATAGAGGAAATAAATAATCGTTTCGATGAGGAAAAACCACATAAAAACTAGATTATTCCCCAATCTGAACTCGATCTGGAACACCGACCCTCTTGGAAAGTTTCCTGAGTGCTAAGGTCTGCCCCAGGGGAAAATGTTAGTATGGTATGTTCATTTGTCTTTTCATGCGTTGTAAGTAAGTAAATGGTTATAGGGTGTTCATCAAGATAGTTATCAGGCAAAGATCTTGGGAGATAAAGGTATACCCCTAGTCAATGTCAGATACATGTATACTTTTTTTCATGCCCAGTAAGTGTATGTATGGCTTTGGGGTGGGGATCTAAATAGTTGCCAAGTTATTATTACATTTTCTTAGTCCCCTGGGAGGAATGGATCCCGGTGTCATTATCTGTTGATTGTATAAATTCCTCGATGCATCCCCAGCAAGTGCATATATATATATATATATATATATATATATATATATATATATATATATATATATATATATATATATATATATTTATTTATTTATAGGGTAGGGGTCGCAATAGTTAAAAATTATCATCAATGGGTTCTGTCCCTGAAGATAGGGATGTAGAATAGGTTCAACGTCAGTTGCAAGTGTAAATTTGTCTTTTTATGTTCAGTATGTGTATATATGGTTTTTGGTTGGGGATAGCAATAGTTTTTTATGTTATGGCACAGTGACTAAGTCCCTGGGGTAGGGATATACCGCAGGGCATCGCCCCGGGATTCCAGTCTAATATGAGTTGACACTTTGGTCATTTATCACAATTCTCAGACATGTGAGACATACAACTCAAAAATTATTTGAAATGTATACAAAATCACTCATACCCACCACCGTAACACCGCCAGGGGCGTGTTCACAATTCCAAAAGTACTGGCACAATCCACATAGAACTATCATTAACCCATGTTGCATGTGTCTATCTTTACCGTTTTAGGAGGAGTTCCAGGTCATTACACACCTAAGTATGTATGTAAGCTCGTAGGTACAAAACGTACGGAGGGACTGACGGGCATTATTGCAATATTCTCGCGCTTTCAAATAATAATTAAATATACAATTAGCACTAAAGAACGAATGTGTTCTTTGGCAATCATATATGCATATATCAAAAATGGAATATCAGGAATCGAATATCTAAGTGTAATTTAGAATGAAAGTAATTTGAAATGAAAGATTATGTTAAATTATTCACTCTATGTTATGAAGGAAAACTAACACGTGAGCGGGAAAGGTACTCATATTTATTTCTCTACACAGCCCTTGTAAATGTTAAATACATATTTACTTAATTTTGTTATATACACTTATGTTGTTGTAGTCAAATAAAGACACATTCGACCAAAACCAAATGGGAAGTGCCGGTTTACCGAGGAAGACGTGTAGGGCACTCCCTGGATGCCTGTCTGAGATCCCTGTCTGTTACGGCATCCGAGCAGATTTTTGCTTTTCTTGACAATTGTGGTGTACCGGTCTCCCTCTCCAACTCTGTATTCTGTGTCGCAGTCTCCAGATACGTCAGTCTGTAAAACAGATATGCATTATGATATTGCTAGTGTAAAACGTGGAGTTTGCTGTGTTGTTTATACACAGGAAAGACATTAACACGCAAACGACTTATTGCTTGCAATGATGGCTTCAAGAACAACCGTGATGAGTGTCAAGGAAAACAATACCTCTTGGATTTTCTGGTCTCTTTGAAGATCCTCCATGCTGTTTTGGAAGGTGGACAGGACTCCTCTCTTGACGTTGAGTACCCATGGTGCGTCCCCACCAGTGGGGCATAGTTCTTCAACACGTCCATCCTGGAAGGAGAAGCGTAGAGGATTCCGTTCCATGGCTCTTGAAAACTCGCTGTCCATGGTCCTCATCTCCAAGAGAGAGTTCGGATTGGTTTCAGATAGAGCCACATTACTCAACTGAAAATAAATGATCAGGCATAGTAATTATTGCAACTCCAGATTGATTGGTTGGTACTGTTTTTACGGGTGATTCTTTACATATGGCTGGGAGATTGTAAGCTTTTGGACCCCAAGTCCGGGGTGTTCCTAACAAAGATTTTATATCAACTCAGTTTCAAAGGATTTTCCATTTGTAAGTATTTGATTGGATAAGAATTTATATCGCTGAGTTTTTTTTACCTCCGGACACGGTTGTATTCAATATACTATACTTGGGGAGTGGGGTTGGGGTGTGCTGATATACTGTATCATTTTTAATTTCATATCTCTAGAAGAATTTCAGGTAAATCGGGATAAGAAATATATAATTTACTGAAGAATTTCATAACATGTTTTTTAACATGTTTTTGTTTTAAACTAAAAATAAGAACTTGTTATAATATATGAATGAAATCAGATAATATTTAAAAGGACGGAACAATTATATTATGATTATTAGCTTAATCTTGTACTGATTCAAGTAGAGAAAAGAAACACTCGTTCTTGTGTAAACTATGGCTGATAATCGATTCTTTTTTTCAGATTAATGTTGAGCACATATCACGATTATAAAAAGATGTGTGACAAGGTTTGAACCGTTCTTACCCGCATGACAAATTCACATTGGCTGAGGACCTCAATGTGTACTTTGGCGGACATGCGCATTCCGGAGTGGTGATCAAAGGATCCCTGCACTGCAGTTTTTGTGTCCACATCATACTGGTACACGTAAGTCGTTCTGGGTCTGTAGCCGAATTTGCTTGGGCCTATAAACGGGAGTTTAAAAATACCTTATATAAGGTGTCGTCAGGTTGCATGATGTTGTGATTCTAAAGAAAAACAGAGATCTATATTCTAAAGTTTAGCTTTGGTATAGACTGCCTTCACATCATTTAAATTGTAATGTCTGTAATCTTTGATCAGGCAAATTCTTTGTAGCACAATCATGATTCTGTTCAAGTAATATGAAGTCTGCTTACAAAAGTAATTCTTTAAATGATTTCTTTGTTCTGTATTTTCTTTACGGGAATGCTATCGTAGCAAAAAGCCGAACATTAGCAAAGAAAAGCTATAAATTATTGTTTCGGATCTTACCAGTACACGTCGTTGCACATGTGTCTTGTTTTGATATTGTTTCTGTAATAGGACCTGAAAATAAATAAATTTGCGGTTATTATAGGTTTAACACAATTATTATTATCATTTTTAAAGTGTCCAACTAAACATGCTGGCTATTATTATCATTTTTAAAGTGTTCAATTAACCATGCTGGCTATTATTATCATTTTTAAAGTGTCCAACTAACCATGCTTGCTATTATTATCATTTTTAGAGTGTCCAACTAACCATGCTGGCTCAGGTTGCTTTTCGGAGAGTAGAAAGCAAAACAAAACAGAGAATTAGAGAATATAAAATCTAAAAATAGAACATTTGAAGTAATATATAATACTTTTGTTACATTCTTTCACCCATTGTTTTTCTTATCTTTCTCCTGAAAATACAATCTGTTCAAAATTCTTTATACATAATCTAAAGATGGAATATACATTCTATTCCCAATGCTTTATACATAATCTAAAGATGGAATATACATTCTATTCCCAATGCTTTATACATAATCTAAAGATGGAATATACATTCTATTCCCAATGCTTTATACATAATCTAAAGATGGAAAACACGAAACATGCATAATATTGTACGTGTACCGCTATATTCGATTATAAGTTTAGTCCAACTGCAAAGACCCAGATCTGCATTCGCATAATGCGCCGGCAGAGATGGGTCTATGCAGTTTGTTAGGAGTAATCCGTCCAACAAACAACATAGATTCTGATCTGCCGAGGCATTATGTGACAGCAGATCAAGGTCTATGTTGTTTGCAGTTGGACTCGACTTATAATCGAATAAACAAGGTGTGTGTTTATACCAAGTAGTGTGACTCTCATAACTAAAATAGTGACATTTAATTATGTTTTTTAATTAAACTTGTACTTTCAAAATGTATTAGACAGTGTTTGCTCTGTATTTAAATTCTGAGTCACATACATTCAAAACAGTTTTATTTTATTGTATACGGGTTATTTTTTGCACTTCCTTTCTCGCATATGATGAAAAACGCGTTTGTAGGAGGACGGTATTACCTTGTCCAATCGAAATCTGCGAGAAGCCAAAGTTGAATCGCATGAAATATATCGATGTCAATAAATAACTTTCAAAGGTTCCTGTAGTTTTATTAATTTTCCCCTGAAAAATAATTAAAAAATCAATCTGTCTTCCTACCAACCAATTAACAGTCAAATTGCCTTAACTGACTAACTAACTTACTAACTAACTAGCTAACAAACAAGCAAACTACGTAACTAATAAATAAATAAATAAATATCGTGGAAGTAGCGTAATACTTACCCGCCCAAGATCCTGCCACAAGGGCGAGGATTAAAACTAGCGTTAGCTCCATTTCGGAGCGGCGGTGTCTCTGGTTGCGTTCGGGTTTGACAGGAGCGAGTGCGCAAGCCATATTTATACTCGCTCAGTGAGGTGTGTAAAACGTGTGTATCAAAGTCCAGTCCCTGTCCTATTTATTTCACTGATTCAGCCTCACAACGTACATTCAGCTCAATTAGAAAGAACCTTGTCACTTAGATAACACCAGTGGTGATCGACGCACTTGTCTATTTGAAAAACAAAGTTTACCCACCGAAATTTTCATATGCCCCATTTTAAACACGATACAATTTCAGTGTACAGACTGGCATAAACAAAAATGCATTTAAAAAAAAAAATACTAGTAAAAATAGACTATTTTATTCCAATCCCAAAATAAGTGTTTCAACGGCGAGAAATGCAAGTTTAAAGCTTGTTGAATGGTTCATTAGAAGTTACCACGAAGATTACCGATCTGCGTGGAAGGGGTAAATACTGAGACATTCTTGTAATTGAAAAAATATTACTGGCATCGGAGAACTATCAAAATTACCGAGTATTCGTCATTCTGACAGAATACGTAAACGATGTTAATTTGTAGGTTTCGAACAATGTTTATTAGTCCCTATTAAAAAAAAAAAAAAAATTTCTGCTTTTAAATATTTCAAGAAACTCATATGTATCGTGTACTAAAAAATAAGATATCAAACTTGTTCAGAAATATTTCTGTTTTTTTTTCGCCTTTTATTTTTCACGTTTGAAAAAAAAAGTTTCCAGTCATGCAATGTCTTCAATGACTATTCTATCTTACATTGGCTATATTAACTGCGAGTAAATATGCAAATTGTATGGTCTAAATAAATAACAGAAAACTGTAGAATCAAATAGTTGGAAGAATTATTCCTGCCGATGTGCACGAGACGCAAGATTTGTACCTCTGCCGTCCTGGGTACGATCTCCAGTTTCGACGCATGCAATTGTAAATGGTGGACCATCCAAAATGTTGGGTTTTTTTTTTAATCTCCGGGTTCTTTGGTTTCTTCAGTTCAAAGAACACATTAATAGGCCAACACCTTAGCCGCCAATGGCAAGCCATAACGTGAAATTTTTTAGTCACCTCAAAGGTTGATTACGCAATTTGGAGAGAGCCAGTCAGAAGATACCTTTGAATCTTAAAAATCTAACCCTATGTAAAATACGAAACTGTAGAGTGTCACCATATGTGTATGTTCCAAGCGCGAGTAAATAAGTGCGTTTCCGGCTTACATTACTGGATATGAGATATTTGTATTACACCAGCGTGGCAAGGGAATGAACAATGTGGCTAAAGAACAGTTGTTAGTCACAAATATTTTATGCAATTATCATTAAAAAATAAAGTTTATTACCTGTTGTGAAAGACATATATCAGGATAAATTAATCATATCAAATGACTCGTCCTCTTTTGTCCAGGTTTGCGATATGTGGGCAATATCATAGCTCGTAGGCCCAAACTAATAAAAGAAATAAAAGGAACAAGGGAACACATATTTTCATAGTATTTCTATATGTTCAATATATAAATCAATGCAGTTATTTCCCATTTTTTCAATTTTATCTGCCACTGATATTTACATTTTCTTCTTAAGAAAAGTCGATCATTCTCTTCCGGTTCAGTACAAAATCGGCGTGAAGACGAACCGTCTACAGCTTTAAAATCCCTTCAGAATAAATATTTACTGTAAATTTGTACCGATTATAATTACAAATATTTAAACTTTAATACATACAAAACTATAAGAACAATCCGAGGAATGTGGACTCGTATCACAGCGAGATTTGCTGGTGTGACGTTACCGGAACAGAAAAGGAGTTAATTTAACTTTCTCTCGAAGTACTTTAATCGAGCCAATATGGCGTGCTCCTGTGATGATTATATTTAGATCTCTGTCTTGATTATCTGAGGAAAAAATTGCCACAAGGACTTAGAATAAAATGACAATGATTATAGCGATAAAAAGATGGTAGGATGGATTTTCCCCTTAAATGTAAACCAATGGAATCAAACCCTGTACTTAATTGGCGCCTAAATCAAAATCTTCTTGCTCCATAAAAAACCCAACCAATCAAACAAACAACAACAGCACTATCACCACGAACAACAAGAAAAATGATAACTTACAAGGAAAGCTATTTTTCTCTTATTTATTGAACCACTCGAAACAATACACACACACACACACACACACACATCATAAGAGAGAGAGAGAGAGAGAGAGAGAGAGAGAGAAGCACATGTCATTATTTAGGAAATTGCACATAGTAGTAATGTTAATACTTTATGGCATGCTGTTCATGTTAAAATAATTTTTTTAACAAATTTATATAAAATTATTCCCTCCGACCTTTTACTAATCAAGTAAGCAGATAACAGTGTACAATCTTAAAGTACCGCTGTCGCCTTTGTAGATCAATTTGATAAAGCTAGATTAGGATACATGATCATAGTACATGCCATCCAAAAGGTAACTGACCCAGGTAATACAAGAAAATTCCAATTATCGGCCACTTTTGTATATAATTCATCCCAGGTTTAGTTGATATGAAATGGACTTGGTCAGCACATCTAATCCAGATAAATCATTGTTATTGGTCCGTAGAAATAGCTTCTAAATACCTACCTACCTATTGCCCTACTGACCGATCGAACGACCTACCTATCTATCTACCTACCTTAAATACAGAAAAGAACAGAAACTGTATTGATTTGCAAAAAATAACATAGTCAATACAATATATAATGCATATATAATACATTGTTGCATATATGAATGAATAATGGCGATTGAGAGAGAGAGAGAGAGAGAGAGAGAGAGAGAGAGAGAGAGAGAGAGAGAGAGAGAGAGAGAGCGAGAGAGAGATAATCTTAGTCGGAATGCATTATGCACATGTTTACCTAGGTATTTTACAGGTATTGAATCTTCATTGTTAAATAATTGTAACAGTGTATGCATACTTGGTTTCTGCCAATAATAAGGATCAGTATGAGACTTTTGAAGTGAGAGGTATAGAGGGACAGATTAAGACAAAATGGTATTCATCTTCGACATCGTTATTTACACACAAAGTTCACATTTCCTTTCATGCTTTTCGTTTCCTGCATGTCTACCAGTCTGGATTCTTAATAAATCACACACTATATTCACCGGACATTGTAGGTTATTAGTATTATTCAAAAGTACGTTCGTTGCTTTGACACCTTTGCCAGCAATACTATCTGTAGCACATCGAAACGAACGTCTGCTGGTAAAATAGGTCCTGAATAATTAAAATTATACGCAATGTCTAGAAACACATCTCCGTACTTAAATAAAACGTCTAGTCTCCTAACTCTTTTGTGAAGAATCATAACCTTACTTGTTATCAATATTTATAAATATATTCCATCTTATACAGTATGCATGTAACTTATCGAAGAATGCTTGCAGCCCGTCTGCTGTCTCTGAAAATATCACCATATTATAAGTAAATAATAAAAGGTATAAAGAAATGTCTTCTAAAATGATACTCGCCTATATATTTGATTGTAAAATAATCATTAATATAAAGAGAAAATAATAATGGAGAGAGGATTTCGCCTTGAAGAAGCTCAAGTGAACAATCGAAATAGTCTAAATGTGAGTTTAAGTGCTTTACACGTGACTGCAATGAACTGTAACGCCGCATTTTACTACTTTTAGATATATACTTATCCTTTCTACATAATAATTTTTTTAAAAAAATCAATAAAGACAAATAGGCGTTTTATTTTAATCGAGAAGTTATTTAATCCAAAAATGTGATATAAAAATGGTGTCTACTGTTATATTATTCTTCTTAAAACCAGATTGTGCATCAGTAATAATATCACATTTAATAGCCCAAGAGGAAAGTAAAACTTCGACTTATGACCATACCTAAATAAGATCAACCTTTCTACCTTTCTTACTATCTAAATACTTACTTACTTATCGATCTGTCTATTTATCTATCTGCCTGCTTTACTGCCTACCATTAAAAATATCTCTTTATGATCTGTCCTAAGATTGACCTGTATGTCATAGCAACTTTGTCATTCCTATTTTCCTTCATTGAAACCGAACGTATCTTTTCAAAATCAGACTCTATCCCGATTTATATTACTTTAACCAGGACAATTATCTGTGTTCCCATGCATGCATGCATACATACATACATACATACATACATACATACATACATACATACATACATACATACATACATACATACATACATACATTCAATCATATATACATAAATACTTACACATATACATACATACATACAATATTAAAAATTCAAAACAAAGAAAAAACTTCGATTTGGATATTTCTGTCTATGCAGTAAGTTTGATATCAATCCGGAGAATGATTAAGAATATTTTTTATGAGTGGAAAAAAAACTGGACACGTTTACGTAGTTAGGTCAAATGTACGGACTTACAAGGGTAAAATTGTATCACAAAATATGGCAGAGAAATAAATAACGGACGTGTCTGTGCATTATGTGACAATATTTATTCAATAACTCCTTCAAAATACTAGATTCAACCTCGGTTCAGACGGTTCGTCAGTTAGCCTACCTCTATAGCCAATTAACATTGATAGGCGGGTAATTAGGTGTTAAGATTTACCTGTCAACAACTTTCAGGTAGTTTCCAATCCCTTAAAGCCAATCTGATAACGGCTAGGAGAATTTTTATTACCACAGCCAAATTCAGATACGAGAAAAGGGGTACCACGCTCCCTTGGATTGAATGACCTCGGCCTTAAAATAAATGTAAAGAACAATAATGTTTTCTCCTCGCCTTTTCTGAGAAAAAAGCGATACATTGAGATGATGATGTCGGCGGCTGCAGCACTAGCGTCAGCACGATGTTAACTTGTACTATGGTGAAGTCCATAAAAAAGGCGAGAGACAAAACAGCGTTCAGCGGCAGTAGCATACTAACGGGGGGGGGGGGGGGGGGGGGAACGGGGCGGTTGCCCCGGGCGCCAGAGGCCTTGGAGCGCCAAAACAGCTGATAGAAATTCAGGTCTCGTATTCTGGCTCTTTGGGCCATCATCGTCGCCCCGGGCGCCATTTACCATTAGTACGCCGCTGTTCCGCGGGACCCTTGCTTTACAATAATAGTAAATGCCACATCTTGAACTAATCTAACAAAGCAACACTTCAGAAAAACTTACAACATTATATTACTAAGACAAATCTTTGGAATAAATTGGATACTTTCATCAAGAAAAGTATTCCCAACGATACAATTGAGAATTGTCGGTGTTTAATGCTAAAAGCCTCGTAGCGAATGCTAGAGCCTTCGTCATACTGAAGAAATTGCCTTTAATATAACTAATTAGCACACGTATCATATTTGCTAAATATAAATCAGTACTTAAAGAAATAGGGAATATGAACTCCTTGTTCTTACGCGTCTATGCATACACTGTAGCACACAAACAAAATACGTCAATAGAACACGGAACGTTGACATTTGATATTTTCCTCTATACATGACGTCATCATCGTTTTGCATCAAAAACACATTATAGACTATAGACTAATACCCATGTCGAAAATAAAACTGTTGATTGCAGTAGCAATAAAGAAAATACATAGGGCAGATTTAAGCCAAAAGTGATCCTAGTCCTTTATCAGTTTTCAGCCGTTTTCCAAGAACGTTACAACGTGTAGAAAATTTCATTATCTACTTAATATCTATACTCTTTCTCATCATGCACAAGTTAGGTTTCCAAAAAACACCACAGAACAAAGCAATGAATGTTTTTTCCCCACAGGCTGGACGGGCGTGGGGGTGGGTGTCGATGCAATGGAACGGAATATCAGCTGAATAGCTAGTTTAGTTTGTGTGTAGTGGCAAATTTAAAGTGGTTGGGCGGAGGGAGGGCTCTCCCCTTTCCCGTCAAAATATCACATTTTTAACCAAAATGCAGAGACAGACTACCATTCCTAACTAAAACGAGCAACTCCTTTCTCAAAATCCAACCCCTACAGAACAAATTATGGAACCCCTTCTGCTATGATTCTTAAAACAATGACTGGCATTAATTGTTTCGAGAATTTGCATTTTTCTGGCTTTCAGGGATTCCGATACCTCACTAATTTTGAACACCTGTTACGTTACCCTGTAAGTAATGTTGAGCTTTCTATATGGAAATCGTAATTGTCATTGAATATGGATAGAACGATTATATATATATATATATATATATATATATATATATATATATATATATATATATATATATATATATATAGAGAGAGAGAGAGAGAGAGAGAGAGAGAGAGAGAGAGAGAGAGAGAGATCCCTTATATGTTTATCATGCTCAGAGGTTAATGTACAAACATTTCAACAATTGCATTTGCACTAGCGTGTTTATGAGCAATTTGAATCCATGTAACGGCTTCTAATGAGGCCATCCAAGGGGTTAGGGAGAATAAAAGAACATGGGCATTCATTTGCAGAGAACAAACAAATTTAAAATCTTGGTGTTAAATTGCAAATTATACTCAGCATCTTGCGAAATACTGGATAATATGTTTAGAGGACGAATGAACGAATGCCAATAGTTTCATGGAAGAAGGGAAGACATATCACCTTGGGAGAGCTTCTCCTATCGGTCAACCTGTGTGACCTGGCCTTGTATTCGTCAAACTCATCAACTTGAGTGATCACTCAATCTTAAAGTTGTATTCTTTCTATTACATCGCATTTGTTTTATATATATAAAATAACGCTCATAATTCACAATATTCCTCAACTGAACAAAACACAACTTTCAAATCTATTGTATCTATATTAGTTTGTTTTCTATAGAGTATCAAAACTAAGTTAGAGTGTGCACTCACGTTGAAGAGTTTCGTGAATGCGTGGCCAGATTGTTTAACCTTTCACATGATTCACGAGGAATAGTCCACTTGAAAAAAAATGAGTTTTAAAGTGTATGAATCTTGCGTGCGTCGCTCAGAGAAGTAATCTTGTTCATACCAAGCTTGCGCAATTCATGCACTCCATTTTTACTTATTTCTCTTGCAAACTAGGCTCTGGAAAATATTGTGATGAAAGTCCAAACTGCCGGAACATGTTGTCTAGCGATGCTGTATTAAATAGTATGTATGTTATGATGAATATACATGTCTCGTGAATCCATTTATTTGGTCTCTTTAACTTGAATTACTATGCATCTCATTAGTTTTGCTTTCAGTTTATTATGTGGTAATTGGGTAGCGATCATGTGAACCTTGCGTGTTATTGTAAAACACAAAAAAGCCCCTCATTTGCTGACAAAAACATTTTTGTTGTATCTAGTCCCCCTGTATTTCGATATGTTTAATATTAAATATCCGTCCTTTATAAGGAACAAATAAAGTATTCCATTTTTAAAGAAAATCGCTAACATCCAAATCAACAAACAGAAGATTAAATGGTCATTGCCTCATCCATGTGCTTGCTCTGGTTTGGGGATTATCTTATTATTACCAATCCGGCACAACGCGGTGCTGTACAACCTACGATGTATATTGCTGGTGCTGGACCCACTTGAACCGGGCTGACGTCATGTCCCGTGATTAAATGTAAATATTAGCCGAATAATATAACGTTATGGAATTTAACCTTTCGATTTCACATAATATGCACAACATGCCACATAGTTCAACTCACACATGTATTGTTTTCATTCTACCGTACCGAAATATTCAGTGTGGGATTAATAATTGATTTAAAACTTGTGATGCATTAAAGTACGAAATCCTAATCGAAATTTCCGCGAAAGATGTTACTGTTACTCAGTATTTTATTTTTTCGCTACGAGGGCAGGGTGGGGGTGGGTAGTGATGCTTGTGGTGGTGGTGGTGGACGTTCTATTATAATAACTTATTTTATTTTATCCTCTGAGCATATTCTGCTTGATTGAATTTCATTGACGACTTGAATTGACGTTAATGCAATTTCATTGAAGTTTACAAACACGTTTTTTGCTGTGAGAAAAAAAAGGAAGAGTTATTCAAATACCAATTTAGGACTTAAAGATTTCATGACCAATCATAAATCTGATCAATTTCAAATTTACAATAACAACGACACTACTACTACTATTACAAAAAAAAAAAAAAAAAAAAAAAAAAAAAAAAAAAAAAAACATGTACAAAAACAGCAACAGTAATAACAACAACTATTTTTAATGCACACAAAATCAGAAAACTTCATTCACTAGAAAATATAAACTGCAGGAAGGCAAAATCGAGGCAATCAATTGGAGTGGAGGTTTTCATAAGTAATTTTGGTCCCATAAGGCTACGTTCATGTCTCCAAGTTTACTCTTCACTTTGTATTATTTCAATTAAATTACTACATTAGTTTTGTTACTAAACAAAAACAAAACAACAAGTGTTTTAGCGAACAATGTATTAAATAAAGTTGAATTGGGTTCCTATCTACAAGAAATAATTCCCTGCATTGGAAGATCTTAGTTATGATATAACCGCTCTATGTTATTGCCATCATAATCTTAAGCAATGTCTTAATTAATAATTCATCTGTATCAATTACTGTAATTTAAAATTGGAGATAAAATTCACTCAATATCCACTTGTGTGTGTGAGAGAGAGAGAGAGAGACAGAGACAGACAGATAGAGTATTGTCCTTTATATAACGTGGTACCTTTTCAGCAAATCTATTTTCTCTTGTGGTTGGGGATGTTCGATTTTAGTACAAAAATTGGATGGAGTATGCATAAGAAAGAAACAAGCAAACATATAGACCAGAAAAACCAAGAACAATTAATCATACAGGCTTTTGCGACGGACGAAATCGAGTACATTGACGAATACATGAAATTATCGTATCTTAACCTGTTCATTACACAAGTCGCTGTTAGAAAGATAACCTAGAAACATATTTATATATGTAAAGGTTAGAGTCCCCAGCTCACGCGCGCTGTGCATGGGACGAAGAAAAATATTTATTTTAACTGCATGATGGTGTTGGGATCAAGTTACAAAAATTGCAGTCTTTTTTTTTCATGGGGGGAGGAGTTCTACTGGTATTTTCATCCTCAAACAGGTATAGGGATCGACATACACTCTGATAATATCAGGTCCGCGATATAAATGTCTGTAAACGGGCATTTATTAGTTTTGCTGGTCGACGACCAGAGGAGCTTATACTATGGGAACGTGTCTCTCGTCATTCGTCCATTTGCATTTGTTTGTTATCGACACTCCAAAAATACTTGGAGGAAGGTCATGAACCTTGGCATACAGTTTCATCTTGATGCCTAGTTGGTTTTAAATCAATGTTGTGCTTCAGGAAAATCCATAATGGTCGCCATGGCCATCTTGAAAATATTGCTATTGCTACTTCTTGTGAATGGATGGTAATATTGACATGAGGTTTTCTCTACAAGATGTTTTTTTGGGTTTTTTTTTTATTCATGTAATTTGTCCTGAACGAAGTGTTGCAGATACGACCTCTCAATATGGCCACCACAGCATTTATCATGAAAATCTGGTTATGACTATTTCTTCTGAACAGATGGTTGTATCAACATGGGGTTTTCATTAAACCACTTCGTGCAGTATGTAGTTAGTCCTATATTAAAATGATGCTATCAAACCTCTATAATGGCTGCATCTGCAGCCATCTTGAACATTATCTTATGGCTACTTCTCCTGAACGGATGGTTATATCGACAAGAGCCTTTAACTAGAATACTATAACAATATGTAGCAGGTCTTGAATGAAAATGGTGCTAATCTGACATCCATCATGGCAACCGTAGCTGATCTCTGGGTCGAGTGAAAGGTCACTGCTTGCATATTGGTACTTCATTGGGCCTATGAACACAGTAACTTGTACATATTTGTACTTCACTGGGCTTATGAACACAGTAACTTGTACATATTTGTACTTCATTGGGCCTATGAACACAGTGGCTTGTACATATTTGTACTTCATTGGGCCTATGAACACAGTGGCTTGTACATATTTGTACTTCATTGGGCCTATGAACACAGTAACTTGTACATATTTGTACTTCATTGGGCCTATGAACACAGTGACTTGTACATATTTGTACTTCATTGGGCCTATGAACACAGTGGCTTGTACATATTTGTACTTCATTGGGCTTATGAACACAGTGACTTGTACATATTTGTACTTCATTGGGCCTATGAACACAGTGACTTGTACATATTTGTACTTCATTGGGCCTATGAAGACAGTGGCTTGTACATATTTGTACTTCATTGGGCCTATGAACACAGTGGCTTGTACATATTTGTACTTCATTGGGCTTATGAACAGAGTGACTTGTACATATTTGTACTTCATTGGGCCTATGAACACAGTGGCTTGTACATATTTGTACTTCATTGGGCTTATGAACAGAGTGACTTGTACATATTTGTACTTCATTGGGCCTATGAACACAGTGACTTGTACATATTTGTACTTCATTGGGCCTATGAACAGAGTGACTTGTACATATTTGTACTTCATTGGGCCTATGAACACAGTGACTTGTACATATTTGTACTTCATTGGGCTTATGAACACAGTGACTTGTACATATTTGTACTTCATTGGGCCTATGAACACAGTGACTTGTACATATTTGTACTTCATTGGGCCTATGAACACAGTGACTTGTACATATTTGTACTTCATTGGGCTTATGAACACAGTGACTTGTACATATTTGTACTTCATTGGGCCTATTACACAGTGACTCATTCGGTCAATGAACACAGTGACTTGTACATATTTGTACTTCAATCAGCATATGAACACAGTGACTTGTACATAATTATACAAATGCATTTAAACGAGACTTTGTAATTTGTTATTTTTCAAAAAATAAGCTGATAGTCAGCACTCTTACATTGATTTCAAGGTCAAAATTCTTGACTTGGTTTTGTTTGTTTTATTTTTTTGATGGCTTGTGAGCATCATAATATAAACACAAGTATGAATGGATTTGTATTAAACCCAGCTTGTGTGTATATATATATATATATATATATATATATATATATAAATTACCTTAAATGATGCCAGTTCAATAACTATATATATTAATTATGGATTAATCCAAACTTAGTACGTGGGTATTTCTTGACAGTATCTCAGACGAGTTCAATGATATCAGGTTCAAAGTCTAAAGCCATGATAAAGATTTTTGTACTGCACTTATCTTGCGAATATGTTATATATTAACTCAGGCATATAAGAAAATATTTGTGTTACCAAATTTTGTAAGTTGGAGTTTCCCGAGAATATCTGAGATGATTTCAATAATAAGCAGTAACTGAAAAGAAAAATACACCCCACCCCAAAATAATAAATAAATAAATAAATAAAAATAACAAGAGGAAGAAACGGACATCTCGTGAATTCCAACTAATTTGTTTGCTTTTTTTTTTGGTCAGTAGAGTGTCAATTCCTTCGAGGATTTTTGTTCATATTTCAATGAAAAACAGACTAATATACAATTACAAAAAAAAAAAAAAAAAAAAAAAAAAAAAACGCAATAAATTGTTATATCTGTTGGAATGTGGGAATGCATGGATATTGAAGAGTATTTTTCAGAACACGAAACGTTTATCGGACAGTTATCATTTGATAATGAAGATATATCTAAATTAAACGCCTTAAAAAGACCACACCACCCCTGAAACAAATTAAACAACAATAAAATTAAAATTAAGTAAAACGAAACGAAAAATAAACAAAGCAAAAAGCACAGCAGAATACGTGAAAAATGAATACATAACATTTAAAATTGTTAAAATGCTTTTGTGGGAGGCGGGGCTACACCTTTATGTTTAATAGTTCATTTTGCTAAATAACTGCACTACTTTGACCTGTACCATTCAAGTGGCACACATTATTAGGCCTAAACGGACCACTCCTGAGTCAGTTTACATTATGATACGGAGAAGTATTGGAAATAAACATGAAAGTTCATAAACGTCATTTACTCTTTTGTAATAACACCAAATTGAATAACAAAATACCGATTGCTTTTACAGTAATGCGTATCAATTCTCTCGAATCTGGCCTATTTATTAACAAAATAACTGACGAGATAAATAACTCTCCTTCCAGTGATTAAAATTGTTATTATTATCACGAAACTGTCACGAAATTTGCTACCAGCTCATTCAAAGCATTCACGTGAAAGGGCATTCATACAAACTTTGTTGCTTGTTAAATAATCGCACAAACTGGTTCCTCGCATTGACACTATTAACCGTTTTTATCTTTGGATTTAATACTATATCCTCGCGACCACCATATTTCGTGCCCTTAACGTGAATTTTAACGTGTTCGTTATAATATTGTGAGAATCTATTCAAATAACCATAGAAAGTGTTCAACTGTATCTACTTCATTTAATCATCGTTAAAAAAATGTGGCATTCATTTATATTAGCTCAGAATTGCCGTTTTTCCGAGCGTGTGTAAGTTTACATATTTCCGGAAGTGCATCCATGGTTCGTCACACTGATTAAAAAGTCACGTGGCATATGACCAGAATGTGCCAGTTAGGTCAAGGTATGAAGATTATTAGTTTATAGCTTCTCCGTGTTTTTGAAATAAACAGAAAATAAAAAATTGAAAATGAAACTTTATTTCCGTTCATTCTATATGCAGTTTATGTACTTATATTACTGATTGCTTGTTCTTTAGCATATAAATACATGAATCAAGAGAGAGAGAGAGAGAGAGAGAGAGAGAGAGAGAGAGAGAGAGAGAGAGAGAGAGATTTAAAAATAGGCACTGGTGAATGGATACACATTTTATTATAATAGATTCAATGTCTTTTGATGTAGAATATATGTATATGATGAAATAATACTGAAACGAAAATGTCCATAGTGAATATACATTTCTAGTGTAAATTTTTGTTATAATTGAAACCAAATATTTACATTGGGTTTGCCGTTGTATAAAATCCCAAAGTGGGTGTTCCTGTTCAAGATTTGTAAACGAAGCCAACATGTGATCAGCGGACCTATCTTTAGCATAGAATACAAAAATTCAAGGCCAAATTGTCGGATACAAATAAGGCATTAGTGAAAATATAGATTTTCATTCTGATTTTCTTAAATTACATGAAATTACATGTTTAAGTCTCATTTGGTTTGATTTTACTTATTAAATACTTGCTGTCACTCTTGAAGAATGCTGGTGACACAGTTGATGACGTCATTATCTCGAAACAAGCGGGTTAGGTTGCGAGAAGCATGGCGCACGATAAGGATAGTATGCACAGATGGAGTACATAAGGATAGTATGCACAAATGGAGTACATAAGGATAGTATGCACAGATGGAGTACATAAAATACAAATAAGCAAGAGTATATTCTGGTGCTTCTGGCGATGCCTTAGAGACAAATGATTTTTGTTTCTTAACGCTTCTCCTTCACTCTCTCTCTCTCCTTTTCTCTATCTCAGTAGTTAGTATATGGCTTTTCATAGACCACTAATAGTACTGTGTTTTTAAATCTCGTATAGGATCACATAAACTTAAACAATACAATTTTAAAAAATCGTTAGATCAGCAAGAAGTAACGCGGAAATATGACTTAGGGGTGTTTTGAAATCCTTTTAAAATCTATCCGACTAATAGGACAATAAATTGGTATGATTTTTAAGTTATCGTTAGATTTGTGCCTTTAAGTTGATAAGTACAACAAAATGTAAGTTTTGCTTTGCTTTGGTTGTTGGGGTTTTGTTTGCAAACAGGTCGTGTTTGTTGAGTTTTGTGTGCAAATTAAGTCTATGTGAACCGATTTCAAGCTGTTGTCGGCGAACAATACTTAGTATAGTTGTATATGTTATAATGTTAACGGTAATTTATTCTTGCGACACAATACAGTACTAATGTAGAGGCTATGCAGCAAGCAATACTTAGAACAACTGTATACGTCATGACGTTAAAGGTCATTTTTCTTGTGATGCAAGCAAATTCCACAGCATAGGCTAGACGGCGCATAAACCTGTGAACAGTTGTCGACTTCAAAAGATAAACGGTTGTTTTTGAGCGGTAAAAGAAAATTTTAATGTATAGCCTAGTAGGCGATCAATACTAAAAAAAATAGTATATTGCCTCATAACGTTCTAGGTCATTTGTTCTTGCGATAAAATAAAATTCAGCTATAAAGGATAAACGGCAAAGAAAACATAGAGCACTTGCATACATTATAGGGTTAAAGGTTATTTTTCTTGCAACATAAACAAAAACCACCGCGTAGGCTAACCATTAGGTAACATAATTATCTGAATATTTCATTTTTAAATTTTACTACCTGGAGGAAAAGGTGGATGAGTTCATAGAAAATGTAAAATCAATAAAGTAGCTGACCACAAAAGAAAATGAAACATTAGAAGACACCAACACATGTATGTAGATAATAAATCAAGAACAGACAGCTGTTGATTCTTTGGAAATATAAGAAAATTATTAAGCAGCATAACAAACTAAAATAAAAATATACATAAGCATTGATCTTTCCATCTTGATATCTTTCCACACAAAGAAATCCAAACACTATTGACGTATAGTTTTTCTCTGTCCATCAAAAATGCAATCAAAATAGTGCAATATATTAAAAATATTTCTACTTACATAAATCAAAATGAAGACTATACCGAACAAAACAATACCAAAACAAGTAAGAAAAAAATTATAAACCCCCTCCCTTTATCTAGTGGTCCAACTAAAACGGAATTAAAATGAACGAATAGACAGAATTCAAACATAATTATTACAAAAATTTTGATATTCACTTAAGAGAAATTGAAATGTGTTATATATATATATATATATATATATATATATATATATATATATATATATATATATATATATATATATATATATATATATATATATATATATATATATATGGATTTGGAGATTCCATTTACACATGCATGGCTATTTCAATGACTAGTTAGCTCCAGAGAAAGTTATTCCAGATGACAATGATTTTGATTGCAAGGGCACAAAACCAACAATAGCAAGACTGGTATGCACATGGAATAACAAAGACAAATACGTTATTCACTACACAGATCGGAAGTTTTACATACAATTACGTTTAAAAGCGGAAAAGATACACAGAGCTGCCTTTCTTTTAGCAACAACCGTGGCTTAAATCTTACATTGCACTATATGCACGTTTGAGATAAGAAGAAAAGAAAAAAAATGATTTCGAGCAAGAGTTTTTTCAAATTGATGAATTTTGTGTATTTGTTAAACAGATGAAAAATCTAATGAAAGAACAAATGGAAAAAATATGTACAGATGAAAATAATTTTTTTAAGCGTCAGAAAGATCTTCCTTTTACCAGGAGAATAATTATTATCAATAAATTATAAATTGGCGTTAGTCAGTCGACGAAAAAAAACAAAAATTAAAATAAATAAATTTAATAAAAATAAAGTAAAATTAGCTAAACCGATTTAATGTGGTCTTACAGTGTTATAGTTTGTCAAAATGGTTGATGTGTGAATTATATTATAACAAACTGAAAAACAAATACGGTGATGAAGATTGATCCTGTAAATGACTGACACTGTTTCTTTATGAGACAGAAAGCTTTTACAATGACATGAAGGATGTCATCAAGTTCTGTGATACTAGTGAATCTCTCAAGGACAACGTGTTCGGTTTACCACTAATGAATAAGAAAGTTCATGAACTTTACAAAGATAAGCTGAATTCTGTTCTAATTAGATTTGTGGGTTAAGACCAAAATTGTATTCATTCAGAACTGATAATGACAAAAAGACAATTTGCAAAGGAAAAATATCATCAAACAAAACTTAAAATTCCAGATGTACAAAGATTGCCTATTTAATCACAAGGAAAATTATCTAGATATGAATTTATTAAGATCGTATAATCACGAGATATATAACAACAAAATTAAAAGTATCATAGTCTGTGTATGAAGACAAGCGTTTTGTGGTTGACAACGTAAATAAACTAAATTTCGGACATGTGAACGCTGTTCTGTATACTTTGTATCTTGTATTCAGCCACTATCCGATTCAGTGCAAATATAATCTTTCTACAAATAGTAACTCTACGGATTAGCATACTGTGAGGCTCTTTGAACTTAATGTGCAAAAAGCACACGTTGCCTTTATCGCCGGAGGCAAGGGTGCACTTTGACTGCAACGGTATGGTTGTGTTCTATACTGACTTCGTTATTCATGCCTAAAACATATTTTGGGGGGATTATTTTGAATGTTTATCTGAGCATCCGATACGAAGTAAATATACATTTTGTGAGCATCTATATTTTTTTTCTGTTGATTTGAATGTGAATACCTTGTATAACGTGAGCTAATTTAAGGTTTCCAATTCGTAGTCTTAGATTCCACCTTCTACAATTTCAGAGACTTTTGCAAATGTTATATCAAAACTAAAAGTATGTTGAAGAGTACAAGGATGGATAGGCCAATTATCTGCTAGTAACTGAAAGTCAAGTGGTACTCTAAACTTCTTTCTATGAACAACAATTATCTGTTAGTAACTGAAAGTCAAGTGGTACTCTAACTTCTTTCCATGAACAATAATTATATGTCAGTAACTGAAAGTCAAGTGGTACTCTAACTTCATTCCAGGAACAAAAAATCTGCATAGCTTCAGTACCAATATTTTGCGCATTGCCTGCCCCTGTACGTAACTTTCTCAATTTATCGCTCATGATGCCTTGCTCAGTCGTATTTGTCCGATACAGGTAACCACACATCTCATACAGGTAACCACACATGTCATAACAATGTCGTTGTCATTCAACTTAAAAAGATCATTCTTAGGTATGATATAGTGATAGTTATCACAAGCATCCTACCCAACATGTTCACCGTTGATTTATTAGCGTATCCTTTTACTTTTATATGAAGAAACTACCCGGTGCAATCAATATATTTGGGCTTAGCTTTGGAATAAACTTGTAAAGTTTGCTCAGGTAAAATACTGTTATGAGTGTATGTGATACAATGATGCATTCGATTAAGGGACTTAACTCCTTGTGCACCTTTTCTTGCGTATTAGGAGTTATGTATTTAGCTAGGTTTACATCTACTGTGCTGAAAAAACAACCGTTACCGACAGAAACTTGTGAGCAATGTGCACACTAGCACCCATCACAAGTGCATTAAATATGTGCTCGTATTTTACTTGATCATTAGAAGGATGGTAAATTCATTAAGTTTAGGTTGTCTTAATTTTTCAAGTTTTACACTATTTCTAGGTGTGTAGAAGCGTTGTGAGCAATAACATCATCCACGTTGATTTAAGAACAAGTTAGCAGACCTTCTTCTCTAAATTTTTAATTCAAGTTATTCCGTGTCTTCGAGTTGGTTTCATTGAACTATGCAGTTTTTGTCTACGATTCTTCTATGAAGTGTTGTGTCTAGTTCCCTCTCGTTACCTCTATTATGATCAAATAATTTCAACAGATAGTTACTTATTGTAAATGCTAGACCGTTAGCTATTGTTCCTCCAACAATTACTCCTGCTGCAGACATTTATTGTGATATAAGGTGCGCCTAAGAAAGCACACAGACATAATGTGCCATAAGGTGCGCCTAAGAAAGCACACAGACACAGTGTCCGGCGCAATCAAGGATATACGTTTGCATACGCCAGTTTACTATTTATTAATAACACGTTTTGATACTGCTTCTAGTTTTTAATTTACATCATGACCAAAAAGCTCCTTCTTTACCCAATCATCAAAATATTGTTCTCTTCTAGGTGGTATGTACGTGTTACTTTCACACTGTAGAGACTGGGTTCATATTCTGTACGCTCTGCTTCTTTTTTAACGGCAAAGGAATACTCTATACATTGGTTGCCAATCATTAATCCAAATAAAAAAATCAACATAAGGGCTAAATAATTGTATATGTTCAATAAACGAGTTGACAAGGCATACATAAGCCTGATATTTTATTAGAATGGCATGTTGCTGTAACTATTGTGTGTAACTTGTATGACCAATACATGGGGTGTAGTTTCAAAATTGAAAATGTCCAAGAACCCTTTTATTCCATGGTCTTCAAAACTAATACGATTAGGGGATATGTGTTTCTCCTAAACAATTAAAATTGGATCTTTAATATCTACACTTAATTTGGTACCATCCTGGTAGTCCTCGCTTGCTGCAATACTAAAATCTCAAAGTAATATACATCCAGATATTATGTTAGTTTTCTCTTAAAACTCTTTTTTTGTGTGTATATATCGATTTCCTCTTTCAATGTTATAATTTGTCATACAACGCAGTATTATTTACACCCATTTAGGTGTTCAATACAGTTTTGAATGTCTGTATGTTTGTTCATTTCGGTTTGTTAATGTATCAGTGTTGCTACTTAATGCTAGAGTTCTTTAAACTACTCAAGTTTCGAATGTATTTGTCTCCATTCCCATCTGGAACAAAATATTTGTCTGGTCTCTTTTTTAATTGTTTAACCCCAGCGTGTAATTTTTTTTAAAAATTCAGTAAATGTAACATCTTTAATCATTTTGAACTTAGCACTCAAATCTACAATATATATATATATATATATATATATATATATATATATATATATATATATATATATATATATATATATATATATATATATATATACATATATATATATAATAAATTGTTTTTATGCTTCTGATTGTGTTTTAATTATTTACTTTGTTTTTGACGTTCTCTTTGTTTCTAGTTATCTCGTTTAAATAATTATTTTTCTGCAGCTCAGACATGTTATTAGTGTTAACAATGATAGTATTGTTCAAGTCAGTAATTATTGTTTAAAAATCATATATGACCATTGGAATTTCTTGGTCCTTTTGTTTCATTTCATTAGTCAAATTTCTTTGTAACTGTTCAACTTTTATTGGAGAGTACGATAGCCTTCGATAAATGTCTTTAATTTCTCCATTTCAATTTCTAAAGCATCTATTTCACTGTTTATCCTCTGTTTTATTGGTTGTATATTTTGTCTAAAGTTCGGTATCTGATATGCTCTTTCCCTTTCTGTTTGCAGGGCTTGTACGTCACAAGATAACGTTTGCATCTCTGTCTGAATAAGAGAATCACTAGGATCTCTTAAAGATATTGCCATCTTACACGATTTACTTTACACGAAATACGTATGCTACAGGCATACCATGAAAATGTTATCGATCTTCATATTTTATGCTGACATTCAATCTGGTGATGGTACTCCTTTGTAATCGGTTGTAATGGCCATGAACAATAATAGTCATTCGAGTAATTTTTGGTGTTATTAATTTGGTCGAGATGAATGTATACATTTTTAGGTTTAAAAAGCCATGAACTGTATCAGGTTCAGTAGAACCCTGTAAAGATCTCGGGCTATTGAATCCTAGCAATTTCTGAATGATTTTTATAACTCTGTGAAAATGAGTCCACAAAATATTGTCGAACCACCATATATTTTAGACTCAGTATCAAATTAATACTTAAATGTGTACAACCAATTTAGATATACATGTTTCCAATTGAATACATACGTTTTATTTACTTAATTCCATGAGCACTATAGAGATTTGTTCAAAGCGTTACTCCCCTTTCTTTGCGTCTTTTGTTTTGTTTTTCTTAATAGTTACATCGACCTCATCAGTCTATCAAATTACGTTATCCACTTTCTTTAAAAGGACGTTGCCTAGAAACGCTGAAAATAATAGCATCACCCATCTTATATCGCTCGTAAACTACTGCATATCACTTTCTCCTACTTGTACGTTTAGCAAAATCTATATTTGCAATTTTATCCCTCCCCATTCCTCCAATGTATTCACTCATCATTCCAGAAGCATGTGAACATTCTTTCATCCATACAAAATTACTTCACATTAGGACTTTTATGATTGACGGGCATGGCGTCACAACGCTACGGCAGTGGACGGGCAATGATGAATTAAGCTGAATTATTCAAATACTGAGCAAACTTTTACATATCTTCTCTCATATTGTCAAATATATCTGTCCATCAGAGAAGAGGAATTTTGCTTTGGCTTCGATAAATTGAATCTTGTCCACAATGTCTATGTAATCCTGCACCCAGTTTCGGATCTAAATCGCTAGTTTCGTGATCATGTCACGTAATGCGTGAAAGGGCTATTTATCATGCATCATCGTGTAGGATTCCAGTGATAGCACTTTCCGCTCTGTTTGGTGCATATTTGTAACTTTCAATATTAACTTCTACATGCCTTAATTTCTGTCAGAGGAATCCGGAGTGTATTAATTTAGAGGAGAGTTAATTAGCGTGTCTACAAACGCGTGTGTCTGCTATGCATGAATGTCTATATTTAAGTTCCATCGTTGTTTTGGGGGGATTGCGCGCTTAGTCGAGAGGGTAGGAGGTTTGATACAAAACACGCACAGACACGCACACACACACGCACATACAATAATAGTTACAGGGTGACAATCTCAATAGTTTCCGAGTTATGACCTAGGAGATACACCGCATCCTAGCTCCAGGTAGATCAACATTTTAAACCCGCTGTGCACATATACAGGCCAATTTTAATCATATCACAGTGTCCAAAGTCTCAATGTTGAGAAGTGTTGGAGGAGTTGCTCGACAAACAAAATGTTTTATACATGTAATTATAGCGATGCACATGTATCCTCACCTTCCAATCTCTACCCGCAGGCGATGTTAAAAATTCTAAAGTTGATGTGCACATCTACAGACCACCCCCTATCGTATGCCAAGATTTCACGTCCCTAGTTAATTAGTGCACGATCGCATAAATGTCTGGACGGACAGTATTACATACTCCCCGGTTATTCTTATTATTTTATTTTTACCGAATTTATTTCAGTATCATTCGAAGAATTCGTATATTATATGTCAATTTCGTGCCATGATAGTACTAATAAAGAATATTCTAGGATACCAGGTAGCATGCAAGTTACCACAGGCGGTTTGTTGAAACTGACTTCACCATATCTGGACGTTTGAAAAGCTACTCGTTTCGAACAACATCGCATCTTATGTATTTTTCAAGGAGCGAACGGTAACATTTTTCAAGGAGAATTCTTTGTTTTGTAATCTTTTAATTCACTATCGACAAAATGCGGCAGCATGTAAAAATGTTGCAACTTCATTTGTTCCTTAAGACGCTAAGTAATCTTTTGCGTTTATTTAAACATTTCAAAGCATTGAATTTTTAAAGATATTAATTTACACAAGTTATATACATTCTTTCAAGTGTACTAGTTGCTTACGCTTTGTACCTTTTGAAATACTTGTATGAAGCAAATTTGGATTCATTTCCATAAAGATAATCTACACGTAATTCATACCTGTAAGGAGCTATTTAGCCATGTTTCTTAGAGTTGTCGCAAGTTTTGTACATACGAATTTCTCCCTTGCAGAGCCATCTATCGTTAATTGCTGTTGCAAGGTTTGGGAGGTGAGATTCGTTATATCGTTGAAGAAAAAACTCGCCATGCAATGTCGAAGACAATATTCCAGAAATATTTTTTGTTCCATAAACAATCTAAAACCAAAAACTTTATGGCACATGAATTTACAAATGAAATAAACTTGTAGAATTGTTTATTTTTTCTTGTTGTGTGTTTTTTTTTTTTTTTTTTTTTTTTTTAGAACTATTGTGTATAATGCTTCAAATATGAATACATAAATGCAATGTCCTTTTCTTTTTACCAGAATATATTACACATTTTCCCAGCATATCTACTTCTTTCCGTCATTACATCCTTTCTATGGAGACTCTCCTAATACGCCATTTTATTGAAAGAGCTCAGTTGCTTCGTGGCTTTCACACCATATCTGTCCAAGTACTAAAAATAAAAAGTGAACTTTTTACTTTCTTATGGATGAGTTGGTTTTCATGAAGAAAAAAAAAGAAAGAAAGAAAAGGTAACATTGAGTTGAAAACGTTTTGCAGTTGGCAATTTTAATCCACTGTAACCAAGATTTGATGCTTCTAAGATCTAGAGGTATACATTATGTAATACTTGTATTTAAAAAGCATACCAAGTCCAGAGAAAACCAAATAAACAACAATAAGTAAGCAACCAACCATCACACTGGGATATAAAAAACAACGATTACACATCGTTGTAGCCGAACATGTTTTTGCTGATGCACACCTTTAACCCGTTAAGTTATATCCATTTTATATTCAAAGCCCTCAAAGCAAATAAAGGGTTTGAAAGCACACGTACAAAGCAGTATGGAACCGTGCTGGGCGTAGATATGCGCCCATCCTCACCTACAGGGTATCAATATATCCATCCCTAGCCCAAATTCTTGGGTCAAAACTGGAGGAAAATCAAACTCATCTACACGGTGGTGGATATATCGGGGCCCTGCGTGTGAAAATTGTTCTGCGTCCCCTTTCTCCCATTAAGCTTTACAGTCTTTACACGCAAACAAGATGACAATGTTAGGGGCCACCTGGCGAAAATCAGGTTAGAAATTATAAATTGATGAATTAAGTGACAACGTTGTGTACATTGTGTATATCCTTGATGCTTTTCGTTTCTAAAATCGGTAGGGGGGTACAAACAGACGGGAGGGTAAGCGAATACTATAGCCAATTTTCAACTCTGTCACACTTGACAGAGTCCAATATTTGTGTTTCTAATACGTGTATGTTACACACAGACCAGGCTAACTATTTATAATTCCAACTGGACAGGTTATAGAAGAACCACTTACTTTGCCCATGGCCGCTTATCCATTCAAACGTGTGTGCTATATATTTACTTTTTATGCCGACATTTTTTTTCGGGTTAAACGTTGGACAATACTCGGGTTACGATAATGACAAGAACCTAAAATGGTTCACAGTTTCTTTTGGAGATGAGGACCACACTTTCTAACGTCAAGGAATTAAACACATGTACACAAGTCTTAATGATACATAGTAATTAGCAGAAACACTTGGCGTAACCAGTCCACGTTTTGTTGTCCCCTGATATAGAGAAAATGAACAATTCATTATCCCAACAAGCAAGTGATTTTACAACTTTCAGTAACATATATCTTTCTCTTGGAGACGTCCTGAACAACTTGCAAGGCTCAGTGACAGCTCAGTGGACATTCAAGATTGATTTCTAAGCTTACGCTTGAATGTTATCAACTAATAGGCTTTCCAACAAATTGTGATAAAATCTCGCGCGAAGATCTGTTTTACATGTAGACAGTCTGTATATTTGTCCAACTCTCAAAGAGAGTATTCTCTTCAACTAGAGCATATAATATGGACATCAATGTCCGAATTCTGATTTCAGATATATAGGTCTGTCAAACAAAACAACCAGGAAAATAATGACAGCTGGATAAGAAAGAAGCTGACATAGATCGAAAGAAAGAGGAAAGGAAGATAAATATTTAGCTGTTTACCTTGGACCTAACCAAATTATCGAAAGATGTCTGAAAACCAAAAGGGCCGGCAGCTACATG
The DNA here is from genome assembly GCA_029931535.1 of Margaritifera margaritifera. Classification (NCBI taxonomy): domain Eukaryota; kingdom Metazoa; phylum Mollusca; class Bivalvia; order Unionida; family Margaritiferidae; genus Margaritifera; species Margaritifera margaritifera. The sequence continues at coordinate 5,072,443 of JAQPZY010001617.1, forward strand.
TAATAGGGACCATGACAAAAGTTACACCGAAAGAGGCTCCGAAACACACGAATCGCTATCCATATAAAAGCAATCAATCAGAGCTCACTTTTATGAGTGTTGGTAGAAATGATGACTATCCGCTCTTTTGACTGTATCTGGGAATTTTTGCGAAACGGCTTAAGAGTGTTGTAAAAACTACTGGTGTGGCTCGTTTGTCCTAATGTGCAGAGTATGTGTGGCGGCCATGTGGTGGTGCGAACTTGCGCCAATAGTTTTCCAACATAAATGGTGTATTACACCTTTCTTCGCCGCTGTGAAGATTACAATATACAGATTTGTAATGAGTTGTTTTCCTCTTGCTCAGCTCTGCATGTCTCACATTACATGCGCCATAGCACATTTATTCAATTAATGCGAGGATGGGTTGCAGCATCATTTACGGTCACCAACTCTATTCCCAAAGATGACGAGCAATAAACCAGTCCTACCTCCCAAACCGACCACTTTAAAAGAACCAGAAGTTATTGTTTTATCCACTAACGATACACCTAAATAGACTGGCGTGTTTGATGACTGTGACAAAGAGAAAACTGTCAGCCCTGTGAAGAGACGAATGTTGCTCGAGTATAGTGGAGGTTTAAAAAATCAAATACGGAGTTCCAAGAGTGGAGATCAGTGACCTACATGTATTCCTCTTCATTTGTGTCAATCATTACCGTTTGGTTGGATTAAGTCCTACTTTGGGGATTAAAAACACATGTTACTGACCCAGCATTGGACGATTATGCACATGAACACCTGACAGATTAATAATAAAATGATAACTATTACGACAGATCAAAATCACTTAGTAGTAAAGACTTCCCACCCTGCAACCGAGCTTCCTCTGCCGACTTACCACATACATGTATTTTAGTCCCCGTAAAACCGCTTTAATACTGATCAAACCCATTTATATTTTCCACCTCCATAACACAACCAAATTTTGGACCGAGAAGTGTCCGGTTTGGGGAATTTTTCTGTATTAGTTGATTTTTTTTATATCCTTTCATCTGAAAGACGGAATATTAGCACAGACTGAACTCTTTTGCGGATATAGCTTTACGATTGCTTTCTTGTATTTTTATATACTGTACTATTGTTCTGCACTCTTTCCTTCTGATTACCTACTCATTACTATTTCACATCGGCAATGTCATTAATAAATCTTTTTTTTTCTCCTTGGAATTTATAACATTAAAAATGTATTGGATGAGCAATATATATTGCAGTTGTCTTCTATGAAGTCTCAGGGCGATGACGATATACTATTTGAAAAGAAAAGAAAACAAAAGAAATGTAAATTCGATATACTAAGAAATTCAACTGGATTTGGTTAGCTCCTTGTAAACTGACCGGATTACCCATTATATCCAGGACGACAGAGCCTGAGCAGAATATTCGTTCCTTCCATCCTTGATTGGTAAGAATAAGCGATATCTCCTTCTTTTGATCGGCTAAGTTCGCTTCAGACACCGCATAGAAGCCCCGATGGGCTCTTGTAGACGTTCATGGGACGAAGGGTGCAAAGAAGACAGCGATGTCAAGACAAAGGCTGATCTCCATGAGCATGGGCCAGTTCCTAGAGATTAAAGCAGGGGCCATCACAAGAGTAATCGAATCTTCGTGGAGGAACTGCCGATGGTTCGGGTCAACCGACAGGGTCTGTATCTTCACTTATTCTGCCTGTTGTAGCTAAGGTGACTAGGAAGCAAATCAACGATAGTCGAGTTATGAAGTCTATGGAATGTTGTTAAAATGCTGCTTTAATCACCTACAACAGAAAGCGTGGAAAATTCCATTTCGAACAAGGGCTGAAGTCTTTGAACTAAACAAGTTAAAATTCGCGGACGGATAGGTCTTTGTTATGGCTTATCCAACTATCCATGAAGGCGAAATGTCTCTGAAAACGTGGAATGGTAACCCTTGATTGTGCTGGAAGCTAACTTCTCCTCGATGAGCATAGTAGGAACTTAAGATGGGATCTGCTCGCACCACTGGGAGAAAACTCTCCATTTTCCGTCATAAATTTTCAAAGTGGAGATCAGACGCTCGAGCAATTCTGTCCCCTACTTATTCAGAGGGATGTTTGTTTGTTTTTTTTTTGTTTTTTTTAAGGGCTTGTTTGATACGAGTCTGGCGTGCAGGTTCAATATTCCTTGTTTGGGATGGAAACCTGCATTTGCTGTTGATTCAGCAGGCACGGAGAGGTCAGGGCAGTTGTGGAAATCTCCGCCCTTAGATTGAGGAGGTAGGTGAACTATGTTTCTCGCTTGAGGTGAGTTCTCACTATTAGACGGCACCAGATTCCCTCACGTCTGCAAGACTTGGGAATCTGATGGGGATGGGAAATGAAAAAGGCATTCCGATTCGGGACAAGGGCGTCGGCTACACAGGCTTTTGTTTCTGCGGCTTGCGAGACTAGGGTCTGGAGCTTGGCGTTCCACCTTGCCTCAAGGAGAACCGCAGAGTCCGACCCCAACAGGTACAGATTCGACTGAAGGCCGGGTGGGTGGGTGAAAGGACCATGCAGTCAATATCGTCGGATAGGAATCTGAACATGCCTGAGATGTGGTGGACTTCAATATGGATTTATCGACGAGGACTTCACCTTAGAAAATCCAAAACGAGAAGATGAAGGTCTGGTGACTGAGTTCTCCCTTGCCTTCTAAGTCATAGACATCAGTCGAGATGACGTGAAGAATTAGAGCGCTTTCCAAATAACACCTTCTGCCGCAATCGAAAGGCATTAGGTATTACCTTTATCTCAAAGGGGTTGATTTGCGCGGAGCACTTCTGAAGAGGTCAAACTCGGTCACTTGGAAGGAGGGAAGGAAGTGAGCACCGCGGCCAATCGTGTTAGCGTCCGTACATATCGTTATGTTTGACTGTTGAGCCTTCAGTGAGAACAGCCGTGAACCGGTGGCGGTCCTCCCATTAGCTCAGATGGTACTTCATGAAATCTGAAACATAGATCACTGGGTCTGATAAGCAACGTTAGAGGGAGGAAAACTCAAAACCAAAGGGGACTTTGAACCTCATGTCCTGATGAATGAAGAGCTGTGACTGAATGAGATACGGTTTGTCCTTGTCGATAAGGGATCAGATATAAAGCAAGAGCGAAACAAAGGAATTCGTGTCCTGCTACAAAGGAATGCTCACCCTGTGCTTCTGACCTCTAGGATCTCCCTTCCAAACGGCGTAAGGAGATCAATTTCGCAGTATTTATGCCGGACTCTATTGCTCGAAGGTGTTGGTTGAAAGACGATCTTGAAAAGGCATAGAGTAAGATCCTTGTGGGGTTATGTTGTGAAGAAACTCTACCACTCTTTTCCTGAGGAGTTGTATATTCTCGTGATAGATATGGGTCATTGGAGCAGGGTGTCTCCCATTCAGTGATGAAGGGTTAAGACTTCCCACCACCGGGGTATCAGAAAAGGGCAACATAGGCATGTTTTCACAGGCAAAGTTTTCTTTGAGAAGATTGCCATGAAGAGAAGCTACGTTGAGACCTGATGTTCTTTTACAGTATAATGTCCTGTGTCAAAGAGCCAGAGCAAGGTTTGCATCTTTGGTGGCCTGTTTTCTGGCTGTGAAATAAGAGGCTGCTGGAAGATATAGGGTGCGATCTGAGAATGCGTTGCGGCAGTCTTTTTGCAGGACTGATATGGATAGGAATGCATATCTATCTTCAAGCTAGGGCTTAAAGGACACAGATATGGCAATAACAAGCGAGTGTTGAGCTGCCCTATTCAGTATAGGAGCCATATGCGAGACTCGCTCAAGGACACGGGAGACTCAGTAACGGACATAGAATATGTCTAATTTATGTTCTGTTTTCTGAAGAAGAAAAAAAATCGAGACCAAGATGAGCATGGAACTAATTGCTACGACATCGTGAACTGGTTATGTGTCAAAAATGGTTTCTAGTCCATGAACAAAGAGGAAGGTTTTGACATTTCCAGGCCTGCGAGGTCTTTGTCGACACCTGGGTCTTTAGAGTAAAAGACCAACGTGTGTCTTGAAAAAGGCCGGGTTAAAGTTGATGGGAATTGTTGCTGCGAAAAGTCCTCTTGATATTAGGGTCATGAATCTGCTTTTCATAGTAGTGCAAAATGTAAATGACAGGACCAGGCTGTGGAAGATATTTTGAAAAAGGCTAGTCTTTTGTTTTTAAACAGATTGATGGATGCTAGCATGTTGTTAGAGAGGACACTGATGAAGCAGGAGGTGATAGAGGCTGAAAGACTATTTTTTCACTCAATGCATGGAATGCAATGAAGACCCACTTCCTTGGACAACATCTAATTCAGGAAGAAAGCTGGTGCTTGTGAGCACGTGTCATCGAACTCTTATGAGTGGAGTGGCAAGGAAACCTGCAAAGGTAGCAATGACTGAGCTGGCAAAGCATGGTATTGGGGATGGTAAATGAAGCAGGCAGTATGTCCATGCTGGGACATGGTGATCTCCATACGTTCATTTGAGTGTCACCAAAAGGTCTGAAGCACTAGGTCGCAATGGAGCCAGGATCAATGATGGGCCTGTCTGGTGCCAGTTTGTGATGCTTCCATGGGTCTGGTACTTGATAGTGTGGAATAATGGTTCAACAATTCCAGTGCTGGTTATGATGCTCGTTCATGACAGAGCAGAGGCTGGAAAAGGTGTGAAGATGTACGTGATGCTGGGTTTTGAGACTGGAACTGGATATACTGGGATGACAGATTTCCATACCCAGTCCCAGTGGTATCTTGTGTAGGTTGAGGCTGTGCTGGAGCTGGAGACACTCTGGGACAGGTTAATTTCTGGTGCCTAAGTCCGGTACAGGCTATGAAAGAAAGAACCACAATAGCAGTACAGGGGTTTGTGTTAGGTGACAGTATGTCCATGAATGATTCAGCTGGACCACAGTACCATTCCAGCATTTGGCTCAGCACTCGGTGCCATTATGGTATGCTCTGATTGTGGCACAATAGACTGGTATACTAAAATAGATCACTGTACAAAGTCCTGTTGATAGATGGCATAGATGAACTCTGTGCCAGAGCTGGAGATATGGTTCAGAGCCAGCTGGCTTCTAGTGCATAAGTCTGGTACAGGTTATCAAGGGATCAATCACCATACTCAATAGCATGGTATATATCAGGTGATGGATTGCTCAGGAATGGTTTAGTTGGGCTGCTGTAACCATGTCAGTACTGGCTGAGGGCCAGGCGATATGTACTGAAGCAGGGACTGGCTATACTGGGAAAATAGATCACTATTCCCAGTTCCGGAAGTTAAAGGCATAGGTCTAGCCTGTGTCAGAGCTGGTGTGGTCTGCAGCTGCTTGGTGTCTGGTGCCAAAGTCCTGTACTAGCTATCGCAGGAAAAATTACCTTAGTCAGTACAAGGGTTTGTCTCTCTTGATACTTGTTCAGATTGACCAATGTATCATGTCAGTATAAATAAAGAATTTCATAATAAATGCTAATGGTAAGTCACAGCTTATTAAATTTATAATATTAGTTTTGGAATTCAGTCGAATAAGAGATAGTACAGTTTAATGACTAACCTCGGTCATACCTATGCCAATGAAAAGCCAAACTGGGGCCCAGGGAAATTTTTTAATGAAACAAGAGGTGTTCCAAATTTTGGGGTGCTAGATGGTGCTGTAAGTGTTGACTAATGTAAATTAAATTGATAATGAAAACAAAGCATGCCAATTCACACTCTTAAGCAAAACAAACGGAAAATATATAGTGTTTCCTCACTATAATGCCCTCAGTATACCACTGCTCCTTGTTATACCTCCAACATGGTCATGGAAATTTTGTTCTATCATTGCTACTTAATTTATTTCACTTTATTTTTAATTCCTGGTTTATAAGAATCAATTTTAATGAGATTACACATCCTTAAATGCTCCATTTTTTGTGTTTTGTAACACTATCAAGACAGTTTTTTAACATCCCTCAGAATAATGCTTACTCACTCATAATGAATGTCACTTCTATGGCTCCTATGAGCAGCATTATAAAGAGAGAATTGAGAAGAATGTTGTTAGATCAATTAAGCTGCATGTTACCCTAACATCATTTCTGACATGTATGTTATGACATAATCTCACCAAGGTCAACAAATTCTAAAAGAATGAGATCCAAATCTATTTCCTTGATTAAATAAACCAAAATGGGGGGGGGGAGCATAATTCTTGGCGGCTTTTTTCCCCATACTGTTATCTGCAAATTCTCTTTCAGATACTGTCCGGGCAGACTGAGACTAAGTTTATACTTTTTATTCTCAAGACTGATATTGACCAATTCTGAAGGCACATACAGTCTGGGCAGGCTACTTAGTGATTGGCACCACATGCAGCAGGCACTGGGATAATCTCCTGCCTTGAGGATGTCTGCTTTTGCAAAATCAGTGCTTACTAAACAGCTAAAAATGACAGGATTCATATGGTTTCATTTGTTATCTAAATGTATCACCTAAGATGGATTGGACATAAAATGACATGATTCATATAGTGTCATTTGTTATCTAAATGTATCACCTTAGAGGGATTGGACATAAAATGACATTGTTGAAACTTCAGTCTCTTATTAAATAATAAAACTGAAAAATGCTTATACAATTTCAATAACTGCAATAACAGTCTTGTGAAAGAATATGACAAATTCAACAAAAGTATACAATCGCATAAGAAATCATTACAGCATTAAGCAGCCACACAGGCTTCCTCTTATAGAAAATCAATGGGATCTCGATAAATTTGCCACACTGAACAAGTTCACACATCAACATGTACTTTTCTTTGTGATCTTCAAGCTGTACAAATTTGATGTAATTTTAAATACTCATTCAGCTATTATATTATGGACAATAAGCTACAAGGTATTTTTTTCATATACTTGTCTATGTAATGACCCTCACTTGGGGATATCGTATACTTGTCTATGTAATGACCTTCACTTGGGGATATCGTATACTTGTCTATGTAATGACCCTCACTTGGGGATATCGTATACTTGTCTATGTAATGACCCTTACTTGGGGATATCGTATACTTGTCTATGTAATGACCCTCACTTGGTGATATCGTATACTTGTCTATGTAATGACCCTCACTTGGGGATATCATATACTTGTCTATGTAATGACCCTCACTTGGGGATATCGTATACTTGTCTATGTAATGACCCTCACTTGGGGATATCGTATACTTGTCTATGTAATGACCCTTACTTGGTGATATCGTATACTTGTCTATGTAATGACCCTCACTTGGGGATATTGTATACTTGTCTATGTAATGACCCTTACTTGGGGATATCATATACTTGTCTATGTAATGACCCTTACTTGGGGATATCGTATACTTGTCTATGTAATGACCCTTACTTGGGGATATCGAATACTTGTCTATGTAATGACCCTTACTTGGGGATAGATATGAACACTTAGTAGCACAAGAAAATGCACACCAGCTGAAAATAAAGTCACTAATTTTGGAATGCTTGGGCCCTTAGCTATGTAAAAATGTAAATTTTCCAAAAAGTTAAAAACTTCAACATTTCACAGACAATCATCCTTATGAGATATGTCAGGAAGGCATTTAACATTTTTAGATGTATTTGGTCAGCAAAATGTTGTAGCTGGGGGAAGGTGGTGTGTGTGTGGGGGGGGGAGGGGGCTCAAGTAAATAAAATAAGATTTGTTTCTTGAACATGATTTAATTGCAGAAGAGAAAATAAAGCAGAAAAGACATACCATAAATGAAATAAATGATCTCTGATAAATTCGTGAATGTAATAAATGTTATTAATAACTTAATACATAGCTGAACTGAATTAATGGACGGAGTTTATAAGCACATACAAAATTATGTGCATAAATAATAAGATAAAATATACTGATTCACAATTATAAAGGAAACTGCATAACACTATCTTTCTTACTGTGGTCTTTGTATGAAATTTCTAAACTATGTGTCTGTCTCATGTGTGCATAACACTACATCTTGCCTGCTGAGGTCTTTGCAGGGAAAGAAATTTGTAAACTCTCTTGTCTGTCTCATGATGTCTGCACAACACTGAATCTTGTGTGGTGTGGTCTTTGCAGATCTGTGTCTGTCTCGTGATATCTGCAGATCACTGTATCTCACTTGCTGTGGTCTTTGCAGGAAAGTTCTAAGATCTGTGTCTGTCTCATTATGATGTCAAATTTTAACACATATGCAAACTTCATGTGCTATTTGATTGGTAAAACATTAAAATGTACAGTCAAATCTTTTATAACAAATTATAAATTTTGTCAATACTGTGACATTATAATGAAATAGGGATCAGATAAATGGATATTACAGATGGACAGACATGATCATAACATATGATGTGAGATACAGTGTTATGCAGACATCATGAACCAGACACAGATCTTAGAAATTTAACATAGCTTGTGGTAGGCATATAAAAATTGTAAACCTTGACAATACCACAGAGATTCCAATCCATGAGCAAACTTATCTGGAATCCTAGCATCAATTTTGTGGAACCTAGGCAGCCTGTCCAGAACAGACAACACACTCATTAAAAGCAACAAACCCATACAATCGTATTGCATCTTCATATGAGCCTATAAACATGTATACATAGTCAAAAACAATGAAGGATAATAAATGGTGAATCCATTCCTCCAATTCCAGAACCTTGAATTCCTTAAATATTTTTGGACAAAACAAAAATCAATAACCATTAGTCCTGATGAATTATCTGCATCTTTCTCTTCTCTTCATCTCTGTTATTTTTCACCTAATGAAAGTCTAACTGACTGGTTTCTTATGTACATACTCTTTTTTACATTAGGAAAATACATTCTATGTACCAGTCTAACATGTTGGTGTTGAAGTACTTTTATCTCTACCTGTGTCCACACAGAAAATTGCTGTCTGAAATTTTATTACTTAAAGTCTTGATTTTCCAGAATTTCATCAATAAAAGTTAGAATGCGAAGATTTCACTAAAAATATGTAGTAATTCCACAAAATCTGGAATGGTTGTAATCTTAGAACACTGAGACAACATAATGATTCCTTATGAAAAAGAGCTACAGAGATTAACATCTGTAACAATTTTAAGCAAAACTTTCAGCAAAATTTCTAAATGGTGTATAAGCATAAGGATGGCCATTATGTATATGAAACTTTTGCACTATAAATGTGTTCACGAACAAGAATACTCCACTAGAAATGTGTTCACAAAGAATACCCCACTAAAGGGCCTGAAAACTGACCTATATGCAAAACTTAACAAGATGGATGGACAGAATTACATACAAGGGTAAAACTAAATGCCCTAACACATACATGGTAGGCGCAAAAAGAGGTTGTAGCTGAAATATGGCTAATATTTTCTTTACTGCTCCTATGGACCTGTCACCAATAAAACTCAAAAACTAGGGAAACTAAAGCCTGCATTTAATGCTCAAATACTAAATCATTATCCTCTACACAATTCAAGTTTGGTTACTATGGTATGTGTACACCATCAAATAAGAAAATAGATCTAAATACATATACATCAATGATGATGTCAAAGACACCATACTTGGGACTCATTTGTATCATATGAAACAGCTGACACAATACAATTGGTCAACATCAGAAAATTGTACAAAATCATATTATGAGATTGAATTGTGCTGATAATGCCCAACAATATCTGTTTCATGGTATTGAAATTTATTGTAATATTACTGACAAATATTTTCTCTAATGTTTGACATTTTCTTGGGTATCTTCAGATACATAAACAGAATCCAATTTCTAAATTAACCCGATTTTATAGGAATCTTGTGACAGAAACATGGTTCACACAATCATATTAAAACAATAAACAATTAGACAAAGTTGGACAAAACATAGCTCAATTACACCCAAAAATAGAATTCATACGCTTTATACAGAAAACTACCTAAGTGTCATATTACTCTTTACCAGTGGTCTGACAAACAACCTTTACAAAGGTGATTACTAACTAATTCACAGGTGGTACACTATATGACTGATGGTCATACTGCTGAGATCACTGATAAACAGTAATTTATGGACTACTGTAGATAGGTCAGTAAGAGTCAAAGTAGGACATCAAACTACAACCTAAGTCAAAATGGTGAGAAAACTAATGCCTAATGCAGTCAAAATACTGAAGTACAGGCATGCAACTGACATCCATTCATTATGTATTTGCTTTGTGTTGGATCAATATGTGTGAACTATAGTGTTTAAATGCCTGGTGAATGGATGTCAATTGAGTGCATGCACTTTGATATTATTAATGCATCAGCATTTATTGTTCACATCATTTTAACTTCAGTTTCGTTAGTCATATATTATAAAGCATTAATCTTGTAGAGTGGTATTCAGTCAGCTGTGCTAAATGGTCAATAAATATATGAAGATCAGAATATTAAACAGAGATGCACCTTTGTGAACAAACACATTATGCTCATACAGTTCAGACACTGTAGATGTGTCTATAAACATAAGAGACAGAAGAATTAGGAACAAGTGTCTCCTAGAACTATCAATGAATCCTATATAAATCCCAAACCAGGATCTTTCAAAGATATTAATTTTTGACATTAGGAAATGACAATATTAATACTGCATATTTGTCACTGCTATGAATCTGCTTACTCTTCCAACCAAATCAAACACAAAATCTGCTTACTCTTCCCACCAAAACAAATGAATAAAATCTGCTTACTCTTCCAACCAAATCAAACACATAAAATCTGCTTACTCTTCCCACTAATTCAAACACATACAATTTGCTTACTCTTCCCACCAAATCAAACACAAAATCTGCTTACTCTTCCAACCAAATCAAACACATAAAATCTGCTTACTCTTCCAACCAAATCAAGCAAAAAGGCAACTAAAAGCTACATTATTAAGTCAGCAAGTAAGTTACTTCACTTCTATTCGTAGTTTTCAATTTTTGTGGTTTTCTATATTTAACAACAACAATTTTTTTTTATATGTGGAATCAAGGATTCATGGTTTGCCTGGAGCTGCTGTATCCTCTGAAGGTGTAACACCTTTTGCTGGGTCTTGAAATTTGTGATTCAAAGCAACAATGAAATCCACAGAAATTGGTGCTTCATGAACAAAAGTGAATTCGCTGTTGACAGCTAATGACTTGCTAAATTTGTGAATACAACTACCTTATATACTTGCTTGTAAGTTGAGTCCAACTGCAAACTGCACAGACCCAGATAGGTCATCGCATAAAGTGCTGGCAGATCTGGGTCTCTGCATTTTGTTAGGAGCAATCAGTGGAACAAACAAGATATACCCTGATCTGCTGGCACATTATGCAATGGCAGATCTGGGTCCATGTTGTTTGTAGCTAGACTCTACTTATAAGTTAGTCTATAGGGTATCTGAGACTTAATAATCACTATTTGCTATAGAATTCAGTACCTTAATTGGTAGAAATTTTATTTTCATAAATTAGCAATGATGTAGAGTGACATGTACACAGTTATTAAATTTTATTTTAATAAATTAGCAATGATGTAGAGTGACATGTAAGCAGTTATTAACATTTTCATTTACTTGTGTGCTAAAATAATACTTCATGTATGAAAGATTTTTCACAACTCTTACATCATATTATATATTATACTGTATATCACAAAATTTAAGCCATCATAAAATTCGAAATCAAATTTAGCGACACAAATTCCCCAACATTTTAACACCATAGTGCAATACACTAATTGTACTGTGAGTAAACTGCAAAAAATCTGGTGTCCAATTTTACTGAATTTACTAGAATGGAAAAAGTTTAATAATACTCCAATATTATGACTTACAGCAAATTAAAATATACAATTAGTGAAACCTTATACTGAGCATCCTTACCACTAAACAACTATTCATTAAGACATCTACATATATGAATGAGATTTTTAACATCAAATATAAATTACTTAAAAACTAAATGAAAATATCACAAATCAGCTTAAATCCTGAACTCATCATTATCGCATTCCTTGATAATCGTACTCATCTTCACTTCCATTGATGTATGGGTCACCATAGCCACCTCCATATGGCCCAATTGGCCTTCCGTATGGATCAAGAGGTTGACCATACTTGTCAATAGGCTGACCATACTCATCCACTGGGTGTCCTTCCATCACAAAGCCCATGTGAGAGTCTGGTCTTGCATAGGGCTCATACTCACTACCATAGCTGGAAAGAACAAGTGACAGGAATTATGCAAACATGGAAATATATTCACATTTTACCTCTTCAGTCCCAAATTCAATCCCCATCTCAGACATATGCAACAGCATGTGGTAAACCATTCAGGTTGATAGTTTTTTGGAGGTTCTCTACCTAAAAGACCATGATATGTATATCAGGTGTGGAGAATATGTAATGTAAATTTTGAGAACTTAACCTAGACTACACTCATGGTGATATGGACATGGCGTAGGCAATCACCATGTCTAGCAAGAGCTTTCATGGTGGATACAAAAATATCATTAATATCTTTTGTAATTAACCATTTATGATGAAAAGGAAATCAACAGTTTTGTAACTTAACTATCTTCTGCTTCGTTAAATGTGAAACCCAATGTAGAGATGGCAATAACAATACATGCGATAACATAATATGACAAATGTTTCAGGCACTTGAACATGTTAATACTAGCAATTGTCAAATTCTGATAATACTAACATATCAGACTTGCTTTGGAATATTTATGAGTATCAATTGTGACAAAGTTTTTAGAAATAATTCTGCACCACATTGTTTTTTTTTAATTTACACATGGTATTTACAGGAAATATGTTCTTACTGAAGCAAAATCAATATCAGAACAACAGTCCCTTGAAGGGACTGATGCTCTACAGGCTGAAAAGAATTCCAGGTATCCAAGATAAGACCATTTTTTCTTTTTAACTGCTGAGTTATGAAACCATTTCTGATATTCTTGATTGATTAGAAGATTTTCAAGACGGCCATGTGGTGACTATACTGGATGCAAGATTGGCACCAATGTCATTTTGGACCAACTAGGCATAAAAAGTCTTTTGGTAAAACCCCACCTTGATATGACCATTCAATCATAAGGCGTAGTGATAACAAGATTTTCAAGATGGCTTTCATGGTGGCCATATTGGATTTAAGAGTGGCACCATTTTCATTTAGGACCAACTAGTTATCATATAAAGTCTTTTGTAAGGCAGCAACATTTACACATGTAAATGGCTTAGTTTAGTTTACTGCTTGTAAATGTTGATAAAATTGGTAATCATGTAAAGGAACATGTCTGTGACTGTCAGTAATACAGGAACTACCCATTGCAATTAAGTGATGTATTTCATATCTCTGCTTAACTATTTAGTACTCTTCTGTTAATTCTTCAGTATGGATGAGTTTCACACTGAATGTGGCAATGCTAAAAAAATTTAGAACTGGTTATAGTGCACGTTACTCAACATTACACATCAGGTTGATTTACAGATAATACTGATAGAAATTTCTTCAAACAACATTTTGTACCTTTGAAACACATGTTTCTTAACAGAACCTTTAACTAGTACCATTTTATTTTTAAGAAACACTGTTTCAAGTTTGTAAGCCACTACATAGTTGATTAGTCATTGTAGATCCTACAAAAGCATCCTAGTAATTTCATGTCCAGACAGTATGCCCAGTTGAATTATAGATTTGTTCAGTTGGAAACATTATCATGCCGATCCTTGGAAACTGTTCGACATATTCAACAAATGATGTCATAACAAGAGGTAATATGAGGTAAAAGATGTTAAGCAAATGAAACAATTACAAGTTCAGTGAGGTATGGCATGCACATTATAAAAGCTGCCAGATGATCAGTATGCCTAATGGATAAATAGGGAAAAAGGTTGAGTTTCTAATCATTTTGATTAAATGACAACTTTGTGCTTATTGCAAACCATGTACATGGTTAGAAACTTTGGTAAACATTGCAGCCTTAGTCTTTTGCTGAAAACTCCATGTAAATTTGACCATCCATTCAGAAGAAGTAGCAATAACATGATTTTCAAGATGGCCACCTAGTGGCCATATTGGATGTCAGATTGACACCATTTTCATTTAGGACCAACCAACCATGATAAAAAGACCAACCATGATAAAAAGTCTTCTGTTGAAAACCCAATGCTGATATGACATTTCATTCAGGAGGAGTAGTAATAACAAGATTGTTAAGATGGCTGCCATGATGGCCATACTGGATGTCAGATCAGCACCATTTTCATTTAGAAGCAACTAGACATAATAAAAGGTCTTTTGGTGAAAACCCATGATGATATGACCATTCTTCTAGGATGAGTAGCAATAAGATTTTCAAGATGGCTGCCAGGTGGCACCATTTTCAATTAGGACCAACTAGACATCATATGCGATCTTAAATTAAAGACCATATGTATAAGAAGAGTAGGAACAACAAGATTTTCAAGATCGCAATTGTGGCGGACATATTTTCTTGTTGTAGCATCACTATTTTCATTTAAGACCAACTAAACTTCAGGATGAATGTGTGTGTAAAGTTTCTTGGCAATCATCCAAGTAGTTAAGGAGGAGTAATGATGATAAACTTGCACTAATGGATGGATGAAGGATAGATGGACAGATGAAGGAGAACTGGCCATACCATAAGCTCTTCTGGTCTATAAGCAGTAGAGCTAAGAAACACAATTACTAGCAAAGAAATGTATATTACTGTAAAGCAATTCTGATCCTTAATTACAATATTGTACACAGTTTATGCTAGCTTGCAAATGTACATTTTCTCTAGCAATATTTATATTCTATACTTTTTTAGTTATCAATGACAAATTATTCATTTTCATCCCCAAGGTGTATTATGTTACTAATTTGTACACATTATTATTGACATATGTGCATTGTCTAAAATTAGTTTTTTTTTTATATGGTTTGCATAATTTTTGCAAGGGGTAAAACTCTCAAACCTATGATTCTCCATAGTCAGTATCATGGATTACTTTCCCTACTTTCCCTTAGAGTGAGAAGACAGGTATGTTGGTACAAAAACAAACTGATTAAATAGCACAAAAATTGAGAACTATTTCTAACTAGAATGAATTTCATTAATATGCACAGATCTTGCTCATAATAAAACTCATTCGATATTTTAATAATTTAACTATATTTACCAAGTTGAATCAAGATAGGACAAAAAACACAGTCTCTAGAATGTTAACAAGCTCAGCCAACTAGATGAAAGATCACATTATTAATATGTGCAGATCTTGGTCATTATTGAATGTGTCCAAGATCTTAATGATATAAGCATATGTTCCAAGTCTTATCAAAATCAGATCAGAAATAAAGAATGGTAACAAGCTCAGCCAATCAGATGCAAGATCACCTGATTAATATGAATAGATCTTAGCCATATTTGAACTTGTCCAACATACTGATAACATAAACCTATATTCCAAGTTTGATCAAAATTGGATAAGAAAAAAAAACTGACCTCCAAAGTGGTAACAAGCAAATATTGACAGATGGAAAAATGATACTGGGCCATACCATAAGCTCATTTGGCTTCATGGCCAGCTGAGCTAAAGGAAAGATGTTTCATATCTTCAAGATGGACTGCAAGTACTATTAGTATCACCTTAATTTTTTTCTTTTGTTCTCAATGAATGCTTAATTTCAATGACATAGATTTATGCAAAGTGCATCTGATTTATGAGTTTTTACCTTGACCTTGATTTACTTGCTCAAATAAAATTTTCAGAATACAGGGCTGAGTCATGCTAGACTAAGACAAATACCAAAACCATTAAAATTGATTCCATTATGATTACACTTCAAGGATATTTACAAAGTATACGTGAGATATGAACTTTATGAACACACTTTGAGGCATTGTTTTTAAAGTTTCTTGATACCCTTGAATATACCCACCCATAGTATGGATTGCCACTGTATTCATCGATGTATTCTGGAGTCAAATGGCCATCGGTGATCATTGCTGGATCATACCCATCTGTAAAAATAGGTTAATATATAGGAGTAATAAAAAGCCTTGTTCCTTCAAGGTATTGGTAAATTTAAAATATTTATCTTTCTCTGTTTTCCAAGTCTACCTATCTCTCTACCTATCTATATATCCATATTTTTCCATCTCTGTCTATCTGTTCATCTTTCTGAATGTATGCCTGCATCTTTTTGCCCTATTTTAACAGTGATGCAAGGAAAGGTAACATTATCTATATCATACATTTCATAACTTTCCTACAGAAAACTTGATTACTACTGAAATGGTTTTTAAAATGTCTGAATCAAAATAGATGCAAAAATCTAAAAGATGACATCAGGTGTAAAGTTCATTAGTTGTACTTTCATGCTTTCAGTAGTTTCTAACGTTATCTGAATCATACACATTTCACTAGGTGCAAATGTCTGCCTGAATACAATGGACGAGTTAAAAGTCTTTCCTGGGGGATTCAGTCAATGTCTGCACACAGCAAAACGTCTATGATAGTAACTTATCAATTCATAATCATTTACCAAATAAATGAACTATTTATGAATGAACAACAAAAACAAGTTCTATAAGAATGAATAAACCTCTGCTCAATTGTCACATGTGATTGTGATGTTTGAGTACCGATGAAATCTCACAATCCTACACATCAAACCAGCTAAAAATAGCCTTATCCTGTACCTTATACTTGATGTTGATTTATAATTCAATTACACCACAACAATTTAGGCTACCATTATGAATTCATTGCAGTTATTACTGACCCACTATGTCCAGTAGCTAATGCATAAATATCTGTTAAGTAATCAATACTGACTTTGCAAGTACACTGAGCAAAGAATTTCTAATTAAAGCGTATGTGCATCACATATGCCTGTGCTTCCCAGCTCTGCCCCACCCACCCCCAAAATATGTGCCCCATAGGGTCAAGTCCCTACGTGTAACAATGGACCCAGGGGCCAATGTTAGCTACATATATAAATTTGTTTTTCCATGTCCAGTAAGTGTATACAATCATAGGGTAGAGACCTCAATAATTTCCAAGTTATGACCTCTGGCTGTAAGTGTATGCCATTCCACATATGAACCTGAGGTTTCACTCAAAATGTTTTTGATATATATTCACACTTATGTTAGTGATCACAAACACCAATTCTCCAACATGTCTGTCTCATAATTTGGGAGTTATTTTAATTTTATGTAAAAACACCCACTCCCCAGCCCTGCTCTAGAGATTCCATCATAGTTCTAAAATTGTATGCACATCTATAGACCACAGTAAATCATATGCCAAGGTATGAAGTCTGTCAATTTTGAATGGTGAAGGTGGAGGTGTATGATGTTAAGAATGCACACACACATGCAGACAAGAGCACATAACCCCATCTTTTCTGCAAAAAGTGCTGAGATAATAACAATACATCACTGTACCATTTTAAAACTAGTACCTTCTTCAAAACTACCCGGGAACCAAAGTATTAATTAAAATAATACACAGGGGTTCTAAAGAACTTTATATTAAGCTTGCATCTGTTTGGCCGGGAGGTATAGGGATCTTTACAGCATATAAAACAATTTCAACAGCAACAAAAGTTTTAGTCAGGAAACTGAATTCCAATACAAATTATTCTTATTACATCTTAATGCCTGGGAAGCCATGGTAGCTCAGTTGGACTAGTAATCTGAATGTTGTGGGTTTAATACCTCCCCAAGCCAGCTCCATATGCTGTCTTGATGTGTCCTTGGGAAAGGTACTTAGTTCTGATTTTTCTTGACATGATACAACCAATAATGTGTTTAAAGTGCTCTTAAAACCATGAAAAACAAAAAGTATGGCTGTGGCACAGTATATACTGAGAGGAAATAGAAATGCATAGCTTTCATTTGACAGTGCAGTGCTTTGCTGTCATAGCTATTTTATTAAGTGGTAAAGAAAATATTTTACACCAAGGTTAGACAAGTTATGCATTATCACATTACAAACTATCATTAATACTCAATTTACCAAGATTTTCCACAACCAAATTGTATGATGATATTTCAAGGCAGATTCTCAAAGAAAACCATGCAAGATATTGATGCATGTGTTCCACTGAGTTTTTCATTTTCCAATTCATTGTTTATTTAGTAACTCATTACTTGATTCAAAAAATGTCACAAATATGCTATAGTGTAAGCATGAAAAATATGATAGAGAGAACTAACATCATCATACCCAAATCCAGCTGTCTATAGTGATGTTTATCCTTTGTACTTGTATGCATATTACAGATATTTACCATATGTACTCACTTAAAGGTCAAGTCCTACTGTAAACTGCATGGACCCAGATCTGCCAATGCATAATGTGCTGGCAGATCTTGGTCTATGATGTTTGTTAGGAGTAATCAGTAAAATAAACATCACAGACTCTAATCATTAATAATCGTTATGTGAGAGCATATCAGGGTCTATGTTGTTTGCAGTTGGACTCAACTTGTAAGCTAGTATGTACGGTAGTTGTTTAACAAAGAAAAGAACTTCAGGATGTCTTATTGATGATATTTTAGACCCCATTATCTGCTAATGATTTGTTGGAAGGGACAATTAAATCATATGGGTCCCTACATTATGACGGCAGGTGCGAGTAACCAAATCGAACCTGACATCTTTTATTACAATTTGCTGCTGTACTACTGATTGCCTTTACATGAAAATTTAACAATATCTGTTGAATAAGGAAAATTGCTCTAGATACCATCACTCTAATGTATTTTCTAGCGGCAAAGTCAACCCCGGCTGACATTATGAAAGAATTGAACAATTTGGAAAATTTAACAAAACAACTTTTTAAAGTATGCTGACTGCTTCTATTTGATTATTTTGTAACAAAATATTATCAACCAACAACAATGGCAAAATAGCTTAGGTGACAAGCAAATCTGAAAGGAGTTGTTTTCCCAAAGAATAGGGGCACCTACTGCAGCCACAGTTTCATATTTTTGGGGATTAGATGCAACATAGCGAAACCACTAATAAATTATATACCATTTGTCACTGGTAAATATGTTGAATGAAGTAATAAAAAGCAGGATTGTTTTAAGGTTTGGGACTTTATCCATTATCAAAATATTGGGAATTATATTGGATATTGGTTCTTCGAAGTGAGGGAATCCTGTCACACACTGTGTGACTTATGAATGGCATTCCACTTATCTGATCTAATTCCTAACTTTTTGTTATCAAAAATATTCTCATCAAGATATATAGTTGTTCAAATATGTTTAATGGAGGTAAATAAAAAAAACACAAAGACTTAAACATCTCAAGTTAAAATGTTTTAAGTGTGTTACTTATGAATTCAAAAAGGCCAGATCTGGGTACCGTGCCAGATATGGTTACCCTGATGGATCACAGTACCCTGCCAGATCTGGTAATTCTACCAGATCTGGGTACACTGCAGTAGTTGGGTACCTTGCCAGATCTGAATACCCTGCAGGATTTGGGTACTGTGATATTAATGGGAATTCACTGACTTCTGTGTGCATCATTTTTTGTTGTTTGAAAAATACAGCAGAGTGCAAATTATCTGCATGATAATTATTTAGATTGTTTGCCTGTATGGATTTCTACCATGTCCCTTAAAATTGTAAATCCCCAATTAATTAAAACTGATTATCCAGATGACTAATTTTCCAGACAAATTCATTGTTTTCCTACGAGTCTGGATAGTTTGTTTTACCACAGTACACTTTTATTAGAACATAAGTGGCATTAAGACAGAGATTTTTCATTCGGTACCATCTACACTTGCTTATAAGTCAGGTCCAACTGCAAGCCACATAGACCCTGATCGCCATTACATAATATGCCAGCAGATCAGGGTCTATGTTGTTTGTTCTATTGATTAGTTCTAACAAACTGCATAAGCTCAGATCTGCCCGCACATTATGTGATGGCAGATCTGGGTCTGTGCAGTTGGATGCGACTTATAAGTGAGCATAGACAGTATATAATTCATGCTTTGAAGCAACCACAAAATCCATAAAAACTGCTGTTACCCCGATTAATAAAGTTAATTGACAGTATTTTAAGCATCAAGATGAAGTGATACTTGAAGCCTGATTTTATGAAAAATTTCTTTGCTAAAACACTTAAATGCAAAACTTGACAAAATGTTGGAAGCACAAGGTGCAAGTCATAGAGAACTATAAAACTAAAGATGAAAACTCAACAATAAACATAAACTAAATGGAGAAAGGTGCTAATAATGCTATATATGCTCCAATAATCATGGAAGAAAAATTACCTATTTTTGTCTGTAATTATTCATAAATAATTTTTGTACATAACTGATCAATATAAATTTTAATGTTTTTTTTTTTCATAAGGGAATTTTTTTTCTCATTTAAACTGAGAAAATTTTTGTACTCAAGAATGAGTTAAAAATTATAATGACAAATTCTCACCTAAAATTATACATCCACCTGAGAAAATAATTAATAGCAAGTGTGTGGAAAATTACAGACAAAATGGCTACCAGGTCTACTTCTATGAAAGAGCTACTCTGAAGGTTCACAGTATAAAAATTTACTATGAGGCTGAATAAGAAAAGCAATGTTCTCACAGGATGAATACCACAATTAAACTTTCCACATTTAAGCAAGATGGTAACAGAACAAAAGGTCCAAGTGGGTCTTATCTGGCTGACATCTGCCAAATAGCCAGATGAAAGAGAAGTTAGGCAAGAAATCTGGGTCAGGAGAATGGTTTCTATAGAAATTTCTTCCAATGTTATTGACTGTATATGTTGCAAAAACAACTGACTCAAGGTTTATCTGTTTTTGGTATCTTCATCGATATTTGATGGCACATCAGCATCATTTGCCCAATATTGAAAAGCCTCAATGCCAGGAAGGTTTCTGTCAAAGTTGGTCAAATTATGTTGAGCTGGGGTTTTTTTTAGATAAAGTTGTTTATATGTTTTTCTATGGCAGCAATATCTGATGGCAGAGTGGCAGCAAATGTGTGCGGACATTTGGCCATTTACATCAATGTTTTTTTTTTTGTTTTTTTTTGAGGAGTCACTGAATGGAATTTCTATTTTTACTAATCATGGCCATATTTGATTGTAAATAGGCATAATTTGTATTAACTTTTAAGTCCTTCAAGACAGAATGCCATCAAATTTTGTCAAATTCTGCTGAGTAGTTTATAAGAAGTCCTTTAAAAGGATTTTCCATTTTTAGTTACCATATATACTCGCGTATAAGCAGAGTCCAAATGCAAACGACATAGACCCTAATCTGCCATCGCAAAATGCGCTGGCTGATCAGGGTCTATGTTGTTTGTTCTACTGATTAGTCTTTACAAACTGCATAGACCCAGATCTGCCGGTGCATTATGCAATGGCAGATCTGGGTCTATGCAGTTTGCAGTTGGTATTTGCTTATACACGAGTATATATGGTACAGTGGCCATTTTTGATGCTGTCTGTCAAATTTGTCAATATTCTGCTGCGTGCTTTTTGAGAATAAGCCTTGTAAAAAAAAAATCTATTTTTAGTAACAGTGACTATATTTATTGGTTGATCAGCATCATTTGTGCAAATTTCGAAAGTCCTCTATGCCAAGATGATTTTTGTCATATGTGGTCAAATCCTGTTGAGGGGTTTGACAAGAAGTTGTTAAATGGTTTTTCTATTTTTAGTAATGGTGGCCATATTTGATGGTAGATCGGCATCATTTGTACAAACCTGAAAACCCGTTATGCCAGGATGCTTCCTGTCAAATTTCTATCTTTTTATTAAAGGTGGCCATATTTGATGGTGAATCAGCATCAACTGTACAAATGTGAAAGCACTTCATGCCAGGATCCTCTCTGCCAAATTTGTTTGAAATTTGTCCAGTGGTTGTAATAAGAAGTTGAAAATAGTAATTGTTGACAGATGCATGACACACAATGGACAACGGAAAACACACAATGGACACGGCCAACTGAACAAGCATGGCATATGACCCAGGACAATCCATAGTTTGCTGCTCAAATGTTTACAGTACATGAGTACATGCTAGGCTGCATTCAAAATGTTAAAAGTAGCATTCAACAGAGTCATGGGTGAAGAAGTAGTTAAATGCAGCCTAGTGCATTACTGTTGTCTACTAAATACAAAACAGCAAGTACTGTCCTTGGACATACACCATGTTTCTGCTACCCTTACAGTAGAATGTCAAATCACAAATTGGTATTTAACCCATGGTTCTAAGGGCTAAAATGCTATAAACTAATGGCATTCATTGTCAGGAATTGGTATTTCATATTTTCATATGCTAATTTAGTAAAGACTCCACCTATGTTTTATCAAATGGGTAAAAATCAAGCTTAGAAACACAGCCATAAAAGCACATTGCTTCAATGAATAACTTTTGAGAAAAAAAGACAAAAGAATTCTGAAAGAACAGAAAGCATCTAGTTCTAAGAAAACAAAGAACAGAAACTATCATTAAATATTCTGGCTGCCCCCACCCCCATCCCCAAACAAACTATTGATTTGTATATCTTTGTTCTGATGAAGATGAAAAAGCAAGATGAGAGAAAACAGGAGTATTTCAAAGGGACTAACACTCTACTGGGTGAAAAGAATTTCCAAAAAGTCACGATAAGGCCATTTCTTCCATTTAACAGTTGAGTGTAGAAACCATCTCTGATATTCTTCAGTGATAACAAGGTTTTTAAACTAGCTGCTGTGGTGGACATACTGGATGTCAGACTGGCGCCATTTTCATTTACCAACCAGACGTCATAAAAAGCCTTTTAGTCAGAACCCTATGTTGATGTGACAACTGTTCAGGAGTAACAGCAATAACAAAATTTTTAAAGATGGCCACTGTGGTGGCCATATTTGTTGTACCATTTTCATTTAGGACCAACTAGCCATCATAAGAAGTCTTAGTGAAAATCCCATGTTGATATGACCATCCATTTAGGAGGAGTAGCAATAACAACATTTTCAAGACGGCTGCTGTGGTGACCATATTGGACATCAGATTCCAATCATTTTTAATTAGAACAAACTAGAGTTTCCATAAAAAAGCTTTCAGTGAAAACCCAATGTTGATATGACCATCCATTCAGGAGGAGTAGCAATAACAAGATTTTCAAGATGGCAGCTGTGGTGGCCATATTGGAAGTGCAAGTGGCACCATTTTCATTTAGGAGCAACTAGACATCATAAGAAGTCTTCTGGTGAAAAATTCATGTCAATATGACCATCAATTCAGGAGGAGTAGCAATAACAAGATTTTCAAGATGGCTGCTGTGGCAGCCATACTGGTTATCAGACTGGCACCATTTATGTCCAACTAGACATCATAAGAAGTCTTTCAGTGAAAACCCCATGTTGATATGACCATCCATTCAGGAGGTGAAGCGATAACACGATTTTCAAGATGGCCAATGTGGTGGACATATTGGATGTGCGAGTGGCACCATTTACATTTAGGACCAACTAGACATCATAAGAAGTATTCTGGTTAAAATCCCATGTTAATCCATTCAGGTGGAATAGCGATAACAAGATTTTCACGATGGCTGCTGTGGCGATCATATTGGATATCAGATCGGCACCATTTCCATTTAGGGCCAACTAGACATCATAATAAGTCGTTCAGTGCAAACCCCATGTTGATATGACCATCCATTCAAATGGAGTAGCGATAATAAGATTTTCAAGATGGTCACTGTGGTGACCATATTGGAAGTCTGTGCTGCACCATTTTCATTTAGGACCAACTAGATCATGGGATAAATGTGGGTTTAAAGTTTCATGGTAATCCTCCAAGTAGTTTTGAAGAAGCAGTGATAACAAACTGGTGCTAACAGACTGATGGATGATGGACAACAGGTCATCCCATAAGCTCTCCTGGTCTATAATCAGTAAAGCAAAAAACCCAATTGAGATGCATTATTATGAAAATTTACAGCAAGCAAGTCAGTGTTTCCCTACACACAAATAAAATAAAACATTGTAACAAAATTCATTCCTGTTACCTTTTTGTCCT
Source organism: Margaritifera margaritifera (assembly GCA_029931535.1). Taxonomy (NCBI): domain Eukaryota; kingdom Metazoa; phylum Mollusca; class Bivalvia; order Unionida; family Margaritiferidae; genus Margaritifera; species Margaritifera margaritifera. Next base: position 5,096,568 of record JAQPZY010001617.1, read on the forward strand.
ATCAAGATATGAAAATAAATGAAAGTCAATAACAATATGTTTAAGGATAAATACGGATAATAAAAAAAGTAACACATTTTTTAAGTAAAAATTTATTTCTGAATGTAACATGGCGTGCATGTGAGTGTTGGAAAGTACTTTTCCACTTCACCACCAATCATACTGTAACTGGACAGGTCAACATAAACAAAACAGTCTTGATTATCAACACTAATCATAATTAATATGAGTGGATTAGGATTATCCCTATTAATTCTGGAACAGCCCTTGTAAGTTAATAATATCATTATAAATACCATATTCACTAGGTACTCATCACCCATAATCAAAATAACTGGACCTACATGGGATAGAGAACTGCTTACAATATATTGAAATAAGTAATGCTCAACACTCTTACAGGTGCTTAAATTAAAAAGTACATCCATTTCAGGAGCAAAACGGAATATTTTGTCAGAATATGGACAGTATTTCCTTGATTTTTTGCTCACTTTCATACCAGTTGGAAAATGGCAGCACACTGAGAATGGCAAAATATAAGGTTGGCCAGAAACAACTGGTCCAGAAAACTTAATTAGTAGTAAGAGAGGGTGACAAAACAATGTAAGGTTTACCAGTAACAATTGGGCCAATAGACCTGGTTGGCAGTAAGAGAGGGTGACAAAAAATGGAGACAAGACTGTACATATAATGAAATATACAATATGTTTGCCGATTCTTGACTGGCAATAAAATTCCATTTTCTCCAAATTTTTAATGTCCAGCAGCTTTTTCTTGTATAATTTTCCCAGAATTTTTAAGATCTTGCTAAAAAAAAAAATCCTATATTTCAACAGTTTTCACAAAGAAGCATTGTGGAAGAATTACCAGACAGGTGTTACTCTCAGATACCAGTACATTTAATTGCACAAGATCAAGATGTGATTGGTTGCCACCTGTAATAAACCAGTCATTGTGCATGGAATTGTAGTGCTTGCTCAAGCCACAGCACCTACTCATCCACAGAAGGCACAAGGTTACTATTTATAGACTGGGTAATCCCTGTAAGAAACATTTTAAACTTTAATTTACAAATTATAAATTATACATGCCAAAGTTCATTTTTATGATTAAACTTTAAAGTTTTAAAAATGTGTAGATCAGTCCTATAGTTTTCCCATATTTTCAATTTTATGGGCAATCGAAGTGCAGAAAATGGACTATACTCATCTCTTCTTCTAGCGGTGGGCACAAAGACTTAGGATTAGACAGTTGTAGATTTGAGCCCAGCCCTTAGCTATTGCCTTTTGCTCTTGAGTAAGGATTTAACCCATCTTGTTAATGTAAATGAGTGCTGGCAACCACACTTGGAGGGTTATCATACAATGGACTGCTGTCTCATTAAGGAAGGGTTTGTATGTATGTATGTGTATGTGTGTGTGTGTATGTGGTTTAAAGGCACATCAGTAAAATACTGGCCATATAGTGCAGAGAAAACAATGCATTTTTAGTTGCTTAATTTGCTGGAGTCCAACTTACCACCATAGAAGAGGTCAGGCCTATCCAAAATGTCTGCGTCTTGAAGGTAGGGATCGTATGCATCTTCAGGGTACATGTAAGGATCATTCATATCTTCCAACTGCCTTGACTCTACCATCTCGAGCCACTGCGAGTTGTGCCAACGGAACTTCTCTAACTGGATCTTTTTGGACCAGTCTTCATCAAACTCCTACAATCTCAAAATATGATAAAATATTTATGATTTAGATCTCATTGTTTGTGAATTTATTTTTTCTTCTTCATGTCTACACATTCTATTCTAAGACAATCCAGAACAATAACAGAAACTACATGTATAGGTCCACATAGATCTGAAGCATATACAGGCTACATGGAATCATCTGAAAAAAGGGGTAGACAGATTGTTTGCATGTGTAACAAGCGCCAGATTTGTGCTATTTATCATATCTATCTAATGATAGGCTCACCACTCAATTTTTACTAAATTTTGCAAATATTTATGAACAATATATTTGTCTGATTATAAGCCCAATCCTACTTTTTGATAAATTTATTAGGCTGGTCCCCTGGTCTTATCATGGGAGAAATATAGTATACCCATGAAGACATGTACCCCAGAGTTGTATAAATGTTGCAGGTTCAATAGATGATATTATTCCCCTATGTACCGGATCTGATTAAGAGTAATACATTCTGCTACTTCCAGAATCCAGCCTTCCCGAAAAGATGCAAAATTGTTTTTTCATTTATATATATATATATATATATATATATATATATATATATATATATATATATATATATATATATATATATATATATCATATAGACAAAGAGAAGCAACTCCTACAGATTACCTCCCCTTGCCACCGCAAGGTTGATCCCAGTATACTGGATGTTTACAAGTGTAAACTTGAGCAAAACAACAAGGATGCTCTCTTTAGAGGGAATGGGTGGTATAGCTTAACAGTAATGTGATTGGGTAAGTGTTCTGGAGATGCATAATTTTTACTATAAAATTTCCTTTCTCCATTGAATACATTACCATCACATTAACATTAGGAGACTAGGTTAGAGGAGGATACAATGCAAGCACTCAATTATAGTCAGCCTACTAGGGGCAATATGACTGCATCCTCAAAATAAGGCTGAACCCCTCTCCTAATGTCTTGAAGGCAGCACAACCATAAAGATCGTAAGCAAAATATTTGTGAGGCAAACCCCTGTAAGGTTTGGAACAAGGGTGTTGCCTTACCAACGAATGGTTTCCAGGGTGAATCCAGCAAAAGCTATAAACCCGATGCCCTGAACAAAGGCTGTGCTGTCATGAACATGGCCTAGTGATCATCCAAGCAGCCATCTGAGGCCCAATGAGGTTCAACTCTTTCAACTCTCATCTCTGTGAAGCCATATCTTGCAGGTAGAAACTGGAGAACTGAGCATGTCAGCCAAGTGACTCCACAATGTCTCGAATTGAAACATTGCATTCAAAATGAGACTCATCAAAATCACTCAAATTTCATGAACTGAGATCTTGATGAGACTTATTTAATCCTTAGAGAGCTCAGAAAATGCTGAACAAATGACCTACTTGAGCCACAAGGTAAGCGCTTGAGAGGTTATATCTTGCTTAACTTGACAGGCAGGATGAGCTGTTTTAGTGGTCACAGACACTTTCTGTGCACCACAGATAGCACCTAAGTGTGTGAACTGGGTCCTGCAGCCTTGCCTCTCTTGATGGATCAATCAAGGATTCAGGACGAATGACTATTTTCTAATTGCCTGTGGATGGCAACCTGTTCTTGGAGAACTGTTCGATCAGAACTGGAGGTAGTTCAGGCCCAGACTGGACAATGAAGTTCACTCACCCTGCACGCTGAAGCTAGAGCTATCTGGAAATATATCTTGAAAGATAGCAGCTTCAGCAATGCCGAAGACAGAGGCTCAGACTTACGTGAACTGGGCCACATCAAGACCTAGGAGATGTTCTATTGGGAAACAAGGTGAGTGGGGCCATGACAGGTCGAAACTGGACAGCAGGTCAGACAGATGATGTCTGAATTTGTCAGAAATCATGGAGTGATAATCTTTGATAGTGATGGTGGCTAATTTCTTCTCCTCAAAGAAGAATTGTTGCTAGAAGAGGGGTGATATCATTGTCACAGCACAGTTCACAAATATATGCCACTTTCCCTTTTAAGCCTTTAAAGTGGAGGGCCTTAGAGCTGTCAAGATCCTCTCTGCAAACAAAGGACTGAACTCTTTCCTGCACAAGGCTCAGCTGACAAAAAACAGACATGAAGAAGGAGCCTGTATGGAAAACTGGTGACTTCAGGTGCTTGAGCAATGTGGAGGCTGCTATTATCTTCCGGGGAACATATATCATGAGATCAAGAGATCATGGAGTCGGGATTTGTTCCATCTGAGAGGGATGATCAGATCCACTTTGAAATTCTGTCTTCTCACTTTCTGAACTACCTTCTGAGTCAGGACCAATGCTGTGAAGCACAGTTGATCGACAGGGCATCGATGGCCCAGACCTCGGGGTCCAGAAATGGGGAGAAGGTGGGTAGTTTGCAGTTCCATATTATCACAAAGAGGTCTATCATCGAGCAGTCCCACAGAGCAAACTCGATGAAATACATATGGGTGGAGACCATTCCATGTGTAGCAGCAGCTCTCCTTGACAATGAGTTGACCAGGATGTTGACTCTGCATGGGATATGATGAACCTGCACTGAGACATGGCATCGGGTGCACCAGCGGAGAAACTCCAATACCATAACACATAGTTCTGGTAATTTGGTGCCCCCTTATTTTAGAATATAATTCACCACCACTGAGTTATCTGATATAATCAAGATCACCTTTCCATGGAGCAGATCTTTCCAAGCACGGAAAACATTGAGAATGACCTTCATTTCCAAAAGGTTCATAGGAAGGGCCTTCTCCTCTGGCCTCCACTTGCCGACGACTGTCGTGTGATAGGGCAGTAAATGGGCCCCCCAACCTGATGAACTCTCATTTGTGCAGATCGTAATCTCTGATTGTGAAGCTTCCAGGGGAATTCCAGAAAACTAACCTTTCCATTCCCTGTTTTTCCACTGGTGTTGGAAGTGTTGGATTTCAGTCATGATCGTTCTCTGACTGGTGAAAGGACACCACTGGGCAAAGAGTGCCAGTTGCAAAGGATACTTGAAAAGGCAGCCGAGATGGATTAACTCTGCTGCTGCATTGATAAGGCAGAGGAGTAGAAGAAACTTTCTTACCAAGATAAATTTCTTCAGAAAGATTGACTTGGACAGTTTGACAATTCGAGCAATGCATCTGAGAGGAAGTCAAACAAGATTGAGATGGGTCAGGAATTCCATAACCTGATGGACAAATTGCTGTGAGGGGACAAGATCTGACTTGTCCATGTTGATTAGGAACCCTGAACAGAAAATTAGTCTTAGGAGGTGGTTCATGTTGTGAACCAGAACTGAGCTTACATTATGTTTCTGTAGAACAGGTAAGCCACTGTTGATGTGGATGAGGACATCCTAAAGAGGGCGATGACACTGTCTAAAGTTTTGGTGAAAGATCAATGATATATGCAACCCCTCCAAAATGACTTGAATTGCCTGTTTGTTGTTGGGGAAGAAATTATATCTGCAACCTCTATGAAATGACTTGATTGCCCGTTTCAGTGTCGGGGAAGTGGTCAATCCACATCTGCCAGAACAGAAGTCTGGGGCCAACATTGGGTGTCAGCAGGTAGGACGGACAGCGAGTCACTGATGGGTACTGGAAGGCTTGATGGATGAGAAACTATATTTGATCTCTCCCTTTTCTGGCTTGTCTGTGAAACTGAATGGCCTCTGGCTGCATAAAGTTTGTCTGGTTAGAAAGGATTGTTGCTGTTGTGGCATGGTTCTCTTGTCCTGCTGCCGACGATTGTTCCTCCTTGGAAATTGTAATCGATGCTGCCAAAAGGTTGAAGGAGCAGGTAAGGAAAGCTTCAGGGATAACTCCTGTGCTGCCTGCTTTCTAGATTCCTCCATGCACACACCCCTCCCAAAGAGTGGCCGTGAGCCAAAATAGCAAGGAGATGCCATGTGATGCAGTTTAAGGAAGGACAAGTACAAAACGGTGTCTTGTCTCACTAATCCAAATTAAAAAGACTGTCAGAGCAATGGCCATTGTATGATGTGCCTGCTATTCTGTTGATAACCCTGGCTATGCAGCATGATTCTCATGCACGGTTGCTACCAGCTTTCTGTACCAAGCAGAAAATGGCAAAGGATGCCAGGTCAAGCAGTGACGAAATTGCAATGACATTCCTCATCAGTTTCAATGTGGCATTAAAGACCTGTTGATCTATCTTGTAAAAGAGTGGAGCAGCCATTATATCTTTGTCCAAGCTCCAAACATTGACATGATATGTATCCAAGTGGGGTTGGTATCAGTTAGGTGAAAATGATGCTGGCAGTTGGTTCACCTGCCAAAATGCTTTGGTATTTGCTGTGGTATCAAAGTTTGCAAGAAAGATGTCCAATGATCTCTGTAATCATTGGTAACTGAGGAAGAATCCTGAAAAAGGGGAGTTCATCTTCCTCATCAGCACTGAACGAAATCTTAACCTTATAGGCTCAGTTCACTGCAGGTTGGGGAGGGCACTTAGCCGGTAAAAAGACAATAGTAGTAATAGTTGTAGGGTTCAAGGGCAGATCAGCACAATACTAGCTATATGATTCCAATTAAAATGCCAATTAAAAGAAAAGCTCTAAAAATGTAAATATAAAGAATTACAAAGTAACATAAAGGAAGATAAAGCCTTCCAAATAAACATAAACATTAAGTACTAAACAATAAAAGCTCTTCATACATTGCCGGTGGTCAGCCATCTGCCCTGGCTCAACATTGACTGTGTCTTATAAGTCCGTTTTTCACCCGAAACGAAAGAGAGAAAAAGACCAAAATACAATTAAAATTCACAATTAAGGTGTAGCTCACTAAGAGAAGACACTTCGAAGATAAATGTATGAATAAACCACAGTGCCTGCTTGTCAATTCATCAAAGCTCATTGGTGAACAAAGGTGACATAAGTGACTGACTGGTCCAAAAACAAATCCATTATGAACCCCAAAATACAATAAAGTTTACCAAACATTATTGAAATAAATTTACCACACAGTGTAACAACACTGAAAATGTATAAATCCACAAACTCCGAACACATATGACTTTAAAAAGTTGTCAAAACTGAATAGATTCAGGGGGTGTATCGACCTGTTGTTAATGGTATAGAGTGAAAGCATAATATGGTAAACAACCTATATAAGGAGAGCCACCTAGCAATGGCAACAGAAGGTCATCTGTAAGAGTTGTGTAAGAAACTGTCTTTATGAATAAGTTGTCTTTACATACAGGTAATATTGTGCTATTTTAAATACAATAGTCTCCCTCCTGAAGCGCAACCCCTTGATTAGAGGCCACTTGGCTTGACTCAAAACAAAGTATTTGTCCAATTATGGTTCCCCCCACCTTCCCCACCCTTCATGAGAGGTCACCCTTTTCGCAAGGCCACCTTTACATCAAAGAATCAAAGATAGGGTGGCCTCATTAGAGGGGGACTACCATATCTATGGATCCTACTGCACTTAACCTTTTTAAGCATGGGGTCTTTATATACAGGATGTTGCTAGATCAAGTTGATTGTACTCCGATTTAAACAACTCCTATTAAAAACAGCATTTTATCTTACAAAGTTAATACTTTATACTAACAAAGTAACTGTTGTACTTACAGCTATGATGTCCAGGGTGTTATCACACACTTTCCTTATTTCAGCATTCTTATCATGCATGAGATCTATTAGATAGGCTGGAGCCTCTGTAGCACAGAGTTAAGGAAACTAGAGGTAGCAATTTTAATTATTTCCCACAACAATCTCCAGTCATAAATCCAACAAAATATTTGCATTGATAAATCAATGGAAAAAGTGAATATGTGCAGTTTCATGGCTGAACCTTTGATCAAGCATAATACTGCAAGTGACAATAACAGTGTAACATATTCACAAATTGATTCAAGTCCATCTGTTGAGTATGGTAATTATGAGGCACAACATACCGTTTATACTCATGTATAACCTGGGTCCAAATGAAAACAACATAGACCCTGATCTGCCATCGCATAATGTGCCGGCAGATCAGGGTCTATGTTGTTTGTTCTACTGATTAGTCTTACAAACTGCATAGACCCAGATCTGCTGGCGTATTATGCGCTGGCGGATCTGGGTCTATGGATTTTGCAGTTGGTATTAGCTTATATGCGAGTATATACGGTAAATACTTTTGTTAACTATATAAACCTTTGACAATTTATGTTAGGACTATTTCCTAGTTTAAGATGCATTAGTTGACAACATGAGTATTTTAATTGTTTTGCAATCAAATATACACAGTAAATGTTGGAATATGAGACAGTCTGTTGCATACTACATTTAGGCAAGAAATAATCCTCTGCATGATGTTTTATCAAATAAATGTTATAGCTGGCTAAACAGAGGTCAGATTAAGTCAAGAAGACTGCACATCAAATATATAACAATTCATGGTTTGGTGTGATTTGTACATAAATTTCATCATGTAACTCAATTTCATATCCAATTAACCAGGTTCATCATGCAACTCAATGTCATATCCAAATAACCAAGTTTGACATGTAACTCAATTTCATCTCCAATTAACCAAGTTCATCATGTAACTCAATTTCATCTTCCAATGAACCAAGTTCATCATGTAACTCAATTTCATCTCCAATGAACCAAGTTCATTATGTAACTCAATTTCATCTTCCAATGAACCAAGTTCATCATGTAACTCAATTTCATCTCCAATGAACCAAGTTCATCATGTAACTCAATTTATCATATAAAAACTTCACATTTGCCATTTGATGTTACTACAGACCCTGAAATGAGGAATTTTTCCACAAAAAAAAAATGGAATACAAACAATGCAGAATAAATACATATAATGCAGAAACAATACAGAATGAATACAAATGCAATGCAGAATGAATACAAACAAAATGATAAATGCCCATAGAGGAAAACTCTGATTACAAATGCAAAATGGAGAACGTTAAATGAAAAATAAAAATGGAACGAAATGTAAATGTATTGCATGAATGGATTTGAAAATCAATTATTTTCAGGCTGACACTTAATTTCCATGCTCAAAAGACCTTTCGCATGATAATCCAGAATCTGATTCTTTACACAATTTTTGACTCCTTACAAGCCATGACATTGTTCTTGTCAAGGCAGACATAAAAACCATCACTGATGTGATAACATCATCACCAGAGGTTGTAACTGTATTTGTACAATGTATATTTGAATGAAATGAAATAAGAAAAACAATTTGCTGACAAATACTCAACAACTGTATTTTTACATATATTGCAGTTGCAGTTATATTTTTTTAATTGTAAATTCAACACTGTCTTTTACATTTTATGCATTTGCTATTTTATTAAAGCACTTTTAATATGACAAGATATGAAAGCAATAGTGCTCTCCATTTAACACTCTCAAAAATGGAAAACTCAGCATTGGTAAATGCATTTTCATTTAATTCCAAACGAACAAAAATGAAACAAAACGATGAATGGAAGCGATAAATGCAGAATCAAAATGCAATTCTGACACTTTGAATGAAATGAATTCTGATCACATTTCTAAACTCAAATGAAATGCAGATTTACTAAAATTACCCATTTCAGGGTCTGTATGCCACAGTGTGACATATGATGTTTATGATGTATTGTAATGACACTAGTAAACATGAATGTAATGTGCTAAAATGAATAGAGGATACGCGTTTCCTTTACAATAACTTCCCGAGTGGATTCATGGAAGATCATTTGGTAGAAAACATAGACAATCTGACACACCATCTCATCATCTTCTTGCTTGGCTGAAATTGAAAAAACATTCCTAGACAATATTTTTTAAAAGCCTAAAATTATGCAAAAAATTTAGATTTTCTTGCCTTTCCTTTTTAAGTTTCAGTCAAGAATTTAATACAACATAAAAAAAAACAAAAAAAACATGACATCATCCACTGCCTCAACGAGACTTTTAATCATTGCTGTTTAGATATCATCAAACATGTACTGAACCCCAAAAGACACAGATATCAAAGAATACTTCACTATATTGGACCTCTCTTTCAAACAATTTGTGTGGACCCTAATTTGTTAATTGTTACTGGGGACCACTACAATTCCAAGGAAACTAGAACATTTGCCACACAAAATTTCTATCAAAACATGACAAAAATATTTACCATTCAATAGTTCTATCAAACACTGGATAATGTTTGACTCTGCCAACATTATGGCACAAGAGTCATCATTGCACACTGTACCCACCAGGATAATAACTTCCAGGACAACATCATCTTCTGCTGTTCCTGTATTGGAAGAAAATAAACATATGATTTCATTCATTTACAGTAGCTGTACAATTTTCTGCTCCCATTCACCCAAAGACAACAATTTTTGAAGACAGTGTATTGTCAATTTTCTCTTATCGATCTCTGGCTATATTAATAAACTTGTGCATGCATAATGTCATGCAACTCCTTGTATGTGCAACAAATTTTCCTTTTTATTTTGTGCTTCTGTAGAACTTTATTCAGCTTTGTTTTAGGAAGAATGTAGATACCTCTCACAAATATTGTTACTTTTATGTAGAAACCAGAGAGAGTAGAGAAAGCTTTTCTTCTGACAATAATGCAGTATTTGAGCCTGTTGATACATACACAGAAATTTCATGAAATCTGGATGAAAGTAGCTGAAGTTATTAAAATCTGAATTTTTGTATGTTATGATGTGAGAACCACTAGGTGTTGAAGCTATGCTGGTAAAAGGTCCCATATATTTAGAACAAAGGTTATGCAATGATTCACAAAAAACTAGATCTATTAGCAATAGATACATTGTAAAGAGCCATGCTCACTATAATTTGCTCCACAGGACCTTAAAAGGGTCACACTCACTACAATTTGCTCCATAGGGCATTAAATGAGCCATGCTCACTACAATTTGCTCCATAGGGCCTTAAATGGGCCACACTCACCACAATTTGCTCCATAGGACCTTAAAAGGGGAACACTCACTACAAATTGCTAAATTGGACCTTAAAAGGGCCACACTCACTACAATTTGCTCCATAGGGCCTTAAAAGGGCCATGCTCAATACAATTTGCTCCATAGGGCCTTAAAAAGGCAGCACTCACTACAATTTGCTCCAAAGGCCCTTAAAAAGGCTCTGCTCTCTACAATTTGCTCCTTTATGCCGTAAAGGTCCTGGCTCACTGCAATTTGCTCCTTAGGGCCTTAAAGAGAGAAACTTGTGTTGGGAAACCAAAGTTTGGAGATGATGGGCATTCAGGGGCAATGACTCATCTAAATGATAACACTGATTACTTGAAATCCAGCTCCTTCAAGGACTCATCAATACCAGGGATGCCAACATGTTTGAAGGGAAAAATGGAGTTGGGTGCAGGAGTGGGGAGTAAAGCCCCTTGGTGCGGAGAATCCCCTGAAGCGCAAATGATCATATTTTCATATTGTTGTAAATTGTCATCCGGACTGTATATTTAATGCAATCGTTGTCAAGTACACCTAGAGAATGGGATTCAGCATTGAAAATTGCCCCAGCTGTCAGTAGACATACTTAGCTAGGTCCGATAGTAAAATTCAGTGCAAAGGCGAGTTGGATGTGTGAGTAGTGTCAAAGGTTACTATTGATGATGATGTTTAACAATAATGACGATGTAGTTTTCAGTGTGAACTACCAAACAATAAGCAAAGATTTACACACAATACATTTTCGTTAACTTTACATATCAAAAGGGGAGCTGGAGAAGATAAGCTTTATTATTTTTTTTCTTAAAATTATTGAGATCACAGGTCACAGTCCACTCACTCACATGAAGACACAATGTGATGCTATACAAGTCTTTATACCTTCTACACTAATAAAGCTACTAATATGGAGTTGGCTACTGGGTAATCAGTCTACTTGACCAGTCCAATCACCAGAGTGCTTGGATTGAATATACAAATATGTGTAGGGCAAGCACCCAAATGGTCCATACAGCAATTGTACCTCAAATGACTAAAGTGTTCTGCAATCTCCAAAAATTCCAGTAAGACCTCAATAAATTGAACTCGCGACCAGTTCAATTACGATTCAATTGTGTATTTTGCGATCAAGTTGCGGCTGAAAATTCCTGGTTTCTCCCCAACTCTGATCAACATTTGCAAAATTAAAGGGCTTTTCCCAGTTAGGAACAAACCTGTTCTTTCCCCAAACTTTTCCCCCAATTTCCTGGTAGTGTGGAAAGCCTGTTAACTGAAATAAATTTTGGGCGTCTCTTCACACACCTTTGCAAGAGCCATGTTGTTTTTAGTTCAAGTGTCTCACTACATCAGACTTTCCCCCAGGTGCTAGATTTATGTCACTTGCACAGACATTGGACAATGTAGGAAACATAATTGAATATTCTTCCATATATCCCTGATTGCAACTAAAAGTCTTTCTTTCTCAGTGATGTTTAATTTCTTTCTCAGTGATGTTTCATCAGCCACCATTATCCCATGTGACTCCAAGTATATAGACTGGTACTCATTTTTCCTGTAATGTCTCTAACTATGAGATGGACAAAGTATACAGCACATGTACCAGTTACTGGAAATGGAACTCCATGCAAGAGCATTTTTTCTTACCTTGGAATATACTTATTATATAAAATGTAATTTAACTGCAAAGTTGACAAGGAAAAAAGTTGGAGAAAAGGAATCATAATAAAGAGTGAGAATTTTTAGGAAACATTTGGAGAAACACTGCTGAAATCTTACATGGTCACATCTATGCAATACAAGCAACATTGCATCTAAAGATACAAAGTTTATTGACAAGGCTCATAACTCTGTCAAATTTGAAACAGATGAGACAAAATCCATAAAAGATACAGCTATGCCAATGAAACAATGCTCACATTAAATTGCATATTCAGCTATACTGATTACAAGCAACATCCCATGTAAAGATATGAAGTTGACTAACAACGGCCATAACTCTGTCCAAATAGTTCAGACAAGACAAAACCTATAAAAGGTACATCAAGGTCTAAAAGACCGTTCTTATCAAATTCCCTCAGAACATGTTGAATGATTATTGAGCTATACTGACTGCAAGCAAAATTTAAAGTCTCCATGTGAAGACAAGAATTTGCTTGATAAGGAGCATAACTCTGTCCAAAATGGTGCAGGCACATGCATCAAGTCTATGAAACAATGTTCATACCAAATTGAATCAGAATATGTTGAATAGTTCTTGTACTATGCCTGTTACAAGTAAACATCCCCAATTGGAACATCCTCAGCCTTTTCTGTCAAGTCAAGAAAAACCTCAGATGCAATTTGCCACCTATGATAACTATATTCAGAACTACTTTTGTTCACATGGCACAACATGATAGCAGAAGGAGACAAAGTCACAACTGAAACATTATCAGCATTTTCTGTTGCAACATATTGGATGCACTCTGCCAGATAAGAACCACCAAATTTATGTGTATTCCTACAGCTACATCTGAGGTAACTTCTTGATTTGATGGAAATGGCCAAGCAGTTTTTGATCAGGCAACATCCCATGCGATGTTATGTAGTTAATTGTCAAGGACTATAACTCTAAACCAAAATGAAGTTGACAAGACAAAACCCATAAAAGGGCAAACATCTAGGTCTATACACACCAAATTGCATCAGAATATGTTGAATGGTCCCTGAGCTATGCTAGTTACAAGGACCTGCTGTAGAGGATCTTTAAAATTGATGGGAAAAGGGCAATAACTCTGTCAGTATAAGACCTGAAAAGAAGAAAGCACTTCACCTACCAAATGGCATTCAATTATGCAAGGGTTGCAGAACTTTTGGTGGTTACAAGAAGTGTGAACGGGCTGATTGATTGAAAGATGGATGTACAGAAAAGATGATAAATATAGTGCATCCAAATCTTGATGCAGGGCCCTGATGAGTAATGGACAGAATTGGTCATAGGTCTGCGGGAATTTAACATGCAATAATTTAATGGATGGAACTTGCAATTCCTAAATTCTAGAGAAATCCAGAAATTTCTGATCTAACACTGTACCTGGCTGAAGATGATTCTTGATCCAGGGTATCAGGTTATATTCCTTTAAGATCAACGCATAGTCAAGGTCTGGTATGGTCAGATTCCCTAACACACCCAAACACTCTAATGCAAACTCCTCATCTTCCCATTTGATCACAGTCTCTGCTAAGTCACTGATGTAGTCCTGCCACAAGAAGAATGAAAAGCAATTTGAATTAAAACAGAATTCATTTAGCATATGGCATATCATCATTGTCACATAAAGTCTTTTCCTTAAGGCCAATCATTGGTACTGCTTGTCGCCTGAAAAACTTATAACCATAGACAAGACCTGTGTTCATGTAACACAAATGCCCTGCCAAAGTAACCTAAATGCAAAACTCAACCAGATGGACTGATGGATGGAGAAGGATAATACTACATGCCCTTTCCTGACTTGTGGCAATAACAGAGTAGTTAGTAATAAGCAGGAGTTTCATAATACCTATCTAGGTCTATGCAGTTTTTTTAGGTGTAATCAGAAGAACAAAAAACACAGACTATGATCTGCCGGTGCACTATGCGACAGCAGATCAGGGCAATGCACTGGCAAATCAGGGTCTATATTGTTTGCAGTTAGACTCGACTAACATGCAGTAATATGAGTCGCATCCTAGACAGCAATGGAAGGATGGAGGCATGAATAAGCAAGTCCTGTATACTGCCTGCATCTGAAAGCAGCAGTTCAAAACTGCTGGATGGATAAAATATGATGGGTAGACAATATGTCACAATTTGTGTGCACTTTTTCTTGTCTTGTACAACATTTGTTGCATATCAATAAAGGGCAAATAAGAAAAACTGCTAAATAATTTAATCACAATTGAGTTTGATTCTCCATTTAGATATAATGTTTGTGATGATATGCAAAAAATAGAAAAACAATAAAGCAAGTGTCCATCAATTTTGTAGGAATCAGAAAGCCGATAAGGGCTAGGAATTCATGAAATATGTTTTTTCCCCCATATTTTATTGAAAATTTGAGTTCCAAGTTCAACAACAATTACAACAATAGCAAAAACAACAACAACAAACTTTGGTTCTTTGAGAGCTGTGAGGTCACTGGTAAATCTGCCAAAGTATGCAAAACATTTACTAAAAGTCAGCAACACTGATTGTACATAAAAATGATTTTCAAAGAGATACATTTGATGTGGTTTGGGACCAATAAATTCTTGCAAATGATATATGTAAGACCGAGTCAGGACCTTATGGGAAACCAGCGAACAATACTTTCAAATAGGCCACAATGGCAGCTGTAATGGCTGTAAGATTTACATTATTTTCATATTTTAGAACCAACTAGACATTAAAAGTCTTTTGGTGAAAACTCTATGTTGATATAACCATCCATTCAAGAGAAGTAGCGATAAGATTTTCAAGATGGTCATCATGGCAGCCATATTAGATGTAAAATTGGCACCATTTTCTTTTAGGTCCAACTAGACACTATAAGAAGACTTTTGGTGACAACTCCATGCTGATATGTTCATCCATTCAGATGGAGTAGTGAGAACAAAATTTTCAAGATGGTCACCATAGTGGCCATACAAGGTATCAGATCACCATAATCATCATTTTGGACCAACCAGATCAGAAGTCTTCTGGTGAAAACTTCATGTCAATATGACTTTTTGTTTATGAGTAGTGATAAGAAGATTTGCAAGATGGTGGCCAAAATGGCTATTAGATTGGCACAATTTTCATTTAGGATCAGCTAGACATCATAAGAAGTTTTTTGGTGAAAACCTTATGTCGATATGACCATCCATCTGGGAGGAATAGCAATAACAACATTTTCAAGATGGCCACCATGGCAGCCATATTGCAGGTCAGATTGGCACCATTTTTATTTAGGACCAACAAGACATCATAAGAAGTCTTCTTGTAAAAACTTCATTTCAATATGACTTTCTGTCTGGGAGGAGTAACAATACCAAGATTTTCAAGATGGCTGCCATGGTGGCCATAATGGATGTCAGATTGGAACCATTTTCATTCAGTACAAACTAGACATCACAAGAAGTCTTTCTGGGCAAACCCCATTTTGATACGACCTTTCATTCAGGAGGAATAGTGATTAAGATTTTCAAAATGGCCACTGTGGTGATGATATTGAATGTCCAAGTGGCACCATTTCATTTAGGACCAACTGGACCTTAGCATAAATGTGTGTGTAAAGTTTCATGGCAATCCCTCAAGAAGTTTAGAAGGAATAGTGATAACAAACTTGTGCTAATGGACAGATGGAAGGGAGGACAGATAGACAACATACAACAAGCCATCCCATAAGCTCTTCCGATCCAAAACCAGTACAGCTAAAAAGTATGTTCTCACAATAAAAAGATTCTTGGTGGGCCCATCATGTTGAGAGATGTTACGTATCATCTTCACGAAGAGTGGATCTTTAAATTTAAATGCTCGCTTCATCAGCATTTTGAGACCATTTCCCTCGCAGATGAGCTGGGCTGTCCTCTTGTTGGCAGCCAGGTTGATACACAGAGATACAAGCTCTATAGGCAGGTTTTCTGGACTTTCCAAAAGCATCTTCATTACCTGGTGAAAGAATTGTGCCATGTTACATTTGTTATGAGATTATTTTATTTTACAGACTGATAATTTCTAAATTACTAATTGAATATTGGCAGCCAGGATAAAAATGCACAAAGATACAAGTTCTATCGACAGGTTCTCTGGACTCTCCAAAAGCTTCTGCATGACTTGATGAGAGAATCACCTAATATTTCAACACATCAATATATTTCTCCCATGGTAAGTCCAGGAGAAAGCCTAATAGGTTTTAAACAAGTGGGAGGGGGTAATTATCAGTGGAAGTTTATGAGAAAATGACAGCAAGAAGAGACAGGCAAAGTCACAATGTGAGTAGAAAGATAAGGTAAAAACAGATAATACTCCCTCCCCCCAAAAGAATTTGTTCTAAGTAATTAGATATTGCAATTGGAAAGAATAGAAAATATGTCATTTAATCATTATCAAATTATAAGATCTATCAAAAACAAACTAATAGCAGAACAGTGATGTGCAAGGGATGGGATTGAAGGCTTTTACAATGGATGTCTTATACTTGAGCATGGTCTGATTATCAGAGACAAAACTGATGACATTACAACATTTTATGAATCTAGTAAAGGTTACATTCACTGAGACCTGAAGCAGCAGGTCATCAGAATAAAGTATTGAGTGAAGAGAAGTCATCTAGAGATGACAAATCTCTTATTCTCCTGCTTATGTAAAGATCCATACAGAAAGTACTCTATGGTCCAGCATTCTTAATTGTTATACTACTTATGCTAGTACCATACAGTCTAACAACAACAATTTATATACTATTCATGATATACTTTGTTTCCATGGTAACAAAAAACATCTTCAATGTGGAAAATTCTAAGAATGAAAAGGCATCTTTGGAGAACTTGCTTAACATGTGCACCAAGAATGTTCAAATACCTTGAATGGTTTGGGAGTTATGCTCTGGCAACAAAAATGTTTAAGGATAGACAGATGGACATAATAATAACTATATCCCTCATATTACATACCAGGGGAATAAAAAATAAGATGTTCTGATAGTGATAAAGGAAAAGAGGATACATGTATACTGTACTATTAATATGAAATTAATACCTAACTGTCTGAACGTTATTAGACTGATAATTACTGCAGCCTGGGGCCATGGTACAAACCCCCGAAATGGGTAATTTGACCAAATCTGCATTTCATTTACATTTAGTTGCAATCTGTTCATATTTAATTTGCAATTTGTTTGTATTTCATTTGCAATCTGTTTCCATTCCAGTCACATTCACATTTCATCTATGATTATGTAGTCATTTTTCATCTATAGGCTTAGAAATGCATTCAGATTTTGCATTTATCGCTTCTATCCATCTTTCATTTTATTTTCTTTCATTTGGAATATGAAATGGAAATGCATTTACTTAAGTCAGGTTATCCGTTTTCATCCAAGTGAAAAGGAGAGAACTATAGCTTTGGTATCTTGTCTTGTTAAAAGTGTGCTTTAATGAAGTGGCAAATGCATAAATGCAAAAGAAAACACTGAATTTATGATAAATTAAAATATAACTGCAACTGCAATAGGAAAAAATATAGTCATGACTTGTTAGGGGTGAAAAGGTGTCTGTCACTATACAGGATACAAATATAGTCATGACTTGTTAGGGGTGAAAAGGTGTCTGTCACTATAAAGGATCAGAACCAGGATTATCATGTGAATGGGCTTTTTACCATGGAAACTTAGTAGCAGCTTAAAGATTATCGAGTTTCAAATCCATTTATAAAATGCATTCAAGTTTTGTTCCATTTTCATCTATTATTTATCATTCCACATTCTGCGGTTTGCATCCATGCTCTCCATCTTCTTCAAAATGTATTCATCATTCCATTTGCATTTATTTTGCATTCTGTTTTAATTTCGTTGGTATAATTACCAATTTCCTGGTCTTCATAAAATTATTTGTTTGGTTTCCTAAAATCAGATTTAATTCATTTCATATCAGGGCTGGAATAGGTATCCTTCAAGCTGACCATTCAATCTCAGTGATAAAATCAATGTAACAAAGATAATGATACGATGCAAATTCACAAAAAAAACTATTACTGCAACAGTACAGTCCTACACTATTATATACAAATTTCTTCTCAAATCAACTGTGATAAGAATAGAGAATTATGTATCAATTCTGAAAAAAATGTGCCACTAATTGATGGTATGTTAACACCTGTCCCTGCAGTCAGCAGCTGTCTGATGTTATTTAAACACCTGTCCCTGTAGTCAGAAGCTGTCTGATGGTATGTAAGCACCTGACCCTATAAATCAGAGGCCTGGGTATGCAAACACCTGGCCCTGTAGTCAGAGGCCTGGGTATGCAAACACCTGGCCCTGTAGTCAGAGGCCTGGGTATGCAAACACCTGGTCCTGTAGTCTGAAGCCTGGGTATGCAAACGCCTGGTCCTGGAGTCAGAGGCTTGTGTAAGTAAATACGTAGACCTGTAGACAGAAGCTTGGGCAAGTAAACACCTGGCCTTGTAGTTAGAAACTGTCTGATGGTATGTAAATACCTGTCCATGTATTTCAGAAGCCCATTGTGACATCATTCAAATTAACAAAACAAAATTTATTTCTAAATTTTAATAATACTATCTTCATGAACAAAAGATTTGTTGAAAAACAAATTCTTGAAAATATTAAGTCCAGGTTTAACTTTTGTAATCACTATTTTTGTTTTGCAAAGCTAGTCAGGGTAAAGTACTTACCATAGGTATACAATCAGTGTATGTGAACATGGACTTGGATTTCTCATCCATACTGATATGGTACAAAATACACAGCACTATTAACTGGTGGTTCTCATTATCTGAAATAAGAATACATTTTAGCATTATAACTACAAAGGCACTGCTTTGACTAAAATTCTCAAAATTTCTCCTCAAACTTAGACTTTACATTACCTTGCTTGCGATACTTTGTACAATATCAATAGTTTTGTCAGAGGTAAAGATAGTGGAAAGGATGCAAAATCACTTTTAGTTTTAAAATGTAAGACATGAAGACCTTTTTAATATTATTAAAATAAGTGTTTAGGAATTCTCTCAGAAATTAGGCAAGACACATGTAAGGAAAATTCTATGACTTTATTTTAATACCAGATGCATGTACTGAAACAGTCATTGCTACAAACCAAGCAATAAGAAAGACTTTAAAAAATCTAATTTGAAGAAGAAACGTTGAGATATGTAGGTCCAGTTCCTCATGTCTGAATCCATAATGATACAATTAAAAAAAAAAAGACTGTTTAAAGGGTCTCGTGTAACACCATGCCTCTCTTGTAAAGCACGCTATAATGTAACACAGCTGCACAGTGAACTGGGCTAAGATGTAATCCCACTGCATAGTGAACAGGGCTATGATGTGACTCCTGGGTTATGATTTAACCCTACTGCATAGTGAACCATGACAAGATGTAACCAACTGCATAGTGAACCATACTATGTAACCCACTTGCTTAGTGAACTGTGCTATGATATAATCCTACTGCATAGTAAACCATGCCTGATGTAACCCCAATGCATAGTGAACCATGCAATGATGTACCCCCATTGCATAAAACTTGCAAAATCTTAATACTGAATTTCAACACATAATCTTAAAAATGTGTATGCTGCTGCTGCTGCTGTCACTGACAGAAAACTGATATCTTGGTCCTGCCATTTGCTAATGCAATGGAAACATTGTACTGCTAATGTTGAGCAGAAACTTTAGATGAATAAGGTGTTTCCTTGCAAACACAAATCCCTGCGCCCAACAGGAGCATACTTGGAGTAGCTATCAGTATACAAACTGGTGTGGAGAAAAATACAAAAGTCACTTGAGCAAGAAAATTAAGTTACAGTGACCTAATTTTGATATGGTTGAGTTACTATTATTGAGATGCATCCACATATTCATTTTCATAAGTATGGATGAAAATGGGTCGAAGTTATTGAGGGTGTAATGAACAAACAGATGAAAATACAAAAGTCACTCAAGTGTGAAAATTGGAACGCAGTGACCTAGTTTTGGAATGGCTGAGTTACTCTCCCTGAGTTGCATCCACTTATCAATTTTCATAAGTGTAGGTGATGAAGGGTCCAAAACACTGCAGATGTAAGAAACAGAGAGCTGAAAATACAAAAGTCACCTAAGTGTGAATATTGGGTCACAATGACCTACATTTTGGAATGGTTTAGCTACTTTCATTGAAATGTATAATCATAGCAATTTTCATGAGTGTAGGTGAAATTGGGTCCAAGATATTGATTGTGTAACAAACAAACAGCTTCAAATACACAGGTCACTTAGGTATGAAATTAGGTCACTGTGATATATAGTTTTTTATGGCATTGTTACTCTCCCTGAGCTGCATCCACATACCAATTTTCATGTGTAGGTGAAGTAGGGTCAAAGATATTGACAGCATAAGGAATGAACACACACACACACATGCATGCACGTACGCACACACAAGAACACATGAATGGACAAAATACTTTATCTCCTCCCAATTTCATTGGCAAGGGTATAATAAAGCTTTCTCACAGTGAAGAGGTAATAAAGGGATGTAATCCTGTGAAATATAGCTTAACTTATATATTACTGACATTAATTTCTGAAGCAAAATTACTTGGATCAATTGGTTGAAATTATATACTGGAAACATGGAATGTGTGTAATTAGAAATGGACCTATTGATGATCAGACAAGAAATAATATACAGTATACTACAAAACTTGCAAGATTTAAATAATCTGCTCATGAACTGAGAGCTGACTGATATTAATGACAAAGATAATACATACTTTTCATATTTATGCTTTAGCAAATATACACTGTTGTAAACAGTCATATCCATGTATCCAATTATCCATATGGCAATCTGTTAGTTGTCCTTGTAACCTGAACTCTCATTATACACTGAGACTGCTCATATTTCATATAATTATTTTCAGTTATGAGACTGGGGCATATATATAAAAAATCTCTAAATTGGAAGCAGGGTCTCCGGGTCCTCCCCCTTTGGGAGTATGAGGAGGAAGTGCCCTATTACTGCGAGGCCCAGAGAGGCAGCCCCCTGGCTGAAATTATTTTTAGGAAACAGAAACCATCTAAACTGGTTCTCCTGATACCTTTTTTGTTAATTTACCTTTTTTTGTTAATTTATTTGTAACAAATAGCTAATACTTTGCTCTTTTTTTCCTTCAATGCCAAACTTAAAACTTGGTATGGAAGAGAAACTGAATAATCAAGGCATCTAAACTCATGTATGAAATATACCTTTAATATGAAATTTCTTTGACTCAGGTTTGACTTGTGAATATTCATTTCCACTTGGCTCTCTAATGCCTTTTTACCATGTGAAGTGTAATTTTCATTCTTTGACACAAGGCGGGGAATGTTGACTCTTTCCGGAAAAAAATGTCTGAGCATTTGACCTTCAATTTCCTGCTCCATAAGTTCCCATTTCCATACATTTTTAATATCCCGTCAATATCTTTGAGATTTTCTTTTCCCCTTTCAATTACGCAGTTACCACCATACTGATATTGTTTCCTGTGTTATGAAAAGGGTAGAGAACACATTAATCCCGACAACCTGCAGGTGCAGACTAGTTCTATGACACATTCACTTGACATATTCAGCTATTTACTGGCTGTGATCCATTGATGACCTGGCAGTACACACCAACAGAATAATGATGTCCTCCCCCCACCAAGCCACTATGTTTTTTTTTTCAGAAAATGTGTGAATTTATGTGAATCTCAGGACTATACCTGATCAGAAAAAAAGCTGAAATCCACTAACAAAAAGGAAAAGTCTCGTGTCTGTGTTAACTTGTGTGGATAGCAACAGAGTTCAAATCCTGTATGCAGCCCCTGGGATTGGGAATGGGCATTAAAAAGTTATGCATATTATTTGGTAATATGAGTTTTTGCTTGTAAGCTGAACTTTGTCTACAATGACTGAGGAAGTTTGATCACATTTGGTATTATCTTTCACTAGAAAGAATAGAGGCTGTGATGGATTCTGGATGCAGACCCAAGGGAATATAGGGTAGAGTGAGTGGGTTAAAAGTAAAAATAAAATGTGGATATTTATGATAGCTTGCATGTCTAGTTCTGTAAATATATTTCCTTTATTTCAACTGCACAACATGTTATGAACTAGAAGTATTCACAACATGTTCTGAACTAGAAGTATGCACAACATGTTATGAACAATAAGTATGCACAACATGTTTTGAACTAAAAGTATGCACAACATGTTATGAACTAGAAGTATGCACAACATGTTTTGAATTAGAAGTATGCACAACATGTTATGAACTAGAAGTATGCACAACATGTTATGAACTAGAAGTATGCACATGTTTTGAATTAGAAGTATGCACAACATGTTATGAACAAAAAGAATGCACAACATGTTATGAACTAGAAGTATGCACAACATGTTTTGAATTAGAAGTATGCACAACACATTCTGAACTAGAAGTATGCAAAACATGTTTTGAAATTGAAGTACCCCCAACATATTTTGAACTAGAAGTATCCATGAAAAGCAGCATTATACTCATGCTTTTTTCAATGATCCGCTCCTTTATACATATATGCATATTATGTCCATAATGGGGGTTGGGGTAGCTTCTGTCTGTGATCAATTTGAATCTCCATTGTCCAAAACAAATATAAATCTAAGAGACTTTAACATTTACGGATACAAGATTTTTAGATGTCAATTGAGATCAATAAATTAATGATATACTTTTAATATAATTAAAGTTAGTGTGACGGACTCAGATGTGCACAGCAGTTAAAATATCTACATGTATCCATGATAAGCAAACATGGACAAACTTCTTAACTTTAATTACACCCATAAACCATGAAAGCTGAACTCATCATTAAGTTTGTGTTCAATAATTTCTCAAGATAGTGATTTTTAATGTCAGCAAAAAGTATTTTGTCAATGTCACACGACAAATGACCAAGCAAAAACACCATGTTGTTTATACTAATGAAGAAAGTCAGTACAGAGCAGTTGTATGGTTCTGAACACTACATCATGATCATGAAGAAAAAAAACAGCTTACAAAAAGGAATGAGAAAAGAAAACAAAAGTTCCTAGATGGGACTGATGCTGTACTGGGCGAAAAGAATTTCCAGGAATTTCAAGAAAAATCATTTGCTCTTTTTAATTGCTAAGTGTTGAAACCATCTCTGATATTCTTCAGTGATAACAAGATTTCAAATTAGCTGCTGTGGTGGACATATTGGATGTCAGATTGGCACCATTTTCATTTAGGACAAGTAGACATCATTTGAAGTCTTTGATGAAAAAACCCCATGTCAATATGACCATCCATTTGGGAGGAGTAGAAATAATAGTTTCAAGATGGCCACTATGGTGGCCATATTGAAGGTCAGTTTGCATCATTTTCATTTTGGATCAACCAGACACCATAAGAACTCTTCTGATGAAGACCCCACGTCAAAGTGACTTCCATTTAAGAGGAGTAGCAATAACAAGATTTTCAAGATGGCCATCATGGTGGCCATATTGGATGTCTCAGAACCATTTTAATTTAGGACCAACAAGACATTATAAGAAGTCTTCTAGTGAAAACCCCATTCTGATATGACTTTCCATTTTGGAGGAGTAAAAATAACAAGATTTTTCAAGATGGCTGCCATCATGGTCCGTATTCGATATCAGATGTGCATCATTTCCATTTAGGACCAACTACATATCATAAGAAGTCTTGTGAAAGCACAATGTAGATATGACAAGCCATCTTGAAGAAATAGTCATAACAAGATTTTCAAGATGGCCATACTGGAGGTCAGATTGCCACCATATTCAATTATGACCAACTAGACATCATAAGAAGTGTTTCAGCGAAAACCCCATACTGATATGACCATTCATTCAGGATAAGTAGTGATAACATGATTTTCAAGATGAACACTGTGGCAGTCATATTGGATGTCTAAGTGGCACCATTTTCATTTAAGACCAACTAGACATCATAAAAAGTCTTTTAGTAAAAAAAATCCCCCATGCTTATATGATCATCCATTCAGGAGGAGTAGCAATAACAAGATTTTCAAGATGGTTGCCATGGCGGCCATATAGGATGTCAGATCAGCACCATTTTCATTTAGGACCAACTAGACATCGTAAGAAGTTTTTTGGTGAAAACCTCATGTTGATATGACCATCCAATCAGGAGAAGTAGCGATAACAAGATTTTCATGATGGTCACTGTGGCAGTTATATTGGATGTCACGGCACCATTTTCATTTAGGACCAACTTCACCATGGGATGAATGTGTGTGTGTAAAGTTTCATGGCATTCCTCCATGTGGTTCAGGAGGAGTAGCAATAACAAACTTGTGCTAACGGATGGACAGAAGATGGATGACAGACCATCCTATAAGCTCTTCTGGTTTATGACCAGTAGCGCTAAATATTGGAGCATTTTGTTAAAAACATTTTGTTATTTTTGAATACCAGTCATCTGGTTATATATCTGCAATCTTTGAAGAACAGAATATGAAATTGGTCCAAAAAAATCCACAGAAGTTGTATATAGAGTGTGATTTTAAGAAACAACCATTTAGGTTCAGTCTCAACCCTGTAATTACTGTAATGGTGGTACCATATATTGTAAACATCTGGGGACCATTAATCTGTTAATTTGCTGATGTCATCATGTTCAAGGAGCAACAAGTTCTCAGATGTTGTCAAATTAAAGCCAGTTTAACTGCTGACTAAGTAGGGTTAGTGATAACTCCTGGCGTTTCTGATTTCATATTTTTAATTGAACAATATTCTTGATGCCTTTGTCAGTAGAGTCATTAGACACTTGTCAGTACAGATATTTATATGCTGAGATTTTCCATGTCTATTTTTTCATCATTAATATTAAAGTATAACTGGATATTGTTTAATGTTCTCTTAATATTGGACTTTAAATATGATTTGAGTGTTGCATTACAGAGTGTAACTTGGTAGTCATCCATTCTGTTTAGATGCCAAACTTGTAAAGAAACTAGAGGAATGGTGAGTAATTTGCTCATGCAAATAAACTGTTGCTTCTCTCTTACATCCGACAGCTACTCCCATGATGAAGATGAGTCTCCAGTCAAAAAAGTGCATAACTCTTCTGAAAATAGTGTAAGTACTGATCAATAGGATCATGACTATAATATTCACACTATTTTACAGCAATCCACTGAAAACTGAAATAATAGCACCTCAATATATTGTCATATATTGCATCCAGCTGTAAGTCAAAACGACAATAACTCTTACAAAATTCACAGGTGCACAAATGTTTCTTGACATGCATATCTTTTGATAATGACCATAATATGTACAGAGTTTCAATACAATAAATAAACAAGAGTCCCTTGATGGGTTTGATGATCTACCAGCCAAAAGGAATTTCCAGGGATCCAAAATAAGACTATTTTTTATGTTTAACTGCTGAGTGTAGATACAATCTCTGATATTCTTAAGCAGTGACAAGATTTTCAAGGTGGCAGCTATAGTGGCCATATTGGATGCAAGATTGGCACCATTTTCATTTAGGAACAGTTAGACATCATATGAAGTCTTATGGTGAAAACCCAATCTTGATATGAACATCCATTCAGGAGGAGCAGTGATAAAAAATGTTAACAGATGGCTACCATGGTGACCATATTGGAGGTTGGATCATCATCATTTTAATTCGTGACCAACTAGACACCATAAAAAGTCTTCTAGTGAAAACCCCATGTTGATATGACTTTCCATTTCAGAACAGCAGCAATAACAAGAGTTTCAAGATGGCTGTCAGATCGGTCCCATTTTCGTTAGGGACCAAACAGACATCATAAGAAGTCTCTGTTTGAAAATCCCATGTGGATATGACCATCCATCCAGAAGAATTAAAAATAACAAGATTTTCAAGATGGCCACCATATTGGAAGACAGACTGGCACCATTTTCATTGAGTACCAACCAGACATCATAAGGAATCTTTTGGTGAAAACCCCATGTCAATATAACTTTCTGTACAGAAGAAGTAGCTATATTAAGATTTTCATATGGCTGCTGTGGAGAATATACTGAATATCAGATTGGCACCATTTTCATTTAGACTCAACTAGACATAATAAGATGTCTTTTAGTGAAAACCCCATGCTGATATGACCATTTGTTCAGGAGTAGTAGTGACAACAAGATTTTCAAGAGACCCAGTTTGGTCGCCATATTAGATGTCTGTGCAGCACCATTTTCATTTAGGAGCAACTAGACCTTGAAATGAATGTGTGTGTGTGTAAAGTTTCACATCAATCCTCCAAGTAGTGAAGGAGGATTAGCAATAACAAACCTGTGCAAATGGATGAAGAACAATGGAAAATGCAGACCTTCCAACCCTAACAAGACCTTCTCAATAAGTCAGTCAATACTTTTCCAAGTCAGACCAATTTTCAGTAAGGTGTTACAAAATATTATGTACTGTTCTTGCTGACTTGGAAAATATACATTTGAAAAGTTAGATCTGATGCAGCAAAGGCAACATTATGTTCAACAAAAAGGTTTGTCAAGTACACTTAGACCTTAATGAACACTGGTTCAGTTTCAGAAAATGCAGTTCCAAACTCTATGCAGGTCCATACCTTCTTGCTAGAACTCTCAACTTGATGTAATCTTTTTTATTTTAATTTCACATAGTCACAGATATTATCTCTCCTGCCATGAGCAATGCTCAAATCAACACAACATGATGTAAATAAATGTCATTGTTGCTTATCCTGCTTTTATCCAAGCATGGCAAAGAATCTGAATACTTCTGTGCTGATCGTTTGCAATTTTTTTTAGGCTGATTGTCTCTTTTGCCTTTAATGTGTTTTTGTTTTGCATGACATATCTCAATAATGCTACAATGCAAAAGCAAAAGCTTAATCACGTAGGCATTTTGCATTAAAAACATGAGCAGATTAAAAGCACCCAAGATACTCCTGTAAAGTTAATCTGGTTCCCTGACCAACTCCACTCACTCTAATATGGAAACCCAGATCTGGACCAAATCTGGCCAAGCCAATATCCGGATTTGACCCCAATGATCATAGTTTCATATTTTTTGCTCTTACTTCATTAAGTCCATATTTTGGGGTATTTTCAGTAAGATTTGTGGTCAAATTGTAAGGGTTGGCAGGTGTGAAAAATGAACAACAGGACATCCCAAAAGCTCTTCTGGTCTAGGACCAGTAGAGCCAGCAACTGCAAGACAAGTGGCATTCACAAGATGCTGTCATACAACGCATCTAGCTACAGGATGAAAAAGGGAATAACTCTAACAAAAATTGTGAGAGAAAAGTGATTTGTCAGTATGCACATCTTCAGTTGGTTAACATAACATATCCAAAGTTTCATAGTGATCCATTGAAAACTGGGACCAGTCATGTTCACAAGATTGTGTCATACAACACATCCAGCTTTCAATTCAAAAAGAGCAGTAACTCTAACAAACTTGCAGCAGTACTGTGATGTCGATATGCACATCTTCAAATGATAACCAGTATATGTAACAAGTTTCACAGAGATCCATTGGACTAGTTACATTCAGAAGTTTCTGTCATACACAGCTTTCAGGTGCAAGACAAAAAGGGCAATAACTCAAAATAAAATTGCGGGAGGACAGTAATTTGCAGATATGCACATCTTCAGATGATGACCATAATATGTACAAAGTTTCATGGCGATCCACTGAAAACTCTGAGACAAGCTGCATTCACAAAATTCTGTAAAACAGTACATTAGGCTCCTGGTCAACAAAGGCAATAATTGACAAAAATCACAAGAGCAGTGATTTGTTGATATGTGTATCTTCAGATGATGATCATAATATGTTGCAAGTATCTTCAGATGATCACCATAATATGTACCAAGTAATTCAGATGATGACCATAATATGTACCACATATCTTCAGATGATGACCATAATATGTACCACATATCTTCAGATGATGACCATAATATGTACCAAGTATCTTCAGATGATGACCATAATATGTACCAAGTATCTTCAGATGATGACCATAATATGTACCAAGTATCTTCAGATGATGACCATAATATGTACCAAGTATCTTCAGATGATGACCATAATATGTACCAAGTATCTTCAGATGATGACCATAATATGTACCAAGTATCTACAAATGATAACCATAATAGGTACCAAGTATCTTCAGATGATGACCATAATATGTACCAAGTATCTACAAATGATGACCATAATAGGTACCAAGTATCTTCAGATGATGACCATAATATGTACCAAGTATCTTCAGATGATGACCATAATATGTACCAAGTATCTACAAATGATGACCATAATAGGTACCAAGTATCTTCAGATGATGACCATAATATGTACCAAGTATCTACAAATGATGACCATAATAGGTACCAAGTATCTTCAGATGATGACCATAATATGTACCAAGTATCTTCAGATGATGACCATAATAGGTACCAAGTATCTTCAGATGATGACCATAATATGTACCAAGTATTTACAAATGATGACCATAATAGGTACCAAGTATCTTCAGATGATGACCATAATATGTACCAAGTATCTTCAGATGATGACCATAATATGTACCAAGTATCTACAGATGATGACCATAATATGTACCAAGTATCTACAAATGATGACCATAATAGGTACCAAGTATCTACAGATGATGACCATAATATGTACCAAGTATTTACAAATGATGACCATAATAGGTACCAAGTATCTTCAGATGATGACCATAATATGTACCAAGTATCTTCAGATGATGACCATAATATGTACCAAGTATCTACAAATGATGACCATAATAGGTACCAAGTATCTACAAATGATGACCATAATAGGTACCAAGTATCTACAGATGATGACCATAATATGTACCAAGTATCTTCAGATTAAGACCATAATATGTACCAAGTATCTACAAATGATGACCATAATAGGTACCAAGTATCTACAAATGATGACCATAATAGGTACCAAGTATCTACAGATGATGACCATAATATGTACCAAGTATCTACAAATGATGACCATAATAGGTACCAAGTATCTACAGATGATGACCATAATATGTACCAAGTATTTACAAATGATGACCATAATATGTACCAAGTATCTACAAATGATGACCATAATAGGTACCAAGTATCTACAGATGATGACCATAATATGTACCAAGTATCTACAAATGATGACCATAATAGGTACCAAGTATCTACAGATGATGACCATAATATGTACCAAGTATCTTCAGATTAAGACCATAATATGTACCAAGTATCTACAAATGATGACCATAATATGTACCAAGTATCTACAAATGATGACCATAATAGGTACCAAGTATCTACAGATGATGACCATAATATGTACCAAGTATCTACAAATGATGACCATAATAGGTACCAAGTATCTTCAGATGATGACCATAATATGTACCAAGTATCTACAAATGATGACCATAATAGGTACCAAGTATCTACAGATGATGACCATAATATGTACCAAGTATTTACAAATGATGACCATAATAGGTACCAAGTATCTTCAGATGATGACCATAATAGGTACCAAGTATCTTCAGATGATGACCATAATATGTACCAAGTATCTTCAGATGATGACCATAATATGTACCAAGTATCTACAAATGATGACCATAATAGGTACCAAGTATCTACAGATGATGACCATAATATGTACCAAGTATTTACAAATGATGACCATAATAGGTACCAAGTATCTTCAGATGATGACCATAATATGTACCAAGTATCTTCAGATGATGACCATAATATGTACCAAGTATCTTCAGATTAAGACCATAATATGTACCAAGTATCTACAAATGATGACCATAATAGGTACCAAGTATCTACAGATGATGACCATAATATGTACCAAGTATTTACAAATGATGACCATAATAGGTACCAAGTATCTTCAGATGATGACCATAATATGTACCAAGTATTTACAAATGATGACCATAATAGGTACCAAGTATCTTCAGATGATGACCATAATATGTACCAAGTATCTTCAGATGATGACCATAATATGTACCAAGTATCTTCAGATTAAGACCATAATATGTACCAAGTATCTACAAATGATGACCATAATAGGTACCAAGTATCTACAGATGATGACCATAATATGTACCAAGTATTTACAAATGATGACCATAATAGGTACCAAGTATCTTCAGATGATGACCATAATATGTACCAAGTATCTTCAGATTAAGACCATAATATGTACCAAGTATCTTCAGATTAAGACCATAATATGTACTATGTATTTACAAATGATGACCATAATAGGTACCAAGTATCTTCAGATGAAGACCATAAATCTTCAGATGATGACCATAATATGGACTAAGTATCTTTAGATGATGACCATAATATGTACATGTTTCACAGCGATCCATAATAAAACTGCAAAACAAGCTGCATTCATAAAATTCAAGACATAAACTGCATTCAGCTACAAGACAATAACTCAAATAAAAATTGCTGCCCAGTTTCATTGCAATCCAAAGAAAACTGTGAGATTAGTTACAGTCACAAGATTTTGTCATATACTGTAATCAGATGAAAGTCAAAAGGCAATAACTCCCATACAAATGTGTAATCAGATGAAAGTCAAAAGGCAATAACTCCCATACAAATGTGTAATCAGATGAAAGTCAAAAGGCAATAACTCCCATACAAATGTGTAGAAGCATAGTCACTTATTGACATGTGCATCTTCTGGTGATGATTGTAATATTGACCAAATTTCATGGCAATTCATCAGGACTAGTTGCATTTACAAGTTTGTGTGCCAGATGGAAGGACAGAAGATTCCTACATACTCCAATCTCTACAGAGGTGGAGTATTAAAACAAAAATGGGATCCACTGAGCTTACTGCATTATAAGTGGGTTCGCAAGTTATCTGGGTGTTTATTAACATGGGAGTGGTGTATGAGGTATTGGAATATAATTTTTGTGCAAAAAATGAATGGAGAAAATGCATACAAACAACAGCATTATAGCTGACATCTAAGACCAAGAGGACTAGAGTGCTTCAATGATTCTTATATTCAATTACTACCCAACAGACTGAAGCTACTTGTGCAAATACAACTCTCTTCAGGAGTATACAAATTTTGTAAATCCATCAATGTCCCTGGGCAACCAGCTTTGAAAACTTGCTTGCTCAGCAGATTTTTCTGGTTGCTTGATAAATTATTGCAATTACCCTCGAAATTGTTGTAATCAAAATTATTCAACAACTGTTGTCACACACACACACACACATATATATATATATATATATATATATATAGTTAGTTAGTTAGTTCTAATTGCACACAGTACTTGTAGTACTTGTAACTGACCATCAGTCCTGCTAATGGAAAGTGTCGCACAAGCATATTTAATCTATTTGAGATCAGCAAATAAAAGATAATTGAATGATTTCCCTTTGTCACAGTATCTTGGTGTCCGTCAGCTTTCTTTGCAATCCCTGCCCAGACACATATCCATATTTTATGTTTATCTGTATTTGTGTCATTACAGTTCATGTTATCGTTAACCTGATACTATTGATCCTGTGTGTAAATTGTCAGATAAAATGTAAGCTTTCCTTGTGGGATGTTTGTTTAGCCATTGCCCAACAATGCCAATATAGTATAAAACAACAACTGTGATTGGTTTAATTATTTAAACTTGCCATATTACTTTAGATAAAGTTAGCCAACATAAGCAACTGTTACATGCTCTACAGTAAGTGTCCATTTTTTCAACAGACCAATGAGAAGCATAATACTAGATCAAAGGCATTCTGTGCGTCAAGCTGAAGATGAAAGAAACTGCAAACATTTCTTGGTGTGTTGACAAAAGACAAACAGTCATGAGTCTTGTTTCTTTGAGGGTTCAACCTGAGGGCTGGTAGTATGGACTGTGATTACTTGATCAGATAATGAGTAGCCAACACATGTGGATTTGTGTGGCCTCTTACCAATAGCAATCACACAACACTCAACTATTGAATTATATGGAGGTAATTCAGGCACAAGGATAAGATCAAATGTTTGTTGCTGGAAAATATATAAAATTTCATCATAATTTTTAACATGAACATTTTTTATTAATATTTTCTGGTTGCCTGACACAGCTTCCACATTGTTAAAAAAGGTTGCCAGGCATTAGATTTTAGTTGTCCAGGGTTCCCAGGCAATGGATTTTACTACCCCTGCCTATTCATAATTAAAAACGGTTGAATTTCGTGATCAAAGTTGTTTGCTATCTAGACAATGTATCTTCATGAACACTGGCATTGGCACATGCATCCGAGAGACTTACTTAGTAGATTAACCAACTTTGGAAGCAGACCAAATTTGATCATTTTACTCCTCAGGTCTGTGTCGAAGGAGAGATTCAGAAGAAGACGTAGAGTGATATTTAGGAGATCCTCATGATCACATGGAACGATAGGTGTCAGCTTCTCGATGATGTTATTTTCAGCCTGCAGAATGAGAACAAAATGTCATGTGTCAGACTACAAAAGTCAGACGAGAAATAATAATAAAATTTGCATTTGTTTTTAATCACATACACAAAGAAGGGTTCCAAGGAACCTGTCAAATGTGCTATGTATCCCACTGATCTGACTTGTAAAGCACAAAATCTAGACAGGCTTACCCTGACAGATATCTTATCAGTAGTGTCCCAAAGTCCAATCCCTACCATCTGTACTTGCTTATAAGTCAAGTCCAACTACAAACAACACAGACCCCGATCTGTCATCATATAGTGCACCAGCAGATCAGGGTTTATGTTGTTTGTTCTACTGATTACTCCTAACAAACTGCATAGACCCAGATCTGCTGGTGCATTATGCGACAGCAGATCTGGGTCTGTGCAGTTTGCAGTTGGACTCACTTATAAGTGAGTACAAACAGTAATTTTAGCTTCCTGTCTATAGTTTGCAATACCAACACTTACACCTGGTTGAGATCAATGGTTTTGATGAAACTTGCAAGTAAACATAAGCTTATTTCTACCATCACTGATCCTCACATTAGTTGATCCCCCCACTCTTCTATACTAATACCAGTTGCAATGAACTAACTCATGGCAGAATGGCCGCACATGTCGTTAATCAAACGAACGAACGAACGAACTCATGCAAGATCATAATTCTTTGGCATAAGTTTTTCTCCATTAAGACCATCTCATGTGTTATTCAGAGTGATCACAAATCTGATTACTTTATTTTATTTGTTAACAGTTCATCATAACAGCCAACCCGCAAGATTCACATATATTGGCCAAGCTGAACATCCTCAAATCTTTTCCGATGTGAATCAAGTATCTTCTTTTTTTAGCATGTGATGGAAAAGTCAGAGGATGTTCCAGTTGATGTAATGGTCTCACACCACAATAAGTTTGCTTCTATTTATGTATAACCATTGACTATTGTACATTTGTTACTAAAAACATTAATTATTGTACATTTGTTACTATAACCATTGATAATTGTACATTTGTTACTATAACTGATAGATCTGTGTAACTTTCTGCACACATTCACTTTACCTGCACTAAATCCTGAAATTTTCATCAGGAGTGGATCTGCTCGTTTTTGTGTATCACTATAGTACACAGAATTTCTCACCAGAAGTAACCAAAAAGTATCTGACTGGCATGGAATTAGATGACATTTGCACAGCAAGGAATTTTAACAATCATTAAAGTTTTGTAAAGTTTGAACTCTACTCTTTTATTATCAAAATAGTTTGTAGCATTTCTGAGTCATTCAGATCAGTCAAACCTGGTACTATTTCTGCAGAATTTTACTCATAATCATACAGATGCTTGGATGTCAGATCAGTACCATCTTTATTTCAGACCAACTAGACACCAAAAGAAGTCCTCTAGTGAAAACGCCATGTTGATATCACTTTCCATTTAGCAATTACAAGATTTTCAAGTGGCTGCCATGGCAACCATATTGAATATAAGATCAGCATCATTTTCATTGAGGACCAACTAGACATCATAAGAAGTTTTTAGGTGAAAACCTCATGTCAGTATGACCATCCATCCTGGAGAAGTAGTGACAACAAGATTTTCAAGATGGACACCATGCAGCCATTTAGAAGGTCAGATTGACACTATTTTGATTTGGGACCAACTAGACTTCATAAGAGGTCTTCTGTTGAGAACCCCATGTTGATATGATTTTCTCTTGAGGAGAAATAGCAATAACAAGACTTTCAAAATGGTTACTGTGTTGGCCATACTGAATGTGAGATCAGCCCCATTTACATTTAGGACCCAACTAGGCATCATAAGAAGTCTTTGGGCAAAAACACCATGTGGATATGACCAATCATTTTTTAGGAGTTGTGATGACAAGATTTTCAATATGGCCACAATGGTGGCCATAATGGAGGTCAGATTGGAACCATTTTCATTTAGGACCAACTAGACATAACAAAAACTCTTCTGGTGAAAACCCCATGTCAGTATGGAAATAGCGATAAGAAGACTTTTAAAATGGCTACAGTGTTGGCCATACTGAATATGAGATCAGCACCATTTTCATTTAAGACCCAACTAGACATCACAAAAAGTCTTCTGGTGAAAACCCCATGTCGATATAAATTTCTGTTTAGTAGTAGTGACAGCAAGAATTTCAAGGTGGCTGTTATGGTGGCCATACTGGATCTCAGATTGGCACCATTTTCATTTAGGACCAACTAGACATCATAAGATGTCTTTTGGTGAAAACTCTATGTTGATATGATGATCCATTCAGGAGGAGTAGCGATAACAGGATTTTCAAGATGGCCATCATAGCAGCCATATTGTACATCAGATTGGCACCATTTTCATTTAGGACAGCTAGACATCATGCATAGTTTTTTGGTGAAAACCCCATGCCAATATGACAATACAATCTGAGATAGCAAATTTTTCAACATGGCCATCATGGTGGATGTCAGATTGGCACCATTTTTATTTAGGACCAACAAAACATCTTAAGAAGTCTTCTGCTGAAAATCCAATGTTGATATGATTTTCCATTTAGGAGGAGTAGCAATAGCAAGATTTTCAAGCTGGCCACCCAGATTGGCACCATTTTCATTTTGGACCAAGAAGTCTTCCAGTGAAAACCCCATGTCGATATGACTCTTGATTTAGGAGGAATAGCAACAAGATTTTAAAGATGGCTACTGTGGTGGCCATATTGGATGTATGATTGGCACCATTTTCATTTAGGACCAGATACACATCGTATAACATCTTCTGAATAAAACCCATTTCAATATGATTTTTTGTTCTGGAGTTACGACAAGATTTTCAAGATGGCTGTCATGGTGGACACACTGCATGTCAGAGCAATACCATTTTTATTTAGGACTAACTAGACCTTGGGATGAATGTGCATGTAAAGTTTCATCGAAATCTTCCAAGTAGTTTGGAGGAGTTGCGATAACAAACTTGTGCTAACACACAGATGATGGACAACAGGCCATTCCATAAGCTCTTCTGGTCTATGATCAGTAGATCTAACAACAATTATAGGTTGTGAGACAAAAATACTCAGCTTATCAACACAATGGCATATTAAAACCCTTCCTTAAAACATGCTGTTAACATTACCTAATGTCACATATGCAAATTTGCCTGTTACTAGATCATTTTGAGCTTAACATTGAACCTTCATTTAGATTTCAAAATTCTGAAATAGATTCATTTATTTGCATATTTAGGTTTTTCTCACCCACCAAAAAGAGTTATTCTTAGCTTTACCCTGAGCTTGAATAATCGTTCTTAACCTTTCTCACCCACCAAAGTTATTCTGAGTATTTCCTGAGCAAGTTAAATCTATAGTACCATGTCAAGTTTGCCCACGTCCATTATGATGTCATTCACGAGTCACTGATGCATATATTGTAATGAGCAAATCTTACATCGACTTTCATATTCTACAAGATTCTGCATAAAACAAATGCATGCGGTGGGCAAGAAATAGCAAATCTTCCACATGTGTATGGAGAAGACAGGAAACTTGAACCTTGAAGTATGAGATTTGTATCAGAAAACTTGGCATGCCATAACCAGTGTTGTACCTAGGATCCCAAGTTCAGCGGATATTGTGTCCCTCTGTCCTCCAAATTTGGGTGACACAAAACTTCAAAGGGACAAAGAAAAATACTAGGTAGTACTTAATGCACTAGTAGTTGTAATACAAATATGAGATGAATCTTATTTGTTTTGACAGTTCTGCCACCTTAACTTTGTCATCTGCACTGCACAGTTATCTTTTCACTGGAAGCTTACATTATTGTTATAAACATTTTATCAAGTGCTAAAGTAACCCATAAAAACATACATTGTTAACATCCTGTTCACTTGAAAAGGGCTGCATTGTGGAATTTTCCATTCCAGATCTTGGTCTCATTTTACTTTAGTGTTCACTCATTATCTATTAGACTTTATTATCATAATTCCAATTTTTTTCACAGTTATGTTTCT
Organism: Margaritifera margaritifera; assembly: GCA_029931535.1. Classification (NCBI taxonomy): domain Eukaryota; kingdom Metazoa; phylum Mollusca; class Bivalvia; order Unionida; family Margaritiferidae; genus Margaritifera; species Margaritifera margaritifera. Next base: position 5,133,506 of record JAQPZY010001617.1, read on the forward strand.
TTTCAAACTAATAACACATTTATTAAATATAAAACTGTGTATTTCTGCAATTTCACCTCAGAATGTACTCCCTTTTGTCATTAATTCAACCTCAAAAATACATTACACTAGAGGTCATCAGTGACTTTGCATTGCAATTTGGCAGAGTGCAACAAACCTTGCATGTCTTGATTACCAAATATGTTGTTTAGAATCGAAACTATAAAGTTTGTTTTACCTTAAAACTTTTATTACCTTGAGTGACTCTGACCACTGCCAGCGCCAACACAGACATATACGAGGATGCTCGCATTTGTGGGAAGGTGTGGGAGGGTTTAGTAGTAATGAAATCAGGTAAGTATTCTTGGAGAAACATTTTTTTACTAAAAACCACATTAACATTAGGAGAATAGGTAATAAGAGGTGGCAATGCTGAGCATCCCACCTCTACTATGGTCACCCTCGAGGGAATAAGGATTCTTCTCTCTATGAGGGTAAACTGCACTCCTAATATCAGACCAGAGCAACTGATAGTCATATAAGCTGTGGTGACAGTACTCTGTTAAGAAAAAAGGAAGCAATGCCATTTTCTTACCAAGTAAAATCATTAGCTGAATCCAGAAAAAACGCTGTTCTACACCCATGGCAATGCTGTGCTGCCTTCAAACTGGTCTAGTGATGGTATATGGTTGCAGCCACCGAATGTACCTGATTAAATTCTTGTTTCTGCAAAGGTAGATCATGCAGATAGAAGCTTGAAAAGGTTGACTGTGCATGCCAGCCAACTTTGGATCACCACGTTCCATTTGAATGCAAGGCTAGTAGAAATATCTCTGATTTCATGAGCTGAGATTTTCATGAGGCATACTTGATCTTTTGAGATCTCAAATACACAGAGTGCATTACCCACTTTAGCCATGATACCAGGGCTTGGGTATCCTCTTTATATCCTCTTTCTCCAGCTTGACCTTAAGAAAGAGCCCTTGCGGTGCCCCATGGTGCTTTTCTGTGCACATTACATAGTGTTTTGAGGGCGTGGACTAGGTCCTGCATCACTACCTCCCTACGCTTATTAATGGAGGAGAGGAGATGGATGACCACTCTTTGATGGCCTGTTGATGTGTTGATGACAGCCTGTTCTGTCCTATGAAGCCTGGTTACAGCATCCGGACCACCTGATCATCTAACCTGAACTGTAGATAGTCTGGGACCACTAAAAGGGCATGCAACTCACTCACCCTACATGCTTAAGCTAGCGCTATAAAGAAACATGTTTTGTATGATAGCAGCTTCAAGGACATGCTGGCTAAGGGCTCTAACCAATCTGAATTAAGCCATGTCAGCACCATGACAAATTCAACTTGGGAAACAGGAAGAGATTTTGGCCTATTAAATTGAAAATTGGCTAATAGGTCTGATAAATCCTTATCATGATCTATGTCCACTCTAGCATGATGCTGAATGTGTCTGATATCATGGAGTAGCAGCCTTTGATCATAGTGGGGGATAACTTTTTCTCCTCAACGAGGCAGAAAAAAAAGTTAGCCAATTGTGGTGTAGATACACTCAAAGGGATGATGCTCGTCATGTTACACCAGTCCCAAAAACCTGCCACTTCACCTTGTACACCTTTAAAATGGAGGGCTTTCTAGCTCATGAGTGTCTCTATATGATAGGTTTAAATTCTTTTCTTCACAAGGCTCTCCTCACAAGAGCCAGGTATGAAGGAGTAGCCTGTTCAGGCATGGATGAAATACCTGAAACCATGGCTGTTTGAGCAGGTTGGGTCTTGGGGGAATTTTCCTGGGAACTTCTATCACTAGATCAAGCAGATCATTCACGCAGGAACTGTCCCACCTGAGGGCCTATCAAAATCACTCTCTACTTGCATGCCCCTCACTTTTTAAATTATATTTGGTACCAAAACTGTGGGTATCGGGGGGGGGGGGGGGAGGGGGTGCACTATCTATTTGCGTGCCCCTCACTTTTAAAATTATTTTTGGTACCAAGACTTGGGGTGGCAGGGGCAGGGTAGGCATAGCCCCGAAACCAAACTCCTCTCAACTAACTGAGAGTGCATTGACAGCCTCTGGGTCTAGACTTGTGATATGAAGGTTGGCACTTGGTGATTCCACCTCATCACAAACAGATCTATCAATGGATGACCCCAAAGTGCACAATTAAGGGATGCACACAAGGCTGAGGTTTGTAAAGAATTCCATATCCAGGTGAACAAAATGCTGTAATGGAAAGAGGTCCAACTTGTCCCAATTTACCATAACCCTAACTGACTCAAAAGGGACAGAAGATTATTTCTGCCCTTGACCAAAGATAAACTTACCATGTGTTTTGGAAGGATGTTGTCGAGATACGCAGCTGTCACTGCTGATGAGGTTGACCGGAAGAGAGAGATGCCCCAGTTGATGATCTTTATGAAATCCCATATGCTGATATTGAGGTCAAACAAGAGAGCGTGAAATTGGTAAATGACTCCTTGGAAACCAAACTTAAGGAACTTGCATGAGGATGTGTATAGGGATGTGAAACTATGCGCTGATTCGGTCTAAACTGACTGCAAATTTATCCCTTTTTACTGAAAGTCTGACTGATCTTGCTGTCTCCTTTCCGAATCTCAGAAAAGCTGTGTACTTGTTGAGCCAGCTGAGGTCTATGACTAGTCTGTGATTCCTGTTGGCCTTGGGTAGTAGAAACAGCCTGGAATAATGCCACAGAGATTTTGGCTTGTGAACTACCTCCACCACTCACTTGTCGAGTTGCAACCAGATCTCCTTCTGTAACATTCCTGTCTTTTCCAGATTGGACGGCAAGTCTGTCATGGAAGGGGAAGTCGAAAAAGGGAGGAAGTTGGATAAATGAAATCCAAAGCCCCTCCAAAAACAACTTGGATTGGCCATTAATTCTTGAGAAACAGGTCGTTCCACTTGGTTCAAAAATGAAGGAGACTGGTACTCAGTAGAAGGCTGTCTACAGGCAGTCTTGGGGAAGGAGAAACCTTGTTTCCTTTCCCCTTTATTAAACTGCCTCTAGAAATGATGGACTTGCTGCTGGCTGAAGTTGGATCAAGAACGAAATTATTGTATTTAGTTGTTGACTGAATGACCAGTTCAGTAAACGCCTTGTTGGTCCATGCAGTGAAATGAACAGCTTGGCTAACCGCATCCCTGTATAGCTCCGCATACCAAGGTGTGGGCAGCCAGTATGCAGCACAGCTCGCCAAAGTGATAGATTCCTAGTCACTGATTGTGGGTATGGTCAGCTGGAAGCCTGGACTGGCTGGTTAGCAGCTGGAACAGCATTAAACAGTGTGGACTGATGGCATATGGATCATTCAAGTCAAAAATATACCCCATGTGCCCAGACTTACAGGCCCTAAGGCCATGCCCACACATGCAGGGGCACTTATGCCCACTGTGCAGCCTAGAAAAGGGAGGACAGTCTCCTGTAATCTCGAAGTCATCACTGGAGAAATATGAGGGATGGTGGGGAACAAATTCACCTGAGGCAAGCAAATGTGTCATTTCCACTTGTACTAGTCACTGCATCTGCAACTCAAACAATATCTGTGAAGAATTTGTGGGTGGCAACTCTGCAAACCCCTTTTTCTTCCATCTGCATCTGACCCGATGTAATGGTCACTGTGGGCATTGCATGCATCACTTCTGATGGGGGAAGGACCATCAAAGTGTCCCCCACTATATTGGCCAGTAATGTCTATGGATACAAACTCAGTACATCGCAGTCCGTCTCTCTAGATTTGCAGTGTCGCTCTTTTGTATTTAGTTCTCGTCGCAGTACCATGTACCAATGTTCTCCGACCATGACACACAAATACTGCATGTAGCTGTCGATGAACATTTGGTACATGCAAGGCAGGTCCCATGCATGTTCTCAGCTGCCTTAAATCTCATTTTATTACGAATTTGATGGACATGGTCTATCAATTTTCTGAAAGACTAGAACGACAAAAAATGTCTGAGAGACAATAAATTGAAAGTGTTCACCTGCACAAATAATAATAAATGCCTGTTACTAAATAAGTGGACAAATATCAGCAGTCTATGTGAAAACAACCAACAACAGGCATCAACAATACCATGTTGAGCTCAAGGTCAGAAAAAAAAAGAAAAAAAAGGTCCACAACTGTAAGAAATTCACATAAATATTTTTAAAAATCCTAAATTAATAATTGCAACATGTAGTAAATACCTTTACACTCAATACTAGAGTGACTTTGTCAATGGCTAGTCAATAATCCACAAGATTAATGTAGATTCTGTGAGAGGTACAAGATATGATGTATGTCATATTGAGCGAAAGCTGAAAATTTGTAAACAATGGTAGTCACTGAGTGGTGATGAGGGGAGGTAAAGGGAAGGGCTGAGAAGAGTTGTTCGTATTTCCGTGACTGCTGGATTCACGAGGTATTGGAACTTCTTCGTAACATTAATGTGTTCAGGTAATGTATTCAAAAAAGAAATTATATAGCAATCAGAATTACAACAACAACAACAACAACCCCAATAACAAATACTGACTGATCTTTACCATTTCTGCTTTATTTTCTATGAAGATACTGAGCTTTTTCAAGAAGGACACAACAAGAATGAGGAGTTCAGCATTGTCTCGCTCAAGTGATTGGATCAGCATCTTGACCATTCCTTTGTTCCTCATTTTCATCTCAACCTTCAGGTCCTCTGCCAGATTTAGTAACAGGTAGAATGCCACTGAAACAAGATAATTGTCAAAATTACAGTAATGTTTATCTGGCCATCTGACTAAGAACCAATACCACAGACCAAGATCTATAATATATAACTACAATATAAGACAATTTTATAATTCATTATTTAAGTGATTCAAATTTTTCTATCGCTTACATAGTCTTACAGAATCAAAATTTAAAAAAATGTATCTGACTTAAATTCAATTAAGTAATGTTCGTTTTGGAAGATATGTTCTTTCTTATACTGACTCATAACCAATTGGTTTCCTAATCCACAATGAGTTCCCTTTTCTGTTCAATATTGATATGATGAAGAAAGAAAAATATGACTGTCAATTGATAATCGGTAACTCCAGGTAAATATTTCAGGTTTTCTTTAACATCTGCCTCCTTGCATCTCTGCAGCTGTTGTTTTTTTCATCAGATACAGCACTTTATTGTCTTTTCATCAAATTTAACACAAATGACAATAATGGAAACTCAAATCAAGGCTGACTCGGGTATCAGGTGGCAGTGACAGCATTTACCAGTCATATAGTGAGTGGTTTGCAACTGTATGTTTCAATAAGAACTAATTCAAAATGCACATATTCACTGAAAATATATCGTTGGAAGTTGTAAGAAAAAATCTGTAAGAAGTAGGACTCAAACATATTTTGTAAGTATCCATGGTGAATAAGAAGTATAACTGAAATGTGTTGTAAATATTCAAGATCCATACATAAAGAGGATACAAATATACTATGTAAATATCCAACATCATATTGGACAATGAGATGAATTAGGAAATATATTTGCGATCTTGTCTTATTTCAAAATAAGTATTTGCTTATGTGATACATTACATGATGCTGATTTTTTTCGTATACAACTACAAATGCTGCCTTTTATTTCTATCAATGTTTCAAATATGAGAATTTCTAATCGCCTGTAAAAGTCACTGTCACATACATGACTCTGGGGCAATTCAGGGTGACCAAGGAAATACTACTTTTCACATACATGACTCTGGGGCAATTCAGGGTGTTGAAGGAAATTACTTGTCAAGTACATGACTGGGAAATTCAGGGTGTTAAAGGAAATTACTTGTCGCATACATGACTCTGGGGCAATTCAGGGTGTTGAAGGAAATTACTTGTCGCATACATAATTCTGGGGAAATGCAGGGTGTTGAAGGAAATTACTTGTCGCATACATGATTCTGGAGCAATTCAGCACATTGAAGGAAATTACTTGTCGTATACATGATTCTGGGGCAATTCAGGGTGGTTGCAGGAAATTACTTGTCGCACACATGATTCTGGGGAAATTCAGAGTGTTGAAGGAAATTACTTGTCGCATACATGATTCTGGGGAAACTCAATATTTTGAAAGAAATTATTTGTCACATACATGACTCTGGGGCAATTCAGGGTGTTGGAGGAAATTACCTGTCACATACATGACTGCAGGAATTCAGGATTTTGAAGGAAATTACTTGATTACAGAATTATCATATTTACAAAGTCACTTATTGTGGAGGGCTCTCAATAGTTTGGATAAAAAAAATGTAATTCCTTATTTCAGAATAAAAAGATTGAGAAACATTTTACATAAAAAGAAACATAAAAAAGTATACATACAAAAATTCAAAAACAGAGAACTGATTCATTACATTAAGTGTAAAGTTGAGAGATGTAGACAATCATGTATATAAGTGTGTATATAAATTACTTATACAATCAGTAAGTGAAATATATCAAATACCTTAAGAAAATCACAAAATCTTTTTTGTACTTTGTTTTACAAGCAGAAAAGAAGATTTTAAGGTTATACCATTCATATAAAAGGTGAAATATGTGAAACTTTGATCAATAAGTGTCTTATGAATTATATGTATCAAAATATCATTCATATCTGACCATTTCTCATCTTTAAAATACCTACTGAAATTTTGACTATAACAGTGAGAAAGTAAATAACATTTGGACAATCAGTTCAAAAATATTATAGTTTTGTCAAGTTTCTTTATGATAGTAAAATTATCCTTTAACCTCTTAATCCGTAAATGATTAACTTTTCTACATTCAAATAACAAATGTACAAAATTGGCTCAGTCTCCAATTACCAATAACTAAATTTATCATTATCCAATATTCTGACTTTGTGTAAAAATAAATGTATGAACAAAATCTTATGCAATATTTTAAACTGAAAATCCTTTCAATTTCATATCATCAATGTGAGCATCTCTGAAGTGTCCAGTATCAGTTGCACTGAGTAGTCTCCCTTACATTAAAACACTCTGCCTTGCAACAGTTCAATTTAATACACATGTCAGTTCATATCATGTTCTTATCACTTACGTTAAGCCAAGTTGAATTAAAAGACAATTTTTAAGTATCAATTCTCAAAATATTTTAAATAATGAGGTTAATTATTTGTTATTGTTGTATTTTTCAAACAATGTGGTATGAAATTTTATTATATACTTGTCTAAACCCAAAATGAAAAGAAACTGTTTGTCAAAGGAGAACTACTTACACAGGCTGAATAAGTTGACAATATTTTTTCCATAATGTTGTATTGATATTGTTGTGTTGTTCACGGCTGTACAAATTTGCCAAAGTTAGTGAAAAGTATCTTCATACAATATTCAATGAAGTGCTCAAATACAACAAAGGAATTCTATAGAATATGTTCTTTTTCAGAGGGTAATGTCTACTATGCATAAAGTGCAACACAAACATCATTAATATCTTGAACTGCTAAAATAACAACTATATTTCTCCACATGACTGAATATACAGACATTTAAAACAAGGGTACCCATCTCAAGCATGTTAATGTAGATCTCCTGAAATTTATGCAAACCACATTAGCTGTAAAGGTTTCTTTTCTTCCCTGATTTCATACACAGTTTGCATGTCATGCTAGCTTTTTTGTTCAATTTCAACCATAAAAATATTTTGGCCCATGCTAATTGAACTCTGCATTGTACTTTTTGTTTGTCAATCATCCTCAGTTTCCTCTGTAACATGCACATCATCTCAGTGTTGTCTGCCATGTTTGTCTGCTTTGGCAGCAGGCTGACCTCCACTTGGTTGTTTCAAGTTATATTGGAACATTTCCAGCTGGTGCATTTGCACCAGGTGCTGACATTATCGAGAGGACATTTATATCCTCCCCACTGTCAGCACTCTACAAGAATAAATCAGTTATCCACTTTATTTGATGAGTTATAAAACTTATAAGTACTAAGTACAGCAACTACCAGTATGTCCTGGTCATGTTTTCAAAAGCCCTCTAGGCAAAATTACACATGCATGTGCATTGGCTAATTTCTGGAGAATCCCAGTTCTAAATATAAACCATACTAAATGGTACTGGGTTACGGAAGGAGACTGGCATATTTTGATGCAAAAGATACAACTATTTGAATTACTACATTTTTATTATAATTATCGTGCACCATTATGTAAAACATGCAGGCTTTTTTGTTTGCTTTGCATGACTTCTCCCTCTTTTAACTTATATTATTGCAGGAGTTGCTGGAAGAAGGCAGGGGGGGGGGGGGGAGGGAGAAATCCTACGATCTCGCAGCCTGAATGCAACATGCAACGCTGCATTGTACTGTCTGTATTGTCTGCGAGTTAAAATAAAATTATATAAATAAGTAATCTCAGGATTCTGAAAGAAGATTAGAATATATATATATATATATATATATATATATATATATATATATATATATATATTTCCCTGTTCTGTCCATCTATCGAGAGAATCTAAATAAACAAAGAAAAAAAATTAATATTTACTTGCACCAGAAATAAAATGCCTCTATAAGTTTAGGTAATGTCACAAAAGATTATTCATGACAGACTCATAAACAGACAGACATGAAAGATTACATAACACTCTTTCCTTTGAAAGGCAAGTAGACAATACAAAGCTCAGAATTAGGTTGACATGCAGCTGACATATTTCTCACCTCGCAGAAGCTGCTCTTGTTTCTTGACAAGGCCTTCAAACTTTTTCAAGCTCTTCTCATTCTCATCCTTCAGTTTTTTGTTGTCCTTGTCTGACTCTGGTACAGTGTGGTTAAGGACAAATACAGCAGAGGATTTAAATAATGTCTTTGCCAAAATGGGATCCTCTTGAATAAAGAGCAACCTGAGACTTTGATCAATTGACCCGCAAGTCAGCATTTAATGTCTATGAAACTGACATGTTTTTCGCATTGGAATATCAAATGTGCAAAGTTGTCCATTTTCTGTGTTTCATTTTTTCCTTTTGTTTTGATTTATAAGTACAGTAAAACCCAGCTATAGCATGCGTTGTTATAACACGAATTCGGATATAACAAGATCGTGGCATAGCTCCCGAAATGTCATATATTTTTTCGTATATGAAAAAATAAATATTTTTTTCAAAGGACAAAAACTAATGTGTATAATTTAATTATCATTCTGGGGTAGATATTGTGTATGAATTCAGATATAACACGATCGTGGTGTGGCTCCCAATAGTTTAAAATAATTTCACAAATTTATTGAAGTACTGCAAAGTTTTGTGCCAAAATAAGCAAGAGTTTGATTTAATAATTTGGCAAGATGTATTGTATTTTTTAAGAAAAGAGTGTCTTATGATTGCATCTTTCTTTATATGAATAAAGATGTTAAACATTCCTATTTGTGAATATTCATTTCAAATGTATCAGTAGTCAACACTGCATTTTGTTCTTAGCTTATTTTTGAAATATTTGAGAGCATTAAAAAGTTGATAAGTGTTAATCTTATTATTATTGAATAATGAATAATAAAGCCAGTAAGTCTTCTTTGTGTTTTTCTTCAATGCATTCTGTGTACAATTGTTGCTCAAAAGAAAGAAGATTCTCATCTGAATTTATAAATCAATTAATTTAAATAGTTGTAATCATCAAAGTCAATCTCATTGCAAAAGGTTGTTCAAACATTAAAAAAAATTTAAAAAAGCCGCCAACATGTGCATGTGGCTTTGTGGTGTTTTCAAACAATCGTCACACAATCAATTGACCAGTGAGTGAATAATATTGTGCATTCCCTATACAAATGATCCCGTTGTTCCTTAACAATTATTCTCTCTGTAGTTGCTCAAACAGGTGTCAGAGTGTTAATTAGTGGGTATTTACATTATATAACAGGATACAGAAATGTAAAGCTTTTACTGTTAAAGAGAAGCTTAAAGTTCTGGACAGGATTATGTCCGGAGTTAAACAAATGCAATTAGCTTCGAGTTTTAGTTGTTCACATGTCAACCAAACAATATGGACTGAAAAAGTTTCTTACCCAAATTTATAAATCAATTAATTTACCTACCTTTTTATGGGAAAACAATAGACTATCAATGACTGCTCAATCAACTGTCATACACACCTGATAAACAAGTTTATGGCCCAAATTGTAAGGAGCAATTTTGGTCATTGCCATGCACATGTAACCCCCCACCCCCTTCATCTTAACTATTTTTCTTTTCTAGCTTCAGATCATTCAAATATACACAGACAACTCTCCTTCCAGTGTCAGCACTGATTGGAACAGAACCATTTAAGTTGTAGGGGTGAAGCGATTGGCTAATATGATCAAACATTCTACTCCCCGCTTTTGCTCTGCAGTGAAGCAAAGTCATAGTTATAAACAAAAGTTTCAATGAATATTGGGTTTATTTAGTTTATTTTTTCCTCAGTCCATTAGAGAATGACTCAACTGTTTTTATGGAACTCACTGTATACTCATACAATCAAATGGTTTACTCCCAAGCTGGGTTCAGGCAGTTTACATGTATAAACACCTGTAGAATTCTTGTGGCAATTACATTAGGAGGTCAATACAGTATATTTGACCTCCTGTATGAATTTTCAGCTCAAGTACATATACTTTTCATGCCTAAATAGAGGTTTCTTTTTAGAAACTCCCAATGTCTGAATCATGAATTTTATTGTCCATCAGAAATCAGACCCTTTGGACATGTCCAGCAAATAGGAATGTTGCGAGGGGAAATAAAACTTTTTTATAAGTTTCTGTGAATGTATTAGAAAGAAATTATATATTAAGATTCGACTGGATCTACCAAACATTTTTTAAAATATAAATTATGCTTCTTTGTTCACATTTTTGATGAAATTACTATTATGGATACAACAAGATTTGACTTGTGAGTTCACATACTCTTAACTATTTATGCTTAAGTTGCCAATTTTGTATGCATAAAAATAAATATTAAATATGTAATGACTGTTTTAAGTAGTTCATGTTTAATATGGAACAAGTTTATAACTGCGTCAATGAAGTCTGTAGTATTGCCCGCCCCCCTCCTCCTTGCCCCCCCCTCAGGCCTTGCATTGAATTCAGACACATAATGATCTATGACAAAATGACTAAATATTATACTTATGTGTGCATATTTTTGATGGAATTATTATGGATTCACTCTTATGCATGATATGAGATCAGCTGGTGAGCACACATGTTGATACTTTAACTATTCAGGCTATAAGTTAGACATGTTCATATATATGTACCAATGTATGGTTCTCTGAATAAAGTAAAATATTATATTTGCTATCTCTATGTTTTCACTACATGTGTATTTCTCATTTAATATGCATTCATTTAATATGGTAACTGTGCCAAAGAAGCACATAGTTTTGCACACACTATTATACCCCCCCCTCCTTTTTTTTGGGTGCATGCATCATTTTCTTCAGCTAAATGACTTGGTTGGTTATAGCACAGTTCAGTACATAGCATGATGTCGTTTTGTGGACACCGACCATCGTGCTATAGCAGGGTTTCACTGAATAATTACAAGACAGGAGGATGTATGAAACAATTTACAAAGCAGTTATTAATCTCACTCTCAACAAATTGCATCTTAGGTGACCATACTTGACTGATTGATGTATGAAAGCAGCAGTGAGTCGTAATGGTAAAGCCAAAGGTACTGTCTATACTTGCTTATAAGTCAGGTCCAACTACAAACTCCATAGATCCAGATCTGATGTCACATAATGCGCCAGCAGATTTAGGTCTATGCAGTTTGTTAGGAGTAATCAGTAGAACAAACTACATAGACCCTGATCTGCCAGTGCTTTATGTGATGGTTGCAGTTGGACCCCAATTTATAAGCGAGTATACGTTAAGCATTACATCTGGTATCTAACACAGGTTTACAAATAGCTATTTATTAAATAAATTTTAAAAAATGGTGGAAAGACATGAAAGGAACCAAGTCAGGGTTGTTATTCAGAAACAGACAGATACAAGCACTGTCTCTTCTCAAAATACAGCTAAAAATCAATAATATTCATCCACAGGTCTCTTTCAGTTGAAACATATCTCTCACTTACACCATGAAACAGATGTTTTTTTATTACTCATTCCTTGACAGTCAGAATGATAAAATAATGTCATATTTCAATTACAGTTTTTTTTAGATAAAAACTATACTATGCTTGACAACAATGCAAAGACAAATACAACACACATATGCAGTGCATGAAGATCTGCTGTGTGTATTTTAGAATTTCTGATATAGTGAATTCACTTTTTTTGTGTAGCATAAATTGCTGTGGATTTTGTTGTCACTTCAAATCACAGATTTAAAGATCTAACAAAATTATACCCCAAGGTCCACGCTAGGGGACGATTCACGATTCAGGTAAAATAGTCGTCTTTGTGTCCATCATTTTGCCTAAATACACCCAAAAAGCACAGTTCACTTTGCCTTGCCTTGATTTCATACCATTCCCACACCCTCTTTTGTTTCTATACAATGCATTAATAATCAAAATTAAATGTAAACTTTTGTGTCAATTTCCCCTTCAAAGAGGAAGGTGGAAAGTTAGAAAAAGAAATGTTATGCTCTGTAATCAAATTTTGGTGCTAATTTTGATGATCATAAATGCCAGATTTTACATTGCTATCTATAGTATACCTGCCCAAAAATTACATATGATCCTTGAAAAAAAATGACTAAAAATTTCATTTTGTAGACCAGTCTTAAGTGAATTATGACTCGCTGGACATATCCAGGTCCATAATAAAAATGATCATTTTATCCAATATATTTAATTCAATAAACATATGAAAAAATGACTTCTACTATGGAAACAGTTGCAAATTTTTTACTGTAACCTATTTTCAACAGTTCAATGTTGCCATAAACATGTTATACAAAAACTATGGTGAAGAAAAATAAGAAATGTTAAATGTTTATACCAAGTTTTAATAGCATTTCATCAGTATTTTAATCATTTGACATAAAAATATGCAAAAACAGAAGTTTAAAGTGACTACTGTGAACTTTATAAAATTTGAACTTTGTACACACTCACTATTCTCCCATTTTTCACAATCTTTGCCCTATACTGGCTGAAAAGAAGCCATTTTGCCCAAATACACCACTCACTCGATAACTCGTGCCAGGATAATTTGCAAACCCGCTTATAATGTGTAGTCAGGGAAGGGTCCCATTTTTTTTACTAGAAAATAACCCAAAATTGGCCCTTATTTGTTGAACTTAAAATTGCTGAATTAGAATTCACAGATTTCCTCAAGGATGAGAAGTTTCACTATTACTTGCAATGAAATCACGGCATCAATATTTTACTAATAGAACAATAAATAAAAACAATGGAGTTTCAACACTGACGGTTGTTTCAGGAAATAAATGTCTGTAATTTAAAAAAAAAAAGGAATCTTATTTTGTTGTGAATCAATAACAACAAAAAGCAGTGACATATACACAATGTTTTCGCCTATATGTGATGGTTGTTTAAACCTCTTGGAATAATGTTGTTAACAAACTTTCAGAGGCTGGGTATCTTGAAAATAAAAGTAATTTATACAAAGAAGCTCTTTATTGACAATTATTCCCAATGCAATTATAAAACGAGTATACAGCCATTAAACAGCCCTGTTACCCCCCCTTCCCGGTTTTCTCGATGTCCAGCGGGGATGGCATCTCTTCTGAACTTTTTTGAGGTCTCTTGGTAACTCCCACCCTCACTTATAGTGCGGTCTATGTTCTTGGACCCCGTTGTGCACGAGTTATAGAGGGAGAGGTGTATTTGAGTTCAGCATGGTCCCTGTACCTACTTAAAAAGAAACAAGTACCATCTATACTCGCGTATAATCCAATACCAACTGCAAACTGCATAGACACAGATCTACCGTCGCATAATGTGCTGGCAGATCTGGATCTATGCAGTTTGTAAGGACTAATCAGTAGAACAAACAACATAGACCCTGATCTGCCGGCACATTATGTGACGGCAGATCAGGGTCTATGTTGTTTGCATTTGGACCCAGTTTATATGCAAGTATATATGGTACACTCTTATCCATCAGAGGCATATACACAAATTTAGCTACCCATGAAAATTTCACTTTCAGCTAAACAATACAAGTCGATACCCTGAAAAATAAATGAATCAACAGGACCAGTTTACAACTAGAGATAATGTAGTATGAAAAGGATATCTGCTTTTTTCTTTGTATCCAGTTCTTCTTTCCACAGGCCATACTTTTTGAGTTCATGTTCAACAACTGTCATGCATAAAGCTCCAATTTTGAAATGAAGAATTACGCCATGAAACTGAGTAAAACTTGAGAAGCAGAAGAAAATGTAGATAATGTTTGTTGCAAGCTCTGTACTTTTCTTCCAGTCTTCTCTCAGCACCCGCGATATAGCTCCTACTAAAGTTTCTACAATAAGAAATAAGAACAAGTGAAATTAAAAATGTTAAATTAAAACATGACGTGATCAGAATCCATTCATACATTGAGAGAAAATTTCATGTCATTCACAAAGAATACAAGAAAAGCATATATTAACAGCTGCAATAATATGATCTTTTCATAACAACTCAGACTTGTACCTCTTTTCAAATTGTTTTTTTAAAGACCTTGAGATTTCCAAGAACTGTGGGAACTTGGTGGACATTTCTGCCTGCAAAATTTAAATGTCTTCCACAGGCAATAGGATAATTTCATTTTCAGGTCAGAATCTTTTGCCAGGTTAGGAAGCTGCTAAACATAATGACACAGCTTACTGAATCAATACTTACCATTCTGAAACAACTCCTCAAGGTTGTCTGGATTTCTGGAAAGCTGCAGAATAAGTGCAGACCCTCTGATTTTCTCTGGAACATCCTCATACAGCAGTTCCAAATAATCATCAACATCATTGATGTTAGCCACTTCATCAATCTCTGTCGGATCGTAGGTAGGAACTTCCGGTTTTTCTTGTAGCTGAGTCTTACCTGAGGCTGAAATATGAAAGGGAGTCATATTTTACAGGCATAATTATGGAATAACAATTCTGTATATGAGAAAACTTGGAGATAAATTGTAGTTTAGTTCACTCTAACAGGTTCCCTGGCATATTATCCATTAATCTGATACAAGAGATATTTGCAACAGTAGAAACAAGAATTAAGGTCCTGAAATCACAAAATATAAAGTCTGGTAACTCCAAAGATAACATATTTATTTCAACATTTTCTCAGAAGTTGTAACAAAAAAGACATTTTATGTAGCTTGATATTACATGGAATACAAGAATGTCACAAATGAGGCAATATTCCTTTAGCAGAGTAACAAACATTTGATATTTGAAAAATCATGATGAATGTTACATTAGAGAATGTGTTATAATACATTTTCTAGTGATTAAATTAATGATTTATCCAACTACTGGTACATGAGCATTCAAGTGTCTTTAAATCTTTTCATATCTTTATTTTCTAAAAATTTTCACTTAAAAATGTTAAGAATGAATGTTCAACATTTTCTGCAAATTTGCAACTGTGAAGTTTACTGCTATTGGTATAAAGAGGCAGGGATCATGCTACCAGGCGAAGTGGGCAACTAAGTCACTGAAAATATGTAAACTTCGCATTCTCCTATTAGGAAAGCAAAAACAACTTCACCCTGTGATTTAGTGACAGTAGTTTATGACTTTTGAGATACTCCATTGACCCAGCCTAGTAGTTAGTGTTGTAGCCCCATGGCAAAATGCATTGCATGCGGCCTTGCCAGGTGTTGATATCAATTGCACTGACAAAACAAACTCTTGCACCTTTACAGGCATGTGTTTTAATAGCTGATTGATCATAAACCCTTTCACCCTGCAAGTTATCATTTGTTATCACTGCCCAATTTCCACAAGTTATCATTTCATGATAAAAACATACCAACTTGTTTCGATACTTAAAATATCAATACAACAATAACAATTTGTATTTTATGAATAGAATCGGTGAAAGGACTTTCTTAATATATTTTTTGAAGATTTTAACTGCCGTGTTTTAGTTTTTTTCTTCCTAAAATCAGATTGAAACAGTTGTTGCTGTTGTTGTTGTTGTTGTTGTTGTGGGTTTAACGCCATTTTTCAGCACATGATAGGCTATACATGGCGGCCAGTTTTATCTGGTGGAGGAAGAACCCGGGAAGAACCACCGACCCACGGGAAGCTACTGGCAAGCTTTCTCACATATCCACATTAGCCGAGCCTGAGACTCGAACCCACGCAGACAGAGGTGAGATGGTAGTGATCGGTAAAGGTGAGCGAATTAGACCACTCAGCCACCTATGGCCCCAATTGAAACAGTAAGTGAGCCTGTCAAGGGGTAATAATGGCAGACATTTTGCTGTGTCTAGGAAGCACCTCTTCATTAGACTATTTCCATAATTCATTGGGCACATAAATTAAGGAAAATATACAATTCACCAAATGCCTACTAATAAATAATAAAATTTGGTCAGAAATGTATGGGACAATGCTATATTGTGGAATTAGAGAAGTGCTGAAAGGTCAATGTTGTTTTCTTAGATCACTCATTTTTGTGAAAATATGAAAAAAGCAGCGAAGCAAATGATATCTAACCAATGCACAATGCTATTACGAGGATGCAGACAAATATTAAAACCATAAATTAACAATCCTATCTATGGATTGTTGTAATAAAGCTAGAAAATATAAATGGTCGCATTAAGAAAATCCCTGTTGCACCCACATGCATACATGTGACAGAAATAGGATTTAAAACCAGTAGATTTACAAATTTTGATCAGTAGATTGGCTTCTAAAAAGGTAGATTTTTTATCGGCATTAATTTTACGTGTTTTAAGGGGATTGAAAACAAAACAAGTTCATTTTGTCACATAATATGTATTCTCTTCATATTATAATAAAACACAAATTCTGAACATGAATCAAATTCAGAATCTGATGGAAAATGTTACAATAATAGTTAGTTAATATGAGCCAGTATGTTGTTAATTAAATGAAAACGGAAGAGTTGTACATCTCACAGTTCACTGCAAAGATTTTTTTATAAAATCCACAGGCATTTTTAGTTTCCTTCACAAGATCAATGTGTGGTGACCACTGGTGACATTCACTGTGATTGTTAACCTTCACACTTAGCAGGCTCTCAATAGTTTTCTGGTCCAGATTTCCCCTTGAATCACTCTGGATTTTCCGAAGAATGGAGAATGTCCTCTGTGTCAGCATTGGAATGTGGCAATGATAGGACAACTACACTCAGTCTGGAAAGAAGTTCTAACTTAAGTTTTCCTGTTGCTGGGTTTCTGAGGCTGCTGACTGATCTCCAATACTGCTCCAAGTTCATTTCACCCCGAGGAGTTATAATCAAAGACTCACGTTCATCATGGATTACCTTTGATCCATTTATTACTTATACCACCTCAAACAACATCCCGCATTTGGCCTTAAACTCTCCAAATTACAACAATAAGGTAATCAATTAGCCGCTTGTTGTTTACCCATGCTAGCTGTTATTTAACAATTGTAATCCGACTACTCAACGACACATCGTCACACCGTCGTAGCATAGGTGGAAAATTTCCGGTTCCCAGTAGACTGGTTCTGGCTGGTTTATCTAATATGTTAATAGAATGCATAAAAAAAACTTTTTAAAAAAAAAAAAAAATTTTCTTTGAGATTTTCAAAAACGGTAGATTTTGACTACTAAACGGTATGTGCGGTAGATGGCCTTTAAAACGGTATTTTTGGCCTAGCGCCGGTAGAATCACATGTATGCACATGGCATGCCTGGCGCCATATTTGTTCTTGGTTTTGTGCCAATTCAGCTGCAAAGAAGGATCTAGTTCATTCATATATCAACTTTAATGCTTCAGTTCATTGTTGATGAGTAGCTAAGGTTATGTTTTATTAGCAGCAATTATATTAAATGTTAAAGTTTTAATGTTATTAAATGGTCAGTCCCTTACTTACAGTAAATTGTCATTAAAGGTAGCTACACCATGTATTTTGGCCCTATGACTTCTCATGAGCACAGTAGAAATGATATATTGTAATTAATTCTAAATGATGGTAGTACCAAGAGTATATCATTGTAATTACAAATAGGTATAAATAGTTAATCAATTACCACTAATTACAAATAGGTATAAATAGTTAATCAATTACCACTAATTACAAATAGGTATAAATAGTTAATCAACTGCCACTAGAACAAGCAATTTAATTTGTCTACTTTTAAAAACTTCACCAAAAATTGACAGTCCAAAAGATTCACATTTATTTTGAATTAACTTCCTAAATATGTTGTTGTAAAGTTCAGGTTATTCATCTGTAACATCAGTGAGCATTGTGAACTAAACGGATGAGTACTATGATGTGATGACACTTGTACAATGTTCTCTCAAGCACATGTTACAGGGGTTGTTTCAAAACTAGTTTAGAAATGTTTTCAACTGCTATTTTCTAGTAAAGTTTTAGAAACTAAAAACAAAATTAATTTCTTGTTTACGTGGCAGTTGATTAAGTAGTTTTACCAACTGGTAATTACAATACTGTAATCTAGATACTCCTATCTGTTAAAATTAATTACAAAGTATTGTTTCTGCTGTGCTCTTTTGAAGTCATATGTCCAAAATACATTGCATAATATCTCTCTATCCAAACATACACACTTTCAACTATGCATACACTGCATATAAATATGATACATTCATACATTTACAAAATGCTTTTATAATATACATGCAACACAGAGAATTTTCTATCTGAAGATAAATTATTTCTTGAAACCAATGTTAAATATGCAAATATGCATGATATATATATATATATATATATATATATATATATATATATATATATATATATATATATATATATTGTGTCTCTTGCTTTTCTCCCACTTCTCCCTATTCTATCCAAAAGGAAAAGTCACTTCTCCCTAAAATTCAAGTAAAGCTTGACTCCTGAAGATTGAAATTTTTTTTGTCACTTCTCCCTAAAATTCAAGTGAAGCTAAGTTCCTGAAGATTGACATTTTTTTTGTCAAGAATGTATAATTTCAAGTCGTATGCACAAAAGGACGACTCTGGTGCAGAATATTGTTTGTGCTAGCCAGTTTCTGTATTAAGTTTTGGCCTACAATGTGCAGAAGCAGCTGCCCATTTTGCCCTAGCTGATTTTATGTTTACCATAATTTTCATAGTGAGTGACTTTGTTGGAAATTGGTACAATAATGGTCCACTTTCCTCTTCATTAAAGTAATATATGTGGTTCAAACTGTCACCACTTTATATATGAAACACCTCCAATTTTGTTTAGTATAGGTTCATTATGGGAATGAAATTCTAAAGTTTAGTGATATTCATGTGTTACCTGGAGGGGGCTGGCATGAATATAAATGGTGATAATAACTAAAGGATCAGTTTTGTTCTGCCAATCTTGTACTGATTCTGTTTCTAACGGATGAGTTTGAAAATGAATACATATTATTCATCATAGAACTCAATTTTGACAGTAGCTGATTTCAAAGACGAGAGGATCCATCCTCAACCATGACTATAGTTGAAAACTGTTTAGCGCTACCCAAGCCTTAATCATCAAGTTGTTAATCATGCCTTTAAGAATTTATCAAGTACTGTATTTTCTGGCCTATAAGTCGATACTTTTTGACCTGAAGTCTGGGCTTCGTCTTATACTCATAATCTACATATATATGGATTATGTCATTGAAATTGCTTTAAGTACCAGTAATACCGTCATTTTGAGATTTAATTGGCAGAATCAAAAATAGGTCACATAGCTGTACCAATTCTTGTTCAATTACCATGTTAATAAATTGCTATAAACTAATATGACTGCTTTTATATTGTAATTTTTATCATTATTTTGCATGCATTTGCACGTGCTTGTATTTTCTGATATCTCCAACATGAAATAAAAGAAAACAATTAAAAAGTTCACAATTCATGGGCTGCATAGTACTTAGAGTCTGTACTGTACTTGTGTAAAGCATATTGTTTGTTCCTACAAAAAAAAAAAATGAACGGATTTTGCTTTATTTATCTTTTTTTTTATATATATACCATACCTCATTCCTCCTGATCACATTTTAGCCATTGATATTTGATTTACCAGTATTTTATTTGACGCACTTAAACAATTACTGTTACATCTTTTCATTTATATAATTGATCCTACAAAGGGATGTAATCCATATTAATGACTCAAACATTTGGTGAATATTTATAAAATACCATAGAATAAGCACATAGTTATAAAATATTCACAATACTGTAATATATTCACTAAAGAATACCCTTAATATAGGTTAAAATTCAGAATAGAGATGAACTACTTGTCCATTTTTAGTTTTGCATTTCAGCTTAAAGCAAAATGTAATGTCAACACATTACCCATATTCATTCTTAACAAGCTGTTGTTTTGGCATCTTTCTCTGATATTAATTGACGGATTGGTTTTTTGTTTCAGACAACAATCCAAGCCAGTTAACTGTTTAAAGCCTGATAATAGCTTTGGGTAATAGGCAATGCCGGTACCCACTTTGTTCTCTACCATTAATCCACATCAATTACCGGTTTTACGATCTCAAGTGGATTGAGAACCACAAGATATGATGACCATTCTTTTATTGATTAAAGCATGCAACAGTAATAAAATAAATTGGAACTCTGAGGTGCTTTCAATTATAATTGATAACATGTTAAATAATATGTATTATGATTTGTTCGTTTGTGTTAATTTACTGTAGTATGTCACAGATATATTAAAGAATTATAAACAAAAGTATATTATTTACCAAATTCATTTTGTGTGGCTTTTCTCTGTTTTTTCTGTCTTTATTGTTAATTGTCTTTACATTTCTCATTTCCCTATGGATAGTTTCATTTCCCTATTGGTAGCCTCACTAATTTGATCTTGCTTGTCGAATCTAGCCCTCACACAGGTGTCAACTGGAATAACCTGGCCAAAACTCTAGGCATATTTAATTAGCATGTAAATAACACTGCATAGCCATGTGGTTCTTGTGACAATGGATATAGTAATTAAAACAAGAATGAATTGTTTATTCAGAAGCATCAATTGATAATGGAATATATAGTACATGAGGAAGATCACAATCGTCAGGTAACTGAACAATACAAATTACAATTGAAATTCCCCTCCCTCCCCCCCTCTCTCTCTTTAAAATGAAGCTTGGGGAAAAGCATGTTAGCGTCAGATACTGCAATTTCCCAATTAATCTGGAACAGCATACAGTGATACCATTAATATTCATGAAACCAGAAGTTACTAGCAAAAAAGACGAAGCCAAAGTGTTGATCTGGCTTCGTCTTATACTCCACATCAACTTGTATATGGATGAACGATGGAAAATTTACAAAATAAGTGAATTTGACTTATACTCCACATCGACTTATCAGCCGGAAAATACGGTAGCTTAATGATCAAGACTAATTCAAGGTGCATTCGATTATATGACTCAACTTGTGGGTATTCTCACAGCTATCAAGTACTATCATTTCAAACAGGAATAACACATCTGGAACTTGACCTGATATCAAAGTTTACATTGATGGAATGTGCCCCATCATAAAACAACTGTGCTTACAGCAGGAGCAACACACTGACAACTTTGGTTCAATGCTTAAAATAAACATGTTTTGTGTAACTTGAATGCATTAAAAAAATTCTTGATGTGTTTTTAGCTGATTTGTTTGCCTAAAATATATGAATATGCTCCTTATCTAGTATTCTGTAAACAACTGCATACCTTTGCTAGGTCCAGTTTCTTTCCTGTTCTGAAGATAGTATAGGAGTTGTTCAACTTCTGGCAGTTTGCTGGGGTGTATCAGTTTACACTTGTCTATGATCTCCTTAGCCAGGGCAGACAGGTCACTATTGGCATTCAAGCTCTTCACACGAATTCTGGAAATACATGAATAATGTAATATATGTTCCCCATAAATTTACAAATTTCTATTTAAACTACATGTAATCGTTAAAATTTTCGACATCTGATTTGAAACCTCATAAATTCAAATTCAAATCTGCACTGGATACAGGACATTACCCAAGCCATTAAAGTATGATGGCACCAACCTGCTTTGCATGCCAAAGGGTTGCTTGCCAGCATGCCTTGGTGTTGCCATGTCATAATTTCTTACCACCATGCCCTAAACTTACCACCATGCCCTAAACTTACTACCATGCTCTAAACATACCACCATGCTCTAAACTTACTACCATGGCCCAAACTTACCACCACGCCCCAAACACCATGCCCTAATCTTACCACCATGCTCTAAAGTTACCACTATGCCACAAACTTACCAAATTTAATATTGAAATTTCAAAGATACATGTACTGTGAGTTAATTCATTGTTATTTTTTTTTAAACAAAATTTATTGATATTTTTTCATTCCAAGGATCATGCTGGACTAAAGATTTCAGGTGAAGTAATTTCTCTCCCCTGTCTAAATAGGGTAAAAGTATGTCAAATAGGGAGAAGACACTGAAGTTCAAATTTTGTACATATACTGATGCATAAGGCAAGTCCAATTGCAAACAACATAGACCCTGATCTGACGTCTAATAATGTGCCAGCAGATCAGGGCCTATGACGTTTGTTCTACTGATAATGCCTAACAAACTACATAGACCCAGATCTGCCGACACATTATGTGATGGCAGATCTGGGTCTGTACAGTTTGCAGTTGGATTTGACTTACAAGCAAGTATATGTGTTAAGTTTGTCCAAAACTGGTGTTTACTTGCTCTGCAAGTTAAATATGATCAAAGTATACAAAATACTTGTCAAACTTTATAATATTAAAAACATTATATCTTGTGTATGAAAATATGCTGCATAACTTTGTAAATAGCATTCAATGGGAATCTCAAAAATATATAATTATTCCTGCAAATAGGTGACTAATACATGTCAAAGCCAAAATATCCCATCCCACTATACTTTCAGATACAATTTCGGAATTAATTCATTAACCACTTCAAAGTTTTTAGTCTCAAAATTTCTTTAACAATATAGTATTTGGTTTGGGGGTTGAAAATAGCTTGAGATTTCAGTCACTTCCTATAGTTTCATATGGTTGGTGGTAAAATCTGAACTCAATGTGTAGTAGAGCACTTGAGTGCTGAAAAAGCTACCAAATTAGCACAAGCTGATTTTAAAACATGTTTCTACTGCATTACACAAAGTATACATTTTATAACTAAAATCCACACAAGATTCACTACATGTATTTTGAGATAAATATCAAAGGGTTCAACTGGGGTAGATGCAAATTTGTATCAAGATTTCCTAGCATGTCACATGAAATTTCATAAAAAGGGGAACTAATTTCCACAAATAACTTCCATAGCATAACCCCTGCATTGCTAGAACAACTTGCAGGACTAATTAATAAATTCTTACCGATTAATATTTTCAAAACCTCAAACTGTGAGATCAGGCAGAAAATTGTCTGCGCATTTGAGTGAAATTCAGAGATTTGTTCTCTAAAATATATATACCATCTATACTCGATTATAAGTCAAGTCCAACTGCAAACTGCACAGATCTGTTATCGCATAATGTGCTAGCAGATCTGGGTCAATGCAGTTTGTTAGAAATAATTAATAGAACAAGCAACATAGACCCTGATCTGCCAGCACATTATGTATTGGCAGATCAATCTTAGGTTGTTTGGAGTTGGAGTCAACATATAAGCAAGTATATACGGTAGTAATTGCAAAAACTGTAAATTTGTATCATATTAAAGAGATTTTTTTTTCCAGGTGACTAGCAATAAATCAAGAAGTAATATGCATTCTCGGCGATCTTAAATTGTCTTCAATAACAAGTTTTCTTAGCAAAGTAAAAAATCCCATTTAGAAAATATTTTTTTACTTTTTTTAAAAGTCTATGCTGTATTTTGGATTAAAATACCTCGTACTCTTTTTAATATGACCCAAAAATGCAGCCAAGAACACTGAAGACTGTAGTATTAATGAAGTCTTAGCTTTGAATTAAATATTCTTTATGATAATAAAAAAGTTATACAATTCACAAACAGCATGAGACTGAAAGAAAATGAACAAAATGTGCCCTGCACCTAAGAAATTCACATGAAAGAAACTATTATGGGCTAACCTGCAACTGACATGATGCACATGTATGGCATAGAAACCATCCATCAAAGGCTTGACCAGTGGGTCAAATCAACTCTTCACTGATAATTAACCCATTTATATGCTGGTCAGTGAAGCATTATAGACCATTCTACTTGGTATTAAAGCACTTCTTACACATGCATATTGAGTTGTACCTTGGATTTTGCTTTTACCATGTAATGCAAAAGTGACACTCATTATTTTTTTTATAGAAAATTGTATTTTCTTGCAAAAATCAAAACTCACAGGGCAAGGCCATGACATTGTCTAAAATTTTGTGAGTTTTTCGTATGGCGTGCAATATCACAGATATGCCAATTTACCTATAGACTGTACACAAAATCTTGAAAAATGGATGGGATTTATTTCAGTCCCAGACATCAATAAAGTAACCTTTCCTATGACTTTTCCTGAGGAAAGCCCTTAGCTGGCTGCATTTCAAGCAATGGCATACATGTACCCACAACTTCCTGGACAGCAGTTGTGGATTTTGCACTCATAAATCGGGTAGGATTGTGGTCATCAGGAGGCTCATTGCATGAAGCCTAACTCAATGAAATTCTATATTGAATTAGATCCATGTTTGTTAAATACTGTATATACTTGCTTATAAGTGGAGTCCAACTGCAAACAACATGGAACCCGATTGTCATCAGTCATTGTTGAGTAACACTGAAGTATGGTTGTCAACAATTTCCTCATCCACTAAAATAACCATGTCCTGAGTAGTGGACAAGGAAATTGTAGAAATCCATGCTGTAGTCTGCATCTACAATGACTGCTTCAAAGCAGATAATGATAGAAAAGTGAATATTATTTTACATTGATAAATCCACAATGAAAGTGACAGTGATAATGATATGTTAGAATGTCTTATATAAACAAGATACTGGTAAAGATATTTGTGACCCATTTTTTTCAAAATGACCCCACCTTTTGATCTGGTAGGGGCCATTGGACACCACCTTTTCCATTTCTGGAATAAACAGTGCAATTGAATCTAACTGCCTCTTTAAATGGCAGGAATTTTGAATGCATGGGAAACTAACGATAAATATTAATTACTGCTTAAAAAGCCCAATAAAAATTGTTCTGGCCTTTACACAATAGCAAAAAATATCTCCAAAACACAGCTATTTTAAGTTTTTATGATTGTGACATATTCATCTTATTTCATTATTTAAAGACAATGTTTTAAACCTAGTACAAAAAATAATTTATTTCATGATCAGATTTTTCACGATTTTGTAAAAATTATTTTCATTTTCTGGGTCTGCAACAATTAAGAAATTTAAAATCTCTTCCAGATTGTTCTTTTTTCTATTGATTAAAAAAATATTTACAGTCTACATTAATCTCATCAATCTGAGTTCAATTTATCGGACAATCTCTCAGATATACAAAAGAAACAACAATTTACTTGAGAATCAAAGTTAAACACTTTTACCATATACATTCATGTGTGTAACATGCACCCAGCTGCAATGTCATAGACTTGTACTTTCTGTAGCATAATCTAATGTCATAAACCCATTCTTCTGCTGAACAATCCAATAGCACAAACCCATACATTCTGTTGAACAATCCAATGACATAGACCTATACGTTCTGTTGTACAGTCAATTGGCACAGACCCATACCTTCTGTTGTACAATCCACCACAGACCCATACCTTCTGTTGTACAATCCAATGGCATAGACCCATACCTTCTGTTGTACAATCCACCACAGACCCATACCCTCTGTTGTACAATCCACCACAGACCCATACCTTCTGCTGTACAATCCAATGGCATAGACCCATACCTTCTGTTGTACAATCCAATGGCATAGACCCATACCTGCTGTTGTACAATCCCCTGGCATAGACCCATACCTTCTGTTGTACAATCTACTGGCACAGACCCATACTTTTTGTTGTATTATTAAGTGGTATAGATCCATGCTTTCTGTTGTACAATCCAGTGGCAGAGACCTATACCTTCTGTTGGTCAATCCACAGGCTGATAATTTGTTCATTCTATTTATAATTTCAAGCAAACAGCATAGACGCTGGCCCAATTCTCAAAACTTTTACAGCATGAAATTCAAGTTCAAGCTGAAAAGCCCCAAATTAAATATGATGCTTGGAGTGCATCTACATCACTGAAATTAAGCAATAATATAGAGTGACTTAAGGAAATTCCTAAAGTTTTATGAATCTTACAATATTCTAATAAAAATTAACGAATGTCAAAATTTTCAGATTTTGAGTTTGTGCTTGAGTTTTGTGCTCAAAATGTTTAGTGAACAGAGGGCCTACTTCTGGTGGTCCATTATCTGGGGAGTGTTCATTTTAGGCTGTGCCACTGCACAACTGACATTTATTTTCATTTTTAGTACATGAAAGTTGCCTCTATGGTGCCCATAGGTAGCATAAAAATGGCTCTAGAAAAAAAAGATACACGAGAACTAATGCTGATTTTAAACTGACTGAATCAAGCACCCCCAAAGCTTGCTTGCTGAATAGAGCATGCA
This sequence comes from Margaritifera margaritifera, assembly GCA_029931535.1. Taxonomy (NCBI): domain Eukaryota; kingdom Metazoa; phylum Mollusca; class Bivalvia; order Unionida; family Margaritiferidae; genus Margaritifera; species Margaritifera margaritifera. The sequence goes on from JAQPZY010001617.1 coordinate 5,160,254, forward strand.
CCTTTCCCCCCAAAATATAATCAATTTCAATGGCTGACTGAAATAATTGCTGATTTTGATAAACTTGGGCATCAATCAAGAGCACACGATTGATGTACATGGATAGAAAATGTAATAAAAAAAGTGAAGATGAAATCTTTAGAATACAGGAAGGAAAAAATGTACACTCACTCAAGTGTCTAAAATAAAACTCTAGAAGGGGATGGTTACTCAAGCATTATGAACTTCCCAGAAAGAAAAACCCACAGTGGTAGCGGCTGATGATGAAATCTATTCAAATTTTCTTGAATATATATAGAAATAGGTAAAGATATTGTGACCCCCATTTTCTCTAACTGACAACACTTTATGGCCTGCTATGGGCCATTGTGCCCTACTTTTCCATTCCTGCAATGATCACTGTCAGGGTCTAAGTTGTTCACAGCTGGGTGCCTATTTTACAAAGGGCAAATACTGTATCTGACCGTTGGTTTATACAAAATTTTAATGAATTTGTTTGAGTCAGACACATAAGGCACTACTTTTATTTTTCATCTACTACAAAATGTTGATAGAAAGAACTTATTTGTAATTATTTATGTCAGTTTTAACATCTGAACATACATTTTCTGGCATTCTTTTCTTTCTCCTAGCATGGGATCTCCCAATTCTCCAAGAATTGTGGCCTCTAATTCATAATTGACAACCAGAGCCTTCTCTGATGGATGGACATCAATGCTCCCTCCTTTTACCTTTCTGGAATTAAGAAGAGGATTATGTAATACTGTACTAAAAGTCTACAACTATATTCATTCATTAGAAAATGCATATTTTTACCTCTGTGATGGTGGGTGTCCCATGAGGATCACATTTAGTTGGCATGTTACATCAAATATAGCCTCAAGTTTCATAATTAGTTCATGTCACAGTATAGTGGATGTGTCACAATTACAAAATATAACCAGGCTACATATCAATGGAATCAGCTTTTAACAACTCCCTGAACTAATGCATTAAAATAATGATCACTATTCATTTAAGATGAAAGATATTGTCATTGGTGCATTGGTAAGTCCCTAATCCCCCTCCCTTAGCTTATTTGCCAAACAATTGCTTGGGTACCAGTCGATATGTATAACCACTTATATAATAAGACGCTGTAAGTGTCAGCAAGGGTTATGAAACAGACAAGCTTTGAACCTAAAAATCAATGTCACTATATATGTGTGACAATCAATCAAATACAGCATCATACTTGTTGATGAAGAATACATTGATCATAAATCCACACATTAATCATATTTGTTAATGTACATTGATCATACTTGTTTATAAATTCCATACATTGATCATATTTATTTATAGATCCATGTATTGATCATATCTGTTGATAAGTTCCATATATTGATCATATCCGTTGTCATACAAGATCAATTGTGTTTATTTGTTGAAAATCCATGTTTTGATCATATCCATTTAGGAACGGTATTATTTTGTTATATTCATTGTTGAACTTTGTGCACATGAGTAAGGTGTCAGATTCATTCATCATTAATTTGCATTATAAATAAACATCTTATTCATGTTATTGTGTTCAGTCTTTTTGCTAAATCCAATCCCACCCAGCTTCATCCTGTTACAGTTATCAACATATTTTTCAGTTAATATAGTGCTGATTTAATTTATTCTTTTCTCTCTTGTTATGGGAATAACTTAACTGTTTCTTGGAGATCCCTCTTTACCTATAAAATCTGATGTTTAATCCCAAACTTTGATTACACTGTATTGTTTACAGAGAATACCTAAGACAGTTTCACACCTGTTAAAATGTAACATTACAAGGTCAATACCCAAGTATAAGTTTCACCTGTAATAATTATTTTTCAAGCATGAACATGAGTTTCTTATTAGAAACTACCATGTCTGATTTAGGCATTTTATTGTTGGTAAAAATTCAGTCCCATCAGACACCTATAGAATATATTTTTGAAGGCTTGGTATATAGTGTTTCGTAAGATTGTTTGAGTCTTTTTAGCAAAGAATTAAGCATTTGGATTTAAATGGAATCAATCAGAGAAAATTCTAGGTTTGAAATTTATACAATGCTAATTCATGACCTTGACACATATACATGTGTATATCGACCACCCAGAAGCTAATATAGCATGCAACAATGGTTTATTTAACAAAATGAAGAAATGCACATTAATGTTGTCAAAACTGATTAGATAGATTCATTTAGTTAAATAAAGTTATCCCTACTTCAACTGACTTCTGCATTCCTCAGCTACAATTGCATTTCAACCAACTGAAATATATGTAAATGGAACTTAAAAACGCATCAACTTGCTTTTGGCAGGATTTGATTCCATTATGAAAAAGACACTAGTTTAAGTATAGTCTGCCTAAAGTAATTAGACTATCATCTGTGGAACATTGTCAACATGGGCTGCCAAGTGTGTGAGATATTTGTGACAATTTGGCCTCTAGTTTCCCAGTCAACTCAGTCGAACAGGAAACACAAATATGGTAGCCATGTTAGTGAAGAAACTCCCATCTGGTTTGAAATGCGAAGAAGATGACAGTGTTAGAGACCCTTTGGTGACAATCAGGTTAGAAATTATAGATAGATGAATAAAATGACTAAGTTTTGTGTATTTTTCATATCCTTGATGATGTTCATTTTCAAAATTGGTGTCAAGGATGATTTTACTATATTAATTAATATACAATTTTTATTTTGAAATATCCCAATAGAAAGTTAGTAAATCTTGCTTGCCATAACTTTTTCCTCATTCCATTTATATCCATTACATGTGTTACTAGATTAGAACTTTAATTTTACCTTTTTCCTTACTAGAAATCATTTTAATCAAACAAATGCTTGGCATTGCTTGCAAGTGCATGTAATCATAATAAGTCAGAGTCCAAGCTGGACCCTAATATCTGGACGAAATTACTTCTCCAGCCAGAATAGGTGAAGTTGGCAAAAATTGGGTGAAGCTGGTGTAGAAAGTTCAAAAACAGTTTCTTTATATTAATGTGTTTGCACATTTTCACGTCAGATCATTAAAATGATGATGGAATATTATCAAAAGTTTATAAAAATATTAAAATATTTCTTATTTCATTTCACCACAGTTGTTGTATGACATAAAATGGCAACCCTGAAAATAGGTTACATTTGAAAATCAGCAACATCTTCCATAGCAGACATCCTCTTTTTACACATTTATATGATGAAATATTAGATAAAATGATTAATTTTATTAGTAATGCACCTGGATATGTCCACTGAGCAATAATTTGCTTCTGGCGAGGCAACAACAATTCAATTTTTCACCTGTTTTTTAAGGTTCCTGTGTGAATTTTTAGCAGGGATTCCGTATGTAACAATGTAATTTCTGGTATTTATGATCATCAAATTAGCACCAAAATTGACTACATATTAAGACTTTTTCACTACTTTACTTCTAATTAACCAAATCATGATTTATATGACATTCTATTTCATGCTTTTTAAAAAAATGGAATATAGTTTTAAATAGTGTTCAGTATTCGAGTTTGTTGACTTGTGTCTGCTTGGTATATATGCTGCAAAGATTCCTATCCTTTAAAACACATAACTTTAATTTGATGTGAAACTAACTAATTGTGCCATATGATCATAAGACACTTAATGCCAATAACACCTGTAAGTAACAAACAGAAATATTATCATGCAGACTTAATTTATATTATCCTAGATGAATAAACAGATAAATTCGTTTAATACTAAGGACTTGTTCTAAAAAATATTATTTTAATAGCAAGAATTAAACAACAACAGCAATTTCTACTACCTCTACTATTTAAAAAGGCAACTTCTTTACAAAACATGACCAAAATTATATAACTACCAGTAATTTTGGTTTATAATATTTTTTGTATCTGCTATAGTGGGGCATGTGAAAATAAATTGCAACAAAAATTACAAGTGATGAGGTTTAGGAGATTAGAAAGCATAAGTTGATGTGTTAAAAATTCCCCCCAAAATACTAGTTTCACGATGAAAAATTCCCCATTCTAAGGATGGGGGTCCCAAAATGATATTGTTGGAATCACAACTGAAAAATAAAAAGATCATGAAATCTGCCGGTAATTCAAGACTAAATACTTCTATTTGAATATAATTTATTAATGTGCAATTTATACAATGTAGCTGATATGAAACAATGAGATAATTCAATTAAAGCAGTGGTTCTCAAACTTTTTTTCTTTGCGGACAACTTGACTATAAAAGACAATGTTTCATACAGGATATAAATGGAGCTCGTGACCAATGGCAACACAGTTTGAGAACCTCTGAACTAAAGTAACTTAACAATATATTCACAGTTTTGCAGTTCAAAACAAATTGTTGTTCTCTAGAAGTCTGATATTTACCTGCTACAAAGGGACACCTGAAAAATATTGCAACATGAGTGATGAAGGATATGAGTTTAAAAACCAGACACCAGCCTACGTGTTAAAAATTCCCCAAAATGGTCATTTTCTGATACAAAATCCCCCCAAATGGTCATTTCATGATACAAAATTCCCACTTCAAGGGATGGCAGCCTCAAAATTTTATTACCAGAATCATCCCTAGGAGATACAAGCTGCAGGGAGGGTAGGCGAATACCAGTTACTAGAAATGCCGAAATACACTGAAAAAACGAAATATACATGTATTTACATGTTCTCAGTGTATATATTGGTGTACACACAAGAATTATGATTTGTTTTTGTTTGAATAGTAATATAAAGCAAAATAAAATATGATTGGAGCAATTTTGATACGAATTATTTACTTTTTTTCCTAGTTATAGCACTTGTGACTCGGTCATACTTTATTGGACAGGTATCATAACGGCTGATCGTTCCAGAGCGGAGATGGTATGATAAACGACTAAATGTTCCGGAACGGAGGTAATCTCCAGAATGGATGGTGTAAGTCAGTTTAATTCATATTGTTTTAAGTCGCTTTATTCATGTTCTAACTGACTGCACACACATTTATTGTCCTCCTTTTGATCCCATTTCTTATTCAAGTTAAGAAAACAATATTTTTTTAAGTCGCTTAATTCAGAATGGGCAGTGAAAGTCAGTTTAATTCATCTTTTAAGTCACTTAATTCATTTTCAAATTGACTGCACACCCTTTATTGTCATCCCTTTTAACCCATTTCTTATTCCAGCTGAAACAAAATGCAGCACACATTAAAGAAACAGCACCATTTTGCTCAACGATGTCATTATTCGTTAATTGTCAGGCATGGTGCTGGCTTTAAAAAAGTTGTCGCCAAAAAAATCACCAACCTCAATATTTTGTCGCCAATTTTCAAAAAATGTCTCCAAGCAAGGAGTCAGTATTTTTCCATGTCTATTAATGTAGTAGGCAATGAAAATTGAAAAAGATGGGGTACCGGTATTTATTACATTATTGACAACAAACAATACAATACTACAATATTACAGAATAAATCATTACATGACTGTTTCGATTGCTTATTTATCATGTTTTGCATAATTAAAATGTTGTTTCATAAAAATAATAAAATCAAATGTCACACGAGTATGCGTTGTGATTTCATGGCTGCCCACTTGCTGAATGCAGTTTGAGATGCCGAGTTTATTCCTGATGTCAGTTTTGACGATATTCATCTTATTGAACCCACATTAACAGTCGCTGATAATGTCATTTTTACTTTTACTAATAGCTTAGCTACTTCCAAAGTCTTTGCATGATGCTCTGTGCAAAGGTATGATTGTTGTCACTTTAAATAAATGGATTATCAAATATCAAATATCTTCTTTCCCTACATCTGCAGTCTCTCTCTCTCTCTGGTTTATGATTTAAACCTTGTTAATTTGATACTTGTTCAGTGCCAAGTAGAGTCCTACACGTCTTACATATACGTGTTTGACCTTAATTCCTTAGCACCCTCTTTGTTTTCCCACATTACAATCCTTTGATCGAGCTGCATATTTGATAATTGTTCAGTGCTAAGTAACAAAGGGTGGTTATTTGAACTCCCTGTGATCTTGCCGCACAGTTGACACCTGTTCAGTTGCATCCTTTAATAGATTTCACAGACTGCATGATCGAAGTATCATTTATAGAGTCCAAGCTCAATCTCCACATAAGCACCCATATGTGACAGTAACGACGAGGAATTGGAGTCTGATGAAATTTACGATGACTAGACGACGATCAAGGATTTCAGCACTATAATTGGTCACTCAGACAATGCGGATGAATTCGTGGGCTTTTTACCAGATGACATTAGACAGTGACCATTATAGGATACTGTGAATCACAAAGGTGTGGACTTGACTTTCATTGTTTATTTGTGAGATGTGTGGAATTAACATATTACGGGATATTGTGAATCGGATCATTCTGGGCTACTATTTTTATGCTGGTATGTAACCTATGATAGAATTCATGGATTTATCATACCAAATGGATTTAAAATGCCAATCAATATATGTTTCTATGGATTTTTATGACACGATGAAGAACAAAATGTAAGTTATCAATTTATTTGTGGATTATTCCACTCGATAATATACCCAAATTTATTTTACACTGGTTTTGTCTTTATTATTCCCATCTATCTATCTATCTCCCCAGTCTCCTATAATATATATGGGTAGTCAACAAGAAAACTTTAAAATGTTTAAGTTTAGACCTTGTCCCGTGGATAAGCCAACCCCCCTTCTTCCACGTTTTTTTTTTTTCCTAAATTATGCTGCTTATACGCGAGTACATACGGTACTCTTAGGATGAGATGATGAACACGAAAAGTCTAACTTACGTTTACCCATGATAGTATATTGTTCTGATCGAGATTGATTTTTTTTCTTCTTTCATTTGCTTATTATTTATACTGAATGATTGGAAAGGTAATCACTTTTCTTTGAAGTTAAAAAAATTAGCCGTCCTTTGGTTGATTGTAGCTAGTCCGGTAGCATGACTATTTGAGTGTATCACAGCATACAGTACTCAGGCCAGATGTCAGCATAAGTGGATTATGATATAACAATGCACTGGTAAGATGGTTGTCAATATGAACAAAGGATTTGTTTATATAACAATAGATAGATTCCAGTGCATTTTATAACCAAGTTTGCTGCTTCCTTTCATGGTGCCTTTGAATTCCTCCACTCCAAACCCACAATTGTACAGTACAGCTCACGTGATTTTTCGGAACCCCACGCATCGCGGTGGGGGTGGAGAGTGAGTAGAGAGGATTAAGAAAAACCCCTCCACCATCACTCCACGCGTCCTGACGGAGTTGTCGCAGAGAATAGCCCTGCACACCACGCTCCTTCGCGGAGTCGCATCCGATCACCACCGCGGAGTGGACGTGGTTTCGATAATATGGGCATGGTGTACTGTTTATCATCCATGCAAGCAGAGGTTGAGACGGGAGGGGGGGGGCACCGATTTATCTACATCGTTATCCCTCTGGGGAGTAATTTGCTAACTTTTTGATACTGAAAAAAACGTAGTAATTCAGTTAATTATAAATATTTCCTTGTCCTAACGAAGATAATGTATGATACATAGTGCCAAATCATATTTTAGATGATGATAATGTAATGGCAATGCCTCGCAAACTGTATTAATACTACATTTTGCGCAATGAATCTAATTTTTTTTTTCTTCAATACTATGTTATAGGAATCTAAACATGCATTCATATCCTTATTTCTTTTTCAGTAAACGCAATACAAAATTGTAATGATCATATGAAAGTCAGTGATATTGTACTACCTGCAATGAAAAGAACGATAAACATCAAACAAATTAATAACAAAGCTGCAGTCATACCTGACTGAAGTGAAACAAAATCGCACAAGTTCCGATGGTTATTCCATGCATGAGTAATCATTCACATATTGTACGTTTTTTCCTGACATCCAATCGCTTAAATAAAGTATTATTAAGATTTCACATCGTTATTTTATTTTAAACTGTACTATTTTGCATTAATGACCAAAGTAGCGGTTTTTTAAAAAATCACAAATGGCCGCAAAAGGTCATCCTAGATACATGTAGTTGACACGTGCAAGCACAAGAGAAGCCATCAGGACTGCAGATATTGACGTGTTAATTTCATGTGCTAACTGTTAACCTAAAGTACATTGATCTGACAAACTTGCGCATCAGATGAAATTAATGTTTAACTTTTTCTTTTCTTTTCGTTTTCCTATTGCATAATACAGAAAAATAAGATGAATAATTTTAGATCATTAACTCTTCTTAGTAAAGCCCCCCCCCCTCTCTCATAAAATATGGAATCCAAATCACTACTGCACAAGTTATCGTAAACTGAAATGTGGAAAAGTTTGCAAGTGGTAAGAAAAGTAATACTGTACTAGACATTATAGCGTAATAGAGGGGGAAAAAAAGAAACAAATTTTCCCGTCGGTGGTTGCAAACTCACGACCTCGTGCTCCAATATCAATATGTGTGTGTAACACACACTCTTATCCATTTGGCCAAAGTAACTGTAGCTGTAAAGCAATATACCATATACAGAAATATGCCAAACACTATTCAAAGAAATTAGTTTATTTCTTGTCTCAATAAGCAACCGCTCCAAAGTCACAAAGATAAAGCTGCATACATTAATATCTGCGTACAAATAATTATAAAAAATAGATCAATATTACGATTGGGTTACTGACATATCATTTCCATAAGATTTACTATTTTTCTATGATGATAAAAAAAATCTTTTTTATACTTTCCTCTTACAAAAATGAACAAATATTAGGAAACATGCTGAGCATCAGATGAAATTAATCTTTAACTTTTTCTTTTCTGTTCGTTTTCCTATTGCATAATACAGAAAAATAAGATGAATAAGTTTAGATCATTAACTCTTCTAGGTAAAGTCCCCCCCCCCCTCTCTCTCTCATAAAATATGGAATCCAAATCACTACTGCACAAGTTATCGTAAACTGAAGTCTGGAAAAGTTCCCAAGTGGTAAGAAACAGAAACACGCTCAATAACCTAAGGCTCTAACAGTCACAAACAGGAAACTGCATTCTTTAATATCTGCGTAAAAATAATTAAAAAAGTATATTTTATTTTTATATTTTCGCCGTAGGAAAATGAGCAAATAATAGGATACACGTGGAAATTAAAATCTCTGAACATCTCAGATTTTAGAATTTTCCATATTATTTTTCATTTCGGTAATAAGCTGAGTTCAGATTAATTACTAACAATTATCAAACTTCCGTTCTTAATGGCGGGACCATAAATGCGGCTATAAAGTACAACGCGCTTAGTCAGATGGCTTCGTGTAATAAAAAAACACGGTTCCCAAGCTGAAACTTACATCATCCTTTGATGCAAACCCTTGTTAATATTTTACAACAGTGTTCACAATGGTCACTGCCTTGATTTCTGTAGAACATCCGCTGAAGTCAAGTCTTTATTAGGGAGAGACAATTGAATTTTCCAACCGTGTGGGGGGGGGGGAGGGGGGGAAATGCATGAAAACAATTGTCTTTCTCTGATTTTTGTAACAGACGTTACTCCGTTCCATATTTCACTTAAAATAAATAAATACTGTGATGAAAGAACAAAAAATATCCCGGTCGAAAAAAAAACAACATATAAACCCCGTATATTAAATGGTCAGTCCCTTACAGCACACATGCAGTCATAATATTCAGCCTCGTGACTCTACTATTACTGCTTAAAGACTAAGCACGCGGTTTGCATTTCAGTGTTTTAGGTTTGTTGTTGGGGTGGGTGGGTGGTAAGCAGAAGCGGATGTCAATTTGGATTTTATTTGTCCATATCTCAGAGAATTACTTTCCTTTGGAACAAAATGATAAATTTATTCTGCTTGCATAAGTTTGTTCATATTTCTTTGAAATAAATTAAAATCATAAACTTATTGCAAAAGAAGTCGATCAACCTTTTATAAACAGTAATGTGTACTGAATATACAAGACTTTTGAAATTATTTTTTTATTGTCCAAATATATGATCGAAATAAAAACGACTGATTCTTCAGATGGTATCCAGTTGTAAATCAATCTTGACGTCTCAGTCTTTCCATAGGTGGTCTTCATTCATTGGCTGTTCAGATGTCAATCAGTAATGTCGACTAGCCCCTCCACGGTGGAGTTTATATCGGCATGCCTGCCGAAACGCGGTGGTGATTTGTAGGTATTTATGCCAATTTATGCCTCCACCGCGGAGTGCTATCGCGGAGCTAGAGTGGAGGGGATTAAGTACCCCACCGCGATGCGTGGGGTTCCGAAAAATCACGTGAGCTGTACTGTATATACAAGTTTTAGCAGCCAAAAATGTTGCCCCCCAAAAAAGCACTAGATGGTATATTTTGTCGCCAATTAGGAAAAAAATCGCAATTTGCTACACTGGCGAAGCCCAGCGTGTTCCCTGATTGCGCACTTAAAGAAATCACACCTGACTTTGATTATACACACATTTCATAACTGAGCAGTAAATGTTTTGATATAAAAGCTTATACAATACTGATATTATCACATACACATGGAGCAATGATGGATCAATATCCCGGTGTTATTTGTTCCAGTGAATGTAAAACTGATGCTTTGCAATACACAAATTGCAGACAACAGTTTATATAGAGCAGTTTCTAGAGTTCTCACTGGTTCATAAAACTTTCACGAACTTGTGCGACTACAAACTGCAATAGTACTGATACTGAATCCTATTTACTATGATGAAAAGTCAAACAGATTTTTGAAGATTTGATCTATGATAATCGCATTGTTGTTAGTCACTATTCAAAGTTTGTGAAAGACACTATTGAGGCTGGTTCCTACTCTGAAATGGCACACATTTATGTACTAAGTGCCAGCATCTCAAAACCCATTCGTTCTTATTATCCGCCACACATACAAGCCAAATTTACATCAGAACCTTTTAATCGTAAGGTTGTTGGAAGGGCAGTAAATAAATCCGCATCTCCCACAGCATGCATAATGTGGACACAAATGTCTGTACCTAAAGAACAAATGGGTTTATACCCAAGCACTTTGTGCGTCTGTTATATCAAAACAAGGTGCATATGGTCGTTATAAATGTTGATGACAAATGGTTAATGACAGACTGTGGACTTATTATTTTCATACAAGCACTTATTATTTTCGCAAAGAAGTCAACACCTTCCTCAAAAAAACAAAAAAACAACTTGTTTTGTCCTTTCTCATTAAAATGCACCTTGTTTGGATCATAGTCTTTTAGGAATCTAACATTCGGTCTAATGAATCCAACATTCAACCTCAAAACCAGTTTACTTATTTTTTTGTCTTTGGGCATTAAATGAACTCTTTGTCAATTCCAAATCATTTATGAATATTCTCCGTTCACATATTTCCAAGAAGACGACTTTCTTAACACCCTTAAAATCAACTGTCATATCATCAAAAGCAGTATATATGTACACATTTCACTATTGCCAAATATTTGGAAACCCAAACGACTATGATGCAAACAAGGTGCATTTTAATGAGCAAGGGCAAAACAAGTTTTTTTGTTTGTTTGAGGAAGATCTCGACTTCTTCGCGAAAAAAGTGTTTGTATGAAAAATAATAAGTCCACAGTCTGTCGTTAACCATTTGTGTTTAATTGATTTGTTCCAATAAATCCAACCGAAAACAATCATGTGCCTGATTCACATTTATATACACCACAGCCTGTTTATGACAAAATCTCTAGGGAAGTATATTTCAGTGTTCAGGTTTGGATCTTTTAGCAGTATTTATCACAGCTCATACATTAATCTTTAATTTCGTTTGTATTTGTTTGAATAATAATAAAAAGCAAATTAAACTTTCATTTAAATTTATACAAATTATTTACTCTTTACTTGATTGGACAGGTATGATAAATGGCGAATCGAAATGCATACACAGAATGAAAGTGAAAAGTATCAAAGTACTAAAAGTATATAAGATATCAATGTACCAAAAGTATATAAGATATCAAAGTACTAAAAGTATATAAGATATCAAAGTACCAAAAGTATATAAGATATCAAAGTATCAAAAGTATATAAGATAGTATATGCAAGAGTGAGATTAAGAGTGCGATTGTAACAAGTCAGGATATATGATGACAGTCAAAGACAACTTAGGATAGCATTTTTAAACAAAAAACATGTATTATGCATTCTTTGGCAGAATTTAAGATTTACATTTAATTACATACATAAGGTATCAGATTTCGTTCCACGTTACAATGAATAATTTGAGCATGCAGATGAATTAAAAAATCCAAGATTTAAGATTTGGTTCCTCTTTAAAATCGAACTTCAAGTCATGTTACACAAGGTAAAATAAACCGAACAGAAAACAATAAAATATAGCACATCATGACAAAATCTCTGGTTCATGTTTGGAGTTTTTAGCAGTAATTGTCACAGTTTGTACATTAATTTCTCGTTTCCTTTGTCCAAGTTTTCGTCCGTTAGTCCTTGGTGGAACAACAGTTGTCTGACCGTCCATAGAAATCATGTATTTTGTGTCTATGTCAATGTGGTGTCTAAAGCTTTTGAACAAGTTTGTGTGTTGTTGCTCTGTCATTTTTATCCAGTCTGTTTTTGTCGACTGAAATTGTTTATGACTGTCGGCAAGTCGAAAATCTCCAGTGCATACAAGAGCACTCCTCAGATTTCTGAATTGTCCAGTTAGAGAGAAAAGCACTTAAGCACCAATATCATAAACTTGTATATGGAATATAGCTTCTCGGTGTAAAATACAGAATGTACATAAAAGAAACCATAGTAGTATGGGGGGGGGGGGTAACTGGGTACTGGCCTCTCTGGGTACCAACGGGAAATTAACATGGCGGGGCCTCTCTGGGTACCAAAGGGAATTTAACATGGTGGGGGCACTCTGGGTACCAACGGGAAATTAACCTGCGTTCCGGAACTATCAGTCGTTTATCATACCACCTCCGTTCCAATGATCATCTGTTTATGATACCTGTCCAATAAAGTACTACCGGGTGACTAATGCTATAACTAGGAAAAAAGTAAATAACTCATATCAAAATCGCTCCCATCATATTTTATTTTGCTTTATATTACTATTCAAACAAAAACAAATCATAATTCCTGTGTGTACACCGAGAACATGTAAATACATGTGTACTTCGGTTTTTCAGTGTATTTCGGTGTTTCTAGTAACCGGTGCATTTCTAGCAAACCTAAGAATACTATAGATTCTATTCTGTGCAACTGTATCAATATGTACTGCCAACTAAGTGATATATTCTTTAAAATTTGGATTCTAGTTCCGAGTTCGGCTGACATCGGTAAGTGCTATGCAGCACTGATTGTTCGGGCAGTAAGACGTCGCCCCCCCCCCCCCCTCCCAAGGATCGTTGTTTTAACTTGCAGCTTCAGGCCTCAGTCAAAGAGACAGAGAGGATTGATTGCACCATTGAGAACCTTTTAAGGTATCTTGCGTCTTCTGCCTGCATCACTGTAATGTTTTTGATTAAATAACAAAAGATTTGTTGTAAATGTTCAAACCATCTCGATTAAAACTGAGAACTGTCACATTTATATGAATCCATCGACAGCCATATAAAAATATTTGCACTCTCGTGTACACTGCTACACAGATCTACCTAAATTATTGGAGTAATAAGTATCTAAATAATAATGATATAATCTTTTTAAAAACTTACTGACACCACAGTTTTAATATTATATTTTAAGTCTAAATAGAGTTGTAATAAAACAATATAATTTATTGTTTAGAGACTATCAATGAATACCTTGAGAATAAAGCAGAAGGTTTCCGAAATGATAATCGAGATCCGATGTACATAGAAGTCCGGTGTAATCATGTATGACAGCCACATTCTTCTTTTTTTTTTTTTTCTTTTTTTTTTTTTAATAATACAAAATCCATTATAGAATCTTAATCTCTCTTCATAGAACTTAACTCCCAATTCCGATCCTAGATCCTGTAAGAAAATATATCTACATATTTGCATCGCTTGTGTACAATGATTCTTAATTGTCACAGGCACTTGATTCAATCAGTGGAAACCTTCCCTATTGGGAGGGTTACACTGATTGAATCAAGTGCCTGTGTTAATTGTATACCATTATCGAAGAGATGTATGTGATAAATTTGGTTTGAATGTTCCGGTACTGCAGACCGTCACGCACGGGTACACTCATCCACTACTACGTGCAAATTTTGATGACAGAAGACGGAAATTTAGTGACCAATTTTCTTTGTTTTATTACATGTTAACTCTTTTGGTGTTTTGGGTATTAATTGTTAATTTCCAGTCGCTACAAAGCGATTTTGAAGGCCAACCTGTGATGTTGATAATATTAAATCACCAGCAATGTGTACAAGGATGTAAAAATAAACAAGGTGACCAGAAAGATTTCCTGACAAATTCGTTAGATGCAACCTAGCATTTTCTTTTGTATATGAATATAAGAATCTACACGGAATTCATTAGTGGTATATTCTGTATTAACCATCACAACATCATTTGTAAAACTTCAAAAATCATCATAAATTTACATAGCTTCTGAGCCACACTGTTACCCGACCAGACGAGCTTCGAAATAATATAAATTTATGATGTTTCAAACAGGTCTAGAACATAAACAAAACAATTCTTCTAGACCACTCATTTATTAAATTTTATAATATCAAGCAAAAATGAAACCACATAAATAGTATTCATTTTCTAGATCACCACAATCGTATGTTTAAACATAAATGATTGTAAAACACATAAAAAGACAGATAAAACATAATCATAATTAGATAAAAGAGTTTCTAAGCCATTGACACCACCCACCAAAGAGAGCTTCGTAACGCGATTAAAATATTTAGTTGAAAAGAATTAAAGTGAAAAAAAATGCTCTTCAGATTTCATAAATAAACACGATGAATTACAGTTATGCTTACTGGTATAGACATATTAAGACTAGCCTGTGTTACAGTCCATTTTAGTTCTCGAAAATGATGGCCTGTGGACCTGCGAAAATCGAGCGCAGCACCTCTGATTTACTGTTCAAATTCAATGGACTCATTTCACGTTTGATAACTCTAATCAAGTTGTCCTGAAATAGAATGCATCCTTGCCTCGTTTTGGATAAGGTCAACGTCATGTGTAAATTGGCTATTAATAGGATTAATCATGACGGAAAACACCTTGCATGTCCTCAGGCGTCGATATCGCCACAATCTCAATAGGGTGCCATTAATCAATGCTGATCTATTTTAGACGGATTATCAGCGGGGGAATAAAAAGAAAAGAATATGTGGCAAAGCAAACATATATTGACGACTGTCCCCAGGCTATATTAAGACATATGGCTAGACTTTGAATAAAAATCAATATGTGTAAAGCCACATGGTCATCTGGAATGCCCTTTGACCTAAATTTGCAACATGTCCAGTATACAATTTTGTTTATTAAACGTTGCCTATGAATATTTCAAATTGTAGACTACTCGTTTTTTGGGGGGGGGGTTTTTTGGGGTGAGTGGGGTATTTTTGTTTGTTTTTTTAGATGGCTCTCTGGTGCTATTTCTACATTATTAATATTCTATTTATATGTACCTTCTATATTAGAACATGAATTGCAGCTAATCATCCATGGATATCTTTATCATCGGGATCTCAAAAAAATTTAATCTAGACACCATTTTCTTATTATTATGGAAAAAATAAAATGTTTATGTGTTATGAAATGTAGATTACATAAGAAAATAATTATATGATTTTTAAATGAGTATTTCATCTCTGTGTAAGCAGCTATATGCGACGAACTTGGTACATACGGGAATTAACATTACGCTATAGGTTAACATGTGGGGGGACACTCTGGGTACGTATGGGAAATCAATTGTTAAAATTGACCATAGGTTTAACATTGAGGTAAAATGGTAATGTTGTTAGAGGTGATTGACCTCCAATGGGGTTACATGGTAACATTGTTACAGTTGCCTCATATATGCGCCACTATAGGTACGTACGGGAAGTCCTATATTAAAATTGTGCATAGGTTTAACATGCGGGAGATACTATGGGTACGTACGGGAAATGTAATGTTAGGTTAGGGGGGAAAATTATAGACCGTTTCCATGTTGAAAAATTTCTGGGTATGTATGAGAAATGTAATGTTTACATTTTTTAATTACAATCCTACACACATACCTACTATCCAGCAACCCACTTTTTTATTACAATCCAACACACCCCCCTACTATCCAATGAAGGGTAGGAGTGTTTATACACACTCTATACTTTCATACATGCAAACATACTATCACTCAAGGGCAGGAGTGTTTATAGACACTATGAAATCACACAAACATACTGTAACAGATTGGGGGTGAGGTATATGTGTAAACTTATATAATTGTAATAATAAGTTTTAAAAATTCTTCAATTCGGAACCTTTTATTTTTGACTGTGTGTAATTATGATAAAATGCTAATAAAAGGAAAAGACGACTAAAACATGAATATATAAGTATGGGTAATATACAGAGATTGTTATATGCTGGCCTTAATAACCCCAATCAAATCCTTCAGCAATTAATGGATGCCCTACAGTGCAGGTATTTTGTAAGTAAACCTTGAATTCTTAGTGTGGCGGGATATAGCTGCTTGTTTTTTTTAGTTAATAGAAAGTTAATATAAAATGTGAACCGGTCATGTGATCTAGTGTCAGCAATCATGGCTGCAGACGTATTGTGTAGTGTCAACTGATGAAGTCATCAAGCTTAGTTCTATTCAAATGCTTCAAATGCTGATTTGGAAGGGACATTAGGTGTGGTAAACATATTTCTGGGTGTCATAAATTCATATGAAGTAAGATTCTATAAGATTATATCAGTATTTAACGATGTGCAAGATCGAACTTGATGACAGTGCAGTTGCTACACACACTTGACACACAACATGAACAAGTGCATAAATATATATATATATATATCAGGGTAAGTCACAATCTCGACATTTTCCAATCACGCTACAATGTTCAAATTCACTCTTTCAGCAATATATAATCATTAACATTAACAACATATTTACGACGTTACACTTACAAACACACACATACTATCACATAATAGGGGGATAGGATGCAAAAGAAGGGGGATGAAATCACACAAACATACTATCACACCACACTTAAGCTTAATTTCGGTACGTGGACATGAAGGAAAACATCCCTCTGATTTGGAACGTGGACATGAAAGAAAACATTCTGTTTTTTTAAAAGATTGACAGAGAGAATGTGCAAGAGCATGTTAACACAATTTGTTGAAAAAAATAAAGAAGACATCACTATTTATTTTTGTTTAATAAGTTTCGCTCACTGAAACATTACTATGAAGAGGAAGGATTAGCGGCTTGTCTGATAAATCTGCCCCCCAAATCTGTGTTGATACTGATGGATTATTTATGGGTCTGATGTCACCTGTTCATTAAAAAGTGCAATTTTTTGCTGCATACAAATCAGTCCAGAACACACCTGCATACAGTTCAAACACTTGCCGGTATTGGTAACAGCTGTCTGTAGCCACGAAATTCAAAATGGCCACAGGACTTAGGATTGTGTTACTTCATGTGGATTTACAGGTTGTCAAACACAGGATTTGATCCAGAAATATTCTGTACATATCACCAATATTACCCTTCAACCGATGGTAGCTCAAGAGATAAATACCAGTAAGTGTCTAAAAAGGTACACTGATGTGTTGCTGACTGAACTGTCTGCAAACAATTCCTTGATTTTATGAATAGGTGATTTAACATTTAATAGATAATTGTTGTAGAAAAGAAACATTTATTAATGTTGTCTTTAGAACTTTCAAAAACTTAAATCTGTAATGCTTTGAAGCTGTCTGGGATACAAGTAGGGTTCAGAAACTATGAAAATTCATGACGATTCAAAAAAGTTTTAAAAATTATGATGTTGTGAAGGTTAACACACCCTGTACCTTAAAAGGAATTCATATCCAATCACAAAGATCTGATATTTTTGTATCCATTGGCCAAATGCTCGTTCAGAATTCCATAAAGTTCAAAGTAATTACACAAATTTAAAAATTACCAGAGAAATCCTAAAAATTAAAAATCCGAAGCAAATCCTCATTCAATAAATATCCGCAATTTGCAGAGAAATCCACAGGAGTGAACAAATATTCTATATGGAGCAGAAGCAGGAGGCTACAGCCTTATTAAAATTTAAAAACGGATAATCGTTTTTACAAATAGAGATAAATAACTTTGCAACAGATCACGTATTAAAATTGCCAAATGTATCTTAGAATTACCGGAAAGAGTAAAAAATATTAGTGACTTGGTAGAATTAGCTATCACTGAACACCTAACTAAACAATATTATACAAGACCCATCTGAATCTAAAACTGATAGGATTCTGCTTCATGCTTTTTGATTCTGTAATACAAGTATTGTGATTGATGAAGTGAACAGGGTAAGATGTGTATATAAATTACAAGACCTGTTTTTGGATATGTTCAGAAAAGAATCCAGCAATGAACCTTCTCCGGATGGCACTATAAAAAGCACACCTGTGGGCTTATGAAAAAATATTTTATATTGTCTAGTGATCTCTTCTTGATCAAAAATCAATCATGCAAGACGATTATATATATTTGTGGATGAATTGTCACCCTTGGGCAGTTTAAATGGAAAGACATAAGAAATAGCTTTGTGTGAAAAGCTATGCTCTTCTGCAAAGATGTCATAGACGACGAGTTATATAAATGTTATCCAATATATTATGGACATCGGATGCAGTTTAAATATCAGCTGGGCGTAACAAGGATTAAAATATATTGCAACCGAAGAAAGGCTCAAATTATATGTGATTCCAAATAACCTTTGTGTGATATTCAATAATCAAAAGAAAATTTTAATATTTACAAATATTGAGAGAACAGCACACTTATAAAAATGAGAGAAACAAGAAAATAAATTGCATAGCTATATTATAAAATTTTAGAAACTGTCAGTAATATAGACCTCGTCAAATTGATCCCAGAATGTGTAGGGGGCAAAGTTCACTGGTTTTAATGTACCGATTAGGGAACTGTTCAACAAAGAGAGCTATAGAGCAACGTTCTCTACAATTTTATTTGCAATGACTTTATTTTGGGAGAAACATTCTACTCAAATTATTACTACAAAATGCACTCTAGTTATTTTCATTTTTAATGCAAAATTGTTGCTTTGTTTAATTGTGTGCTAGATCTAATACTATCAACATTGGTTGTTGTGAATACATAGTTTAGAAGATTTAATGCTGTCTCGTTTGCATTGTATGCATAAATAGAATTAGCTCATTTTAGCCTCATTTTCATGCATGCTTAAGGATCTGTTAGGTTTCTAGTTATTCTTTTTCGGTTTGATGTCTGATCCTTTATCCAGCTTCTGACCTCTGTTATATAATCCACTATTAGGAAGCTGTATATAAACTTTTTAGACTAGATACTAATGGTGTGTTAAGTAAAATTGGCGGTTTCTAGAAGGTTGGATCAGCAAATTCACTACAATCAAATATAAATGTATTGCTTGTTCAATTTGTTTTAAATTTTGCTGTAATGTATATAATGCGAAGAAACATTCTCTGTTTGTTTCAGATTTATTTATGTTTAGAGCTTTTTTGTTTTGGTCTCTAGCTACTCTCTAAGTTATTGTTTTGTCTGTCCAACTTCCCATGCATTGTATACATTGATTTTTATAATTTATTTCTTTACTTATTACTTTTTTAGACCAATAGAATTCTTGGATATGATACTATGTCTGTAATGTTTATACACATTTTACACTCTTATCTATTTTATCAAGAATCTGTGTGTCAGTTTTTATCAATGACCATGTATTGTTTGCTATTGTTTGTGGGTTATGCGTGCA
This sequence comes from Margaritifera margaritifera, assembly GCA_029931535.1. Lineage (NCBI taxonomy): Eukaryota > Metazoa > Mollusca > Bivalvia > Unionida > Margaritiferidae > Margaritifera > Margaritifera margaritifera. Next base: position 5,180,210 of record JAQPZY010001617.1, read on the forward strand.
TATACTCCCTTACACTTGTAACATTTAGTCTTATCAATGACCATATATTGCTTGTCTGTGTGGGTTACGAGTACATATATTTCCTAACACTTGTAACATATAGTGTTTGCAATGACCATATATTGCCTGTCTCGTTGTGTTTTGAGTACATATACTTCCTTATCCTTGTAATATATAGTATTTTAAATGACCATATATTGCCTGTCTGTGTGGGTTATGGGTGCATTTGCTTCCTTACACTTGTAATATATAGTGTTTCAATGACCATATATTGCCTGTCTGTGCGGGTAATGAGTGCATATGCTTCCATACACTTGTAATATATAGTGTTTTCAATGACCATATATTGCCTGTCTGTGTGGGTTATGGGTGCATTTGCTTCCTTACACTTGTAATATCTAGTCTTATCAATGACCATATATTGCCCACCATTGTTTGTGGGTTTGGAGTGCATATACTTTCTTACACTTGTAATATATAATCTTATCAATGAACATATATTGCCTGTCTGTGTGGGTTATGAGTGCATTTGCTTCCTTACACTTGAAATATATAGTTTTGTCAATGACCATATATTGCCTGTCATTGTTTGCAGGTGATGAGTGCATTTGCTTCGTTACACTTGTAATGTAGAGTCTTACCGCTTTCTTTGCATTGTGTGCATCCTTTTTGTATTTCTGGTATTTTAGCTTGATGTTTCAATTGTACCGCAGATTCCTTTTTCTTATTTTTCATGTATATAGAGGATCTCAAATGGGTAATAATTTAATATTGAATTTGTGAAACTCGTTGAATAATTTCCAGCTTTTGCGAACCTTTAAACGAGTTTAATAAATTCAACATTAAATCATTACCCATTTGAGATTCTGTTGATCACATGGCTTTTATTTAGAGTGGAACGAGTCTAGCTAGAAAGAGGAACGAATAATTTTTGGCATTTCATTCATTCTGGTTCAGACACTGGACCTTTCACTTCTTGCGCGTAAAAAAATAGTCTCAGACGTGTTTAAACACTTTTGTACAATTTGATAACTAACAATATTTAAAGGTAGATTTTTGTTTACAAATTACGATTCAATGAGCAAATATCTTTCCAATTAATATAAAATCTGACATGGACTTTATTTTTCAACACTGGATCTCCGATTGGAATTCCTGTGTGATGTCACAAACTTTACTCAGTCATGTCAGCTGCAGTGATGTGGCGCCATATGCATGGATTTCAATGAGACTGTTTACAATGTTTCCACCATAAAGTGTGTTGGTTTCACCACGGACATTCACCACATGCAGTATTGGATATGGCAGAAAAAATAGCATTGCACTTGGATATTTGTCTTAATAGTTATTACTAGTTGCAGAAACTTATACTAAATCTAAAGATGTTGCTGCGAAGAATATTCTGGTGCCGATTTGCATTCATATAGGTCTCATGGAATTCATATATTCACAGATTGAATGTTTTTGTGACAGGATATTTGCATTCTATGATTTGGAATAAATCTGTGGTTTGATAACTTTTTGTCAATTGAGAGACTGGCATTTGTCAACATTCTCTTCATAAGATAAGTTAGTTTATTTATTCCTATTCCTTGTCCTGGTGGTGGGGTGCAAGATCCACACCATGTAATAGCAGTAACATTAAGGTGCATTATAATAGGCTGCCAGGCGTTCTCTGCATACAGTCGGCATGTGGGCATTAGACAGTGTGATGGACTTTCTTGGTTCTCTTACATTTTCTGTTGAACTATGCGAACGTGAACTTGTGTTTTAGATTTTGGGTTAGCATCCGGAGAATTCTATGTAGGATACACAGCCATATTCCAACCTACATAACTACTACTGTGCATCTTTTGTGAGTCTCACCTGTTTTTTTTCAATGTCCATTTGGCTACTGTGTGGAAAGATGGCTGCCATATTGTTCATAGCAATAGTACAACAATTTGGCTCCAGAAGGTGGGGCATGGAAAATCCCCATGGTCGCAGCCAATCATTAATGAGAATACTGTGCAAGGATTTCATGGGCGTATATATGAACCGATCACATTCACATAAAGTGATATGTTAATGTGTTAAAATAGCAAAAATAATAAACTGCAAACACTGTATGTAAAGTATACCAACTGTGTGATAAATCAATTTAGTTAGTTTTATTTGTAGTGCAGATTCCTTGTAAAGTCTCATTGATATCAATTTTTTCAAATTTGGTTAGCTTCACTACCTGTTTAAATGTTTAAATTCTTAATTTTCTTAAGTATTTGATTATATATATATATATATATATATATATATATATATATATATATATATGCAGTGTAAATGCATATGTATTAAATAAGTATAAAATACTTGAAATCTTTATGTAAAGTACTGTACGTGAAGCTTTCAATGATATTGACCTTCAGGAATTATTTTGCTGCAAGTATCTTACATAACATTGTAACTGAAATTCTTTAATTTTTGTATCTTGAACTTGTTTAGCAGCGACTAAAATACTGTTATGTTACGAATAACATTATTCTGTTTTAACATGGTACATAAATTTAGTTTTCTAAATTATTGTGAATTTTGTTTTTTAAATAATTATTGTGTCATAAATAGAGTATTCTACATGAGTGCTCATTTCAAATGAAAATCTTTTGCTAGCTTTGGTGAGCAGTAGATTGAAAGTATTCGAAGAGTTTCATAAATTTCATTTGAAATTAGCACAAATGTAACTGTATTTACTGTATGAGGAAACATACTGATTTTATTTGACGAAACCACAGAATAGTGAAATGAAATTGTTTTGAAGCACGTTCTGATGCATCGGTCGTTACGCTTTTCCTTTGCATGGCGTTATGACGTTATTTGTGACGCCATTTTGTTTTATTACACGTGTTGCATATATAATAAGTATGATATAGAGGATATCTACGTGTCTTGAGTAGATATACGGAAAATATTTCACGAGTGAATTGGAAACATTCTTACAATAAAAAATGTGTCCACTTCACAAGTGAAATATTTCCGTATATCTACTCAAAAAACGTAGATTTGCTTTTTATTATATATTTTTTTATGGCAGAAACCATCGATTTGCACGGATTTTCTCTATTTTTTGCAAATGCCATTAAAAAGAAGTTCCTAAAATTGACAGTAGTTTTAGGACAGCGATATGTTACATATTTAGCTTGTAAATATCATGCTTCAGATTGTGTATTTTGTCAAATTAATGATTGTATTCATACCAGAACAACGAGAGATTTATTTTTGTAAACACATTCCTTGCATGGATTGATACTGTTGGAGTGCGGTAATGTAGAAACATCACAGAGCGGTTGTATCTGACAGACTTCAGAGCGTAACATCTTTGAACAAAATATTTTAATGATTGTGAGTTTACTTATAAAGATTTTCGTTTTTTTATTTTGTTTATTTCTACATTCAAACGTGAATTTTGTGTGGTCTTGGCAAGCATGCATTCTAGTTCGGTAATCCAATTTTCGATTATCACTTAATTTTGGTTTACAATCAACACTCTTCAACGCCCAATGTATCCATTGTTTTCAAACCTGATTGTGATGAGAGTTAAAACTTCTACTTAAAAAATTGTATTACTATATTTAATCAGGAGTTTTGTTTCTTAAAAATGTGTACAGTTTGTCGTAGAGTTTAACAGATACACAATACTGTATGGGTGCCATATAACAACAGGTCATGTAAGTTCAGTCAATGACAGTTTCCATGATTCATGTAGAAAACTAGTTATAAAAAAGTTAATACTTGAAGTCCACTTTTTGTTGGAGTGGAGTTCGTTTTTAGGCATATCTTGATGACACCTCATTGATTACATACTAGACTGACTAGAGGGTATACAATTGACACATTTTAAGATATGTTCATCCTGATGTGGAGAGAGAGAGAGAGAGAGAGAGAGAGAGAGAGAGAGAGAGAGAGAGAGAGAGAGAAGGAGCAGAAAAAGAAGAAAACTGAAGTAGACCTAAATATGGAAATACGGGTTTGAATAACATACATAAGGGCGGATATATTTCATATGTGGGAAAAGAAAATAGTTCCAAAAGTTATATCACCACTGTGGCGATATCGTCTTTTTCCCACATATATTTCAATATCTCATTATGAAATATATAATAAATTGGTATATTAACGTAAATAAAACAGTAATCATGTGATAAAATGTTTCACAACCCTTGTCGTGTTTTAGAAGTTTGAAGGCTTATATGTTCCAAACTGTTAATATTTTTAAAAGTGTTATGTCTTCTTTTTTTAACTACATGTATTAACATATTAAACAAATCCTCTGAAATTTTGGTTTTAAGTGCAGCATAGCAAGGAAAACAGTTTCTGTGATACTCAAGTTCTTTCGAAGACATTGAGCTTTAGCATTTGGTCATTTAAATGAAACATTTCAATAATGTTAAGAATTTTATCATTTTTGTAACTGTTCCAGCCAAAGTTAATAGATTTATTTTCTTTTTTACTATTAATATTGTATTTTCTAAAGTTAGCCAGAACTGCTGGTATGAATTGACTTTAAAGAAACCTTCTGAGTCTGAAATATGGTATGTCAACCAGTGTGAACTGAACTTCTGCAGGAGCTATAGATATTCTCATTGTGTTCATTAGTGGTGTACTAAGGGTAAATGGCACCCAGGGAGAAGATGAAATGAAAATTAAAAATGATAAATTGAAAATGAACAAAAATGAAAATTTAAAAACAAAATGATAATTGAGAAAACGAAATTTGAAGAACACAATTTGAAACTGAAAATTAAAAATGAAAAACTGAAAACGAAAAATTGAAAAAAAAAATGTAAAAATGAAATTTGAAAAAAGCAAGATTTAAACAAAAAAACAATGAAAATTAAAGGTAAAAAAGGAAAATTTGAAAATGAAAATGAAAAATTGAAAATACAAATTAAGAAATGAAAATTAAAAATGAAAATTGAAAATGTAAAATTTAAAACGAAAACTTTAAAGAAATATCTGAAAAAATGAAATTTGAAAATAAGACTGAAAATACAAATTAAAAAAAAACTGAAATCAGAAACTAAATTTGAAAATGGAAATTGAAAATGAAAATGAAAATTAAGTTCAACATGAAAAAATGAAAATGAAAATTGAAAATTAAAGTTAAAAAATGGAAATTTGAAAATGAAATTAAAATTTAAAAAAATGAAATTTGAAAAACACAATTTGAAATGTAAATTTGCAAAGGAAAATGTAGAAACATAAAATTTTAAAAACCAAATATGAAAATAAAAATTGAAAATGAAAATTGAAAACCCCCAAATTTTGTATTCTCAAATGAGTTCATAGCTAGTCTGAACTTTAAAACATGTCTTAGACCAAACTGGTCGACACCCTCTATGATGGCAAACACAAAAGAACCAATTTTTTTAACCACTCTTACATTTCTTTTCTGGTCGTGTATAAGTGTATTTGTGGTTTTAGCGTCTGTACGCACTCCTACCCTTGCTTGTGTGTGATAGTGTGTGTCTGTGCGATTTCACTCTTCTTCTTTTACATCCTAGCCTCTTGAGTGATAGTATATTTGTATGTTTGTGAGTATATGGAGCAGTTTATGTCCCGATATATCAACAAATTGGGTTAGGTGCAGGAGTAACGACAGAATCACATGAGTCATTGATTTGATTATTCAAACGATAGAAAGAGAGGCTAATTAGAAAAATACTGTATCAACAACACAAGTAATTGCTTACGTACTGTTATTGAAAATTGTTCCGTGTTCAATTTAAAATGGTGGATAATGGTTTGATTGCTTTGGCTTCTTTTAGCATTGTCTGACTTCTTTGAAACTCGTGTGACTTAGTATATAGTAATTTATATTTGTCGTCAATGCTTTCCAACACATCTTGTCACTGCATCATGTAAAATTACTGTTCATGTCTAAACTGTATGTTACCTGATTTAAAAAAAAAATTAAAACTGTTCTCTTCTGAAACTGGATTCTAAGAGCCAGAATTAATCAAAACACTGAAATTACTGAAAGGACCTACGACCTTCTATGTCTTCTTTTTTTCCCCTTTATTTTAAATAGATTAGTACCACCAGAAATGTAAATTAATTTCTCATTTATTCACATTTTTCTGTTGCCGAATGCCACCTTATTTCATCGCCAGTATCTTAGAAGCCAACGAATCAAGACTACTTGCTTGGAACTTTTAATTATTAATGAAAGGGCACAAGATTGACAATAGAAAGGAAATACGTTTTGAGACATTTCACGCCTCTGGGAGTCCTGAAAGTAAACTCAGAGTGCTGGTTTCATGCATGGACTGTTGTAATTATGCTGCAAATGTTTTTTGTAAATGTTTAAACGTTCATAAAATGTTCAGAGTCCACGAAATCTTTTTTTGAAAACCATGATCAGAAAAAATCCTGTCTTGTTTAATCAAGCACTTCTTTTTCACAAGTATCCAGTCAAAAACCATTAGTTAGAGGGGCTTCAACATTTATTATTAAGTAGTGTATCACGGAGGAGTTGTACAGATTCTCTTGACAATTAGAAAGGAATTAAATCATATAACTAGATGGATACTACAGCGAGTCTTTGTAACTTTAAACATGGATTAAACGTGTCTACCGTTTGTCTGTTTTCTCAGGTAGATCAGTGGCAATTGAAGATCGCTTTAGCATTGAATATGAACCATTTTTCCCAATCAACATAAGAAACAGGACAAAAATATTGATTAACGTATCTACTGCTTAATGAACAGCTGGAGAGGGCATGATAGCTCTTGGCACATGTGCCATCATTAGTTCGACCCTAGTTTCTAGCTTCTTCAAGGGTGAGAGGTCGAAATCAAAAGTGAATAGTTTCGTCCAGTTTCTCGGGTTTCGTTCATATTAATGACCACCTCATGTTAACAGCTGTGACGCCTGGAGTACGTTGCACAAAATGTCAGAACTATACACTTGACATTGAATAAATACACTATACAGTTCAAACTTTATTTTAAAAACAAGAACAAGTCGGCTGGTTCCTCAAGATAAATGTTACGAGGGGCTGATATTCATGTCAACCGAAAAAGTATCCATAGAACCATGCAACACAATAGGACTGATGCTCATTTTGACCTTCGATACCCACACATGAAATATCGGTAATGAGGGAATATTCAGGCACCTATTAAGGACACATGTATCTTAGTTTTCTTTGATTATCAAACACTCTTTAACTGACCATGCTAATTGTGCAGTAAAATAACGTAAATAGCAAAATAATGGAATGGTTTTAATTCAATTGATTTTCTAACATTTGTTAAAACCTTGCGATTAATTTTAGGGATTAATGAATTAATAGGGTGAATAAAAATGCCCACCGATTTAATTTTTGTTATACTTGAAATTTTATTACTCATGATAAATCTGCAAAACAGTTCAATTTAACCACGTCGATATTTATCCATGGCTGTATAGAGTAGGGGGAAGTGGACCAGTTACCGTTTCAAGATCTTCAATCTTACCCTAGATACCTTCAAATGACTTATCTACATTATTTATATTCATTACTTAATTCTGATGAGCCAGTACATCAGAGCGTATTTCAATACCGTATAGTATAATTAAAAAAACTTAAGATCAACTGATTAAGTAAAGAAATCAATATTTCGAGTAAATCAATCCTGTATCACTCAGGACAACTTTTATCTTGATTCACGATACCCCAATATGACCTACCACTAAGTGTGTTATATTCCTTTGGCTCCTGGATACCCAAGTCCGTATTCACCAATCATTTTGTTGACTTTGATAATATTCATCACTAGATATAAAAGTTATGTACATCCTGTTGATATATTGTCCACTAGTCGGGGACATACCAGTCAGCTGCTTAACAGGCAGATAAAACCAAACGTTGTTCTCAGAGCAATACAACTTTTATTAGGTCATCATGTACACTACACCACATTCCATCATAGGCTAGTAACAGACATCAGTCATGTGACTACACTGAGAAACTGAATGAAATTACTATGCTCTGTTTCAAATTATGCTACATTAATTTATTCAACACATCCCACCCGACCCGGCTAAAGATCATTTTGATATGGTTCAAAGCAATGTAGGCGGGAAGGTAGATGACATTCCAACACCTTGCACCAACCTATGGGATAATCTGTGGCTCATTCTACCTACAAATTGCACTAAGAGCAGGAAGTCACGTGATTCAAAGATTAGATGATATAAAGAAGAGAGGAAGGATGTGGGGGGCGAAGTTAATTCAAATCCAAAAAGCATCGATATTTTTCTTCATTCCTTTTCATTAGGTTTATACTGGTCTCAACAATTATTAACGTGTAAATGTTTACTGTTTTCCATGTTTGATATGTTTCGTTGTCTACTTTGTACGGGTCTTCTTCTTATAATGCTGTTAGAACTTGCAGCCAGACCATTTCTCACGTAGACAAATGAAATACGTTTAAAGTTTTAATAAGACATGTCCAAGCTGATTTCCAGATCGATGTTTACTTTTATCTGCAATGCTCGGTAAGGAGTAAATACATTTTTGAACTGTTGCCATTTTTAGAGGAAAACAACATAAATTAAGTAACATGAAATGCACCAGTCTTTTATTTACAATCAGAGTACTTGTATGGATGGACATATGCGCTGTCATACTCACTGGCTATCAAAGAACTGAAATTACACAAAGGCCAGAGGGCTTACATCATTTGGAACTATTCTTCAGTTTTCTGTCTTTTTTCTTTTCTTTTATCGCATTAATCTAAGCACCAACTATTATCTGCATCGCCTTAAGATGAGCATATCGATGAATCCCTTTGCTCCGCAAATTTTCAGAAGAATTATTGTTCTTTTTGACTTGCAGCTGAATGCGGTGTATGAAAAAATCTTGTAAATGCAACTAGTCTCACATTTTTGAATGGATCACAATAAAACTAAGCTAGTGGTATGGTCATCATCTGAAGATGTGTATATTGAGAAACTATGTTGCTTCCGCAACTTGTTTAGAGTTATTGCTCGTTTTGTCTTGTTGTTTAATGCCTTGTATGACATAATCTCTGAATTGCAACTAATTCCGCAATGTTTTATGCATCAAACTTTGTAAATATTATGGTCATCACCTGATAATGTGCATATGGACAAATCACTGTGCTTCCTCAATTTTTTAATAAGAATTATTGCCCATTTTGACTTGCAGCTGAATGCAGCTAATAACATAATCTTGTGGACGCAGCAAGCCTAACAGATTGTAATGGATCGTCACGAAACTGTATATAATATTATGGCCATCATCTGATGTGCATGTCGACAAATCACCGAGCTTTTGCAATTTTTGTTAGAGTTACTGCCCTTTTGTCTTGCAGCCGAACATATACTATGACGTAATCATCTGAAAGCAACTAATCCAGCAGTTTTTGATGAATCACTCCGGAACTTGGAACTGATTGACTGATTTTGGGATTAACGATGTCTGCAGCCATTTGGCCATATACGTCGTACGCAACTTTGTACACATTGTGGTCATCTTTTAAAAGTGCACATATTGACAAATTTTGTGCTCTGATTTGCATAAGAGTTGTTGCCCATTCGATTTACAGCTGCAGTTTTTAATGGATTGCTATGAAACAGTTCATATTATGCTCATCATCAGAAGATATGCATGTTGACCATTCATTGTACTCAATATTTTCTGAAGAGTTATGCTCTTTTATTGACCTTAGTCTAGTCTCTATCATGGGCCAGGGGTGGGCTGCCGGAGACGCGGGGGTATGATTAAGTGAGCAAATTGCTCACCATTCCTCTAATCGACAGACTTTCATAGAATTGAATGGGTCCATAAATCTCAATTAAGTTCATGCTTTAGGGAGAAGTCCTCCTTATTAGTAACAACTTTCAGTCAAACATGTACTAAAAACCACCTCTTTAAGAAATCACCAGGCTTAAGACACAGTGAATTTGATTCCTTATTTGATGCTTTAGAATCTCAAAGAAGTCTGCTATCTTACGCGCTTGTTTCCTTGTCCAGAATGTATTTAATATGTGCAATTTTTTTGACTATGCAGCAATTCAATGATTAAAAAGACCACCTGAATTCAGGGGGTTCATATAGGCAGTTTCTTAAAACAGACTCCACTTGTGCTTGTGTAATCACATATACAAGATCTCCCTAAAATGCTGGATCATTGTGAGTAGTGAATGTTAAGAGTATATGAGCGTGGGTAGGTGGTTAGGCGAATTAAAAACATGCTTCATTGATTTTGTTTATATAATTCGTTTCCTTCAGCTATAAGGAGGGACCAATTCAAGTATTACAGCGTACTATACGTTTCTGTGGATCTTTTCATTATTGGATAGATAGAACTAAGAAAGTTGAATCCGCCTCTCTGTTGTGGCCTGGCCATTTTGAGCTAGGGTTACATATTGTAATTTTCTATAATGGTAAGTCCAGTCTAGTTTGTCTTTGCTAAAAAAAATTGCTCTCGATATCTAAATTTACAACTTAAGGAAATTATGATCGGAAAATTACGTCTCTCCTGGAAGCCGCGGTGGCTCAATGGTTAAGGCATTGTACTCGTGACAAGAAGGGTTGCCGATCTGCCGTGCTGTGTCTTTGTGCAAGGCACTCTATAGTTACATGCTTCGGCACGATATGACCATTAAACTGATGATGTGCCGTAAAACGCTAAATCAAACCATATACATGTCTCCTATCACAGTACCAAAATTACAGAGCTCTTTCTACAGTTTCAGCCCCCATTGTCATTTTACAAAATGACTTGACACTTCCCTCAGATTTAAAGTTTCTGGTATACTGTAACCCCATTCATCGTCAAATTTGCAGCACTTACCAAAATGCATCCTGTCAATCACTATGACTCTTTTCAGACAGAAAAGCACCTATTTTAAATAATAGCTATTATTATTAGTGGGCTGGCGTTCTAAAATCTGGATTCTGAGAGATCTGTATAAATGGAGTCCGGATTAAAGGATGTTTTACAGTTAAAGGCTTATAGAATCATGAAAGTCGTCATAATTCCACCGAGTAAATGGTGGATTTTGTAACTGATTTATTTACCCCAGACATTTCCCCTAATTAATATCCAATTAACACTACCACCGAAAACCTTTATCTCCTACTTCAATAGCATACTTACTTTTTATATTTGTTAAAGTTTGTTGACGAATAGCATGTTTGTTTTTTACATTACAAAAAGTTGCTGATGAATAGCATATTTATTTGTTATATCTTTTAAAATGTGCTAATAGCTAATTAGTTTTATATTAAAAAATTTGTTTATGATGAATAGCATGCTTATATTTTATATTTCTTACAATTTACAGATGAATAGGATGCTTATTTAAAATTTCTAGTCGCCCCCCCCCCCTCAATGTAAAAAGAAATCGATTTCTCAGCCCAAATGCACTCGTATGAATTCACAATGTGCAAAGAAAGTTGCGAGACTTCATGCTGAGCCTTTTTCTTAGTTGGTTGGTTGTTATGGGTTTAACGCCATTTTTCAGCACATGATAGGCTATACACGGCGGCCAGTATATCTGGTGGAGGAAGAACCCGAGAAAATCCCGGGAAGAACCACCGACCCACTGGCAAGCTTTCTCACATACCCACGTTGGCCGAGCCCGAGACTCGAACCCGCGAGGACAGAGGTGAGATGTCAGTGATCTGTAAAGGCGAGCACCTTAGACCACTCGGCCACCCGGGGCCCCTTTTTCCTTAGTAAGGGTATCGGTACACTGTATTAACGTCAGCTGTTATTAATACATAGGTAATAATACAGACCTTACTGCATTATAGCTTCACAGCTCATTGCGTGATTCTATTATGAAGTAGGACAAGGTAATACCCCGTTTCCACTGCATGATAAAGATATTGTTTTTTACTGAAACTGTTCCGATCTACATTTTAAAATGGCTGATCCTAAATATACCTAAGGTACAAGACATACTAAAAGGTACCAAATTTTTTTCGAACTCGGCTCCCGACCCCGAAAAAGGAGCTGCCAGGAAAATTTTAACAACCCAGAAATTCCAACATTGAATATTTTCCCCCTCTCCCGCCCCCGCAAAAAGAACTGTGCAAGTCTACTCAGCATAAAATAACGGTAGTATCACAGCCCGCCTAGATTTACTGCTTCCACATACCCCATACACTCATCATTAGACGTTCAATACATAAATTGCACATTGTGGCCGCGTTGGTTTAGTGTTGATGGTGTTTTTATTTACGGTGCAGAAACACTTTTAAGGTTACATCGTGCCCAGACAAGTAAAGTGCTTTGCCCCAGGAAACTCCAGGCTAGCCGATCCGAACTGGGGTCAAGCCCTTCTGGTCATAAGTCCAATGCCTGAACCACTGAGCCGGTTCTAACAGTCCAGAAAAAGGCGCGAGAAAAATATTTTTGGGTGAAAATGTATTATCAAAGATACAAAGGTTACGATAGAATGGTTGAATTTACGGTTAAATAAATTAAGAAAGACGGCCAGCCATCAATCCATCAATTCATTCCTCTATCCATTCATACATCTATCAATACATACACACGTCTCCTCCAGAACAATATTGGACCTACAAGCCAACACTTTACGGTGAGTCTATATATATATATATATATATATATATATATATATATATATATATATATATATATTGCCGACACATGTTGTACCCACCTCTTCTATATTAATGGTCGTTGTTTTGCCTTCAAGGCCTCCTCTAAAAAAAGCTGGATGATTTTACCAGGCATATTTCTTTCCTGAAAGGTGGTATCAAACAGCTCGTGAATGTGAGCACTTGGGTATCGATGATTGTAACAATTTCACTTGGATATCGACGGCAGGAACGATTTCCACATGGATATAAACGACTCGAATGATTTCAGCAGTTGGAAGTCGGTGAATTAAAAACGCAACCGAAACCATGCATTATATAGCGAGAACCTTTCGCAGAATTCCATTACGTCACGGTATTTCCAACATTGATGGGAAACATTGTTCATGTGAATATCTGCACTCAGTAGGCCCACATAAGATATCAATAATACATGCACTGTCACCAGTGAAGTATAAGGCAATATAATAAATATATTCTTCAGTTGCTTTCTGCGAAAAAGACCGATTAGATAAAATGAGCTTAAATTCAGCGAGATTAAAAACGGATTTTAGAATCATATTTATGTATTTATGTCGTGTCATAGAAAATTAAAATATATTATTCGGTGGCGGATCCAGAAATATTTGGGGTGGGGGATCGTAAACATGTAGGCGATGAGTCTGCTTACGGAATCCCCAGTGGAGATCTAGGAAGCGGAGTCCCCGGAAGCTATTGCATTTTAAGCTTTTACAGGGCATAATTTTAACTATCTAACTGTAAAGATAACTTACTCAAGGAAACGTTCCGGTTGTTTCGTGCTCATTTTTAAGGTATTTTGGTAGGCCCCACCCACGATCCGCCCCTGTAATCGAGAGCATTATTCCAGTATCAAATATATTATATCTATATATGCTTAAAAACTTTCATGAGAGTAAATGTTGCCTTTAAGAATATGAATTCAAAACCCAAACTCACGGATTTCAAACTCTAAGTACCTGCAATATTACGTATGTAGGCTTGTTATAGCTGTTCGGTGAAAGCTCCTGCCACCCCTTCTCTCACTAACAAGAAAGGCACTGGATAATGTGAGACTGGAGGCATTAAATGTACCCCATAATAGGTAAAAGTTATAGATGTATGTTTTATCTTCAAACGCCCGCATATCCGTAAGAGATCCAGATATTCTTCCTCCGTTTTAAGGTGAAAGAGAGATGGGTGTTTCATTTTTCTTTTGCAGGTACGATACTTGCTGGACAAAAACTTAGCATAAAGGCTCTTGTAAAAGTGGCTAGTTGTAGGAGGTACAATCTAGGTAAGTAGTATAGTATGGAGAAATAACATCAATGGGGCATCCTACGTTAAACAGGGTAAAAGGTTATATCGTCTAACTGGAATTTAACATTCGACCGCCATCTTGAAATGTATAGGGACAAGATGTAAAGTTTAAAAATTAGTTCATAGGTTTTCACATGATGAGTCTGTCCAGGTTGAAAATGTAACAGTGTATCACGTTGGGTTTGTTTGGCGGGAAATGTAATAGGTTGGAATTTGTCTGTCCTCCAATTGAAATCAAAATTACATCGTACGTTTATCGGGGTTGGGGTTCTCTAGCCTATAACAAGAAATGTAATCATAAACCTACACCTACTATTTAATACGTCTTTTGGAATGACCAACATTCACTCATTTACTGACCACACAGGTCAGGATATAAATAAAAATACCTTCTCTATACCCCTACCACCATATGATCTCTTATAAAAAAAAAAAACAAAACCTCTAGTCTGTCTATAACTTCCATACCCTCTTCTACACCCCTTTTTTTTAAAACAAAACTACCATCCCCTTACTATCCTCATAATACCTATATATTTACCAGAGGAGTGAAATAAGACAGAAAAGTCCCCCCCCCCCCCCATATTGTTATTGTCTTTTGCGGCTATATAGGTGTCTAAGAGAAATTAACATCAGGTTATCGTTTTATGGGTTTATAGTGATAAGGGAAATTCATATGTTAAACATGTTCATAGGTTTTATCATTTGTAAATTCTATATGAAGCTCAAGATGTGGTCTGGGTGGGGGAGTTTTATAAATTCTCGCTATCCTAAATTTTGCAATTCTTAATGGCAGACAGTTGTACTTTTGCATAAGGATGGCAAATTTTTCATTTCTCAGATTCTGAAGACCAGTGTTATATTTGCAACATTGTCGAATGAACGCAGTACGATTTGGCATGTGCCAAATTTGAAGTCTTCAATTTGTCACAATTCTGTCAGTCTGCATTGCCTATAAACTTGGTTTACGATTTGGCGTGTGCCAAAATTGTATAATCCCTACTACTGACTTAAAATCTGGATTACACAAGGCGTGGAGTGAACATTTTTCTCACGAGTCTTTCTGAGGACGGCTGAAAGTCATCTGAGGAAGATTGAGGTCATAAGCTGTTAAATTGTTTTTGAACCAATCGGGTCTCCTAAAATGACCAACATTTAAAAAAAAAATTGTGTTTTGCTCTTGATTGAAGACGCACAGTGCAAAATATGACATATGAATTGTTTTTGAGAACAGCAATATTTTGCACAGTGTAAAAAAATCTGAATTTTGGAATGAAGCTAAGATTTCTTGCACTGTAACATTTCTGTGCTAGTTTTTGAAAACGGTAGAACTAATGTCAGTTCAATTGTTCATAACACTTTGGAAAGAATTTAGTCGCCAATCTAAAGCTTGATTGTAACATTTTTCTGTTTCCGTTTGTGAAACTAAACTCCAGAATTAATATGATCCGTAACCTATGAAAAAAATAAATAAGTAAATAAATCAAGATTAAGAGAGGGGGAGAGAGAGCATTTAATTTTTTTTTTTAGGAGTTTGATATAAATGGAAACAACTCTGTGAAGACTGCAACACAATTCACGTGGGAAATCCTATGTCAAAAATGTTCATGGATTAAACATTATGCAGTTCTTGGGTGCCAAGATGGAGAATCCTATCTTAAAGCGGGACAGTTACAACTCTGATTTAAATCTAGATCATTCTACCAAATGTTTTGTGTAGGCTGTATGGAACAATTCCTATTGGCAATAATTATAACATTGGGCCTTATTCTACATGCTACATTGATTTTATTATTACTTGTATTTCATGATGTGTGTTTGTGAAAGAGGAGAGACTTCATCATATAATGTGTGTGTGTGTCTGATAGAGATAATTGCGTTTTTGATATATTCCCGCAAATTATAATAAGATTTCTAAAAGCATCACCAAAAGTCACATTCAAGGTCACGAAAATCAAGAAAATGCACGGAATATTGGCTAGTCACAATATATTATGATCCATGTAAAATCTGACATGAATGAATTGCGTCGGTACTATAGTCTTTTTATTTTACAGCGATAAATGCAATATTCTTGCTAAAATCCTCTATTTACTGCCAGCCAGTTGTAGTTTGC
Source organism: Margaritifera margaritifera (assembly GCA_029931535.1). Taxonomy (NCBI): domain Eukaryota; kingdom Metazoa; phylum Mollusca; class Bivalvia; order Unionida; family Margaritiferidae; genus Margaritifera; species Margaritifera margaritifera. The sequence goes on from JAQPZY010001617.1 coordinate 5,196,262, forward strand.
AAAAAAATATAAAAAATAATTCACTTGTTCAGAGTTGATCCGTTGATCATACAAGGAATTTGAAATTTTTTAATTTATACCTAGGCGCAGGGTGCTTTGGGTAACTGAGTGTGCTGAATTTAGAATTTCTGGTCATTTTGTAACATTTTATTAAGACACTTCCCTATTTCCCTACAGCCCTATGATCCCCATTATAAAGAAAGTAAAACATCTGTCCCTCTATAATGTCCCTATACTCTCTACCATCCTTTTTTTAAAACACAAAACTGCCTTCCCCTTGCTATCCTCATAATACTTATAATTTTACCTGAGGAGTGAAAAAAGAGAGAAAAGTACGTAGGTCGCCATTGTTTATGCGGCATTATCAGAACAATCAGATATTAACATAAGACCGCCATAATGTTTGTGACATTATAGGGACAAGGAAAAATTAACATTAGCTTACCCTTTTTATGGGTTTCTGGGGACAAGGGTAAATCCTATGCAGGAAATATTCATAGGTTTTATCCTTTATAAATCCTCTATGAAGCTCTCAATGTGTGGGGGGAGGGGTAGAAATTTTAGCTATCCTAAATTTATAATTCTCACTGGCAACAAGTTGCATTTTTGCATAAGGCTGGCAAATTTTGTCTTTCATCAGAATCTGAATCCTAGTGTTATTTTTGCAACATTGTCAAATGAATGCAGTACGATTTGGACTGTGCCAAATTTGAGGTCTTACATTTGTTACAATTCTGTCATCCTGTATTGACTGGACCTTGACTTACGATCAAGCTTGTGCCAAAATTACATTATTACAATTCTGTCAAGTTACAATGTGTCTATTTTGGAGAGAGAGAGAGAGAGAGAGAGAGAGAGAGAGAGAGAGAGAGAGAGAGAATTTAACATGGAGAATGTACTCTAGCCTCAGTGTAACGGGGGATAAAAATAGATTTTAAATCCCTTATAAACAAAATAAAATCTGTATTACCCTATAACTTCACTATCTTCCTCTTACAGGCAAAACCAACACCCCTACCGCCCTTATAATTCCAATATTATACAAATATTTAAACAAGATACATTTTTGTGTCTAGACGTTTTTTATCTCATGATAACGCAGTCTAAATTTATTCAAGAACAGGAAAGTTTTCTTATAAGACATTTCGACAGATTATAGTCAAAAGTTGTTACAAATTATTTTAAACAATCGGGACGCATATAATAACTGATTTTTTTCTCTCCAAAAATTCTGTTTTGCTCTAGATTGAAGGCATGCAATCAAATATAAAGAGCAGCAATATTTTACTACATTGTTAAACCACAATATGAAATGAAGTTATGAGTTCTTGTACCATAAAATGTTTCTGTGCTAGTCCTTGAAAACGGCAGAACTAATTTCAGTTCATTTTTTCATGACACTTTGGATAAAATTTTTGTCGCCAAGGTAAAGATTTTTTGAAACATCTTTCTGTTCCTTTTTAAAAAAAACCTAAACTCTAATTTCAATATGACCAATGAAATGTACCCTATGAAGAAACACATAAAGGTTAAGAGATAGGGAGCGAGAGAGGATTTTTAGGAGTCTGATATAAACGGAAACAACTCTCTGAGGATTACAACATAAACCACACTGGAAATCTTCTGTTAAAAATGTTTATTGGTCAAACATTGCACTTGGGTGTCAAGATGGTTATTAAATTTAAATCATTCTACCAGAGTTTATTATTATTATTATTATTATTATTATTATTTTGGATGATGTATGTGAGAGAGATTTTAAAATGTGTGTATGTGTGATAGAGACACTTATGTTTGTTTTAGTATATTCTCGTAAATTACAGTGAAATATTGAAAACGGCATCACAAAAATCACATCCAGATGACGAAATCAAGAAAATACACGGAATATTTACTACATACAATATAATCTGATCCTTGTAAAATCTCACATGATTTAATTGCGTCTATATTATAATCTTTCTATTTTCCAGTGGTAAATGGCACGTTCTTACTAAAATCCTCTATTTACTGCCAGCCATTTTTGTTTTTGCAAATCAAAAAATAATAATCCCATGTCAGATGAAATACTCATTTATCAGTTTTGATACAAAGTTAACAAAAGTTGCATAGACATGCTGACCTTGGTTAAAATGCTGAGTGTTCTGGCAAAGACGATCCCCCTAATACTCTATGATCCCCATTACAAGTAATGTAAATCCTCTAGCCCATCTATAATGTCCCTACCCTCCTTTCTTAAATAAAGCTACCATCCCTTACTATGTTTATAATACCTATGATTTTATCAGAGTAGTGAAAGAAGAGAGAAAAGTAGGCAGCCGTGTTTTAAAATTCTTTTTTCTCTGCCGGTATTATAATGACAACGTGGAATCGCTATACATTTTCATGACATTATAGAGACAAGGAGAATATTAGCATTAGCTTACCCTTTTTATGAATTTCTGGGGACAAGGGTAAATCCTATATTAGAAATGGGCTCTTAAATTTGTTACAATTTTGTCAGAGTGCATTGACTTGACCTTGGTTTACGATTACGCGCGTGCCAAAATGACGTCATTATAGTTCTGTCAGCCTATAATGTGTTTGTTTGGAGAGAGAGAGAGAGAGAGAGAGAGAGAGAGAGAGAGAGAGAGGGAGAGAGAAGAGAAGAGAGAGAGAGAGAGAGAGAGAGAGAGAGAGAAGAGAAGAGAGAAAGAGAGAGAGAGAGAGAGAGAGAATTTAAGATGGAGACGGTACTCCTGTCTCAATATAATTGGGAATAAAAATTATTTTAGATTTTAAATCTCTTATAAGCAAAATAAAATTCCTTTTCCCCTACAACTTCACTACCTTGCTCATATCGTCAAAACTATCACCCCTACCACCCTTATAATCCCTACATTCTAAAATTATTTGAATAGGAATATGATTTTGTGTCTGGAAGTTTTCTATCTTATGATCGCGCAGTCCAAATTTTTATTCAAGAACTGGAAAGTTGTTTTATTATGTATATCTAAAAGCTAAGTTAGCCCGTTGGGTTTTGCAAAAAATATTCCAGTGTCAACGATAATTTTCATTCATCAGGTTTTTTTTCTCTTACGATTTGTAAGAAGCTATCTTTTTGTTTGTAAACTGACTGTAACTGCGGCTTACTTAATACGTTGAAGAAACATTAAATGCGACTTTCCCTGATAACGGCTGAAAATCATCCGAGGCTGATTGGGGTCAATAGTTGTTAGAAATAATTTTATCCAATCGGGTCTCATATAAACCATGGATTTAATATGATCAGTGAAAGGTACCATATGAAGAAACATCCAGAGAGAGAGAGAGAGAGAGAGAGAGAGAGAGAGAGAGAGAGAGAGAGAGAGAGAGAGAGAGAAAGAGAGAGAGACAGAGAGAACTAGTAGCTTTCTATATAATATTATTACTTTGAAAACAAAACCAAACAAATCAAAACATAGAGACACTTGCGTTTTTGCTTTTTTGTGTGTTTTTCTTTTGTGTGTATATTCCCGTAAATTACAATAAATGTTCAAAATATATAACAAAAGTTCATTTTTCCGTTCATAGTTATGTCCCGGAGCAAAAAATGAAATGGTTCTTTGCGTTTCAGTTTAATTTCCATAAAATATCTGTAAATGTATTCTCACAGTTCAGGAGGTAAACTACGAATTATCTCCACTTCTAAAGTAACCACGAGAATCATATTTCGGACCCACCAATGGAAGCTAGCGACGGCACGGAGACCAACTGGAATGTTCAAGAAAGCTTTATCTTTATACTCCCATTCGTGAAGTTTCATACCACAACTGAAACACTGTACTTGGTCTTCTTGACCCAAGTGGACAAATCCGGCTCTGGCTGTTACAGTCAGTAAATGGAAGGCAATGATTACCCGGTATCAAAAACAAACAAGATCGGCGTAAAATGTGGAGTACTTTTATATCAAAGTAGGGAGTTTCATCGAAGGCTGGGAGTGCTCACAGACGCTATACCCACAAGCATACTTATATAATAATGAAACTACATGAGTGTATTGTCTTAGGTAGAGAGGGTCTCTATGATAACAGACGTCGTGGCAAGGCAGGTATTATAACGTGTTCCTTGAGGAGTCTTGCCACAAAATACTTTCTGTCTTCAAGCTTTTTCAATCTCTGGATCTTTTAGAGGGTAAAGATAAACCATCTACGCCCATAACGTTGCTGTGTCGGCGGGGCCCAAAATCCACCCAGAAAAATCAGAAAGAGTACGAGAGCCAAGAAATATCTGCTCAAGTCCTCGTGGAATCACGCTACTATTTTGGCACCAATAAAATTAAGGTTCTTGGATGCACTTGTAGAAAGCGCGACAAGTCACACAAATGTTAAGAATGTGAATTCCAGTCTCTTGAGAACAATGAAACTAAAAAACATAAAATCCACACGACAGACCTGTTTTTTTCTTCTTCTTTTTTTTTTCTTGTTCGTATTCTCTTCATTCAATACTTCGAGTTCGTTGTCATATCTTTGAATATCACATTGATGATCCAACACGACGACTTGGCCACAAAAATGACATCGATTCTTTCCTGAACAAACGTAAAGCTTTATGTTATTGGTACGAATATGCTGCCCGCAAGTTCTAGTGCAGGTATATCCTACTATCATGTTACTTTAAAACTTACTAAAATAAATGGAGATGACAAAATCACTAAACCTGAATAAGGTCGAATGATCATGCAAAGCATGTGTACCAAAGGTTAAATTACTAGCGCAATACACAAACTTTTCTTCACTAATATTGTGTGCTCCTTCAACAATAAAAGTCAGTTTCTTCACTAAATTGTATGCTACTGCAATAGTAAAATCAGAGGCTTCGCTAAATTTGCCGTAGAATGCGTCGCGAGTAGTGGGTGTCTGAGAGTAATGGACCATACAGAAAGGACTATATTGAAAAAGGGCCGTTTTCTGGCCTCTTTCTAATTTTCTTTAAATGAGGTATATTACATGTATGAGGTGGTTTGATTTGATTTTTGACATTAGTTTTGTATTCACGTGTTGGTTGCCCTATTAACCCTTGACGAATAAATCTTACAAGTTAACATGAAACTGTTATAAATTCCGTTGCAAAAATAAGACAGTCAATGATGCAATGCAAATCTGAGCTTTTGACACAGTATTTATTTTTGTTGGCAGATAAAAGCGATAATGAAGCCTTTCTATAGACTTCTGAGTTCTCTAGTTCACCGAAAATATTGGTGTTTGCCCAGTTGTTCCTGGAAATGAAAGATGTTCTTTTTACAATATTTTTCCTTGATTTCGTGGCAATGCACACACACACACACACACACACACACAAACACACACACACACACACACACACACACACACACTAATATAAGACCTAGGCCTTTGAATGATTTAAAACTGGGTTGAGTCCCGTTGATTCGTCTTCCTTGTCCAAAATATTTCTGTACCTGTATAGTTTTAAAGCGAGTATCGTGAGGATACGCATTTATTGATTTCTTAAGGCGCGTTTAACAAAACAATGTCATCTAGTACTGGAGATCTATGTGCACCACAAATCGTTTCTGACCTTATGAAGGTGCTCGCACAAGAAGATAAGAAAATAAACGCACTAGCTTTACCATAAGATTTCTTTTGTATTTTTAATTTTGAATACATAGGGTAACAAAAATTTATAATGTTACAAATTATATCTCAGAAAACTTTATTTTGTGGAACAGTCGAACACGTTTGACACATCAATCTATAAAAGTAGAAGAGGAAATATCACACGCAATATTGCTCAACCGAGACTTATAAAATAGTTTCAGAGATAGCGTTGAAATGAATTCTTTTGTTTGTATTTTTACTAAAAACTGCAAGTTTCGCTGGATTAGGAGAACGTATCAAACATATTATAGGATTTGTATCGGAATAATATGATAGCACCAAACAACAAAATATATTTAAATGTTGCAGCACTTTGAAATGGAAAGATTAGAGATTACTCTAGGATACTACCTTGACAAAATATGGTTGCAAGTATTGCATACTTAAATTCCTGGCCCCGTATTCTTAAAACGTTTTAAGCAAAACTCGAACTCAAGCTCAAAATCAGAAAACTTAAATGTATTATAATTGAGTTTGGTGTTTTGAACTTATTCTTAAGTTTCTTGCTTAACTGCTTTGTAGTCTTGATCTTATCAGAAAAACAAGCCACTCTGATTTAGGTTTAATGTGAAATATTACAAGGACTCTAAGTTGGATCAATAAAAGAAATTGACACAAGTACTAATATCCCAGTTCATGTAGCTTTATCAACCCCAGGTTGACATACTTGCCATGTGACAAAGTAATGCGACACTTCAAACATCTGTAGACTTTTGACTTGAGAACCAAAATATGTAATCTATATCACTTGAGAGATAAATACCGTACAATAAGGATCAACTTGTAATCTTTCCGGTGCAAGTATCGTTGGTTACCAGGAATAAGGTCCACTTGAGGTCTGATCAAAATTAAACAGGTCTAAACTTTCATTCCAGTGTGCAGAGTGCAAAGCATTACCGATATCCAACCCCACACCCATTTCATGGTGTCGACGCTACTATAAAGATTCTTAACTGTGTGGACGAAGCTTTAGAAGTTGTACAGTAAAATATCGTAGTCTTCATTTTCGACGGCATGATTACACTTTAATACTTAAAATCCTTGCAAAATGAGGTGTTAAATAGCGCAGCTCATCTGTGTTTTACTTCTACTGATTGCGAGAGAGAGAGAGAGAGAGAGACAGACAGACAGAGAGAGAGAGTTCTGTGCAAAAAAAATCAACAAATCAGCTTCGCTAAAGTGTATACCATGAACATAATAACTAGACAAGGCTTACCTTCATTTCTTTGTATCCAGTTTTCTCGATAATTTTCTTGGTGCAGTGAGGGACACAAAAAAACGATGTCGAGAAGATGCAACCATTCATTGTTTACAGCCACAGGCCCCCTGTTTTTTATGAATCGCTATAATACATGGTGACTTTTGAAGGAGAAAAACATTAAAGTTATAACATAATTTTCTACCGTTACAAAGGTTTGCTTTGGTTTGCTTTGGCGCTTTACGGCACAGCAACACAATTAGGTTATTTAGCGCCGAGGCAATTGGAGTAAAGGACACACCACGGTAGCTGACCCAGGCTGGTCCAATGGTAGGATTCGAACCCGCACCCTTTCGGTCGTGAGTCCGGCACGCTAACCGCTGAGCCACTGCGACTCCCTTTACAAAGGTAATAACCACAGCACTACCAATTGAACGGTCCAGAAACTTTTAAATATGCCCCTCTATGAATTATATATGTCGTAACCTTAAAATCTGTTCAGTGACACCATTTTCAGTGTCATGGAAAATCTCTCTCTCTCTCTCTCTCTCTCTCTCTCTCTCTCTCTCTCAGCGCAATACATGGAGCACACACAGTTATTTCAAGCTTTATTGAGATTTGTGTTTATATTTTCATGGATGAAAAATACCTTATAAAAGATATATTCAGGATACATTTTAGGCTTGAATGTTGACCAACGTTGACCTATCCAAACTTCGGAATGATCTGATGCACCTATCGAGAGCGATCACACGTGGAATTTCCAAGGAACCTCTGACAGTAAAATCGGCCTCAAGTTTGATTGGGTTTTTTCTTTACTTTTCTTCCCAAAAACTTAAAAGTTTATAGCACCTATGTACACAAATACTTCTGTATTTATTTTAACCAACTTGCTACTTCACGACAGACAGAATATTTTTACTCAAAAGGGTTTCAAAGGTCAGAAAAAGAAAATAGAGGTAAAGAACAACATAATCAAATACAAAAATAAATTAGTTCAGAATTGCAGGGATGGGGGTTTAATGTTGTTTTTCTGCGTTAATCGTGGTATAAACTGTCAGTCACCGATGGATGTTATTTGCTGTCTGATTCGGCAACCACAATGAACGGATTAAAACAACAATAACATTCAACTCTTAAAAAATGAACACCAATAATGTGTCAGTTTTCCTCTATCTATCATTGAGGTTTAATTTTTAGTCCAAATAGTTCCATCCCGCCTGGTTGCAGTAATGGACGTTATGAGTTATCATAAACTTTCTTGGCCATAAAATCTTTACCTTAAAGAGGCTATGTATTTACAATTCAGAAACTTAGACAAAAGCTTTACCTACTAGTTTCAATCGTACATAAAATTGCAGAAAAATTTAAAACTTGAGTCTGATAGCAAATTAAAGACTTCAGTTCAGAATCATACTTCCACCAGCTGGTGACCCACCACAACCCAAATGCATTAGATAGAATGATAATATTTCAGGGATTAACCTGAAAAGTGCCGTACGGTTTTAGATATCACGACTTACCCCCTAAATCTACTACAATGTACTACTACTCAAAGTACTTACAGGAACGTGTTGGCAAAACAATGCTGCTGCCTCCGGTTCAAGGCCGATCTCCAGTTTTTCTGATTGTATATTTGCCTATAAAAAGAACAATCCAGAAGCAGAAACGCATACTCCACTTGTTTTTAGACAAGTGACACAAGCGGACACGAGATCGCTCACCTTGCTGACATCTGTCTAAAAGCCGAATGATGGAGCAGGTGACACTGAAATTTAGATCAGTAGGATGCTTTCGATAGACATTTCTTCCAATTCTTTTGTTTGCATTTATAATAAAAGACAATTATTTCAATGTTTGGGCTGTTTTTATATCTTCATCCATATTTGATGGCACATCAGCACCATTTGCCCAGCAGTAATGGTTCTTTATGCTAAGATGCCTTCTGTCAAAGCTGGTCAAATTCTGATTATCTTTTTGTTTTTAGATAAAGGTGTTTAAATGTTTCTCTTCTTTGGTAATACCAGACAAATTTGAAAGCGGATCGCCATCATTTTGAAAATTTGAATGGCCTTCGAGATAGTAAACTCTTTGACAAATTTAGTATAATCCTTTTGAGCGGTTTTTGAGAAATGGTTGTTAAAATGTTTCTATTCTTCGTAACCGCAACCCTATTTGAGGGCACATCGCCATAATTTGTGCAAACTTGTAAACCCATCAGGTCAGAATACTTTCTGTCAAGCTTGGTCAATTGTTGTGGAGTGATCTGTGAGGAGTCATTTAAAGGTGTATATGTTTTTTGTAACAGCGGCCATTTTATGGCAAATAATTGGCATCATTTGTACACATTTGAAAGGCCTTCATGCCAGACGTGATCAAATTCTGTTAATCACTTTCTGAGAAAAAAAGTCGTGTAACGCTTTTTCTATTTAAATACCGGCAGCCATCATTTATACAAATTTTAAAGTCCCTAATGCAAGAATGCTTTCTTTCAAATTTGGTCAAATTCCATTAGGCGGTTTTGAGAAGAAGTCGCTTAAGTGTTGTTATTCTTCTATTTTAATAACAACGGTCAGGTATGATGTTCAATCGACATCATTCGAACAAATTTGAAAGTCCTCTATTGCAAAATAATTACTGTCAAATTTGGTCAAATTCTGTTGAGGGCTTTTGGGAAGAAGTTGCTTAAAGACCTTTCTATTTTAGTAACTGCGATGAACTTTATGGCAGGTCAGTATCATAATAGGGTAACTGACAATATGCTGCCCTGAGGCACACACATCTCCTAAGGATAGCTTTCAGAAAGGGTGCTGCCTACCTTAACTCTGAAGTATATATCTTTCCAAATATTGGAGATAAAGTTAGGTAGGCCTAGGTTGAATAGGCCATTCATTATGTCGTACTTCCAAGTGGTGTCATAAGCTTTCTCCAGGTAGAAAAAGACGGCAACTATACGTTCTTTCTTTACGTTTGATACAGCTGCTTTTATTTGTGCCAATTATGTTTCGTACCATATTCCATACTGATTTAATAGAGGAGCGAGAGTGTAACCCAGAGACGTACGATCTCCATGTTTTTCACTTGCCCTTACTAATAGAACGACGAGCTTCAGCTCGGTTTATCCGGTATATTTGTCAGAGTTTCAGTTGTTGGATTAGTATTGAAATGTTTAAGAACGTTTCTCCGTTCCCTGATGGCATCTTTGCATGCATCACCAAACCATGGTTTTGTTGACACGTTTGGGAATCGCCGAAGTGTTTGGTATTGTATCCCTAGGAACATTCTGGAGAATCTTTGTAAACAGGAGTACTGGATCCACAACTTTTACAAAACGACCAGCTGTCAGATTTGACTCACAGAGGGATTGAAACGTTTTCCAATCTGTCTTGTTTAATTTCCAACTCAGAGCCCTTGACCTTTGGAAATATTGCTTCGTAAATATATCAGAAACTGGTCACTACCACACAGGTCTTTATCAACTTCCCACGAGAAGTCAAGTAAAAGAGATGGATTAAAGATAGTCAGATCTAAGGACGAGTAGGATCCTGTGGCAGGATGCAGGCAGGTATACGACTTATCATTGAAAATGCAAAGATTGTGTTTTGAAACAAAGTCTTCTATATTAATATCTTTATATTCCAAAGTGTATGATGGCTGTTGAAATTTGCAAGTAGAAAAAAGGTGTTCAATTGGTAAGTCTAAATCGGATTCGTTGATTAGAGTGCCTGGAGGAAGATATACTGAGCAAAGTTTAAGAGATTTATGTATGATCATATGAACAGCTATAACCTGTAATGCAGCATTGAGATTAATTTGGCTGTGAGGAGTTTTGACATTTATGATGATGGACACACCTGCAACGGCCTTCTCTGTATTTCTTGCAAAGTTGTTGTATATTGTTGATTTTTACATTAACTCGATCGTTTTGTTTTTGGTAAAGGTATCCTGGAGACAGATATATGTTGGTTCATGTTCTTTAAGTACAAGAATTATTTCACCAATAATTGCCTTTAAACCTGGGCAATTTCATTGTACTATTGCGTCAGACATATTTATAAAAGTGGTGGAAGTGCGGGAATTGTCACTGGTGCGGTATCAGGGGACTCTTTTCATACTTTCTAGACTTCCAAACCTACGGAAGAGTTTGACAAGATCGGAAGTCTCAGTAGATTCTTTAATTCTTTAATTTAAAATCAGAAGTATTAGTAGATTCTTTGATTCACTATTTATTCGCTTTTAAGCATGCCTTTCCACTGGGGCCAGCAGTTTGCTGCTCTTGGTTGGCCAGATCTAATCAATTTCTCCTTAGTACTGCCGGGTTTATTGTGTGCCACACTTTTAATTTGACCACAGAGGTCAGTAGTTAGCTTTTATTTTTGTGGACTGGGTCTATCCGGTTTTTCACTTTGTAGCGTTGAGTTTCTTATTTCTTTGTCATTTATTATTCGTTCCATGGTTTTGCAAGTAATATGTGATAATAGTTGGATGGGTGAGTATCGTCATTTCCAGGTTAATAAATTATGTATTTGATATGAGTAAATACACAGTTTTATACTCGGATAAATTTACAGTACAACTTTAAGATATCGTAAATTTTACAATCTGCAACTATACAACAAAAACAGTCACAGAAAATAAAGTTATGGAGAACAGAATTAAATTTAAACCAACACATGTTGACTCAGTCTATGAAGTAGCTGTTTTAGAACCAACCTTAGGAATCACATAATTTCACATGAATCTGAAGGCAAGCATGGGTTTGAAAGGATTGAATAAACGGCGCAAATTGTTGAAAATAAAAATATCTGTTTAAGATGGATCTTATTGTGATAAAGACAAATTATTAAGCAGAAAGTATTATCTTCATCTTTGTATACCGTTATAAAATTATATCACTCTATATGTGACAACCTACAAAGAACAATATTTAAGACACCTTTACTTCGATCATGAAGGTCCAGCTGCTTGAATATCAATCGATTCTAAAAAGAATTAATCGTGACGGAAAAAAGCAAATTACACTAAATTAAAAGAATAGATAACCTAACAATCTGCTTACACGTTGCTAAAGCAAGCAAGAAAAAAAATTCCTTACAAAAGAGTTTGTGTTAATCACGTGGATGACCAGTGTCAGGCAGGTTTGTTGACATGCACGCATAAGAAAAATATAACATTGGATATAAACACATTTTCACATTGATGTATATTGTTTTCGAAATACATTTGGCTGAAAAAGTAAAAACAAAAAGGAAGATGACATACACGATGCTTTTAAAGGAATCTGCAAAGAGAGAAATCTGAAAAAATACAGTTTCATGAGGGAAAAGAGTTTTACTACAGGGACGTAAAAGATTTGTTGGAAAAGTAAAACGCCGAATAATTTTCAACTTACTCGGAAAAGAAAAAAATATCTATAATGGAAGGGGTTAACAGAACCTTAAAGACTAGAATGTAAAATAAAACCAGAAAATTTGTTGACATTTTACCAAAGCTACTAGAGGGATACAATAACACTCATCACAGATAAGTAGACATGGTTCCAGCAGAAGCAAGCAAGGAAGAAAACAGAATAAAAGTATGGATTAACCTATTCGGTTGCCGGACAACAGATACATTTGCAGCAATAGATTAAAATAGTTTAAACAGAATTTCAAAATACAAAATGATCTTTGTAAAGGGTGTTTTCCTAATTTTACTGAGGAAATATTTAAAATCAGTCAGTAATTTTAGGAATCCATTTGTTTACAAGCAGGAATATATGCAGAGAGAGGATATAGATGGCATGTTTAACGGACAACAGTTATTTCTATACAACAAACAAGATGTCATATACAAAGTTGAGAGGATCATGGAAACCAAAAGGGTGAACGGTAAAAAGCATGTACTTGTTAGATGGAAAGGATACAATAAATCGTTGAACAGTTGGATACCAGCTAAAAACAAATTTTATATAAAAAAAAATAAATGGTAGGTGATTCATACATATTAGTAACAATTAACATGAAAACTTGGAATTTTTAAAAACATAATGCCAAAAGGGTGTTCTGTCGTTAAATTTATAAACCACCAAAATCAATTACAGGCGCCATTTGTTTTTAATTTTGATTTTGAATGTATCATTGAGCCAGTAAGCGTTGAGGCTGCAAAGAGTGATGCAAGCATTCCTCAGGACTTTACGTCATGGACAATAACAACAGCAAAACACCAGGCGTTTGCCTTTATCTTAATTCAGTTCACAAGGAGTATGACCGAATAGTTTACAGAAGAGAAGTTTTTATAGTTGAGTTTTATGAATATTTAGGATCAGTTGCAAAAGTTGTTTATCAAGAAGTAAGATCAAGTAAGGCTGCTAAAATGATATTCACTAATAAAGATATAAAGCATTATAGTTCCCCCAATATACGTCTTATATCTGGTTAAGTCTTTCCCGTTGACGAAGAAAACTACAAAGTAAAGAGATTAGGATCACTTAACTGAAAAACGTAGAGGCCAAGCACATCGACAGTGTAATTTAAGTTATAAATATTCAAAGTATATTCCACCTTTTATTAATATTTGTTCTGGATACGATTCTCATCTTATTATCAAAGCCTTGATAAACAACGATCCAGATCAAGAAGTATCAATAATAGCAAATAATGATGAAAAATATGCATCGTTTAGTAAGGATTTTGTAGATTTTAGGTTTCAGAAACGGGCGAAAAGTCCCAATAGGTTTTATGGAAAAACAATATGATTTGTTGATAGTTATAGGCTTATGAGTCAATCATTAGATCAACTTGTCAACCCAGATTTTTTAGAAAGGTATTTATCCATACGAATATATTGATTCATTTGAAAGATTTGATGAAACTGAATTACCAACAATCGAGAAATTTTATTAGAAACTAACCGGATCAGGAATTAGCGCAGAGGGTTTCGAACGTGACAAAGATGTTACGAAACATTTCAAACTGAATTCTCTTGGCAAGCTTCACGACTATTACGTAAAGAAAGAAACTTTAATGGTATGTGATATTTTTTAAAGAGTTTAGACTTCTGTGTATAAATAAGTATAACGTTGACCAAGCAGATTAGTTTAGTGAACCCGGACTAGCTCACGATTCAAGTATAAAAATATGTAAGGTAGAACTCGATTTGCTGACCAATTATGATATGTTTTTAATAGGGATTATGATATATCACGGTCAAGGTCACATATTATGTACCTAGATATCAACAATTTATATCACTGGTCCATGTGTCAATCAACTCCTTTTAATTAATTACATTATACCATCACGAGTTATACAATGTTACGATAAATAAGCTTGTTCTTTCAGCACATAATGATAAATGTTATTTAGTTGATAACATAAATACTTTACCTTATGGCGATTAACCCTTGGGTGTCTAGATAATTAATCTCCGTCTGCCTCGCAATCAAACGGATATTCCAGCATCATTAAAAGAGTATTTCTTTTGTTTTCTTGTAACGTTTCAACTATTTCATCTATAATAATGACCAATATTACATTATTTTCATTACAAATATTTTCCATATACTTTCTATCATTTGAGTAAAAGGCCAATATAAATCTAACATTTTCTAGTATATCTTTTATGACAGAATTATACTTTCGTACTATTACCTATAAAAATATTCCATAATTTTTAAGTTGGTTGCTTTCTTTTTTAAATCATCTAAATTTTGTAAACTCGTCTATAAGATACAAAGATTTAGTTTTCTGCCATACACTAATAAGTAATTATAACCATTTATGTAATTTAACACCAGGATCTATTAGAATTACATTGTTGTCTCTAGAAAGCCTTTTTCTGTTGTAAGTCTTATTGCACATAAGGGTTCGGCAGATAATTACAATAAATCAAACAAGTTTTAGTATTCTGTTTTAATGAAATCTAGTGCACACTTTGCTTTTCCTCAATGTGTAGCATCGCATATAATCATATTATGGAGGTATGAGGTACTTTGAGGTACTTTCCTTAGTAGTATAATCAGGACTACTTCGCTAGGTTATAAAATTATGACGTCTTTAGAGGAGAATAGATTTTAGTCTGTTGTTCTGAATATTTACCTGCGCATCAGAAACAAAATAAATATACATTTTGTGTGCATTTTGTATGATTATCTGTACGTGTGTTCCTTGTTGAACATTAGCTAATTTATGTCCTGTTCTATGTAATGTATTATCCTGTGTGCTTCTTAAGTCCAACCGCAAACCAAAGTGATCAGTATAAAAATTGTGTGCAATAATAGTAGTAATATGAGTACATTTCTGTTGATCATCGCATAAAAAATTACATGCCCTGTAAATTGCTGTTCTAGCATACGCCCCTATGAATAAAACATGTTAGGTAGTCCTTCCACAGTAAACACTGTTTTTCCGATGGCTGGATTGAAATTCTTCTCTGGATCAGTTTCTCTGTCCTTTTTGTAGAGTAGCGAGACTACTTTCAGACTCATTCTTGGTGAATCAAGTATTGCATTTGTTAATGTTGCATTAGCAGCTATATCAATAATTATCTCTTTTGTGATACAATCATAAATAAATAAAATAAAAAAAAGAAATGAGTTTCATTTGTGTACTTATTCATTACATAACTAAAGCCATTACCCCGGAAGTAATTGTATCGTACTGGATATAAGTATTTTCAAAATAATATTCTTGTTTTGCACCTTCTATCACTTTAGATGCTTTTCCAAAGTAATCAAAAATCTCAATTCCTGAGGAAGAACAAAAGGATACAAAGGGCAGTACTATGCCAGTATCTGAAAATCGAATGGTATTCTGAATTTCTTTGAGTATATAATACAATGAATAGATTCTGTACCAGTGTCTTGTGCATTAGCCGATTCTGATCTAAATTTTCTCAGATTTTGGTTCATTTTACCTTGCTCTTTTTATTTGTTCTCACATACATTGATAAAGGCAAGTCTTTACACGTCATGAAAATGTTGCAATCATTCGGTTTGAAAATATAATCACTACCGTAAGAAAAGCTTATTTCCTTAATCAGCATTATTCCAAGATTATTTGCAACTGAATTACTTTCATCTCCTTTAATCTTTAGATTGAACGATAAAAAAAAAAAACATCTGGTACAATTTTGTCCAAGCCCAGGTATCACAACTTGTAAATATTGTTCAGGTTTTGTCATTCTATTTATTTAGCTAAATGTCGTATTAGTTATTATAGATCTGTGTAGCCAAAATTAAACACTAGAGCCCATTACATATACAATAAAAAAATATCAGTTTACACTTTATCAGAAGGATGGTAATAATCACTAAGTTTAGGCTGGATAGATTTTTCTAAAGTGATACTATACTCTGGATTACTGCAAGAATATAGATCAAAGGTCTGCGGTCTTAATTTTTCATTTATGCAATCAAGTGTGTTTGTTCTGCGTTCATTCAACTCGTTATTTTTTTCTGCAATTTCTTAGTTGCTGTATCGTGTGTTTTTCTTTCTGCTTTAGATTTATGATGATCAAATAATATCAATAGACAATTACTTTCTGTGTATGCTAAAGCATGTGCAATTACTCCCCTAATTATGTGTGCTGCTCTAGATATTTAATGATTGTAAATTCTTATGTTGTCTCTAGCTGCATAATTTAATATAAAAGATTCATTATTGTTAAATGTTGTATAATTTTTAAAAATCAAATACTGTTTTCTTCTAAACAGTAGGTATTTGATTGTTTTTATACTAGTTACTATTTGTTGTTTTTCTCCTGGAACTGAACTTGGTGTCGAAGAAATTCCTTAAAACATATATGGAAAAAAGGTAATGTGCTTTTGATTTACCACTAAATGAATAATTTTGCACAAAAATCATATTTAGTTATGGGTAATACATTAAATGTTTTTTTATAACATTTATATCTCCATTATTTATTATTCTAACGTATATTCACCAAAACAAGATGGGTCATAATCAAATCCGTAAGTTGCATCTAAATGTGTCAGGCGTAACCTAAGGAGTTAAAAAAACTGTAAAGCCCTTAACTTTACTTAGCATACCAATATCATCAACTTTTTTATAACTACGTGGATCTGAAGGAATAACAGTATCATCAGTGTTTGCTTCATAACGAAAGTCAAAAAGTAATATACTCCTAAGCGGTTCTCTTTTATTATCAAGTATCTCTTCGAATTTGTTTTTGTTTTCATCTACTCTTTTATTAACATCATCAACAGTAGTTTTATATTCGTCAGCATTATCTACTAATTGTATGTTTAAATATTTACTCAAAATTTCAAAAGTGTGTTTCAGATAACTTTCTATTTATTTATGTGTTTAATTTACAATCATCAATAACTTTTAATTTTTTATCAGTCACTTCTCTGTTTTAATATCTTTTAAATTATTATCCTCCAAAGTCTTTTATACTTGAGTGTCAATACGTCTTTGTACAAACTGTCTAGTTAATTGTGTTGGTTCTTTAAATTTGTAATAAGGTTGTTATTCATGTTTAGTTCACTAATTATTGAAGTATCTAGTTTCTTTATCTTATCGTATTCCCCCGAGTATATAAAAGTAAAATCACTAGGACCGCTTAAAGATATTAGCCGAGGCGTTGGTGATATTTCTGTCATTATTTATTTAACAAAAGAAATGATGAAACGGGCAAATGAATTGACATACCTTTCTATCGTCATCTTTAATGATAGTAAATCGTATTATGTCAGCAATATTAAAATGCAATTGTATAGAACCCTGATGTCTATCTCAAACGAACTGAAAATAAAATATTGTTTTCTTTTAAATAATATTTTTGAGTTTTATTCTATAATATTTGATAAGATCTGGTTCTTCATGAAATTTTTTTATTACAGCTGTTTCATTCATATTTACTATAGAAAAATGACTTTTATTATTTACCAATTATACAAAATACAATTTTAAATCATATGCAGGTTCGATGTTTAAGTTTAACAAATGGATATAAAAATATGACTTATTTATTTTAATAACATAATAGTATTCGGGTGTCTCTATACGGTATAAATGTATTCAGATAAAAGTGATGGAGCAAAGTCAAATCCATAAGTAGTATATACTGTTTGTGGCGCAATGAAACCAGATAATATATCGGAAAAACATTTAATATTGATATTTTACCTTCTGCTTATCTAGAATAATCATATTGTTCTCTTTCTGTTGTAACCAATATAGCACCTTTTGGTGTATAACAAAAATCTAAAAGTTATTACTTCCAGATAGTTTATCATCAGATTTATCTAACCTTATATTATGATCATTCAACCTTGTTTATAAACATTCACTGTTTTATTAATATCATTAATTCGAAGAGTCATTAGTCCCATATCTATGTTTAATTTAATTAATGATTTCTCTATTTCTGATTTAGCTGTGTCAATTCTTTTACTTAAGGCTAAAGTGTTTTTATCTACGTGAATATTCTTTTTTTTTTAAAATTTCGTCTGTTTTTTTTTAAGATTCTTCTGTTTCTGTTATCTTCTGTTCTGTGGTATTCAAATTTCTTCTTGATCGTTTCACCCTTTTATCTTAATCATCTATGCTTGCATATACAACACCAATATTATTCAGAATTTCTTTAGCTGCATGCACATTACTATCTTTTGAAACTCTTCTATTCTAGCATATAGTTCATCTTTTAGAGGCACAAAGTCCCGTTCTTTAAAATCTTTTATTTTTTTGCTTAAATTTGAAATAGATAAATCGTAGGTTATTTTCATGGATCTAATCATAGTTTTACTCACGTTAACCTTATTCGGTCAGTCCTATATCTTTATATTAGCTTCTTCAAAGTCATTCTTCTTCTGTAATTGTGAAAGACTATTATTGACAGCTCACACTCTCTTTTCAAACTTGTTCACACCTGATTTAATGTCCTCAACTAACTTTTATATATCATCATTATTATCTTTTTTCTCATCATTAATACTTTTGCAAATGTTGAAGTCGTGATTGTACTGTATTATAATGTTCTAGAGACTTCTTTATTTCCTCCACATCACTCTTTAGGGCTGATATTCAACTGGCTCTAATAATTTCTATATGTTTCTATATGTTTTTATGTTTGATTCCGCTCTAACAGTTTGTAAAGTTTGTAAAGCAATTAATACAGCAATTAATCTCTTGGTAAATAAATCTTGATCATCTGAAATCTTTTTCTTGTTATCATCTATTTATTTTTGCAGTTCTGAGAGTTATTAGATTTTTCCCTGATACTCTGACCCACAGATGTTAATTTATTATTAGTTTCTTTTCTTCCTGCTTTTTTATCCTCTTTGAGCTTCAACACATTTTTGTACAAAACCTTTATCAGCTGTATCATATGTTTCTATCGGAAATGCTAAATTTGTAATACGATTATTGCTCAAGTTTATTGTTTAGTGATCGACTTAGTACTCATCTTATTCATCTTTCTTTGTGAATTGAAACCTAAAATCAATAAGAACTCTTAAAGATAGTTCTGTCATTTATTAATAAATTAAATTGCACCAATGTCTATTCTTGTGATATTCATAGCAAACTTTATATCTTGCACGTCAAATCCTTTATTTATTTTAGTCACTCTTCACTTCATATACATAATTATCAATGCAAATATACCAGCAGCTATTACTGGGTAGGTAAAATACGATTCCTTGCACTTAATCAAACTCATTTAGTTAATATAAAACAGGCAAACTAATTTGCTTGGGATATTCTAAAACACGTGTAACTGGGATACCATTAAAATCTGTTACTTTCAAGTATTCATCTATAAAGTTAATATTTCATATGTTTCTAATTGTAATTGCTGATATGGACCTTTAACATTGTACAATATAAAATCAACTTGAAATACATTTTGTAATGTGTGTGGGCTGGAATAAAGTAGAATAGCCTTCATTATAATAATTTTTTGTATTGTTTAGTTGATCAGGGAAAATTTATAGGTTTTTAGGCTGCAAAAATCAGCAAACTGTCTCTGATTCGGTTAATGTATTTATACATCTCAATCTATTACATCCTTGTAATTTAGAGTTGTACTTTGTTATATGCACTGTGTAACTACTACTCAGAGTTATCAAAACTTTGCAGTTATGTTTCTGAGATTTAATATTCATGCTTTCTCCACCGTCGCCATTAGCAATAATTTCCTCTTTAAATGTTTTAATGTACATTTGAAGACGATAAAAACCATCGGGTCTTGATATGGTCTTTGTTCATTCTTATCGGTTTTATATCAGAATATATTGGTTTTTTATAATTTCAAATATTGTAACCAACCTCAAAATCTATTTTCTGTAATGACATGTAAAATTTTTCATCTATTTTATCAACTGGATTTGAAAAATATATTTCTTTTTCAGACTGTACTTCCACGGTGATGTAAGTAGAATTTCCCGTATAGTGAGTGGCTTTTGTCCGCTGGATAGTATTCCATTTAAGTACCGAGAAAAGAAGATGTTTAACAAAGCGAAGCAGTCCAGCCCCGTCCCAACCATTTGCTGTATTCAGTAACTGTAATATTAAATTCATCGTGACTTATTTTATTATTGCTTATTGCTTTACTCAGCATCTCATCAATAGCATTTAACTTAGTTATATTACAGGTGACAATCTTATCGTGTTTTAAAATTGTATTGTATACAAGCTTGTCTTTAAAAACGTTTAGAACAAATCCTACTAACCTTTGCTTACATACTATGCTAGCTAACATTGCTTGAGATATTCTAAATGCATGTTTAACTGGTATACCATTACATTCTATTACTTTCAAGTATTCAGCGTTTTTGTTAATATTTCATATGTTTATACTACCTTTGTGTAATTGCTTATACGTACTATTAACATCGCATGTCATAAAATCTACACCATACATATATCGTTCTATATGTTTACAGTACCTCTTTGCAATTGCTTATATGGACAATTAACATCGTATGAACTAATTCACCTTGAAACATATTTTTAATAGTCATTGACTCAAATAAAGTAGAATAGTTTCCATTACAATAATTCATTGTATTGATTAGTTGATCAAGAGAAATATGTAATTTATTTGGCCTTAAAAATTCACAGACTGTATCTGATTCTGTAGATGTACTTATTGATCTCACACTATTAAATCCCACTAATTTAGAGTTATTATTTGGTATATATATTGTGTGTGTATATATATATATATATATATATATATATATATATATATATATATATTAGACAGAGTTATTACAGAATAAGAGTTATGTTCTGACATTACATATCTGTGCTTCTTCATTTGCAATTGTAAAATGTCGTTAAATAGATCTGCTATTCCTTTATTAGCTGGCGCATTAAACTTGTTACAGGGCAAGAGTAAGGTGTGCTAATTGCTTTCTTTTCAACTCTGGATTCCATGATTTATTTATATAAAATATTTCATTGTTAATTATGTAGTTAAGAACACTGTGGCGCTGACTTTGTATCCTATTTTTTTGTATGTGTGGGGTTGGACGTCTAGATTGCTTCTCGGGTCAGTGGCTCTTTTATAACAGCTAATTTAAAGGTCGGTGGTGTAAGCCAGTGGTGCAGGTTTTTTGAAGACCAGTAGTCAGAGGTTAAGTGACAGAGGAGTCGTAAAACGTCAACGACCAATGGCCGCACACGAAAATCAGAGGTAACGGGTGTAAAAGATGCAAGATTAAATGGCCAAGTACCTAGGCCTTCAAAAGTGGTTGCCTATGGTTTTTCAGCACCTAAACAACGGCGGATGGCCACATGCTAGTTGGAAACCGGCTTAAAGTGGATGAAAACTGGTTAACTGGTTTAAACTGGATGGTACGGAGTAAGTGGCCTTACATGAAGGTTTTATTTACTGCTCACTTTTCAAACGTTATTTTGTTATACGACTTGATATGGCAGTAGAGCTGCCATATTATTTATTTAAAAATAATTAATGATTTAGTCTTTCATTTTTCCGATGAATTAAAAATATGTCAGACTTTTGTTTCCAAACAGAGATATTAGAGGTTGAATGCTGAACTGACACGATATATTTGAGAACTTTGTATCTCACACAAAATTACGATCTTGACAATCTACTAGCACTTTTCTTTAGGTTTATGCGCGTATGTGAAGGGTTTAACGGCGCACTAGCATAACTATATTTAAGGTTTTATATGTCCTTATGCCAGAAATATTTAATTATCTCTCTGAACAATCATCGGTAGTGAGTTTCTTGTTTATGTATACCATTTATGTTAGTGACCTATATTTTTTTCAGACACTTAATTTAATGACATTAATTGAAGGTCAAGAAGCAAGAATTGTTTGTTTTCTTCATAAGATTCTTTATCGACTTTGACTTGTGTTAAAGTACACAGTCCTGCTAAAAATGCTTCTTTGTTAAAAGGTACACAGGTTTGCTTAAGATGTTATTGTTTAAGTTTATACGCAATTGAACGCATACTATGACTTCTTTTTCCAAGCCACCTTTTTTTAAACGCTCATTTTCTATTTTTCGTTCTTTTCTTACTTCAACTATATTTCCCGTCCTATTGCATACGCAACACCAATTTCCAAGTCACCTTTATATTATTATACAAATGAGATAATTTGACGCTACTTTAAAATATAAGGCTTATATATATATGTGTGATTCTTGATTTGTAGATATTATAAATACGATTTGGAAATTTGTCATCGAGTTCCAGATTTTTAAGATCTTCTATTCGCCTGTCAGAGTCTCTCCAATTATCCATCCCTGTGAAATGTTTGCCTCCTTAATAACATTAAAATAAATATTTTTTTCCCGAATTTGAGGACATGCACATCATTCAAGGGGGCTAAGTCGGAAAAGTAACCAAGTATGTTCAACATGTTTTGGTTCGTATATGTTCAACACCTGTTGCAATATATGTTTAACATGTTGAATACCGCATACACAGAACACATGAGACGTATCATATCTGAAATATAGGGAGTCACACACGTCAAACAGGGAATATATCAAACAGATGCTTTGATAATAATATTATTCTTTATTCTATATAAATAGACCACCGGCCAAAATTACATACGTGCGTGAAATTATGGTACAACCAGGAGGAAACATAACAACTCTGGGTCTAAAACACTAACTGTATAACTTTTAGAGATTTTGCTTCGATAAAGAGTAATATTTAAGAGATTAATATTACTACTAATTATCCGAAACAAATTATAGAATTTGCAATTTGCATGACAGTAAATGCTCGCAGGTACATAACATTTGGCATATATTGTACTTGGGACATTTAATAAGAAGCTGAA
Source organism: Margaritifera margaritifera (assembly GCA_029931535.1). Classification (NCBI taxonomy): domain Eukaryota; kingdom Metazoa; phylum Mollusca; class Bivalvia; order Unionida; family Margaritiferidae; genus Margaritifera; species Margaritifera margaritifera. The sequence continues at coordinate 5,219,376 of JAQPZY010001617.1, forward strand.
ACTCATCTTCCATATCTGCACAAAAGGGCAAAGTCTATCAGCATAGAGAACATTTTAAAAGCTGTTTATATTTACCATTATAGGAAAGATTCCGTTCCTGAACATAGAAAGCGAGTAATGTATGAAGAATGTACACAATCTATATGCCAACTGAAATCTTTTCTGATATTATTAAAAAATCGTTATCCATCCATTAAATTCAAACGTCCATTTAGCTCTTGCAGATAAATATCTTTACATCGTTGTTAAAATATAATGAAAAAAAGTTTAACATCACAGTCACCTTGATTAACCCAAACTTCTCCGATTCCGTGCGTGTGAAAACAATAGATTTTTGACTTGATTTGCCCAACATTCAGTGTTCGCCTCAAGTAAACTGTAGATTATAACTTTGTTTTGGAAATCTATCGTTAGTCATCTTTAATACTCTGATTCAGCTATTAAGTATTCTACCATATGAATTGTCATTCTACCTAATTCATTATGGATAATAACATCTTGTGTGTGTTTTGTAATACAAATAACATATTTACAAAATGAAGTATGTTCAGACTCTATGTCAGTTGCTTAACAAAACAAAATCAAACTTCTGACCTATAATTCAAAATTGGAGCTATCGCAGTGTCACGTATTTGGAACAGAGTTTGTGCAAACAGTTTATCAAAGCGATTTAATCTAGTCTTCAGACGATAGAGTGCCTCTGCTGCTTGAAGTGCTAAAATGTTTTGACACATAAATCACGAGTTTTTAGAAGAAAATTCATACATGTTTTGATTTAAATAAGCAAAACATTTGTTAAACATATTTTAACGTGCAACAAAATCCTGCATGAACAACATGTCTAAAGTGAGGTCACCTATATTTACCATATGTATATGTAAAACGAATGTTTTCACATAGCTTTAGCATATTTTGCTAAAGTAAGATATACGTGTATGGTACTGAGTATACGTTTGTTATATTTGGGGTCACATATATTCAACATATAATGCACAAATACGTGTGGAAACACATTAGATATATTTCAGTATTTAAACTATACGGCTCTACTGTTTATGTGCATGAACGTAAACAAGGGAATTTGGCTTGAATTGCTGGTTTAAATTGGAATGCCAACACATATTAAAGTAGTGTTTCGTTTCGTTCGGCAAGCAATAGCATTGTTGTTGCATAATGAATATGTTTCCTACTGCATCATCCACTACATCTAATATTAAAATCTAGCATTGCTGTGGGACAAAATGCATATACCAAGTACACGCCTAGCAGTGGAAAACATACTAATGAACTTTAAGTAAACTATTTTTCAATACAGACAAACACAGACTAAATCGAGCCAAAATTTAAAAAGTGCTTATAAAATATATAGACAATTGTATGCGGTTTATGTATAATAGATGAAAGTAGTAATAAGAATAGAACTTGAACATGAAAATAAAGTGATTAAATATGTTTTCAAAATACATTATAATGCATGCATGAACAACCTATATGGACCATTTACAACTGTATAAATGAAGCTTTATAACAATCCGAATACATTTTTGTCAAGTTATAAATGCATTTATTTCATAGATTGGTCTACCTTTGCAATATAGTTCTCTAGCATACAATAATTCTTAAGACCTGAATAAATTTCGCTTGATTTCGTTTCAATGATAAATACATTTCCATGTTTTTGTTGCAATGATATAAGCAAAGAGACAGAAAAGTTGTTTTGTATTATTTACATCTGTCTCTTACAAATTCTCTATTCCATTTTAGATGTAATTTATACCCGTTTAGTCTACTAACACATCATTTATATTTTACAAATATAAGTCTAGAATGTAAATAATATTTAAAAAATGTGTTCCTCTGATTTCGGGCTATTCATATTCAGATAATTTTCCCAAATCAATCTCTGGGTCTTATACTAAATTCCAGTCGCCACAGCATATATCTTTATTTAGCTTATATATATTATTAAAAAAGCTATTTTGCGTTGGATTATCATATTAACTTATAAAAAGTTTCCCATTAGATCGTATTTGTATTGATTTTTCATAATTACCAAATTTATTAAACAATCACCAACCTTCTAATTTTACTAGCACATGAACTGAATACAGCATCCAATACTCATTCTGGGTTATCATATATGTTGATCACTAGCATTAGGAACATCTGTAGGCAAATCTCACTGTTTTTCATTATCAGGTGTAATGCTACAAGTCTTGAATATATTCTAATATGAAAAATCATATACAGATTTGTTTGCATCATCTTCATAAAAACTATTTGCCTATATCAATAACCAATGCTTATTTTGAATCTTTCTCAGACACATAAATAGATTAAAAATCAAAGGAATGAAAAAAAAAAAAACACACAAAAAAATACAAAAAATAAAAATAAAAATGTTATTTCAAAGGTTTCCATTTTTAAACTGTTTCAACATTTGAGTGCAAGTGTGATACCTCAAAGTATTATTAACCATATATTCCCAATGATAAATTAAATATCTGCAAATCATTAGCTGATAAAGTAAGATACAACATATCTTTAATTTGGCACAATTTGTACTTTTCCAGCCATAGATACAAACTCTAAACTTTTGGAATCAAGCTCACATCTAAAAAATATATGTTTGCGTTTATCATATCTTTTAATCACACATGCGGTAACTCTCATATTTCTATAAATGGTAACCATATAAATGCATGAAAATGAACTATTCTTTTAAACATATATACTTGTGAATCACTTTCAGACTTTCTAGAGATGGCTACGCTTTAGATATACGCAGGGCCTAATATTCAACAAAATTATAGATTCGTATTTGATCATTACATAACCTCTAAAATAAGACCAAATAACTAGAATGTACACCCTTTCTCGTTGTGATCCAATACATGGGGATATTGAAAATTTTAACGTCTGTATTATAATTGTGTATGCCAAATAATTTTTGTTTGCTAATATCTATATAGTTACATGAAGCTACAGAGACAATATAGTAAACAGAAATATACCCACCAAGACATAAGGCACAATCCATAACAATTCCTTGATACGACCGAAGACAAAAATAAGGCAAAAACAAAAGAAAATCTAAACGAAAACAATAATAACATGTTGATAATGGATGAAAATGGTATTATATTACATTTTATTATATTACATTACTTTACAGTTTCAAAGTAACAAACTGAAAATATAGGTATTTAGACTAAGAAGACTCGTAGAAGAGAGGCATTGCATCTATTAATTGTAACAATCTTTTGCAATTTTATGTTGAATTTTTTAGTCAATCATATTTAACTTTGTCGTGCATTGAATTCTGCTTGATCTTTCTTGCGCACTAAGCTTCAGTTCTGTCATTCCAAACTGAAAAGTGATATCAACCGAACGTTCGTTCTTAGTCGGATTCGGAATGTCGACCGTCAGTCCTCCTAATAATTTGCACCCTGGATCAGTGGTAAACCTGGGATTGTTCTCTTTGGTGTAGTACACATCCAGTTGCATTTGGTTTTGAAAATAACTCACAGTTGTATATGATTTCTCAACAGATAGTTCATACTTTACTTCTGAATCTGCCGGCAAAATAATATCGAAAACGTCTTTACATTTTAATCCCATATCTGTTGTATATTTTTTCTCCTCCGGATCGGTTCCTTCGATGAAGGAATGAGTACATCTTACGCCTTATGTAAAGCGAAGAACTCTGGAATCGATGATATGGGGCATTCTACCGAAAAGAACAGCACCTTTTACAATAGTTATTCCAGCATCCCTGGGAATGATGACCTTTATTCCATTTTTACCATCGAAAGTTTCAAGGATAACATGTTGCACAAATGGGGACTCAGAGAATCCACCTACCATAAGAATCTGAGATATGTTCCTCGATGGGCCTTTCTCAAGTATGCTTTTCATGTGGTCGACAATTGGGTCTGTCGCTTTTCGGAAAAGGGTCTCAAACAACTTCGGGTTTATGCACATTTTGCCCTCATTCAAAGACATATCTTTGCTGTAGACCGACTCCCCAAGACATGTCTGGAAATTGGTTCTATTGTTTTCTTCACAGATTTTATCCAGGGTGGATGGAAGCTAAAATGGAGACGGAAGAATGTACTACAGTTGGAACTCAGAATACGTGCAGATTGATTTAAGATGCCCTTTTATCTATCAAAGACCATATTGGAAAAATAAACGACAGCTTAAAATGTAAATGCTACAATTAGTAGTTTCTGCCTTTGTTTACATACCTAAGCACCCATAATAGCATGTGTTCTTCCAAATTACATTAAAAACTATACCGCACAAGTGTAAACAAGTTATTTTTCGCAGGAAAAAAGCCGACTATTTTGGTACGTTTCTCACTTGTGCAACAGACACACAAGAAAACAAACAACAAACAAACAAAACGGCAGTCCTAAAGACCATGCGATACATTTACCTTAATGATTATGTTCTTTCTCTGGTCAAAATTTCTTTTTGCTGCCTCAAAGTCATTGCATAGGTCTAAGTAGTCATATTTATTGTCCGTCATAAATTTATTCATCACAGGACCTCCCACAATCTTGATTAACAGCTGCAAAAAAGCACTGTCAACCGTAGTACCTCCCCAGGGGCCTCCGCTGGCTTTCGATATCTCCTTCAGTCTTCCTCCATCAAGCTTTTCTTGAACTGTCATGTCAGCTGTACCACCTACAAGGGGCACAATGAGGTGATATTACTTGATATGTCTTTATTCTGAATACTCCTGCTCATACTTCTACAGTAAGTTCTGTAAAGCGTTTCTGAACCATAAACCAACTTTAGGGAGGCGTCATAATATTGCTCGTACAAGTTGTGCAAACGTTCATCAATCGAGAATAATATTGTATCCATGGCATTACGAATTCTACACGATAGCCTTGGCCAGTTTGTCCATTTTTCCATTTGGGAGTTTACTATGTTGGCTAATTTTTATTTTGACCTCGAGGATAGAATAGCTTGTACCTGACATTTTGAGAAAATTATGCCTATATACCTATCGTTATGGCCAATAATAAAAAGAACAACAGCAATAATAATAATAATAATAATAATAATAATGATAATAATAATAATAATAAAATTATTATTATTATTATTATTATTATTATTAGATTATCACCCATTTTCTTCATCATTCTTATCATTGTCATCGTTAAACTTAGTACATACGTCCCAACACAATGATCCTAGCAAATGTACCTAAATCAGAAGCTTCCACCGGAAAACTGATGGGCGTTCACGTACCTGTTCTTATTGATGTTGTGACTATGAATGTAATCATAGAGCTTAATGGCGCATCATCGAAAGCCTGGCTATATAATGTCGAGTTAAAATTTAGGCAATATAAGTGAGGTAGGTAAATTAATACTTGCTCAAATGTTAAGGGAGAAAAACACCCTTTGAACAAAAATGACCATCTACTCTCAAATGATAAACGCAAAACGTAAAAAGATTGTAAAATGTCTTAAAATGGTATGTATGTACGCATAGTATTTAACGGCACGTCAGCACAATACTGGCTAGCCCTTTTATATAAGCACAGTATAGGATGAAGCATGTTTTTAAAAATATATATAAAAAAACCGATACAGGTCAAAAGAAAATATAATATTATTAAAGTATAGTCAAAACTTGTTATATAAACCGAATTCCATCAACAACAAAAAATTCCAAGATCTTATCCTGTAGTACATCATTATAATCTATCCTCATTGAGTTCACATAAAAACTTAATCCTCACAGAGTTGAAGTCGAAACACTCGATAAGAACGTGTTCCACTGTCAGTGGACACTAGTAGGGTATGCAATCCGGTCGAGGATCGTCCTTCAGGAGATTTCTGTGATTCAGGTATATGTGTCCTATAGACGATCGGTACAATACCATCTCATCTCTGCGAGTTGTTCTATATAAAGGATACCCCTCTCCAATGATTGGATTGATGTTCTGAAGCTTGTTTGTGGACTTCTCATTCCACATGTTTTGCCATGTACATATAACATGCCGATTTATATCATATTTTAGGTCACTATATAGAATCTTCCATTCAGAAACGGGTGACTTACAAAGCAGCTTTGGGCGCTTTATCTGCCCTTTCATTACCATTAATACCAAGGTGAGTAGTAGAATATCTTGTAAACTTTACAAGGTCAATCTACAACGATTCAAGAAAAATAGAGATATAAGTTAAATTTAAAACAGCACATGGTGACTCAGTATACGAAGTAACTGTTTTTGAATCAACCTTTGGAAAAAGCATTATTTAACAAAACTTAAATCATTCATACGTTTGAAAAGATTGAAAAAATATTGCGAGTTGCTGAAAAAAAAGTACCAGTTAGAGATGGATGTTCTTTTGGCTTGTTCATAAGGCCTAAGGACAATTTATCAAGCGTAAAGTTTTCTCGAGATGTATATATATCGTTCTAAATGGACGAGAAAGAACAGTATTTAAGATATCTTACTACTATCCGGAAAGTACAGTTGCTTACACAAATATCTATCAATTGTGGGAACAAATTAAAGGGGGCAAAACGAGAATAAAATACGCTGAAATGAAGGAATGGTTAACTGAACAATCTACCATCACATCGCACAAGCAAGCGCAAGAACGATTTCCTTGCAGAAGGGTATATGTTCCTGACGTGAATGACCAGTGGCAAGTAGATATTGTTGACCCGTAGCGTATAAAAAATAAAAGATTGGATTCAAAAGTATCTTGACAGTGATAGATGTCTTTTAAAAATACTCGTGGGCTCAGAGAGCTAAATCAAAAACGGGAAATGACATAGACAACACTTTCAAAGACGTATTGAAGGGAGAAAACCTGAAAGATATAGTTTGATGTGGGGAAAGAATTTTATAACCAAAATATCAATATGTTGGACACGAAAAAGGTACTTTTGAACATAGTCTAACAGAAACGCATTAACGGTGGAAAGGTTTAACAGAACCCTAAAAACTAGAAGGTGGAATTATTTTGCTCAAAATGGAACCAGAAAATGGGTTGACTTTTAACCAAAGTTAATTCATGATTACAACACTCATCATACGTCACTAAATATGACTCATGCTGTAGCGATCATGGATGAAAACAAATTAAAGGTACTGAGCAATATATTCGGTTTTTAACAACTGATACATTTGAAACTCCTACATTAAAAATTGGTTAAACAGATAGAATTGGAAATACAAAACCTTCCTAGCTTTACGCAGGAAATATTCAAAATCAGGTTAGTAATGCTTGGTGATCCGAAAGTTTACAAACTGGAAGACATGAAGAGGTAAGATATACAGGCCATGTTTTACGAGCAGATTTTATTTCTCAATGACAAACAGGATGGCGTATACAAAGTTGAGAAGATTTCGAAGACCATGGCAAAGAATGAATGGCAAAAAGTATGTGTTCTTAGCCAGCAGAAAATATTATTATGTTAACATAATTGGTTGATACACAATACCTAGATAGCTGTTACAAGGAGCACGGCAATTGTGAGTTTTTGAAAATTAACGAGTTTCTAGAATGTGACAGATGTAAGTGCATTTGAAAAGAAGGAGTTGGAACTGTCACTTTGGGTGAATTTGAGTTGATCACGAAACCAGAGGGGAAAAAGGAAGTACGTACAATAACAGTTACACACGCAAAATGAGATAAGGCGACTACATTGTAGGTAATGTCCTAACATGTTGATGAATGACATCACCGAAAAAAAGAGACCGCTAAAAATATGACGTTGATTCAAATCACAATTTGATAAAACTGAAAAACAAATACAACGTATAAAACTATAAGTTCATCTACGAGAGTTTGAACGAGATACAAGCAGTTAAATCACATAGATGGTGATACAATGATTATGACATTTGAACTTCTTTCAAGTTTAATTCGAGGAAGGTATGGTAAAGACTAACACAACTATTAAATCAACAATGCATTTTTCTTGGACAAACTTTTTACCATGAACAATTTTAACACATACGTAAAACCTTGGATTATAAAGAATCCCAACAAAATTAACCTAAATCAGTTGATTTGGGAAGAGTTTGAATGCCATTTGGGTGAAGTGCAAACCTGCATACCTTCCACGGTGTGCAGATATACAAATTTTGAAGATCCAGTTTTCACAGATATCCAATAGTAATTGAAATTGAGCTACTGAAATAAATGGAACAATTTGTTGCACCTCAAGAACACCTCATTCTTCACCCTCCGGCTGACCTCTTCTCGGGGGACGGCTATGCCAAGACAAAGGAACAACAGTTGTAAAGTGTTACAAATGCAACAGAGTAAAACTGGTTGAGCAAATGGAAAAACGGAATATAATTTAAAAGAGATGCAAAGATTGTGTAGAACAAACGAGATTAATATGTTATTACGGTGGAGGAAGCATACAGATCAAGGTGAATAATCAAGAACTACATGTGAGTGCGCACAAAAAGTAAGTAGAGGATCGATTTATCTGCACAAGAAAAGTCGGTTTCATACTCGATGTATACATGGCATTGTTCAACACTTTTTCTTAGACAAACGGACTTAAGATTTTCAAAACCAATCAGTACAGCACCTTACCCTTGTGATGCAACTAAGTTCTACTCTCCAGCGAACCAGGATATTTCAAAAATATTTAGAGAGATACAAATTTAATACACTGAATTTTTGTGCATGCAAGCCACTGGACATTTGCACTCTAAAATTTAACAGTGATGACTCTCTGAGAAGATACAGATCACAATGTCACATGAGATCCTGGCGCAGAATCAACTCAACTGGTGAGTGTGGATGGCAACAGCTGGTAAAACACCTCAGATTTGATGGTGATACGTTCAAATCAAATGACAACGACATAGGCAGCGGATTGGGAGGGTGTCGATCGGGTGGAGTGGGGGCCAAGAAGACTCAGTTTTAGGGCTCGCCACGGCTCCCAATCCTGTTTATGGAGGTATGCATGTGTAAAACACCAACACACACATGCAAGCACAAAATAGTAGCATACACGGGAGGCCCATTCGCTCCGGAGTTCCGGACTGATGCTGGACTTTTAGGCTATTTTCGCCCAGTTAGAGATACCATAGCTTCTCAAATAAATAGTCAAAATGTGTCTTCGTAAAAACATTTGCACTTGTATACAGTTAGGAAGCGTTGAGGCCTGCGGTAAAGGTAGCATTGCCAAATACTGTGGAAACCACCCACAGCAGCTTAGAAAAAGGGACTAAAACGTACACTTGCACAGGATGTAAGTATGGTGTTGAAACAAATTACGTGCTGTGTGCGTCCTGCGATGCACAGACTCTTCGGTCTCGTCTCAAAAGAGACGAAGCACTCTAGCATCTGTTGGTCGAAATATGGACATTGAGATCTATAAATACTTAAGTCCATATACAAGAAACACTCATTTATAGAAACAGATCAGATGAGTATATCCATTAAAAATTCCAACTATGAATGACTTTTTCATGAGCTATTGGCTGTGTTTGAACAAGTCGAATCTTAGCAAATTATCTACCTGGACGTTCAAGCTCCTCCCCCTGTGACGTTTCCAGCAGACGAGCAGTAGATTGAGATCTTAGCCGAAACAAAGGAGATATTTGAGGTTGATGGTGCACCCAAGGGAACAAGGCCTGATGAAGACTCGCCGAAAAAAGATTGCATAGTGGGAAAAAAGGTTCATCAAAGAGGGACAACTGTAGACGACGTTGCCGAGATGGACACTATTCTTAATCGTTTTGAAACACATAACTGGCGTGGACATTTACAACAGTGATATTTTTATCAGGCACACAAAGGTCACACCTACAAATATGTAGAGCTTTTTGTTCACCCACGCCTGGCCCAAGGACCTCCATTTTCCGGCCAGTAGGGAGGTCAGCATTTACAAGGTTGATGTCTAGTAAGCTATCCAAGAAACCACTCGGGACGAATCAAAGCTTGTTTGGCTGCTAGGGGTTCAGGACAAACAGCAAACTATTAACCAGTCTGTACTCGCGGATGGCCGTACCTACTGTGCTCAAAAATATCACGACGAGGTAACGAAAGCCTGGTCTTCCTTCTCTGACGACCCAGTGCAACTTGCGGAAAGGTTTTTTTGTGAGAATCACTCAACCGTGGTAGTGGCCAAAGAACGCAATGGCTGGAAGCCCACTCCAGCAGATATGTTTGACGACGTCAAAACATCCTGCTTTGAGCATGGCTATGGTGGTCTGTGGAACGCACCTGAAGACTACCACGTCAATGACATCGTTAGCACTGATACGAAGCCCGGTTATCCGGCCTCATTTCAGGGCTACTGTGACTGTAAGCCTCCTTTGAGCGTTTTGGGCATCGTAAAAGCTACATGACCCGGGAAGCCATTAATGGCCCCCTACCAGAAAAAGACTTTACTTGTTTTTGCCTTTTCACGTGCCCTGACGCCCCGCTAGGGGACTGATCTCGGGGAGCTTGACTTTCTAGTGCGCGACTGACGCAAAAGTGGAATTCCGGTAGGCCATGTTTTAAGCTACTATGATGATGGTCAACATAAGGATACACATCTGCGGGCCAGTATGCTGGCCTACGTCCACATCAAGCTCCTTGCCATGCTTATGTGTTTTGATGGTACCGAGGCTGTTTGAGTGGCTACGGTTTCCATAAACTTCGGCGCTACAAAAGCTCGCCGGCGTAGAGGCAATTGTAGAGGATACAATCCATCCACAGGGATAATGCCGCATTTGTTGTCTGCAGCACTATCAAGAAGAAAAAAGGCCGCCCTGTAAAGTAGCGTCGACCCAGTAGTGAGTCAAGCCAAGCAGCTTTTTTTCCCCACAAGAGTATGCAAGTTACATGCCAAACCTGCAATACTGGAGTGCGATCAAGGACGGTTAAGACTCTACCGCACCAAAAGCAGCTGATCCTCTCGGGGTGCATGCAAACTAAATAGCGGGAGCCTGTCAGGATAGACAACGCGCGCAATGAATCTCTATATAACGTTTACTGGGTCGTTTTCCTTATGCCAACACACCAGCCCGCCATGGAGTACAGCCAGAGAGGCGTTAGAGCGCACACATACTACAACTTATTCGGCAGGAGCAGATAAAAAGAGTGGACGCATGAGCAAACGGGCCAGTAACAAATGCATCAGGTGATTAATTTGGACGTGGTTTGGACAGTGTACCAACATATCCTGAAGATGTTTATCGAGTTTGTGGAGTTGATGAGCTGCCAAGTCATATGGTGCGGCGACCAGGTACAGCCCCCACTCATGAGACTGCCTATTAGTGGCTTTCGAAGCATGCCCATGACAGCCGGTTACAGGCTAAAGCTTCTAAAATATCTTAAGTAGAGCATGCTGCTCCAGTCCTGCAAAGTTCATTTCCACCTTATACTCAAAGGCCTTTCCACCATAGATCGGGCCGCTGTTTGAGGCTGTAAATGCTAAGTCGGCTTTTATCCGTATTTTACGACTTCGTTATCGAACTGCTTCACAAGCCTTTTGATTGTGGCCACCTCATCTTGTCCAATACTGGATGGAATTTTGTTCGTTTTTGGCCAATGATGAGAGTGTCGGGGCTTGTGTGTTTGGTTATAAAACCACGTTACATCGCCATCCGCTACATTACTAACACGATCAAAGTAGTCCTTCTTAGATCAATGTCTTCCGTATTGTGTCCTCCTTCTGTCATCGTGCATTTAAGCTCTGTACTGAAGAGACTATCATACGAAGATCTCACAATACAAGCACAAAATTAATCCCTACCGCCGCATACGGGCACCCCGCAGAGCAAAAAGCACCCGCCAGGCAATCGTCATCACAAATAATCCAAACCAGAAGCTCCTGTTAAGCTTTCCATACCTGGGCACGCAGGATGTCATCGCACTGGGACTGCCTGTCACTAGATTTCACTAGAATCTATCGACGTCAACCGGACGGTCGTCAGAAACTTAGGCCTCGCGATTGTGATGAAGACGACGATCAAGATTTCCGGTGGTGAGGTCTAGTCCACTGATAACTCTGATGTCTTCAGCTGGTATAGAGACCACTGAAACACGATCCTACACCGCAAGAGTATGGCCTACCACGACATAGACGAGGCTACTTCGCAGAACGTGTTGCGTCTTAGGTAGCCGCCGAAAACTGCAATGACCACATGGCAGAAAACAATATCATCGCTGACGCCTACAGGAACAGATTCCATGTACATTTGAACTTTGAACTCCTTGAGTTGCACATGCCCTAATACCAGTCAGACCCGGGCGACAAGCTGAAGTATGAGCTCACCTTCAACGAATACTCCCGTGTAATCAAGACCACGGAAGACCCGAACGCCAGCTACACTAGCGACAGCACCTCACTCTAATTAATTTGACATGTCGACACAGTACTGCTCGCACGCCTGGTCTGAGATCAATACCTGGTGAAGCTGGTCATCCTGTGCGACCGCGTGTTCCTCCACATAAAGGTCTAATTTGTCATAAGCCACACCTTGTGAAACATAGGTCTCAACATCCCCTAGGAGCATGAAGAGCATCCTAATGCTGTTTGAAAAACCCACCGACGTATTTTCCCGGGACACCGACAAGTTATACAACCTTAAGATTCAAAAGGTGGAAGTTATTTTCGAGGGCATTCCTAACCAGCTATATTGGCAAGAGCTCAGATTCTACCAACAGTGGGAATAGGGCCGGCAGGGTGGCCAAAGACCTGTATCTGATGTATGTTACAGTCTGAAAGTACCTCACAGACAAGTACGCCTCGTGACAGGATATGCATTCCAATAATTAAGAACGCTATCTAGGGATAGTAACCATCCTGATCACCAAACTGCAGTCGCGGCTGACCTATAGTACGTGTACCTTGACGTTATTATGAACGCACAGCTCAACATTAAAAATGGCAGGTTCGTCAGTACGCTCTACTAAACTGAAGCCGTGAAACTGGATTTAGACAGACCCTGAATACCTTCATAAATGTCTTCGACGATTCTACAAGATCTTTAAGGGTGAGCCGACCCTATATATTATTGACGACCGCTTCGCAACAAAAGCTTTGACAAGAAAGAGAGGCATGCTATCATGGTTCGCCTTTTCACAAAAAGCAAAGCGTTTGGGTGCTCACTCAGAAATTCAATTCTGTGTTCAGTGATCTTCGAACGCAGAGTAAATAGATCGGTCTCTCCTTCTGCAAGGACCACGACAGCTTTAAAGAGTGTCCGCGCGAAAACGATGTCAAGGACAACAAATCAGGGTCAGTACTACGACAGCAACTGTCAAAGTCTAATCATGCAGTACTCCTGCTAAAGATTGATCAGCACGTTAGCTATGACCTAATCACTGCTAATCAACTGATGATCACCGCACAAATACAAAACATGTGATGGGGAGCAATAAAAACCTTCCTGCTTATCATTATTTTGTCCATCGAGTTCCTTGGAGCGAGTGAGTGAGTATATTAGCCTCAGGAACCGGGTCGGGCATATCGCAAAAATAGTGCATGCCATAAGAAAGGCAATGGACTGCGACAAAATACTAGACCAACTACATTTTGAGCCCGACGAAACCGCTTAGAATTTGCAAGTCGCGTCGGTCGTCAATGGCACGCAAACAGTCGGAACAACGAAAGAAGGCGCGCGTGCGCGAGCTCACGAACGAAATCAAGCACGCCTGGCAGGGCAACGAAAGCAGCAGGATTTCCTTATCCAGTTAAGCAATGCTAAGGAACAAAAAAGAATACACAACGAAACGACAGCGACAACAGCTCAAATGTCATTTTTTAAAAAAAACGCTACAACCGTCGTCCCGATAGCAGAACTAGTGCGGACAAGCTTGGATAAGCCGCCATTGGGTGAGTTATCTTTAATGTGGTTGTAATACTAGCAAAGGGCAACGTAAGGCAACCAGCAAAAGCCTAAAAACCTATCGTCGAGACTTATGGCTCAACAGTCGGTACGACGGGTGCAACCACAGCTGAACAAGTTTATTAGCGCCATCGTGCAAGCAATAGTATGTATTCAGACAGCAATCAAATTGTCAGTATGACCCACCACGGTACTGTGGACCACGTTGCTGTGGATGCTGGTGTGGCCATTGGCTATGCCCAGATATCCAGGAAGATTTCCAATGGGACGACCCCAAAACTTCACTTGACCCCCTACAATGTAGGCATGTCCATTCTCATCGTGGAATTAGCCATTGTCACAAAGGAAGTGCTGATTTACAGCTGGATATATTGAAGTAGTAGCTGCTGTTTTAGCGACAGTTCTGAGACAATGGCATCTGTGGCAATCATGGTCGGCGGCGCAGTAGTTAATGAGATAGTCTTCTTCTGGTCAAACTATATTTTCAACACTAGACGCTGACGAAGAGAACATACACCGTGACAAGGCTGTAGAAAAACTTCAGGGCGCCCAGAATGAGTGGTCCGGCAAAACAACAGAACGCCTGAAGTAGGTCCATGAGGAGCTCCGCCGCCATCAACAAGACGAGCGCACGTTCCAGAACGTCAATGAAACAATGTGGCAGTAGAATTTGGCCACTGATTAGTGCCGCTAGAGCGCGTACCAACCCGATCTGTCTTTTACGTTCCCTGTCAAGAAAGAAAACACCGCGAGATGGTGTTGTAATTGGAATGGACGTTACAGCCTTTGCCGCGTACAAGCTCGCCAAGTAAAGCTTGCTAAGCAAGCCAAGGTGGACCAGCTAACGCGCTTAATTTTGTGTTATCTGTTTTGCGGCCGTTGTATGTACATATTTTGCCGAAGTCTTATGGGCATATGTGCACGGCGGGTCAAGTGCTTCGCACAGCGTATGGGTTTCGGGTCCCATCCGCGAGCTAGAGCACATTGCTGACGGGATGTTGGAAGCATAGCGTTTGGTCCTCTTGCTCGCAGCATTCTGCCCATTAATCGCGTAACAGCACTTTGCAAGATGAAATACAATGAGTATCCACAAGCGAATAAGTACTAAAGCGCCTTTACTTTTATTATACGAGTACCTGGCCTGTGCCTACGCTGTGGCCTCTTTTAAAGTGGAAGACGCCATAGAGATGGAGGTGTACAACGCAAGCGGGATGAAAACTAAAATGTCTGCAGCATACTTTAGCCCAAAAGGATAGTGGGGCGGTAGCAATCAAAAAACTTTCAGACGTGGCCTCGGTCTTCCAAGACGTTTCCGGGGCAATGCTGAAAAAAGCAGGTCATCTGGCAGATATACCTTCCAGTCCCAAGGCAAGTTCCAAGCCCGCGATATGACCTTTCCACGCCCAACTAAACCCACTAGGCCGACCTGCTTTTTCTTCCCCACAATAAGGTCGTCCGCAAGACATATAAGTACACGCTGATCGTTTTCGATGTTGCCAGTCTCTATCAAGAAGCCAAGTAGCTAACCTCAAAGGAGGCCGCATATGTAGGAAATGACAAGACGCGCATCTTTAAAGGGGACCTCTGAAGTGACCCAGTCTGATTCAAGTTGATCTTAGCCGAGTGTTTATGGGCACTGCGTTGCAACTCATGTCCAATTATTGCATGTAGGTGAGACGGTCGAGGCTGGCAACTACCGGGCACAGGTCATGGCGAGCGTTTGAACCGAATGATGGCCGAGCGGCTCTTTGGCCATCATTATTCCCAAGAGATGAGACTTCCTACTGGAGTACGATCCACTGAGTGGGTTCAGCTGCTGCCGTCTGTAGGCTCCGAATTAATGACGAGATCACTCTGTCGACAATCGAAAAACCGTCAAACGCCGTCAGGGCTAAAACTGCTGTAATGCTAAAGCCTTCTACTACAAAGCATAGACCGAATAGCATGAAAGGGAAACGTTTGCCCTCAAGTGTTGGCATCGCGTAGCTTTACTAACTGGGAGAGCTGAAAGGAGGACAGCGTCGTATAACCGATCCGGTTTGATCCCTGAATATTCACAGGTTGGAGCGGGCAGTTGTAACCTCCGGGGAGCCAGTGCTATATTATTTTCTCAGCTCTGGAGTCCGGAGAAGCGAGCCCCAGACGTGGTTTCGCAGCAGTACATATTCTTCGTTTGCACTAAAGACGGGCGCACGTTGCACTTTGTAATCGTTTGGCTGTTTCAATTCTGTCAACGCTAAACTGATGAGTTTCTTTCTTCTGCACCTGATGCAGCGGTATTCCTGTTTTTTGTATCAGCTTGAAAATATAATCTACTTTCAGTTTATTTCGGAGAATCTTCTGCCTGGTCCTGGAACTTGAATGGGGGCATGGTTTTTTGCAATAACTCAGAGAACGCCCTGCTTACCTCCTTAATCGGTGGTGGTGCCACTCTGGCCAACTGAGTTATGTGCTCAACTCACCTCCTTAATCGGTGGTGGTGCCACTCTGGCCAGCTGAGTTATGTACTCGACTCTGGACACTACGAAGTAGGCGAGATCGCTCCACTGCATATAGTCATCCACAATCGAAAACTTTTGTGAACTCTCCACCGTGATCCGCTGCGTGCTGTGTATTGTGATTGCGTAGTCCATGCGCCAGTCAACGTTGTGAGTATCCTGGGCTGCGGATTTGATGCTCACCTTTAAAACATCATTCAAAACCAACTTCTGTTTGCACTTGGTGCCCGGAAAGATAAATGCGTAGTTATGCCTTCTGGAATCTTTAGGGTGGTATAGCAGGGGGACTTGACGTTGTGCAAACTTCTGCGCATGGTGTTCAAATAAGGGCTTTGGATTCGTTCCCCAACTTCTATCCATAAACAGGTCGTTTGTGAGCCACTGCTTCAAGAAGTGGTCATGGTGGAAAGGGCTTTGCGTATAAGGTGGAAATGAACTTTGCAGGACTGGAGCAGCATGCTCTACTTAAGATATTTTAGAAGCTTTAGCCTGTAACCAGCTGTCATGGGCATGCTTCGAAAGCCACTAATAGGCAGTCTCATGAGTGGGGGCTGTACCTGGTCGCCGCACCATATGACTTGGCAGCTCATCAGCTCCACAAACTCGATAAACATCTTCAGGATATGTTGGTACACTGTCCAAACCACGTCCAAATTAATCACCTGATGCATTTGTTACTGGCCCGTTTGCTCGTGGGTCCACTCTTTTTATCTGCTCCTGCCGAAAAAAACTGTAGTATGTGTGCGCTCTAACGCCTCTCTGGCTGTACTCCCTGGCGGGCCGGTGTGTAGGCATAAGGAAAACGGCCCAGTAAACGTTATATAGAGATTCATTGCGCGCGTTGTCTATCCTGACAGGCTCCCGCTATTTAGATAGCTGATTGTATGCACCCCGAGAGGATCAGCTGCTTTTGGTGCGGTAGAGTCTGAACCGTCCTTGATCGCACTCCCATATTGCAGGTTGGGCAAGTAACTTGCATGCTCTTGTGGGGAAAAAAGCTGCTTGCCCTTGACTCACTACTGGGTTGACGCTACTTTACAGGGCGGCCTTTTTTCTTCTTGATAGTTCTCAGGTACTTGTGGATTTGTTTTGCCAATAGCAGGTTCAAGCGGATATTTAGGTTTTGTCTCCTCGACGGCGGAGCCTTGATTCATACCGTCAACAGAAAATACATACTTATCTTAACGTTTTGTCCAATATAGTTTCATTAACATTTCTGCTCGCTACTATTAGTGTTGGGTGGGCTAGCATAGATCTGATGTTGCCTTTCCTTGAAATTTGAGCTAAAGTTCCATCAAGTGTTTCATAATAGAGTGATTTGTTGTGTATTTCCACCTTTCGCTAGTTTTAGCTTATTTAAATATCAAGACAAACGATAAGTCACAGTTGGAAAAATAATTAGGTTTTTTTAAGACAAAAAAAAAAAAGATCAATTTCTCAGAGTTCAAAAGTTCAAACAGGAATTAACATAGTAATTTCAAATGAAACACACAAATAGATAACTGGTAAAATATTGGCTGAAAAACAGTTGGAAAGATGAATGATAAATTTAAAAAAAACAAAACATGAAATCTTCATAAATGCTAGAGCTGTACAAATTATAATATTGTCAGATGTTATAATTTGCACGGTGACATCATTGATTATTTATTTAATCCGTTCGACAACTTGAATAGTTTTCAAAACAAGCTTACAGATGATTACATGTGAACAAACACAATTATATTTTTCACCGGACTTGTGTCATTCAAGCTAGGCTTACCTCTCTCTGCAATGTATTAATCTGATCGCATTTATACATTTCGATTTGAACAAGACGACAGAAAGCGATTGGGAAATAAATGTTGAAGAAATGCCTGATAGTGCAACATGGCTCGTCGTATGCGATCGAACAGACTTGCCGCTATGCGGCAATATTCCAATGGAACGAAGACAAATAATTAGCAGTGCTGTGTACAATACGATGGAGTTTTACGGGGAACATAGATTAGACAATAATGTTTAAAATCTCCTTAATGATAGCATTTTCGCATTTTTAGTCATGCTTTCACTGGCTAACATGTATTTTGTGTTTGATCAGTTCAAACATTTCCTTTCTTGTCCAGGAACAGACAGATCAAAAGAGGCAAACGGGATAAAGTTATCAATATGAAGGTTGTCGCTTACACGTTCGGGCTTCGTGAAATTGAATCATCGTCTGTAGAAGTCAATTAACCGAATATATATTATTTTCAAAGTCCTATCCGATTTGATGTTGTCTCTTTTTGCATATACATTCTTTCCTCTTGTCATTTGAATGTGTCTGAAAATTTCATCATTGTGGTACCCTATTTTAATGCATTCAATCTTGTGACCTTTATTTCCTTCGTACCATTTTCTGGGCACACTTTCTTGTATACTTTGTCCTCTTCATAACTTTTCCTGTGACATGATTTTTGACAAGGCTTGCAATAGCTGCTAGTTCTGAAAAATCTCTGTCAAGTTTATATCTTCGTCACATTTGGACATGTCTTGAAATCCATGTTTATTTTCCCAATTACATTTCAAATTAGTTTAACTACTTATGGTAACATCGTAAGTCATCTTGTAATTGACTTTTGTTCAAGCTAGATTGGCATTTTACTAACTTTACAAATTTCATTGACAAATAAAAAGGAAAGTGATCAAGGCAAAAAGCAGGATGTAAACAAGTCTAGCAAAGAATTTGAACAGTAACTGAAAACGTAACTTCGCAAAGGACAAAGGATCCACGTAGAGTTGAACTTGGAAGACAAAGCTGAACGTTTAAATAAGGAACAAGATCTGAAATCACACAACGTACCAAAACAGAAACAAACTCAGACAACACAATCAAGTATTTGATAGGTGGTGGATTAGCTGTTTTGGAAATCTTGTTCATTTGGTCACAATATAAATTGCTTATTCAATGAGTCATCTACACACAGTGGTAAAATGTTCCAAATGACAATGAAAAATCAACCATAGCCCAACAGCGAAGCTGTTACAAAGTACAACAACATTGTCCATCCCTGACAGGAAACAAACACAATACCAGATATGCTTTAACAGGACTATAAATCTTCCTGACTGTTGGCTAAATAAATAACAACATATTGAGCGAAACAAAAAACAATATCAAAACAATTTACCACTTGACATGAAGCTCTGTTTTTAAAGTTTCCTACAGCATGTTTCTGAGTTATATTAAAAAATGATTTAGTAATATAACCCAAAAGACAGAAGATGTCAAAAACAAAAATGAATGTGAATGATAGCACGATTAGATCAATGAAGACAACATACGATATGAGTGGTAAAATAAAGACGATAAAAGACGTAACATTCACCGACTTCTGCAACAGATTACACTGAACAGTTTCAAACAGATACAAACGAGTACGTTGATCGAAATGTGGTCATTAATGTCGGTGTGATGCAAGGCTTTATTGACAAATTTGGAACACAATGAAGAGGATTAGAAAAGATTTAAATAATTTGTTGAGTTTAACACTTACATATAGGCCGTAAAGACTTAAATGAATAAAAAAAAGACTCCCGCATTAGGTGGCAGAATTGATATTGTAACCCAACCCCAACCCCCCACTACCCCACCCCCCCAAAAAATAGAAACAAATTTTACAATTTTTCAATTCAGATTTTAAACTGAATTGAACTGGGAAATGGACATAAAAAGCACTGCATCGAGACTAAAAGTCATTGAATTGAAAAATAAAAAAATCTATAATAACTAAAAGGTGTTCGTGGAGAAACAAAGTTTTTCGCATTGTACCAAGACATAACTCTCCCCATCCCGATGGTACTGATATATACTTAAGAGATATAATTCATATTGAACTAACTGACCTTAGAGAACTTGCGAGTTTGTTAAATATGTTTTTAAATCTGTAACTACACCTGTCATTATTTAACATTTATGAATTGAAGAATATTCCATCACATTTCGCTGAGTACAGTTTACACACATTAGTTACTTCACATCATATGTCATTAAAATAAACTGCCAGGATTATACCCAACATGTATCAACTTAAAATTTGAAGATGTACATTTATTTTCTAGTGAGAGTACTGTGTTTTAGATTGGGTTAGAGTCTGACAACCAACGTTGTGTTTTACTGATTATAGCTACACAAATACCTCAGATGAACTTTACAGCGTAAAAGAAACACATACATACTACTTGGAAGAGAACACTATTTTATAAATCAGCTTCATTGTAAAAACTGGATGCTTTCCACGTGCTAAACTGACAACTGGCAGCAGCATCAAAATATGCTACGCTTAAATACAACAAACATGACCACATAAGTTATGGTTGGGGGAACAATACCTAACTGTTTAGTATTTACAGAGAGCAATTATCTATTCAAGTTATTGGATGCTAATGGATGCAATGATCAACGAATTAGACACTACAACAAGATATAAAAACATCAGATACAAACTGCTGAATTCAACGAAAACACGGCCAAGCCCCCAGACTACTTAAATGAAAGATTGAGAAAGCAAGGTTCAGTTATTCATTGTCTGTAAAACCTGAATGATACTGTTTTCTCTGTGTGTGTCCACTGATAGTGATAATGGTAGATATTAGGGACATGCCAAATTATTTTCTGATAATGCGGATGTCCAATTTTACAAGTGGGCCAGTCTCCTTCTGGAAATGAATTCCACTGCATTATTGTGAAACATCTGACAAAATATATGCACTATTTAGGGTGAATGCAAGCTTTAAAGATATGAATGTACACAATTGTTCACTGTTTTTTTTATTTAACAGAATTAAAAAGTATTGTTAAATAATATAAAAGAGGTCTATCCAGGAGAGAACATTCTATTTGAACCATTATTAAATAATTATAAAATGTTAACTCAATGGAAAGTATTGTTTTCACAAAGATTCATAAGAAATTCATCGTATATGTAAATTTCATTTTCAAAGCAGGAAGATTAGTATCATATGGGGAAGAAATGTTCAACAGCATTCATTTCTTTGCTTAGAATGGTTTATTCTAAATAAGGTTTTCAAACATTGAGTTGGTACAGGTAAATCCAGTGTATATTTTACAGAATAATAGTTTAATAATGTAACTATTGTTAAGCTTTAACGCCATGACATAAAGAATGTTTATTGTCACAGATAAATATTGTGAAACATGTTCATTGAATATGCATAGGCAAATATTCTCATTGCCTGTAAGAAATTATGCTATATATTGGAAATTACTATTTGAATGTACTAGTGAAATACAATTAAGGAATTGCAGTGGAAACTATTGCATAAGATTTACCCAACAAAAAAGTTACTAAAGAAAACGAAGATAGTTTCGAACGGGAATTTTCATATTGCAATGAAAAAGAATATATAGAACACTTTTTCCTCACATGCTCACACTTAAAACAAAAATAGGGTTTATGCAGAAAAAAATTATTCTTGTAAATTATATGAAAAACAGGCTGACTATAGATTGTTTGATATTTGGTGTACCACATGTAAATACAAATTTTAAATTATTAATTTTAATGGCAAAATTAAGCAATAACAAGTTTAAATATGGAAACATAAAAATTTAAATCTCATATTAAAAACAGAGATGGCTCTTAGAATATAATAATTGCAAGTTATATGGATTTTTTGTTATATCAAGTTAAAATTATTCTTCAATTATTATCTTTCGTTTTTCATATCATGGTAACGTTTATATATTTATATGTACATTGTGGCAAACTCAACACTGAAAAATATTCTAAGATGGCACATGAGATAAGTCCGCGACCAATGCCCACCTGTGCATGGGGAAAATAAAGTATTTTTAACAAATGATGTTCGACATGATTAAAGCAATAAAGCAAACATTGTAAAAGAAAAACAACCAAAACTTAATGATTCTTATCAACCTTCTGATGAAAAATAAAATACTGATATGTTTTTACTTGTGATGGGTGTTAGTTTCTATGTTGCTTACACATTTCTTTGAAAGGCTTAATTTTTGTATGCTTTTTCAGCACAATAAATAGAGTGAATATGTCAAATTACATTTCAAACATAACTCATCACAAGCAGGAGAAAATACCTCAAGGAGTTCAATATTCCAATCCAGGTCAACATTGTATCACACATACACCCAACATCTTTAAATCCCAGCAAACGTTGCAAGTTTGTATATCAAAACTTGCCCCAGATATTATTATAGTTCCGCGTTGTTTTTTCCTCTTGTTTGATAGGAAGGTAATAGGGGTTGACAAAAATACAGTGGTAACCAATATGTAATTATTGCTTGTAAAGGACATTACCTTGTTAAACACAAGAGATGATGTTTTCAAGTTAAAACATTTCCATACAAAGATTTGTGGTTACCTGTATCGATTAGAACAAACAGAATTGGGCAAGGTATCATGACTAAAAACTTAAGAAGGTTAAGGTCAGGAGCATGTAACACACAAAACTAAGGTACCGAAGTTGTACAGGTTATAGATTATGGAAAGTAGTTTAGGATACTACCTCACTTCCAACTACTAACAGATCATTGTACGCTGTATCCATATGCTTTTACTCATGATTTCAGATTGAAGATTAGACTCGCCAAATCAGCGATTGAAGGTGGCAACCAAGAATATGAACAGGAAAACGTTTGTTTGCAGTACGATACCATATACAACGAATCCTCAATCAGACAATGAAAACTACAGAAAAGGTTTCGCTTCATTTTACGATTACATCACTAGGGAAAGAATCATCAACATAACAACCAATACAACTTTAACTAGCATTACTCTTGATTTTCTCAGGATGAGCTTGAAGGATATTTTAAAATTGCGCAAAAGGAAATGTGTCCATCTGAATTTTTCAACCAGCATGTACTTTCTCATAGCTCAACCTTGGAGGTTATTATAAATACATATTAACAAATGGTCTTTCCCTTTACTTTTCGAGTTCACTATCACATGTTATATTTCCATCTTTGCCCATGATTACTATTCATGATCTATTTTTGCGTATCTGTGTGAGATCATACTAATTCAACCTCTAATTCCACTTTTGATCATCAGGAAGATGTCATAGACTGTCAAAAGTTCATACTCAACATCAGATATCTTTAAACCAGCACCGTGAGCTAGTCCTGGTGCACTGTAATAATGTACTAGGTCAAGTATGTAGTGTTTCATACATACAGTTTTAAACTCCTCAAAATTATCATATAACATCAACGTATCTTTCCTCACCTAATAGTCGTAAAGTGCATATACTGTTTGAAGGTTGAAGCTTGGATTCACACCATATACATACTGGTAATTGTTATTGGATACGTTCGAATCACTCAGACTTGAATATAACGTCTTTTGGATGTAGCTATCCATATATTCATATGGGAAAATGTCATTTCGCAAGTATGTGGGTATCATTGTACATTGTAACAAAAAGTTTAGCCAGCAGTTCTAATGACTGCCCTGTGAACCTAAAACTATCCGCACATTTTAGTACCCTTGTAACTGTTATTTCTTAACCATCCTTCATACACCTATCAACTACGAAGTCCGTGCTCCATTAAATATATTATCGTTATTATTTGGATTTATTTTTACCCCATTATCTGGATTGTTTTTACAAGCGTTATCATGAACGATGAAATTCTGACTGAAAAGTAGGATATATTTTGGATATTTGAAATTCAAATTCCAGTCTCTGTGTACACATTTCAATCATGCGATCATGGTATCTAACTTTATTTTTAAATATTTCTCTATCATAGATATGACATGTACTTGTTGAATTAAAATTCTTTCCATCTTCATCTGTGAGTACCATAGGTTTTGCATTTCTTGTATCTTAATTCGTGGTCGACTAGTTTTTGCTAGCCACCCCAAACAGTTACAAAGCACGTAAATGCAATCATTACATCTATAAACTATTGGCCTGCAATGAGTTCAATTGAGGAACAATCAAAACACTGTCCAGCTCTGCTGCGCCTCCGTTCTTTCTTCGGGAGACCTTGTAACGATGTTGATGCATGTGCTTTATACTTTTTAATTTCTCAGTTGTCTGTTTGTCAGCGTAGCAGTTCCTATCTGCAGCTTAATTTATCAGTTATCAATGTTTGTGCTGGTAGGAAAATAGTTTATGTCTGTCTGAATATTTGTGTGGTAGAATCTCTCTGCATCTAAATTTAATTTCTCAGCTATCAATGTTTGTGATATTACGAATACTGCCCGTTTAATATGTGTGTAAAAAAGCCTTTTAATGGATATTCCTTCCAAGTCAATTTTTACATTTTCCTGACCCTGCCAGCTAAAAGAAGACCGTCATACAGATCAACCTAGAAAACGCAAACTGCTTCACACTGGTAGTAAGGTTTCAATAGCACAATAGTTGGTGGCCTCATGTTCTCATACACATAAAAGTGAGTGTACAGAGTTGAATAGATATGGGAATGCTGGAGTTTCAAAATTTGAAAGTCATTTATTTTGTCATTCAATGTTTCCCATTTTGTCACGTGAAATGTCACTCACAGTTGACCAATTTTGGTGTGTAGTGATAATCCAACCAAATCCAACCCCAATAACCTCTCATTCCCTTCACATAACAAGGAAGGCAAAATTAATTCGCCCTCCCCCCCCCTCCTCGTCCCCTTAATCACAATTGTGCTAGAAACCTTCGTTTGTAATCACGCTACCATCGAAGTTATTAAATGTACCAGTGGCCTTGCAATGTCCTTGTACCCTACACGACGTGGTACTAAATAAAAATATACAGGTGACCTCGCGATGTTCTCGCTCTCCAACACGAAATGGTAATTCGTTGTTACATGCCACTTTTTGTGAACATAAATCCGACTCCCGATGACCTCACATTCGAATATACTACCTACAAGCGTCAGCAGATTTGAAATTTAAATGAACCTTTTCTTTCAGGTTTCTCGACACGGAAGTTTTTATAATAGTTCTGTTGTTAAGAATTTGTGTAGAATGTTTCTACCAATGTATTTGAAACTTCTGGTAGGTTCACGTTCAAGGCATCATATTTCTTCAAGTGTCTAATACACCTTTTTTATTTCTTCCAATGATTTTCTGTTCGAACCATATTACATACTGACCTTTTTGATAAACAAGAGTTCAATCTAGAAATTTCTAATCTCCGTCTTTTCTTCTTTCTCTTGCTAATGGTACGACGAGCTTTAGCTCTGTATATACGGTATTTATTTAGATTTTTTTCAGCTGTTGGATTGACATTGAAATTATTAACGAAACTTTTCCGTTACCTGATGGAGTATTTGCAAGTATCATTAAACCATTGTTTGTTGACACGTTTAGGAGTCACAAGAGTTGTTGGTGTTGAGTATGCTTGTAAATAAGAATATCGAATTGACTACGTTTCCGAACTGTCGGTTTTGATTTATGGGGGGGGGGGACATTTCCCATTCTGCCTTGCTGAGTTTCAATTTCTGTCCTATCCATTGAGATTTGGCAGTATTGCTTGTCAAGTATATTGGGTATATTGAAAAGTGATGGATTGCAGATGACCAGATCCTAGGACAAGTAGGATCCTGTGTCAGGATTAAATAGGCATACGACTCATCACTTAAAAGGCCAATATCGTGGGTTTTTTAAAACTAAGTCTTATATTTTCTTTCCTGTCTCGTTAATATCAGTGCAGTCCGAAAGTATATGGTGGACGTTAAAGTTGCCAAATAGAGACAAAAGGTGTTGGAACTGTTCAAGGAGAGGCTCAAGATCAGATTGATAGACTGGAGTGCTTGGGGGAAGACATAGCGAGTAAAGTGAAAGAGTTTTGTGTACGGACATACGAACAGCTTTGGCTTGTAATGTAGTATTGATATTTACTTATCTGGGAGGACTTAGGTTAGTTATGATGTGGAAATTCTTCCAGTGGTCTTAACGGTGTTTCTTAAAAAGTTGCAAGTTATGACATTTTCGGATGAACTCTATATTTCTTTTTAAACGGATCTCCTGAAGGCACACATATATTGGACTGTGTTATTAAAGTAGAATATTATTTCATCAACATATGCTTTTAACCCTCTTTAATTTCATTATATTATTGTGTCAGTCATATTTCTGAAAGTGGTGGAATTACATGACCACGGAAAGCTTTCGTGTTGCGGTGTGAGGGAGATTTCCAGTCTGAATACCTGCTAGACTTTCAAACATAATGATGACAAAGGAACGTACTGGTATGAGATTTCATCAGATATGACAGATGATGAAAATTTACAACAAAGAGGTAAGAAGGAACTTTATGGCTTTCTCTGGTATTTTGAGATTACAAAATCTAATATATATTACAACAACAACAACAAAAACAACAGATGAGGAAGTAGGCTGGACATATTTATTTGTATGGGAAAGCAACGGTATGAAAGAAGAAAGAATAGAAAGATTAAACCAAAATATCTGACTTATGTAACATGTATTTGGGAATCGCAGGTGCAAAACAGTATATCTTTATATACAGCCTATTTCCACAGTATTAGATCCTGTTTGAGAAACTAACACTCGGTAAACAAGGTTAAAACTCAGTCGGAAACATTATGGTAAGATTTCAACAATACGTGTCAGATTCATGATTCAAACTGGACTTGCTGTTAGTGATGACGGTATCTTTAATACCGCATTCATCCCTAACAACAAAACCAACGTAGAAAACAACACCATTTCAAAGGCTGATAAGCAATCTAAGGCAGTGAGACAAAAATCGATAACAACATAGAAGACATGTGAATAAAACTTAGGTAGAGAAAAAAGAATTATGATGAGTATAGGTCTAGTGCCTGATCTGCTAATTTACTGGTGCGATCCGATGCTCTGATTTTCAAACGGTTAGCGTGACAGACTCGTGACCGAAAGGCTGCTGTCCAGAATTCTGGAATCCGATCAGCCCGTGTTAGCTACTGTGGTGTGTCCTTGGACACGACATTTTACTTCAATTGCCTCGGTGCTAAACAGCCTGCTTTGTGTAGCTGCGACGTAAAACAGCAAACCAAACCAAAGCAAAATACACATGCCATTTATAAATGTCAAACAAATATTAATCATGAAATAAACAAACAATCATAAGTACTGATAATAATAGTCACAGAAGCTTCTTTACTTTTTGCAATAGTTTACACATTGCTTTGCTTACACGTTTAATCAAATGCGAGACACATGCAAACTTATTCTAGAAAAACAAAAACAACAATAACAGCCAGAAAAAGAAAGAACCAGTCCAGTTATTTTCAAACGCTAGCATATTACACTGTCAATAATTTCCGGCAATTATGTTGCTGCCTTGTTGGATAGCTCGAACAAATAGCTGGCAGTATTTGTATGCCTTCAGTTTACTTTGTCAACAATAGCCTCCACTGTGCCTTTTCCACAACCAAAATCTTGTCTCTAGAATTTATTGTTCTACTATCCCCTACTAAACCTTGTACCAAATTTGCTGTACATACAGCATCAGTTGAGATAGTGATACCTATAGCTGCAATAATGTCAGAAATTGTTACACCTTTTTTTTTTTGTACGATCTTTTTAACCTTTCGCCTAATGGAAACGTTGCCCTAACTTTTGAATTTATGTTTTTGAATGTTGTCTCTAAAAATGTTCTCCGGATTTGTTTTATTTACTTAGCAATTTCAAACAGTTCTTCCATTTCAACGTTTTTGACTGCACCTGTTTCGTTGCTGAAATTTATATTCCTTTCTAATATTAATAGATGATATTTGTGGGTTTTTTTAAAAATTTGTTTATTTCACAACTTCTACAAATCGTACATAACCCCACAGTTAGCGTTCCTCGCGTAAGGCAAATAATCTCTGACAGCTGGTTGAAGTTATCCACTGTGAAAATATTCGCGGAATCATGAATTAAAGTTCATGTGTTTCTTGCTTGTTGATCAAACGGCTCATTTGTGTCTATTATTTGCTTAATATATTCTCAGGAACTTTTATTGGATGACTTTGTACAGGGGTAGGTTCTAATGAATATTAAAGGTGTGTTTCTTCTGTGTCTTGCACAGGCTCTGTTATTTGTTTTTAAGGTGGGAGACACATCAGTTTAAAATGCAGCGTTAAGAAATTATTGTAGTTTTGGACTAAATGTTTTAAAACCTTCTTTACTTACTCCAGCTTCAAAACTAGATCTTTTATGTTATTCTTACATCGAGTTGATTGCTAAAAACTCTTTTCCACACTCCTGAGTAATACGTGCACTTTCTGGTTCAGACCCTTCTTTGGATACAATATAAATTTCGCCATTTCTACCTTTATATCTAGCTTTAGTTTATTCAATGATAAATTCATCACTCACATTATAATTGTTATCAATACTAAAATGTGGCATTATTTGATGGGCATTTAAATATCTAAGTCTAGATTATTTAGAGTATCTTGTGAAGTTGTACAGACTTATAATGATACAAAAATATGTTATGTTCATCTAAATATAAATCAATATTTTGTACTGATTGAAACTGATTGAATATATCCATATATATATATATATATATATATATATATATATATATATATATATATATATATATATATATATATATATATATATCATACAATCTTCAGATCTTTCACAGTTTAAAATCTTCACCACCCTCTATTATTTTAGTTGTATCGTTATATAAATGGACAAACTTCAGCTGGAAAAAAGAACCGGGAGTTTTTTTATTATGAACAAGTAACAAATAAGTTATATACAGCATTTGAAGAATATAAAAATATGATTGAACATATTTATTTCATATGGAACCTACAAAGAGATACTTGGTAAAACATTACTGAAACATAAACACTTTGTAAATGTAAGAGTTGCGATTGTAAAAGATAGAGTAACATATAGTTTTAGATTGGCTGAGGCTGGCATGGCAACAATTTCTTTTCGGTATGGGTGCAACGGCAGCTGGGTTGTGTTGCGGGAATAGCTGCAAACGTCGGTGTGGGTTTGGTGCAGCATTATTGGTTTTTGTTTGGGATTAAATTGTGAAGTAAACATTTATTTACAACAAATGTTTAAAACATGATAAAATAGTAGCTTATGCAATCATTAAGCTGAATGGAATCTACATGAAAAAGCAAAGCTATCAGTGATAATGAAAACAGCAATGAAATGTTTTATTTGATCATCAACGAGTTAAACAGATGCAAAGAGATTTTACAAATGCAATCTCAAGGAAAGTGAACAATTCATAAAAAAACTGAACAACCTTACTTGAGGAAGATAACATATTAAAGGACAAAGATTTGGATTTTAAAAGGTACTGGACACAGGAAATATACAATCGTTAAAAAGGGGCTACAAGTGGAAAAGAAAAACTTTTAAATCTTGCTGGAGAAAGAAATCACAGAATACTTTTCAACTTATGCAGACAAAGACAACAGCAATAGTAGAAAGTTTGAACAGAATCCCGAAGGTTAGAATGTGAAAGTATTTCAATCAAAATGAAACCAGAAATTGAGCTGACTGTTTACAAAAGCTAATTGTGGGATACAATAACATTGATTACACGGCAATAGACATGGCTCCATTAAAAATAAGCAAAGAAGAAAGAAGCAAACAGATCTATGGTTCAATCTATTCGATTATTTGACAACTGATACATATGGAAGTCATACATTCAAAAACAATGTCTAAATACAAAGTAATATTTAAAATAGTTAAAATCAGGCAATTAATTATAGGTAATCCGGTTGTTTACAAACTGGAAGACTTGAATGGAGAAGATATAAAGGGCAGGCTTTATGATAAAGAGTTATCTTTTTACGACAAAATTGGTGATGTATACAAAGTTTACAAGATCTTGAAGATCATAAGAATCAAAGGTAAAATGTATGCATTTGTGAAATGTATGAATATAATAAATTGTTTAAAAGTTGGAAACCAGCTGTAAACATCATTTCGTTTAAATATATGGTTTAAGCACTATACAAAGATAGCGAAGAAGCACGAAAACGTTGAGTTTTGAAAGTAAACTAGTTTTGAGCAAGTTTAAACTAGTTTTGAGCAAGAAAAGGTTACTTCACAAAAGACAAAATATTCACATTGAGTTAAACTTGGAAGACGACTTCGAAAACGTTTATAGGAATTCAAATAGCAAAACCCAAACGTGTTAAGAAAGGACAAAAGTGCACAAAGTCACAAGATACTGAAATCATACGACGTGAAATAACACAACTCGAAAGAAATGAAACAAACTCAAACAGCACTATATATTATTAATTTGGTTGTGGTGTAGATGTTTCGGGCATCTGGTTCATTTTGTCAATTAAAGTAACGCTGCTTCTTCACAGAGTTTATAACACCCAGTAAAAGAAGTTGAAAGTAACAACAAAAAAACAACCAAAGTATGGCGGCACTGTCCTTAAGGGACACCTCTCCGCAGGAGATGACAAGAGTTTGTCTAGATACAAATGTGAATCCTAGACTTTTTCCTATCCAATACCAGCAATGTTTTAACAGAATTTAAGTCTGTTATCCAGCTGGCCAAAGTTTCCAAGTGATAAAATAATTTCGAGCGAAAGAAAAATATTAGTAACTCTGTTCACCGTGCGACACTTAAATCTGTTGCAGGCATCATACTTTTAAAGAAGCATTTTAAGATTTCAATAGATCCTCTATGAACAATGAACCCTGAAGAAATTGCAAAGGTAATTATTCCATTTTCACTTAGTTTACCGTGGACTACCTGATAACACATGGACTTTTCTCTGACAAAATGTTTAACACCGTACAATCAACTGTCAACTCAAATCAAATATACTATACTAAAACATTTTCATGTAATAAATAAAAAGATGTCGAGGGAAACAAAAAGAAGTATAACACGATTCGTCATGCGATATTAAGCTTTGCTTTTACTGTTGCCTACAGGATGTTTTGAAAAAACTACTGAAGTTTACAATAGAATCTCCATCAACAATGGATATTGAAGAAGTTGTAAAGATAATCATTTGAGTTTCTTTTAACCAGTTCACAAATGACAACCTGATAGCCTATTGACTTTTACCTGACGACACTGTTACTGCGGAGATAGATTAGCTATTATTTTCAGATTAATAGTGTGGCATCTATGAACAGTGCCTGAAGGAGAATGAGTGAAAAGCAAATAAGTGAAGCACAAGAGAGTCTGCAAATAAAATTAAAATAATCAAGAATGGTTTGTTCATGGGTAATTTAAACTATAGAGGTATGAGAAAACAATACAGAGTGGTAAGAAGCAGATATGGAAAGAGTTTTATCGGGTGTAGGTGTTTCTTCAACTGGACTGTGTTTATCGGGAATACTTACAGGTATAGTTGTTCCACTGACTTTCGCCGGATTTAGCACAGCAGTTATAGAAATTGTTTAAAAAGCTTTGAAGGAAAAGATCTTTATGAAACAATAACATCAGGTATCACTAAGTTAAACATCACTGATGACATGATAAGCATATTGATCACTGAAAACGAAATCAACAATATAATTATTTAAATAGCTTTTATTCCTGTTTAATAGAATCTTTGCCAGTTAACAATGTTTTTCAGAGAGTTTTTGTTTCATACAATGTTGACGGGAATTACAAACAATTACTAAAGGGTAGAATTAACAGATTGAATATCAGCATCAGAGATGAATATGGAAGATTAATAGATATTCAAGACATGCGTGTAAAGTATGTTTGCATGTAAAGCAAATATTGTAGAGCATGTATATAATGATAGGAGAAATATCGCTTAGAGGTCATTACCTTTAAATATTGAGACAAAAACAGATGAAAAAGATGCAAAACTAGGTCAACATTAGATCAAACAATTAGCAGTGAATTAAATCTGAACAGTAACTGAATAGGAATCTGCAATCTAATGATTACTTTCTTTAAGTATGGTTCAGTGTCATTGAAAAATTCATACAAACCTTAAGTGCTACCACAGTAAAATTGGTACTAATTTACATTTCTCTTAAATGAATCTCTACGTCTTTTGAATAATGAGTATGTGTAAAGCTTGCTTATTCATCGGTCTCAATTATTTTCTTTTTCCGTTACGTATTAACAGAGTTTTTAAATTTTTCCTTACTTGCTTTGGAATATGTAAATCAAGTTTCTAAGGTTTCGTCGCTGATTTATTTAACTAGCACAATTTCAATATATTTTGCTGCTAATAATTGTTTTCGAAAAAATCTTGTGTCATCGGTACCAAAGTTTCTGCTTCTGAGGGTATTACATAGGAAATAACCACCTACCATATCTGTTTTCTACGCAAAAGTACTTTTGTCCTCCATTCGGACTTTTTGTGTCGCTAGTATCACGCTGCTTTTTATACGCAAGTCACACATGAGACCAGCTTATCCCTGGAGCCTTTCTGGCTTTTGTGTTGCTTTATCTGTACATAAGGTGGCTCAAGCAGCCTTTTTCTTTACTTGTTTTTTTACCATTGTGTCTTTCTGACTTCTAAGTTTCTCCAAAGCGTTTACATAGCAATTGGTAATTTTATTCCGAAATTAACCTATAGTGTAGTGTTATTGATCTGTGGCCAGCTTTAAATACTTAGGTGGTACTCAATTTAATGTGTAAAGCTATGTAGGATAAAGCAAGACTCAAACCACATACCTTTGGTCTAGCAATCCAACCCTCATACCAACTTAAATGCTGAATCAGTTACAAGCCATGTAATAGCTACAATATGCGAAGATTGGGTTTTGCTGTCGATATTGTAATTTCTCTCTGCACTCAAATTGTCAACTTCTTGATCTGAAATACTCACTGAGTTTTCTAACTAACTTATTTACCCTGTAACTGCTAGCGACGACTCTTTTTCGATGTCTGTCTGTCTGTTTGTGCTGAAGTTGAACAATGTATAAGCAATGCTTAATTTAATTTTATCAGTGTGATCTATACAGATTTGAGCTGTTAGAAAAATCCTGTCTACTTGTTTAAAGCAATGCTGGATTTATTTTTGTCAGAGTGATATATCATGTATTGTGTGTGTATCTATTTCTTTCCACAGCCATGTCAAATATTGATTTTCTTGACCGGGATATCTAGGGAAAATGGGTCATGTAGAACAATCTACAAAGTGCAGACGGTGTATCTCGCATATTAAACAATAAGAACCAGTCTGTAGTTTCTAATGCACGTGATATGCTGCTCAAAGAATTCTAAACTATTTTGTGTTGCGATATTTTAGTACCGTAATTGTAGCATTGTCATTTTCATTTATTATGCTAGTAAGGTTTTAGTAGTACCTATTACAGGCTGCACGTCACTAGATTCAAAATAGGAGAACTGGCATTTTATTTAAATCATTGAATGATTTATATTTTATTGTATCTTACAATTTTCATTTTTCTAGAGGCCTAGCTCTCCGAGACAATCTAGACAGGATAGATATTTAATGCATAAAAATACAATTAAAATCACGGTTTGCATAACGAAGCACAATGTTCCACTATTAGGATTCAATAACCATAGATTACTACAAACCAAAGCAATGCTGTGTCTGGGATTTTTAAAAATTAGAATGCGTATATATCACTTGACCAAATCTGTAACACAATTAGGACTATTTCATTGGTAACTATTCAACCTTGTTGGAGTCTTTACCTGTTAAAAATGTTTTTCCACAGAAACTTTGTTTCAGACACAGTTTCTTGTCGTCAGAATAAAAATATTGAATACCAGCAATAAAGATGGAGAGGTTTTTAAACAGGAAAGGTATCTTATAGAGGTTCCAATGACTTATGTTAACCTTTAAACATTAAGACAAAAATAAAAACAGTACCTTTATCAATAGGTGATACAACTAACAGTGACTTAAACCTCAACACAAATCATAAATTTAGGTGACCCGTCAAATTAGTTGATGCAGATAATAATCAGTTTCTAAAAAGATGAGTTTATGCTCCAATACTAAAAACCGTGGATGATAATATGCTTAAAGATATTAGGACACAGGGAAAACAAATTAACAATAAATTAACAGGTGTTGAAGATTGTGGTCATGAAAGAGCTAAAATAAATCTAACAGGTACAACAACAGATTGATGAGAACAGAAAAATCTTGCATGATCAAAACTTGTTTGAATAGCGATTCGACATAATGTCTGATGATATCCAAGCTTTGCGAGCAGTAAGAGAAGGGGGAAATGAAGTACTTAACGTGGACTTCATGCCACGAAGCAGGTTGGGGATGCTTTATCTGCTCTGTCATTACCCTTAATAACAACATGACTAGACATCCAGCATTACTGGGTTTTCAGATTGTATAAGCAGGTCAAGTTTATTTAAGACAATGGATATTAGTGGGTTATCAAATTTGAGGTTTGCAATGACTTAAGTGTGAAAATAAAATCTGATAATATTTTGAAATCAGTTTATTTTGTTATTTATTTTTAACACGCTTCGATATGGTTCTGAGATAGGAGTATTTGTGCTATTTCCACAGATGAAATTAAGATCGTATCCAGTAACAGACACGAGATGGTTTTATGGTGTTTTACAGGAGAAACAACATCTCTGTCTCCATATCTCGATTCGTCTGCATCAAAAGAGGTACGGTCACGATAGAAGGTCGTTTGAAGTTACTTTGACAAAATTAGAGGATATGTAGAGGACTTTTCGAATTGGCAAAGATCAAAATTATAAATTCAATAGTATGTTTAACAACCACTGTAATAATTGTTAGAATTTGGCAGAATTGGACAGAATGATAGCCGCAGCATCTAGATTAGGGCGAATTTATATGCAAAAAATGTGGAATGAAATGTGGTTTTCTTTCTTTCAAGAATCGTATTTGGGCCTAAAATCGATATTATATGCGGGATTGGATATATCAGAGGATATATTGTGTAGAGACAATTTCGTTTGTCTAAAGTATATATATATATATATATATATATATATATATATATATATATATATATATATATATATAGGGTTTAACGGCTTGTCAGCACAAAACTCGCTATGTGGTGCCGATTCAAGGTTCAATTCTAAAAATGTAAATATAAAGAGTTACAAAACAAAAACATCAAAACAGCTACAGGAAGAGAAACCCTGCCAAACAAACTTAAACATGCAGTATTACATGATAAAAGATTAAAGATGAAGATGTTAAAATTATGTAAAAGATATATAAAATAAATGACAAAGGTAAAACAAATAAATGTCTTAAAATATAGGTTAAAATCCGCATTACCGCACAAAGTCCAAGATTTTCTCAGGAGGTGCTTCTTCATACGGTTCTTAATGAACTAACGGAAAAGTATGGTTCATTGAACTAAGCATAGATGTTTTCTGAAGGGGAAGTTCGACTGTCTACTGAAGAGCCATTTTCGTTCTGTATGAGAGACAGTGATGGTCCATTTGCCTCAACATAGACCCTTTCTGACAGGGAAGTTCTAAATGCACCCAGAGAGAGTCTAAGTTCCTCATTATGCATCAGATCATGCATCTGCAGGTAACAATTGCGAGCTGATCCACACACAATACACCCAGAATCCTGTATCAGTCTGCCCCCAATCTTTGTTTACCACAACTCGTATAAATCCAGGTCATGCTTACATTTGTCCCTAAAGTATCTAATATGCTGAAAGAAATATTAGTTTCTAGCCCCGAACACATCCTCAAAATGATGTCCCCTTCACAACCGAAATTAGAAAACAATCAATATCGAGTTTGGAGTCATCATGAATTCTGTGCCGTTTTAGATTTAGACAATTTGAATATTTCTGAACTCTGTTCAAGCACATCTGAAGCTGACGTTCAAACTTATTTACACGTTTTAAGTTATATCAGATTACAAAATTGTCGACATATAATGAGCAGTCAGTTCCTGGTTTATGACATTAGACTAAGTGGTTTATTTTGATGCTGAAAATGGTGACTTCAAATATGCGGCCCCAAATAACATCCATATTATGAAGATAGCTTCCAGAGAGGTTTCAAAAAATGTGATGTAAAGATAGGCAATCCGCCTTTTATACCGATGTTAGGTAGATCATTTATCATTTCGTATTTCCATGTGGTGTCAAAGCCTTCTCCAAGTCAAATAATGGCTTCTATGTGCGTTTTGTTGATGTGGACGAAGGTAGACCTATGGAAAATTCGAAATGATCTAGTAATAGTAGTAGTAGCAGTCCTTGGGCTTAACGGCACGTACAATATTGGATATATGGTGCCAAGACAAAATTAAAGTTCTAAAAATTTAATTATAAAGAATTGCAAAACAATAGGGACGATAAAGCCTTCCAAAAAGTGTCATAAACATTCAGTGCTAAACGATAAAAGGTAAAAGGGAAAGATTTTATCATTCCGTAAATGATATATATAAAAGATAAATGTAAAACAAATAAAATCCCTAAAACATATGGTCAAAACTTGTTACATAAACCTAAATCCCCCCAAAAGTCCAAAATTTTATCGGGTGGTAGATCATCATAAACTTTCTTGACTGACTTCACATCAGAATACTTCAATCTCACATGGTAGAAGTCGAAATACAAAGGCAACAATGTCTTCCACTGTCAATGCACACTGGTAGGGTATGCAGTCTGGGCGTAGTGGACCCTTCAGAAGGTATGCACGAGTCAGGTATGTGTGTCTGATACACGATCAGGGTCATCGCTAAGATTTGTTCTATGTGATGGATGCACTCTCCAATGATGAGATTGATCTTCTGAAGCTTATTTGTGGAGTTTTCATTCCACATGTTTTGCCAAGTATCACGAACATGCTGATTTTAATAATATTTTAGGCCAGTATATTGAATCTTCCATTCGAAAAGGGTTAACTGCAAGGCACATTTGGCTGATTTATTTGCCATTTCCTTACCCTTGATGTCAATGCAACTAGACTGCCGACATTACAGAGTACTTGTTCCATATTGTTTTAGCAAGCAATGTTTCTGTAAGATTTGGAATACTAATGGTTCTCAAATTTCAGGTTTTGCATTGATTTGAGTGCGGAAAGTGAATCCGAAAAATTGACACATTTTTGGTGGGGGAGGTGTCATTGTAGTTTGAATAAGGCTGTAGTTTCAGCGGCAAAAATAGAGGCATTATCCGGTAACCTCCTCGAGATTGTGCCACGGGTTGCTACAATTGCAACTGCAACCTTGTCCCTATCTTCCGAACCGACTGTATACAGGAACGTAAGTCCAAGACAGCAAGATCTGATTTTTAAGAATTTACTCTGAAATAGCAGAGGACTTGTTGAGATCTTATTGAATTCGCCAAAATCAAATATTATTTTGGGAGGTTTTGATAATCCAAGTGGTGATTTGCAGACTTTTGCAATATTTTTTGCATTGATTTTTGCTGGCGAGGACGAATTCGTATGACAAAAGGTGGAATGAAAATTGGTTTCTGAGTCTACAATGTTTGATATTTGAGCCTAAGGACGATATCATGGATTAGAAGACAGTTTCGTAGTATATTGAAGAGACAGTTTTGTGCGTCTGAGATAAAGTGATGGTTCAGTTGCCCCAGCATAGATACTTTCTAAATGAGAGGTTCTAAACGTTCACAGACAAAGTCGAAGTCCCCGATTATATAGGATCAAACATGTAAGATTTGTAAGATGATTGACACACAATGGAGCCATATTCAACTTCACATCTTAACACTGTCATGTATAGTCAGAGTAAGACTTCTGGTCTGCGCCTCATTCTATGTTTGCCACGCCTCTTATTAAGTCCAATGTTTTGTTACATTAATCCCTTAGGTATTTAATATGCGGAAGAAAAGTTAGGTTACGATCAAAAGTAAGTCCTATAAGTCTGGTCTCCTATACAACAAGGATAAGAGAACCGCGAATATTTAGTTTGATTTCATTATGAATACCATGTAATCAGCAAAAGTACATACAAACAGTTTTAGATTTCTAAAATTTTAACCTTTTTTAATCTACCCATTTCTGAACTTTGTTTAAGCATAGCTAAAGTTTATGTTCGTGTGCGTTCTCTTTGATCTATAACAGATCACAAAGTCGTCGACATATAATAAATAATCATATCCTGGGTTTCACTATGTTGTTAATTTTGATGTTGAAAAGGGTGATGCAAATTATGCTGCCCTGGCCACACCGGAATCCTGAAGATAGCTTTTAGAAAGGGTGGTATCTACCTTAGCTCTGAAAAACGTCTGTCGCTCAAAAAATTGGATATAATGATAATTAGGCGGCCCTTTAAGCATGGGTTATTCGTTATGCTTCCATGTGATGGCATATTCTTTCTCCAAGTCAAAAAGACGGAGGCTATATTTTCTTTTTTAATTAAAGCTTCTCAAACATATCTTCAAGTCTTATTAGTTTGTCAACTTTTCTTCTCTGGCGTCTAAATCCACATTGAAGGTCTCATCGTAGTTTGATGAACTCAAGATACAAGAGGAGTCTGTCATTTATCATTCGTTTGCAAATGCAGCCTGTTAATGCTATGGGATGATAGTTGGAAGGGTCGGTATGGTCCTTTCCAGGTTTAAGTACTGGTATCGCTACTAGCTACGTCGGGAGTTTGCTAAATTTTATTGAAAATGTTTAGTAATGTATTCAGAGCTGTATCAGGTAGGCGTTTCAGTAGTTGATAGAGGATGATATTTGGTCCAGCTGAAGAGTCGTGGACTTGATCAAAAGAGTCTTGTAGTTCTATGTCAGTGAAAGGTTATCTTGATCTTCAGTATTAGCAGATTTAAAACATAAAGAACCTTTCCTTTCCGGTGTTTGTTACGGCGGAAGTTTTCAGAGTATTTTTCTTGAGAATGTTTTGAGCAATGTATTTGAAATTTCTGGTACATTCGTGACCTGTTCATCAGATCTTCTTAAGTGCTTGGTACAGCTGTGCTTATGTTTGCCTAAGATTTTCCGTAACATGTTCCATACTCATTAAATAGAGGAACGAGAGTTCAACCAAGAGGTGCAAGATCTCCATTTGTTTTCCTCTTGCTCTCTCTAATGGTACGACGGTATATACATTATTTCTTAAAATATTCAGCTGTTAGATTGGCACTGAAATTATTAAGGACCTTTTTACTTTCCTTTATTGCCTCTTTGCAAGCATGATCAAACTATGTTTTGTTGACACCTTAGGAATCGCATGTAGCGTTTTTCTAAATAAGGGTATTGGATCCACTATGTTTTCGAAACGATGAACTGTTAAATCTGTTTCGCATAGAGATTGAAACATTACCCAATCTGCCTTGATCACATTCAATATCCGCCATAGCCCTTGAGTAGGTATTACTATTTAAGTGTATTAGAAAGTGGTCACTACCAGAAAGGTCTTCACCAACTTCTCAAGCGAATTGAAGCAAATGAGATGGATCGTATATGGTCTCGTCTAAGGACGAGAGGGATCCGATGCCAGGATGCCGGCAAGCATACGACTTATCATTAAAATGGCAAAGATTATGTTTTGAAAAAAGTCTTCTATTTTGTTTCCTCTCTCATTGATATCTTTACAGCCCCAAAGTGTATGATGGCGGTTGAAGTCACCAAGCAAAACAAAAGGTAACTGTTCAGTAAGATGGAAAAAATAAGATCGATTGATTGGAGTGCTTGAAGGGAGATATATTGAGGAGAGTGTACGAGGTATGGACATTCGAACAGCTATAGCCTGGAATGTAGTACTGAGATTAATTTGGCTGTGAGGAGTTTTGTTATTGAGGATAATGGACAATCCTCCATTCTTATAAATATTTCTTGAAAAGTTGCTGTAGGTTATAACATTTTTTAGATTAGCTCAGTCACTTTCCTTTCAAAAGGTCTGCTGAAGGCATACAGCTATTGGGTCATGTTTGATAAGTACAAGATTTATTTCGTCAATATTTGCCTTTAAACTTCGCCAATTCCATTGTATTATGGTGTCGAGCATATTTTTATGGAAGTGGTGGAAGTACGCAATTTCTGAGAGTTTTCCCAAGCGCTGTATCACCAGTGTCCACACATTCTAGACTTAAGAAAGATCCTTTCTGAAGATTCTTGAATTCTCTCATTATTTGGTTTAGATATTTGCCTTGAAACCTCACCAATTCCGTTGTGTTATGGTGTCGGACATATTTTTATTAATGTGGTGGAAATACGGGATTTCTGGGATTTTTCTCAAACGTGGCATCACCAGTGTCCATACGTTCTAGACTTATGAAAGATCCTTTCTGAAGATTCTTTCATTCTCTCGTTATTTGGTTTAGAGGATTAATTTCCACTAGTGCCAGCGGTTTGCTGCTCTTTTGGTGCGCCAGATGTAACCGGTTTCTCTGTAGTAGTCGTTTCTATGACCACTGGGACCAGTGGTTTTCTGATCTTCTCGTGGGCTGGAGTTAACTGAGTTTTCGTTTTAGCACTGGGGTTCTTACTCGCTACACTGTCATATTGATTGGCGTTATCTGCTACACTCTCTGTTTGGATGGCTGTTCGCACGAGTTTCTGAGGCGTCAAGACTTTGAACTTATTTTCGGTTTCTGGCCATGTAATGTCTGTCTAGGTAGAGACAGCATTTGTGCAAGTTTTTATTTCTACAATGAAACCGCGCTGGCTTATGATTTAATGGGGTATTAAGGGGAGGTGTGTCTTCCAAAAATGTCCTATCCTCAGTTCGTGCCTTTCTCTTGTTTCACGGGCTAAACTTCCTACTCGAGTTTCTACTTAGGGTAGACTTTGAGTAAGAAAAATGTTCTCCCTGACAATTCGCAGAAGAGACTTTCTCTGTGCATAACGATCCATCGCGAGCCTCCTGCTCACATATGGAGCAGACTGGATTCCTCCTGCAGTAATTTTTTTTGCTGACCATATTTCTGACAGTGAACAACACCGCAAATGATTAGAGTTGACAGGGTCGACAAGGATTTTCTACAACTCGGCTTTGATCGATGTAAGCAAATTGGCGCAATCGAACTTCAGGATGCAAATGTTTGTGAGAATCGACTTGCCGTTACGACGAATGTAGATTTGTTTCACTTGTGAGACTTTTAGAGGTCTGAGATTTTCAAACATCCCAGTCTCACTGCAGCCATTGAAATATCTGTGTCGAACAACACCGCTTGAAGAGTTGAGGGATTTATATAGAAATGCCTTAATGGGTATCCGCAGCTACAATCTATAAACACCTGACCAGAGCTAAGGTTTTTTCTGCGTTCATTTGCTCTGCAGTCCAGCCTTGAAGTGCTTCAGATATCACGAAAGGTGATAGCATGGCTAAGCTTTTGATTCTCATCACTTGACTCAATGATGCGAAATCTTGACCAATAAGCCTGACTCCGAACAGTCATCGGTTGAATAATTCCTTTTCCTTCTGAGACCCGGTCTCACACTATTGGTTAGGGTTTCTATGTGTTTTCCGATCATGAAAATATGATTATTTCGTGATTTGTGCAACCTACCCGCCTTAGAGCCCAAGAACGGGACAAAGATATATGCTCCTTTATTGCGTTTATCATTTTAGGGCTACACAGGGTGATATATTGAGCAAACAAAAACATTTGTTTAATTGACCCTTGCTACCACCTTCACACTCAGAGACTTTAAGATTTCAAGAACAGCATTATGATTTCTTGAACCACAATGATGACCTTCGAAAAGTATGAAGATCAGTGGAAATGAATGTCTTTAACATAGACCCTGAAGCTTGGTGTGACTAGTCAATTGATCAGACCGGGCCCTTCTGATCACCCGTCTAGCTGACGTTGAGACCAAAGTAGTGTGTTACATCGAGGCGACAATCATTAGCCACTTCTGTGCTCAACTACCAGGATCCTCTCCTTTAATGACACGGGACGCAACCCACAGCAAACGGGTTGCCTAAATTCAATCGCTCTTAAGACATGCATGAGGGAGCGTCGTGCCTATTGTACATCCCCGAGCCCGCAGGGAATCGGAATGATTTGAATCGACTAACGACGAGAAGAATATCGAAGGAACATCTGAGATTAACAATTGGTTTCATGTTTGATTTGATTGGGGGGATGGGTGTTAACCTTTTCCGAAAATATTAAACAATTTTATTACATATATATATATATATATATATATATATATATATATATATATATATATATATATATATATATAAATATATATATATATAAATACTACTTTACTTATTTACTTTTTTCCAACTTGGCAATTGAACTCTGTTAACGTGACCTTGATTTTTCATTCAGAAAAATCGATTGGCAAGAAAGCTTGTAGAAATGCTTCGGTGCTAAAAGTAACTGATTCACTTAAGGGAGAATATTTTTACTTGACAGGGTTTTAAAGGTCAGAAAAGGAAAATCAAAAGAATAGAACAACATGAAGACAAAAATAAATTAGTCCAGGACTGCTGTTAAATGGGTTTGTTGTTGTTTTCCCGCGTTTATTGTGGTATAAACTATCAGTTGCCGATGGGCGTTATTTCCTTTGTGATTCGGCAACTTACAGTGTGTACCACGATAAACGGAGAAAAAATAAAGAACAACATTAAACTCTTATAAAATGAAAGCCATTTAAAAATGTATAATTTATCCGTCACTTTATCATTGAGTCCTGATTTTTCGTCAAAATAGTTCCAGCCGTACTGCTTGCAGTAACGGACGTTATGCGTTAGCATTCACTTTCTTGGCGATAAAATCTTTCCCTTAGACTGTCACAATATCTAAAGAGGTAAAGGATTTGCAATTCAGAACTCAGACAAAAGCTTTAGCTAGTAGTTTAAATTGCGCGTACAATTGCAGAAAGATTTTAAACTGTAGATTGACAGCAAATTAAACACGTCATTTCAGAATCATATTTCCACCCGCTGGCGACCCAACACCACCCAACTGAATTACCAAGATTGATAATATTTGGGAGTTTAACCTAGAAACTACCGTAATGTGTTTAAATGTTCCGACTTACCTCCTAAATCTACCACCATGTACTTGGTTCCTGGTGGTGCTGCAGCAAACTGAAGCAGCCTATCTCGACCGCTGTATGTACTTACAGGAACGTATTGACAAAAAAAAGACGCTGCCTCCGGCTCAAGGGCAATTTCCAATTTTTCTGATTGTATATTTGCCTATAAAAAGAATAATCTATAATCAGAAACTTATACTCCACTAGTATTTATAAAAGAAGCCAAAGTAGGAACGAGATCGCTCACTTGTCTAGCATCTGCCTAATAGCCGAATGCAAGAGCATGTAGTCCTGAAATCTGGATCAATAGGACGCTTCCTGTATACATTTTTTCCAGTGATTTTGATTACATATGTAATGAAAGCAATTGTTTGAATGCGTTGGTTTTCTTTTCTTCATCCATATTTGATAGCACATCAGTACCATTTGCTCAATAGTAATGGGTCTTTATGCTAAGATTCTTTCTGTCAAAGCTGGTCAAATTCTGATGAGCGGAATTTAGACAAGGTTTTTTAATTGTTTTACTTTTTTGGGAATAGCAGCCACAAGTGACGGCGGATAGGTATCATTGTTACAAATTTAAAAGGCCTTCAAGCTAGCAGGCTTTCTGTCAAATTTGGTAAAATTCTGTTGAGCCTTTGTTGAGAAATGGCTGTTAAAGTTTTTATATTCTTAGTAACCGCAGCTATATTTGATGGCAGATTGGCATCATTTGTGCAAACTTTCAAGCCATCTTTCTATCGAACTTGGGCATTTTTAGGAGTCATTTCAAAAAGTACCTATATTTTGTTATGGTGAATCGGCATCATTTGTACACATTCGAAAGCCCTTACTGGAAGGAATATTTCCGTCAAACGTGGTCAAATTCTGTTAATCAGTTTCTGAGAAAAAAGTCGTGTAACGGTGTTTCTTTTTAAATACCGGCGGGTATCTTTTGTACAAATTTGAAAGCCCTGATGTAATGATGCTTTCTTTCAAACTTGGTCGCATTCTGTTAAGCCGTTTTTTGACAAGAAGTCGCATAAGTGTAATTTTCTCTATATTTTAAGCTATATTTTAATAACAACGGTCAGATTTGATGTCAAATCTACATCATTTGGAACAATTTG
Organism: Margaritifera margaritifera; assembly: GCA_029931535.1. Taxonomy (NCBI): domain Eukaryota; kingdom Metazoa; phylum Mollusca; class Bivalvia; order Unionida; family Margaritiferidae; genus Margaritifera; species Margaritifera margaritifera. The sequence continues at coordinate 5,263,697 of JAQPZY010001617.1, forward strand.
AAATTCAATATATCGCAGAATTATTTCTGTCAAATTTGGTCAAATTATGTTGAGCCGATTTTGAGAAGAAATCATATAAAGTTTTTTTTCTTCTATTTTTAGTGATGACGAAGATATTTGATTGCGGATTGGAATCATTATGCAAACTTGAAAAGCCTCAATACCAGGATGCTATGTGCCAAATTTGTGGTATTGTGAGAAATTTTAATTAAAACTTGTAATGAATGCACGACAGACGATGCACAATGGATGCAGATCCATACCATAAGCTTACATGGCCTTACCTACAGGTGAGATACAAACGACGAAGTATATTTGCAGCTAATTCTATTGGTATTAAATTGAAAAAAAAATAAGCATGTTAAAACCTACCTTAATAGCGGCTTCCCTCATGAACTGCTTGGCTGGATCGTCCCAGATAGCAGGAACTGTCAGTACCCAGAATATATCTCCCTCCGTAATTCCTGTTCCCTGTCTTTCCAAAAGCGCCATAAGATGGGTCTTCAAACAGTCGATAGACCGCGCGAAAACGTCAAGGGCTAACATTTCCTTTCCACTCTCATCTTTTATCATCGATGATTTGGTTAGGCCCTGAAAGAATTTTAATGCAAAGATTAAAATCATGAAATTAATGATTGAAGAAGATTTTTCATCACCCCACCCCAAAGCTTCACCACTTCCTCGTTCCTGGTGAGGTCTCCTGGTTTTAATGATATGTTGGAGTCTGCATTAAGCATAACTTTGATCACACCTGGACTGGGAGATATGTATGTGTCTGTAAAGGGGTTAAAGGCACATCAGCATAATTCTGGCTGTATAGTGCTATGTAAACCTTTAAGTGGTTAAAATGGAAAAGTTTAACAAAAATCAAAAATCTTTGCGAAGATAAATTCTTCCAAATAAAAGAGAGTAAACATGCACTCCTATAAAAGAAAAGACAAAGAGGATACAATTCTTCAAAAGGTAAAAAGAATAAACTATATAGGTAAAAGAAGTCAAATTCGAAGAACATAGACTCACAATGTTTTAAATTAGCCACATTCTTTTACAAACTCCAAGATTTTCTCTGTTGGCGCAACATCAGAAAAGTTCTTTTATGGAGTTCACGTTCAACAATATCTGTCTCATGAGGTGGAGACGATACACTCAACAATACTGTTCCCCACTAAACAGTTGGTAATAGCAAGATGCACACTCCCGTCTAGGTTAACCCTTTAGGAGGTAAGCATGGGTGAGGTATATGTACTATACACAAGAAACACAATACCTTCACGTCTTTACTATTTGTTCTACATAAAGGATGTCACGCTCCCATAATGGGTTTGATGTTACGAAGCCTAACTGTGGAGTTTACATTCCACATATGTTGTCAAAGAGAAAGAAATATGCAGCTATATATAATACTTAAAGTCACTATGTGGAATTTTTAACTCAGAAACGGGTGAATGTAGTGCTGCTTTGGTCGCTGTATCTGCTATTTCATTAACATCCGGATATGACTAGGCGACAAACAATAAAGGATAATGTTTCCAGATTTCATGAGAAAGTCATGTTGCTGTATTACATGGGCAATTATGGATCATCAAATAAAAGGTTTTGTAATGCTTTCTATATAGAAAGGGAATCCTAAAAGGATAATCAAATTATATTTTAAAGCCTTGATATAGTTCAGAGATATTAGCATGACTGTAATTTATGCAGAAAAAAGTGGAAGCAATATTATGGAACAGGGTCGAGATGGTATTGTGTTGTGCTACAACTGCAGCTGCATCCTTGTCTCCAGCATTCGTACCATCTGTATTCAGGTACATATGGCCACTATAGATGGTGAGTATTATTTTGAATTTACGCTAAGGAAACAAGATGGGCAATCATTGGATGTTTAAATTACTAAGGGGATAATTGGAGAGCTGAAAATTTGCAGTATTGGCCAGATTGATTTTTGTAGCTTCCTTATGAGGGCGAATTAGCATACCAAACGGCGGAATTAAGTTGATTTTCGTTCATACAAGGTTTGGTATTAAAAACTACAGTATATGCTGGATTTCACAGATTAGGTTATAATCGAAAATATAATTTATATTTCAGTTTAAGCTAAATGACAATAAAAGTTTTGAATTTGATTGTATAGAATTTGTTTACCGTGTTGCCATAATTTGCATGTGACCAAGAATTTTCATGATTTCTTAGAAACACCTCAGTTAATACATATTTGAATGCAGAAATCTATCAATGTGAGAGACATTGATAATCGCAACATGAGCGATGTAGCACAGCCACTATGGCGATATCACCTCCTGAACTCACTTTTTCCCTAGTTTTGTCCTTGGAAACATGTCCATATTTGATTCATTTTTTAATCTTAACTCTTTTTCCCTTCTATAAATAAAATGGGCACATATTAACGAGTCTCAGTTTTGTGTAGCAATCATGGAATGTTTGTACAAAACTCCCAGAAAATAAGTTCGGAAGCACAACATGTAGATTTCAAGCGAATTCAAAACAGATATTTCTACATGAATCATTCAAGTTATTACGGACTGAACTTATTTTGACCGGTTTATATTCCACATTTACCGTTGTTTAATGACTACTCCTCATAAATTAAAAATATACCAGTTAGAGGGCAAATATCTCGTTTCAATATATACTCTAAAGTCTTTCCTTTTTCACTTATTACAATCGCATACATATTCTAAAACAACGGAGATAGCAGTCATAGATACAAGTAGAATTACTCTGAAATTCACTAATATTAAAATTTGTCTTAAGTGCCCCTAGATGAACTAGACTGTCAGCTTCTAAACAAAACAGAATTTGCGTTTGACGATATCTGTGCGAAACTGGATGAACCAAGCGCTAAACGATCAACACAAAACCATAAATATGTCTAGATCACATATATTATTTACTGTAGCATGTTGGATTTAACTGTATATTGATGGTAAACCCTAAATATCCGAACATTGTTGACAGTTTCAAGTCGGCGCATAAATATGAGTTAACAAAAAGGTTCATGTGCATGTATGCACACACACAAACACACACACACACACACACACACACACACACACATATATATATATATATATATATATATATATATATATATATATATATATATATATATATATATATATATATATATATATATATAGCTAAGCCTAATTCCCTCATCAGATGTAACAGCTAAAATCAGTATAAATTCATGTCTACATGGTTTCATTAAACTTTCACTACTAGTACCGTTTAATCGATGTAGTAACATGACTCACTTGACTCAAGGTTAATATATATTTATATTGGGTTTAACGGCATGTCAGTACAATATTGGCTATATGGTGCCGTTTAAAGGTTAAGCTCTAAAAATTTAAATTTAAAAAAATAGCAATAAAAGTGTTAGGACGAAAAGGAATTCCAAATAAACGCAAACATATGTACTTTAAGGTAAAGGATAGAAGCAAATATGTTGAACTTTTTGTAAATAGTATATACAATGATACCGGTAAAATGTATAATCTTTCCAGTACAGGGTCAATTGCTTTTTTTATATAAACCGCATTCCCTCACAAAGTCCAAGATTTTCTCTGGTGGTACATCATCATAAAATTTCTTTATTTAGTTAAATCAAGTTTAAACTCCATCATGAGAAAATTGAAAGCATTCAATGTATTTTTTTTTTTTTTTTTTTTGTACCTCAGATATATAATAAAATCTGTGTCGTGTCAGTGGCAATAAGAACGTATTTTACAGCAACAAAGGGGTGTTAATCAAATAACGGCAGATAACAAGCCAAAAAGCACAAAATGTAGCTTTCAAGGAAGTTGAACAAGTGGTAACATTTTGTGTTTTTTATTTGTGTACTTACTTATTAATTATATCCAGTGTAGAAATCAAATATTTTTTTTATGTAAGGCACACGTCATCTAAAAATATTCAGTTTCTTTTGGCAGTTATACAACAGATTAATGCACTAATTATTATAACCAACGGCATATGCAAATCGATATATTTGTTTTCTTTTGCATTATGTAGAAATGATTTGGCACGTGTATCGATGATAAATGAGCTTACATAACCAGTGTCCAGTGAAGAAGAAAAATACAATAATCTTGTCTAACATTTTAATCTTTTGCGAATGATTGACATAGTGTACATGGTCATTATTTGCATAAAACATATATATGAATGTTAGGTTAGATAAAAAGAGACCTGTCCATCTTGCAACTGCATATTGAATCTTCTGAAGAAGTAGTATTGATCATTCTTTTTTATAGGTCCATATATCTTTCTTCTGCCTCAAAACCGAAAGCACACTCGTCGGCTTCTTTTCTTTCGTTCAACAAAAGGCAGGTTGGCGTTTTCAAAGAGACGTAGTTCTTTTTACCACTGTTCCATGCCTGTGGTGATGCTATCTTCATGGCATCCTTTTTGTGGTCAGTATAGAACTGGAAAGCGTAGCCAGAATATGATGTTCCGAAATCCATGGCAACTACGATAATATCGTCTCGTACTTGTCCTCCGTAAGCCATCTTTAAATAATTAAGGATTTACTTTATTAAAAGTTCAAGGAGTTTAAACTAAAATACAACATAATTATTACTCACACTAAATAAATCTCTGACACATTAAATGTTATAATTCGTTCATAGCTATCAACTACACTCTACTCCTCTATTCAGGACAGTAAAACAGTTTTAAAGCTATCAAAGCACCCTAGTGTAACCATGTTTGTTGATAGTAGATGAACTGCGTAACTGACATCTTGCAACTTCCTTTGTCTCAATAATGATTATTGCATAATGAGGATAATATTGGCATCAACACAAAATGGAATATTTATTGACTACTAACACCATAGAACTTCACGTAGAATGAAGTAAGGATAATCGCTGGGGAAATATCTTTTAAGTATTTTAAAAAGCTGTTACTTTTACTAGATTAAGATGTAAAGAATCTAACAGCAGCGAAAACATCATTAGATGGTAAGCATGTTTTTGCACAATCTGTATTAAATATTGGTACCCGACTGGAGATCATCATATAGGAAAAGTATTAAAACAATTACACCGATTCCAAATGCTACTTTGCTTACTGCAAAAAATTTATACATAAACCTGTTTATACATAAACCTGTTGACTCTCCTGCAACCCTTAATAAGCATGTTTGCATTGGATTTACCGGAATATCACCACAGTCCTGGCTATATAGTGCTGATGAAACGTTAAGCTAAAAAAATAGGAATATAGGACAAATTGCTAAACACTCTTGGAAAAGAACCTTTGTAAATGAACGCCTTCAAAGTACAAAATAAAGAATTAAAAGGCTAAAATTCTTTAAAATTTATATTAAATAAAAGATATATATATATATATATATATATATATATATATATATATATATATATATATATATATATATATATATATCTTTGTACATTTATAATATTAAATAATTTCATCACACATTTGTTTTATTCTTTATCGGTCCTGAATGAATACAGTTTTGACCTTAACCCACACAAGTTTTGAATGGGAACGCGATTTAAATCATTGCTGAAAAATCCAGGAATTGTTTTTATTCATTTGTGGTAAATTAAACAGGATTGTTATTAGTATCATATAAAGTAATGTTATATTTCATGACGTTGTAATAGTTTCTCCCCTAGCATTAATAGAAAAATAATTTCCTTTTTTCTAACTTAGTTCCGTATTGATTTATCGATTATAGAAGTCTTAATTTTGACTGGTATAAGTATAAACATTTTAATACATATTTGACTATTTTGAATTGTATAACTAGGACTATTTCACGCTTTATATTTCACTATTTTGCGTGTGTATTTAAGTATTTAGCCTTCGCGTTTTATCATAATATTTTCCAAAATACCTTCCTTACTGTCTAGCTTATTTCCCCGAGGATGGTTATAACGAAAATGTATCGCTTACCACCATCAAGCGATGACACATTTTCTAGCGACACAATGCAATTAGTTTATTTTGTTTGCACGCCTTTTTGTAGGTGACTTCCTACCTAGTGAATTTATTGTGAACACATAGTGAATGTGTCAAGGGACCCTTTTGCATTAACCACACGGTGCAAATTATTTACATGGGGGGTGGGGTGTTTGTTTATTTATTTATTTTTTTAAAAATACTTTTTTCATTTCTTTTTTTAAACGCTTTCCTAATGGCGGGAGCTTATTTCAAACCCATAGTATGCTGTATATTTTGAAATAGTTGAGAGAAACATTAACACGTAATTCAAAGTATCTTCTCTGCAACTACATATTTACAGCAATTTTATAGAATTTCTAATGGTTCAGACTATAGTCTATATTAAAATATTTATTTCACAAAGAGAAGTTTTGTAATGTATTTGCATCTACATTACAGGCCTAATCTAGAACAAGTCTACTGTATTGCTAACTGTTTAGACCAGATCCTAGAAGAAAACACCAATTAATCTGTCATTCATAAGAAGTATTCATGAAATTTCTCGCTGGCCGACTTGACTAGCAGTCAAAATGTCAATACATTTTGTATACCTGGGACACTCTAGCAGACGACACTGTATTTACTTTTACTTTAGTCTAATACATATTTATTTTGATTTTAAATTTTGATTATTAATGTTCTCGTTCCAAAATTGAGGTTTTCCAACGGAACATCGTATCCCGTCACAAGATGGTAATACGCCAAAAATATCAGTGATACAGAAATGTTGTCGTCGTCGCCGAAGGAACATCGTACCGCTACATAAGATTGTAATGCACAAAAGTATGAGTGATCTAATACATTTGTAATATTGAGTTTTAATTTGCTCGTATCCCTACACGAGAACATTAATATACAAAAGAGATTGATCTATTGGCAAGAAACGTTCGAATTTTTATAACACAGTGAGATTATTCTTGTCGTAGACAGATTCATGTACGAACGTGGTTATTATAATAATAATCTCGTACAGTCGTTCTTATGAAAGAATAATTTAATGTGTAACGAGGTCAGTTCATGTGCAAAAATGCGTAATGTACATCACCGGATGATTTGAACTTTAAGGTGTCTCTTGTATTACACGACCCAGTTATTGCATGCTCAGTTGTTACGGGGAGTCATCTAACTCCGTGGGGGGGGGGGGTTGATTAACCTGAATACTGGGGTCAATGGTGACATTGGTTCGAAAGGACAATACTGGTTAACTATGCGTAAAGGGCCAAAGGTTCTAGATCAACGGGTCTGAGGGTTAGGGAGGTTCCCAAGGGATCATTCAGCAGGCCAGGAGTAGTGAACTGCATGAGATCATTCCTCGACCGTTCCGGATCGTCGTAGGAATTCCATGAGATAACAGCATTATATCAGTTGACGGAAAATACATATTAGGTTTTCTAGCTTAATTCACTGTAATTATATGTGTGAGAATCTAATGCACCATCATACTTGTTGATGAATAATACATTGACCATATTTGTTGATAAATCCATACATTAATCATATCTATTAATAAATCCACACATTGATCATATCTGTTGATAAATCCAGATATCAGTCATATCTGTTGATAAAACCCATGCATTGATTATATCCGTTGATAACAGATACCATTTGTTATTATTTGTTGATGAACTATGCTTTGATCGTATCCGTTGAGGAACGATCCGTTTTATTATATCCGTTGATGAACTTTGTGTGCGTCTGTATGGTAGGGTTTTCGAGTCTTTTAGTTTAGTTTGTCGCAGATGAAAGTAAGATTGTGAGCTAGGGTGTGAGAAATTCAATTTGCATTATAAATAAACATCTCACTTGCGTGCTTGTGTTATGCATTTCGCAAGCTCCAATCCTACTCAGCTTCATCCTGTTACAATTGTAATATTAGGCATCAGCAGATTAAAAAATATATCCTTTCAGGTTTTTCACACGGCAGAAGTTTCACAATAGTTTTCTGGTGCAAAAGTGTTTGAGAATGTTTTGACCAATGCATTTGAGATTTCTGGTAGGTTTGTGATCAACTAATCAGATTTCTTTAAGTGCTTTTTTCAGCTATTTAGTTTTTTTGCCAATGATTTTCCATACCGTATTCTATTCAGATTTGATCGATAGCGGCGTGAGAGTTCAGTCTGGATACATAGGATCACTATGATCTGCTCCTGCTCTTTCTAAAGGTACTTGGAGTGTTTACTCTCTATTTGTAGCTGTATGGAGATTTTCAGTTGTTGAATTGGCATTGTTACGACTCTATGGTCTAGAAAAATGTAACAGAAAGAAAGTGAAACCAACAACTCAAGTAAAAATCAACAAGCAATTTATTTTTGGATAATTAAGATGAAAAATCAAAAAGACATTTACAGTAATGTGTATTAAAATCCAAATAATTGAATAAGAATTAGTGTCCAAATCACAAGTCCTAAATATAGAATGTTCCGAATTCACGGCTGTATCCTTGAATGTTATGATGTGCCAATGGTCTTCAAAGTCCTGATGTACTAGTAGTCTTTAATGTGCTGATGTCAAAATGAAGTACTCCAAAATATCTCTGAATAGGTTCACATAAATTCCAAAATCATAAATTAAAAATCCAAAATCCAAAAGTCTATGAGCACTGTTAAAATCCAATGAATATTTAAAATAATTCCTCTCTCAGAATTTTGAATTACTTTTCACAACTGTAATCTTTACAAGACTGATACAAATGTCGAAACTGAAAAACTGTCCACTAAACATGGTATATATAAAGATTGGTCACATGACAGAATATTCTAGAATAATAAATGTACGTGTGACCATTGACAGGTAACCCCTAAGGTATTTCCAGTTTTATCTGTAAACAAAATCAACCTTGACCTCAAATTTGGTAAACATTTTGTTTATCAAAACTATCCTTTAGCTTAAATCTTAAGTAAACAACCTAATTCAAGGACACTAGTTAAACATGTTTTTTTTCTGATAAACAACATTAAGATTTAAGCAAATATTAAAGTCAAGAAACATTTATAATTTTCTAAAATATCTATAATATTATATAAACATCATACATAACAGCTTTAAAATCTCCACATGCCTTTATTTAGTTCCCTGATAGCGGCATTTTGAGCATCGTCAAACCATGATTTGTTGACACGTTTAAGAATTTCCGCAGTTTTAGGTATTGTATTTAAACTGGCAATAAAAGCATCGAAACGACCAGAGTTGAACTAGCTCTTATCTTCAACTTGCTGTCTACAAGAAAGCTCGAAATAGAGATAATCAACATCGAAGGGCAAGGCTTCAAATCATCCATGGTACCATATTTCCATGATGTATTGTATGCATTGTCTAGGTCAAAGAAAACTGTACTTCTATAGTTCCTAAACCCAGTTTAAATTTTTATATAAGATTGTTTGATTCAAGGTACCATACAAATCATTGGTTCCAAAGTTTTACAAATGTGCATGGGTAGGGCTTTGGGACAATAGTTAGTTGGTCAATGTTGTCATTTCCTCGTTTGGGTCATGTTTTATTAAAGCCACGCTCCATGACGGTGGGAAGTTTCCAGTGTCCCAAATGTTGTTGAATATATTTGACAGAAATATCAAAGAACTACCAGGAAAATGTTTCAGTAATTGTTAAGGGATTTCATTAGGATTAGCTGATGTATCATAAGTCTTATCAAGAGAGGATTAAAAGTATTATACACTAAAATATGGATGGTACTCTTGAGTTTTATTAGATTTAAAGTGAACGTATGGCCGGGACAAAAGGCTCTAATTTTATAGAATTTACAATGTAAAACAAACAGATTGGTAGAGGACGTTTTGCAATGGCAAAGATCATTATCTTTTTTTAAATTTTTTTTATTAGGTTGAGATCAGTTTGGAAAAGAGAATTTTACAGTATTGGCAAGACTGATTTTTTTCTGTTTTTAGATTAGGTCGAATTCGGATGCCAAAAGGTGGAATCAAGTTTGGTTTAAGATCGTGTAAGTTTTGGTATGTGGGCCTAAAGTAGATGTCATATGCGGAATACGATGAATTTGGGGTTAGTTTAGCGGTACACTAAAGAGACAACTTCGTTCGTCTGATATAAATTGATGGTTCTTCTGCTTCAACATAGAGGCTTTTTAAAGTGGGAGTTCTAAATTTATGTAGAGTATATATGTATAGGATTTAAACGGCACGTCGGCACAATCCTGACTATATAGTACCAATTTAAGGTTGAGTTCCAAAATTGGAAATTTAAGAAATTGCAAAAAGACACAAACTATATGGATATAAATGAATCGAAATAAATGTATAAAAGTAGTCCAAAACGATAAATTGAAAAGAGTTCAAAAATGTTTTAAAGGTATATAAAATAAAAAGATATAAGTAAAAGATATAAAATCCTTAAAATATAGAGGAACAGTTTATGTAAACTTTTGAAAAGGTCAAAGATGCTCTCTGGTGGTACATCGTGAAAAACTTTATGAGTTCAGACTACGAAAACGTCTGTCGCACAGAATAAAAGTTGATCCACTCGACAAGAATGTGTTCTACTGTCAATTGTGACTGGCAAGGTGTGCACTCTGGTCGAGATTCACGCTACAGGAGGTATGCATGGGACAGGTATGCGTGTCCTGTAGGCGAGCAGTCGAGCCATCGTCAACTTTAGACCTTAGAGAATTCCTTAAATTGCTTAAACAGGTGAGGCAGGAATTCTTAGCATACCAGGGTACATATGTTTGAAATATAGTAATAGTACACCAAAGTTACAGTTGGAATTCAGCAACTGATGTAGAAAAGACTTTCAAAACCTAAACACAGAATCTTTATTTTGACGTGGCAGATACCTTCGTTTCAGGAGAGACAAGAGATCAGACCGTATCAGGACACAAACTTCAGGCATATAATATTATTATTCCCCAGTTCCAAATGAATAAAGCAATTGATGCAGAGGATATCTGACTATCAATAAACTCTAACACAAAATCTTAATGTTGACATCGCCGCCGGAAAAAATGAAATGTATATATATATATATATATATATATATATATATATATATATATATATATATATATATATATATATATATATATATATATATATATATATATATATAAATATTTATATATATATATTATACACTTCACAGGCGAAACAATATAATATAATATAGTATAATATAGTATAAAGCTTCATAACATAATACAACAATAGAATATATTTTCACTAATCGGTATGCTTTCTTTGTAAATGTTATACTTTCCATTGATTATCTATAATCTACACATCCTGTAGAAAAGTACACAGTTATTTGCTTTTAACTGTTATAGACAACAAATCCTTCCACGCTTGATTTTACCGATATATATATATATATATATATATATATATATATATATATATATATATATATATATATATATATATATATATATATATATATATTAAACATAGGATATATACATCCACAGGGACATTTAAATAGCGTAATAATTACATGCAGTTTCATATGTGTATTCATCTATGAGATACCTACTTTCTTTCAACAATTTCTCGAATTTTAATTCCTGCTATTGGCTGCCATTTATACTGAGCTATATCATAAATCTTCTGAGGAGGATATACACTAATAGGTCTTATCGCATGGAAGGTAAATACAAATACTCTCTGCTGTGAATTGGCTTCAGTGTTTGCACTTTTATTTCAACCGGCGGATTATTTGATTATTGCTCTCCAACAGTCTAAACTTACATGACAATATTTTGTGAAAAATTCCTTCGTCTGTAATATTCCGAGAAGATATGACATGGTTTAATCAGTGTGATGGCGCATCGCATCTCATAAAATTCCAATTTATGCCAGTATGATTTGTTTCAAATTTGGTCAAATTATGTTGAACCGTTTATAAGAATGGTCTTTTTAATGCTACTCTTTTTCTAATTTTTGCACAGGCGGGCATATTTGATTGCGGATCGGCATCATTTGTTTAAGTTTTACCATCTAAACCACGATGGTTTCTGCTAAATTTGTCTACATTGTGTTCATTTATTTTAGAAGAAATCACTTTAATTCGTTTCTTTTCTTGTAGTAACGGCGGCCATATTCGGTAGCGGATAGGCGTCATTTCAGCATATTTGAAAGCCTTATATTCCAAAATGTTTCTATCCAATTTGTTTCAATCCTGTTTAGCAAATTTTGAGAATAAGTTAACTGTTTTTCTTCTTTTAGTAATGCAGAAATATTTGATGGAGGAGAAATAGCTCTTTTAAACGTTTTCCAAATGTTAGAAACGGCTGTCATAGTAAATGACAGATCGGCATACACTGAACACATGTAAAAGGTCTTGATACCAGAATGATTATGTAAAACTATACACAATATAGTCAAACTGTGCTTGGGAAGTAGATGTATGTATGTATGTATGTATGTATGTATGTATGTATGTATGTATGTATGTATGTATGTATGTATGTATGTATGTATGTATGTATGTATGTATGTATGTATGTATGTATGTATAGCTTTTAATGGCATGTAGGCACCATATATGCTATATGGAGCCGATTGAAAGGTAAATTCTAAAATATAAAGATAAAGAATTGGACAATTTTTTTAGAAAAGATAAATTCTTCCAAATAAACGTAAATATTTAATACAAGAAGATAAAGGATGAGAGATAAGATGTTAAAACTCTGTAAAAGCTATATAAAATAAATAATAAACATATAAGATATAAAATTCTTAAAATATAGGCTATCCATTAGTTATATCAATCACACTTCGTCAAAACGTGTAAGATTTTCTCTTGTGGTATATCATTGTAAAGTTTCTTAATTTTATTAAGTTCATATTTAAAAATATGTCTTACATGGTGGAGACGATAGAGTCGACAAGAATGTGTTTCACTGTCATTGAATACTGTCAAAGTATGCACTCCTTTAAATGTTCACCCTTTAGGAGTTATCTACCAATCAGGTATGTGTGTCTTATACGCGATCGGCATAATGCCACCTCGTCTCTGCAATATGTTATATAGAAAGTCTGCCATTTTCCAATAGTGGGTGTGATGGTTTCGAAGCTTGTTCGTGGGATTTTGATTTAAGATATTTTGCCAAGTATATACAACATAATGATTTATATAATATTGGGAAGTTGCTAAATGAAATCTTCCATTCAGAAACTTCTGACTGCAGCGGAGCTTTGGATACGTTATTTAACCCTTCATTACCCTTGACACCTATGCGTCTAGGCAGCCAACAGTACATAATACTTTTTTCCGGATTGTATGAGCAAGTCATGTTTCTGTAAGATTTCGGATAGTAACGGGTTGTGAAATTTAGGACTGTGCAAGGTTTTCAGTGGCTAAAGATAATATCAGTGATGAAATTCGTTTTTTGAAAGGTTTCAGTGTAGTTTGAAGATTTGAGTACGCTTGTATTTTCTAAGGTAAAATCGGGGCTTTATCCGGTAACCGGTTCGATATAGTATCGTAGTGTGTTGCAACGGCAGCTTCAGCCTTGCCTCTATCTTTTGAGCCATCTGTACGCAGGGACGTATGGACACAATATGAAGCATTTCACTTAATTTCATCCGTAAACGAAAGGATTTGTTAAGCACTTTCTCAGTTGTCAGAGATCAAATATTATTTTGGGGGTTTGGTAATTCGAGAACATATAATTGTGCAGTATTGGCAAGATTAATATTTGCTGATTCCAGATAAGGGAAAATTCGCATGCCAAAAAGGGAAATAAAAGTTGGTGTTCTTTGGTGTACAAGGTTTGGTATTTGGCATCATATACGGGACTAGACAAATTAAAAGATAGTTTTTGTAGTATACTGAAAAGCCAGTTTCATTGGTCTGAGATAAAGTGATGCTGCATTTGCCTCAACATCGAGGTTTTCTGAAGGGGAAGTTGAAAATATTCGCAGACAATGTCTAAATCCCTGACTTTGTATCGGATCAAGCATCCATAGGTAAGGTTTACAAGCTGTCCCATATATAATCAAATCATAGTCAAGCTTAGATTTCAGTCCTTCCGGTCTACTCCCTAATCTGTAATTGCTACGAATCGTATTAAATTTAGGGCTGTACACATTCGTGCCTGAGGTATCTAATAAGGAAAGCTAGTGTAAGTCATAAATAAGCCCTAAACATTTGGTCTCCTCCACGACAGGGATAAGAGAACCAACAATTGTGAATGAACGATTCACGGAGGATGTTGCACCATGCACTAAGGACCATATCATAAGCTCACTTGGCCTTACGACCAGTTGGACTAAAAATTAGTTACGTTTGTTTCAGGCATTCCTGATGAAATTGGCACAAAATGTAGCATCCTATATTAGTAAAAGTAGTGGTGATGGTGATGCTGTTGCTATTAGTGGCAAAATTAGTAGTAGCATTGGTAGAATGGTAACGGGAATATTAGTAGTAGTAACATCAGCAGTAGTGTAAGTATCGGTTTTAAATAATTTGTCAGAAGTATGATTTACTTCAATGTCCATTTGCCAATGTGTATCTTCACAATAGTGGGTCATTTAAAAACTAGTTGCTATCCACTTGTAAATGTGCAGAATGTTCTAGAGGGTATGTTTACATGATAACATTCGAAACTTCAACATATGCATAGATAAGGAAAAATCAATATCGAAGATCCCAAATTATGTATCAGTGCGCCTAACTGGTTGAGTATTATAAACTGTGTCAGGCAAAATAAGATAATCATATTTATATTATATACCATTCCTGAACTTTTTCTAAAAACTCTAATGTTTGCTGTTGGTACAACATTACATCAAGGAAATGTTAAATATTGTCTCCCACCTCATAACAAGCAAATAAATATCATTTTTCCTGACTGCCCAGTAGAAGTAGAAAAATACATGTATATATGTATATATCTATAAAGTTTAAAGGCCGTCAGACCCATGCATACATGTGCTAACCTACTTAGATATGGCAGCGAGGAAAATGGTTTTATTCAAATGTTATATAAAGGGAGAAATCAGTTAACATCTCCTTGATGTAATTTTGTACCAAGAGCCACGATAAGAGTTTTTTCTTATTAAAAAAGAAAGTAATGACGTAATTACCAGTATAATTATCTTATGTTGCCTACGTCAATTGTACTTAAGATAATCTAAAGAATAGAACAGAACAGAATGTTTATTCAGTACTTTAGGCCTCCGGCCCATAATACATATCAAAGTGAACAGGGTGAGATACACAGTGCGCCATAAACAATATTATAAAATACATTTATTTAGGTGTTGAGATTGATAATTTCTAACAATTTATCTCTTAGTTTAAAGTAAATACAGAAATTTTGATATATTCGTAATAACGCTTATTTTCTGAGTGGACATTAGACATATAAATTTATCTACAGACGGGTTCATATAATACAATTCGTTGAAATATTTCCGTCTTAACTCGGTATAAGAACTACATATACATACGAAGTGGTACTCATCTTCTACAACCTTGTTATTATCATAAAGACATAATTTGCAAACTCTTAGGTCTCTTCCAATTTTAGATTGTCTTCCTCGTTCGATCATTAAATCATGTTTAGAGCATCGGAAAGATGCCAATGCTTTTCTGAAAATGAAAGGTAAATCTAATGTTAAATATTTCTCAGTATCCAATAATGACTTGTACTGGTTATAATAAACATTTTTTGTAGATTCGCTTATTTTACTTGACCAGATCTGAAACGAGGAATCAAATAAGCGTTGTCTGAACATAGATAGAAAAATGTTTCTGTCACCTATTTCTTTTGCTAGCCATGCAGAACCAAAACCATGGGAGAATAAGAGGTTTGTAACTTTACTAGCCCATGTGCTTTTGCCTGCATCATCCAGGTTTTGTAACATATTATAACATTGGGAGGGATAGCGGTTTATCGGCATATGTATAATTTTAGTCCAGTACTTTACACATCTGAATATATAAGTTGTACTTAGAGGGTATCGCCCACATTCTTCACGACTAACATAATTATTCACTGTAATTGGTACGTTAAGATATCTTTTGCAAAATTTGTGCTGAATTGCTTCGATTTATGGTGAATATTCATACCCCCATATTTCGGAACCATAACATAATACTGGTTTCACCATAGCATCAAATATTTTGAATATATCATGTACATGTAATCTTCCAAATATTTATTGTTATCTAAAAATTCTAGATACAGTTTTCAGTCCTTGTGATGCCAACGTAGTTTTTGCCTTAGTCCAGCTCAACCTCGATGTGAAGAGCAACCCCATGTATTTATAGACAGACACCGTTTCAATAGGATTGCCTCTATAATGCCAACGCTCATAGTTTCTCAGATAGCCTCCATTTCGGAAGACTATTATTTTTGTTTTTGCTAGATTAATTTCCATTCCTGTTTCAATGCAGAATTCATATGTGATATTGATTTGTTGTTGCAATAACCGTACAGTTTCTGCACAATTAGCCACATCATCTGCATACAACAAGGCAAAGATTTCTGGTATATTTTCTGTGATGAAAATACCCTTATTACACTTTGATCGCAACATTTTAACTAGATCATCAATAAAAAGACTAAAAAGAATTGGGCTTAGAACACATCCCTGTCTTGTTCCCACATTGCAGTTAAAATATTTAGTTAGTCCATTTGGTGTTTGTACACAGCTTTTTAAGCAACAATACATATTTTTTAAAACTTGTAAGATATTTCCATCAATACCTTTTTGTACAAGAGAAAACCATTGTTTATTATGTTGTACACGATCAAAAACTTTTGAAAAATCAATGAATAAACAGTAAAATCTACCGCCAGATTTACATATATACTTCTGAACAATTGCTTGCAAACTGAATATATTATCACAGGTACTGTAGTGTTTTCTAAAACCAGCCTGAGATTCGTCTATTAGATTATTACTTTCTGCCAACTATACAACCGTTTATTCAATTGTTACGGAAACATACCTCTTTTCCTTTTTATAATGATTTAATTTATTAGTTTATGATCTCTGTTCTTAGTCTAAACTGCGTTTAGTATACGAGTATACATACGACAACCTTTCGATCGATAAATGGTCACATGACTAATTGCGCGCGAAAATGAAATCGACCTAGTTCTGTACTTTTAGAAATTAACATTGCAAGGTCACATTCCCATTTTGAATCAACATGATGTTTACTGGTTAAGAGTTTAAGAGCGTGAGAATGTAAACATTATGACGCATAACCTGGTTCCTGATTGGTTCGTAGAGGATTGAATTATTTTGTAATACTCTGTTATTGGAGACGGAGTAATGGTTTTTTAATTCAATACTGCGCACTAATTATGTATATATAGGGAATAATCCTCTGATTATTATTCTTTACAGCTACTTTGATGAGAGAGGTCATATTGATTTAAATTCAGTTCAGTGTGGAATATATATAAATATTTATTTGGAGATTCATCTAATATCTATACAATACATTTAGAAGTCAGTATTGTTCTTCATCTGAATTAATATACAGTTCTGTGGAATTATCGGGAACATTTTTAATACTTGTGAGATTCCAGACTTACAAGGATTGTTTGGATTTATTTAGAACTTATCTATATCAGCACAGTGCAGACTTTTCATTCTGAATACTACATCCGGATTACTTGGATTAACTTCCGGAAGTGAACTTGAAAACAAATTTAGGACTTTTTAGGATATTCTATACTGTAAGTTATTTTTAATTCTTTCACTTTGATTGTTTGTTGAACTATTTTAATTCTTTTAATACTTTAGAAAATTAAAGATTTGCATTTTAATCTTGAAAGCTTGTTTGTGTCTTTTATCTTGTTACATTACCCCTAGAGTCGTAACACAATATAGATGTGAATATTTTGCATAGTACATTTATTAGGGAGATTCCCCTGTAATTGCTCGGGTCATTCATGCACCCGTTCTTAAAAATCGGACAAATTATACTTTTTTACCACTCCTTTGGGAACTCCCCTGTTTCAAGGATCTTATTAAAGAGCACATTAAGAAATGTAACAATGCATGGTAAAGTTAACTGGTAACAAATGACCGGAATCTTGTCGGGTCCAGGAGTTTTATTTTTTAAAGAGCGAACGCTATCAATTATTTCTTGATTTGTAATTGGCTTATTCAATTCGAAACTGTTAAGCTCATTTATTGGGGTTCCTTCCCCGTCATTAATATTTTCATCTCTGTTCGACGTTAATAAAGAATGAAAATAAACAAACCAGTAATTCTTTGTTACTTTAGATTCGCTTACATTTACCTTATTATTGTATTTTCCTTTTAATACTTGCCAGAATTATTTTGGGTCATTTCTTGATTGTAGAAGTTTATCTCTGTTTGAATTTTCATACAATGATTTTTTCACTTGGCACAAGCTTTTGAAATCTTTTCTGCTGTGAACGTATGCGTCTAAATCAGTAATTTGGTTTGTGAATCAGTATTTCCTTAAGAGTTTAAATTTTTCCTTTTTTGCCTTATCGCATTCTTGATCCCACCATAGTGGTTGTAATCTCTGCCGTGAAGCTTGGAACTTAGATGTCTGCATTTCAACACAAATTTCCTGATATACAGACCCAAACCTTTTTACACATTCGTTGATATTTAAATGTAATAAATCAGTTATCTCTTGTACATGTTCATTAAATTTCTGCTCAAAACGTTGCAGAAAAGCTTCTCTATTTGTGTCCTTCATTCGAAAGAATTGCCCATTATTCTCGTCGTCATCGCTTTCAAAGTGATCCTGTGTGCCATCTTCACTGACAAATTGATTATATGCACAATGACTTGAGATCTGATTAATTTTGCTACAGTTATTTAATTTATCTGAAATTTTCAGGTTTCAGTAGATTGGAAAATGGGACGATTCGTCTCTGTCATTGATGCCAAAGTTTGTTATAAAGGGAAACAACTCTGTAGATCCTACAACATAATCAACTATGCTGAAGCCATTGTTCGCAATGCATGTTACATTCCCATCCTTGTCATTGAAAAGTCTACCATTAAGTAAATGTATATTGAACATTTTACACATTTCCACAAAAGACAAACCAAAATTGTTATAAGTTTCCCTGTCTTTTGTATTACGTGGCAGTGAGAAAATATCGCTATCGTACATGTCACCTGTAATTAAAATATTTTCCAAAGTATCATCAGGTATAAAGTCAAGAAAATCCTTGATCCCAGCATTAAAATATCCAGCAAGGATCAAAGTGGCTTCTTGATATATAGATTTAATTCCTTCTAATTTTTCAGTAAACAAATCGATTCCATTTTCATTAGGATCTTTATAAATTGGTGATCTCTCCGGAGAGATATGTCCAAATAGAAGGACTATCTCTCGAATATTATTTGATAAATTTGAGGAAATATGTAACACAGCACAATCTTGCATATCAGTACATATTCTTGACACTATATCGTCCTCTATTAGATATGTTTTGACAAATACAGTTACACCCCCTGAGTTCCTACCAGCCTTTTTCTTTTTACGTATGGAACTAAAATCTTTAAAACCCTCTAAAAGTTATGAAACTCTTCATCCGACATACCCCATGTTTCACAGCAACTTGATATATCAAAACGCATACAATAAGAGGTAAATTCAAATACATACTTATATTTTTTAAGTCCTTCGATGTTCCAGCAAAGGAAAGAAATGCATTTTTTACACAAATCAGTGTCATTATTTACATTAGAGTGGCCTTGACCTAATCTATACAAGTATAACTGAAATCATTGTATGCCAACATGGAATGAAGACTGGCACTGTTTGTTCTGTACAATTTAGTGTAATACAAGGGTTCCACAGAACGCGGTTTCTCGACAGTGAATCGGCGTTATGACGACGCAGCTTTCTGCTTATGCGGGTCAATCAGGATATCATACTATACCAGGGTACAAACTTTAGGGATACGGTAACAGTACACCAAAGTTTCAGTTGGAATTCAGCAACTGATGTAGAAATTACTTTCAAAACCTAAATACAGAATCTTAATGTTGACTCCGCCGATCCCTACGTTGCATAGGACAATACAAAGTAGAACGTTTTAGGATACAAACTTCAGGCATATACTATTAGCATTACCCAGTTTTAATTGAAGGCAAAATAATATCCAGGTCAAACAAGAAGTCATAATACACCAGTGTACGAGCTTTAGGGATAGAGTAACAGTACACAAAAGTTTCAGTTAAAATTCAGCAACTGATGTAGAAATTACTTTCAAAACCTAAATACAGAATCTTAATGCTGACTCCGCCGATCCCTACGTTGCCGAAGACACAAGAAAGTAGAGCATATCAGGATACAAACTTCTGGCATATAATATTAGCTTTCCCCAGTTTCAATTGAATTCAGTAACTAATACAGAGGATATCTGACTGTTACGAAACTCTAACATACATCTTAATGATGTCGACGACGCCATCGCCGCCAGAAAAATGATACCTATACCCTTCGAAACAATATAATAGAATAGAATATATTATAACAAAGTTAATACAAGACAATATTATATAAAATATAATATAAAGCTTCATAACAGAACACTGGTAAATATATTGTCACCTATCGGTATGTATTCCTTGTAAATGGTATACTTTCCGTTCATTATAATCTACACACTGTATACACAAGTACACGGTTACCCGTCTAGACTCGCTATCTACAAAAAAGAAAAATCGCTCCACACTTGATTTGACCTATATACATTGGATTTATACAGCTACAGGGATATTAAATAACACATGCAGTTTCATGTTTGTGTTACACATACATACCTTCTTCTAACAATTTCTTTAATTCTAATCCTATACGATATATACAGCCACATGGACATTAAACAGCACAATAGTTACATGCAGTTTCAATTTTGTATTACATCTGAGACATACCTACCTTCTTTCAGCAATTTCTTGAATTCTAATCCTTGCATTTCACTACCATTATCACTGAATTCTATCGTAAGTCTTCCGACGTGGAGATAAACTAATACGCCTTATCACATGGGAAGGTAAAACAACAATATCAGCCGTGAAGAGGCTACACTGTTTACACATATGTATATCAACGTTTAGGGTCCTTGGTTAATATTGTTCGACCACCTAGACTTACGTGACATTATTTTCTTAGAAATACCTTCTATGTGATAATGTGAGAGCCACTAAGTTAGTTACATTAAAAATAAATAAATAAATAAATATAATGGTCACAAAGAAAAAACTTGTTCTTGTCTTGTTATTTCATCAACTTTTGACTAAAAAGAGCACTCAAGTTTATACAGAGAAACAAATAACAGTTTTGGCGTTAAACACAAATACTCCTAATGTAAAGAGTAAATGTGAATGTAATCAATATGTGTATATAATTACATGCGTATATAATTACGTCTTGAGCAGACGACACTGACTGATCGAAAAGGGCTCAAAAGGAATTGACGAGAGAGAGAGAGAGAGAGAGAGAGAGAGAGAGAGAGAGAGAGAGAGAGAGAGAGATTTGGGGGCAGGTTGGAGACAGATGAAGACCATGAATAGGCTAAGGACCAAAATATTTGTCTTGATCTATGGCAACTATAAGACTAAATACTAGAACATTCCAATACATATAGTAAATGATACCAAACTGTCAGACCATGAATAGATAATAAATAAATACAACCGCTTCCATTTTACACAGGAACGAAGCGTATTCTGTAGTTAGCAGCAAATCTCTCTCTCTCTCTCATATATATATATATATATATATATATATATATATATATATATATATAATGCTCTTATGAGATTCAAACATCTGCGTCATCCAATATATGACAGATTATAGTATGTATGTATACATAGTGTATAATGCCTCAGCACAATACTGGCTATATGGTGCCAGTTAAATCCTAAAAATGTAAAGACTCAGTATTGCCCCCTCAAAAAAGAAATACCTATATTTTGCTCCTTTACAAACGAACAAAATAGAATACAATATAACAAAGCTAATACGATGCAATATTATGCAAGATATAATAACAGATTACAGTAGAAAATATTGTCACCAAATGGAATGTACTCCTTGTTAATTTCATTTTCATTTTTTTTTTATTCATTATAAATAATAATCTGAACATTGTATAAAGAAGTACACGCTTACACTCGTCTATACCCACTATATACTAAAAAGAAAAACAAGAAACAAAAGTCCACGTTTGATTTGACCTATATATAGTTTACATAGGATATAAACAACCACATGGACAATAAACAGCACTATAATTACATGCAGTTTCATCGTTGTACTGCATCCAAGAGATACCTACCTTCTTTCAACAACTTTTTAAATTCTGATACATACATCTGACTGTCATTTTCACTGAAGTCTACCATAAGTCGTCCATCGAGGAAATAATCTAAAAGGCCTTTTCGCATGGGAAGGTAAAAGAATAATCTCAGTCGTGAAAAGGCTACAACTGTTTGCACGCACTTTATCTCAACCGTTGGGATCCTTGAATACTGTTGTTCGACAAACTAAACTTACATTACATTATTTTGTTACAAATACCTTATATGTGATAATATGAGTTGTCATAATTTGCCACTTTAAAATAATAATAAAATTTCCACATGAAAAAATCATGTCCCTTTGTTGTTATTTTGAACAACTTTTGACAAAACAACTAAACACATACAAACAGGCACCCGCGCGCATATAAAGAAACATATAACACAGTTTCGGTCCTAAGGTCGAGAGTACACAGTAGTAGAGAGCATAGGTAGAGTATATGTCATCAAACTGTTTATGTATAATCTCATAACTCGACCATACATGTATTCACACCTACCTAGTATACACTGTTAGCTTCCTCAAATTGTCAATGTAATCAATATGTGCATATAGTTACGTTTGGCGCAGAAAACACTGACGGATCATAAAAGGAGCTTTGTAAAGATTTCATCAAACTTTGAAGAATATGATTCGGTCATATTGCTTTGATACAGGAAAGGATTGGGACGATGGTGTTTATTTCTTGTTGTTTGCTGGTAGGAAATCACTTCAAGAGTCATTTGGTTTTAGTCCCTTTGAAATGGTTTTTGGACATTCTGATGACTGAAGTTATTGAAAGAGAAACTTCTTTAAATGAAGATCCAAAGATTAATGTTCTTGGCTACGTCTCTGATTTCAAATATAAGTTGTCAAAGGTTTGTCAGGTAGCAAGGACTAATCACCACACCACTCAGTCAAAAATGAAATTAGGTATGATAGAAATACGCAGGAAAGGCGTTTTCAGTCTGGTGAGAAAGTTCGGGCTCTCTTGCCAATACCTCAAAATCCTCTTGGGCTAAATTGTGTGGTCCTTATACAGTTGAAAAGAAAGTAAATGACTTAAATTATATCATTGATACTCATGGGAGGCGGAAACAGAAACAACTTTGTAACATAAATATGTTAAAGGAGTATAGCCCAGTTAATTATTAAATTAATTTAGTTGTACCTGTCCCACACGGGTGACTCTGGTTTATTCCAAACTTCAGAAAAAAGAAATATTGAACAATCTGGACCAGACGCTTTCAAATCTACAACGACAGGAATGAAATGAAGTAAAACAGCTATTACATGAGTATGAGCACTTGTTTCCTGATGTTCCTACACGAACAAATAAAATCTATCATGACGTTGACATTGTAGATTCTAGACCTTGAAACAGAATCCTGGAGAACGATTTTATAGAACCAAGTAAAAGTAACTGGATTTCAACATGTATTCTTGTGCCTAAGCCAGATAATACATTCTGCATGTGTACTGACTATAGAAAAGTAAACAGTGTCACCAAAACGGATTCATTTCAAATACCAAGAATGGATGATTGCATTGATAAAATTGGAAATGCGCAATATTTCACCAAGTTTGAGCTTTTAAAAGGATTCTGGCAAATTCCACTGACGGAAAGAGCAAAAGAAATTTCAGTATTTGTAACTCCAGATGGGATTTATCAATATAAAGTAATGCCTTTTGGTATGACACTCCAGCAACATTCCAGCGTCTTATGAACATGATTACATCCGGTATAGATAATTGTGACGCGTACATCGATGACGTAATTATCTACAACGACACCTGGGAAGATCACTTGGAAACCATTCGGACCATTTTCGATCGACTCAGTGCTCAAATCTGACAATTAATTTGAGCAAAAGTGAGTTTTGCCATGCTTGTGTCACATTTTTAGGACATATTGTGAGACAAAGTCATATTAAACTTGGAGAAGCTAAGGTCAAGGCTATCTCTAAATTCACTATTTCTGCTTGTAAAAAGCAACTGATGCGATTTTTAGGTATGGCTGGATATTGTTTTCAAATAATTGCCGAACCTTTGAAAAATTTGTTGAGTAAGAAATCCAAGTTTCATTTGTCTGACCAGTGTCAGGAAACCTTTGATAAATTAAAGACCACGCTTAAGAATGCACCAGTTCTTTCTGCACCAGATTTCAGCCAATTATTTAAATGACTGTTGATGCAAGTTTTGTAGGGTTTGGTGGAGTATTGATTCAAGAAGACAAAAATGGTGTGAATCATCCTGTGTGCTATTTTTCTAAAAGAAAACTAAACAAGCACCAGAAAAACTATTCCACAGTTGAAGAGGAATATTTGGCAACGATATTGGCTTTACAACATTTTATGTATGTTACCTCGGCTCTTTGTCCGGTTATTGTATACAGTGATCACAATCCCCTTACTTTCATGAAGTAAATAAAAAATACAAATCGGAGATTGTTGAGATGGAGTTTAATACTGCAGGAATATAACATTGACATCCGACACATCACGGGAAATTACAATGTGATCGCAGATGCACTCTCACGAGTATAGAGTATGTTGCTTTATTTTGTCTAATTAAGCTGATGACATTTATAAGACATCTTCTTATATATTTTTGGTTATTACAGTATCAGATGCATATTTAAAAGAAAGCTTTATTGGATAAAATCTTTCGGGTTTTTTTAGGGGGTGTTATGCATAATATTTACAACTTCTGTCATACATATTTAACTTTGTCCTTGATTGTAGGGTGTAAAAAAGGTTTTTTCTTAGAATTCGAGACCAAGGTTGCTTTTGTTTACAATTATTATTGTTTATCCACTAGAATTACTGATATTTGTCAGGCAAGCCATATTATTTTCTAGAAAATTTTGTCAGGTGACCTGTGTTTATATATAGGAAGTTTGGTAAGCAGTATTTCATTCCTATGATAACTATAAGTCTTTAATGAATTTGGTTTAATAATCAGATGCTTAAGGTTGTGTTGTAAAAATCAGAGCAAATTCAGAGAGAGGAATTTTTTATTTACAATATTCATTTGAAATACTATAGTGCTCACTCACTTTTGGATTACAACAGTATTTTGGGATTTATGTGAATTCATTCAAAGATATTCTGGATTACATCATTCTGTCATATCATGAGATTTAAGACTACTGGCACATCAGAACCTTCAAGACTACTGGCACATCAGGACATTCAAGGCTACCGGAATTAATTCGGAACATTCTATTTTTGGGGATTTGTGATTAGGACGCTTGGGATTGGTTGATTATTTAAATTTTAAATCACAATATTGTAAGTGTCATTTTGAATTTTCACTTAAATTATCTTAAAATAAAATGCTTGTTGATTTTACTTGATTTTGTTGGTTTCACTTTCTTTCTGTTACATATTTTTTAAGACCTAGAGCTGTAACAGGTCCTTAAACATTACAATATAGCATGGAAAACGAAATACTAGGTTTCACCATGCCCAAATCCTTTGAAAAAAGTGCTTTGTCAACTTTTGCTCCAAAATGCCTCCTAAACTTTATTTAGCATCATATATGAGATATTGTCCTAGTCTTTCAGTACAGCTTGTTAGTGCAACGGAACGATAGCTAAAAGGAATGGTATGGACCTTGCCAAGGTTTGGTGCTGGTATCACTCTTACTTCCCACAATAATGTCGGGAGGTCGCCCGTTTCCTGAATTTTATTGAAAATGTGTAGTAGTGTATTTAGGGCTTTGTCAGGCTAGTGTTTGTAAAGCTGAAAGTTAATATAATCTGGTTCTGATGACGTGTGTGAAGCTTGATCAACAGAATCTTGTAGTTGTCTGGGAGTAAAATGTTTCTTGCAATGTTCAGCTTTAACGGATATGCAATGGAAATACCATGTCCTTTCAGGTTTTTGATGCGGTGGAAGATTCCAGAACAGTTATATGATGAAGAATTTTTGGAGAATGATTCGACTGTTGTGTTTAAAATTTATGGTAGCGTATTGACCAATTTATCAGATTTTGTTACGTGTTTGGTACATTTATTGTTATATTTGCCATTTATATTCAGTATCATTTTTAATATCGATTTAATAAAGTAGCCAGTGTTCAACCTATAGACTCGGGATCTCCACTTTTCCTCTTCCTTTTCCTAATACTGCGACGGTTTTTAGGTCGGAATATATGTTATTTATTAAGATTTAAAGTTGTCTTATTGGTTTTTCAGTTTCTAAGGACCTTTCTCCGTTCCCTCTTTGCGTCCTTGCACGCATCAACAATCCAAGGTATGTTGACACGTTTAGGAACTGCCAAAGTGTTTGGTATTTTATCTCAAGAAACATCCAGTAGTAGTAGTAAATAAGAGTATCAGATCTTCTCGTATTCAGAACAATCAGTTGTCATATTTAATTCGCAAAGGGACTGAAAAGTTTCTCAGTGTGCCTTATCCATTTTCTGTATCTAACCTAGCCCTTTTGGTGTGCGTGTATTACTTCTTAATTATATTGGAAGGTGGTCAATGCCACATAGGTTGTCAGCAACTTTGCAATAGAAGTAAAGGGAAAGAGATGGATCGATGATGTTAGATCTGGAGAGGTATAGAGTCATGTGCCAGGATATAGGCAGGTATACAACTTATCATTAGAAAAGCAAAGATTGCGCATTGATACAAAGTCTTCTATCTTCTTCCCTCTCCTTTTGATATCTCTACAAACTCAAAGTGTATATTGCCTTTCTCCAAATAGAACGAAAGGCGCTGGTAACTGTTAAAAAGGTTGGTCACTATCAGATTCATTGATTTGAGTGCTGGAGGGGGGGGGGGGGCGGGAGAGATACATTGGGAATGAGTTTTGGGAATGGACACACAAACGGATATAGGCTCTAATGCAGAGTTAAGAATAATTTTGCTCCATGTAGTATTTTCATTTATAATAATGGACACACCTGCTGCCTTTTCAATATTTCTTTTAAAGTTGTTGTATATTATGATTTATTTTAGATTAACTATATCGTGCTCTTTTAATAAGGTATCATGAAGGCAGACTGCTGTTGCGTCATGGTCTTTAAGTAGAAGACTTATTTAATCAATATTTGCTTTCGAAACTCGGGAAATCTATTGTATAGTACTGCGTAAGACATATTTAGAAATGAGGTGGAAGTAGGGAACTTCTGAGAGTTAACCTTGGTGTGCTATCATGGGGCTCCCCAGCTTCCAAGCCTTCTCTACTTCCAAAAATATTGCACGGCTTGCTTGGATCATTACATTCTTTCGGAAGTCTAGTAGATTATCTTTAATTCGCTATTCATTCGGTTTAGGGTATGCATTTTTCCTCCGGAGCAAGTGGCTCGTTGCTTGTAGTGCTGGGTTTCTTATGTGTCAGTGGTTTTGCTGCACTTTTCGTGAGCTGAATTTATTAAGGCTTGTAGCATTGCGCTTCTTATTTATCACACTATTACACTTAGTAATTGCCTTTTTGGTTTCAAACTCGGTTTGGGTGATTCCTTGCACAGGTTTGGTAGGTGACAAGACTGTAAATTTGATCTCGACCAGTGGCCGGGTTACGTCTGTCTAGGTATGGAGAGAATTTTCAAAAGTCTTTTTCTTCTCCACCTTAGCTGCGTTGGTTACAAATTCGATTTGTAACTTCCACAAACTTGTCTGTCCTATTGGAGAAGTCACGGCTTTCTCATGTTTCTCGCTCTTGAACTCATAGAGTCTCCACTTAAGGCAATCTCTAGGGTACAGGAATTGGTCTCCCTGACAATTAGCACAAGAGATTTTGTTCTGGAATGATGACCCATCATGGCCATCTTGTCAACACCTAACACTTGCGTGATTAACTGACTTGATAGACAGAGCCCTTTTGACCACCCGCTGAGGCCAAAGTTGTTTGTTGTTTCGGAATTGCAACAACTGGCTTCTCTCTTGCTTAACTAACAGGACCCTCTACTCCACCCACACGGCACAAAACCCATGGCAAAAAGAGTGATTCCATTAGTCGCTAGATAGATATTATTAAGTACCTAACATATTTATGTGATGAAGGAAATGTACTTGATGGGGGTGGATGGAGTTGATTGCCAAATACAAAGGCCAATCTGATGGTGGGTACCGAACCCGCACACTTCTAGTTATGAGCCCAACACCTTAACCACTCAGGTACAGGGAAAAAGATAGTGTTATATACCACATATCATATGCATATGAAAACGATAGTGTTACATCCATATCGAACAAGTAAGTCAGCTAAGGTTTAGGTACCCACTCCAGTACAGATCTAAAAAATAGAATGCCGCTTCCACTTAGACGTTTTTAGGGCAATGTAAACTAGTATAATTGCGCAGTTATCCGCACATATGTAAACAATAAGTTTTGTTGCTTACATTGCCCTAAAATGTCTAAGTGGAAGCGGCATTCTATTTTTAGAGCTGTACTGGAAAACGCTGTGGGACAGGCCTTATGCCCTTCGAGTTTTTCCATGTCACAAAATATATTTGTTATGTATATTGAATTTATAATATGTGTCCATGAGGTAAGTTGTACTTTAGTCATTTTGTAAAAAACATATTTACAGCATTTTAGTTCAAGGTCAGTCTTGTTTACATAGCATTTAAAAATTAGATTGTAATTTTCCATGTCTTGATGTGAGAAAAGTCAGGAATGCACAAAAGATTTCCATTAGAGTTACTCATTCTCCAGAATATTCTGTCAGGTGACTTATCCTTATATTTATACAGGTTTGGTAAACAAAATTTCATTCTATGCTAAATCTCATGTCATAATGATCAGTCTATTAAGGAATTTATTTTAGTAATCAGATGCTACAATTGTGAAAATCAGAGCAAATTCAGAGAGAGGAATTACTAAAAGTGCTCATTCCCATTTTGGATTAATACTTGGCTATGGGATTTATGTGAATTCATTCAATGATATTCTGGATTACATCATTCAGGCATATTAGGACATTCAAGACTACTGACACATCAGGACATTCAAGGCTACTGGAATTTATTCGGAACATTCTATGTTTAGGACTTGTAATTAGGACACTTAGGATTATTGGATTATTTGGACTTTAATTCACGTTACTGTAAGTGTCTTTTGAATTTTCACTTTAATTGTCTAGAAATAAATTGCTTGTTGATTTTACTTACATTGTTGGTTTAACTTTCTTTCTGTTACATTATTTTAAGACCTATAGTCGTAACATAGTATGCTACTTATCTTTAGATTGGCCTCAGAGAACTTAAGAGGTTACAATCAGTTTATTTAGCTGATTCTTGTGTATAGATGAACTGACGCACGATCATCAAACTATTTCCTTGCGCCATCCCTGTGCAGGCATTTGGTTTTAACAAAAATGGTGCTAACTGTCGTGGTGGGCAAGACAATACTACAGTTATTATATAATGCATATGCTTCATTGCAAAATGAAAAGTAAAAAAAACAAAACCCTTACAAATGCATTTCACTTTCGACGGCACTTTAGGCATTTTTTAAAAAATCCTTGCTATCACCAGTGGACAAAATGTATACTCAATTGTTAAAGAATAGTATTTTATGGATTCTGAAAAAGATGTTCATGGGTAGATTAAGTCTAATTTAAGCTGCAATTGATAATTGACTGTCCACCTCCTGTTCTGCTGTTGTTAGCTTGCAATTGTGCAAGCATTTAATAATAATAATAATAATAATAATAATAGTAATAAATTGTGTATTGTGAGCGGAAGTATTGTATATGCAGTTGAAGTTTAGGAGAGGCACTCACATCGACATG
Organism: Margaritifera margaritifera; assembly: GCA_029931535.1. NCBI lineage: Eukaryota > Metazoa > Mollusca > Bivalvia > Unionida > Margaritiferidae > Margaritifera > Margaritifera margaritifera. Next base: position 5,293,723 of record JAQPZY010001617.1, read on the forward strand.
TTGCTGATCGTACACTGTAGATCATAGTTCAGTGTTGCAGTGCTTCATATATTGCGGTCTGAGTTACACTATTACACAATAAAGTGATAGTGTTGACTATATATGAATATCGCGCTGTTGTTGCACTTTATCTACTATGTGCTGTTTCTGCATTATATGCTCATGGTGTTTTATAACGCTCCTTCGTCACAATAAATTACATAGCCTCGACAGCGTGCCTCATTAGCGCCTTTTGTCTCATATAACTGCAGTCCATATTTTGTATTTTATGCTTGTCATGCATTAATCCAAGAATTCATTGCTTTTTGCTTGACGGAACATCAGTACAGGAAAAGTCATATGGTGCCGAGGTAATTGGAGTAATGAATCTTGCCTATAGTCACACCAAGGGGACTGAACGGGTTAGGTCTGGCCATAATACAACGGTCAAGAACTGGTAATTTCATATTAATTGTTAAACTTAAATAATTGGTTAGCAAAAGCTAAATACTTATGGTAGATAAATGGACCACAGTTTATATATAATAACCAAGTGGTACAAACACCTTATCCTTTCCTGCTCGAATTTCTGATAATCTTAATTATGATACTGCAGACATATACAACGAGACAAAAATGTACAACACTAAAACTCAATATTTCACATACTATCCATTAACATATATGAGGGTTTAGTTTAGTGTTTTGTGGCGCAGCAAGACAGACAGGTTATTTAGTGCCAAAGCAATTAGAGGCAGGTGCCTTTCCAATGGACACACCACGGTAGCCGATACTGTTTGATATGAAGGTAGGATTCAAATCCGCACTCTCTTCGTTACGAATCTGGCACGTTAGCTAGTAAGCAACCGCGACTCCATAAATACTTTTGATACCTTCACTTTAAAATTTGTAAAGAATGACTCTGTAAAAAAAAGATACAGATCACATTTTAACTTGATATTTTTAGGGACCATCAAAATTGGCCAGTGTGGATAGTATCATCTGTTTGCGAGATTTCCTAGAGGAAAAATGTACCAGAATTATTCAATTAGCACACAAATTTCATGTTCATTACCAGATACAAAAATTACTTTCCGAATGTAAAATACCTTTAGCTGATGACGATGCAGTCAAATAAAATATCAGCAGCATAGATATGAACGACAATAATTGAATCTGCAGCAATTTTGAAATTCGACAACATAATCACTAGAGGTACCATAGGTTAAAAAAAAACAAAGAAAAGAGAGCAAATGTTTGATTGATAATTGGACCATAGATCATAAAACCGTATTCCATGGTTTTGGGAAACCTAGACCTGCTGTTGTCTCAGCTACTTACAAACGAAAATTCAGATATGGAGCAGGTACTGTTAGATATTGTATAACATTGTCTGCTGATGTGTGTTACAGTCTCGTGTAAGACAAAGATGAACCTACCGACTGGACTTCCTTTTTTCTGCAAAATAACAACAGGCTCACAGATGAAGGTATTGGAAGGTTAAATCAAAACATTAGAGCACATGTAATTTGCATGATAGGTGGTCAGGCTCAAAACAGAACATATATTACACAGCTTGCTTTGACAGTATCAGACACTGTACCAAATTTAATGACGTTAATGATATTAGGAGAAAATGATTAAGGCACAGACGAAAACATTATGGTAAAATTTCCATAATAATAATTTTCAAAACTGAAAGTGAACCATGATGTTGGTGATGACAGTGTACTTTTATCATCTGGTTCCATGATTATGAAAATGGGTAGTATCTTCGGATACAACACCAATTTACAGAAATATAAATACTCGTTTAAACTGGGATTATACTCTACTATTAATACCGATGTAGAAAAGAGCAATATCGTAACAGTACGCCAAGAAATTGTAGATGGCGAAAAAGAAGGCAAAGTGCGTAAAGAGCATGTAGAGAAGAAGGATTTGATACTTAGGTGTTCAAAAGCAATGCTAACGAAGAAACGACAGTACATGATGAAACTCGTCAAAACGACCGCTGAGGTTAAACTTTCTCAAATAAACGCGACGATCATCCAAGGTGAGAAAGTCAGGACGACTGTCAAAGACACTGGCTTGTATATGCCACCATTGGGGCAATTATCCTCAGCGCTGCTATAGAGCTAACAAATACAAAGGACAAAGACAATGCAGCACAAATGCAGATCGCGACAACTGTTGTTCCGACCGCCGTCTCAACCACTGGCCATTGAATTGAATTAAACAATGGACCAGACCAATTTAGTATGCAGTAATAGTGCTTAACAAGTTTTAAATAACAATACGATGTATGCAGACGGCAAGCATGTCGTCAATACGGTCTATATATCATATTCATTTCAAAATTTCCCAGTCGTCTCTATTTTCACCGGATATCTCTCAAATCAATGACGCTATGCATCTAAAGCGCATTTGTATGTCTTATTTACATGATCATTTGGTGTATCTAATGAACTCTCTACCGACTAAATGAAACATACCACGTCTTAACTCATTCATGCAAATCTGTACATGAGCTTCCACCGAGTGACCGATATATATGTGAAATGTTAAATATTCAATCATGTCAAACATTCATTATGTACATTTGCCTATTTTATGTTCAACTTTGGCATGTAAAATGTCGATTAAACGTTAAATTACATAATTTCACCTCTGTTCAATATATTCAAAAGTCTTGTCATGTGTTAAATAGTCTATACTCTACTCGCTCTACCTCATGGGTGTGTCTTTTTAAGTCTGTTTGCTAAGTCTAGCTGAATATTTACAGAACCAATTTTCCGACTGTTCAAACAGGGTTCAGTCTTATTGAAACAATCATACAAATACTGAATATTACCGCCGTAAAATTTATACTATTTCTCTTAAATAAAATACGCGTTTTAGTCATAATTCTGTATATATTTTGCTTATTAATATGTCTCAATTATTTTCTAGCTTGAGAACGTATTAAAGAGGTTTGTGTGTTTCTTTCTAATTTGCTTTGGCATTGATTCACTAATTATAGAAGTCTTCATGATCTATATAACTATAATTATTTCAAGATATACTTCACTATTTTGCGCGTGTAATTATATACTTAACCTTATAATTATATCATAATGTTTTACAAAATACCTACCTCATTGCCTATAGATATCTTCCAATGGCGGTGGTTATATCAGAACTGTACTACGTACCACCGGGGGGGGGGGCACATTTTCTATGGCAGATAATGTATCTAACCTTCGTAATCGAACTTTTTGCTCCGTTTATTGCGTGTGCAGAGGGACTGTGTCAAGCGGCTTTGTGAGTTAGCCATACAATGAAATCTGCTTATTTTGTTTGTATGCCTTTTCTCTTTTTATACCTGACTTCCTAATGAGCGTATTGCAAACACATGATGTATGTGTCACTTGGCTCTTACGCGTTAGCCGTACAATGCAAAGTTATCACTTTTTCATGCCTTGTTTTAAGCCCTTTCATAATCGCAGAAGCTTAGTTCATACCCGGAGCATATTTGATTTCGTTTGAATGTAGACAGTGGAGTGGTTTTCAGTTTAAATGGAAACAAATTTCACATTAGCAAGAGTCTGCATTTGCCTTGGAAATGCACCTTATGCGTTTTGCACCACTAACCGTGGTTATCAATAACGTGAGAATTACTTGTATACTACCATTCTGTAAGGCTTGTGTAGAAAAAGAACAGTTAAAGATCGCAATAGTAGTCACTTGTACACATTCACATAACGATGCTACGTAATTCTATTAAATCAAAAACACAACTGAAGCATTTGTTTTAGTAACATTTCAAATCAGTTGCCGCAAGATTTTTTTTTCGCTCTGTGTAGTATATTTTGAAACAGTTGAGAGAAGCATTGACACGTAATTCAAAAGCCTATTCTCTGCAACTTCATATATGCAGAAATTACATTCTTTGTAATGGTTCAAACCATAGTTGGGTGATGTTTTAACACCCGCCCCCTTCCCGAAAGCAAAATTTTAAAAAATGCTCTTTTGCACTTTGAAGCAATTAATATGTTAGGCATAACTGGCATTCATACATTTTCTCGCTGGCTGTCTTAGTGGGGAATAAAACCCTGAAGGCATTTTATAAACCGGGAAAATTCTAGTACACAACACTGGAGTTATTTGTACTTTGGTCTAATAAAATTTAAATTTGATTTTCAATTTTCTGTAGTTTTAAGTTTTAATTTGCTCGTGTCCCTAAACTAGAACATAATAATGGAAAACAATATTGGCCCATAACGGTCATAAGCTAACTACTTATAAAGGAAATTGAAGGCCCTGAGACCTAGGTCGAATAGGTCATACATCTAAAGCTAGGTAACAAATATGATTAAGGCGAACGCTTTGTCAAAATCCACAGAAAGGCAAACCCCTCCAACCAAAAGTAAATATGCACCACGAGAAACAGGATACAAATATTCTAAAAACTCACTCCCCCCCCAAAAAAATGAAAAAATAAAAAAAAATAAAAAGACATACCAAGTAAAGATAAATGCAATAAAGCGGAAAATCGTCAAATTGTTTTCTGTAGGAACTTTCACTCTTTGAAAAAGTTCAAGACCTTCTCAGTTGGAGTATCATTACAGGACGCCTATAATGCTAAATGTATTGCCTCAATTAGTTACCTTTTACAATATGCATGAAGGCGCATCAGACCTATCTACATATACGAACCTGCAGCGTGTAGGGGTTAATTGAACAAAAACAAAACCACTTAGTATGCAATATATAGATTCTTATTTCTTTCTAAGTAATTTGAATTATAAGAAACTAGTTGAGTAATTTAGCACCATTAAACATATCCGAGAACCAAAGGGGCTTGAGATCGCTCACTGACATCTGGCTAATAGCCAAATGTAAAAGCAATAGGACAAGAAATCTGGTCAATATGATACTTCTGTGGAAATGCTTTTCAAAGCTGTTGACTGCATTTGTTCTGAAAACAACTAAAGTTTTTGTCTCATCCATCTTTGTCCATATTTCATGGCGCAGCATCGTTACTTATGCAGTATTGAAAGACTTGTGTTTAGATGCTTTACACCAGTTGGTCAAATTTTCTTAAATTTCTTTTGAGATAAAGTTGCAAAATTGTTTTTCATTTCAATAATGGTGGCCATATTTTATGGCGCATCGGAGTCAATTAGATAAATTTGAAAAGCCTTTAAGCTATAATGCCTTCTGTCAAATTTTGTTGCATTCAGCTGAAGCTTTTATTATTATTGTTTCAAATGCTACTGTTCAGCGGATGTATAAGAAATTATTAAACGATTCCTACTTTTAGTAACAGCAGCCATATTTGATGGCGGATTGACATCTTTTGAACGGAATGTAAAGCTCGTTCTGTCAAATTGTTCAAATTATGTTTGTCATCATTTAAACGAATTTTTATTTTTAGTAACGGCAGCCATATTTGCTGTCAGATCTACATCAAGCACTTCATGCCAGAATTGCTTCTTGTCAATTTGAATAAACTTTGGTGAGCCTTTTCTGAAATTCAGTCGTGTAAAGTTCTTTTTGTTCTATCTGTAGTTCCAGGGCCATATTTGTTGGCGGATGGGTATCATTTGTATGATATTCCATAATACCTTCTGTGCAATTTGGTTAAATTCTGTTCCGTTATGCTTGAGATGACGTCGTTTAATGCTTTTGTTCTACCGTAGTAACAGCAGTCATATTTGACGGCTAATCAGCATCATTTGTACAAACTTGAAAGCATTATATGCCAATACGCTTCATTTCAAATGTCGTCAAATTCTGTTGAGCAATTTATGAGTACAAGTTATTTAAGTGCTTGTTTTCTCATTTTGCAAGGGCGAACAAATTTAATGGCAGATGGGCAGTTTTTGTATAAATTTGACCCTCTTTGCCACAATGCTTTCTATTAAATTTGGCTACATTCATTTGAGAGGTTTTTGAGAAGAAATCATTTGATTTTTTTATATTTTTGAACTAACGGCAGCCATATTTTATGGTGGATCGGCATCATTTATAAGCCCTTTATTCCAGGATGATAACATTAATTTAGTTTCCAAATTGTTTGAGACAATAATGTTTCCGTAAGATTTCGAATATTAACGGGTTTCCAAATTTTAGTCTATGCAAGGCTTTCAGTGTGGAACTGGATATCTATAATAAATTTTGTTTTGCGGAGATTTCAGTGTAGTTCAAAGATTTTAATATTGCTGTATTTTCTGCGATAAATTTGGAATCTTTATCCTGTACCAGCTTAAGATGGTGCCAATGGGTGTTGCAACTGCAGCCCCAAATTTGTCTCCATCTTTCGAATTGTCTGTATACAGGGAAGTACTGTCGCAATAGGAGGCGTTTATTTCACCGAAATTACTCTGATAAATTGATAAACGAGAGGATTTGTTGAAGAATTTCTCAATTTGCGGATGTCAAATATTTTGTTTTTTCTTGGCCGGGCGGAGGGGAGTTGATAACCGAATTGTTGTTTTCAAAACATAGACGTTTGCAGCTTTGGCAGTATTGATATTTGTTGATTCCAGCAGTGGACGAAGTCGTATGCCAAAAGCTGGATTTAAATTTGGTTTCCTAGTTTACAAGGTTTGTATCTGGGCCTAAAGACGACATCATAAGGGGAACTACATGAATTAAAGGATGCTTTGGTAGTATACGGAAGAGCAAATTTCATTCGTCCGAGATAAAATGATGGTTCAGCATAGAGGCTTTCTGAAGGGGAAGTTCTAAATGCTTCCATATTGTGTATCTGATCAACCATCTACAGTTAGGATTGACAAGCTGACCCGTACACAATCTAACCTTAGGGTTTAGATTTTAATCCTTCCGATCTGCTCCTAATCTGTAATTGGCACAGTGCCACGGAATTGTATGATTTATATCAATATGTATATGTGATCGCAAATGTATTCGGGTTTCGTTTCCGACTAGAGCGTTACTCGGGGGTTGTTTATTTTTTCGGCTCTAGTTATTTTGAAATACTGAGCTCGATTCACCCCATGCTGCACGTGCAAATTGCCTGCAGTGAAAACCTAAGTACCTAGCTGCTGCGCATATCTGTCACAGCTAGGGTACATATAGAGAAAATTCTCTATAAACAAATTACACTACGACGAGTCTTGTCAGAAAGCTTACCTCTTTACGGGAGCAAATCTTCAGCTGTAGAGGTATGTGAAATTTAAGATTGTATTCTTTATCACTATTCGTTTTATATGACATAATTGTTTCATATATTAGATGGTTTAGAATTTATTCTAAATTCTACAGAGAGTCAATACCTAGGTCATACAACGCCATGATATTAGAAATACTATAGTCTGGTTCAAGTTAGCTATTTGTTGTAACTGAACAGAAGGTTTTTATTTAATTATACGCAGCATGCTTTGAATGATTAATGTAATGTGTAACGAGATGTAGTTTATGTGCGCGCATGTGCAACATATATCAATGCAAAAGTACTAACCGTGTCATATGTACTACACGGTTTAGTTGTTATACTTTTAGCTGCCTTGTGTGGTGCCTTTGTGTGCTGCCTTGTGTGGTGCTTGTGTGCCTTATATATGGTTTGGTGGTGTGAAGTCACAGAACTCTGTGTGGTTTCGTGTGACGTATACGCTGTGTCTGGTGACGTTGGTTCGGAAGAGTGTACTGGTTTTCTCGATGCGAGGGACCAAGGCTTCTCGACCGGCGGGTCTGTGTTAAATGTGAAGGCTCTCGAGGGATCCTTCAACAGACTGGGAGGGGTGAACCATGCGTGGTGGCTCCTTGACCATTGACTAGAGCGGGTGGAACCGGAGATACATCTTGGTCGTCAAACGGGTGCCACGATAGTTATACATATTACGTGTTCCATTTTATTGTTATTTTCAATATTGCTATCTGTGGTTGTAGGAAATGAGGAAATAGATATGGTCAGCGTGTGCCCAGAATTACCTGAAGGTCAGCGTCAGCAAGTCGGGGAAATTTTGAGTAAGTACCCAGACGTATTTACAGATAGACCAGGTAATACTGGATTAATAACGCACGAGATAAACTTGAATACCTCGGAGCCAATCAGAATTAAGGGATATCCGATACCCTTTAACGCACGGGAGACAATCGATGAGGAAGTAGGTAAAATGTTAGACCTGGGAGTGATTGAACCCTCAAACTCCCCCTATTCTTCCCCCGTGGTATTGGTCCGAAAGAAAGACGGAACGAATCGATTTTGCATAGACTTTCGACAACTAAATAAAATCACCGTGTTTGATGCTGAACCGATGCCAGACATGGAGGGCTTGTTTTCAAAATTGGCGGGGCACCAGTACATTTCTAAATTAGATCTTACAAAAGGATATTGACAGGTGCCCATCGCTGAAAATGCCCGCGTATTAACGGCATTCGCGACCCCTAAAGTTCTTTTCCAGTTTAAGGTTATGCCTTTCGGTCTGGTTAACGCCGGTGCGTCGTGCGTGCGTCTTACTCGGAAAGACATGAACAACGTAGATAGTTTTGTCGACGATATTCTTGTATATACTCATACCTGGGAAGAGCATGTTAGGGCATTAGTCGATCTGTTCGACAGACTCCGCAAGGCAAATCTCACAGCGAGACCCTCCAAGTGTAGTATAGCGTATTCTGACTTGGAATGCTTGGGCCATCTAGTAAGTGGGTCAGGGCAGTTAAAACCCCACCCTGATAAAATTGAAGCGATTAAAGACGCTCCTAGGCCAGAAACCAAGAAACAGATACGATCGTTTCTTGGATTGATAGGTTTATATAGGAAGTTCGTTCCAAATTTCGCCGCTATAGCTAGTCCATTGACGGATTTAACTAGGAAAGGGCAGCCAAATAAAGTTTCTTGGGGTTCATGCCAAGAAAGAGCTTTTAACGCTCTTAAGGGAAGATTGATCAGTGCACCGATCCTAAAGTTGCCAGAATTAAATAAATCGTTCATATTGAGAACTGATGCGTCCGACCCGGGATTAGGAGCAGTTTTGCTACAGGAGCAAGATGGGGTAAAGTTACCCATAGCTTATGCTAGTAGGAAATTGCTGCCTAGGGAGCAAAACTACTCCGTGATCGAAAAGGAGTGTTTGGCACTGGTGTGGGGTATAGGTAAATTCCACACGTACCTTCTCGGAAGGGAATTTGTCCTTGAAAAGGACCATCAGCCTCTCGTATATTTGAACAAGGCAAAAGTTGCCAACGCAAGATTGATGCGTTGGGCATTGACTCTGCAGCCATATCGTTTCCGGATCGAAGCAATCAGAGGGTCGGAAAATGTAGGGGCCGATTATTTAAGCAGAGTGTGATTTGCAGTTTTTTTTTCTTACCATGATATTCTGGTAATGTAAATAATACGTTTCAGTTTGTATTTTTGCCAAATTCCGTGATTTTCTAAAAGTGTTTCCACTTTTTTTTAAGGGGGGAGGTATTGTCACGGAATTGTATGATTTATATAAATATGCATATGTGATCACAAATGTATTCGGGTTTCGTTTCCGACTAGAGCGTTACTCGAGGGTTGTTTATTTTTTCGGCTCTAGTTATTTTGAAATACTGAGCTCGATTCACCCCATGCTGCACGTGCAAATTGCCTGCAGTGAAAACCTAAGTACCTAGCTGCTGCGCATATCTGTCACAGCTAGGGTACATATAGAGAAAATTCTCTATAAACAAATTACACTACGACGAGTCTTGTCAGAAAGCTTACCTCTTTACGGGAGCAAATCTTCAGCTGTAGAGGTATGTGAAATTTAAGATTGTATTCTTTATCACTATTCGTTTTATATGACATAATTGTTTCATATATTAGATGGTTTAGAATTTATTCTAAATTCTACAGAGAGTCAATACCTAGGTCATACAACGCCATGATATTAGAAATATTATAGTCTGGTTCATGTTAGCTATTTGTTGTAACTGAACAGACGGTTTTTATTTAATTATACGCAGCATGCTTTGAATGATTAATGTAATGTGCAACGAGATGTAGTTCATGTGCGCGCATGTGCAACATATATCAATGCAAAAGTACTAACCGTGTCATATGTACTACACGGTTTAGTTGTTATACTTTTAGCTGCCTTGTGTGGTGTTTGTGTGCTGCCTTGTGTCGTGCCTTGTGTGGTGCTTGTGTGCCTTATATATGGTTTGGTGGTGTGAAGTCACAGAACTCTGTGTGGTTTCGTGTGACGTATACGCTGTGTCTGGTGACGTTGGTTCGGAAGAGTGTACTGGTTTTCTCGATGCGAGGGACCAAGGCTTCTCGACCGGCGGGTCTGTGTTAAATGTGAAGGCTCTCGAGGGATCCTTCAACAGACTGGGAGGGGTGAACCATGCGTGGTGGCTCCTTGACCATTGACTAGAGCGGGTGGAACCGGAGGTACATCTTGGTCGTCAAACGGGCGCCACGATAGTTATACATATTACGTGTTCCATTTTATTGTTATTTTCAATATTGCTATCTGTGCAAAATTACATGTATTCACATTTCAATATCGCTATATGTGTGATAGATTCATAATTTCATGCATTCCCATTTCAATTTCGTTATATGAACGATATATTCATAAATTCATACATATTCCAATATCGCTTGATGAGTTAACAGATTGATGAATAAATGAGTATTATATTGATAAGTGCATAAATCACATGCTTTGGCCACCCTTGGTGCTTACTAAGACCTTGTTTATATTGGGGTGTAGTTCATATACTCTTATTTGTTGATTGGTGATAGGATGTTATTCACGTTTGTTTAAAATTCCATTCGTTAAATTCATCTTTGATTTTTCTCGTCGAGTTACTTGTTGTTGATAGTTCCATGTTGGGACTTTATAATTTTCCTTATCTTTTTGTTATAATGGTGTCAGATTTGTTCATCTTTAAATTGCGTTTATAAATAAACATCTTATTAACGCAGTTGCTTTCGGTGTCTTCACTAATCCAGTCCCAACCCGGCTTCATCCTGTGACAAATGGTGTCGGATTATTGGATTAGTCGGAGCACGGTACTTAGTTTGCATAGGTCTTGACTCCGGTAAGATTTTTCAGTTATCTGTTTCAGACTGTGACCTTCCTGACAAGAGATAATTCAGGCGGGTGAGTGAATACCTCACTCATATTTTGTTTTATTTACCATTTGTTTATCATATATACATATTGCATATATTTGGGGAAGGGATATACGGTTGGTTCGTGTAATCCTAAAATTGTATGTGTTATATGATAGTGCACTTAGGATTGGTGATCTTATCAACAGTATATATCATGTCGTCACTCAAAGATCTAGTGGAGTTGGGCAAACAGTTTGGGTATGAGGGGGAGGCCCTTAGAAAATTCGTTCAGGAGGAGCAGGCTCGGGAAAGGGATCAAAGGGTAAAGGAGAGAGATATAGAAAGGGAAAAATTGGAACTGGAGAAGCAGGCAGAGAGGGAAAGAAGGGAATATGAGAAGCAGGCTGATAGGGAAAGAAGGGAATATGAGAAGGAGAAGATAGAGTTAGAGAAGCAGGCAGAGAAGGAAAGGATAGGGTGGGAAATGGAAGCAGAAAGGGAAAGAATAGAGCAGGTAAGAGAACTTGAGGAAAGAAAGCAACAAGTAAAGTTAGAAGCCATAAAGTTAGAAGACAGGAATATGGAGAAAGAACATAATAGGAAATTTGAATTATTAGAGGCTAAGAAAGATGGGCAACAAGAATCAAAGTTAAGAGGCCCTAAATTACCCCCTTTTGAAGATGACAAAGATAACTTAGATAGTTATTTACATAGGTTTGAGCGATATGCCACCATCCAGAAATGGAAAAAAGATGATTGGTCCCTCCATCTCAGCGCGTTACTGGAAGGTAACGCGCTAGATGTGTATTCGCGTCTACCCATAAACGACGCATTAAACTATGACGCATTAAGAGAGGCACTCCTTAAGAGATACGAGTTGACAGAACAAGGGTTCCGCAAAAAGTTTAAATATAGTAAACCCGAGAAAGGCGAGACATTCACACAGTTCGTCAGTAGGACGGGGGATTATTTCCAGCGTTGGGTTGAATGTGGTAAGATTAAAAAAAAACATTCGAGGGCCTTACCGATTTTTTACTTAGAGACCAGCTGTTAAACACTTGTGGTAAGGAATTGTGGTTGTTCCTGAGGGAAAAGTCCTTCAATAATATCTCTGATATGGCTACTCAGGCAGACTATTTCGCCGAAGCTCGGGGAGGTACCCAGAATGTGGTCTCAAGGGATAACAAGGGAGGTAATCAAGATAAAAATCAGAGACCCAGAGAACACGAGAAACTTGGTACAAATAAAGGTGGAAACTTTAAATCTGGGAAGGGTACAAGTCGTAGGGATAGACAAGGTTTCACCTGTAAGGAATGGGGTCACATCACGCCCGATTGTCCGAAAAGGAAGGGGTTTGTCCAGAGAGTCGCGGTTGCTATTGAAAGCAGAGCATGGTCAGGAGGCGGTAAGCGCGATGTTTTTCCGCGTGATAATTCGGCGACTAATAACGTGAATACGGTATACGAGTCCGCAGCACGTGCGCAGATCGGTCGTGATGTTATTCAGTCTATCGGCACTTGTCTTTTTCCCGAGGCGAGGGTACCGACTGCTACTGGTAACGCCAACGGTCAAGAAGTCACGGTCTTACGCGACACCGGGTGCACGGGCGTCGTAGTAGAGCGGAGTCTCGTTAGGGATGACCAAATGCTTGGTTGGAAATCCACGTGCATGTTATTAGATCAAACGATTGATCGCGTCCCTGTCGCGAGAATAGAAATCGAGACGCCTTTTCTGACCGGAACCGTGGAAGCACTGTGTATGGAAAACCCCATATACGACCTAACTATCGGAAATGTCGAGGGATCCAGACTCCAAACTCAGTCCGATTTTCGGTTTCCAATTGTACAAACGGCCGAAACTAGGGCGCAGGAGCAGGCGGAGAAAACGCCACTACGTACTTTGAAACTTCCGGAAGCCGTGACCGATATCTCGCGCGATGAATTTACGCGTGAGCAAGGGCATGACGCGTCCTTAATCGCGACCGCGGAGAGGATCGTATCCGGTACCGCGAAACATTGTAAGGGCGGTTCAAGTTTGAAATTTATACGTAGGGAAGGTTTAATGTATAGGGAATTTACCACTTTGGATGGTAGAATGTATTTCCAACTTATTGTCCCCCAGAAATTCAGGTCCCGTATACTTAGAGTGGCGCACGAGTCCGGTAGTGCAGGTCACTTGAGTAGGAAAAGGACGAATGACAAAGTATTAAGAGAATTTTATTGGCCAGTTGTCAATAGTGATATAGCACGATTCTGTCTTTCGTGTGATGTATGCCATAAAACTGTTGAAAAGGGCGTTTTGAACGTCGTATGTATTGCTGTCATAGAAGACGAGCCGAGTGACCCCAATACAGAAACTCCCCTTGAGTACCCCATGGTTGTAGGAAATGAGGAAATAGATATGGTCAGCGTGTGCCCAGAATTACCTGAAGGTCAGCGTCAGCAAGTCGGGGAAATTTTGAGTAAGTACCCAGACGTATTTACAGATAGACCAGGTAATACTGGATTAATAACGCACGAGATAAACTTGAATACCTCGGAGCCAATCAGAATTAAGGGATATCCGATACCCTTTAACGCACGGGAGACAATCGATGAGGAAGTAGGTAAAATGTTAGACCTGGGAGTGATTGAACCCTCAAACTCCCCCAATTCTTCCCCCGTGGTATTGGTCCGAAAGAAAGACGGAACGAATCGATTTTGCATAGACTTTCGACAACTAAATAAAATCACCGTGTTTGATGCTGAACCGATGCCAGACATGGAGGGCTTGTTTTCAAAATTGGCGGGGCACCAGTACATTTCTAAATTAGATCTTACAAAAGGATATTGACAGGTGCCCATCGCTGAAAATGCCCGCGTATTAACGGCATTCGCGACCCCTAAAGTTCTTTTCCAGTTTAAGGTTATGCCTTTCGGTCTGGTTAACGCCGGTGCGTCGTGCGTGCGTCTTACTCGGAAACTGTTGAAAGACATGAACAACGTAGATAGTTTTGTCGACGATATTCTTGTATATACTCATACCTGGGAAGAGCATGTTAGGGCATTAGTCGATCTGTTCGACAGACTCCGCAAGGCAAATCTCACAGCGAGACCCTCCAAGTGTAGTATAGCGTATTCTGACTTGGAATGCTTGGGCCATCTAGTAAGTGGGTCAGGGCAGTTAAAACCCCACCCTGATAAAATTGAAGCGATTAAAGACGCTCCTAGGCCAGAAACCAAGAAACAGATACGATCGTTTCTTGGATTGATAGGTTTATATAGGAAGTTCGTTCCAAATTTCGCCGCTATAGCTAGTCCATTGACGGATTTAACTAGGAAAGGGCAGCCAAATAAAGTTTCTTGGGGTTCATGCCAAGAAAGAGCTTTTAACGCTCTTAAGGGAAGATTGATCAGTGCACCGATCCTAAAGTTGCCAGAATTAAATAAATCGTTCATATTGAGAACTGATGCGTCCGACCCGGGATTAGGAGCAGTTTTGCTACAGGAGCAAGATGGGGTAAAGTTACCCATAGCTTATGCTAGTAGGAAATTGCTGCCTAGGGAGCAAAACTACTCCGTGATCGAAAAGGAGTGTTTGGCACTGGTGTGGGGTATAGGTAAATTCCACACGTACCTTCTCGGAAGGGAATTTGTCCTTGAAAAGGACCATCAGCCTCTCGTATATTTGAACAAGGCAAAAGTTGCCAACGCAAGATTGATGCGTTGGGCATTGACTCTGCAGCCATATCGTTTCCGGATCGAAGCAATCAGAGGGTCGGAAAATGTAGGGGCCGATTATTTAAGCAGAGTGTGATTTGCAGTTTTTTTTCTTACCATGATATTCTGGTAATGTAAATAATACGTTTCAGTTTGTATTTTTGCCAAATTCCGTGATTTTCTAAAAGTGTTTCCACTTTTTTTTAAGGGGGGAGGTATTGTCACGGAATTGTATGATTTATATAAATATGCATATGTGATCACAAATGTATTCGGGTTTCGTTTCCGACTAGAGCGTTACTCGAGGGTTGTTTATTTTTTCGGCTCTAGTTATTTTGAAATACTGAGCTCGATTCACCCCATGCTGCACGTGCAAATTGCCTGCAGTGAAAACCTAAGTACCTAGCTGCTGCGCATATCTGTCACAGCTAGGGTACATATAGAGAAAATTCTCTATAAACAAATTACACTACGACGAGTCTTGTCAGAAAGCTTACCTCTTTACGGGAGCAAATCTTCAGCTGTAGAGGTATGTGAAATTTAAGATTGTATTCTTTATCACTATTCGTTTTATATGACATAATTGTTTCATATATTAGATGGTTTAGAATTTATTCTAAATTCTACAGAGAGTCAATACCTAGGTCATACAACGCCATGATATTAGAAATACTATAGTCTGGTTCATGTTAGCTATTTGTTGTAACTGAACAGACGGTTTTTATTTAATTATACGCAGCATGCTTTGAATGATTAATGTAATGTGCAACGAGATGTAGTTCATGTGCGCGCATGTGCAACATATATCAATGCAAAAGTACTAACCGTGTCATATGTACTACACGGTTTAGTTGTTATACTTTTAGCTGCCTTGTGTGGTGTTTGTGTGCTGCCTTGTGTCGTGCCTTGTGTGGTGCTTGTGTGCCTTATATATGGTTTGGTGGTGTGAAGTCACAGAACTCTGTGTGGTTTCGTGTGACGTATACGCTGTGTCTGGTGACGTTGGTTCGGAAGAGTGTACTGGTTTTCTCGATGCGAGGGACCAAGGCTTCTCGACCGGCGGGTCTGTGTTAAATGTGAAGGCTCTCGAGGGATCCTTCAACAGACTGGGAGGGGTGAACCATGCGTGGTGGCTCCTTGACCATTGACTAGAGCGGGTGGAACCGGAGGTACATCTTGGTCGTCAAACGGGCGCCACGATAGTTATACATATTACGTGTTCCATTTTATTGTTATTTTCAATATTGCTATCTGTGCAAAATTACATGTATTCACATTTCAATATCGCTATATGTGTGATAGATTCATAATTTCATGCATTCCCATTTCAATTTCGTTATATGAACGATATATTCATAAATTCATACATATTCCAATATCGCTTGATGAGTTAACAGATTGATGAATAAATGAGTATTATATTGATAAGTGCATAAATCACATGCTTTGGCCACCCTTGGTGCTTACTAAGACCTTGTTTATATTGGGGTGTAGTTCATATACTCTTATTTGTTGATTGGTGATAGGATGTTATTCACGTTTGTTTAAAATTCCATTCGTTAAATTCATCTTTGATTTTTCTCGTCGAGTTACTTGTTGTTGATAGTTCCATGTTGGGACTTTATAATTTTCCTTATCTTTTTGTTATAATGGTGTCAGATTTGTTCATCTTTAAATTGCGTTTATAAATAAACATCTTATTAACGCAGTTGCTTTCGGTGTCTTCACTAATCCAGTCCCAACCCGGCTTCATCCTGTGACAAATGGTGTCGGATTATTGGATTAGTCGGAGCACGGTACTTAGTTTGCATAGGTCTTGACTCCGGTAAGATTTTTCAGTTATCTGTTTCAGACTGTGACCTTCCTGACAAGAGATAATTCAGGCGGGTGAGTGAATACCTCACTCATATTTTGTTTTATTTACCATTTGTTTATCATATATACATATTGCATATATTTGGGGAAGGGATATACGGTTGGTTCGTGTAATCCTAAAATTGTATGTGTTATATGATAGTGCACTTAGGATTGGTGATCTTATCAACAGTATATATCATGTCGTCACTCAAAGATCTAGTGGAGTTGGGCAAACAGTTTGGGTATGAGGGGGAGGCCCTTAGAAAATTCGTTCAGGAGGAGCAGGCTCGGGAAAGGGATCAAAGGGTAAAGGAGAGAGATATAGAAAGGGAAAAATTGGAACTGGAGAAGCAGGCAGAGAGGGAAAGAAGGGAATATGAGAAGCAGGCTGATAGGGAAAGAAGGGAATATGAGAAGGAGAAGATAGAGTTAGAGAAGCAGGCAGAGAAGGAAAGGATAGGGTGGGAAATGGAAGCAGAAAGGGAAAGAATAGAGCAGGTAAGAGAACTTGAGGAAAGAAAGCAACAAGTAAAGTTAGAAGCCATAAAGTTAGAAGACAGGAATATGGAGAAAGAACATAATAGGAAATTTGAATTATTAGAGGCTAAGAAAGATGGGCAACAAGAATCAAAGTTAAGAGGCCCTAAATTACCCCCTTTTGAAGATGACAAAGATAACTTAGATAGTTATTTACATAGGTTTGAGCGATATGCCACCATCCAGAAATGGAAAAAAGATGATTGGTCCCTCCATCTCAGCGCGTTACTGAAAGGTAACGCGCTAGATGTGTATTCGCGTCTACCCATAAACGACGCATTAAACTATGACGCATTAAGAGAGGCACTCCTTAAGAGATACGAGTTGACAGAACAAGGGTTCCGCAAAAAGTTTAAATATAGTAAACCCGAGAAAGGCGAGACATTCACACAGTTCGTCAGTAGGACGGGGGATTATTTCCAGCGTTGGGTTGAATGTGGTAAGATTAAAAAAAAAACATTCGAGGGCCTTACCGATTTTTTACTTAGAGACCAGCTGTTAAACACTTGTGGTAAGGAATTGTGGTTGTTCCTGAGGGAAAAGTCCTTCAATAATATCTCTGATATGGCTACTCAGGCAGACTATTTCGCCGAAGCTCGGGGAGGTACCCAGAATGTGGTCTCAAGGGATAACAAGGGAGGTAATCAAGATAAAAATCAGAGACCCAGAGAACACGAGAAACTTGGTACAAATAAAGGTGGAAACTTTAAATCTGGGAAGGGTACAAGTCGTAGGGATAGACAAGGTTTCACCTGTAAGGAATGGGGTCACATCACGCCCGATTGTCCGAAAAGGAAGGGGTTTGTCCAGAGAGTCGCGGTTGCTATTGAAAGCAGAGCATGGTCAGGAGGCGGTAAGCGCGATGTTTTTCCGCGTGATAATTCGGCGACTAATAACGTGAATACGGTATACGAGTCCGCAGCACGTGCGCAGATCGGTCGTGATGTTATTCAGTCTATCGGCACTTGTCTTTTTCCCGAGGCGAGGGTACCGACTGCTACTGGTAACGCCAACGGTCAAGAAGTCACGGTCTTACGCGACACCGGGTGCACGGGCGTCGTAGTAGAGCGGAATCTCGTTAGGGATGACCAAATGCTTGGTTGGAAATCCACGTGCATGTTATTAGATCAAACGATTGATCGCGTCCCTGTCGCGAGAATAGAAATCGAGACGCCTTTTCTGACCGGAACCGTGGAAGCACTGTGTATGGAAAACCCCATATACGACCTAACTATCGGAAATGTCGAGGGATCCAGACTCCAAACTCAGTCCGATTTTCGGTTTCCAATTGTACAAACGGCCGAAACTAGGGCGCAGGAGCAGGCGGAGAAAACGCCACTACGTACTTTGAAACTTCCGGAAGCCGTGACCGATATCTCGCGCGATGAATTTACGCGTGAGCAAGGGCATGACGCGTCCTTAATCGCGACCGCGGAGAGGATCGTATCCGGTACCGCGAAACATTGTAAGGGCGGTTCAAGTTTGAAATTTATACGTAGGGAAGGTTTAATGTATAGGGAATTTACCACTTTGGATGGTAGAATGTATTTCCAACTTATTGTCCCCCAGAAATTCAGGTCCCGTATACTTAGAGTGGCGCACGAGTCCGGTAGTGCAGGTCACTTGAGTAGGAAAAGGACGAATGACAAAGTATTAAGAGAATTTTATTGGCCAGTTGTCAATAGTGATATAGCACGATTCTGTCTTTCGTGTGATGTATGCCATAAAACTGTTGAAAAGGGCGTTTTGAACGTCGTATGTATTGCTGTCATAGAAGACGAGCCGAGTGAGCCCAATACAGAAACTCCCCTTGAGTACCCCATGGTTGTAGGAAATGAGGAAATAGATATGGTCAGCGTGTGCCCAGAATTACCTGAAGGTCAGCGTCAGCAAGTCGGGGAAATTTTGAGTAAGTACCCAGACGTATTTACAGATAGACCAGGTAATACTGGATTAATAACGCACGAGATAAACTTGAATACCTCGGAGCCAATCAGAATTAAGGGATATCCGATACCCTTTAACGCACGGGAGACAATCGATGAGGAAGTAGGTAAAATGTTAGACCTGGGAGTGATTGAACCCTCAAACTCCCCCAATTCTTCCCCCGTGGTATTGGTCCGAAAGAAAGACGGAACGAATCGATTTTGCATAGACTTTCGACAACTAAATAAAATCACCGTGTTTGATGCTGAACCGATGCCAGACATGGAGGGCTTGTTTTCAAAATTGGCGGGGCACCAGTACATTTCTAAATTAGATCTTACAAAAGGATATTGACAGGTGCCCATCGCTGAAAATGCCCGCGTATTAACGGCATTCGCGACCCCTAAAGTTCTTTTCCAGTTTAAGGTTATGCCTTTCGGTCTGGTTAACGCCGGTGCGTCGTGCGTGCGTCTTACTCGGAAACTGTTGAAAGACATGAACAACGTAGATAGTTTTGTCGACGATATTCTTGTATATACTCATACCTGGGAAGAGCATGTTAGGGCATTAGTCGATCTGTTCGACAGACTCCGCAAGGCAAATCTCACAGCGAGACCCTCCAAGTGTAGTATAGCGTATTCTGACTTGGAATGCTTGGGCCATCTAGTAAGTGGGTCAGGGCAGTTAAAACCCCACCCTGATAAAATTGAAGCGATTAAAGACGCTCCTAGGCCAGAAACCAAGAAACAGATACGATCGTTTCTTGGATTGATAGGTTTATATAGGAAGTTCGTTCCAAATTTCGCCGCTATAGCTAGTCCATTGACGGATTTAACTAGGAAAGGGCAGCCAAATAAAGTTTCTTGGGGTTCATGCCAAGAAAGAGCTTTTAACGCTCTTAAGGGAAGATTGATCAGTGCACCGATCCTAAAGTTGCCAGAATTAAATAAATCGTTCATATTGAGAACTGATGCGTCCGACCCGGGATTAGGAGCAGTTTTGCTACAGGAGCAAGATGGGGTAAAGTTACCCATAGCTTATGCTAGTAGGAAATTGCTGCCTAGGGAGCAAAACTACTCCGTGATCGAAAAGGAGTGTTTGGCACTGGTGTGGGGTATAGGTAAATTCCACACGTACCTTCTCGGAAGGGAATTTGTCCTTGAAAAGGACCATCAGCCTCTCGTATATTTGAACAAGGCAAAAGTTGCCAACGCAAGATTGATGCGTTGGGCATTGACTCTGCAGCCATATCGTTTCCGGATCGAAGCAATCAGAGGGTCGGAAAATGTAGGGGCCGATTATTTAAGCAGAGTGTGATTTGCAGTTTTTTTTCTTACCATGATATTCTGGTAATGTAAATAATACGTTTCAGTTTGTATTTTTGCCAAATTCCGTGATTTTCTAAAAGTGTTTCCACTTTTTTTTAAGGGGGGAGGTATTGTCACGGAATTGTATGATTTATATAAATATGCATATGTGATCACAAATGTATTCGGGTTTCGTTTCCGACTAGAGCGTTACTCGAGGGTTGTTTATTTTTTCGGCTCTAGTTATTTTGAAATACTGAGCTCGATTCACCCCATGCTGCACGTGCAAATTGCCTGCAGTGAAAACCTAAGTACCTAGCTGCTGCGCATATCTGTCACAGCTAGGGTACATATAGAGAAAATTCTCTATAAACAAATTACACTACGACGAGTCTTGTCAGAAAGCTTACCTCTTTACGGGAGCAAATCTTCAGCTGTAGAGGTATGTGAAATTTAAGATTGTATTCTTTATCACTATTCGTTTTATATGACATAATTGTTTCATATATTAGATGGTTTAGAATTTATTCTAAATTCTACAGAGAGTCAATACCTAGGTCATACAACGCCATGATATTAGAAATACTATAGTCTGGTTCATGTTAGCTATTTGTTGTAACTGAACAGACGGTTTTTATTTAATTATACGCAGCATGCTTTGAATGATTAATGTAATGTGCAACGAGATGTAGTTCATGTGCGCGCATGTGCAACATATATCAATGCAAAAGTACTAACCGTGTCATATGTACTACACGGTTTAGTTGTTATACTTTTAGCTGCCTTGTGTGGTGTTTGTGTGCTGCCTTGTGTCGTGCCTTGTGTGGTGCTTGTGTGCCTTATATATGGTTTGGTGGTGTGAAGTCACAGAACTCTGTGTGGTTTCGTGTGACGTATACGCTGTGTCTGGTGACGTTGGTTCGGAAGAGTGTACTGGTTTTCTCGATGCGAGGGACCAAGGCTTCTCGACCGGCGGGTCTGTGTTAAATGTGAAGGCTCTCGAGGGATCCTTCAACAGACTGGGAGGGGTGAACCATGCGTGGTGGCTCCTTGACCATTGACTAGAGCGGGTGGAACCGGAGGTACATCTTGGTCGTCAAACGGGCGCCACGATAGTTATACATATTACGTGTTCCATTTTATTGTTATTTTCAATATTGCTATCTGTGCAAAATTACATGTATTCACATTTCAATATCGCTATATGTGTGATAGATTCATAATTTCATGCATTCCCATTTCAATTTCGTTATATGAACGATATATTCATAAATTCATACATATTCCAATATCGCTTGATGAGTTAACAGATTGATGAATAAATGAGTATTATATTGATAAGTGCATAAATCACATGCTTTGGCCACCCTTGGTGCTTACTAAGACCTTGTTTATATTGGGGTGTAGTTCATATACTCTTATTTGTTGATTGGTGATAGGATGTTATTCACGTTTGTTTAAAATTCCATTCGTTAAATTCATCTTTGATTTTTCTCGTCGAGTTACTTGTTGTTGATAGTTCCATGTTGGGACTTTATAATTTTCCTTATCTTTTTGTTATAATGGTGTCAGATTTGTTCATCTTTAAATTGCGTTTATAAATAAACATCTTATTAACGCAGTTGCTTTCGGTGTCTTCACTAATCCAGTCCCAACCCGGCTTCATCCTGTGACAAATGGTGTCGGATTATTGGATTAGTCGGAGCACGGTACTTAGTTTGCATAGGTCTTGACTCCGGTAAGATTTTTCAGTTATCTGTTTCAGACTGTGACCTTCCTGACAAGAGATAATTCAGGCGGGTGAGTGAATACCTCACTCATATTTTGTTTTATTTACCATTTGTTTATCATATATACATATTGCATATATTTGGGGAAGGGATATACGGTTGGTTCGTGTAATCCTAAAATTGTATGCGTTATATGATAGTGCACTTAGGATTGGTGATCTTATCAACAGTATATATCATGTCGTCACTCAAAGATCTAGTGGAGTTGGGCAAACAGTTTGGGTATGAGGGGGAGGCCCTTAGAAAATTCGTTCAGGAGGAGCAGGCTCGGGAAAGGGATCAAAGGGTAAAGGAGAGAGATATAGAAAGGGAAAAATTGGAACTGGAGAAGCAGGCAGAGAGGGAAAGAAGGGAATATGAGAAGCAGGCTGATAGGGAAAGAAGGGAATATGAGAAGGAGAAGATAGAGTTAGAGAAGCAGGCAGAGAAGGAAAGGATAGGGTGGGAAATGGAAGCAGAAAGGGAAAGAATAGAGCAGGTAAGAGAACTTGAGGAAAGAAAGCAACAAGTAAAGTTAGAAGCCATAAAGTTAGAAGACAGGAATATGGAGAAAGAACATAATAGGAAATTTGAATTATTAGAGGCTAAGAAAGATGGGCAACAAGAATCAAAGTTAAGAGGCCCTAAATTACCCCCTTTTGAAGATGACAAAGATAACTTAGATAGTTATTTACATAGGTTTGAGCGATATGCCACCATCCAGAAATGGAAAAAAGATGATTGGTCCCTCCATCTCAGCGCGTTACTGAAAGGTAACGCGCTAGATGTGTATTCGCGTCTACCCATAAACGACGCATTAAACTATGACGCATTAAGAGAGGCACTCCTTAAGAGATACGAGTTGACAGAACAAGGGTTCCGCAAAAAGTTTAAATATAGTAAACCCGAGAAAGGCGAGACATTCACACAGTTCGTCAGTAGGACGGGGGATTATTTCCAGCGTTGGGTTGAATGTGGTAAGATTAAAAAAAAAACATTCGAGGGCCTTACCGATTTTTTACTTAGAGACCAGCTGTTAAACACTTGTGGTAAGGAATTGTGGTTGTTCCTGAGGGAAAAGTCCTTCAATAATATCTCTGATATGGCTACTCAGGCAGACTATTTCGCCGAAGCTCGGGGAGGTACCCAGAATGTGGTCTCAAGGGATAACAAGGGAGGTAATCAAGATAAAAATCAGAGACCCAGAGAACACGAGAAACTTGGTACAAATAAAGGTGGAAACTTTAAATCTGGGAAGGGTACAAGTCGTAGGGATAGACAAGGTTTCACCTGTAAGGAATGGGGTCACATCACGCCCGATTGTCCGAAAAGGAAGGGGTTTGTCCAGAGAGTCGCGGTTGCTATTGAAAGCAGAGCATGGTCAGGAGGCGGTAAGCGCGATGTTTTTCCGCGTGATAATTCGGCGACTAATAACGTGAATACGGTATACGAGTCCGCAGCACGTGCGCAGATCGGTCGTGATGTTATTCAGTCTATCGGCACTTGTCTTTTTCCCGAGGCGAGGGTACCGACTGCTACTGGTAACGCCAACGGTCAAGAAGTCACGGTCTTACGCGACACCGGGTGCACGGGCGTCGTAGTAGAGCGGAATCTCGTTAGGGATGACCAAATGCTTGGTTGGAAATCCACGTGCATGTTATTAGATCAAACGATTGATCGCGTCCCTGTCGCGAGAATAGAAATCGAGACGCCTTTTCTGACCGGAACCGTGGAAGCACTGTGTATGGAAAACCCCATATACGACCTAACTATCGGAAATGTCGAGGGATCCAGACTCCAAACTCAGTCCGATTTTCGGTTTCCAATTGTACAAACGGCCGAAACTAGGGCGCAGGAGCAGGCGGAGAAAACGCCACTACGTACTTTGAAACTTCCGGAAGCCGTGACCGATATCTCGCGCGATGAATTTACGCGTGAGCAAGGGCATGACGCGTCCTTAATCGCGACCGCGGAGAGGATCGTATCCGGTACCGCGAAACATTGTAAGGGCGGTTCAAGTTTGAAATTTATACGTAGGGAAGGTTTAATGTATAGGGAATTTACCACTTTGGATGGTAGAATGTATTTCCAACTTATTGTCCCCCAGAAATTCAGGTCCCGTATACTTAGAGTGGCGCACGAGTCCGGTAGTGCAGGTCACTTGAGTAGGAAAAGGACGAATGACAAAGTATTAAGAGAATTTTATTGGCCAGTTGTCAATAGTGATATAGCACGATTCTGTCTTTCGTGTGATGTATGCCATAAAACTGTTGAAAAGGGCGTTTTGAACGTCGTATGTATTGCTGTCATAGAAGACGAGCCGAGTGAGCCCAATACAGAAACTCCCCTTGAGTACCCCATGGTTGTAGGAAATGAGGAAATAGATATGGTCAGCGTGTGCCCAGAATTACCTGAAGGTCAGCGTCAGCAAGTCGGGGAAATTTTGAGTAAGTACCCAGACGTATTTACAGATAGACCAGGTAATACTGGATTAAAAACGCACGAGATAAACTTGAATACCTCGGAGCCAATCAGAATTAAGGGATATCCGATACCCTTTAACGCACGGGAGACAATCGATGAGGAAGTAGGTAAAATGTTAGACCTGGGAGTGATTGAACCCTCAAACTCCCCCTATTCTTCCCCCGTGGTATTGGTCCGAAAGAAAGACGGAACGAATCGATTTTGCATAGACTTTCGACAACTAAATAAAATCACCGTGTTTGATGCTGAACCGATGCCAGACATGGAGGGCTTGTTTTCAAAATTGGCGGGGCACCAGTACATTTCTAAATTAGATCTTACAAAAGGATATTGACAGGTGCCCATCGCTGAAAATGCCCGCGTATTAACGGCATTCGCGACCCCTAAAGTTCTTTTCCAGTTTAAGGTTATGCCTTTCGGTCTGGTTAACGCCGGTGCGTCGTGCGTGCGTCTTACTCGGAAACTGTTGAAAGACATGAACAACGTAGATAGTTTTGTCGACGATATTCTTGTATATACTCATACCTGGGAAGAGCATGTTAGGGCATTAGTCGATCTGTTCGACAGACTCCGCAAGGCAAATCTCACAGCGAGACCCTCCAAGTGTAGTATAGCGTATTCTGACTTGGAATGCTTGGGCCATCTAGTAAGTGGGTCAGGGCAGTTAAAACCCCACCCTGATAAAATTGAAGCGATTAAAGACGCTCCTAGGCCAGAAACCAAGAAACAGATACGATCGTTTCTTG
Organism: Margaritifera margaritifera; assembly: GCA_029931535.1. NCBI lineage: Eukaryota > Metazoa > Mollusca > Bivalvia > Unionida > Margaritiferidae > Margaritifera > Margaritifera margaritifera. Next base: position 5,319,070 of record JAQPZY010001617.1, read on the forward strand.
GATTGATAGGTTTATATAGGAAGTTCGTTCCAAATTTCGCCGCTATAGCTAGTCCATTGACGGATTTAACTAGGAAAGGGCAGCCAAATAAAGTTTCTTGGGGTTCATGCCAAGAAAGAGCTTTTAACGCTCTTAAGGGAAGATTGATCAGTGCACCGATCCTAAAGTTGCCAGAATTAAATAAATCGTTCATATTGAGAACTGATGCGTCCGACCCGGGATTAGGAGCAGTTTTGCTACAGGAGCAAGATGGGGTAAAGTTACCCATAGCTTATGCTAGTAGGAAATTGCTGCCTAGGGAGCAAAACTACTCCGTGATCGAAAAGGAGTGTTTGGCACTGGTGTGGGGTATAGGTAAATTCCACACGTACCTTCTCGGAAGGGAATTTGTCCTTGAAAAGGACCATCAGCCTCTCGTATATTTGAACAAGGCAAAAGTTGCCAACGCAAGATTGATGCGTTGGGCATTGACTCTGCAGCCATATCGTTTCCGGATCGAAGCAATCAGAGGGTCGGAAAATGTAGGGGCCGATTATTTAAGCAGAGTGTGATTTGCAGTTTTTTTTCTTACCATGATATTCTGGTAATGTAAATAATACGTTTCAGTTTGTATTTTTGCCAAATTCCGTGATTTTCTAAAAGTGTTTCCACTTTTTTTTAAGGGGGGAGGTATTGTCACGGAATTGTATGATTTATATAAATATGCATATGTGATCACAAATGTATTCGGGTTTCGTTTCCGACTAGAGCGTTACTCGAGGGTTGTTTATTTTTTCGGCTCTAGTTATTTTGAAATACTGAGCTCGATTCACCCCATGCTGCACGTGCAAATTGCCTGCAGTGAAAACCTAAGTACCTAGCTGCTGCGCATATCTGTCACAGCTAGGGTACATATAGAGAAAATTCTCTATAAACAAATTACACTACGACGAGTCTTGTCAGAAAGCTTACCTCTTTACGGGAGCAAATCTTCAGATGTAGAGGTAGGCGAAATTTAGGATTGTATTCTATTATCACTATTCATTTTATAAAACATAATTAATTCATATATTAGATGGTTTAGAATTTATTCTAAATTCTACAGAGAGTCAATACCTAGGTCATACAACGCCATGATATTAGAAATACTATAGTCTGGTTCATGTTAGCTATTTGTTGTAACTGAACAGACGGTTTTTATTTAATTATACGCAGCATGCTTTGAATGATTAATGTAATGTGCAACGAGATGTAGTTCATGTGCGCGCATGTGCAACATATATCAATGCAAAAGTACTAACCGTGTCATATGTACTACACGGTTTAGTTGTTATACTTTTAGCTGCCTTGTGTGGTGTTTGTGTGCTGCCTTGTGTCGTGCCTTGTGTGGTGCTTGTGTGCCTTATATATGGTTTGGTGGTGTGAAGTCACAGAACTCTGTGTGGTTTCGTGTGACGTATACGCTGTGTCTGGTGACGTTGGTTCGGAAGAGTGTACTGGTTTTCTCGATGCGAGGGACCAAGGCTTCTCGACCGGCGGGTCTGTGTTAAATGTGAAGGCTCTCGAGGGATCCTTCAACAGACTGGGAGGGGTGAACCATGCGTGGTGGCTCCTTGACCATTGACTAGAGCGGGTGGAACCGGAGGTACATCTTGGTCGTCAAACGGGCGCCACGATAGTTATACATATTACGTGTTCCATTTTATTGTTATTTTCAATATTGCTATCTGTGCAAAATTACATGTATTCACATTTCAATATCGCTATATGTGTGATAGATTCATAATTTCATGCATTCCCATTTCAATTTCGTTATATGAACGATATATTCATAAATTCATACATATTCCAATATCGCTTGATGAGTTAACAGATTGATGAATAAATGAGTATTATATTGATAAGTGCATAAATCACATGCTTTGGCCACCCTTGGTGCTTACTAAGACCTTGTTTATATTGGGGTGTAGTTCATATACTCTTATTTGTTGATTGGTGATAGGATGTTATTCACGTTTGTTTAAAATTCCATTCGTTAAATTCATCTTTGATTTTTCTCGTCGAGTTACTTGTTGTTGATAGTTCCATGTTGGGACTTTATAATTTTCCTTATCTTTTTGTTATAATGGTGTCAGATTTGTTCATCTTTAAATTGCGTTTATAAATAAACATCTTATTAACGCAGTTGCTTTCGGTGTCTTCACTAATCCAGTCCCAACCCGGCTTCATCCTGTGACAAATGGTGTCGGATTATTGGATTAGTCGGAGCACGGTACTTAGTTTGCATAGGTCTTGACTCCGGTAAGATTTTTCAGTTATCTGTTTCAGACTGTGACCTTCCTGACAAGAGATAATTCAGGCGGGTGAGTGAATACCTCACTCATATTTTGTTTTATTTACCATTTGTTTATCATATATACATATTGCATATATTTGGGGAAGGGATATACGGTTGGTTCGTGTAATCCTAAAATTGTATGCGTTATATGATAGTGCACTTAGGATTGGTGATCTTATCAACAGTATATATCATGTCGTCACTCAAAGATCTAGTGGAGTTGGGCAAACAGTTTGGGTATGAGGGGGAGGCCCTTAGAAAATTCGTTCAGGAGGAGCAGGCTCGGGAAAGGGATCAAAGGGTAAAGGAGAGAGATATAGAAAGGGAAAAATTGGAACTGGAGAAGCAGGCAGAGAGGGAAAGAAGGGAATATGAGAAGCAGGCTGATAGGGAAAGAAGGGAATATGAGAAGGAGAAGATAGAGTTAGAGAAGCAGGCAGAGAAGGAAAGGATAGGGTGGGAAATGGAAGCAGAAAGGGAAAGAATAGAGCAGGTAAGAGAACTTGAGGAAAGAAAGCAACAAGTAAAGTTAGAAGCCATAAAGTTAGAAGACAGGAATATGGAGAAAGAACATAATAGGAAATTTGAATTATTAGAGGCTAAGAAAGATGGGCAACAAGAATCAAAGTTAAGAGGCCCTAAATTACCCCCTTTTGAAGATGACAAAGATAACTTAGATAGTTATTTACATAGGTTTGAGCGATATGCCACCATCCAGAAATGGAAAAAAGATGATTGGTCCCTCCATCTCAGCGCGTTACTGAAAGGTAACGCGCTAGATGTGTATTCGCGTCTACCCATAAACGACGCATTAAACTATGACGCATTAAGAGAGGCACTCCTTAAGAGATACGAGTTGACAGAACAAGGGTTCCGCAAAAAGTTTAAATATAGTAAACCCGAGAAAGGCGAGACATTCACACAGTTCGTCAGTAGGACGGGGGATTATTTCCAGCGTTGGGTTGAATGTGGTAAGATTAAAAAAAAACATTCGAGGGCCTTACCGATTTTTTACTTAGAGACCAGCTGTTAAACACTTGTGGTAAGGAATTGTGGTTGTTCCTGAGGGAAAAGTCCTTCAATAATATCTCTGATATGGCTACTCAGGCAGACTATTTCGCCGAAGCTCGGGGAGGTACCCAGAATGTGGTCTCAAGGGATAACAAGGGAGGTAATCAAGATAAAAATCAGAGACCCAGAGAACACGAGAAACTTGGTACAAATAAAGGTGGAAACTTTAAATCTGGGAAGGGTACAAGTCGTAGGGATAGACAAGGTTTCACCTGTAAGGAATGGGGTCACATCACGCCCGATTGTCCGAAAAGGAAGGGGTTTGTCCAGAGAGTCGCGGTTGCTATTGAAAGCAGAGCATGGTCAGGAGGCGGTAAGCGCGATGTTTTTCCGCGTGATAATTCGGCGACTAATAACGTGAATACGGTATACGAGTCCGCAGCACGTGCGCAGATCGGTCGTGATGTTATTCAGTCTATCGGCACTTGTCTTTTTCCCGAGGCGAGGGTACCGACTGCTACTGGTAACGCCAACGGTCAAGAAGTCACGGTCTTACGCGACACCGGGTGCACGGGCGTCGTAGTAGAGCGGAGTCTCGTTAGGGATGACCAAATGCTTGGTTGGAAATCCACGTGCATGTTATTAGATCAAACGATTGATCGCGTCCCTGTCGCGAGAATAGAAATCGAGACGCCTTTTCTGACCGGAACCGTGGAAGCACTGTGTATGGAAAACCCCATATACGACCTAACTATCGGAAATGTCGAGGGATCCAGACTCCAAACTCAGTCCGATTTTCGGTTTCCAATTGTACAAACGGCCGAAACTAGGGCGCAGGAGCAGGCGGAGAAAACGCCACTACGTACTTTGAAACTTCCAGAAGCCGTGACCGATATCTCGCGCGATGAATTTACGCGTGAGCAAGGGCATGACGCGTCCTTAATCGCGACCGCGGAGAGGATCGTATCCGGTACCGCGAAACATTGTAAGGGCGGTTCAAGTTTGAAATTTATACGTAGGGAAGGTTTAATGTATAGGGAATTTACCACTTTGGATGGTAGAATGTATTTCCAACTTATTGTCCCCCAGAAATTCAGGTCCCGTATACTTAGAGTGGCGCACGAGTCCGGTAGTGCAGGTCACTTGAGTAGGAAAAGGACGAATGACAAAGTATTAAGAGAATTTTATTGGCCAGTTGTCAATAGTGATATAGCACGATTCTGTCTTTCGTGTGATGTATGCCATAAAACTGTTGAAAAGGGCGTTTTGAACGTCGTATGTATTGCTGTCATAGAAGACGAGCCGAGTGAGCCCCAATACAGAAACTCCCCTTGAGTACCCCATGGTTGTAGGAAATGAGGAAATAGATATGGTCAGCGTGTGCCCAGAATTACCTGAAGGTCAGCGTCAGCAAGTCGGGGAAATTTTGAGTAAGTACCCAGACGTATTTACAGATAGACCAGGTAATACTGGATTAAAAACGCACGAGATAAACTTGAATACCTCGGAGCCAATCAGAATTAAGGGATATCCGATACCCTTTAACGCACGGGAGACAATCGATGAGGAAGTAGGTAAAATGTTAGACCTGGGAGTGATTGAACCCTCAAACTCCCCCTATTCTTCCCCCGTGGTATTGGTCCGAAAGAAAGACGGAACGAATCGATTTTGCATAGACTTTCGACAACTAAATAAAATCACCGTGTTTGATGCTGAACCGATGCCAGACATGGAGGGCTTGTTTTCAAAATTGGCGGGGCACCAGTACATTTCTAAATTAGATCTTACAAAAGGATATTGACAGGTGCCCATCGCTGAAAATGCCCGCGTATTAACGGCATTCGCGACCCCTAAAGTTCTTTTCCAGTTTAAGGTTATGCCTTTCGGTCTGGTTAACGCCGGTGCGTCGTGCGTGCGTCTTACTCGGAAACTGTTGAAAGACATGAACAACGTAGATAGTTTTGTCGACGATATTCTTGTATATACTCATACCTGGGAAGAGCATGTTAGGGCATTAGTCGATCTGTTCGACAGACTCCGCAAGGCAAATCTCACAGCGAGACCCTCCAAGTGTAGTATAGCGTATTCTGACTTGGAATGCTTGGGCCATCTAGTAAGTGGGTCAGGGCAGTTAAAACCCCACCCTGATAAAATTGAAGCGATTAAAGACGCTCCTAGGCCAGAAACCAAGAAACAGATACGATCGTTTCTTGGATTGATAGGTTTATATAGGAAGTTCGTTCCAAATTTCGCCGCTATAGCTAGTCCATTGACGGATTTAACTAGGAAAGGGCAGCCAAATAAAGTTTCTTGGGGTTCATGCCAAGAAAGAGCTTTTAACGCTCTTAAGGGAAGATTGATCAGTGCACCGATCCTAAAGTTGCCAGAATTAAATAAATCGTTCATATTGAGAACTGATGCGTCCGACCCGGGATTAGGAGCAGTTTTGCTACAGGAGCAAGATGGGGTAAAGTTACCCATAGCTTATGCTAGTAGGAAATTGCTGCCTAGGGAGCAAAACTACTCCGTGATCGAAAAGGAGTGTTTGGCACTGGTGTGGGGTATAGGTAAATTCCACACGTACCTTCTCGGAAGGGAATTTGTCCTTGAAAAGGACCATCAGCCTCTCGTATATTTGAACAAGGCAAAAGTTGCCAACGCAAGATTGATGCGTTGGGCATTGACTCTGCAGCCATATCGTTTCCGGATCGAAGCAATCAGAGGGTCGGAAAATGTAGGGGCCGATTATTTAAGCAGAGTGTGATTTGCAGTTTTTTTTTCTTACCATGATATTCTGGTAATGTAAATAATACGTTTCAGTTTGTATTTTTGCCAAATTCCGTGATTTTCTAAAAGTGTTTCCACTTTTTTTTAAGGGGGGAGGTATTGTCACGGAATTGTATGATTTATATAAATATGCATATGTGATCACAAATGTATTCGGGTTTCGTTTCCGACTAGAGCGTTACTCGAGGGTTGTTTATTTTTTCGGCTCTAGTTATTTTGAAATACTGAGCTCGATTCACCCCATGCTGCACGTGCAAATTGCCTGCAGTGAAAACCTAAGTACCTAGCTGCTGCGCATATCTGTCACAGCTAGGGTACATATAGAGAAAATTCTCTATAAACAAATTACACTACGACGAGTCTTGTCAGAAAGCTTACCTCTTTACGGGAGCAAATCTTCAGCTGTAGAGGTATGTGAAATTTAAGATTGTATTCTTTATCACTATTCGTTTTATATGACATAATTGTTTCATATATTAGATGGTTTAGAATTTATTCTAAATTCTACAGAGAGTCAATACCTAGGTCATACAACGCCATGATATTAGAAATACTATAGTCTGGTTCATGTTAGCTATTTGTTGTAACTGAACAGACGGTTTTTATTTAATTATACGCAGCATGCTTTGAATGATTAATGTAATGTGCAACGAGATGTAGTTCATGTGCGCGCATGTGCAACATATATCAATGCAAAAGTACTAACCGTGTCATATGTACTACACGGTTTAGTTGTTATACTTTTAGCTGCCTTGTGTGGTGTTTGTGTGCTGCCTTGTGTCGTGCCTTGTGTGGTGCTTGTGTGCCTTATATATGGTTTGGTGGTGTGAAGTCACAGAACTCTGTGTGGTTTCGTGTGACGTATACGCTGTGTCTGGTGACGTTGGTTCGGAAGAGTGTACTGGTTTTCTCGATGCGAGGGACCAAGGCTTCTCGACCGGCGGGTCTGTGTTAAATGTGAAGGCTCTCGAGGGATCCTTCAACAGACTGGGAGGGGTGAACCATGCGTGGTGGCTCCTTGACCATTGACTAGAGCGGGTGGAACCGGAGGTACATCTTGGTCGTCAAACGGGCGCCACGATAGTTATACATATTACGTGTTCCATTTTATTGTTATTTTCAATATTGCTATCTGTGCAAAATTACATGTATTCACATTTCAATATCGCTATATGTGTGATAGATTCATAATTTCATGCATTCCCATTTCAATTTCGTTATATGAAAAATATATTCATAAATTCATACATATTCCAATATCGCTTGATGAGTTAACAGATTGATGAATAAATGAGTATTATATTGATAAGTGCATAAATCACATGCTTTGGCCACCCTTGGTGCTTACTAAGACCTTGTTTATATTGGGGTGTAGTTCATATACTCTTATTTGTTGATTGGTGATAGGATGTTATTCACGTTTGTTTAAAATTCCATTCGTTAAATTCATCTTTGATTTTTCTCGTCGAGTTACTTGTTGTTGATAGTTCCATGTTGGGACTTTATAATTTTCCTTATCTTTTTGTTATAATGGTGTCAGATTTGTTCATCTTTAAATTGCGTTTATAAATAAACATCTTATTAACGCAGTTGCTTTCGGTGTCTTCACTAATCCAGTCCCAACCCGGCTTCATCCTGTGACACACAGATCATATTAAATTCAGGGATGTTCACGTTTGTGCCTGAGGTATCTAATAATAAATGCTAGTGTAGGTCAAAAATAAGCCCTACACAAGACAGGGATAAGAAATCCATCAATTGTGAATGAACGATTCCCGGATGATGTTGCACCATGCACTAAGGACCGTATCATAAGTTCACATGGCCTTACGAACAGTTGGACTCGAAATTACTTATCTTCGTTTCGGAAAGTTTTGATGAAATTGTCACCAAATTTATCATTCTGTCTTAGTAATAGTAGTGGTGATGCTGTTGCTATTAGTGGCCAAGTTAATAGCAGCATTGGTAGAATGGTAACATGAATATTAGTAGCAGTAGCAGCAGCAGTAGTGGAAGTATTGGTGTGAAATAATTTGTCAGAAGTATGATTTAAATTGAATATCTATTTACCAATGTGTATCTTCACAATAGTGGACTATTTATTAACTACTAGTGTATATCTACTTATAAATGTGCGGAATGTTCTATAGCTATCTGTTTACATGACAACATTAGTCACTCCACGCTATACATAGACTAGGAAAAATCAGTATCTAGATAAGATCCCAAATTATGTCCGATTATGTCTAACCAGCTAAACATTATAAACCGTGTCAGGCAAAATAACATAATTGTAGTTATATTTATGATATTCCTGTCCTTTTTTCAAAAACTATACGTTTTGCTATTAGTATCAAATTACATCAAGGAAATGTTAAATATTGTCTCTCGCTTCATGACAAGCGAATAAAACTCATTTTCCTGACTGCCGTGTCGAAGTAGAAAAATACATGTATATATAAAATTTAATGTTCTTACCTACTTGGATACGGCAGCGAGAAAAATCATTTTTTTTCAATTGTTATAAAAATTGAGAAATCATATAATGTAATTTTATACCAAGGTCAAAGATCAGATGGTATTTTTTTATTAAAAGTACAGTAATGACATAAAATATAAATATAATTATCTTATTTTGCCTAACACAATTGTAATTAGGATAATCTATACAAGTATAACTGAAACCATTTTATGCCAACAAAAAATGTTGAATGGCGCTGTATGTTCTATTAATATATACTATAATACAAAGGTTCCACGGAACGCAGGTTTCTCGCCTGTGAAAGGCGTTATAAGGACACTTCTTTCTGCTAATGCAGGTGAGACAGGAAGTCCTACTATACCAGGATAAAAACTTTAGGGATACAGTAATAGTACACTAATGTTTTAAGCCGGAATTCAGAAACTGATGTAGAAATGAATTTCAACGCCTAAATACAGAATCATAATGTTGACGCCGCAGATCCCTATGTTGCAGAAGACACAAGAACGTAGAGCATATTAGGATACAAACTTCAGGCATATACTATATGCATTCCCCAATTTCAATTGAATATAATTACTGATGCAGAGGATATCTGACTGTCATGAAACTCTAACATAAATCTTAATGTTTTCGATGCCAACATTATACCTGTATCTCGTCCTGTATCTCGTCCTTAGCACAATAATTACATGCAGTTTGATATTTTATTACACATACCTACCTTCTTCCAAAAATTTCTTGAATTCTAATTCCTGCATTTGACTACCATTTTCACTGAATTCTATCGTAAGTCTTCTGACGAAGATATTAACTAATACGCCTTATAGCATGGGAAGGTAACACAACAATATCAGCCGTGAAGAGACTACACTGTTTACACATATTTGATATCATTCTTTACTGTTCTTCGACAAGCTAGAATTACGTGACGTTATGTTGTTACAGATACCTTATATGTGATAATGTGAGATGCCACTCAGTTTGTAACATTAAAAATCAAAAATAAAAATAAAATGGTCACAAAAAGCTTGTTATTTTGATGTTACTTCGCCAACTTTTGACAAAACAACCAAACGCATTCAAGGGACACCCAAGTTTATATAAAGAAACGGATAACACAGTTTCGGTTTTAAACACAATGGCACCTAATGTAAAGAGTAACTGTGAATGTAATCAATATACGTCTTGTGCAGACGACACAGAAGGATCAAAAAAGCTCAAATGGAATTGTCAACAGACTGTAGTGTGTGTGTGTGAGAGAGAGAGAGAGAGAGAGAGAGAGAGAGAGAGAGAGAGACATACAGACAGAGCGACTTGGGGTGGGGTGGAGACAGAGGGAGACCATGAATAGGCTAAGGACTGCAATATTTGTCTTGATCTATGGTAACTATAAGATTAATACTAGACCATTAATAATAAAATATCGAACCATGAATAGATAATAAATAAATACCACCACTTCCATTTCACACAGGAACGATGCGTCTTTTTAATCCGATAAGCAAGGATTTGAAAAGCAGTATTTAGCAGTAAATCTCTCTCTCTCTCTCTCTCTCTCTCTGTCTCATATATATATATATATATATATATATATATATATATATATATATATATATATATAATATATATATATCATGCTTTTATGAGATTTAAACATCTGCGTCATTCAATATATTTCAGATTATTGCATGTAATTTCTGCATAGGGTTTAACGCCTCAGCACAATACTGGTTATATGGTGCCGATTAAAATTTAAGGTCTAAAAATGTTAAGATAAAGAATCCCCCCACCCCACCCCGAAAACAAAGAAATATAATATAACAAAGCTAAAACGATACAATATTATGCAAGATATAATAAAAAGTTTCATAACATATTACAATAGAAAATATTGACACCAAATGGTATTCCTTGTTAATTTCTTTTTTCGATTCATTATAAATAATCTGAACATTGTATACACAAGACCCACCATATACAAAAATAAAAGAAACGAAAACTATCCACGCTTGATTTGACCTATATCTAGATTACACGCGATATATACAACCACATGGATATTAAACAGCACACTAGTTGCATGCAGTTTCATCTATGTTTTGCATGTAAGAGATACCTACTTTCTTCCAACAATTTCTTGAATTCTAATGCCTGCATTTGACTGCCATTTTCACTCAAGTTAACAATAAGTATTGCGAAGAGAATGCAACTAACAGCCCTTATCGCATGGGAAGGTAAAGCAATAATCTCAGTTGTGAAAAGGCTAAAACTGTTTGCACGTACTTTTTCTCAACCGTTAGCGTCCTTAATTACTGTTGTTCGACAACCTAAACTTACATATCATTATTGTCTTACAAATATCTTATATGTGATAGTATGAGATGCCATTTAGTTTGCCGCTTTGAAACAAATAATAATAAAATGGTCAGACCAAGTTTTGACAGCACAACTAAACACATACAAACAGGCACCCACGCACATATAAAGAAACAGATAACACAGTTTCGGTTCTAATGTGAAGAGTACACAGTAGTAGAGTGCATAGGTAGAGAATACGTCATCAAACTGTTTATGATTAATCCCATAACTGAACTTTACATGTATTCACACCTGCTTAGTATACACAGTTAGTTTTCTCTAATTGTCAATGTAATCAATATGCGCATACAATTATGTTTGGCGCAGACGACACTGACCCATCAAAAGAGGTTCAAAATTAATTCACAACAGACTTAAAAGTGAGTAGGGTCGGGAGTGGCAGAGAGAAAGCACGAATATATTTTCTTGACCTGTGCGAAATATAAGACTAAATACTAGGGCACTCTAACTCTAACATATATAATAACTAAATATTGCGAGTTCAATCATGAATGGTGCATATCCCTTTAATCCGCTAGATAAGTTATTATAAATAAGTGCTTAGCAGTAAGTCTATATATGTATTATACTCTTTTGACATTAAAACCTGTGCGGCATCCATTGTATTTTAGATTAATATGTATGTATGTATGTATGTATGTATGTATGTATGTATGTATGTATGTATGTATGTATGCATGTATGCACGTATGCATGTATGTATGTATGAATCTATAGGGTTTAACAGAACGTCAGGACAACAAGTCGTATAATTGCTAAGATAAAGAGTTGCAAAAATATCATTAAGATAAAACCTTCCAAATAAAAGTACCTATGTAACACTGCAAGTAAAGAAAGGGCAAAGATGTTACAATTATGTTAAACGTATATTAAAAAACAGATAATGGAATAAATAAGTTCTTAAAATACAGGGTAAAAAATGCTTATATAAACCGCATACCCTCAAAAAGTCAGAACTTTGTTCTGGTGGTACATCATCATACAGTTTCTTTATTCAGATTACATCAACATACTTTTTTCACACAGAGTGGAAGCTGATACACTCAACAATAATTGACTCACTGTCATTCGACTAAGACAGATTATGAACTCTGGTCGAGGTTCGCCCTTGAAGTGGTATACGCGAGTCAATCCAACAACTGAAAATGTCAATAAATACTACAAATACCGAGCTACAACACGAGGTATCATTAGCAAGATCAAGAGCAGAATATGCAATCCTGTGTCTCTAGGTTGAACTCTTTAGCAATACTACTTCATCTAAACGATTGGCTTCTACACGAGGGGTGACATTCTCCAATTCTTGGTTTGATGTTTCGAAATTTGTTTGTCTTTTCGTTCGACATATTTTGTCAAAGATATATCCTCGACCTGCCATGGTTCATGTCCTTAACGTGAATTTTAACGCTTATACTATAATATTGCGAGAAACTTTTCAAACCGCCATAGAAAGTGTTCAACGATATCTACTTAATTTATTCATCATTGAAAAATGTTTATAAACTCTCCAAATTCTTTGCTACCGTTTTTCCGAGCGTGTCAAAATTTGTCTTTTTCCGGAAGTACATCGATGGTTCGTGCCCATAAAATAAATGCCAGGTGACGTAAGATTGGAATGTGACAATTAGACCAAGGTGTTGTAATCGATCGTTTATAATGTCCCTGTATTATTAATATTTGCATCTGTAATATATTTCATTTCCTTAAAACGCATATTAACTGCAATAAAACACTTAAAAACAATGATGACATAAATATTAAAGAAAAAATATATGATGCAATTTATAATCTTGTTTTTTCAAGCATTTCGATAAAATTATCATATTTAAAGATGCAGTGAATTTTTGAAAGATTTTTTTTCTTCATGCTATTTCATAACAAAGATTAATTGTTTTATATTAAAATGTTTCAAGGAAAAATTAAAAATGTATAGTTTTGCATTAGATTCATTTTTCCTAATATGATATAAGAAGTGCATGTTATAGTAACCAAGTTTTTACATTGCCTTTGCCATCGCATAAAATCTCTGTCGTGGGTTTCCCGCTAATAAAAAGGTAAAAAAAAACAACATGTGACTTGAACAGCTAACAATCATTGCAGAGCCACAAACCTGTGGCAAATATGTCACCAATTACATTGGACATTTTTCATTATGTTTTCTTTGATTTGAATTGCGGTACGTATTTAAGTCTTATTTCGTCGAATATTTCTTAATCAGCACGTACTGTCACTGTCAACGAACGGTATTGACCCAGTTGATGACATCAGGATCTCAAAACAAGCACGTGATGTTGCGGGAAACATGGCGCACGAATCAAAGACGTACACAAAATTAGGATGGGCGACGATACTATATTCCGACTTACATAATATTTGAAGTCACTATATGGAACCTTCCATTCAGAAATGGGTGACTGCTGGCATCTTCAGCTTTTTTATCTGCGCTTTCTTTACGTAATAAGCAGTTGCAATCGTTTACTTATAATTTTGAGGATACTTTGAGCCCGAGTTATCCAAAATAAGTTACATGATATTCATCGTCATTTTTCAACAAAGTCAACCCTTTGCTTAGATGATTGAGGAAAATCTTTGTTGCTTTGTTGTTATTGTTTTTTTAGCACTTCGTCAATTTCGGCTTTTAATGGAGAAATAGTTAGGGATTTTTGTTTTGTTACCTGTTCAATTTACTTTTCTTTGGAAACTATTGCGCGCCCTTTTAGTGAAAGTTATCCTTCTCTGCACAGTTCTAGCGCAATTTTGCTGTAGATACATTCTTTGATATTTTTCACCATCGGATTTCGATAAAGATTTTTTATTTTCTTTTTTGTCTAGGCGGATTGAGCTTTCTTTTATAAAATCAATTAGATGAGAGGTGTCATAGAACTTCCTTGTGTGTCTGTGTTTACCGGTCTCGTCATCTTTGGAGAGTGTATCAGGTATATATCCACATCCACATCATCAGAACTGCACGAAGCCTCACAGCTCGGTTTCGCCTGACTGGTCTTTGGATGGCTATCTTGTGTTTAGTTCCTGTTCTTTAGTTTCAATACGTTGAGCGCTTTACTTTATTTGGAATTCTAAAAAAATGAGATCGTTATGGAAATTTTCACCCAACTGCGTCATTATTGCCCCAAAAGCTTCTTTGTGAAGTTAATAGGTTTGTGAAATGAATCCATTTAATAGAGTCTTAACAGTTGCACAATTTCAACACCTGATAGAACACCTAATATAATTTGGCGGAAAGTTTCAAAAGGATACCACACTTTGATGTTGGATTGGATACTTCTACGAAATTGTAATTTGAGACTCCTAAATACCAAATTAGTCACTGAAGCTGACAGCTGCAATCTTCAACTTAATAGTCTTAAGATAGTTAAAAAGGCAAACAAGTTCTATATGATACTAATGTAGCTATAAACAATTTCTCCACTAGTTTATTCAGTAGATAGCATATTACATCAGTATTTATTACTCATGCTTTTAACATTTCCGAACTAATGGTAATGTAGAACTAAGTTAAAAAAGAAAAGATAAGATTTCAGCAATTGAGATTATTTGTCTTGGATTGATATAAGTGATATGGAATTATAGTATTATTTTCAAAAATGTATACTTATAAAGGTCTCGGGTCTTTTTGTCAATCCAGATAGAGCGCCAATGCATTGTTCTTGTTTTCAATTATTAAATTCTGTTCAAATACGTTATTGTGGTCCTTTCCCGGTGATAATATTTTTTCGTTTGTAATCTTCCGATAACGTATGCTATGGTTTGATCAGGATAATTGCCGACAGCATTTCATAACATTCCCACTTTAGAAGTTATACTGAAAGCGTTATTCGGATTGCTAAAATATGGAATTTTGACAATATCGTAGAAAAATTGAATACGTAAATCACGAAACATACCAATCTTATGTAGATTAAAAAAAAGTATCGTGCAATTATATTTTTCGTGATTACACTACGCGTGAAAATATTTCATTATAAGGCAAACCATTCCCTGCTTCACATGAACGTGCCGATTTATATCCTTGAAAGTGACCTATAAAAAGGTCTATACAAACGAAATAACACGTATTTGATGTGTCATGATTATGTAATTATTTTGACGATACCTGTGGCATATTTTAACGAGGATCTAAGGTAAATAAAAGGTGGAAAAATGAATTAGACCTTTCGACTAATCCAGTTTACATACAATGGCTTCTTTCGTAGCTTTCCACGGCAAATGTATACGCTTTCTGTAACATTACCCACCAACATAACTAACCGCACCCCACCCCCACCCCACCCTCGAGACCCTGACACAGCCCTTCTTCCAGGAGACTGTGACAAAAAGGCCATAACCCAATATATGTTATGCGTCTTCCAGCTATGACTGCATCTATAACGTTTCGTCGAAAAATATTCATAAAAGTCACTGTAATTGACACTTTTGTTCATCAAACCGGTTATCGCCTCAAATATGAGGGTGCCAAAAATTATACGCTCTTGGAGCTGGTAACCATATGGACAAGAAAGCTAAACATTTGTCCATTATCCATCCCATGGTTTAGGATGAGTTTTGCTGAAGTTCTGACGGAAATTATCACAATAACATCAAGCTTGACGTTAAAGTGTTGGCATAAGTAGTATCATTAATATAAATATATGCGCTGGTGGGGGGGGGGGGGGTAAACTATGTGTGAATTGTACTTTCTTCCAAACTGCGTTGGATTAGGATGCTCTTTAGGAAGTAGGTATTTCAGCCCAATATTAAACATTTAAAAGGGGAACGTAGTATAAGGGCCGCTTTTGACCAAGGTAATACGTCTTTCTTTTTATGACATGAGTACAACTATATAAATCTGACTTCATTTTGTACAACAAAGTTGCAATCTTTACGACAAGTGATTTTAAAATTGATGTTTCTACTTACTGGACTAAAACTTATTGCCAAATTGGCCAATCAGCAAACAATGCCTAATTTGGACAAATTTAGAATATCTGAAGCTTTCCTCAATAGGCGCTTAATGGAGAACCAAGATCATATTTCAACATGATACGGATACTGACTGTATCTCCAACATATTTCAAGAACGTTTAAATTCCAGATTGAAGTGTGGACAAAACAAAAGAAAATGATTATAATTTTCTGTATAGAAAACTCCCAAATCCCATCATTTTCTATTTTGGGCAATGCTTCAATTGAAAATATATTATATCTTTGATTATGTTGGACAACTGCATTGTTTAAAATCTAAGTCATCATAACTACTTCATTTCATTGTGTGAAGAATGATCTCACAAAATTGTAAGTAACCAAACAGTTTCGGTCTGTATTTCTCTAAAACAAATATTGTTATACTAAAGTTTTTTACTCATCATTTTCTCAGATGTATAGTCAACTGATTGACTCAATACGGATAAGGAAAAAAACTCACTTCGGCTACTAGACTACTATATTTATTCTGAAAACTATACCATTAAAACAATTTAAAACACTATATTAGAAGTATGCTGTCTGAGACTCTTCATCCATCTTACTGTTAAGACTCTAGGTCTTAAAATATGTAACAGAAAGAAAGTGAAACCAATACAATCAAGTAAAATCAACAAGCAATTCATTTCCAGACAATGAAAGTGAAACTTCAAATGACACTTACAATTTGCGAGTTAAATTCCAAATAATCCTAAATGTCCTAATCACAAGGACAAAATAATGGAATATTCCGAATGAATTCCAATAGCCTTGAATGTCTTGATGTACAACAAAGGTGTAATCCAGAATGCTTTTGAATAAACTCACATAAATCCAAAAATCATGTATTAATCCAAAAGTCAATGAAAACTTTATTATTTAAAATGAATATTTTAAACAAATAATACCTCTCAAATTATATCTGATTTCAACAACACAACTGTAATTACTAAAATATATTGCTTACAGACTGATCTTTAGAACCGGAATTCTAGAACAGGAATGAAATTGTTTACAAAAATCAGTATATATATATATATATATATATATATATATATATATATATATATATATATATATATATACATGTCTACATGACCTATGTCACAACACAATATGAGTAATTCTAATGGAAAAATATTGTGATATATGTAACATAAGATTCTTTACAAGTTACGTTATATTTGTTTTAACTGCAGGATCATAAGGTAAACTAGCTGTTTGCTAAATATATCACCCTGGATTAAAAAAAATTATTATTATTATTATTATTGAGACTTTTGAGCAAATATTACTATTTTTGTGCGAGTATGTTTGTGTATTTATTTTGTTTTCGGGTTTTTATTTTTCATTCCTGTGCTTTGTGATGTACGTATCTATCTGTGGAAGATCCAGAATGAGCATTGGCTCTGGATATAAGCAAAACGTTCTTATCAAGATGAGACATTGAGATTTGTATAAGAATATTAATATTACAAATATCTTTAAAACTTGTTGCGCGTGAACTGATACTATGCAAATATAGTGAGAAATATTAACCGATGTTTCTTGTTATGTATTTAGTTCATATACAGACAATAGTAGCAGGATGGTATCTGTTTAAAAAATGTGATAAGATAAATCAATAGAAAAGAGATTCAATGGGCAACTTTAAAACGTCAATATGATAATACAATGAAACAGAGTTACTTAATAAATACAGAGACCAAATAAAGACATCTGGTGTGGTGACGGCAATTTAGTATTAGAGATAAAGATTGATTTGGAATAATTATCTAAATAATATTAACCCAAAATGCGAAGAACAAACTTTGAGATATTATTGATATTATAGGTTTATATTTTACGGAATGTAAAAAATCTTTCGGTAGACTAAACGTTTATAAATGTTCAGGTGCCCATCCTCATATTAATCTATATGGTACATATCTGTCCCCTCGGGACTTTCTATAAATAGGCTACCATGCATCTTGAGTATGCTCTTGTTTGCATCTTAATGTCTATCTTACAAAACGTCTAATTAACTACCCAATTTACATTCTTTAATATATGCTCTCAACAGGTAAAAATCTTGTATGTGCTGTACACGCCTAGTCTTGACATTATGTCATATGCATACGACAGCATGCTTTCCACGTCCTTTAAATCTATGACATATCAATGATTTACCATGTTAATAAGCTAAGATAAAAACTACGGTAGTCCTGTGTCAGTTAATTATAAATTATACTTTCTTTACATACAAATTACTATGGCATAGAGGCTTTTGTATCAGTCAAATATTAAATGTCTATGTGTATGTATGCTACTGTAATGTACAACTGATATATATTTTGTATTATATATTTGATTTATCTCATTATCCCATATTATATATTTATCGTTTGTAATGCAATACATGTTGCATTGTCCATATCATGTTTATTATGATTTTACGTATGTTATGTATTTCTCCAACTCCTAAGTTTGCGTGAATCTTAGTATTTTACGCATGTTGTCAATTTTTAATGTTGCAGGAGTCTTAGCATATTGAATGTGCTTTAATGTTTGTATGTATGGCCTGCATTTTATTTCATGCACGTCTTATAAACGAGTCTTTTAATCATGTCATTATAAAATTTTGACATATAGAGTTTATGTTAATGTGTGACGAACCGACTACATATAAATCTTATGGAACGAATCAGGTCTTCACATTGTGACCCGAAAGACTGGTGGAAAGTAATTAGAGAAATTCAAGGAGGATAGAAAAAATTGCGAATCTTTGTTGGTAAATGACAAAGTTATAACTGATGAGGAAGAAAAGGTAAAAAAACAATACTATAACCGTGGATGATGATTATAATGTTTTTGTTGTCTCAGTCCATCGAAAGCTTGTGGCCCTGACTTACTGCATCCTAGATTACGCTTTAAAAATCACTTGCACAATCAATTAAATATCCATTGTGCTACATATTTAGTAACTTCTTGCAAAATTCCGTGTTTGAAGATCATTGGATATTAGCAAATGTAGTGCCTGGGAATAACAAAGGTTCCAAAACTGCTGCTTCAAACTATCGTCTTATATCTTTACTTTGTACTTTCTCTAACGTGTGTGAGAAATGTGTATATAAATACATAACTACCTTATTCAACAATATATTTTCACATAATCAAATTTTTCAGTAGATGACTCGACAACACATCAATTGACAGACATTTACAATACAAGTTGTTTTGCGCTAAGCCAAGGCAAGGAGGTTAGGACCATTTCCTTTTATATTAGCAAAGCTTTATACAGAGCTTGGCATAAAGGGTGGTTTTCAAAAATAAAATGTAATTTGCTGTTTAAGGAAATTTGCTATTATGGTTTGCAAGTTACCTACTGCCAAGAAAACAACGAGTTATTATAAATTCTAACTCCTCAAATGCTCTCTCATCAACGCTGGTGTCTCCCATGGGTTTCTTTTGAACCGTTAATATTTTTTTTATTTCATCAGTGATATTGTTGTAGACAATATATAATCATTTTATTAAACTCTTAGCTGATGATACAACATTATATATGATAGTTGATAATCAGATTGTAGCTGGTGAAATCTTGAACTCATATATTGAAAAGATACATGAATGGTCCAGACCTTGGCTGATTACATTTAATCAGGATAAGACTCAATCAATGCTAATGTGACGACAACGGAACTATAATCACTATCCTATTTTATACATGACCGAAACAAGCCTACAAGAGGTTACTCAGCACAAACATTTGGTCATTATCTTAACCAATGATGCCACTTTACACGCGCATATTAAATGTATTTGTGATGAAGCCTAGGAGAAATTAAACTGTTTCAAATTCTAACTGGGTTGATTGTTGTTGGAAAAATTGTACACCTTATATTTTACCGGGCTTTGATTGCGCTGACCACATTTGGGACAAACGTACATATAGGGAGAATAACCCCATGTACAAATGAATGTCGAGGCGATGAGAATATTAACAGGTAGAATCAAAAGTATATCCACCGCACAACTGTATCATGAAATTAACTTGAAAAGGATAAACTCTCCCCTCTACAAGCATAAATTGATTCAGTTATTTAAAATTTACCACGGATTAGCTCCTGTCTACCCTCAAGATGTGATTTAACCTTTATGTACAGAATATGAAATTTACTTCACTTAATCAACAAACGTCATTCGACCAACAATGTGTAGACCCACATTATTTCGTAATTCGTTTTTACCCTCTAAGATTCGAATATGGAATTTGTTACCTGTAGAAGTAAAAACCAATCCTTCACTACATAATTTCAAAGCCTATCTTAATCGAGAAAAAGAACCCACTCCTTGCTACTATTACCTTAGTGATCGATTGTCACAGGTTAAGAACAAAGTATAATAGTTTAAACTACGATTTATATTCGAGTCATGTATCTACCAATAAGTAGTATTCCTGTGGTGAAATAGATTCAACAAAAACACTTTATTTCACGCTATCCTAAATATTCTGATCTGGGAGCTCACATCTTATACACACTCCGTGTTGCTCTCACAATTGAAACTTTATTTGGCAACATTATATTCTCTACATAAAATAGCAAATGTTATTGTCTGTTGAAAATTTCATTACTATGCCGAAAAAGATTGAAATACTGAATACAACTTACAACCTTTTGCATTACCTTCGCTTAGTTTTAATTCTTTGTTTTTTTATTGTTTTTTCACAGTAACAGATGCTATTATCGAAACTACTTAGTACATATTTATACTTGTAGATATATTTTTTGTATGTACTTTTTCTTTGTAACCACTTGTACCAGTATCCAGATTTATGATGCTATACTTTTGTTACTGTTGGGGAGACATTGCTTTAACAAGTTCATGCTTTCTACTGAGTCCCCCAATCCTATGTTTGTACTTGCATTTGAAAAAGTTTCTGAAATAAATATGGTTTAAACTAAATAAACCTTTCTTGACTCTGACTTTAACTAGCTTCACTGTTCGCTACCGTGGAACTAGATTGAAGACATAACTGGTATCTTGCTTATTTTCTGCAACTCATACACCTGACCAATCCTTGAAAAAGAAGAAAGGGAGGAAGGAAGAAAGAAGAAAGAAAGAATAATAAGAAATCGTCCCATTCCATGTGTTTAAAGCTCGGCGCATTGTAAGCAAGTGTCCAAATATTAATTTGCACAAAACAAATGGTTTCTTAGTCTATGAGAGAAAATCTGTAAACCTTGAGACATTCGTTGAAAATTATTCATTAAATGTTAGTAATAGCATCATTGTTTGCCAAGTTGGAAATTGTCTTCAATATTTGTTCTTTTCTTCTCATTTCACTGTTCGTATAAGACATTACAGATTCTTCCAAAATGCATTTTTGCGCTGACTAACACCAGAGACACACTATACTTCTCAGTAATAGGGTGTCCCATATATCAGGGACTTCTGATATTTCCGAAATATTATGATGAGGATAACACAACACAACAAGGGTGTAGAATGGTATATAGATCATAAATGTCCGTCCGCCTGTCGCTGTCTGTCGCTCTATAGCTCCTCCTAAACCGCAGGGTGGAAATTTGGAAAATTACATTAATTGCCAATATAATAGAAGTAGTATAATGTTTAGTCGAAAATACACATAAATAAGGGATAGGATTTGGTCTGGGTGATGGTGCTGGGGGTCGTTGAATGATGTGATAAAAGCACCAGACTTTGCAATGGAAAACTTGAAGCAACTTAAGGATCTTTATTTTACCAAACAAGATGGAATTAATAAAAAAAAAACAGGTTTAATACCCCCCCTCTCTCTCTCATATTCACTTTCGTTCAAATATAATAGATGGGACTAGCATCATATGTCTACCACTTTGATTGTGTCACTTGGAACCATTTGGTTACCATATCTTGATCTCAGGTGAGCCACAATAGAAAACAAACGCATCTCCATATTAGTCAAAACGCATCTCCATATTAATCCAAACGCATCTCCATATTAGTCCAAACGCATCTCCATATTGGTCCAAACGCATCTCCATATTAGTCCAAACGCATCTCCATATTAGTCAAAACGCATCTCCATATTAGTCATACTCACTCTTGAGGTTAATAAATAAAATGCACCACATCATCAAAATAAAGTTGTAGACAATGCAAAAAAATATTTGAGACTCGGCAATAGATCATTATAAAAATTAAAATTGCGGTACTTGTTGATATCACCAATCGCAAAAATCAACTGCGATCATCAATTTAATTTTAACTCTACGCCCCTTAATATAATCCACCGTGAGAATTCAACAGCCCTTCAATATCTCTACAATGTCCATAATTACTTCTCCTATCAGTACCATTGCCTAAATAGAAAGTTTCGATCTTACTAACGTCCTGTATAACTGGGGTAAGACAGTTCCCTCTGCTCTCTAAGATATCCGATATGCCAAAGGAAAATAAAGTTACGGTAAAAAAAGCATAAAATGTTGGTCTACTCCACAACAGGGCTAAGTGAACTGTTGTAACATAGTTTTGAATCATTGTTAGTTTGTGGAATTAGCAGAAGTGCATTCCATTTTCTTCTGACCATTTCTGACGTTCAGTTTCATTCATACTCTTTTGCCTATAACACACCACGAAGTTGTCGACGTATAATAAACAGTCAGTTCCTGGGTTCAGGCCTTTTGACTATGTTGTTAATGTTGATGTTGAAAAGGGTGACTGACAATATGCTGCCTTGATGTACACCGATATCCTGAAAGTCCAGTTGTGTAAATAAATATCACTCAATTCTGGGAAGAAATTAAACGTGACGAAAAGAAAGCAAAATACGCTGAATGAAAATAAGACAACCGAACAGTCTGCTTGTACATTACTCAAACAAGCGAGAATAAGATTTCCCTACAAAAGAGTTTGTGTTAATCATGTGGATGACCAGTGGCGGGCAGGCTTGTTGACATGCAAGCATACGAAAAAAATATAACATTGGATATAAATACGTCTTAATATTGATATATATTGTTTTAGGCTGAAAAAGTAAAAACAAAAAGGGAAATGACGTACACGATGCTTTTTAAGGAAGTCTGCAAGTTTTAAAAGATACAGTTTAATGAGAGAAAAAAGTTTTACAACAGGAAAGTAAAATGTTTGTAAGAAAAGTTAAACGCCGAATACCTTTCAACTTACTCAGACAAAAAATCATCTCGAATGGAAGGGGTTAGCAGTGCCTTAAAGACTAGAATGTGGAATCCTTCACTCGAAATTAAACTCAAAATTAAACCCAAAAAGTGGTTGACATTTTACCAAAGCTACTTGAAAGATACAATAACACTCATCTCAGATTATACATGGCTCCAGTAGAAGCAAGCAAGGAAGCAAAACAGAAAAAAAGAATGGATTAACTTATTCGGCTACCTTGCAGCAGATACATTTGCAGCACCTAAATTGACAATAGTTGAAAGAAAGTTTCAAAATACAATATAATCTTTGCACAGGATATCTTCACAACTTTACTGAGGAAGTCTTTCAAACAATCAGCGAGTAATTTTAGGGATCCACTTGTTTATAAGCTGGAAGACATGAAGGGAGACAATATAGACGGCATGTTTTACCAACAAGAGTTTTCTCTATACAACAAACAAGATGGCATATAAAAAGTAAAGAAGATCATGGATCACGAGTGAACTTTAAAAAGCATGTACTCCGTTAAATGGAAATATATAATAAATCGTTTACCAGTTGGGTACCAGCCGAAAACATTATTCTATTAAAATAAATTATAGAGGACGAACAATTCATAAATAGCAGAATCGAGGAATACAAAACTTGGAATTTTCTAATGGTAATGATTTTTATAATGTGATGGATATGGAGAAAATGATTGAATAAAGAAGGATATTAAGACAAGCCTGATATGTGAAATACCAGATTGGAAACATTACTTCCCAAAACATCACCAGTAAGCAAGTATATGGTACAAATAAAAACCTGACACGGCGACTACAGTATACACTGTGTCCTAGCAGGGTAATAAATAACATTACGGATGAAATGAAAAGAGATATTAAAAAATATGAAGTCGATTCAAACAACATTTCAAAAAGGGTAAATAGCAGATATAATGTAAGTTAACAAACTACTTTATGCGACTTGGAAGAAAATAAGGTGTAGTGAAAATCACATAAATATTGATGCAATTATGAGGATATTTGAATTTCCTCGAATTCCATTTAAAGATGGTATAGCTGTCGTGCTACTACACTGTCAACTAATCATTTTCATGGACAGAATCTTTACTTTGTACAGTTTTAACACATGTACAAAACCTTCAATCACAAAAATGAACTAAAAATTAACCGAAATCAGCTAACATGGAAGTTAGCTGGGCTAAAATATACAGATTTTGAAGATCGAAACTTTCAAAACTTTCATTAATCATCTAGTATTAAGTAACATTATCCTACACACAGAAATGGTAGAATCGATATTTGAGACAGTTATAAATGTTAAAAATATAATGGAGGAAAATTTATAGAGGAAATGGATAAATTAAATACCAGATACAAATATAGAAGCGAGATTATAATGGTATTGTTAAAGAGAAAATAAAAATATTCGAAAACGTAATCAACAACGAATTGCATGTGAATGTGTAAAAGCAGTAGATAGAGGCTCAGTGTATATGTACAAGAAAGGCTAATTTCATTTTAATTGTTTAAACGTAAATAATCGGTGACCAAGAGCTAATTATTATCCTAAATATATGGACCACAGAATATATATGATGACCAAGATTTACAAGACGTTTTCATTGCTTGCAGTTCAGATTTCTGATAATCTTAATCCTGATATTGCAAACATTTAACGAGATAAAAATCTACCTCACTGAAGCTCAGTTTTTCTCATACAATCCATTAAACATTTTTAAGGTTTTTTTTTTTTTTTTTTTTTTTTTACTTTTTTGCAGCAACACAAACAGGTTGTTTAGTGGCTAGGTAATCAGAGTAAAGTGCCTTGCCCAAGGACACACCACAGTAGCCGACCCAATTTGATCCGAAGATATGCTTCGAATCCGCACTCTCTCGCTCGTGTGTCTGGCACGTTAACTAGTGATCAGCCGCGACTCTTCAAACAGGTTCCTACTTTCACTTCAAAAGTGTAAAGAATGACTCTGTGAAAAGATATAGATCACATAGCAACATGATATTTTGGAGGAACCATCACAACTGGGCAGTGTGGATGCCATCATCTCTTTCCGACATTTCCTACAGGAAAAAATGTACCAGAATTAGTTAAATCAGCACACAGATTTCATGTTCATTTGCAGATGAGAAAGCTACTTTCCGAATTTAAAATATCTTTACCTGATGACAATACAATCAAGTAAAATAGCAACAGCATAGATATGAACCAATCTAATTTAATCTGTATCGATTTTAAAATTCCACAACATAAAGATCAGACATACCTCAAGAAAAAAGAGCTACAGTTTTATTGACAATGGGCCAGAAGAACATAAAACCATACTCTAAGGTTTTGAAGGACCAAGACCTGCTGTCATCTCGGCTACTTATAAATGTAAATATTACTATAGAGCAGTACTGTTAAATATTAATTAACATTGTCTGCTGATGAAATGAATTCAATGTAGGACAAAGATGAACCTACCGACTGGACTTACTTCTTTCTGCAAGATAACAAAGGGCTTACAGATGAAGGTATTGCAAGGTTAAATCAATACATTAGATCCCATGTAGTCTGCATATTAGGTGCACAGATGCAAAACAGAACATATATTACACAGTTTGTTTTGATAGTATCCGATACTGTTGTTAAATATTTAAAAGAGTTATTAATTATATTAGAGAAATGTTACGACACTGAATAAGGCATTATAGTAAAATGTTTATAAGACATAACATGTTCAAATCTGAAATTGGTCTATACCGTTCGCGATGACAGTGAATATTTGTCACCGAGTTCTATGATTATGAAAATGTGTATTATCCTCGGATACAACAGCAAGCTGCAGAAATCCAAACACTCGTTTAAAATGGGATTAAACCCTACCATAAATATCGATGCGGAAAAGAGCAATATTGTAACAGTACGCCAAGAAATTGTAGAGGACGAAAAAGGACATAAAGTGCATACAGATTATGTAGAGAAGAAGAATTATAATCAAAACATTAACTGATATTCAAATTATAATCAAGACATGAAATGATATTCAGACGTTAAAGCGCAATGCTAAGGAACAAATGACAATACATGATGAAATACTAAAAGCCACCGCTGAGGTAACATTTTCGGAAAAACTGAGAAAGTTAGAACGTGAAAGTCAGAACGATGGTCGAGGTGATTGACTTGTATATGCCGCCACTCGGGAAGTTATCGTTGGCGATGATGTCGAGTTAACAAGCACAATAGACAAAAACAATTTATCACAACACCCAAAACAAAGACGTGTTCCGAAGCCGCACTAAAGCAGATCGCAACGACCGTCGTCCCGACTGACGTTTCAACCGCTGGCCAGGGTATCAAATTAAATAATAGACCGGCCCCATTTACTATGCAGCAATAGCGCTAAACAAGGTTTAAATAACAACATGATGTATTTAGACGGCAAGCATATCGTCAATATAGTAAATTCATTTTCAAACTTGTCCAGCCGTCTCTATTTTCACTGGATATCTCTCAAAGCAATCACTACATGCATTTACATCGTATTTGTATGATATATTTACATGATGATTTGGTGTATGTAATTAATTCTATATTGCATAAATGAAACACTCACCGGCTTAATCCATTAGGGCAAATATATGCATGAGCTTTCACTGAGTGGCTGATATCTATGTGAAATGTTAAATATTCAATCATGTCAAACATCCATTATGTACTTTCGCCTATTTTATGTTCATATTTTGCATGTAAAGTGTCGATTAAACCTTATATTACATCAATTTCACCTGTGTTGAATATATTCATAGTTTTGTTCTGTGGTAAATAGTCTAAACTCTACTCGCTCTACTTCCTACGAGTCTTTTCCTAAGTCTGTTTGCTAAGTGAACATTTACAGATCCAAATTGTCAAATGTTTCTACTGATGATTATGTTGAAACAGGGTTCAATCTTATTGAAACAATTATACAAATGCTGAATAATATTGCCGTGAAATATATACTCATTTCAATTTCTCTTAAATCAAATGAGCGTGTTAGTGATAATTCTGTTTATATTTTGCTTATTAATAAGTCTCAATTATTTTCTAGTTGAGAAGGTATTAAAGTAGTTTGTATTTGTTTTCCCACCTTGTTTTGGTATTGATTCACTGATTATAGAAGAAATCTTCATGATTTATATATTTGGAATTACTTCAAGATATATTTCATTATTTTGTGTGTGCAATTACATACTTAACCTTTACGTTTTATCATAAATTTGTCCAAAATACCTACCTCACTGTCTATAGACATCTTCCAATGGTTGTGGTTATATCGGAACTGTACTACTTAGCACTCCCATGTGAGGCACATTTTCTATAGCAGATATTTTATCTAAGCTCTGTGATCGAACATTTTGCTCGGAGTATTGCGTTCACAGAGTGATTGTGTCGCGCAGCTTTGTGCGGTAGACACACAATGAAATTTGTCTATTTTTTGCATGCCTTTTCTATTTTTACATGTGACTTCCAAGCGAGCTTATTGCGAACACAGTGCCATTTATATACCTGGAAAACTCTGGCAGACTACACTGGATTTACTTGTACTTTGGTCTAATCAATTTTAATTTGTATTTTCAATTTTGACTATTAATGTTCTCGTATGTGAAGGCGAGGTCTTTCGAAAAGCATTGTACCACTGCACAAGATGGTAATACGCAAACATATGAATGGTCTAGAAATGAGTTCGTCTGTGAAGGAACATCGTATCCCTACAAGAGATTGTAATAAAAAAAAATATGAGTGGTCTGGTAAATTTTCAATTTTAATTATGATTATTCTCGTCTCCGAAGGTGATGTCTTCCAAAGGATCGTCGTATTCCTGCACACCATGGTAATACACACAAATGTGAGTGGTCCAGAAAAACGATCGTCTCTGAAGGAGATGTGTTTTCAAGTAATATCATATCCCTACACAAGATTTTAATATAAATATAAGTGCTCCAATACATTTTCCATTTTGAGTTTTAATTTGCTCGTATCCCCTCACTAGAACATAATAATAGAAAAAGATCGGTTCAATAATGGCCATAAACTAACTATTTATAAAGTAAGACAATGGCCCTGAGATCAAAGTGGAATAGGTCATACATCAAACGTTAGTACCAAAAATGATTAAGCCAAACGCTTTACCAAAATTCCCAGGAAAGCAAACCCCTTCAACCAAAAGTAAATATGCACCGGGAAACAAAGGATAAAAGATAAATATATTCCATAAACTCTATCTAAAAGGCATACCAAATAAAGATAATTGCAAAAGGGCGTAAAATCATACAACGCAGGTCAACTTGATTGCCATATGAACCTCACTCTTTGAAAAAGTCCAAGACCTTCTTACTTGGAACATCATTACATGATGCCTCTAACGCTAAACATGTTGCCTCCATTAGTCACCTTTTACACTATGCAGGAGAGCACAGCAGCCCTATCCATATACCTCAACCCAAGGTGGAATAGGGGTTAGTTGAACAGAAACAATAGCATTTAGTATGAAATATATAGATTCGTACATTCTTTCTAAAGTAATTTTAATTTTAAGAAACTAGTCAAGCAATTTAGGACCATTAAACATACCCTAGAACCAAGGGAGCCCGAGATCGCTCACTGATAGCTGCCTAATAGCGAAATGTAAAAGCGGTTGGACAAGTAATCTGGGTCAGTATGAAGCTTGCTGTATAAATGTCTTGCAATGCTGTTGATTGCATATGCCATATAAACAAAAAGGTTTTTGTTTTATGCATCTTAATCCATATTGATGGCGCTTCACTATGACTTGTCCAATATTGAAAAGCCTCTTTGACGGGATGGTTTATGTCACAGTTGGTCAAATTTTCTTAAGCCTTCTTTTGAGATAATGTTGCAAAATTATTTCTCATTTTAATAATGATGGCCATATTGTGGTGGATCGGCATCAATTGGACAAATGTGAAAGGCCTTTAAGATATGACGCCTTTTGTCAAATTTAGTTAAATTCTACCGAAGGTTTTTTATTTTAATTTTTTTCATAAGCTACTGTTCAGCGGGTGTTTTAGTAGTTATTAAAGGTTTTGCTATGTTTAGCAACAGCAACCATATTTGATGGCGGATTGGCATCTTTAAACCCCTTGCTGTCAAATTGGTCAACTTATGTTTGCAGTCATTTAATGAATTTCAAATTTAGTAACGGCAGTCATATTTATGTTTGAGAAGATGTCGTTTAATGCTTTTGTTCTATCTTTAGTAACAGTAGTCATATTTGATGGCGGTACAAACTTGAAAGCATTCTATGTCAATATGCTTTATTTCAAAAGTGGTCAAATTCTATTATGCAGTTTATGAGTCTAAGTAGTTTAAAGTCTTCTGCTTTCTAAATGTTTTTAAAGGCGAAACATTTGATGACGGATTTATATTTTGTTTTACAAGTTTAACCCTCCATGCCAGAATGCTTTCTACTAAATTTGGTTAAATTATGTTGGGTGGTTTTTGAAAAGAAATTATTTGACTTTCTTTTCTATTTTTTTTACTAACGGCGGCCATATTTGATGGTGGATTGGCATGATGGCATCATTTGTATAAATTTGAAAGTCATTAATCCAGGATTTTTTTTACTAAATTTGATCAAATTATGTTTTGCACTTTTTGAGAATAAGTAGTTTAAATAGTTTTCTTTTTATTGGTCACGGTTTTTATTTGATGGAAGATTGGCATTATTTGAAGCATATTTATAAACTTTCATGCTAGGATGTTTTATTTCAAATATTGGTAAAATTCTGCCGAGCAGTGTTCGAGAGAAAAATTGTTTAAATGTTTTTATTTTTTTATTTTTAGCAACGGCGGCCATAGTAGATTACATATTGGCATTCATTACAAAGGCCTGTAAAATCACGTGCAAATTGGTCAGGCGGTGTTTAAGAAGTTGCAGATGTATTTATGTATGTATGTATGTCTGCACAATACCAGCTATACGGTGCCGCTTAAAAGATCAATTTAAAAAATAAAGAAAAGAATTGGGTAAAAAAAACATTTAGGAAGATACACCTTCCAAAATAAATATAAACATAGTACGACAAGATAACATATACTTTGGTGAGAGCTTAACTGTGTAGTATTATTCATAGCTGATAATATTTACACTGTTCAATTTCATACACAATAAATAAATTGAAAGCTAACCTGAAGCTTTCGTCCTTATACTAAGGACTTCATCAGCAGAATGATTTATTCTCTACTGATTGTTAACATCACCCGAGGGAAAGTGAGACATGCGGCAGACAATTGGGACAATTTGTTAACATCGCTCACTATTCCCTCGGCGATAGGATGCTTTTATTTCGCTGAATTAAATCTGATAAACGAGAGGATCGTTGAATAATTTTTCAATTCGGAGAGATCAAATATTGTTTTTTCTTGGCGGGGTGGAGGGTAGTTGATAACCAGCTTGTTATAGTAGGAGTGGTGGTGTTGCTATTAGTGGCTACGTTGGTAGTAGAAGTGGTTGAATGGTAATAGTAATAGTAGTAACAGCAGTAATAGCGGCAGTACTGGTGTAAAATTAATTATATGCCATAAGTATGATTTACATTGAATATCCATTTGCCAACGTGTACTTTCTCAATAGTGAATGATTTAGAAACTTGTTTATATCTACCTGTCAATGTGCGAAATGTTCTATAGGTATCTGTTTACATGATTACATTTGTCACTCCAACCTATACATAGGTACAAAATCAATATCTGTATAAGATCCCAACTTATATGCAATCGCGCCTAACTTCCTGGTTGAGTATTATAAACTGTGCCAGGCAAAATAAGATAATTATATTTATATTCTATGTCATTTCTGTCCTTTTTCCACAAACTATAATTTTTGCTATTTGTACAAAATTACATAAAGCAGATGTTAAATATTGTCTACCGATTTATAACAAGCTAATAAAAAGCGTTTCCCTCACTGTCATACATACGTAGGAAAATACATATATGTATGTATGTAGTTTAAAGGCACGTTAGACACATGCGTGCATACATATATACATACATATTCTTATATACACAGATATGGCAGTGAGGACAAGGATTTGTATTCATTTTATTAAAAAGTACAAGAATGTCATAAAATATCAATATAATATATCTTATTTTGTCTAACACAATTGTACTTAAGATTATATATACAAGTATAAATGAAATAAAAAATTGTATGTCACATTGGTATGAAGATTAGCACTGTATGTTCTAACGATTTAATATAGTCTAATACAAGAGTTCCACGGAACGCGGTTTCTCGCCTGTATACGGCGTTATGACGACAGATCTAACCTTATGCAGGTCAAACAAAGTCCTAATATACCAGGGTGCAAGCTTTAGGGATACAGTAATAGTACACCAAAGTTTCCATTGGAATTCAAGAAATTATATAGAAAAGATTTTCTGAATGTTGACATCGTCGTTCCCTACGTTGCAGAAGACAAGAAAGAACGGCATATTAAGATACAAACTTCAGGCATATACTAGTAGCATTCCCTAGTTTCAGTTGAATACAGAAATAGATTCAGAGGATATCTGACTGTCAAGAAACTCGAACATAAATTCTTAATGTTGTCGACGCCGCCATCCCAGTCGGGAAAATGACACCTATGTATTGTCCTACACAGGCGGAACAATGTCGGAGGCAATATAATATAATAATATATAATAATATAAGCTATTAAAAGTGAATACAATACAATATTACGTCAAATATAATAGAACACAAGGAAATATATTGTCCCCTATCTCTATGTATTCCTTGTAAATTGTATGGTTTCCATTCATTATAATCCAAACATTGTGTACACAAGTACACTGTTACCTGTTTACGCCCGCTCACGAAAACAAAGATAAACCCCTCCACACTTGCTTTGACCTATATATAGCATACACAAGATTTATACAACCACAATGACATTAAATAGCACAATTTTTACATGCAGTTTTGTGTTTGTAATCCAGTTACCTACCTTCTTCCAATAATTTATTGAATTCTAATCCCTGAGATTGACTGCCATTTTCACTGAACTACATCATACGTCTCCCAATGAGGAGATAAAATAATAAGTCTTACCGCATGGGAAGGCATAGTCCTATAAATCAACCCACAAACATGTACTAATACTAATGGGCGGTTTCGGTCCGATATCACCTCTTCATAAAATCATGCAATTGACTGAGACAAATCTATCCACAAAGCATCAGTGTACATTTCAGACACTTGCCTGTATTTCTCGCGGCTCACGACTTACTGTCGGTTTGAAGGGGCCTTCCTGCAATATTCTCATAATATGTTTGGATCAAATCCGATGACTGACAATTTGTAAATCCACGTGGAATAATACAGCCTTACCTCCTAACACCGTTGCGAATTTCATGACTACATCCGGCTGTGCCAACAGATCCAGCAACCAATCAGATACTACTTTCGCTCATTCACTTATTTGAAAATTTAGGATGCTTTGTTTGGTTTTTGATAAATCACGGGTTAAATGAACTGAACGATAAATCCACTATAACGGGTAATTTGACATTATTGCCTCTTATGTATAGATGCCTGCTTCCTAAGTGCACGTGACAGTCACACGGCTAATCCACCGGTAAAGCTTTTAATTATTCCTGTTCAATAGCCTAGACTTCCCGGACATTACTTTGTGACAAATACTTTAGATGTGATAACGTGAGATGCCACTTAGTTTGTCACATTAAAAATAAATGAATAAATAAATTAAAAAATGGCCACAAAGAAAAAGTTTGTTCTTTTGTTGTTATTTCACCAACTTTTGACAAAACTACCAAACGCATATAAGGGCATCCAAGTTTATATACACAAACAGAGGACACAGTTTCAGTTTTAAACACGAAGGCTCATAATGTAAAGAATACATGGGGGTATAGGGTTTAGGTATTAAACTGATTATGTTTAATCCCATAACTATATCCTACATGTTTTCATACCTATTAAGTTTAATTGTCAATGTAATCAATATGCGTATATAATTACGTCTTGCGCAGACAACACTGAGGGATCAAAAAAGGCTCAAAGAGAATTGACCACAGACTGAAGTGAGAGAGAGAGAGAAAGAAAGTTGGTGGTGGGGTTGAGATATAGGTAGACCATAAATAAATTACGGCTTGTAATATTTGTCTTGATCTGTGCTAAATATAAGACTCAAATACATGACCATTATAACATAGATAATTAATAATAACAATATAGGACCATGAATATATAAGAAATAAATACGACGACTTAAATTTCACACCGGAACTAGACTAGATTAATTCAAGGATGGTTTGGTAGTATAATAAAGAGCCAATTTCGTTCGTCTAAGATAAAGTGTAGTTCATTTGCCTCAACATACAGGCTTTCTGAAGGGGAAGTTTCATTTGTGCTCCCATACAAAGTCAAAGTCCTTATTGTATATCTGATCAAGCATCTACAGGTAAGATTTACAAGCTGAACCGTTACACAATCGAACGATAGTCAGGCTTAGATCTTACTAAAGATATATATCACCTGTTAAGTCCTTTTGGGATGCTCCCGAATCTGTGGTTTGTACGTATCGCAATCAATCCAGATCTGTTCACATTTTACCCGAGGTATCTAATAAGAAATGCTAGTGTACGTCAAAAATAAGCCCTACAAATTCTGTCTCCTGCACAACAGGGATAAGAGACCCAACACTTTGGGAACAAACGACTTATGACGAATGTAGCACCATGGACTATGAAATATATCATAAGATCATTTAGCCGATAATAAGGTAGAACAATAATCTCTGCCGCGAAATACTACACATAATGAACACATTCGTACATGAATACGTGTCCAACAAGAATAATCTCACTGAATTAGAAGAACTCGAATATTACTCGTTCTTCAATGCATGCAATGCATAATTGAATTCAATTTGTTAAGTTATAAAAATGGCTCACTTTAAACAGACTATACTCTATCTAATAGCATGGCGTTAGATGACATAGATCTGACTATGCAAAATTTAGAAGAAAAAAACCCAAGCATTAAATCTATAAAACAATTCTACCACATAAAACGGATAGCAAGAAAGAATACAATTTTATATTTCACATACCTCTACAGCTGACATAGTCTGACGTGCCTTTAAAATACATACATACATATATACATACATACATACATACATACATACATACATACATACATACATACATACATACATACATACATACATACATACATACATACATACATACATACATACATACATACATACATACATACATACATACATACATACATACATACATACATACATATATGTGTGTTCCTATGTAGGTATGACAGTGAGGGAAATTATTTGTATTCGCATGTTATAAATCGGGAGACAGCATTTAACATCTGCTTTATGTAATTTTATAAAAATAGCAAAAATTTTAGTTTTTGGAAAAAGGACTGAAATGGCATAGAATACCAATGTAATCATCTTATTTTGCCTGACACAATTTATAATACTCAACCAGTTAGGTGTCATCGTACTTAAGTTGGGATCTTGCACAGATATTGATTTTTCCCTGTCTAAGTATATGTTGGTGTGTCGAATGTTATCACGTAAAGAGATAAATTCCGCACGTTGACAGGTAGATAGAAACTAGTTTATGAATCATCCACTACTGTGAAGGTGCACATTGGCAAATATATATTCAATATTAATCATACGTCTGGCATATCATATGACACCAGTACTTCCACTACTACTACTGTTACAACTACTAAATGATCTATGGCATATTATTTAGTCCGTGGTGCGACATCTGTCGTAAGTCGTTCGTTCCCAATTGATGGTTCTCTTATCCCTGTTGTGGAGGAGATCAAATTTGCAAGGCTTATTTTTGACGTACACTAGCATTCCTTATTAGACACCTTATTCACAAATTTGAACAGATCTGGACTGATTACGATTTGTGCAAATCACAGATTCAGGAACAGATCAGAAGGGCTTACTCCGGTTATATTGATCTTTAGTAAGATCTAAGCTTGACATGTTTCGATTTTGTATGGTTCAGCTTGTAAATCTAACCTGCAGATGCTTCACCATATACACAATCAGGGACTTCATGGCTACGTCCGGCTGTTGCATCATATCAAGCAACCAATCAGATGCGACATTCGCTCATTCGCTAAATGTGAAGGTTTCGGTTGCTTTGGTCGTTTACTCGGCTCGAGCGTCGGTGAACTTGTCATGTGACTATCACGTGATCTTAGGAAGGAAGAATCTATACATCGCAGGCACAAATATTTAAAATTACCAGTTATAGTGGATTTCTCATTCAATCCATTTAGCGCGTGACAAGTCAAAGACAAAAAGGAATGGCGTATAAAAGTTGTCGAGTCAAGTCACATGACCAAAGCAACCGAAACTTTCAAATAGTTGAATAAGGGAAAGTCGCCTCTGGT
Organism: Margaritifera margaritifera; assembly: GCA_029931535.1. Lineage (NCBI taxonomy): Eukaryota > Metazoa > Mollusca > Bivalvia > Unionida > Margaritiferidae > Margaritifera > Margaritifera margaritifera. The sequence goes on from JAQPZY010001617.1 coordinate 5,354,662, forward strand.
TGGTTGGTGGACCTCATGGCACAGACACATGCAGCCATGAAATTCGAAATGGTGCCAGGAGGTAGGGTTGTGTTATTCCACGTCGATTTACAATTTGTCAGACACAGGATTTGATCCGGAAAAATTCTGCTAATATTGCCGAAAGGCCCCGTCAACCGACCTGTAACTCGGGAACAGCCAGAAATACCCGTGTATATAATGTACACTGATGTGTGGTGGACAGATTTGTCACCGTTAATTACATGATTTTATGAAGAGGTGATATCAGGCCCAAACCGTCCATCAGTATGATTACAGGTATGGGGGCTGATATATCGGACTATACCTTTCCATGCAATAAGGCCTATTGGTTTATCTCCTCCTCAGAAGACTTATGACAGAGTTCACTGAAAATGGCAGTCAATCGGAAAGATTAAAATTCAATAATAATGTTGGAAAATGATCGGTAACTGTAATACAGAGATGAAACTACATGTAATTATAATGCTATGTTAGGGTCCTGTGGCTGTATAAATCTTATGTATGATATATATATATATATATATATATATATATATATATATATATATATATATATATATATAAATCAAGTGTGGCGGATTTTGTCTTTGTTGTCGATGGCGGTTCTGGACAGGAAACCGTGTACTTGTGTATACGGTGAGTATATTATAATGATTATAATGATTGGACACGATAAAATTTACAAGTAATAGGTGACATTATATTTACGTTTATTCTATTATGAAGCCTTTATTATATTTTCCATAATATTGCCTTGTATTAACTATATTATATTATATTATATTAAACTATACCATGTTATATTATATTATATTAGATCATAGTGTAGTATAGTATAGTATAGTATAGTATAGTATAGTATAGTATAGTATAGTATAGTATAGTATAGTATAGTATAGTATAGTATAGTATAGTATAGTATAGTATAGTATAGTATAGTATAGTATAGTATAGTATAGTATAGTATAGTATAGTATAGTATAGTATAGTATAGTATAGTATAGTATAGTATAGTATAGTATAGTATAGTATAGTATAGTATAGTATAGTATAGTATAGTATAGTATAGTGTTTCGCCTGTGAAGGACGAGAGATATGTGTCATTTTCCCGACTGCGATGGCGGCATCGACAACAGTCAGATTTTATGTTTGAGTTTCTTGACAGTCAGATATCATTAGCATCAGCTGTGGTATTCAATTAAAATTGGGAAATGCTAATAGTATATGCCTGAGGTTTGTATCCAAATATGCTTTAATTTCGTTTGTCTTCTGCAACGCAGAGCACGGCGGGTCAACATTATGATTATGTATTAGGTTTTGAAATTCATTGCTACATCAGTTGCTGAATTCCAACTGAAACGTTTGTGTACTATTAATGTTTCCCTAAAGCTTGTATCCTGGTATACTATGAGATTCTGTCACACCTCGTAATGCAGAAAGCTGTGTCCTCATAAAGCCGTTCACAGGTGAGAAACCGCGTTCCGTGGAACCCTCGTGTTACAATATATTATATTATATTATATTATATTATATTATATTATATTATATTATATTATATTATATTATATTATATTATATTATATTATATTATATTATATTATATTATATTAATATAACATATAGTCTCAGTTTTCATTCCATGTTGACATACAATAATTTCAGTTATCTTAAGTACAATTGTGGTAGGCAAAATAAGATAATTTTATTATTTTTATGTCATTCCTGTTTTATTTTAATAAAAAAAGAATTCTTATGTTTGCTCTTGGTATAAAGTTACAGCAAAGAGATGTTAATATGTTTTCTCTGTTGAAAACAATGGAATAAAAATCATTATCTTCAATAGCATATCTAAGTAGATAAAAACAAATATGTATATATGTATGGGTCTGACGTGCCTTTAAACTATATACATCCATACATACATACATGTATTTTCCTACTCAGATATGGTAGTGAGGGAAATGATCGTCAATTGGCTTCTTGTTATTCCGGAGACAATATTTAACATCAACTTGATGTAATTTTGTACCAAGAGCAAAAATCATAGGTTTTTGAAAAGGACAGGAATGGCATAGAATATAAATATAATTATCTTTTCTAAGAAAATGGTTGACGTGTCACTAATTAATTGACCAATTAAAAACAATTACTGCGACCCCAGCACCTGTAAAGAATTATATTCTCCTAAATCCCCAGTCATGACCCCCACCCACCCACCCACCAACTGTATCTTGTACATGTATGTAGATGTCATAAATTTATTTATGCTGCGGCATAAATCAACTCATCTTATTTTGCTGGCACAGTTTATAATACTCAACCAATTAGGGGCAATCGTACGTAACTCGGGATCTTATGCAGATATTGAATGTTCTTTATCTCTGTATAGACTGGAGTGACGAAAATGTTAATGTAAACAGATGCCTGTAGAACATTCCGCACATTGCCAGGTAGATAGAAACTAGTCTATAAATGATCCATTATTGTGACGATGCACATTGGCAAATTGATATTGAATGTAAATCATATTTCTACTAAATAATTTGACACCACAACTTCACTACTGTTTCGTTCACTATTAATAATAGTACTATATTACTATATCCATTCTAATAATGCTGTTACTATGTGATCTAGTCATTCTTTTGCAGATTTTAAAGTGAAGATACCAACAAGGAGTCGCATTTGCCTGCTAGTTAACGTGCAGTACTCACAACCAAGAGAATGCGGATTCGAATCCTACCTTCGGATGAACCCGGATCGGCTACCGTGATGTGTCATTGGGAAGGCACTTTACGCTAATTGTTTCGAAACTAAATAACCTGTTTCTCTTGCTGCGTCATAAAACACTAAACCAGACCCTCAGGAATGTTTAATGGATAGTATGTGAACTACTGAGTTTCAGTGTAGTACAATTTTATCTCGTTAAATATGTTTGCAATATCATAATAAGGATTTTCAGAAATCTGAGCTGCAGGCTAGGATAACGTGTTGTGCGTCCTGGTCATTAAATATAATCTGTGGTCCATTTATCTACTATAAGTATTTGCTTTTTTTAACCGATTATTTTGTTACGACTAGGGGTAAATGTAACAAAAGAAAAGACTCAAACAAGCTTTCAAGATTTAAAACACAAATATTTAATTTCCTAAAATATAAAAATATTTCAACAAAACAATCAAAGTGAAAGAATTAAAAATAACTTACAGTATAGAATATCCTTAAAAGTCCTAAATTGTTCTAATGTTGACAAATCCGGAAGTTAATCCAACTATTCCGAATGAAGAATATTCCGAATGAAACCACCAATGTGCTGGCGTGCCAACAAGAATCAGATATATCCAAGTGTTCAATTCCAAGTAATCCTTGTGAACATAGAATATCACACAAGTTCTAGAGATGTTTCCGATAATTCCAACGGAGCTGTATAATTCTTAAATATCAGTAGTTAATCCCAAAAATGTACTGCCTGGAGAATATTTCTGAAGTAGCAGTACTAAATCCAAAATGTACTGTATAATAATATCTCTGAAGCAGAATATCACATATAAAGAACCAATTTCGTTAAAGACCTCTCAAGCTGACGAAACTATGTAGAATGACGAACGCTGTGATATTATCTTATTCTATAGTTTCTGTACTGCGTCATTGAACCAAACAAAATTCTTACTCCCTCTCAAATCAACATCTTAATATTGCGATCTTACTATCTAACTTCTGGTAAACAAAATGAATCATTCTTGGATTGCGAAATCCAGATCAGGTCAGAAGTGAAAAACTCACGAGCTGCGTCACGTGACATGACTAATGCTTCAAACGATAATATTGATTTTCTCAGGACCAATGTACTGGGTCACATTGAAATTACCGTATATGTGCACTCTGCAAAACGACACCTATTAGACTATTATACAGAGGTCATAAACTAATAAAACTATGACATTATTTAAAAGAAATGATTCATAATTTAGTAGCAATTTAAGTTTAGTATTACTTGTGAAAAGAGACATTCTCCACAGATTCTTCACCAGAAAACTATTCTGGAACCTTCCTTAGTATCAAAAACATGAAGGAAAAGGTTCTTTTATATTTTAAGTCTGCTAACGCTGAATATTACAGCTTTTGAAACACCTGATACAGCCCTTGATATACTATTTCACATTTTGAATAAAACGTGGGAAACTAGTGTCTTCCGCTATCATGGCGAGTAGTATCAGTGATAACTATACCAAAAAATGGCAAGGAACATGCCGATCCTCCCATTTGTCGTCCCTTAGCACTAACTCGCTGTGTTTTTAATACCATGGGACGAATTAAAATTACAGACTCCTCTGGGATCTTGAATCCAGCAAACCTCTATCAGACTTTAAATGTGGATTTGAAACATTTATAAGATAAGCTTTCATAGCCAGTTTCTTTGACTTGGAGAAATCTTAGGACACGACATTGCAGTACGGCATGACGAACCAACTACTGAGCCAAGTTCTAAGCGGCCGCCTACCGATCTTTGTGTCCAATATTTTGTAAGATGGATAATGCAGAGTTAAGATGGGCACCACCATTTTTGAAAGCTATCATCTGGATATAGTTGTGTATATCAAAGCAGCATATTGTCAATCACCCTTTTCTACATCAAAATTAACAACATAGTCAAATGCCTAAATCCAGGAAGTGACTACTCATTATACATCAACAACTGTCTGATATGTTATATGTAAATAATTATGCACACTACTGAACGTCAACAATAGACATGTTTAAATAGATAAGCTCGAAATAACCGATAAAAGCTGATACAGATATAGATCTGTCCAATGAGGGACTTTAAACTCCTGTTTCTTCAGCTTTAGTGGATGAAAACAAACAATTTCTTCTACACGCTTTTAATATAAATGGTACACAACATCATAAACATTAACCTTGTTTAAAAATTGAGAGAAGAACTTTGTCGATAGCAAAGAAAATAAAAGGGTTTGAAAAAGGTCGTGTTAGTGGTGGAGATTCTGGTGGTGTAAAAGGTGGAAGAGAGTCATTAGTGGACAAAGCAAAAAAAGGCATGACAAATATTGCCATGTATATGTTCGAAGTCTCCAAAAGGGCAGTAGCAACATTACATAGTATTACGGGAAGTGTAATAAGCATTAAACTGATTTGCAGGACAAGGATGATGAGAACTGTTTCTTAATTTCTTAAATCTGAAGTCTATTATTCATTTGTCACAACTTTTTTATGCCTCAACTAAATCAAATGACAATATCACACATTTGCTATCATCGTCATGCATTATTTGTGCATGTTTTATTTTAGTGTTCCCGTCTAACTGCATTCAACATTCTGAACCACATTTGTAAGCCATGCGAGCAACACAAGTTTCCGAACCATACCAAACCGATTAATCGCCTTTACCGATCATTGACATCTCACCTCTGTCCGCAAGGGTTCGAGTCTCAACCTCGGCCAAATTGGGTATGTGAGAAAGCCTGCCAGTTGCTTCCCGTGGGTCGGTGGTTGTTCCAAGAGTTTTCCAGGGTTCTTCCTCCAACAGATATATTGGCCGACATGTATAGCCTATCATGTGCTAAAAAAATGGCGCTACACGCACACTGACAGTGGATAACATAGTTGACGTCGATTTTTGTTGACTTCCACCGTGGGAACACACAAGTATTTTCTGTCAACTCGATTAAGGGGCTTTTTGAGAAGCGCCAACAGAGACAATCTTGGACTTATATAATATATTTTGACCCTGGGTTGTACGCTTATAACTTTAATATTATTGTGTATATCTTTTGAAGAGTTTTAAGATATTTACCTATATTTTGTATTCTGTAGGGGTACGTGTTTACGTTTATGAAAAGGCTTATCTTCCATAACACTTTAACAATTATGTATCTTTAAATTTGTACAACCTGACTTTTGCTTGGCACTATTTAACCATGATTGTGACGATGTGCCGTTAACCCTATACATGCATATTGGTTATCGTTTATATTATATATCTTTTAAAGAACTTTATCATAATTATTGTTATTTTTAATTTTGTAGGAGTACATACTTGCATTTATTTGGATTTTTTTTCCTGAAAGATGTTAGAATTTGTTTCTGCTGTTTTTTACATTCACATTTGTAGCACCAAACCTTTAATCAGCACTATATAGCCAGGACTGTGCTGACGTACCGTTAAATATGATACATTTACGCTTATTAAGTGTTGAAGCCGAAAGTGATATTTTTATTTAAATAAAAAAAGGGAAGAATGCAAAATAGTGCCAAGTTCAAACGTTTCTGAGTACATTTGTTCAGTAAGATTAACCATTATTTGGAATCAGTGTAATTTCGTATATGTTTCCTATGTGATGGTCTCCAGCCTGGTACAAACATTTCACACAGACTGTTCAAAAGCAACGAGTGACATTTTTGCTGCTGTTAGACTCTTTAGACCTTCAGCATATTAAAGTAGTCGCTTTTCTAAATACTGTAGTATATTGCCCCATCGATCATTTGTACCTCATTCGGTGTTCTATGGTTTCAGTCGTCAACAAATATTACATTTTGTGTTCATTCCATGATCTATTTTATCGTTATGCAATAATGATATGATAATTGCTGAGGACAAAGGAAGTTGCTTAACTTAAGTTAAGCAGTTAATATAATATCAACAAATAGAGGTACAATACGATGCTCTGATGGCTTTAAAGTTGGTTTTACTGTCTGTCCCGAAAAAAGTACAGTGTATTTAATACCTGTGAACGGATTATACAATTTAATGCATCATGTATTTATTTAGTATCGCTAAAAATGATTTGTATTTTAGTTTAAAATGCACTAATTTCTAAAACAGATTCCTTTATTCTATAAGGATGGCTTACGAGAGACAAGTACGAGAAGAGCAACTTATTGTTTGCATAGATTTAAGAACATCATATTCTGTCAACGCCTTACAGTTCAGCGAAGATTTAAAAAAGGATTGAATAAAGGTAGAGTCACCAGAGGCATGGAACAACTCGCAACTCTACGTAAACGCCAACCTGCCTTTTGTTTTTAACGAGTTTAAACTTGACTGAACCAAATTAAGAAACTTTATGATAATGTACCACCAGAAAAATAAAATATGTGATGTATACATTTTTATGGTTTTGAGTTCATCGATTAGCGGTTGTTGCATCCAGTTTAGCACCGATGCCTTAAAACGTGAATGTTGTGGGTTTTAACAGCTGACAGTCAAGTTCTTCTAGGGGTGTTTAAGACAATTTTAGATATAACAAAATTTTAGTTTAAATATCAATGTATCCATGACTGTTGTTATAGAATATGTGACTGTAAAAAGTTAAAAAGCAAACAATTTTATATTTAATCCAGATATATTATCCCCAAATTGGTAAAGCTATAACTTTTGATAGTGTATTAGATGTAGGCAGTAAACGACGCTGAATACGGAATAGGAACAGGTATACATAAGTTCAGTCCGTAATAATTTTGTATGATTTATGTGGAGATATTTGTTTTGAATACACTTAAAATCTACTTGTTGTGCTTCTGAACTTTATTTTCTGGTAAATTATTTTTAGCAAACATTCCTTAATGGCTAAAAAAAAGCTGAGACTCGTTAATATTTGCACAGTTTGTTTACAGAAAAGGGAGATAAATTTAAGATGCAAAAATACATATAATATGGAAATCTTTCCAAGGACAGATGTATATTCGTAGTGCCACAGTGGTGATGCTATATTGCTAATGCTACAATATTCGATTGATTTTAGTATTAATAAATAAAAAATTGGGGTGTTTCTAAGAAATCATGCCATTTGAGGACACATGTACACATGGTCACAAATCATATAAAAAATTAAAATGTATATAGTTAATGAAAAATAAAAACATATTTTCAATGATACTCTAATTCGTCGAGTTCAGAATATACCAAATTTAATTTCATCTTTTTGTATACGAAATATCCTTTATAAGGAAGCTGCAGGAATGAATCTGGTAAATACTGCAAAATTCGCAGTCTTCCAGTTATCACTGTGGCTATTTAAACCTCTGACGTTTACACATGATCTTTGTCAAAGCAAACCTTCCTCTACCAATCTGTTGTTTTAGTGTATATTCGTAATTTCAATGTAATACTGACCACTTATCATGGCAATACGAAATACCATCTCGAGCCAGTTCCCAAATACTGCTTCCATTTTATTCTGCAAAAATTACAGCCATTTTATTATCTTTGTACTATATCGAGACCTATAAAAACAATTTCATTATTTTTTCTGATTACCTTTTTCTACTGGATGCATTGTAGAACCTTGTATTTAACAATCCGTTAATAGTCCAAATAAATGCAGAAACATGACTTTCTCATCAAATATGGAAGATGTATTCTTTCTTGCTTGTCGACTAGTCAATTACGTTTACCAATACAGAACAAACAAAAACTTCATACCAAATGTAAAGTAAAACTACTGACATTGAACTATCGTTCCACTCAAGTGATCAACTTTGATGTCTTAAAAGAGACCTAAAAGTAAGGACAAGATCAAGACTTTCTCGTAAAAATGTTGGATCCTCACACAATTGTACGTTTGCAAAATCACCCAATCGTCAGTCGACCCTTGGAAAAAGTATATCAGATTGTCTACAAGAAACTAGTGTGAGCCTTCACGACCACAACACATTACCTTACGAACAGTATAAAAAGGAGAGTTCCAAGACAGAAATATCATTAGATCATTGCAAGTACAAACGTCAACCTAGAAAGATTAATTCAACACAGCAAGAGAGTGATGGGCCCAACGTTGACCCCATGTTCAATTTTGAGTATAAACTTTCACCGATAATGATAAATTCGACACAGCAACCCTGAGATGAACCCACTGCGAACTCCAAGTTCATAGAACTCGAGTGCGATGCCGTACCCTGTGACACCAGCGATGCAGCAAGATCTTGGTGCTCTACTATCGAAAGCGAGAACGCATTTACAGAGATTGTGTCAAGATTCAAGATAAACGCAAACTCAAAATCATTTTTCTTTTTTTGAACTATTGATATTTCCACATTATAAGAAGACTGATTCTTGGGAAAGACTATGACAGACACAAAACACTATGTGGAGATAAAGCTTTCGATGCCACGACTTTTGCCATCAGTGCTTCAGCAAATTCTATGGAAGGAAGTCAACGACGGTGTTCAAAACTTTGTGGATTACCAAGTACTGTTAAAAGAACTGATTCCACAAGACGACACGATTCTATTGAATTTTGGACGACGTGTGGTGTGTGTGTTAGTGCCTACATTTCTCGGATATCGTTTACCAGCAGACTTGTTGTAGCAAATTTATGAACAGTGCATGCAGCTAAAAACATTACCACCAAAACTTTATCTGCGCACAAAAAGCGCATTGTGTTAAAAGTGTTGCGAATAGTGATGAACACGAGTTGTGTACGTCCATGTGAAGAAGATATTCGTCGTACTTTATCCACTCTTCATGCTACCAAGTGATGTGTATAGCCAGTTGGTTACACCAACAGATTTACGACTGGAAAAATGAACGTGACTAGAAAAGTCTTGGCATCGATCCTGGATACAAGAGTTGGCTAACCATACTATTGTGTAACTGATCAAAGCAAATAATTTGACTTGGAGCGAGTGGGAGAAAAGCCAGAAGTGAAAGTGGAACTATAGCCTATTTTAGTGGTGGGTCATGCCTATTTTTCATTAGAATCTATAAAGAAAAATAACTTAAAGACAGTGTTAGAAGAAACCGAAACAGAGGAAAAAAATACCACGAGCCCACGAGAGTAGTAGTATTGTACAGATAGAAAAGAATGAGGAAAGAGATTCCCGGAGAGATTGGGACAGATTAACTCCACGGAGATTAGAACGCCAGAGAGTTTAGATTGATTGAATGTTACGCAGATAGATCGAGAATGTTGTAATCTCACCTGTTTATATTCAGCTTTGGTGATTTTAATTTGTGTTTTATTTGTTTTCGTGTTTGAATTTTCTACACTGACAATGCCAAAGACATTGTGTGTTACCGATCTAAGAAAAGAAACAATAAACCATGAACTTTGTATGTTTTTGAAATATAAGTATGTTTTTGTTGTGTTAAACTACCATGACAAGAAAAATTTTAAACATGTATAAAATGCACAAAATGTCGTGTGTCTTTGATTGAATCTCCTGCAAGAAAGAGATGTACTGCTGCCAGACCGCACGCGTACTCAAGAAAATCTCGCTCAGTGACGGTTTCTCCTGCCACTACTTTTTCGACTTCGTTCATGATGATAAATGCCACCTGATTTAAGATCAGTTTTTCCGACTTTGATAAAAAAAATGGAAACTAATTTCTAAAGTCCGTTGTAAACACCTCATTGTCAAGTGGTGCCCATAGTTAAGCTGGTACAACGTCCCGATAATCAGTGGAGATGAATTCAGATATAAAAAGGAAGATATGTTGGATTGGATTCACTTCAGCTTTTTTCTCCTGAAACAAAGATGTCATTTCAAATCCTACGATAGTAGGATAATATATAGTGTTGCGGGGTTCTTTTAACAACACATAAAACGACAGTATAGCTTTAAGATTCTTGAACGTGACCTTCTCTGATTCTACAACCCAGAATGCCTGATAGGGCATAATGCACTTGTTTTAACTGGGGATTAACTTAACAAGATATTAATCACTTGACTGACACGACCTGCAAAGATCCCAGAGTCAGTTTGGTGTTAATGAGAATAGCTTTGCTATTAAAATAAACATTCAACACACGCAGCCCTTGCCTGGCTACAACTAACATGACACTGGGTCACACATGTCCAACATCTATGCTAGAACCATGTATCGTTATAATCCTCTCATAATATCATCTTAACACCTACCCCATAAGAGAAAACTGTTAACAAATAGTTTTCAGCATAATGTGAAGAATGTCTGTCTCAGAGAAACAAGGATTTATTTAAGTTCGTTGTAAAATCACAATTTAAAGAGTTACTACTTCTACACTGGATTAAATTAGCTTATATCCACACATAATCGCGTCTTCACTGAACTCGACACTGAATCAGAATTTCACTAAATTTACTCTGATCATTCACTCATATAACTTCAGACATTTATATAATGAAATGATCAATGATCTAAGCACGAAATAAACGAGTATGCAAACTTTCACGGCTCAGTTCAAAAGACTGCAGACCAAATTGTATCGTTCCAAGTGAACTTGTGATCATATTCTTGAAAGTCCGTCAGCATTGATGTTGTCTTTCCCCTTCCGGTAATAAATCTTAAAGTTTTATGGTTGTAGGGCAAAAGACAAGCGTTACAGCCTTTGGTTCTTGTCCTTGATCTCATGAAGCTAGGTGAGTGGATTGTGGTCTGTTTCTACGGTGAATGTCACTCCCTTCAGGTAGTAGGCTAAGGATTCAATAGCCCAGATGATGGGAAGACATTCCTTTTTTACAGTAGCATAATGCTGCTCTGCTAGAAGGAGATTCCTGCTTACATATGCAACTAGATGTTCTTAGCCAATTCTGCGCTGACAATAGATTATCACTGGAACCTGTGTCTAGAACGAATTCCTTTTCAAAGTTAGGAGCAAACAGCTCTGGTGCTGAAGTCACTGCGTCTTTCAGCGGCTTTTTCCGAAAAGTTCTTGACAAATTTAGGATGAATACTTTTGAAGAAAATGGCCCCCCCCCCGAAAAAACCCTAAAACAAAACAAAACAAAACAAAACAACAACAACAAAAAGCATTTTCAGTTCTAGTCCGAGTACGCCAGATACTTTGCCACACTTTCCTGTTGGTCAAAAATTAATACCTTCAATGACGCAGTTTCAACGGCGTGAAGAGCATCCGTTGCGGTGACCTTGGAAAAACCGGAGCTGATACTAGCAACAGTGAGAGTCACTGCCGATATGTTGGTTATTAGCTTCGGCTTTTTCTCCCGAACTAATGTGGTTTGCTCACATAAAGTCAAGAACATTTGGAGGGACTTGACGTAATTCTACTTCCTGGATGCAGTTAATTCCGTAGGCAGTTTGGCAAAGTAGTTCCTGATCGCGTCAATATCAACGAAAGCATCAAGATTTTCAACGGACAGGTCCATCTGATACCCAACAAACCTCTTGTACAAACCAGCACTTTTCATAACGATATTAACATATTTTGTGTAGCAAATACCTTTAACACTAATGCTAGAGCCAAAAGAAGAAGAATCGTCCAACTCAAGTGCTAGCAGTGGCATTTTAGGTATGATCAACATTGAGTCACAGAAGGACGAATCGAGCATTTTCCTCTTGACAATACTTTACCCTGGTCTGCACTCTGCATCTCCATGATCAGCTGAACTCACGGGCGAATCTCCACTAGAGTCGTCCGCAGAAGCAGCAAAGTTAAGTTTCCTTTTCGAACCTGTGCAGAAAGTACCCGTATGGACATTCAGTTACGATGTTTTGCGACGGGCTTGGTAATGGCGATGTGGTCCTACAAGTTCCAGTATGGACTTCAGCTTCCACAACAGCAGTTGACGGGCCTTGTTTTGCTGGAACTATATAGTACCTTATGACTCTATGCAGTAGAAGGCCGCAGCGTTCGAGCAAGTCCATTACTTCGTTTACATATCAAGCTAATTATCCTGACATTGAGACTTTGAATTTTGGCCAATAACACTTTATTTCGTTGGTTCTTGGTTTGTCCCTTGGCATTCGTCATGCACGTTCGGCGTAAAAGGTAATCAAGATGCTGCACCACATGATGACAGTTATAACAAATCTTAGATACCGTCAAACGTGGGCTAAGGTTAATGGCCTTTTGCATGGGAAAACCGCTGGTCCAAGGAAGAAGGGAGGCATGCACCTTTGATTTTTGAGCATAACACTTTATTTTGTTCGTCCTTGGTATAATCTTTGGAATTAGTCATGCAAGTGTGGCGTAAATGGTCAGCAAGACAAAGCACCGCAGGATGACATTTGGGACAAGCCATAGATACCGCAACAAGGTTAATGGTCTTTTGCATGGGGAGAACTGTTGGTCCATATTCTTTGCTTGGCAGTTGTAACCATAGCGACTTGCTTTTCGGATTGAGCTACGGAATCAGAGTGTCGTTTTCGCCTGTTGATATCAATGACTCGGCCGTTGCAACCGTGTCGACTTGCTTTTTGACTTGCTTTTCGCATAGAGCTACGGAATGAGAGATAAAAAATGGAGAAGAGTCATGCTCTGTTGTACCCTTGACTACTGCCTTTTTGCGTGGCGATAGCAATGCCAGTTCTTCTCAGGCAATTGGCTTCCTAGGTGAACGAGAAATGGGATTCTTACGTTTTCTGTCGCTATTTGCCGAACGTTGATGTCTCGCAGTCAGATGAAAAGTCACTCCTTTACTGCGCCTCACAGTTTTAATATTAGAAACGTTCGAGGCAGCAGACGAGCAAGAAAGTAGAGACAAAAAGGAAGAGGAATCCTTCGGACTGTGGAGGTTGGATAATGGAAGGAGGGGAGCTGACTGTTTGTGGCTAACGATTACGCTAGTGTATGTCTGAGAAGGGGACGGACATTTGACCTGGGTGAGTGATGGCACTATACCCCGTATCTTGCTGTCCTCGGGTACAGGGCATGGCGGTGGTGCGGCACTGCCTTGGGCCTGGGGGATGATCGCAGCCTACGCTGGGTTGTCTTGGGGATGCCATACGTGAAGCAGTGGCTACCTACAAAATAACACCAAATTTAAAATTTTTAGAGAGAATGACGCCCATACATACATACATACATACATCATGTCAAGCATATGTACATGAGGAAGTTAGAAAAGCAAAATTTGCCTTAGTAGGGGTTGCTGCCCTCTGAGGTGATTTATTTACTTCCTTCACAGGGGTAGGCGAAGCGCCTGACTTGCTTCCTACATTAAAACAGTAAGACCCAAACTGCACTTAAACATAGCTACCACGAGTGCATTTACGCAAATAAGAAATGTATAGTTGCATAAAACATATATGCAGGTAAATTTACATTTTTATGGAGAATGACATGCATCCATATGGACCTAGTCAACTACCTAAAGATGCAATACGTAGCTACATAAGTAAAGACATAAATACCTATCCATACTCGTACACACGTAGAGACATACAGGTGGGAGTTATGTTAAAGAACAGAGCACACACTGTACTTGAAACATTGCCTTCTCCTACTTGGGAGTTATAGCCACCCACTCGTCTATTTTTCTAGTGAGCAAGCCATCCTTGCGGATATATCGTTCGGGAGCAGCTACTTTCTGAGTCCCCGCCGTCTTCAATAGGGTTCTTGAATTCTTTGATAGCGTTCTGCGGGTTTTCATTTTCGAGGTAGTGGCCTTCATGTTTCTTGATGTCATTTGCTTATCCATGGTAATGTTTTGTTAAAAAATTATTATAATCTAAAAGATGCGCTTTAATGTGCATCAGTAGTAAGCGAGGTAACGTAGGAGCAATACTCACAAAGGGAAAAATTCCTAAGTCCATCGCTCAGTACTTTTCATTGTAGTATCGGATTTGCGCACTGATGTGCGTAAGTCGAATGGAATCAACTCAGCTACGTTACTTAGTAATGAATGAAGAAAGTTATACAAGCAATATTTACAATAAATAGACAGTATGTCCTAACGCGATGTCCTAAGGAACGAATGAATGAGAATATTCTTCTAGAATCGAGATAGAAACATACATACATACATGCATACATACGTTTAGCAATTTTTTAGTCAGTTGTATGTATGGATGTTAGTATCCATGTGTATGTATCGCTACCAGTAATACACTGTCATTCATTCCTTCGTCCATTAATTCAATCATTCGTTTTGTCAGTAACAATGTTGGAAGATATATCGAAATTATTAACGGGAATATAATACACGGGAGCGCTCATCCGAAATGATTGGATTTCACGGCAAATCAGAGGTGTTCTTCCAGCAATGTTCCATGTATCGCCATATAGTACAACTTATTAATTTTTAGAATTAAAATAACTAGCTCCCGTTCATAGAAATAACTACAACTGTCGAAGATATATCAAATTTAATATCGGGAATATATCACTCATCTGAAATGCTTTTTATTCACGGCAATTAATGGGAATTGTGTAATCGGATTTGCGCACCTTTTGTGAGTATATCTACTCAGTTACGCTATTTAGCAGTCAATGAATAAAGTTGTAGAAGCAAGATATAGGTAAATATACAGTATGTTCTAACGAAAATTACTAGTAAATGAGAGTGAATCACAATTGAATCACATGCACATTTGAAATAAAGAACAAAAAAAATAATCTAATAATGAATCGTGCATCGCTATGTATATTAACTGCTAACATTTCGAGATTTGTTCTTGATATACATGAAAGGACCAATGAATGACAATGTACTTCTAGAAGCGATATATACAAATACATACATACGCGTAGTTGAAGGATTATATTTGCTTATACGTGTATATCCTAAATCCTGTAATTGAATATGTTCATACTTGGGATGAATTACTATGCAGCACAGATAATTCATGCTAAGACACACCAATTCGTTCCTTTGACTTGGGGTCAAGGACACATACTCACAGACAATTTGAGTTCAGGATTGGTTAACGTTTTTCATTTCCTTATCTTTCCTAAGCCCCCTGAAGGATTCTGTTCATGCACAGTATATCTCTTTATGAGTAACGAAAATTCATTTTCGGCACATTTGTCCACCATTCTGACCTTGGGGACAAAGTAACAAATCTTACGGCAATACTTTGTGCCTGAGTTCGACAGCCAAGGTTCTGGCTTTCTTGTATTGATGCCTTGGATACATATATAGTCACATATCCAGTTAAAATACTTTTTCATTCTTGGGAATTCAGTCGGGTTGGACGGGAAGCTTGACTATGATGTTAATCAAATGTTGATCTTTGAAGAATGGATAAAATAAATGTTCATGGAGAATGAGTCTATAGGTCATCTAATATCCAGCAAATGCTCAGTTACACAACCTTAAATATGGTAATTGGAAAGCACCAAATGAATCTCATCAAATAACACAATATCACTTTTTGGCTGTGGAAACGTAATCATGTGGATTATATAGATGAGATCATAAAAGCATAAGTAAAGAAATATTCAGCCTAGGAAGGTGTGATATATCGTACTAATGTCCTATATATGCCACTGTTGCTTATTTAAGGTGAAATTTTACGTCTTGAGGACATAACAATAAACCAGCAAACTAAATTTGATGATTATAGATGAAGAAGAATCTAGCATAAATGTGGTGTAGCCAAGAAAAATATGAGAATAGAAAAGGTGTAAAATGCGTCCACGAACAAACATACGAAAATATAAAAAGTCACTCACACTGGTAAACAGATCATAGTGACTAACTTTTGGTAAGGTTGAGTGATTTTTTGTGTGTGTGAGCTACTCAAATTTTCTATGATTAGCTCAAAGTAACACAAATTTTGACGAGTTTAGAAATAATAATCACACATGAGTGAAAATATGTCACAGTAACCTACATCAGGTATGAATCAGCTCTTTTTGCAGAGATTCATCCACGTATCAATGTTAATAAGTGTAGTTACTTCAGGTTCCAGGATACTGACTGTGTTATGAATGAGCATCTGAATATACACAAGTCTTGAAACAACGTGAAATATAGGTATAAGAAAACAAACTTTTTCTATGGTCGATTTAATTTTTTCTGATATGCATTAAAGATGTCGAATCAGTTGATATAAAATCCAAAGTTCAAACGTGTAATGACCGAACGAACCAAGGAACAAACGAAGGAATGAATGGGTACAATTGTATATCCCCTCACAACTCTGTTACCAAAAAGCTTAAAATATATGTTTGTATTAATCTCTACTGTTACTGTTTATGCGCAATCATTCGGTGACGTAAGAGATGGCACGCATAGGTAAATATGCCAAAAGAAAGAAGTCCTTGTTGTACCTTACACCATCAATTATCTTTCAATTGTGTGATGGTTTTTAGGAGCACCTGGTCAAACAATAGATGCAAACATTACGTTAACGAGCATAGCAATTGCACACATCTTTTCTAAGAATTGGACCTTTTAGCTCAGACCATAAGCGGGCTTTCTTGTCTATGTATCACTTTTCTTGAAGATTATATCTTTGTTTCATTTAATGTTTCCTGGCTTTGCCATTGATAAAAGCACGCAATGCACTGCAGGTTAGAGTATGTAGAAATTGTTCGATAATACATTTCAATCAAGTCGCCCAGAATGTTTTCAGGTGTCTGTGCAATCCAATATACACTTTTCGCGTAGGTTTACCTTTGGATTGCGGACCTATTACACCTGGTAATGACGGTACCAAAATACATTTAAAAGAACAAAAATATAAATGGATTAACAGTCGTTGTATCCCTTCATATTAGATGTTTAATGTTTTAGATTTTAATAGTAAAATGTTTAATGCAAAAATTATGCCTAGAGTTAAACATTTTGAGAAAGAAAGGAATTAACAAAGTCTGATTCCTCGGCCTTGATCAACATCATTAGAATCACAAGAGTCTGATTAATGAAATAAATGAACTAATATTTTACACCTCTGTGCATTTTGATTATTACAACACCAAATACATTTTAATTACAAAAGCAGATGTACTTCGTCTTTTGAGAGACTTTCTTGGGCTCAAAAGAATTCATTACTATGTTATATCCAGCTTGATACTCGGGTCCTTGTCTTATCTGCAATAAACGTATTGTACGACACTTATTTATCATAAAAAGGTAATATTCTTTAAGACCTGCTTAATGAAAACAGCTAATAAGAACAGGAATACAGGAATCTGCTCCCTCTTTCTCTCTCTCTCTCTCTCTCTCTCTCTCTCTCTCTCTCTCTCTCTCTCTCTCTCTCTCTATATATATATATATATATATATATATATATATATATATATAATTGAGGATCATATAAAACATGTATATTGAATTTGAACTGATCCAAGGTAAAGAGCTAATCTGATCAAACTTAGTCGCAAAAGAAGTTTCGAATTTTTTTTTTACCAAGACTGCTTCCCACGTGTGCTAAGGTCTCTAACATGCCATGTATTCATATTAATATCCTGCTAAGCCTTCTTTCGTGATTAAATTGCATGATTTTATATCGCTTTGTTATGGCGAAGAGGAGGTCTCATCTTTTCTAAGTAAAGTTACCGATATAGGATTAGATTCTTTTCACACAATTTCGTGTTCTTAAAACGAGTAAGCTCTCGCCCGTTAAAACTTACGTGTATGGTGGACGCTTTCGCACAATGTAAACATAATTTTAAAAACTAAATAAACATGGTATGGAGCTACTACCCAACTGGTGGATTAATTAACTCCGAGTGAACAACATGACATAGGGCAGATAAAAATCAGTTAGGGGATACACGTGCAATCTTAACTTTAAACAGCAAATAAATACCTAAACAAATAAATCGAGGATTTTACAAATTGCAACAGAAATAATGAAATAGGATCTCACGTGACGTAATTTATGTTTCGTTCCTTCCACAAATTTAAACACCCACTTTCCTGTATATTATAAATCTGAACTGGTATTAAGTTCAAATCCATGTCGCCGACACAGTTTCGGTGTTTCACTCCAACTCGATTAATATATTTGTAAAGTGAGCTAGTTTCAAAAGTTCGTTACACATGTCCCAATAACTTGATCAGATTTTCCTTCGTCGAACAATTAAATATAGATAGAGGCTGCATGTATTAACAGGAAGGTGAAATTCTATTATATCTGCGTGGATATTGGTTAAGAGACCAACCATATAATGCATTCCATTGGTTGCCTGCGGACATATAAAACGTGTATTTCATAAGACCTTGTAGTTAAGTCGCCAAAAATATGCGAGTTCCATATAAATGAAACATCGTCAGCACCAATGAGTACAGAGACATTCATCAGGAGAAACTAATCGACTTGCCAACATAGGTTGATGCGAGACCAACGCAAATACAAACAAATAATAGGAAACCCCTCCTACGGTAGTCTCACTAGAGAATCTTACGACGACCATTGTAGACATGTACATTACACTTGTGAAAACAGCACTGCAGTTGATGTTGTGTTGGCGTAATGAGGCGTCTGATTATCCGGTGGAAATTCAAGCTGAAGTTGAGAATCAACTCTAAAAATTACGGATCAAATTTAGGCATTTCCCGATATTTGGTGAACATTTACATCTTTCATGTTCATGTTTTACTGTTTTATCTCGCCACTATCCCATTCACTGCGGTGCTGTTTTTGTTAAATCGAATAATTACTTTCTGGTGAATGTTTCTATACTCATTCGTGTTGATGATTTTTCATATTTCAGGGAGAAAATGGATCCAACCTGCAGTGAGGTAATAATGTTTACATCCGTTGCTTTCATTCCTTGTCTTTATTTATTATGCAGAATACTCGTTTTTATGCGGTTTTTTAAAAATATTTTATATATTTTTTATTTGAGGCTATTGCTGCTTGCGAGTGTTTCTTGCGACTAAACTTGAAAGTCGTGTGGTTTACATGGAACATACCGTTCCGAGATAGTGCTCCAAATTACAGTGTCAAACTCCGAGATAATATTAAACAGTGTGTGTCTAAGGGTGTAAGGGTGCAAATTTCTGTCGATCTATAAAGAGAACATTAACTTGGACAGAGAACAATTAATTAGATTTATGAGGACAGGGTGCGTATTGAATCGCTATGCTGCGGTCTGTGTTGTGAGAGGAACCGATTTTTAATTAAGCATTCGTTTATTTAACAGTCAAAGAAACTGGAAGGGAAAAAGTTAACTCAATCTTTGTATCGAAAATGTCAGAGTTGAGATTGTCCAGAATCAGTTATTTGGAAATCTAGAGGGTCAGGATGACCGCAAATTTTGGCGCCTATTTATAAAAGGCGGTAGATATATTTAATCCTGATTGGCTACGCTAAATAAGGGGCGTGTTTCCCACACGAAATTTCATAGTTTTAATATGCCACATCGCAAAATTTAGTCAGTCTAAACTCCTGTAAGAGGAAGATATTTTTGGCTCCGAGATTGAATTTGCAAGAAATTATCTCGTGAAACAATAATCCAAGGGACTGGATGTCTGGAAAGTTGACGGACACAATTCTGGCGGTAGAAGCGAACAAGGCTTGAAAGCACAAGGGGAAATAGCTCCACTGACGTAATCCACTAACGTAATCCACTGACGTATCCACGTACCTACGTATCTACATACCTACGTATCCACCTACCCACGCAAAGTTTGAGGGCCGACAGAGGCAAGATAGTCAGAGTGAGAAGAAAGCGAAGGAACCAGTTGAACAGCACGGTGAACCGAAGGAAACCAGGTTATGAAGCTGTACAAAGCAATGACTTCGATTGTTCACTCGATTCTATGATGAATTAATTCTATCATTTAAACAGATCGGCTATTTATATAAGTATATTTGTGTTTAAAATTCGGTGAATGATTTATTTCAAAAAGAAGTGTATCTTCCTAATGTAATGCATTATCACAGTTGTTTATGTAATTGATTAAATTGTTATATTTCATATACGGGGGCTCGTTTTAGTCTGTTCTATATATCTGCTCAGATCTCTATTCATTCCATCTATAAGTTTCACAATTTATATTATTCTTTTCTCGATCCGGGCAATAACACCGAGGTCGATCATCCTCTAGATAACGATAACCACAACCACCACCACCCCGCACGCCACAAAGGGTAAGAAATGCAGCTTAGCTTCATAGATTATGCCATCAACTGACTTGACCATTTGACCCAATTAATTATACATTATTTTCACAATATTATTACATGCAAATAGTGTGCCAAGTTTGGAAACTCTCCCATATCAATTAATTTATCCATCGACAAACCAAGACGTTGAAAGTGGACTTGATTTGAAAAACCAAGTGCGCTCAATTTTCTTATTCGTATCTTAAATCTGGCAAATTTGTTTTATAATATAAATGACAAAAGTTTGAAACGGTTATCACCAATGATATCTACGGGTCTATGTATGTGATGTACAATCTTTCTGGGCTTGTGAAAATAATTTCCGGTTTGTTCTAAAAATCGATTCCGGGTCACCTGCATTTGTTATATGCAAGATGTAAATAATTTTAGAACCTGTTTCGCTATTTTATTTCACACTATAGTCAGTTATGCGTAACGGTTATGGCCAGATGCGGTGGAATCCTGGATCCTTAAATATTTACACACGCATATCACATCTTACGTCTTTAGAACTGCTACAAAGTTAAACACGGTCTCGATTTTCGTTCGCAAAATTCTGATTATTTAAAGATAGATTTAACTTTTTAGTTCTATAGAAATGGAAATTTACTTCAAACTTGGAATTTGTGTTATTATTTTAAGTTTGCTTGATGGCACCAAGAAAAATAAGTCGTGAGCTGATGATTTGTAATGGTGAGTCATGAGGTATAACTCAGAAATTACAAAAGAAAATAAGCAACTAGAATAATTGCGACAACAAAAAGAAGCAAAAAAGGTTTTGAATGATCCCGTGTTAAGTCTTTCGAGCTGAACATAATTTCGAGATGCATGGTATTTAGGAAGATTAGCATCGATTTAGTGAGGAACTATCAACCGACTTACAATCAGGTGAATTGATAGGATCTTGTATTCTATCCTAATACATGTGAACCTACAAACAAGGTTCTTTCTTTTAAAATGCCTAGGTAAATTGTAGGTTGAATAATGTATATGATGCAATATATTGGCAGCTACACTTCGATATTTAAAAAATGTAGCGTTAATTAAGAATTTGAATAATAATCTTATCGCGAACTTTAAACACTGTAATTAAGTTTTTCGTATTATTGTTTTCATGCAAGATTTGAAAAAAGGAAAGATCTATATGTATATATATATATATATATATATATATATATATATATATATATATATATATATGTGTGTGTGTGTGTGTGTGTGTGTGTGTGTTGGCATTGAAATGTAAATAGAAGAATCGCATGATTCTTGTAAAATATCTTTATAATTTCAGAAATAAATTATCTTTATGTCTCTTGAGTCCAAGGTGACAAGTCATTCCTCAGCACGTTCTAAATATCAACCGAACATAAATACGTTGGACTCGAGTGGAAAAGACCAAGTCCACTATGTCCATCAATAGGAAAAAAAAGTATTTATGTATTTTGACGTGTAATTAAAACTCAGTAACAAAATGCTTGAAAAGCCAATGTGAAATGTTTGATTTGGAATGCCACTGAAGTACCTAATATTAACAGGTATCTCTAAACGGACCCTGTATGTGTCCATAATTAGTAAAGGCCTGTGGCAACTGGGGGTTGTCTGAGTGCTTTCATATGATGTGCGTTTGTCTTGTCAAGACTGACAGCTTATTTGCTGCACTTGTCTACAGATAACTGGCTATTTAATCGCAATCAATCAAAGAGTTTTATGAAGGGAAATCCCTTGAAAAACCAATTCTCTCTGATATATTAACATCTCGCGTGTAATTTAAGTTTATGACGGGGACTCCCTTAAAAAAGCAATTCTCTCTTATATATTGACATCTCGAGTGCAATGTTGGAACAGCAGAAAGAATTCCACTGCCAATCTGCTAATGACTGAAAATTCGAAAGTTGAACTTAATGTTGTTGAGTTGTTGTCGTTGTCATCGTAGTTGTTGTTGTTGTTAGTAGTAGTAGTAATATAAATAGTAATACAGGGAGTACTTGTAGTAGTAGTAATGGTTGTGCTTGAGGTGGTGGTGGTTGTATTGATTTTGACGATGATCATGATCATGACGACGTAACTCTAAATAGTAGTAATAGCTGTTGTTGTCAGTGTAGATCTTGTACCAACATATGTATATGTAGCAAGAGACAGTAGTAAAAATGATTATCAGTTGTTGAAATAGCTCGAGTGGCAATTGTTGCGGCACTTATATTAAAGTTTAGATGGGTCTTTACTAGGTACGCTTTATGTAAGACGGCAATACCTACAGTTACAAGGGTAGGTAGGTAACTTAGTTGGGTCGGATAGGCAGTTAGGAAGGTGGTGCTGTATGTGGGTAAGTAGGTAGCTTTGTAGGTATGCTGGTATGAAGAACGTTTCGTAGGTGGGAACTTAAGACTGTAGTCTAATAGAAAAGTAGATTGTTGGTTAGAGAGTTGGGCTATTAAACAGGAGTACATTATATTTTGCATTAAAGATTGGTTTTTTAGACATTTGTGGCACCAGTGGAAACAACATCAACACAGGTATATGTGTCACTCTGGTTCACCACTCTGAGTAGTATCTTCCGGCGTATTGATATACTCAGTCTTGTCCGAGAGCCGGGTAGATCCGCTAAATTATTCAGCGGAAACTGCTAGAATCAAAAGTTTTGAAACGAATTATGGTGGTTTATATTTAGATTCCGTTCACTTCAGGCCGTTTTTGTTCTGAAAGAAAAATATTTCTTCTGATTCATTGACAGGATCCTAATGGAGACCTAAATAATCCGTTCCAGTTTCCATTGTCTAATTAGTCATATGCATATGATTACAAACATACCCACTCAATTTAATCAAGTGGTTTTTACTTAATCGTCCAAAAGTTGAACAAGAAAAAATTTAAAAATTTGAAATATTTCAGTATTTCCATATCAGGTCATCTGGTTATGACAATGAAAAAGTCTGTAAAATTGAATGGCTCAAAGTTTAATAGTGTTTTTCGTTATTGTGCTAAAACGGATATGGGATGGACAGACGGATGGGTCGAAGTAAGGACGGACATCAACAACACAATATACTCCTTCTTCTTTCTCAGTAAGGAATAAAAGTCATTGTAAAAATACATGTTGGCCCAGAAAAGGCATGATACTGGAAAAGATGTGGAGAAAAAAATATATATGTATTTGTAAGACATGCATGGTCCAAGTGCAGATTAAAAAGACCAAGTCCACTGTGTCCGGAAAAATGAAAAAGCGCTCTAAAGAAAAACACGCTAAAATGGGACTAAAAACTAACCACTTCATCTGCACTCATCTGTACATGCATATAGCTATGCGTGCCAAATCTCATTTCCTTATGACCATATAATATTAGCAACATTTCATTTGTTTCAATCATTTTTCTGTTTGTTTATATTTTCTTCATTATTTTCTGAAAATTGTTTAACATTTTATTTATTTATTGGTTTTTGTTTTTTTTGGGGGGGGGTTGGAGGGGGGTTGGGGGTATTATCGTATTAAGAAGGATTGCCCTCATCAAGTCTAAGTCAAATATGTATAAAAATAATACAATAAAACTGATAAAAGAAAAACAAAACCAATAATATAATGTACAGATGTAACCAGGGCAGTTACATAATTTATGCAGAGCTCTAGATAAGCAGTGTTACTTGAGTATTTTACGAAAACAAACCGACTAAAACGCATAAAGAAATTTTAATGCGTTTAAACTAGGCAGAACAGTTTCAATGTAAGGGGTCCTAAGGCTGTCAGAGTATTGCTCATGCCGTATGAAAAGTCGATGTTTTATGATGGGATATTTTATTAATGCAAATTATGCTATCGGGAGAAGTTCAGGATGATGCGTGAATGTTGAAATGATAGTGCTACGACTCTATGGCCTAAATATGTGTAACAAAAAAAAGTGAAACCAACAAAATCAAGTAAAATCAACAAGCACTTTATTTCTAGACAATTAAAGTGAAAATTCAAAAGACACTTACAATAACGTGAATTGAAGTCCAAATAATCCCAAGGATCATACTCACAAGTCCAAACATATAGAATGTTCCGAATGAATTCCAATAGCCTTGAATGTTCTGATGTACAAAAAGTCTTAATTATCCTGATTTACCACAAGTCTTGAATGTCCTGATGTACCACAATGATCTAATCTGGAATGTTTTGAATGAATTCACAAAAGTCCCAAAATCTATGTGCACTTTAGTATTTCCAATGAATATTTTAAATAAATAGTTCCTCTTTATGAATTATATCTGGTTTTCACAACTGTAATATCTGATTATTAAAATAGTTTCTTTACAGACTGATGTTTAGAAGAAGACTTTTTGAACCCGAATGATCTCTTGTGTGTGTGTGTGTGTGTGTTCCTGACAATTCTCATTAGAATATGAGTAAATTTTATGGAAAATTACTTTGTGTACCTGACGTTTCTCACAACAAGACATGGAAATAACAGTCCAGCTGCTAACAAAACCGACCTTGAACTCCAAAGCTATGTGCACATGTTGTTTACAACGTGACCATTTTCTGACTACAGAACAGCTTATAATCATGGAAACATATTAAAAATTCAATATATACAACAATAGGACTTAATGTCTGTGCGAAAACCCTCTCAAATAGAACCATACAATCAAGCGCACCCTGAATTCGTCTTGGTCACTAAGCCATTGGGTACATGTAAAAGGCATGATTAATGTCTGGATGATTAAGACTGTCTAGTATAGCAGATTTGTGTTTTACGATGTTTACGGAACACCCAATCGATCTTTTTTTTCAAAGAAAAACACAATTAGTTCTCAACCAGGGAATAAAATACCCAATTTATTAAATACTTATGTGGAACTTTGATATAATATACGTACGGAAACATACCTACCAAAGTTCAGTTGTCTGTATTGAGTTGTTTTTGTGTAATCGTGCTAAACAGCTTCCCAGGGCAGACAGGACCAAATCAATATAACAAATCAATCTTTTTTTTAAGTTAATTTTTTATAGGACAATTCTTATTTGACATCTTAGTCTTGGATTATGGAACTTATCAAACGCAAGACCGAGAAAAGATATTGTTCCTGACCTATTTTGCACTCTTCAATTGCAGACATATCGATGTTTATGCAGACCCAGACATGTATAACCTCACACTTGTGGTATTTTAACCATTCCTAACTGCACATGAATATCTGCCACCTGTGTAACCTACAAAGTGTCAGTAAACACTTTCATATAGTCGCTGCACATCAATATTTGCCACTTATATAACTTACAGCGTGTCAGTAAACACTTTCACATAGTCCAGTAGAAGTAATGACAATCTTGAACCTGAAATTCTATTTTCCTAAGAATTCCTTTTTGGATAAATGTTTCAGAAATTTAAAAAAAGGAGAAGTTGCGATTAACATGTCTGCATGGCTAGCAACTGGTTGTAGTACTGAGTAAATCACAATCAGTAACTCAGTAAAATTTGGTCTTATAGCTATGGATGGATAGGAACTGAGTGTTGTACTGAGTCAATCACAGTCAGTAAATCGGTAAAATATGGTCTTATAGCTATGAATGGCTAGGAACCGGGTGTAGTACTGAGTAAATCACAGTCAGTAACTCGGTACAATTTGGTCTTATAGCTATGAATGGCTAGGAACCGGGTGTAGTACTGAGTAAATCACAGTCAGTAAATCGGTAAAATATGGTCTTATAGCTATGAATGTCTAGGAACCGGGTGTAGTACTGAGTAAATCACAGTCAGTAACTCAGTAAAATATGGTCTTATAGCTATGAATGGCTAGGAACAAGGGTGTAGTACTGAGTAAATCACAGTCAGTAACTCAGTAAAATATGGTCTTATAGCTATGAATGGCTAGGAACCAGGGTGTAGTACTGAGTAAATCACAGTCAGTAACTCAGTAAAATATGGTCTTATAGCTATGAATGACTAGGAACCGGGTGTAGTACTGAGTAAATCACAGTCAGTAACTCAGTAAAATATGGTCTTATAGCTATGAATGGCTAGGAACCAGGGTGTAGTACTGAGTAAATCACAGTCAGTAGCTCAGTAAAATATGGTCTTATAGCTATGAATGGCTAGGAACTGGGTGTAGTACTGAGTAAATCACAGTCAGTAACTCAGTAAAATATGGTCTTATAGCTATGAATGGCTAGGAACCAGGGTGTAGTACTGAGTAAATCACAGTCAGTAACTCAGTAAAATATGGTCTTATAGCTATGAATGGCTAGGAACCAGGGTGTAGTACTGAGTAAATCACAGTCAGTAACTCGGTAAAATATGGACTTAGAGCTATGAATGGCTAGGAACCGGGTGTAGTACTGAGTAAATCACAGTCAGTAACTCAGTAAAATATGGTCTTATAGAAATCGATGGCTAGGAACCAGGGTGTAGTACTGAGTAAATCACAGTCAGTAAATCGGTAAAATATGGACTTAGAGCTATGAATGGCTAGGAACCGGGTGTAGTACTGAGTAAATCACAGTCAGTAAATCGGTAAAATATGGTCTTATAGCTATGAATGGCTAGGAACCGGGTGTAGTACTGAGTAAATCACAGTCAGTAACTCAGTAAAATATGGTCTTATAGCTATGAATGGCTAGGAACCAGGGTGTAGTACTGAGTAAATCACAGTCAGTAACTCAGTAAAATATGGACTTAGAGCTATGAATGGCTAGGAACCGGGTGTAGTACTGAGTAAATCACAGTCAGTAACTCAGTAAAATATGGTCTTATAGAAATCGATGGCTAGGAACCAGGGTGTAGTACTGAGTAAATCACAGTCAGTAACTCGGTAAAATATGGACTTAGAGCTATGAATGGCTAGGAACCAGGGTGTAGTACTGAGTAAATCACAGTCAGTAACTCAGTAAAATATGGTCTTATAGCTATGAATGGCTAGGAACCAGGGTGTAGTACTGAGTAAATCACAGTCAGTAACTCGGTAAAATATGGACTTAGAGCTATGAATGGCTAGGAACCAGGGTGTAGTACTGAGTAAATCACAGTCAGTAACTCAGTAAAATATGGTCTTATAGCTATGAATGGCTAGGAACCAGGGTGTAGTACTGAGTAAATCACAGTCAGTAACTCGGTAAAATATGGACTTAGAGCTATGAATGGCTAGGAACCGGGTGTAGTACTGAGTAAATCACAGTCAGTAACTCAGTAAAATATGGTCTTATAGAAATCGATGGCTAGGAACTGGGTGTAGTACTGAGTCAATCACAGGCAGTAACTCGGTACAATTTGGTCTTATAGCTATGAATGGCTAGGAACCGGGTGTAGTACTGAGTAAATCACAGTCAGTAACTCAGTAAAATATGGTCTTATAGCTATGAATGGCTAGGAACCAGGGTGTAGTACTGAGTAAATCACAGTCAGTAACTCGGTAAAATATGGACTTAGAGCTATGAATGGCTAGGAACCAGGGTGTAGTACTGAGTAAATCACAGTCAGTAACTCGGTAAAATATGGTCTTATAGCTATGAATGGCTAGGAACCAGGGTGTAGTACTGAGTAAATCACAGTCAGTAACTCAGTAAAATATGGTCTTATAGCTATGAATGGCTAGGAACCAGGGTGTAGTACTGAGTAAAGCACAGTCAGTAACTCGGTAAAATATGGACTTAGAGCTATGAATGGCTAGGAACCGGGTGTAGTACTGAGTAAATCACAGTCAGTAACTCGGTAAAATATGGACTTAGAGCTATGAATGGCTAGGAACCGGGTGTAGTACTGAGTCAATCACAGTCAGTAACTCAGTAAAATATGGTCTTATAGAAATCGATGGCTAGGAACTGGGTGTAGTACTGAGTCAATCACAGGCAGTAACTCAGTAAAACATGATCTTATAGCTAATTTGATTGAAAACAAAGCAAAATATCAATCATTGTTTTAACAAGTATTAAAACATTCTAAGTTAATCAAGGGCCAGAGCTTTGTATCATAAAATTCAAATCTGCTGAGTATGAAACTACTCTGAGATCTTGTCTAGATAAAGTGTTGCAGAAAATTTTGTTTTTATTAACCAAAGGTGTGGATGCAATTGTTTTTAAAATGTATTCAGACGCATCGCTTTTTAAACCGGTCAAAGCACAATGACTCTGTAACCCTTAGTCAAATTCTGGTCATCATCAAACTCATCTGAGATCTTGCTTAGGAGAAATAAATATGCAGATGTGCTTGAAATCGACTCCCCACTCATTGTGCCCCTAGTGAATGCTACAGCCTTCCGAAGCCAGTGAGATGAGGTGCCTGAATCATTCAAGGGGCATAACTTTGCATAAGTCTTTTGAGACTATGTTAAGATGAAGTTACACAGACATTTCAGGCAAACAAAATAAAAAAACGCGAAACCAGGAAAGCAAGAATGTTGAAATCGGAGAGGAATGTCGCTTCCAAGTCTTTAGGCAGATGAATTTATTTATACTTTCACGAACCTTTTACCTTTGCAAGAAAATACTACAGTGAATTTGTAAGTTAATGCCTAAAATATAATCATCTAAACATGGGCTAATTAGGGTCAATTTGAACTTGAAATGTGTCCAATGAGTGGTACATGTAGACAAGAGCTATAACGCTTGCATAAAGTATACATATACGTACGAACACAGAAAGGAATAATTAAAAGGATGAAAAAGAAAATGTTCACCTCGTGTCAACAATGTCAGCCAATTTTCAGAGCAATTCATCAAAAGTTGTGTGACTAGTTGCACTCAGGAATTATCTTATATGGAATACACATTAAACACCAAAAAGAGGCATAACTCTGGAAAAATGCATCATAGCTTGACGAAACGCTAGAATGGTATCCCTAAGTTATAGAATTTTACTCCACTACTAAGAGTGTAATTGAGAACGAGTCGATTTCACTTAAGTGTAAGGGAGTGTTGGATACTTGCTGGTAAGATCCACGCAGTTGTGTATTTTACGTACTTTATTAGCCACTATGTTTTGGGGTAAACTATGAATGCAAGTCACGCTGTAAAAGTGCTTTCTGTGCAATATGTCATCTAAACGTTTATGATATGGAACATTTAAATTACTTTGTTTCTGTTACAGCGAATAAGAAAGCAATTAATGTCAAATGACTACAGACACCGAAGGGAATACAATTTTATATATTCTTGGGATTAAGTCGAAAACTGTATGAAATTTATTTATTGACTGATTGTTTGATTGATTGTTTCATTGATTGATTGATTGTTTGGAACAATTCATTGTGTAATTTTCAAGATGACAACTACAGCTTGGTGTACTTTATAAAATTTATCAAGACATATGTGAACTGACGAGGTAAAGGTATGATTATAGAGTTTTATTTATTCTTCTCAAACAAATAAAATCAATCTGAAATGGAGGTTCAGCATTTATATTAAAAGAAAGATGCTGCACCAAGAAATAAATAACTGGAAGTTAAATAAGTGTGCAAAAACACACGGGTACTGAGTAAATTCACTAAGAGCTTGCAATATTAGAAGTCACTGTACACTTTCAAACTTCTGACGAATCTCTACTACAACACTGATTCTCAGTCTTACGGAAACTTTCTTTGATGAAGCAAAAACAACAAAAAAGTCCGCCTCGGCGTTAAAATTCAATCAAAAGGGTCTGTATCAATCCATAGCTATATCGAAGTTTTGCCTCTGCAATAAATAAGATTTGTACTAAAAAACTGAAATGTATTTAGTAGATGTATGATTTATTTATGCCCCAAGTACAAATTAGTTGATTAGAAATCCTGAAACGCTTAATCGTGATTTGAACTGTATTTGGATCTTATATGAAAAGAAAATATTCGTGAAGTGACATCATTCACACGAATTGTTCAAGGGTCAGTTTCCAATCCGAATTATCTACAGCCAAAATGCTTCCGCAATAAATGTTGTCAAACTTTACTAATTCTGGGTCACTGAGAACGAAAATGATGCTTAAAATTGTTGATTGGCTCTAGTTTTAAAGATATTATACTGGGTCAGTATATACGACCCTTGACTTGGGAATGGCGGAGAATAAGTGAGTTATAAAGGGAAGGGATCTCAATTTAAACCAGAAATGACTAAAATACATCTTTGACTGGATCTATGAATAAATCTATGACTGGGTTTGGACAGTACTTGCTTTTAGGCAAAACAATGAATGATGCAATCTGAAGCTGGTATTGCATCATAAATGATATGAATTGCAACATATTATTCATAGAAGTCATGGATGATGCAATCATAACTAAGCTTACATCACTCTGCTGAAGAAATTGTCCTATATCAGCTCTACAAATCATGTCAGTGTTTGATTTTGCAAAGGGACACATTACTGTTTAGCCAAAGTGAGGAGAGATGACTCGTATTTGTGTGAACAATGCAGATAACTTCTGCTATGTTTGTGGTGAAGTGACTTTTGCATCACAAAAGCGCAGTATAACCACTATGGTTAAGAAAGCCTATCACCTTTATTTTGGCTGCAAAATTGGTGATCAGGACAAGATGTGCCTACCCCCCCCCCCCCCCGCTCCCCCCCCCCACACATATGCTGCAACAAATCTTCGCCAGTGGTTGAACAGGAAAAGGAAATCTATGCCTTTTGCAGTACCAATGATTTGGAGAGAACCAACAGATCATATCAGCAATTGTTACTTCTTCATGGTGCCTCCAGTTGGGAAAGGTGTGTCAAAGAAGAAAAAGTGGACTGTGCATTATCCACACATTCCGTCAGCTATACGCCCAGTACCCCACGGAGAAGGACTGCCGGTTCCTGATGCACCAGAATCATTCTCACTTGAGTCAGACGAGGAAGAGGAAGAGGATGAAACTTCTACTCCTGAACATCAATGTCTCATGACCCATATTTTCTCCCATCCTCCTCCTCTGAACCACACCTCATAACACAAGGTGAACTGAATGACCTTGTCAGGGATTTTGAACTACCCAAGAGTAAGGCAGAGCTGTTGGGCTCCAGACTACAGCAGTGGAATCTACTGGCAGGTGATGTTAGGGATTCCATGTTCCGTGACCGTCAAAAGGATCTTGTCCCATTCTTCTTCATGGAAGGTGATCTTGCAGCCTGCAACAACATCGATGGTGTGATGGCAGCCCTCAACATCGTTCATGATCCAGATGAGTGGAGACTGTTCATTGATTCATCGAAGACGATTCTTAAAGCTGTTTGGCTGCATAATGGCAGTGTTTTGCCATCAATAACAGTTGGTCATGCAGTCTATATGAAGGAAACCTATGAAAACATGAAACAACTTTTGAGGTGCATAAACTATGACCAACATCAGTGGCAGCTTTGTGGCGATTTCAAGGTTCTTGCTCTCTTGCTTGGTCTGCAGACTGGATACACAAAGTACTGTTGTTTTCTCTGCGAATGGGATAGTCGTGCGAGAGATTCCCACTGCATCAAGAGAGATTGGCCACTCCGACAGTCATTGGAGAATGGGATGAAAAGTGTTCAGCATCCACCACTTGTTGAATCAAGGAAGATTTTGTTACCACCCTTGCACATCAAGCTTGGTCTGATGAAGAACTTTGTCAAGGCCATGGACAAAACACAAGCAGCTTTCAAGTACCTCCGTGGAAAATTTCCAAGGTTAAGTGAAGCTAAGATAAAGGAAGGTGTCTTTGTTGGTCCTTAGATTCGTGAACTTCTTCCAGATGATGCATTTCACCGTGCACTGCATGGCAAGGAAAAGACGGCATGGAAAGCCTTCCAGTTAGTGGCAACACATTTTCTCGGAAACAGCAAGGCAGACAACTACAGGGAGTTGGTGGAAAACCTCCTCAAGGCATACAAAAGCCTTGGTTGCAACATGTCACTAAAGATACATTTTTTTGCACTCTCATCTAGATTTTTTCCACAGTGAGCACTGAGCGACGAGCACGGCGAGCGATTTCACCAGGACATTGCAACAATGGAGAAATGCTATCAGGGCAAATGGAGCCCATAAATGCTTACAGACTATTGCTGGACAGTGACAAGAGATGCTCCATTTAATGAATATAAGAGACACACCAAGAAGCGCCGAGTAGACACTGAATAAGGACTTAACTATGTACTTATATATACATAATAGTTTTTTTACTTTTGTTTCAATATATTTTTTATTTATATAACCCTTTTGCTATTTATTAAAGTGTTACATAAACAGGACAGGTGAAATATTATCATGTAAAGCAACCATAAACACATGAAAAGACCTAGGTTTACAATTTATGATTCAAACTCTAATATGTACAATATACATAGATGTAAAATGTAAAAACTTAAATATCTTGGAAACAGTATCCAATCAGTTGTTTTAATTGTCATATTTGAATTCAGCACATCAAAATCCCTAATAAATAGCACATTTTATATCTGAAGCAGACGACTTCGAACAAATTGTAGACCAGTGAATTCTCGAGAATAGCTTCTCTTGAAAAATGAAAATGTGAAAAGCGACTCAACGAGTTTTGAATAGGGATCTTAATGATTGAAGAAATCTGAGCTGAGCAGTTGAACTCCTCTTGTTTTTAAGGAAACTATTTTTAATGTTATCTAATCTCGTTGTCTAGTTTCTGAAATGGAGATACGTCTTATTGATAAAAAGATACACGTATATGCTGACAATGACAAATCGGAGAAATGATAACAGAGGTCCTACAGGCCTTGAGTTGCTTTCATAAATGGAAGTGTCAGCATATGGAAAGCACTTCTCAGTTTCATAATTTTGTTCATACCTGACAAAACTACTATAACATTTTTAAATTAACGCTTAATTAGAAGTGTAATGATTTGGTTAATTATTTTTTTAAGAAATGGTATTCAGCAAGTAAAACAATATTCATGCAGATTCAGCATCAATTGATTACAGTAGCCACATTTTCAAAATTATCGCAAATTTCATTAATCTACACGGCTAAATATAAATTTGCTCTCTCTACATCCATACATGCAGGCATACATACATACACAGATACATACATACATACATACATACATACATACATACATACATACATACATACATACATACATACATACATACATACATACATACATACATACATACATAAATACATACATACATACATACATACATACATACATACATACATACATACATACACAGATACATACATACATACATACATACATACATACATACATACATACATACATACATACATACATACATACATACATACATGCATGCATGCATGCATACATACATACATACATACATACATACATACATACATACATACATACACACCCACACACACACACATACATACATACATACATACATACATACATACATACATACATACATACATACATACATACATACATACATACATACATACATACATACATACATACATACATACATACATACATACATACATACATACATACAGACAGACAGACAGACATTCGTGTATGCAAATATAATACATATATACATATTGAAAGGCATCAATAACGCAGTAAGTTAGGAAACATGCTAATGCGATCGTAGAAGACTAGTTGGGATTCCCATCATGCTACAAGGAATAATATTTATAGCTTTTGGAGGACACGTGCTATTTTCGGCTTATAAGTTTTGACATCCCAACACATCTAACAAAGTTGAAACGAACTACATTTTAAACAAAAAGGTTAAGATTTTACTATTAGATTCAATAATGGACAATGATGTTCTACATTTATGTATTGCTTTTCTTAAAGTATGACAGAATACATGCATACCGAAATCCAGGATAAAACAGAAAACATAATAAAATAAATGCAGGAAAGGGCATCGACCTAGAGTATGTATAATTTCTCCTGGAACTCGTATACACAATCACATAGGAACATCATTGAAGAAATGTTCCTGTTTTCGTTCAACCAAACTTCAATAAGAAGAAAATATCCATTAACCTGAATACTGTTTTCTATAGTAAGAATAATACGGTCAGATATTGAGCGAAAAAGGATCCTCTATTTTTCCTGCCATTTAATGTGCTCTTTAGGGTCATATAAAATGTTATTCAAATTTGTTTTAAGAATGAGTTGAGTTTCAAATTTTATGAAGAAAATTATTTGATTTGAATAATTAATACATCATTTAAAATATGTTTTGATTTGATATAAAAGAAGATAGTCTAACAGCAAAACCATTCATTAGTTTTGTGTCATTGCTCCTGCACAAATAATTAACTGTTATCCTCCGAAAGAAATATACAAAACAAGACTTAATCCATTTTTAAAACAAGGCCATATTACCCCAGGCACTTCTTCAGAAAGGTTGCACTTCGCCTTGCTTTCCATGGTAAGTCTGTAAATGTCCCATGTCTTAGCGTCTCATTTATAACACTTTTTAATGAACTTTTGATAAAACTTTGAAAAGTCTGGCGTATAATAGATTCATATTTGCAACTTTAGGTGAAAAAATTATTAAATGGTAAATAACTTCCTCCAATATTGAGTAATTGTCTCGAGTAGAAAGTTAATCTTATGAAAACACGTGTCGGCTTTAAAGTCATTGTTCGAAAATTGGTCTATACCCCTTGAAATCAGTAAGATAAATTGATGCTGACGCTGTATTAGAATACATAAATAGGAGTTGACAATAGCAACACTTTCATTTTCTATTTGAATAACTTGATAACGAGGGCTTACATCTTTGAATTTTGTCGTTTTGATGGAAAGAAAGTGACCGGATTCCAGCACTTGTTTTACTACTTGCAGTCATAGTCATAATACTGATATCAGATAAAGAGAGATATTACAGAGATAAGTACCATTAGAGGAGAATAAATGTGTTATAGTTAATAATTTAGTTCATGTATACAAATGTTTGACAATTAAGTAATTGAGTTAAGATATACGAATGAACTAGCACTGCACCTTATCCTTGCCCGGCTACAATGTTGAATACAAAGAGCATCAAGGAATAAAACAAGTCATTATACAATAAAGCCTTCATCGTTATAGATAATAGGGACAAATTAAAACTGACGCAATTAGAGAATTCTTGTATTCAGTTTAAATTTTAGACCTAAATGGGAGACAATCTATAACACCTCAGAGTTTTAATTAATTTTATATTGCCTTTCAACTCTTTCGCTTACTTAAAGGTCCTTTTTCCTAACATTGGAAACAATGTCATCTAACCCTTATGGATCTTTTCTCTCGCTGCCTTTTTCCTTCAAAACAGAATATATATATATATATATATATATATATATATATATATATATATATATATATATATACCACTAGTGTTGCTACCCCTAATAGTTTAGAGATTGTATTATTTTTTAAAACCATTTGCTTTAAAACTTTATCAAAAGTTTTAGAGATCTGTTCCATATCAAAATCTGCTACCTAAGTGTTGTTTGTATCAGATAGTACATACCTGGTGTTCACTTCTAAGGCATCAAGTGTTAAACCTGCCTTTCGAAAATACTCTTTCTTTTCAGCATTGCATAGTTTTCGATTATTTGTGTTCTGCAAAATGTGCCCGTTATCATGCCATCCTTTTGAAAACGTTTGTTAATCAACATGTTGTCAACGCCTCAGTGATCGAAGTCAGCAAAGTACTTGTTGACATATTATTGATATATCCACCGACTTTCTTTGTTTCCGCAGCTCCAGAAGAATCAATTTTTAAACTGTGTTGTTCGTGATTTAAATGTATTTTCGGCACTTATTTTTTATCTGAATGGTGATTTCATATATATGCTGAAGAAGATGTTTTGATATGCTCAGCGATTTCGCTTGCTTCGCGTAGAACTTCACGGAGTATTTTCTAACAATAGGGTGCCCTAAATCATAATCAGGAAGATAGGATACGCTAAAATCATTCACAAAAGATTTCCCATCACGTTGTGTTTGCACACACCATGTGCTTTACATCCCCTGCCTAGGTTTCTGTCTTGCTTCAGCTGTCCAACAACATCTATGATAACTGACATTTTGTATGAGTATGAAATAAATGCTGGATCCATTTTGTTGATCCACTTTTCTGCCACGCTCATTTCTGTGTATTTTGAGTATGTATGTACATACAGAATGCATCTTAACACACTCAGAACAAAAGACAAATAACTGGAATAAGTTATTTTTGAAAAGCTGACCCTTAGAAAATAACTTCGATGCGTGCAGCCCTAAGGTCTTTAAATTAATTGAAGTAATGTTTGAGGAAGGGATTAGAAGTATGTTTCATAAAAAAGAAGGTAATTCAGTTTACTTAAATTTAAAATTTCCAAATCATACAGTAGAACTCTGGCTATATTGCAACAAACGAAGGAATTATTTCTTTTTAACAAATTTAAAATTTGGTCTCAGAATCAAGTTAGAACCATAACTAACTGACTGAAAGTTTCATTTTTCTTGCGATAAACAGGAAAAAAAGTAAAGTGTACATGTAAAGCATACCTCAACAGACTGAGAACAAAAGAAAAATAAGTACAAAAAGTTATTTTGAACAGCAGACCCTTTGAAAATAACTTGGTTGAGTAACGACCTGAGATTTATAAATAAATTGAAGTAATGTCTCAAGAAGTAATAAGCGATCAGAACTATGTTGCATGAAAAAGTAGATAATTTATTTTATTTAAATTTAAAATTTCAGAATCACATATTGCAACTCCGACCGTGTCGCAACAAAAAGGAAGTTATTTTTTTGTCACAAAATCATGTTACAACCCTGATGAGTTGATTGAAATGCAGACTGGTACTTTTCTCTTTTGTTTTAATTAGGGTAAAGTGTATATATAGAATCCATCTTAACACACTCAGAAAAAAAAAAGAAAAATAACTGAAATAAGTTATTTTGTAAATGCATCTCTTTCAAAATAAAGATCCGACATCTTAAAATGAATTCAAGTACTATTTGAAGAAGGGATTAGAACTATATTGCAAGAGAAAAAAGGTAATTCATTTTAATTAAATTTAAAATGTCAAAATCGTACATTAAATTCCTGGCAGTGTTGCAAAAAAGAAAAAGTTATTTTGTTATGAAATTTAAAATTTATTTCAAAATCATGTTAGGACCCTGATCAGCTGATTATAATTGAAAGGCTTATGGGATGGTCTGTTGTCCGTCCGTCCGTTAGCACAAGTTTGTTATCGCTACTTATCCTGAGTAAATGGTCATATCAACATGGGGTTTTCACTAAAAGACTTCTTATGATGTCTAGTTGCTCTTAAATTAAAATGGTGTCGATCTGACATCAAATATGGCCACCATCTTGAAAATATTTTTATCGTTACTACTCCTGATTTTAAATGGTAGACGTCTTATGATGTCTAGTTAGTTTCAAATGAAAATGGTGCTGATCTGGGGTTAATATTGCCGCCATTTTGAAATTGTTGATATCGCTATTCCTCCTACATCAGTGGTTCCCAAACGTTTTTGATCGCGACCCTAAATGCCATCTTTTGCGACCCAAAATGCAGTACCAGTATAGGGTCGCGAGGGTTTTTGCGACCCGGAGTTTGGGAACCACTGTCCTACATGGATGTTCATATCAACATGGGATGTTCACTTAAAGACTTTTTATGATGTCTAGTTGGCCCTAAATAACAAATTTGCCAATCTAAAGTCCAAGCGCCGGCAGCCATCTTGAATATCTTCTTAATGCAACTCCTACTGAACAGAAAGATATATTGGGGTTTTCACTAAAAGACTGCTTGTGATGTCTAGTTGATCCTAAATGAAAATGGGGCGGATCTGACGTCTAATATGGCCGCTATGGCAGCCATCTTGAGAATCTTGTTATCACTACTCAGCCGGAATGGATGGGCATATCAACATGCGGTTTTCACCAAACGACTTCGCATGATGTCTAGTTGATCCTAAATGAAAATGGTGCTGATCCGTCTTCTGCTGCGTGTTTGTCCGTTTGCACAAGTTTGTTATCGCTACTCCTCCTAAATTACTTTCAGGATTTCCTTGAAACTCTCTCTTTTTCACTTTCTCTCTCTCTCTCTCGCTCTCTCTCTCTCTCTCTCTCTCTCTCTCTCTCTCTCTCTCTCTCTCTCTCTCTGTCTGTCTCTCTCTCTCTCTCTCTCTCTCTCTCTCTCTATATATATATATATATAGGTTCATTCATCTGCTTCAGTAATGAGTTGTTTCTGACATGGATAAGGGTACTGTCTTGAATATCTTTGATGTGGATACAATCTGGGATTACGTTTCTGTATGAATTTACTTCCATATCATGAATATCTTCTTGGGCGAATCTAGAGATCTCAGATAGACTGGATCCATTGAAAAGTTGACGTTGTTAGATTTGCCACCATTTTATTTGTATGCAGAATTCTGGTAAGTATTTTTTAAAAATAATACAATTTTTAACAGCATCGGTCACAATGAGGTAATTTAAGTATTTAGATGAGCAAATAAATGAATAAATCTTATATGAATGAATACTCGTATGATATTCACTGATTTTGACAAAGTACTTCTAAGCAATTGTTTACCTGGGCACCATCTTGCCGCATACATGAAATGATGCGAAACCACGTGTTTCATCATTCAAAATGGTAGACAAGGTTAAAAGGAAGAAATGGTCTTATCTTGATTTCCCGGAAATTCTTTTCGCCCAGTATAGCGTCTCATATTTTTAAATTAGGGTGAAGTGTACATGTAGAATGCACCTTAACAGACTGAGAACAAACTAAAAATAACTCAAGTTATTGTTTAAAAGCAGTCCCTTTGAAAAAAACCTCGTTGAGCAAAGATCTGACTTATTAAAATTAATTCAAGTAATGTTTCTTGAAGGAATTAGAGCTATATTGCATGAGAAATAAGGTAACTGATTTTAATTAAATTTAAAATTTTTAATTCATACTTAAAAGGCCGGGCCGTATTGCAACAAAAAACCAGTTATTTGTTATGAAATCTAAAGTTTATCTCAAAATCAAGTTAGACCCCTGATCAGCTGATTGAAATGCAGACTGATATTTTTTTTTTTTTTTCGTTAGCAGATGGAGGTTAAATTTACCTGTAGAATGCATCTGAGCAGATTGAGAAGAAGAGAAATATAACTGAAATAAGTTATTTTTGAAAATCAGACCATTTAAAAATAACTTTGTTGAGTGCAGCTCTGAGATTTTTAAATCAATTGATGGAATGTTGCAGAAAGGAAGAGAACTATGCTTCATTAAAAGTAGGTAATTCATGTTATTT
This sequence comes from Margaritifera margaritifera, assembly GCA_029931535.1. NCBI lineage: Eukaryota > Metazoa > Mollusca > Bivalvia > Unionida > Margaritiferidae > Margaritifera > Margaritifera margaritifera. The sequence goes on from JAQPZY010001617.1 coordinate 5,394,587, forward strand.
AAATTTGAAATTTTAAAATGATACAGTAGAACCATGGCCATATAAAAAAAGTTATCTTTTTACGAAATTTAACTTTTATCTCAAGATAATGTTAGAACCCTATTCAGCTGACTGGATTTTTATTTTCCTTGATGAAAAGTGTACATGTACTGATGTAGAATACATACTGACAACAAGGAAGAATAACTGAAATAAGTTATTTCTTAAAAGCAGACCATTTGAAAATAACATGGTTGAGTAAAGATCTGAGATCTTTAAATGAATTTTAGTGATGATTGAAGAAAGGGTTAGTGATTAGAACTATGTTCCATGAGAAACGATTTTAATTAAATTTAATATTTCAAAATAAAAAATTAGAACCCTAGCCGTGTTGCAACATTAGAGACAGGATGGTAGTGTTGTTTGAACTTGCCCGAAGATTGTTTTTTTTTTTCTATTTTATGAACATTGAAAATTATCTTTCTGCATTTCTCCTCTGTTCCTATGTTTATGGCGTATACATTTGGATCAGACTATTTAATCTTCTTTCCAACTAAGATTTTTTTAATTTTTTTTAAAATCTCAAAGTATTTATCCAACCAATGTCATGGATAGACATGATATAATTACACATGAGATCATCCACATGGAAACAATAGACGCAGATGTCAACGACAACTCGTAAAAGTTTTCATTTTTTACAGTTTCTATATATGCACCACTGATACACACATCAAGGCCTGTATTCTGTAATCTATTACGTTTATTTTATGAACTTACAGGCATACATTTGTCTTAACTTTACTTATTATCGTTCTGTTCTGTTTTATGCAGCATTCAGTGTTTGCAACATCGGAATTTAGTTTGATTCTGCTATATCTATGCATGTATCTGTTACTGACAGTGTTGCATCATTTTTAAACCTGTCAGCGTTTGAACAGACTTATATTGTTCAAACTCAACTCAAGTTGAGACGAAAATAATCACTAAGTTTTGGGTTATTTTAATATAATCATTAATGAACACAAGTGTGCATATTTTGATATGCGAAAGCTGTCATTTTGTTTTCTCGTTAGGAAACGTGTGGAAATAATACAAAGTGAGGTTGGTGAGAAATTAAAATCCGTAAAGGCATAAAATCAGGCAGATGTTGTAAAAGTCAATCGCCATATTATTAGTTCCTAACTATAAATGGCAATGATAAGAACTACTTTGAATATTTACCTAAAATATCAGTGCTGTAATATTTTCTTATTTGTATTCATCCCTTACTACCTGGTTCCATGGGATCCGTGGGAGCTTTGATTTGCGTCATGATTACGGTTGCAGCACACCTTCGACGACAAACACTTTTTCGAATGTTTAAAATTTACCCAATCTACTAGGTAGAAAAATAACGGGATAGGTCACAAGTTGCATATCGTGTGAGTTTCTCGATAATTCGACCTAATATATTTTGAAGAAAATATATAGCCAAAGTATATTTAGAAAAATGCTGGACCCAGTAGTAATAAAGCTACACTAAGCTTAATAGATCAGAACATATTGGTATAACACAAAATACTGTCTCACGCTAGGCGGTAACAGTGCCACGAACAATTAAGTCTGTAAGATCGATTTAATGGCATCAGATATGTGACACCTTTGAAGAAACATTCGTCTTTCATCGTTCAACATAGGTCACGCACCGCTAGGTCTGTTAATATTTCTCTTAGAGATGTAACATATATTTATTAAATTTATCACTTTTAATCATCCTCTGTGAATAACAAAGGTTTTGCGGTTTTGGTACTGACTCTTGGTGCACTAATTTTGCAATTGTACGCAACGCATAGTTAGATACTTCAATACTCTCTGTTCATTGGTAAATTATTGTTTTATATTTCCTATGGATTAATTTATAATAGAAAGATAATTGTGACGGAACGTGTTTGGTTGTTTTATTCTCGAAGACTGTACCGTACACTCTGTACATGATTCGCCATTACCTCTGACACTATACCATACTGAGTTCTGCTTTGCATAGGCCTCGCCGATGGGCGATTCTTCAACATTCACAACAACCTCTGCGTCGTCTTGGGTGAGGACAACCATTAGAATTGTATGTGTACCTGCGGCACGGCTCTGCTACTGCGTCATTTTTGCTTGTATTTTGCTATGCCTTGTCATCACCTGGAGAGATTTGGCCTCCTGAATGGAGATAGAGGCACCCCGACACATTTGCTATCGCACACCTCTGGCGTAATGATTCGTTAGCAATAGTAATACAAAAAATATGGAGCTTTTAATTGGCGTTAATAGTTATTGAATGTTACAACCGAGCATTATTCAGGCATTATATATATATATAGTTATCTACATTGTAAAGTAGTGTTTAGTGTACTGATAATATTTCTGATGCACTTGAAATTTTATTTGTATATATGTTTATATGCAATGACACCAATTTCGAAAAAGCTTTAATTCCAACATACTGGCATCTTTCATGTTTAATCATGTAGTCATCAGGACCACCATGCAGAAATAGTATTAACATGTCAACATATATTTTTCTGTCTATTTGGGTTATTATAGCAGGATTGATGTACTTTCTCCCCATACCAATGATTCGTGCCATAGATTTATGGTTTTATGTACTCTCTTTTTTACTGACTAAACAAATCATTTAAGACCTAAATTTAGCGGATTATCAATGCTATATTTAATCTCCTTAGGCACTGGTATCGATGGTGCAGTAATTACGGATATTGTAGAGATATTGTAGAGATATTGAAGGGCTATTGAATTCTCACGGAGGATTATATTAAGGGGCGCAGAGTAATGCATCTCTCTCTCTCTCTCTCTCTCTGGGACCCATTGTCAAGACCAACAAATAATTAGCTCGCAAATGCTAAATTTTGAAAGAATTATCAAGTTTAAAGATGTAATTTCAAACGAAAAACGGTCAGCACTCAGAGTTTCTTCGCCCATATTCCACTACTATGTCGAAAAACCCACAAAATGTGGAAATCTTATGTACATGTGCTCACACTGCTGATTTATGGCACAGAGTTGGTATGACAACTGGAATAAATTTGATTAAAGTGTGCACATTGTATGTGCATACTGATAGATAATCGATAAGGATGATTTTAATTCATTTTTATTTATCACTCATTCTCGCCTCGCAGTGTAAAACTCGTATCTTGGGGATAAGATCGAGATCCATCGATGAAAAACAGATAGAGAGAGATTACATCTCATTTATTTGTATTACTTTCATCAAGTTTGGTAAAATGAAAAGCCTAAAGCAACTATAACATCGTTCAACCACTACTATCACCATCACCAAGACCAAATCCTATCCCTTAGTTATGTGTATTTTTCGACTAAACATAATACCACTCTATTATCTAGGCAATTAATGTAATTTTCCAAATTTTCACCTTTTTCACCTGCAGTTTAGGAGGAGCTGTATACCCAGAGACAATGACAGACGGACGGACATGTATGATCTATTTACCATGCTACTCCATAATATTTCGGAAATATCAGAGGTCATTGATGTTTGGGACACCGTATTACTGATAATTGTAGTGTATCCCATGAGATAGTCGGCGCAATCATACGTTTTGTAAGAAACTGTAATACCTGGTACGTACAGTGAATTGAGAAGAAAAGAAAAATAACTGAAGATAATTTCCAATTGGCAAAAAATAATGCTATTAGTAATTCTTTATGAATAATTTTCAATTTAATGTCCTAAGGTTACGATGATAGCAAGTTTACTAAAACAGTATAAGCATCATCCGCGGTTTTAGTAATGTTTTTGCTTTTTCTTCGGCATCAGTTGTAACTTTGTCATTTACAATCAAAGATTTGCAAGATTTCTTTTTTGACCTTCCTTGAATTTTTGTACTTACCATTTGAGGACATGATTCGTTCCATCCGATTTATTTATAGTCGGATCTTTACAACATTAACAACATAAACTGTACTTGGCAAACAATTTTGATGGCATTATTAAAAGACTCACACATAAGACATGCATGAAAATAAAATGCAAGTCATGCATGCAAACATTGAAACACATAATATGCTAAGACTCGTGAACATTAGGAAATGACAACATGCATAAAATACTAAGGCTCATGCAACCTTAGGAGAGGGAAAATAACATGACATACAAACAATCATAATAAACATGATATGGACAATACAATATATATGACATTACAAACTATAAATATATAATTTGGGATGATACGATAAATCACATACATAAGAAAGAATATATATCAGTTGTACATTACAGCAGAATACAAATACATGCAGACATTTAAAATTTGGCTGATACAAAAGCTTCAATGCCATATTTATTTATATGTAAAGAAAGCATAACTTATAATTAACTGACGTAGGATTATCATAGATTATTAACATGGTAAATCATGGGTATGTCATAGATTTACAAGAAGCAGAAAGCATGCTATTGTACGCATGTAGCATAATATAAACTCCAGCACACAATTAACAACAAGCGTGCACAACACCTGTAGGATTTACCGGTTGTTAGAAGATATTAATGGATGTCAGTTGGGTAGTTAATTAGGTTTTTTGTAACATAGACATTAAGGTGGAAAAAAGAGCATAATGAAAGTGTGTAGTAGTCAGAGGGGATAAATATGTACCATGTAGATTGATATAAGGATGGGCATCTGAACATTTATTCTACTAAAACATAATTTATATTCTGCGAAATATAAGTCTAGAATATGAATAATATCTCAAAGTTTGTTCCTCGCATTTTGGATAATAAAATTCAGATAATTATTCCAAATCAATCTCTATCTCCAATACTAAATTCCAGTCACATATATCTGTATTTGGTCTATGTGTATTTATTAAGTAGTTCTGTTTGGTTCTATTATCATATTGACGTTTTAAAGTTTCCCATTGCATCTCTTTTGTTTTGAATTACCTTATCGTTAAATATATTAAACATATACCATCTTGCTACCATTATTGGTATAGGAACTAAACATACTATTAGAAACATCTGTTAACATATGTCACTATTTTTTTATATCATCATCTAATGCGCTACAAGTTTTGAAAATATTGTAATATGAATATTCGTGTAAAAATCTCAATGTCTCATCTTGATAAGAACTATATGCATATAACAAGAGCCAATGCTCATTCTGAATCTTCCTCAGATAGATACGAACATTATAAAGCACAGAAATTCATTAAAAAAAACCCAGAAAACAAAAAAGAAAAATAGAAAGAAAAAAAACTTGCAATAATATCTCAAAGGTTCCAATAATAATAATAATAATAATAATAATAATAATAATAATAATATCATTTATTTATCATCTGCATACAAAGACACTGACGAATGTGTCAAACACTTTGGAAAATCATTGATGTATAAAATGAAAACGAAAGGGCATAGAATTGATCTCCAAAGAAAATTTCCTTAAAATCCGATGCAGTACCTCTCCAACTCACATCTTGTAATCTACTATTGAGATAGGAAGAAAACCATCGCAATGAAAGTCTTGTAACAATGTATGTTGATAATTTATGTAGTGAAACTGTATTTATTAACAATATCAAAAGCTTTATGTATGTAGGTCTAAGAATAACTCTCCAGTTAATTTGCCGTCATTAATATTCTTTCACCGGTGACCAATCAAAGCAGTAAGTGTTGTCTTGCAAGAACGAATTTGTCGGAAGCATGATTGACACGAGATAATCAAATTAATTTTTGATGAAAGGTTATAAAATGAACTGAAAACATATTTTTTTAATTTAGCTAACAATAGGTAGAATAGATACAGTTTATATTTATTTACACTCGAAATGTCTCCTAACTTTAAGGGGGTGGGGGCGAGAGGTAACTCTAACTTTTTCCAATCATCGATAAAAATATTTGTTCCTATGAACCTAGTAAATTATTGACGATGTAAGTCAATTGTTCAACAATGCAGTCTATCGACAGTTTTAAGAGCTTTGCCGAGAAGTCAGTACAACTAGTAGCCTTTGATTTAGACATTTTATAATTTCCTTCCTAACAAAATCTACAGTAATAATTGGCATCTGAAAGAAAGTATCATTTGACATATGTTCAATATCCCGTAGTGATGAAACAAAGTTATTACCAATATAAATTCAATACTACAGAAGAAATCGTTGAAATAATTTGCAATTGTATTAAAGTTATTAAGGACATCGCCATCAACAGTAAGGAGGTTAGTCAATTAATGTGATTTCGAAGAAGATAGAAACTCCTTCAACTGTTTCCACGTTTCTTTTGGTTTGCTTGACGACTGTTAAACAGCTTCATCTAAATACTCGCTTTTTACAGCTTAGACATTTACAGGAACCTTATTTCCAAGGCTAACCATACATGCTTTATATCATCATAAGTTGTAAGTATGTCTAAGAAACGTGCCTTAAATCGTCCTTGAACTTTTGTTCATCTTGGGTTTTGAAATCGCGATATTTAATATTTAAATGAGTGATTTGCTTAATGGTATTCATTTTCTTAACTCAGTATACCATTCCCAATGACAAATGTAAGATCAGCAAATCATTTGCTAATAAAGTAAGGTAAAATATATCTTAATTTTAGCATAATTCTGCATTTGTACTTTTCAAGCCATGTACATAGCTTTAAACATGTTGACTTAAACATGCAACCATGAAAATAAATGCTTGTGATTTTAATATCTTGTAACGACATGTGCCGTAACTATCCTTTTTTATGCAAAAAAGTAACCAGATAAAGGCATGAAAAATAACTATTCATTATGAGCATATATACTTGTGAAATATTTTCAAACTTTAGATTGAGGGCTATTCTAACGAGGTGTATACAGAGCCTAATATTCAACACAATTTTAAAGCTATATCTGACAATCTTTATGACCTCTTAAATAAAACGTTTATCAAGACATTGGGTATTGACAACTCTGACATCTGTATCATAATTGTATGTGCCAAATACTTTTTTCTAATTTCTATGTAAATGAAGCTACAAAGACAATTTAGTGAATGGAAAAATATCCATCATGGCATAATCCAAAAACAATAAAAAAATTCATTAATACGACGCAAGATGAAAAAAACCCAAAACAAAAAATATCACGAACTCAAACAATAATGTATGAAAATGTTATTATATTACGTTACAGTTTCACGATAAGAAACTGAAAAAGAGGTACTTAGGCGAGAGAATACTCATAGAAGAGAGATGTTACATCTGCTGTCTGGAACACTCTTTTGCAAACTTTTATTCCATTTGTTACCCAGTCATATTTAGTCGTGTCGTGTAAGGAATTTTGCTTGATTTTTCCCGTGCACTGAGCTTCAATTCGGTCATTCCAAACTGGAACGTAACATCCACCTTATGTTTATCTTTACTCGGATTCGGAATTTCTACTTTCAGTCCCCCCAAGAATATGCACCCTGGATCAGTTGTAAATCTGGGATTCTTTTCCTTGGTGTAGTATACATCCAGTTGCATTTCTTTCTGGAAATGGTCCATAGTTTCGTACGTTTTTTTTTAACAGAGAATTCATTCTTAACTTCTGAATCTGCAGACAAAATAATATGGAAAATATCCTTACATAATAATCCCCAATCTGATCTAAATTTTTTCTCCTGCGGATGGGTCCCCTCTATAAAAACCGGAGTCACTCTTAAACCATATGTAAATCGAAGAACTCTGGACTCGATGATCTGAGGTAGTCTACCAAACAGAACCGCACCTTTTGCAATGGTTATTCCAGCATCCTTTGGAATGATGACCTTTATTCCATTTTTACCATCGAAAGCTTCACGGATAACATCTTGCACAAATGGGGACTCGGAGAAACCCCCTACCATAAGAATCTGAGATATGCCCCTCACTGGACCTTTCTCGAGTATGCTTTTCATGTGGTCGACAATTTGGTCTGTCGCTTGTCGGAAAAGTTTCTCAACCAGCTTCGAGTTTATCACCAATTTGCTTTCAAGCAGAGATATTTCTTTGCTGTAGACCGACTCCTCAAGACACGTCATGAAACTGTGTTTCAATTCCTCTTCGCACTTTGTACCAGGGTCGATGGAAGCTGCAATAAAAACCAAAGAATTTACTATCGTTGGAACACAGCATACGTAAAGTTTTATGATGCCTTTTTATTGTATCCTCTACTATATTGGAAAAAGAAACAATAGCTTAGGATGTAGATTCTAAACTTTGCAGATCGTGTCTTTGCACAAATACCTAACCACCGTAAACAGCACGTATTTCTTCCAAAGTACATTTGAAATTATACGGCACATGTAAAAATAATTTGCTATTATTGGGACGAAAAATTGAACAATTTTCGTACTTTTTCACTTTGTAACAGTATTGTCATAGAAAACAAACAAACAAAAAGACAGTCCTAAAGAACATGCGATGTATGTACCTTAACGATCATGTTTCTTCTCTGGTGAAAAGTTCGTTTTGCTCCCTCAAATTCATTGAATAGATAGATCTAAGTAGTCATATGTATTATCTGTCCTAAATTTATTCATCACAGGACCCCCCTTCCCCACAATGCTGATCAACAGCTGCAGGAATGCACTGTCCACCATTGTACCTCCCCATGGACCTCCGCTGGCTTTCGATAACTCCTTCAGTCTTCCATTATCAAGTTTTTCATGAACTGTCATGTCAGCTGTGCCACCTGAAAAGGACATTAAGACGTATTTTTCATTATTATTTTGCATGGTATGGCGTTATTCAAAATACTTCTGCTCATCCTTCTCCAGAAGGTTCGCGGAGAAGTCATAATATTACTCGCACAGAAAATGCACAAGTTACTAAATTGAGAATTTTGTTGTATCCGTGGTGTGACGAACTGAACATGATAATCATACCCTTTCTTTTCTTTCTTCTATTTGCAGGTTTTATAGGGTAAATCAAGTTTTTGGTTCAGGCTGGAGAATAAAAAATCTTGTACTTGAAATTTCTCTAAAATTACACAATTTTTGATTGATAATACTTCTACTCTGCTACTACTACTACAACTACTACTGATACTTAATATTATCATTATCATCATTATCATTATTATTATTATTATTATTATTATTATTATTATTATTATTAAATAATCGTTGTTTTCATCATCATAAACATCAACAACATCATCTGAAACAACAGTGAGGGCATCGGAAAACAAGGCTCCTACAGAATGATTCCACAGGAAGAATGATGCACCTTCTCGTACTTGTTCTAATTAATTTTCTAGGTATTTCTGTATGTAAGGAACTTGATGGCACATCATCAAATATCTGGCTAAATAATGTTGAGTTAAAGGTTTGGTAATAAAAGTGATAAAGGAAAAATACATTAGGAACAAAACAAAAACCCCTTTCAGCAAACATGACCGAGCACTCCCATAAGATAAAACAAACAACGTAAATATATTTTTTAAAAAGATTTGTAAAGGGTATGCATGCATAAGTCTCAACGGCACGTTAGCACAATACTGGCCAAACCATCCAAAACAAACGTACTACACAATAAAATAGAGAAAATGTAAAACATATTAATAATGGGAATATAAATTAAAGATACAGGTAAAACAGTATAAAAATCTTCAAACGTAGTGTCAACACGTGTTATATAAACCGCATTCCCTCAAAAAGTTATCTGGAGGTACATAATCAGAATCCATCTTCATTGAGTTCACATAAGAAAACTTCTGCCACGCAGGTGGTATACGATACACTTTACAAGAAAGTGTTCCACAGTCAGTATACACTGGCAGTTTATGCACTCTGGTCAAGGCTCACCTTTCAGGAGGTATGCGTGAGTCATGTATGTTCGTCCTATACGCAATGGACATTACCACCTTATCTCTGCGATCTGTTCTATCTGAGGGATGCAAATCTCCAACGACGGGTTAGATGTTCTAAAGCTTATTTGTAGAATATTCAGTCTAAATATTTTGTCAAGTACATAAAACATGCCGAATTATATCATGTTGTAAGTCGCTATATGGCATTTTGTATTCATAAACGGGTGACGGCAGGGCAGATTTGGCTGCTTTATATTCTCTATCATTACCCTTAATACCAATGTTAGTAGTAAAGGATCTAATAAATTCAAGAACACAAAAGGGTACACTTAATGGGGAAACAAGTTTTATTTAAAACAACACATTTGATTCAGTATACTTAGTAACTGTTTTTAAATCATCTACTGACAAAGCAAAATTAGACAAATCTTAAATCATTCATACGTTTCAAAGGATTGAAGAAATGTTGCAAATTGCTGAAAATCCAAGTATCGGGTGTAGATGAATATTCCATTGGCTTGTTGATAACGTTTAAGGACAATTTGTCAAGCGTAAAGTATTATCTTGATGTTTTTATATCGATTTAAATGGCTGACACAGATGGGTATTTTGGGCATCATTACCCCGATCCTGAACGTACATTTGCTTACACAAATCAATTTTGATAATAAATTAAATGGGGTAGAATGCAAATAATATATGTTGAATTGAAAAATGGTTAGCCAAAAAAAATCTCCCTACACATTAAGCAAGCAAGGGAGGGAAATATTTCCCCGCACAAGTGTCTATGTTACTCACGTGGATGACCTTGCTGACTTGCATGCGTATGAAAAATACAACGATTGATACAAATATATCTTGACAGTGATAGGTGTCTTTTCAAAATACTCCTGGGCTCTTAGAGTAAATTCATTAAAGGGAGATGACATACACGACGCTTTTAGAGACATATTCATAAACGAAAATCTGAAAGGATACAGTATATTAAGGAGAAAGAGTTTTACAACCGGAAAGTCAATGAGTTTGTGGACACGGGACAAACTGAGTGCTTTTCAACATGTTCAGAGGAAAAGCTGCTGTCTAAACGTAAAATAATCCTGCCTGATGATGATGCGTTCAAACCAAATAACAACGACATAGATTTAAAACAATTGTTTAATTTGACATGCAACGGTTTTTAAATTCCACATGACTGGATATACCTCAAGGGAAAAATAAAAACATGTTGTTACGACTCTATGGTCTAAAAAAAATGTAACAGAAAGAAAGTGAAACCAACAAATGAAGTAAAAATCAACAAGCAATTTATTACTAGATAATTAAAATGAAAAATCAAAAAGTCACTTACAGTAATGTGTTTTGAAATCCTAATAATCCAATAAGAATGATTGTTCTAATCACAAGTCCTAAATATAGAATGTGTCCTTGAATGTTATTATGTGCCAATGGTCTCCAAAGTCCTGATGTACTAGAAATCTTGATGTGCTGAAGTCAAAATGAAGTATTCCAAAATCTCTGAATAAGTTCACATAAATTCCAAAATTGTCAATTAAAAATCCAAAATCCAAAAGTTTATGAGCACTGTTATAATCCAATGAATATTTAAAATAATTCCTCTCTTAGAATTTGGAATGAATTTTCACAACTGTAATAGCTCTTTACAAGACTGATGGTAATGTCAAAACTGAATAAATGTCCACCAAACATGGTATATATAAAGATTGGTCACATGACAGAATGTTCTAGAATATGAGTCATCTTAATGGAATTCTAACTGTAAACAAAATTCTACCTTGACCTTCAAATTGAGAAAACATATTGATCAAAACAACCTAATTCAAGGACACTAGTTAAACATGTTTTTCCTGATAACATTAAGATTTAAGCAAATATTAAAGTGAAGAAACATTTATAATTTCCTAAAATATTTATAATATTATATAAACATCATGCATAACACCTCCCCTCGTAAAGAAAAAGAAAGATTTATATAATAAAGCTTTCTTTTGAATATACATCTAATACTATAATAACCAAAATTACATAAGAACATGTTTTATGATACTGGACTTAATTACATCAAGCAATATTACATTTCTAGGCACGTGAGAGTGCATCTGCAATCACATTGTCTTTTCCCCTGATGTGTTTGATGTCAATGTTATATTCCTGCAATATCAAACTCCATCTCAACAATCTCCGATTTTTATCTTTCATTTTGTTGATGAAAGTAAGGGGATCGTGATCACTGTACACAATAATTGGAGAAAGAGCTGAGGTAACATACACTTCAAAATGCTGTAAAGCCAATATCAACGCCAAACATTCCTTCTCAATTGTGGAATAATTTTTCTGGTGCTTGTTTAGTTTTTTAGAAAAATAACACACAGGGTGATCCACACCACTTTTGTCTTCCTGAATCAATACTCCACCAACCCCTACATCACTTGCATCAACAGATAATTTAAATGATTGGCTGAAATTTGGTGCAGAAAGAACTGGTGCATTCTTAAGCATGGCCTTTAACTTGTCAAAAGATTCCTGACACTTGTCAGACCAGTGAAATTTGGTTTTCTTACTCAATAAACTTGTCAAAGGTTCAGCAATTTTGGAAAAATTGGAACAAAATTTCCGATAATATCCAGCCATACCTAGAAATCGCATCAGTTGCTTTTTACAAATTGGAACTTGAAATTCAGAGATAGCTTTGACCTTAGCTTCTATAGGTTTAACTTGACCTTGTCCCACAATATGTCCTAAAAATGTGACACAAGCATGGCAAAACTCACTTTTGCTCAAATTAATTGTCAGATTCGCATCGCTGAGTCGATCAAAGAATTTTCGAATGGTTTCCAAATGATCTTCCTAGGTGTTGTTGTAGATAATGACGTCATCGATATAAGCGTCACAATTATCAAGACCAAATGTTATCATGTTCATCAGACGTTGAAACGTTGCAGGCGAATTTTTCATTCCAAACGGCATGACTTTATATTGATAAAGTCCATCTGGAGTTACAAATGTTGAAATTTCTTTTGCTCTTCCGTCAGTGGAATTTGCCAGAATCCTTTTAAAAGGTCAAACTTGGTGACATATTCCGCATTTCCAATTTTATCAATGCAATCGTCCATTCTTGGGATTGGAAATGAATCAGTTTTGGTGACACTGTTGACTTTTCTATAGTCAGTACACATACGGAATGTATTATCTGGCTTGGGAACAAGAACACATGGTGAACTCCAGTTACTTTTACTTGGTTCTATGAAATCATTCTACAGTAAATACTGAATTTCTTTCTTCAGATAGTTCTGTTTGAGAGGATTCATCCTATAAGGATGCTGTTTCACAGGCGCAGAATCTACAATGTCAACGTCATGATAAATTTTACTTGTTCGTGTTGGAACATCAGGAAACAAGTGCTCATAGTCATGTAATAGCTGTTTTAGTTCATTTCTTTCCTGTTGTTGTAGATGTGAAAGTTTCTGGTCTAGGTTGTTCAATATTTCTGAATTCCGAAGATTGGTTATACCAGAGTCACTATAGTCTGATTGTATTCCATCGTTGATATCTTCACTGTGTGGGACAGGTACAACTAAATTAACAGAATAATTAGCTGAGCTATCTCTGTCAAAATATTCCTTTAACATATTTATATGACAAAGTTGTTTCTGTTTCCGTCTCCCAGGAGTGTTAATGATATAATTTAAGTCATTTACTTTCTTTGCAACGGTATAAGGACCATAAAATTTAGCCTGAAGAGGATTTTGAGGTATGGGAAAGAGAGCCAGAACTTTGTCACCAGGTTTAAAACTCCTTTCCTGTGTATTTCTGTCATACCTTAATTTCATTTTTGACTGAGTAGTGTGAAGATTAGTTCTTGCTACTTCACAGGCCTTTGACAACTTGTATTTGAAATCAGAAACATAATCAAGAAGATTAATCTTTGAATCTTCATTTGAAAGAAGTTTCTCTTTCAATAATTTCAATGGTCCACGGAGAGTATGACCAAAAACTAGTTCAAAGGGACTAAAACCCAACGACTCTTGAACTGATTCCCTAACAGCAAACAACAACAAATGAACACCCTCATCCCAATCCTTTTCTGTATCAAAGCAATAGGATCGAATCATATTCTTCAAAGTTTGATGAAATCTTTCCAAAGCACCTTGACTTTCAGGGTGATAGGCAGAAGATTTAAACTGTTGGATGCCTAATTCATGCATAACTTGTTGGAAAATTCCAGACATAAAATTTGACCCTTGATCCGACTGGACAGATTTGGGAAGGCCAACAAGTGTAAAAAACTTCACCAAAGCTTTCACAATAGTTTTAGTTTTTATATTTCTCAGAGGAATTGCTTCTGGAAATCTTGTAGATGCACACATGATGGTCAACAAGTATTGGTTGCCTAACTTGGTTTTAGGTAAAGGACCAACACAGTCTACCATTATTCTACTAAATGGTTCATCACATGCAGGAATAGGTTGCAGATGAGCCTTATGTATCTTCTGATTGGGTTTTCCTACCATTTGACAAGTGTGACAAGATCTGCAGTATTTAGAAACATCACTTTTGAGTTTCAGCCAATAAAAATGATTCAAGATCTTGTGATAAGTCTTACGGACTCCTAAATGACCAGCCAAAGGAGTTTCATGGGCTAAATTAAGAATTTCCTGTCGATATGACTTAGGAACAACAATTTGATAGCTCACTGACCACTCGTCACCAGCGGGTACATCAGGTGGTCTCCATTTCCTCATAAGGACCCCATTTTTCACAAAGTAACACACTGGAACTTGTGTGGCTTCAGTTTCACTAATAGCCCTCTGAAACAAACAAGATATCTCGGGATCTTGCTCCTGTTCAACGACAAGGGATTGTCGTTTGTCATCCTGATTAGAACAAAGAGAATGAGTTGCCAAAAGAGGATCACTGTGATCAATACCATTTGATTGATCAATACCTGAGGAAAAAGTGACCTCATCAAAAAACTGACCAATACATGTCTCAGCTAAAGGAATAATATCCTGATCAACATCAATCTCAAGAGCTCTTTTTGCCATAGCTCTAGTAACTGCACAAGCAGGGTACAAATCAGGGATTTCAGTTTCGACAGGATCAACTTTCTGATCCAAACAAGGCTTGTCAGTTACAAGTGGATTAACCACAACCTTATCTCCAGCTAGGTCATTGCCTAGTAATAAATGAACACCCTCTATGGGTAAAGAAGTCACTGCCCCAACAGTCACAGGTCCAGAAACTAAGTCTGATGCCAAATTTACACAATGAAGAGGAACATTTACAAAGCCGCACTCTACTCCCTGAACAAGAACACTTTCACTTGAAGAAGACTCTTCAGACAAAGGCAAAGTACCTGATAATAAAAGACTCTGAGAAGCTCCAGTGTCCCTTAATATTTTAATTGGGATAGGTTTGGCTGAATCAACAATAAGTGATATAGAACCTTCTGACATGAATGGTTCATAAGCCTCCAAAATAGAATCAGACTGGGGTTTGTTTGACCCAACACATGTATTGCTTTCAATACAAGACCGTGACCTTGACCTCGTAGAAATAAGAGCATTTGGAAAAGCTCTGTCTTTACTCTGTTGCTTATTTTTCAACTTGAAACAATCAGAAATAACGTGCCCTTTCGTTTTACAATAAGTGCACGTAGGAAGAGATAAGGATTTCTGATCAGTCTTATCAGATGTTTGATTCCTAACAGTTGTGCTGTTGTGAAATTTGGAAGTACTCGAATGAGATTGAAATGGTTTTTTACCAGAAAACTGCTGAGAGGACGACTTCCTGCCAAATGAAATTTTGTGAGTCAAGGAATAATCATCAGCCATACGAGCAGCATTTTCCAAAGTTTCCACATTCTGCTCGTCAAGATAGGTTTTAACATCACTATGGATACACCTCTTGAACTCTTCAATTAATACGAGCTGTCGGAGGTTATCATAACCTTGATCAACTTTCTTGGCTGAGCACCACCTATCAAATAGTTGTTCTTTATCCCTTGCAAATTCGACATGAGTTTGTCCAGTTTCTTTTCTACAATTCCTAAACCTTTGTCGATATGCCTCTGGTACCAACTCATAAGCTTTCAAGATGTACTCCTTAACCACATCATAATCAGTGCTTTGTTGTACTGACAGTGAAGTGTAGACTTCACGAGCTTTGCCAATAAGTACACTTTGTAATAACAAAGTCCAATGCTCTCTGGGCCATTTCAAGTTTTCAGCTATTTTCTCGAAATGAAGAAAGTATTTATCTACTTTTTTTTCCTGAAAAGGGGGTACTAACCTAATATATCTAGTAACATCAAAACCTGAACTTGTATTTAAGGGAGTGGAGTGTGCTCTGTTTGCCAGTTCTAATTCTCTTAACTTAAATTGCATTTCCCTTTCTTCTCTTTGCATCTGCATTTGCCTCTCTTCTTTTTCTCTCTCTCTCTCCATCTGCATTTGTTTCTGCCTCTCTTCCTTCTGCATTTGTATCTGCCTCTCTTCCTTCTGCATTTGTATCTGCCTCTCTTCTTTCTCTCTCTCTCTCTCTGAATCTGAAGCTTTGCCAACTCTAAATCCATCTGGTTCTTTAACTCTAATTCCCTTAATTTCCTGTCAGAACCAGATACAGGCTTTCTCTTCAAACTTAAAGCACTATTTTCAAAAATTCCCTTTCCTACTAAATACTGAATTAAAATAATCTTTATCTCCTGTTTTGTCAATGATACTTTTGCCTCAGATAGACTGTATTTTCTGGCAAGCTCGAGCAACTCATCCTTTCTCATGCACTCTAACCCCTCATGGGTAGGTTTTGAAATGAAATTCTGAACATTAGATGCCATTGTAAATGCTTGTTGGTTTCACACACAAAAAAATTCTCTATTAAAAATCTTTGCAAAGACAAAAAAAAAAATAATTTCAAGACAAAATCAATATGAATTTCAAAGATAAATTTAATATCTCTAATATGCTTTAAAGAAATTCAGATCCCAGAAGACGAGCCCCCAATTTCTGTTACGACTCTATGGTCTAAAAAAAATGTAACAGAAAGAAAGTGAAACCAACAAATCAAGTAAAAATCAACAAGCAATTTATTACTAGATAATTAAAATGAAAAATCAAAAAGTCACTTACAGTAATGTGTTTTGAAATCCTAATAATCCAATAAGAATGATTGTTCTAATCACAAGTCCTAAATATAGAATGTGTCCTTGAATGTTATTATGTGCCAATGGTCTCCAAAGTCCTGATGTACTAGAAATCTTGATGTGCTGAAGTCAAAATGAAGTATTCCAAAATCTCTGAATAAGTTCACATAAATTCCAAAATTGTCAATTAAAAATCCAAAATCCAAAAGTTTATGAGCACTGTTATAATCCAATGAATATTTAAAATAATTCCTCTCTTAGAATTTGGAATGAATTTTCACAACTGTAATAGCTCTTTACAAGACTGATGGTAATGTCAAAACTGAATAAATGTCCACCAAACATGGTATATATAAAGATTGGTCACATGACAGAATGTTCTAGAATATGAGTCATCTTAATGGAATTCTAACTGTAAACAAAATTCTACCTTGCCCTTCAAATTGAGAAAACATATTGATCAAAACAACCTAATTCAAGGACACTAGTTAAACATGTTTTTCCTGATAACATTAAGATTTAAGCAAATATTAAAGTGAAGAAACATTTATAATTTCCTAAAATATTTATAATATTATATAAACATCATACATAACAATGTACTTGATCGATAATTGCCTAAAGTAATAAAACTGTGCACCAAGGTTTTGGGGAGCCTACTTCTGCTGTTGTGTTAGCTGGTTACAAACATAAATACAGATATGGGGCAGCTACTGTTGAGTATAATATAAATGAATTATATGACATACCAAGAATAACCAACAGGTTGGACATAACTTTGTCTGCAGGGTAGTAATGGTCTGACAAATGAAGGTAATCAAGGTTTTATCAGAGTATTAGATCAATGTGATTTGTATTTTAGGTGCACAGGTTCACAATATAACATCTATTATACCGTCTGTTTGGACAATATCAGACACTTTTAAAGCTAATGGTACAACTAATTTTAGGACATCAATGTTAAGACACAGATAGAACAATTATGTTAAAATTTCAGCATAACAGATTTTAAAAGTAAAATTGGGATATATTGTTGGTGGTCACGGTATCTTTTTGGTACCGAATAAGATGGTTATGAAAATTGGTAGTATCGTCGGACGCAAGAACAATTTGCAGAATTCGAGTGAATATTTTAACCTTGGTTTAAACCCTACGATCAATACTGAGGTAACCAAGATAGTTATCCAAAGGCTCATAAAGAATCTTTGACAGTACGACAAGAAAGTGCATAGGAGAACACAGACGGCAATTATGTAGAGAAGAAGGACAATGATGACGAGATTCCTCTAGAACACCTCGCCCTGGCAACGAGAATACTACTGTCAATTCTGCGAATGTCATAGAGCATTTAGCTAACGTGCAGTGCACGTGGACAGCGGAGCCGGCAGAATCAGATTATCAGACTATACGAGACACATGGCAGTTTATTAACTAAAAATCCGAAAAAAACAATATCGACTACGAAGTAAACAAACAATTATTTATTTTGGACACTCATTGTTGCAGAAGCTGCTATGGTTTATTTTTCAAACACTTTATTAGCCTCTAACTCGTCTAGTTGCTTTGTTTAAACCTTTATAGTATCAGCTTCTCTGACATGTTACGCAAACTGTTCATTTATATTTATTTTTCGCATCTCTGTGTTCTCAGGCTCTTGTATTACTTCTCCTTGTACAAAAGTAGCTTCAAGCGCATATTCATGTTCTGACTCCACTATGATGGAACATAGCGTGAACCGGAAGTACCCAACTATCATCTTGATTAACAGTTCCCTACCAGTTTTGCTCTCTGTAGTGCTGGGTGTTAGCATATATTTGATGTTTCTTTGCCAAGAAATTTCAACTAATGTTCCATCGCTCTTTTCATAATAGAGTGTTTTATTTTGTATTCGAAGGTTGTTTTGTTTTCTAAGTTACATTGTATTTCGTTCATGAAAATGATTTCTGTAATGTCGTTTATGGACAGATGATAAACTTTGGCATGCAATATTTGTACCTTCGGTTGGAACAAAAGGTCATAGATCTTGATCTCCAAAGCCGCATCAACATATGCAGTATCATCAACTTGAATTTGGTGTGAATCTATCATATCATCATCTTCACAGGCGAGATTTTCATGTTGTTTTATTTCAAAATCTCCACATTCACCCATTTTTCGGTTACTTTAAATAGCAAGAAATTGGATATGATACAGCTGGAAAAAGAATTTTGAATTTTCGAAGACAAAAATAGCTCCATTTCTTTGGAAATTGAAGAGTTCAAACAGGACTTTTTGAACATAGCAAATGCAAATGGAACATACAAAGAGATAACGGGTAAAAGCTTGACTTAAATGAGTTGGAAACGATGGATAACAAACATTAAAATGACTTATGAAATCTTTGTAAATACTAGAGCTGCTAAAGTATCCAAATCATTGTCATGTGTCGTAATTTATACTGTGACATCATTGATTAACAGATTGATTCCGATCGGCAACTTTCATAGTTTACGAAATGAACTTAAAGATGACTATCTTATAACAAACACAATTATATTTTCCACCTGATTTCTGCTCCTTAAACTACGCTGACCTCTATTCGCCCAAAGTGCTAGTTTGATGACATTTAAACATTTCTATTTGAACACGACAAGATAAAGCTATGGGAAAATAAATGTTGACAAAATGCCAGACAGTGTTGCAAAGCAACAATTCTTGGCGTGTACTATAGACGTCCCATCAGTACGATGACAAATAAATAGCGCGACGGAGTACTATGTTATAACGTTTTACGGAGGACATAGATTAGATAATACGGTTCAAGATCTTCTAAGTGGTGAAGTTGGCAATATTGAATGACTCCGCTTTTTAGTTTGTATTTACTATTTCAATATCAGATAGCATTTTCGCATTCTTAGAAATGTATGCATTGGCTAACAAATATCTTGTATTTTAGCAATGAGTACATTCCCTTTACTGCTCAGGATCATATAACTCAAAAGAGGCACACAGAAATAAAGTGACCAGTATGAAGGTCGTCGTCGCTTACACCTGGTTTTATGAAATTTAACCGCTTTTTGTAGAAGTCAAATGACGGAATATCTTGTATTTCAGAAGTTCTGTCCGATTTGATGCTGTTTCCTAATGCATGTAATATCATTCTTGTTATTTGAATTATTCTGACATTTTCATCATACTGGTACCTTTGATTGCTGTACTTTTTCATGTATTCAGCATTGTAACCTTAATATTCTCTATACAATTGTTAGCACTCTTTCTTCAACTCTTTGTCATTTTAATACCTTTTCCTGTTGTATGCCTTTTGGCAAGGTTTGCAGTAGATGCCAGTTCTTCTGTTTGAACCATTATCAAATAATTGTAAATTTTTATCTCATGGAAAAGTTCTGTAAATGAAATATTTATGTGAGAAAGATTAGTAACATGTGAGGAACGATTAGTATTGTTAATTGTACATTGTAGCAAATACAGCACTAGAAAGTATTCTAAGGTGGCACATGGAATGATTACCCGACAGATGCCCGCCTATGCAAGGGGAAAATAAGCTATTTTTTAAAATGATGATGGTAATCATGATTTAAACGATAAGCCAAACATCGAAATAGAACGATAACCTAAACTTAATGCTTTTTACGAACCTACTGATGAACAAGTAAAATATTAACACATATTCACTACACTTGTGCTAGTTGACAGTGTACCTGTTGCTTTGTTTGTTTTCAAGGGTTTTTCAGCAAAATAAAAAGCGCAGATGACGACGAGCGGTGAAATCATAACTCCTCACAAACAGAAGAAAATACTCCAATCCAACTCATCATTGTATCACACATACACTCATCAACATTAACTCCGAACAAACTTTGCATGTTTGTATACCAAAGTTCAGTCCTAATATCATGATAGTACCCGACAGTATTTTCGTCTCGTTTGATATGAAAGTAAAAGGAGATGCCAACGATGCGATAGTAAACAATTTGGAAAGAATGCTTGTGAAAGACATCACCATATCATTCAGAAGCGATAATGCTTTCAAGTTAAATGACTACAATCTTTCCAAACATACAAAGGTGTATGGTTACCTGTATCGGTTATAACAAACTCTACTGGACAAGGTATAATGTGTGAGAAGTTAAACAGGTTGCGGTCAAGAGCAGGTAACGCGCAAAACACCAGTAATGAAACTGTGCAGATGATAGTAGTAGTTTAATATTTAGTGATCCTAGGCCTTTTACTAATCTGATCTTTGCCACATAACCTCTGACCTTCACACTAACAATTAATCTTCTCCATAGGCCACTGGTCCCTAAAATTTGAATAAATAGCTTTGGACACCGGCCATCAAAATTTCTCTAGAAAACCTGGGTAACTGGCCTTCAAAATTTTATGAAAAACATCGGGCACCTAGGTCACCGGCCTTCACAATGTTATGAAAATCCTGGTCTACTGGTCTTCCAATTGTTTTTTTTTTTTAAAACCTGGCCCACTGAATTCCCCACCTGGACCAGTGTTCTTTAAAAAATGCATTAAAAAATCCTCGCAAACTGGTTGTCAGAATTTTATCCAAGAAAGCTTGGGTCAGTGGTTGCCAGCATTTTATGAAAAAACTCCTAGGACACCGCTTTTATTTTTTTATTAAAATAAAATGAGACTGTGGTCTTAAAAATTTTATTAAAACAACTTGGCTAGGGGTTTTCAAATATTATTTTTTTTAGAAAAAAAACAAAACCTCTGCAACTAGTCGTCAAAACTTTATGACAGCCTGTGCCACTTGTCCTCAACAGGTCAGCTTCGTTAAAGTGTATATCATGAACATAATAATAACGAGTCATGGTTGACCTTTATTTACTTTTATCCAGTTTTCTGGACAATTTTATCTGTGCAGTGAGGGACAGAATAAAACATACATTGTCGAGAAGATGCAACCATTCATTTTTGACAGCAACAGGAGGTCCCCTATTTTCGATGAACAGCTAATCCACTAAGGCTTATATTATACTCGAAGTGTACTAAAGATCCCAGATGTGGTCACTGTTCGAGAACGATAGCACGTATAATTTCAAAATACAATCTAACAGCACAAATCTGGTTCATGCTTGATTGTTTTTCTTTTATTTATTTTTTTTCCCAAAGAATTGAACATTTTTATCGCTTATGTATACAAATGCTTATTTCTTTTTTCCCAACTTGCTAATTGAAGATTGTTAAGCGAGCCTGATTTTTCATTAGGAAAATCGATGGGCATGAGAGCTGGTGGAAATGCTTCCTCGCTAAAATAGTTAATTCACGATGGGAAGAATATTTTACTCGACAGGGTTTTAAAGATCAAAAAAGGAAAACAGAGATAAAGAACAACAGAATCAAAGACAAAACTAAGCTAGTTCAGGATTGCAGTAATAAGCGTCTACTGTTGTTTTTCTGCGTTTATCGTGGTATAAACCGTCAGTTACCAATGAGCCTTATTTGCTGTCTGTTTCAACAACTAATAATAAATTGGGGAAAAACAAACACCCATTACACTCTTAAAAATGAACATCATTAATATGTATCATTTTTCCTTACTTATCATTGAGTTTTGATTTGTAGTCAAAATAATTCCAGCCCACCTGCTTGCTGTAATGGACGTTATGAGCTCGCATACACTTTCTTGGCGATAAAATCTTTCCCTTAAAGAGGTTATGTTTTTAGAATTCAGAAACTTTAACAAAAGTTTTGCCTATTAGTTTGAATCGTACATACAATTGCAGACAAATTTAAAACTTGAGACTCACAGCAAATTAGACATTTTAGTTCAGAATGGTACTTTCTTAAGCTGGTGACTGACCACCACTCAAATGCATTGCCAACAATGATACTATTTGAGGGATAAACGTGAAAAGTGTTACACGAGTTCTAGATGTTCCGACTTACCTCCTAAATCTACCACCATGTACCTGGTTCCTGGTGGTTCTGCAGCAAACTGAACCAGCTCATCTCGACCGCTCCAAGTACTTACAGGAACGTATTGGCAAAAAAAAGACACTGCTTCCGGCTCAAGGGCGATTTCCAATTTTTCGGATTGTATATCTGCCTATAAAATGAAAAATCCCGAAGCAGAAACGTTTACTCCACTGGTTTTCAAATAAGTGACCCAAGTGGACACAATATTGCTCAACTTGCTGACATCTGCCTAATAGCCCAATGCAAGAGCAGGTGACCCTGAAATCTGAATAGGTAGGATGCTTTCTGCAAACATTTCATGGAATGCTTTTGATTGCGTATGTAATGAAAACAACTGATTCAATATTGTAGTTATTTTGTCTATCTTTATCCATATGTGATGACACATCAGCACCATTTGTATAACAGTAATGGTTCTTTATGCAAAGATGCTTTCTGTCAAAGCTGGTCAAATTATAACGAGTCTTTTGTTTTAGACAAAGTTGTAATAAATGTTCACTTCTTTGGTAATATCAGCCATAGCTGATGGCGAATTGGCATCATTTGTTACTTATTTGAAGAGACTTCAAGTTACGAAGCTTTGTGACAAATTTAGGATAATTCTGCTGAGCGGTTTTTGAGATATGGTTGTTAAAGTTGTTCTATTCGTGGTTACTGCAGACATATTTGATAGCTGGTCAGCATCATTTGTGCAAACTTCAGGCCCTTCAGGTCCGCATGCGTTCTGTCAAACTTGGTTAATTTCTGTGGAGTGCTCTTTAAAGAGTCATTAAAAGGACTGTTTTTCGTAACGGCGGCCATTTTTAATGGCATTTAGGCATCATTTGTACACATTTGAAAGGCCTTCATGACAGAAAGATTTTCGTCAACCGTGATCAAATGATGTTAAGCAGTTATAGAGAAGAAGGCCATGTAATGGTTTTCTATTTAAAAAGATGCGGCTATCACTTGTGCAAAGAAAACTATTTATCCCAGTATACTTTTTTGGAAATTGGGTCAACTTTCGTTAACCTGTTTTTGAGAAGTCGCTTAAGTGTTGATTTTTCTACTTTTGAATAACCACGACCAGATTTGATGTTGACTCGACATCATTTGTAAACATTTGAAAATCCTCTATCTCAAAATGATTTCTGTAAAATTTGGTCAAACTTTGTTGAGGGCTTTTTGCTAAGATGTCGCTTAAAGGCCTTTCTATTTAATAACAGAGACTAAATTTATGCCAGCTGGGAATCAACTTTATACAAATGAAAGTGTTTTGTGCCAGGATACTTTCTGTTAAATTTGGTTACATTCTGTTGAGGCTATTTTGAGAAGTTGCTTAAATGATTTAAATGTTTTATAATCGGCAGTCATATTTGATGGCGAGTCGGCAGAATTGATGTTCTTTACCGCATGATGCTTTTAGTACAACTTTGTCAAATTATGCTGAGCGGATTTTGAAAAGAAATGGATTTAAAGCTTTTCCCCTATATTTAGTATTGGAGGCTCTATTTGAATGCGGATCTGCATTATTTGTGCAAGCTAGAATGGCCTTAATGATAGGATGTTTAGTTCCACATGTGTTTGTGGTTTATTGAGGAGTTGAAAAAAGAACTGCTAATGAACACACGGCGGACGACACACAATGGACTCAGGGCCATACCATAAGCTTACTTGACCTTACGGCCATGTAAGCTATAAATGTCAAAGTATATTTGCAACTAATACTATTGACATTTAATTGAAGAAAAACAAGAATAAAAGAAACATGTTAAAACCTACCTTAATAGCGGCCTCTCTCATAAACTGCTTGGCTGCATCGTTCCAGATAGCTGGAACTGTGAGTACCCAGAACATATTTTCCTCCTAAACTTTTCTTCCCCGTCCTTTCAAAAGCTTCATAAGATGGCTTTTTAAACATTTGATGGACAATGCAAAAATGTCAAGGGCTAACATGTCCTTTCCTGTCTCATCTTTTATCATCGATGATTTGGTTAGGCCCTGAAAGAATTTTAATGCAAAAATTAAAATCGCTAAATTAATAATTTAAGATGCTTCTTCATGCTTCCATCCCTTCGCCACCCGTCGTTTCTGGTAACGCGCGCTAGTTTTAATGATACATTGGTGACTGCATTAAGCATAACTTTTCTCATACCTGGATTTGGAGACATGTATACATTTGTAATGAATTTAAAGGCACATTAGTACAAGTCTGGTTATATAATGCCATGACAAACATTGGGTAGCTAAAATTGTCAAATTAAATAAATGCTAAATTCTCTTCGAAGATAAAATCTTCCGAGTAAATGCAATTAAGAATGCTCTCCTATAAAAGAAAAGATAAACGGCAACAGGATAAAATTCTTGAAACGGTATACAAAATTAACTAAATTATGAAAGTAAAAGATTTCAAATTCTTAAAATATAGGCTCAAAATGTTTAAAATACCACATTTGTTTAGAAAGTTCAAGATATTCTCTACTGTTGCATCATCAAAGAAAGTTTTTTCATCGACTTCAGATTACACTCAGCAAGACTGTGCCCCACTGACAGTAATGGCAAGATACACACACGAATGGATGGTAACCCTTAAGGATGTACTACTCTATCAAAAATTATAACTATGCCAGTTTGGGGGGAAAATATCTGTATTAAATATAAAACTATAAAATTTTCGTTTTTAACGTTTTAAAATCACATACATATTCTAAAAACAGAGTTATCAGTCATGGATAAATTTAGATTTAAACTGAAATATAGTTATATCTAAATTTGGCTTAAACACCCCTAGATAAACTCGACTGTCAGTTTGTAGAAACCAAACAATTCACGGTATACGGCATAGGTGCCAACTGGATACAGCAACCGCTCAACGATGAGCTCAAAACCATAAAAATGACTGCATAACATATATTACTTGTTGTAGAATGTTGGATTTAACCGTGCACTGATGGTATGCCCTAAACATTTTATAAAAATGTCACTACTAGTACTATTTTTTCTCCATGTAGTAATATGGCTTACTCGACGAAAGTACAATACTGGATATAAAGTACTGATTAAAAGTTAAGCTCTAAAATCTTAAAAATAAAGAATTGCAAAAAGAAACTTAGCAAGACTAAGAATTCAAAATAAACGTACCATAAGATAACGGATGGAGGAAAATATGCTAAATTTCTTTAAAGGTATATAAAAAGAACAAGCTAAAACTATACAATCCTTAAAATACATCGTTAATTGTTTTTAATATAAACCGCTTTCACTCAAAATGTGCCCCAAAAAAATTCTGGTGGTACATGACCCTAATGTTTCATAATTTAGTTCAACCAAGTCTAGACTAAATGTAAATTATTTTGATTTTTTGTAATTTCAATATAATATAAAATCTGCGTTTTGTTAGTGGATATACAAATATATATCACACAAATTAGGGGATGTTAATAAAACACTGACCTAAATGAAGCTAAGTAGCACACCGTGTAAATTTTAATGTGTTGAACAAGTGCAGACTTTTATATTTTTTATTTGTGAAGTTAGAAATGGCTTCTATCCAAGGTATAAATCATGTAAGTTTTTACTTATTTTAGGAACGCATCATTTATAAATGTTCAAGTTATGTTGTTATCAATAAACCAGAGAGTTGCACTAATTATTCTAACCAACGGTGCATGTTATCTTTTATATTATGCCGAAGTGATTTGGCATTTATATATATGATGATTTAGCTTAATTAAACAGATTCCAGTCAAGATGAGGGGGAAAAATATTTCGTTTCAAACATTTGTATCTTTTGGAAATGATTGGTATGGGGATCAAGGTCATTACATAAAACATATGCATGAATGCTCGTTTAATCGAAAAAGACCTGTCCATCCTGCAGTTGCATCTTGAATCTTCTGAAGAAGTAGTACTGATGATTCGTTTTTTTCATACACAGTTCCATATATCTTTCTTCAGCTTCAAAGCCAAAAGCACACTCATCTGGTTCTCTCCTTTCGTTCAACAAAAGGCAGGTTAAAGTTTTCGTAGAGCTGAGGTTCTTTTTTCCACTGTTCCATGGTTGTGGTGAATCTATCTTTGTTAGATCCTTTTTACATTGATCATAGAACTGAAAGGCGTAACCAGAATATGATATTCCAAAATCTATGGCAACAATAAGATCAGCGTCTCGTACTTGTCTCTGGTAAGCCATCCTTAAAGAATTAAAGAATATTTGTTATAAGATCATGCATTTTAAACTAAAACATATTTAGCATCTCCTTGCAGCAATTTTATACGAAGAGCAGAGACCAGAGTTTTTTGTGTTTTTCTTTGAAGTACAGGAATGACATAAAATATAAAAATGACTATTTTACTTTGCTTAATACAATTGTACTTAAGGTAATATATACAAGTATAACTGAAAACATCGTATTTCAACAGGGAATGAAGAATGGTACCGTATGTACTGATAATATAATATAATATAATATAATACAAGGGTTCCACGGAACGGGGTTTCTCGCTTGTGAACGGTGTTATAACGACACAGATTTCTGCTTATGCAGATCGAACAGAAAGTCCTACTATACCAGGGTGCACACGTTAAGGATACAGTAATAGTACACCGACGCTTCAGTTGGAATTCAGCAACTGATGTAGAAATGAAATTCTAAACCTAAATACAGAATCATAATGGTGATGCCGCCGTTCCCTACGTTGCAGAAGACACAAGAAAGGAGGGCACATTGGGATACAAACGTCAGGCATATACTATTAGCATTTCCCAGTTTTAATTGAATACAGTAACTGATGCAGAGGATATCTGACTGTCAAGATATTTTAACATAAAATCTTAATGTTGTCGACGCCGCCATCGCCGCCAGAAAAAATATACATTATACCTATATCTCGTCCTTCAAAGGAAAAGCAATGTAATATAGTATAATAGAATAGAATAGAATAGAATAAAGTTATACAATACAATTAAAAGCTTCATAACAGAACACAGTTAAAATATTGTAACCAATCGGTATGTATATGACGAGAAGATTGACTAATAGGCCTTACGGGATGGGAGAGTGTAGTCCGATAAATCAGCTCCCATACCTATAATCATACTGATGGACGGTTTGGGTCTGATATCTCCTCTTCATGCAATTCACAGAGACAAATCTGTCATAACACATCAGTGTACATGTTAGACACTTACCGGTATTTATCGCTGCTCCCGAGTTATGGTCGTTTGAAGTGGCCTTTTGGCGATATGTACAGAATATTTGCGGATAAAATCCACTGTTTGACTACTTGTAAATCCACATGGAATAACATAATCATACATACTGTCACTATCTCGAATTTCATGGTTACATCTGGATGTTCCATCAGACCCAGCAAGCAATCAGATGTGATTTTCGTTCATGTGAAAGTGTCACTTGCTTTAATCATGTGACTCGACTCGAGAACACTTTTCTGCCATTCCGTTTTGTTTCGTCTAATCACGCGTTACATGAACTGAACGAGTAATCCACTATTACAGGTAATTTGAAATATTGTTGCCTGTTATGTATTGATGTTTGCTTCCTAAGTTCACGTGACAGTCACATGACAAATCCACCGACGATCGAGTCGAGTCACCAACCAAAGCAATCGAAAGTTTGAAATGAGCGAAAATCGCATCTGGCTAGTTGCTGGATGTGATGGAACAGCCGGATGTAGCCACGATGTCCCTGACTGAGTATCTGGTGAAGCATCTCCAGGTAACATTTACAAGATGAACCGTTCACAATCGAACCATAGTCAAGCTCGATTTTACTAAAGATCTGTATAACTGGAGTGAGTCCTTCCAGAGTGCTTCCGAATCTTTGATTGGCACGAATCGTTTTCAATCCAGGGCTGTTCACACCTGTGCCTGATGTATCTAATAATAGACGCTTGTTTATGTCAAAATTAAGAGCTACAGATTTGGTCTTTGCCACAAAAGGGATCAGAGAACCGTGGACTAAGGACTGGTAGCATTGGTAGAATAGTAAAAGTAATATAATACTATTATTAATAGTAACAACAGCAGTATTGGATGTAGTGGTAAGTATTAGATTGTGGTGAAATAGACCCAACGGAACTGCCATGTTAAACAGGGTAACAAGAGTATAGACACAAACGAGAATTTAACATCGGAATGACACTCTGGACCCAAACAGAAATTTAGCACGAAGAATGGCACTCTAGACCTAAACGAGAATTTAACATGGGAATGGCACTTGAGCCTCAAACGGGACTCCAATGTTAAACAGGGAAACACGTTTATAGATCCAAACGGAAATTTAATATGGTAATGGCAGTCTGGTGCATAAAACATGTTGAAATGTATAGGGGAAAACATGTATTGTCACAAATTGGTTGATAGTTTTGTTTTTTTCACACGATGAGTCTGTCCGATTGTAACAGCGTAACATGTTGCGTATGTCTGGCGGACATTGTGAGTTTGTCTGCCCTCTAATTGAAATGCCGTATTACGTCGTATATTTTCTCACAGGATGAGTCTGTCCTGGTTGGAAATGTAAATGCCCTCTAACTGAAATGACTATAATTTCATCATGTGTGGGATTCTCTGGCTTATAGTAAGAAATACAATGATAAAATTACACCTACTGTTTAACATGCCTTTTGGAATGACCGACACTTAGTCATTTACTGACCACACAGGTAGGATGTAAAAGAAGGCGTATAAAAATGTAGTTTTTAAATCCCTTATAAACAAAGTAATTTCTCTAGGTCATTACCACCCTAGTATCTCCTTTATAAATAAATAAAAACATATCTACCCCCATCTATAACGTCCCTACCCTCGAAGCTACCATCCCATACAAACAAAGTAGGATGTAAAAGAAGGGACATACAATAGAATTTAAATCCATTATCAATAAAAATAACTTCCCCAGTCCCCCTTATCATCCTATGATCTCAGTATAAACAAAGTAAATTCTCTACACCCTTCTATAACGTTCCCCACCCCCCACCCCAACCAACTTTTTTTAAAAAAACTACCATCCCCTCAACTATTCTCATGCTCCCTGTAATTTTACCAGTGGAGTAAAAGAAGAAATAAAAGTATGCCGCCATTTTTTTAAAACTATTATGAGGCAATATTGGACAATGAGAAATAAACTTTAGGTTACCTTTTAATGCGTTTCTGAGGACATGGGTTTATCCTATGTTAGAATGTTCACAGGTTTTTATCTTTTATAAACCCTATAGAACGTTCAAGAAGGGTGGGAGGGAAGCAGTTTTAGAAATGTTAGATATCCTAGATTGTTTTTTCTTTGGTCGTGCAACAAATTAGTGACTTTTACTTATGCAGTAGCACACAGTTTAGTGAAGTTCCCACTTTTACTGTTCCAGTTGCACACATTTTAACGGATAAACCTGACGTTTACTATTGCAGTAGAATAGGTTTAGTGAAAAACTGACTTTTACTGTTGCAGTAGCCCAATGTTAGTGAAAAAACTGACTTTTACTGTTGCAGTAGCCCAATGTTAGTGAAAAAACTGACTTTTACTGTTGCAGTAGCCCAATGTTAGTGAAAAAACTGACTTTTACTGCTGCAGTAGCCCAATGTTAGTGAAAAAACTGACTTTTACTGTTGCAGTAGCCCAATGTTAGTGAAAAAACTGACTTTTACTGTTGCAGTAGCCCAATGTTAGTGAAAAAACTGACTTTTACTGTTGCAGTAGCCCAATGTTAGTGAAAAAACTGACTTTTACTGCTGCGGCAGTCCAATTTTAGTGGTATAACTCACTTTAACTGTTGCAAACAACACATGCCGCATGACGTCACTTTCAATATACAATATATATATATATATATATATATATATATATATATATATATATCTAGTGAGCGTTTATACGATGTACCATTGTTCTAGTATAATATAACATGGCTGAAATTAAGACTTTGTTTTGGGGTGGGCCTGCAGTGGATACTTATACTTGAAGTGATAGCATGACTACTGCTGTTGCTTTTTGCAAATGGACAGTTTAGAAGAATACTTTTAGAATCAACCATTGGGCCTGCGTGAGCGCATTTTCAGAAACTTTGTACAGATTCAAGAGAAATGCAGATAATTAATTGCATCCAAAACGGAATCGACTTTTTAATCATTGGTATCTGAATGTTATAATATAATTGCTTACTTTGAAAATGTTCAGATGGTCAGACATTGATAACTGCGAGCACACCATAAGGTTCTCCACGCCACGGTTTATATCATAAATGTTACACTATATTCCACAGAAGGATGTCAATGACTGAATTCAGACTGAGTGGACAACCGAGTGTTTTTAATAGAACTGATTACACCAGACGATTTGCTTCCTTTGAATTTTGAACACCTTATCGTATGTGTGTGCAAATGACTAGATATCTTGTATTGTGTTTATCTGCAGAGTCGTTGTGGGAAATGTATGAACAGTATATAAAAAGACATGACAGCCAAAACTTATCTATGGTGTTAAAAATGCTATGTATAGTGATGAATACAACTTCTGTACCCTAGTGCGAGGAACACATTCGTCGCATTTGATCTACTTTTCATACTTACCAGGAAGTGTGTATTGCTAATTGGCGACATTAACTGACTTTTGACCGTAAGGATGCACGTGACTGGAAACGTCTTGGACTCGACACGTGGAAATAAGAGCTCTCTCTCTCTCTCTCTCTCTCTCTCTCTCTCTATCTCTCTCTCTGCATGTCATAATGATTTTCCGTTGTCGAAAATTGACGTAGTCCAAAATGTCTAACTGAACAAGAAAATGCTGGACCGTTGTGTACTTGCTCTTCTCTCCGAAAACATGATTAATTAAAATTTGCTTAACTTCAAACTGATTGAAGAAACAACATAAAATGTGTAATATCTATCTCAACCTTTGACTTGGCGAAAACAAATTCTATCCAATGTGTCAGAAAATGAATTGACATTGCATGTGTGTCTTTCAGTTGGTAGAGATCCATAATGTTAAACCTATGAACTAAAGGCGTAATGTTAAATTCCCGTTAGAGGCCATATCTATACAATGTTTTAAATTTCTGTATGGGCCATTACTCTTATAACACCCAAGCACGACGACACAGAGACTTTGTACAGATTCAAGTGAAACGCCAAGAATCATTTCACTATTTACTCTGAAACATAATTAAGAACGGAAGGTATAAGAAAGCTCTAGAAATACGGAGATTGAACAAACCTGAAGACTCTACCGACGCAGCAACATTAAACGCGTAAGTGGGTTTAGACCACTTTCATAGTCTTACGACAAAAAGAGACGTTCACATTTAGAAATTATAGAAATTGAACAATATCTCCATGCAATTCAAAAACATGTTTTTTAATCATGTGGGATTTGGAAAATAAAAGGTTTAGCATTTTCTTAAATTTAAAAGATGCTATTAGGGTAGTTATTGACATAAAATTGTCCGGGGTCAGATATAAATCTTTCACTTACAAGTCATGAGAAAAGGTTTTGGAAGAAATTTTTTTTTCGTGAGTGTATAAGAAATTAAACTTTTAGTTAGTGGCCCTCAATGAGGCATTGGTCTCAGCTTACAGCTTACTTGTATGGGAAAAGTGAATATGTTCAAATGTACAAAGAAATGTATCAAGCAGACAATGATGAAATATTTTGATTCCAATGGAGTATCTCCCCTTAAAGACGATATCATCCGCTGTATGAGAAGAAATGCAGCATCCGTTGAATAATTCAATAATGCGAAATTACAAGAATATCACAGCCTTGGATTCCTATTAGTACATGTGCTGATGCAAAAATACCCCCCCCTCCTTACTACCTTAATCTAACGCAGATGATTTCCAGCTATTGACAAAAAAGTCGCAATTATTGTTTACTCCAGGCCTTGAATACCGACATACCTTACAATTAGGATCAGTGAAAAATATGCTAGCGTTATGCAAAACCGAACAGTGTTTAGATGTGATATTTTGTACGAACTTTATGTCGCTGCTTAGCAAAGCAGGATTTTAATATCTAACAAATTCAATCCTGTAAGAGTTTACAACAGGTCGGATTTCCTATGGATGTGATTTTGTGTGTGTGTGTGTGTGCTCTTGACATTTCATTGTAATTCATGTGGAAATATATCAAAAACGTAATTCTGTGTGTTCTAATTTGAATTTTAAAGTATGAATAAGATATACACACATCCCCCACATACATTTTATAATGAAATCTCTCTCACTTTGTAGCTCTCTCACACTGAAGCCCACCCGTTATATGTTAACTTTTTTCTCTCTCATTGTTTCATGCACACATATACAGACATACACACATTGACAGACGTATGCACATGTTATAAGGTACTAATTTCTTTTTCTCTCTCTCTTTCTTTCGGTGTTTCAAATACACACACACATTGACAGACATATACATATGTTATAATCTCTCTCTCTCTCGCATCAGACAAATTATTAATGATAATAATAATAATAATAATAATAATAATAATAATAATAATAATTTGTATAGTCTGCGGTCTGTCGAGTAAGATCCACTCCACCCTCCCTCCCTCTGTCTGTCTGTCTGTCTGTCTGTCTGTCTGTCTGTCTGTCTCTCTCTCTCTCTCTCTCCAATCCCAGTTATTACGTGCAATAGAAGGCTCTGTTACTTTAGTTTTGTGGCTTTTTCAAAGCAAACTTACGCACAAAAAATGTGGACCCATTGTGTATTTCTTATAAGGATACATTCACTGATCATATGAAATCGAGAGTTCAGTTTTGGTTAGTGTATGTCAGAAATCTTAGCTTGGGTATAGGCCGTAATATTTTGCACGTGTGTCTTGTCTTTAAAATCTAAGGCAAAACAAAATTAATAGTTTGCACTGGGTGTCTTCAATGTACAGGTTTTGTAACAATTACCCTAATTTGGGAAAAAAGTCAGAATTACGCAATCCCCTTTGGTCATCAAAAAATATAACAATTTATGACCTGATTTTGGTTCATTTGCTTTCAGACAGTGACAGAGATAAACGTGACACCTCTCTACTCCAAACCTTGCGTAAAACAAAAATGTTGAGTCCATGGTAGGGATTGTATGTTTGGCACACGCCTTTGCCAGCAAGGGTTATAGGCAATGCAGTCTCACAGATTAACTGCGTTCATTCAATATAAAACAATTGTTTAGAAACTGATAAATGAAAGATACGCTATCCCTATGAAGAATTATACATATTAGAATTGCTAAAGTTTATAAAGCTGGCTCCCTCCCACCCTTTTTGAGCGTTCTATATGATTGATATAAGATAAAATCCTATGAACATTCTAACATAGAAACTCATAAACAGGGTAACCTAATGTTAATTTCTCCTGTCCTATAATGCCGCAAAATGTTAAAATAATGGCAGCCTACTTTTATTTCTTCTTTCACTCCACTGTTAAAGTTATGGGGATTATAAGAATAGTAAAGGGGTGGTAGTTTTGTTTTAAAAAGTAGAGTAGAGGAGGATGGGGACATTATAGAAGGGGGTAGAGATTTTACTTTATTTAAAGTGGGATCATAGGTTGGTAAGGGGGACTGGGGAAGTTATTTTTAATAATAAGGGATTTAAAATATATTTTATGCCCCTTCTTTTACATCCTAATTTGTGTGGATGGGATGGGAGCTTTGCTTAAAATAGGAACGTAGAAGTAGCTAGGGACATTATATGTAGGGTAGAGCTGTTTTCCTTTGTTTATAAGGGGATATTAGTTTGGTAATGACCTAGGGAAGTTAGTTTTGTTTAAAAGAGATTCAAAATCTATTTTTCTACCCCTTCTTTTACACCCTACCCTGTGTGAGTGGGATGTTAGTTGTGTTTAAAATATGAGGGTAAGGGAGATGAAGGCCAGCATAGATATAGGTAGAGATTTTGACTTTGTTTATAAGGGGGAATCAATGGGTGGTAGGGAGATAGGAAAGTTAGTTTTGTTGATAAGAGATTTAAATTACATTTTATACCCCTTCTTTTACATCCCACCTTGTGTGGTCAGTAGATGAGTGAGTGCTAGTCCCTCCAAGTAGAGGTAGGGAAGTGATAGGGGATATGAGTTGTACTTTGTTTATAAGGGCATCTTGGGGTGGTATGGGAGATATGGAAGTTAGTTTTGTTTATAAGAGATTTCACTTCTTTTCTTTTTCCCTTCTTTTGGGATCATATGGTGGGGTGGGGGTAAAGAATATATTTTTATTTTAAGGGGTTTAAATTCTGTTTGTATGCCCATACCTTTATATACTACCTTGAGTGGTCAGTAAACGACTGAATGTTGGTCATTCCAAAAAGCATTTTAAATAGTAGGTGTAGTTTTATCATTACATTTCTTGTTATAGGCCAGAGAACCCAACAAATGATAAACCTATATTCAGTTTACATCTAACATACTACACTGTTACATTTCCAGGCAGAAGAGACCCATCCTGTGAAAAAACCTACGACTTAATATGGCATTTCAGTTAGAGGGCAGACATACTCACATTTTCCACCAGACATACGCAACATTTTACATTGTTACAAACAGACAGACTCATCATGTGAAAAAAACTATCAACCACTTTCTGACAATACATTTTGTGTCTCTATACATTTTAACATGTATTATGCCCCAGACTGCCATTCCGATATTAAATTCCAGTTTGGGTCCAGAGTGTCATTCCTGTGTTAAACTTCCGTTTGAGGCTATAAACGTTTTACCCTGTTTAACATGGGAATCCTGTTTGAAGCTCAAGTGCCATTCTCATGTTAAATTCTCTTTTGGGTACAGAGTATCATTCCCATGCTAAATTTCGGCTTGGGTACAGAGTGCCATTCCCATGTTAAATTCTCGTTTGGGTACAGAGTATCATTCCCATGCTAAATTTCCGTTTGGGTACAGAGTATCATTCCCATGCTAAATTTCCGCTTGGGTACAGAGTGCCATTCCCATGTTAAATTCTCGTTTGGGTCTATAAACGGTTTACTCTGCTTAACATGGAAGTCCCGTTTGGGTCAATTTTGCCACACTCTACTACTGTGGTGTCAAATTATTTGGGAGAAGAATGATTTACATTGAATATCAGTTTGCAAATGTGCGTCTTCACAATAGTGGATCATTTACAAACTAGTTTCTATCTGCCTGTCGATAATGTTCTGCAGGTATCTGTTTACATGATAACACTCGCCACTCCAACCTAT
This sequence comes from Margaritifera margaritifera, assembly GCA_029931535.1. Classification (NCBI taxonomy): domain Eukaryota; kingdom Metazoa; phylum Mollusca; class Bivalvia; order Unionida; family Margaritiferidae; genus Margaritifera; species Margaritifera margaritifera. The sequence goes on from JAQPZY010001617.1 coordinate 5,430,659, forward strand.
ATATAAATATGGAAAAATCAATATATGCATAAGATCCCAAATTATGTACGATTGCGCCTAACTAGTTGAGTCAGGCAAATGAGATAATTATATTTTTATTCCTGTCCTTTTTCCAAAACTGAAAGTTTCGCTATTAGTATCAAATTACATCAAGGACATGTTAAATATTGTCCCCCGCTTCATAATAAGCGAATAAAAATAATTTTCCTCACTGCCATGTCTAAGTTGCAAAATACACACACAAACACACACACACACACACACACACACACACACATATATATATATATATATATCCATATGTATGTATGTATGAATAAAGTTTCAAGACCGTTAGATCCATGCATAAATGTTCTTACCCTTGTTATACAAAGGGATAAATCATGTAATATCTTCTTGATATAATTCTATACCAAGGATAAAGATCAGCGTGGTTTTTATTAAAAAAGAATGGTATGACGTAATTAAAAATATAATTATCTAATTTTGCCTATGACAATTGTACTTAAGATAATCAATACAAGTATAGCTGAAATCATTGATGTTCAACATGGAATGAAGAATGGCAACGTTTGTTCTTATAATATAATATAGTATAATACAAGCGTTCCACGGAACGCAGGTTTCTTGCATGTGAACGACGTGATAACGACACAGATTTCTGCTTATGCAGGTCAAACAGAAAGTCCTACTATACCAGGATGCAGACATTAGGGATACAGTAGTAGTACACCAACGCTTTAGCTGGAATTCAGTAACTGAATTTCAAAACCCAAATACAGAATCATAATGTTGACTTCGCCGTTTACTACGGTGCAGAAGACACACGAAAGTAAAACATATTAGGATACAAATTTCAGGCATATAATATTAGCTTTCCCTAGTTTCAACTGAATACAGCAACTAATGCAGAGGATATCTGACTGTCAGGGGATTCGTACATAAAATCTTAAAGTTGCTGACGCCGCCATCGCCGCTGGAAAGTCATACCTGTGTCTCGTCCTTCGCAGGCAAAACAATATAATATAACAAAATAGAATATAAGATAATATAATGTAATAAAGTTCATAGTAGACAATATTATGTAAAATATATTTACAAGTTTCATAACAGAACACAAGTAAATATATTGTCACCTATTTCTTTTCCATTCCATTCATTGTAATCTACACATTGTATACACAAGGGCACGGTTATTCGTTTAGACCCGCTCTATACAACAAAGAAAAACCCGTCCACACTTGATTTAACCTATGTAGGTATATCATACATAGAATTCATACAACCACAAGGAGATTATATAGCACTATAATTACATGCAGTTTGATATTTTTATTACACATACCTGCCGTTCCAACTTTGTGTTATAGATACCTACCTTCTTCCAACAATTTCTTGAATTCTAATTTCTGCATTTGACTACCATTTTCACTGAATTCTAATTTCTGCATTTGACTACCATTTTCACTGAATTCTAATTTCTGCATTTGACTACCATTTTCACTGAATTCTAATTTCTGCATTTGACTACCATTTTCACTGAATTCTAATTTCTGCATTTGACTACCATTTTCACTGAATTCTAATTTCTGCATTTGACTACCATTTTCACTGAATTCTAATTTCTGCATTTGACTACCATTTTCACTGAATTCTAATTTCTGCATTTGACTACCATTTTCACTGAATTCTTATTCCAGGATTTGACTACCATTTTCACTGAATTCTAATTCCAGGATTTGACTACCATTTTCACTGAATTCTATCGGAAGTCTTCTGACGAAGAGATAACTAATAGGCCTTATCACATGGGAAGGTACAATAACAGTCTCAGCCGTAAAGAGGCTACACTGTTTCCACACATTTTAAATTGACCGTTATAGTCCTTGTTTACTGTTACGTGACATTGCTATGTTACAAATACCTTATATGTGATAATGCGAGATGCCACATATTTTGTAACATTAAAAATAAATAAATTAAACAATTAATCAAACGGTCACAAAGAAAAAGCTTGTTCTTTTGTTGTTGTTGTTGTGTTGTGTGTGTGTGTGTGTGTGTGAGAGAGAGAGAGAGAGAGAGAGAGAGAGAGAGAGAGAGAGAGAGAGAGAGAGTTTGGGGTGGGTGGGGACAGAAGGAGACCATAAATAGGTTAAGGACTGCAATATTTGTCTTGACCTACGGTAAATCTAAGACTAAATATTAGACCATTCTAACATATATAGCAAAACAAGAAAACAAATAGCAAACAATAAATACAGCAAACAATCAAACAAATCGGATCTTGAAGAGAAAATTAATAAATACCACCACTTGCACTTCACATAGGTAAGAGGCGTTTTCTTTAATCCGATAAGCAAGAATTATAAAGCAGTATTTAGCAGTAAGTCTCTCCTTCTCTATCTGTCTCATATATATATATATATATATATATATATATATATTTTTATATATTTATATATATATATATATATATATATATATATATATATATATATATATATATATATATATAGAGAGAGAGAGAGAGAGAGAGAGAGAGAGAGAGAGAGAGAGTCCTAAGGTGGAGAGTACACAATAGTAGAGTCCTTAGGTAGATTATACATCATCAAACTTGTATGTTTAATCCAATTAAGGGACTTTGCATGTGTTCATACCTACTTAGTATACATTATTAGTTTTGTCTAATTGTCGATGCATGTGGATATAATTACGTTTGACAAACGACACTGACGGATCAAATAAGGGAATAAATAAGTCCTTAAAATATAGGGTAAACATTGATTATAAAAACCGCATACTTTCAAAAATTCCAAGCTTTGTTCGGGTGGCACATTATCATACAGTCTCTTTAGTTAATTCACATCAAAATACTTTTGTCACACAGAGTTGAAACTGATACACTCGACATGAAGAGGCTCACCGTCATTGGATTAAGACAGGTTATGGACGCTGTCGAAGTTCGCCTTTGAAGTGGTATGCGCGAGTCAAAGCATTTCGAAATATTAATGCCTATCCAACAATTGATAAATGTCAATAAATTTATTTTCAAAATACTGAGGTAAAACACGAGGTATCATTAGAAAGAGCAAGAGCAGAATATGTAATGATGTGTCTCTAGGTGGAACTTTTTAACAATACTACCTCATCCCAGCGATTGGTTCTACATGATGGTTGAAACTCTCCAATGATTGGTTTGATTTTATGAAGTTTGTGTGTTCATTCCACATATTTTGACAACGATATATTATATGCCGAATCTATAATATTTGAAGTCACTATAATGGAATCTTCCATTTAGAGATGGGTGACTGCAGGCAGCTTTGGATTTTTTTAAAATCTGCCCTTTCATTACGTAATAGGCCATTGGAATAGTTTACTTATAATTTTAAAAATACATTGGGCCCGACTTCTCCAAAATATGCTATATAATATTTATTGTCATTTGTCAACAAAGTCGATCCTTTGCTTAGATGACTGGTCAAAAGATTTGTTTTTCTAGCACTTCGTCAATGTTGGCTGTAATGGAGAAACAGCTTGGATTTTTGTTACCTGTTGAATTTACTTTTCTCGGGAAATGTGTGCTCTCCTTTTTGAGTGAAAAGTATCTTTCCCTGCATTGTTCTAGTGTAATTTTGTTATGGATACATTCACTGATATTTTTCACTATCGGCTTTCAATATTTCAATAATAATCTTTTTTTTTTTTTTTTTCTTATTAGTGGACTGAGCTTTCTTGTATTAAGTTAATTAGTTGAGAAGTGCACTTCCTTGATTGTCTGTGTTTACCGGTCTTGTCATCTTTGGAGAGTATGTCATACAAATACACATCTACATCATCAGACTGTTGTTTTATTTATTTATTTATTTTTTTTTTTTTTGGGGGGGGGGTTGGGGGGTTGGACGGTTATCATGTGTTCAGTTCCTCTTGCTTGAGCGTTTTCCTTTGTTCGGAATTAAATATAAATGGGATCGTTATCGGGATTTTCATCGAAGTCTGCGTCATTGTTGCCTCAAAAACTTTTTTGTGAAGATTATAGGAGGTGTGAAATGAATCCAATTAAAGGAGTCTCACCAATTACACACTTTCAACACCTGATAGAATTTGGCGAAAATTTTCAAAAGGATACTATACTTTCATGTTGGATTGGGTACTAATAATGAGGGCTGCTAAGACGAATACAAACTGTTTTTGGGACTCCTAAAGACTAAATTAGTCACTGAAGATGAAAACTGCAATCTTCAAATTAATAGTCTTAAGATAGTTAAAAAGGCAAACAAGTTCTCAATAGTTTTCATGTAGCTATAAAGGAAAACAAGCTCTCCGCTAGTTTATTCAGTAGATCGGAGTATTGCATGAGTATTTATTACTCACGCCTTGACAATTTCCAAACTGATGGCATTGTTGAATTAGGTTAGTAAAGAAATATAAAAAGATTTCAGCGATTTAGATTATTTGTCTTCGATTGATATAAGTGATCCTTCCTGATATGGAATTATAGTATTATTTTCAAAACTGTATTGATATAAAGGTCTAGGGTCTGTTTTTCCAACCAGACAGATCACCAATGCGTTTTTCTTGTCTTCAATTCTGAGATCTTTTCAAATACGTTCTTGTGCTTCTTTTTCGGTGATGCCAGGTTTGATCAAGATGATTGCTGACAGCATTTCATAAAATTCCAATTTGAGAAGTTATATTGAAATGGTGCTTTGTTCCAAACTGCTGCCTTGGATTAGTGCGCTCTTTACGGAGTAAGTATTTCAGCCCAAGAGTAAACATTCAAAGGGGAAAGTACTATACGGCGACTTTTGACCCAGGTAATACGTTCTTCTTTTTACGACATGTGTGCAACTATATAAATCTGACTTCATTTTATACAACAGAGTTTTAAATTTTACGGTAATTAATTTTAGAATCGATTGTTTTATTTACTGGGCTAAAACTGATTACGAAATTGGCCAGTCAGCAAACAATGCCTACTTTGGACAAATTTAGAACATTTACAGATTTCGTTAATAGGCACTTCAGTGGAGAACCAAGATCATAATTCAACACGAAGCGTATACTCTCTGTCTCTCCAATATATTCCAAGAATTGTAAAATCCCCTATCCAAGCGTGGACAAAACAAAAGAGAATACAATGATAATTTTCTCTATAGCAAACCCCCTAAGTCATTTTTTTCTTTTTGTTGGGCAATTCTTCAATTGTCAATATATTACATCTTTAATTATCTTGGATATTTTGAGGTATTTCATCATTTTACATTTGCATTCTTAAAAATCTGAGTCATCATAACTACTTCATTTCATAGTGTGAAGTATAATCTCACAAAGTTGGAAGCGATCAAACATGTTCGGTCTGTATTTCTCTAAAACAAATATTGTTATGCCAAATTCTTCCTACTCATCGTTTTGCAGATGTATAAATAAACTGATTGACTTAGCTAGTAATATGCATGTTTCCCCAAAACTCACTTCGGGTACTTGACTACTACTGGATTCTAATGGCTACGCCTTTAAAACAATTAAAAATACTAAATTAGAAGTATGCTGTGTTCATCAATCTTACTTACTATCCTAATATGATAAAGGAAATGAAAACTATCATAATGGATAAATTTCCAGACCACTTCCTTTCAAGTTACTGTATACATATATGTTTTTGATTTAACGAAACGTCAGCACAATCATGGCCGTACATCACCAATTCAAAACGATGCAAAGAAATCTGGTTTTTGATTGTATATAGTTTGATATTTGGGCCTAAGGATGACATAAAATGCAGAATTCAACTGATTAAAAGATAGCTTGGTCTCATACTGAAAAGCAAACTTTGTACTTCTGAGATCAAGTGTTAGTTAATTTGCCCAACATAGAAACTTACTAAATGGGAAGTTCTAACTGTTTTCAAAGTCGGAGTCTCTTACTGACTCTTGGATTATGAATCTGAAGGCTTGATTTGCGGGCTGATACGCACACAATTGAATAATAGTCAAGGTTTAATCTTACTAGTGTCTCTTGCTAACAGGAGTAAGATGTTTCGCCCTGGTCCCCAGTTTGTGTTTGCCAAGGGCTTTTTCACACTTTTCCATGGGGTATTTCACATTTGGAAGAGAAGTAAGATTACGGTCAAAAGCAAGTCCAAAAAATCTGGTTTCCTCCACAACAGGGATAAGAAAACCGTCAAGACAGAGTTTTGAGTCATCGTGTATTTTACGGAATAAGCTGAAGTACATACAGACAGTTTTTGATTTTAAAGATTTGAACCAGTTTTCTTCTTGCAATTTTTTAACTGTAATTATGCATATATGAAATAGAATGTATACTTTATGATCTGAAGCAGATCAAAAAGTCGTCGCCGTATAATAAGCAGTCATTTCCTGTATTTAGAGATTTCACTACACCCATACCCTTAGTATAGCATTTAACTCCGAAATTTCGATCTTAAAAAATAGCTTGGCGGCCCCTTAGACCTAGATGGAATAGGTTATTCATCACGCCGTATACTGTGTGGTGGGGGAAACATTATCTATCTCAAAGAAAATAGTAACTATATGTTCTTTCTTTATGAAAGCTTCTCTTATAAATGTTTCAAGTGTGCCAAAATGGTGAGTTGTTCCTCGCTTGCATCTGAGTCCACATTTAAGGTCTGATAGTAGTTTGTTGGATTCAAATACCAAACGTGACCGTCATTTGTCAGTCATCGTCATTATTTTACAGATATAGGTTGTTAGCGCAATGCTACGATATCTGAAAGGAATGGTATGGTCCTTGCCACATCTGGTGCTAGTATCACTGTTACTTCTCACTAAATTGTATTGAAAATGTGTAGTAGTGTATTTAGGGCTTTATCAGGTTAGTGTTTGAAAAGTTGAAAGTGACTATAATCTGTTTCTTTTGAAGTGCCATGGGCTTGATCAAGAGAGTCTTGTAATTGTCTGGTTCATTGCAATGTTCAGCGGTAAAGGATATAAATTTTAAAGAACCTGTTCTTTCAGGTTTTCGTTGCGTCGGAAGTTTTCAGAATAATTATCTGATGAAGAATTTTTTGGAGAATGTTTCAGCCATTGTGTTTAAAATGTATGTTAGTGTAATTACCAATTGATCAGATTTGGTTACATGTTGGTACAGTTACCATTTAATAGAGGAGCGAGAGTTCAAGCTATAGACTTAAAATTTCCATTTTTCCTCATCCTTTATCTAATAGTACGACGGTTTTTAGGTCGGAATATAAGGTATTTATTAAGGTTTTTGTTTTTAGGATTGGCCTTTAAGTTTCTAAGGACCTTTCTCAGTTCCCTATTTGAGTCCTTGCAACCATCATGAATCTAATGTATGTGGAAACGTTTAGGGACTGCCAAAGTGTTTGGTATTGTATCCCAAGCAACATCCATGGGTGTAGTAGTAAATAAGAGTATCAGATCCTCTCGTTTTCAGAACAATCATTTGTCATATTTGATTCGAAAAGGGACTGAAGAATTTCTCAATGTGCCGTATCCACCTTCCGAATCAGACCTAGCCCTTGTAGTCTGGGCGTATCACTTCCTAAGTATATTGAAAAGTGGTCAGTGCCACAGTTGTTTTCAGCAACTTAGCAAGAGAACTAAACTAAAAGAGATTGATCGCAAATGGTCAGATCTGAGGAGGTGTTGGATCCTATGACAGGATGTAGGTCGGCATACAATTTATCATTAGAAAGGTAAAGATTGCGTTTTGATACAAAGTCTCCTATTTTCTTCCCTCTTTTTTGATATCCTGCAAACTCAAAGTGTATGTGGCCGTTTACCAAGTAGAACGAAATGTGCTGGCAACTTTTCAATAGGTTGGTCAAGATCAGATTCATTGATCTGAGTGCTTTGGCGTTGGGGAAGAATATATTGGGCAGAGTGTACGAGTTTTGTGTATGGACACACGAACGGCTATGGAAAGTAATGCGGTATAAAGACTAAATGTTGCAGGGTGGAGTATTTTTATTTATTTTTGGGATTCTACTGAAAATGGGTTACCTGGGGATCTTATTCATCTTACTTTTCAACTGTTTTTAACAAGAATGATGTCGGCTGTCGTGGTGGCATGACAATACTACAGTTATTGTAGAATACACATGCTTCATTGAGAGATGAAATAGTGAAAATAACTAAGCCGTTACAAATGCATTTAACTTTTGACGGCACTTGAGGCGTTTTCAAACCATTGCTCTCACCAATTGACAAAACGTATTCTCAGTTATACTCAGGGTAAACAGTTTCGCTATTGGTATAAAACTACATCAAGGAAATGATAAATAGAGTCTCCTACTTCATAACAAGAGAATAAAAATCATTTAATTCACTGCCATGTCTAAGTTGCAAACTACACACACACATGTATGTATGTATGTATGTATGTATGTATGTATGTATGTATGTATGTATGTATGTATGTATGTATGTATGTATGAAGTTTAAAGACCGTTAGATCCATGCATAAATGTTCTTTCCTACTTGGATATGGCAGTGAGGAAATGATTTGCACTCCATTGTTATATAAACGGATAAATCATGTAATATCTTCGTGACATAATTTTATACCAAGAGTAAATATCAGAGGGGTTTCGATTAAAAAAAGAATGGTAAGACGAAATTAAAACATGTATACAGGTATAACTGAAATCATTGTAGTTCAACATGGAATTAGCAATGGCAATGTATGTTCTAATAATATAATGTAATACAATATAGAATAATACAAGTGTTCCACGGTACGCGGTTTCTCGCATGTGAGCGGCGTTATAGGATTCACAGTACTAATTCAGCTCCCATAGTAAACGTATGCAAATACCATGATGTTAAAACTTCAATAACTTTAAATTTCTGAATGTTCATGATCAAACCTATATTTATCAGTATAGACATATCCTTGATGACAGCTTCTGTTAGAAGAACACAATATGAGCCGCGGCATTTTCTGAATCAACATGTGTTTGAAATATGAACTTTCAATTCCGCACCAATGAATAAGGTGCTAATTTCAGAAATGTGTTTTACAAACTCAATTCTGTAAAAAACCTTAAATTCCATCACTAAAACATGGTCTCTGTTTTTTCAGTAAAACTAGGATAAACTCTCAAAAGATTATTTTCACTAAACTTTTACTTGCATTATCAACCAATCCTGGTCAGTCAAACTCATATATACTCTATTTTATCTTCACCCATTTCTAGACTGGTTACACTTCTACCATATATTTAGTACCGTGCGTCCTATAGGACTCACGGTACTGATTATATGGAACAACTTTGAACCAGTCTAGAAATGGGTGAAGGTACAATAGAGTATATAAATGGTTTGGTGGTCCATAATTGGTTAATAATGAAAAGTACAATTTTAGTAAACAATTATTTTGAGAGCTTATCCTATCTGTACCTAAAAAAAATAGACATAAGATTCTATTGATGCAATTTTAGGATTTTTATAGACTTGATTTAGGAACAGTCAATAACAACAGTAGCACCTGATTCATTAGGTGCAGAATGGATAACACATGTTTCATGTACATGTAGATCCAAAATATGGCGCGGCTCATGTGGTTTTCTTAAGACAGAAGCTTGCATCAATGATGGGTCTATACTGATAAATATAGGTTTTATCATGAGCATTTACAAATTTAAAGTTATTGAATTTTTAATATCATGATATTTCCATACATTTTCTATGGGAGTTGGACAAGTACCCTGAGTCCGATAACGACACAGATTTCTGCTTATGCAGGTCAAAGAGAAAGTCCTACTATACCGGGATACTAACATTAGCGATACAGTAATAGTACACCGACGCTACAGTTGGAATTCAGCAATTGGTGTAGATATTAATTTCAAAACATAAATACAGAATCATAATGTTGACTTCGCCGTTCCCTACGTTGCAGAAGACACATCGCTGCCGGAAAATCATACCTGTATCTAGTCCTTCAGAGCTAAAACAATATAATATAACATAACTTCATAGAATAAAGTTAATGAAAGACAATATTATGTCAATTATATTTAAAAGTTTCATAACAGAACACAAGTAAATATATTGTCACCTATTTCTTTTTTCTTTTCCATTCATTTTAATCTACACATTGTATACACAAGTACACGGTTATTCGTTTAGACCCGCTCTATACAACAAAGAAAAACTCCTCCACACTTGATTTAACCTATTTAGGTATATCAAACATATGATTCATACAACCACAAGGACATTATATAGCACTATAATTTCATGCCGTTCCAACTTTGTATTAGAGTCTTTGTTTACTGTTCTTCCACTACTTTATATGTGATAATGTGAGATGCCAATAATTTTTTAACATTGAAAATAAATATATAAATAAATTAAAAAAATAATAAAATGGTGGTTGTTGTTGTTGTTGTTGTTGTTGTTCTTGTGTGTGTGTGTGTGTGTGTGTGTGTGTGTGTGTGTGTGTGTGTGTACGAGAGAGAGAGAGAGAGAGAGAGATGTCGGATCAGCTGATCTTAACTGTGTATAATACATTTGTTTTTCCACATTTTATCTACCGCTGTACTGTGTGGGGATAAACCTGTAAGTCCTTTTACATGCAGAAACTATAGAGCTTACAGAAAAGAGAAAGAGAAGCAATGTTAAATATATTTTAACATCTACATCATGTATTTTCAACACTCTTAGATGGATGCTAATTAAAAATTACTTTATTTGTACAAAAAGTGTTCTTACTCTCAAGATTTTAATCATTCAGCGCCAGAGTATCTTAATGTGTTTAAGTTTGTAAGGAACATTAGCACAAGGATTACACGGTCAAGTGAAAACAATGATTTATATATGCCAGAAGTTCTGACATTATTTTCAGAAATCTTGTGTTCACGCTAGTACAGTTTTATGGAACAGTCTCGAGCATCATATTAACCAAGCATCTAATGCTTCAGATTGTAAGAAATTATACCTATACAAATATTTTAATGAGGAATCCCGATTTTATGACCGCATAACATTTGTACGTGGAAGACGTAATTTATCTCTGTGATAATAAGATATTAACCTTGTATAATGTGTCTTAACTCCTGTTATATTTGTATTCTTTTATGCAGTAGATGTGAATCTTATAGATTCTTTACAAGTTACATAATATTTGTTTTAACTGCAGGATCATAATGTAAACTAACAGCTTGCTAAATATATCACCCTGGATAAAAAATTAAATTATTATTATTATTATTTATTGGAACCTTTGAGCTAATATTACTATTTTTGTGCGTTTATGTGTTTGTAGTTTGTATTCGTGTTTTTATTTTTCATTCCTGTGCTTTATGATGTACGTATATGTCTGTGGAATGAGCATTGGCTTTTGGTATAAGCAAAAAGTTCTTGTCAAGATGAGACATTGAGATTTGTACAAGAATATTAATATTACAAATATCTTCAAAACTTGTAGCGCATCAACTGATACTATGAAAATATAGTGAGATATGTTAACAGATGTTTCTTATTATGTATTTAGTTCATAAACAGACAATAGTAGCAGGATGGTATATAGTGAGATATGTTAACAGATGTTTCTTATTATGTATTTAGTTCATAAACAGACAATAGTAGCAGGATGGTATCTGTTTAAAAAGGTGATGATAAGATAAATCAATACAAAAGAGAAGCAATATGATAATACAACGAAACAGAGTTACTTAATAAATACATATAGACCAAATAAAGACATATGGTGTGGTGACGGCAATTTAGTATTAGAGCCAGAGATTCGTTTGGAATAATTATCTGAATAATATTAACCCAAAATGCGAGGAACAAACATTGAGATATTATTGATATTATAGATTTATATTTTACAGAATATAAATAATCTTTCGATAGATTAAACGTTTATAAATGTTCAGGTGCCCATCCTCATATTAATCTATATGGTACATATCTGTCCCTTCGGGACTTTCTATAAACAGGCTACCATGCATCTTGAGTATGCTCTTGTTTGCATCTTAATGTCTATCTTACAAAATATCTAATTAACTACCCAGTTTACATTCTTTAATATCTGCTCTCAACAGGTAAAAATCCTGCAGGTGCTGTACACACTTGGTCTTTACATTCTGTCATATGCATACAACAGCATGCTTTCCACTTCCTTTAAATCTATGACATACCAATAATTTACCATGTTAATAAGCCAAGTTAAAAACTATGGTAGTCTTGTGTCAGTTAATTATAAATTATACTTTCTTTACATAAAAATTACTATGGCATAGAGGCTTTTGTATCAGTCAAATATTAAATGCATGCGTATGTATGCTACTGTAATGTACAACTGATATATATTCTTTTTTTTTTGTTATATATTTGATTTATCTCATCATCCCAGATTATATATTTATAGTTTGTAATGTAATATATGTTGCATTGTCCATATCATGTTTATTATGATTTTATGTATGTCATGTATTTCTCCAACTCCTAAGTTTGCATGAATCTTAGAACTGTATGCATGTTGTCAATTCTTAAAGTTGCACGAGTCTTAGCATATTATATGTGTTTCAATGTTTGTATGTATGGCCTGCATTTTATTTTCATGTATGTCTTATGTATGAGTCATTTAATCATGTCATTATACAATTTTGCCATGTAGAGTTTATCTTAATGTTGTGACGAACCGACTGTATATAAATCTTATGGAACGAATCAGGTCTTCACATCGTAACCAGAAAGAGTGGTAGAAGTTAATACGAGAAATTCAAGGAGGATAAAAAAAATTGCGAAACTTTGATTGTAAATGACAAAGTTATAACTGATGAGGACGAAAAGGCAAAAAACAATAATGTACCCGTGGATGATGTGTATAATGTTTTTGTTATCTCAATCCATCGAAAGCATGTGGCCCTGACTTACTGGATCCTAGATTACGCTTTAAAAATCACTTGCACAATTAATTAAATATCCTGTGTGCTACATATTTAGTATCTTCTTGCAAACTTCCGTGTTTGAAGATCATTGGATATTAGCAAATGTAATGCCTGGGAATAACAAAGGTTCCAAAATCGCTGCTTCAAACTGTCGTCCTATATCTTTACTTTGTACTTTCTCTAAAGTTTTTGAGAACTGTGTATATAAATATCTACATAACTACCTTGCGCAACATAATATATTTTCACATAATCAGGTTTTTTCAGTAGATGACACGACAACACATCAATGGGATGACATTTGCAATGCAATTTGTTTTGCGATAAACCAAGGCAAGGATGTTTGGACCGTTTCTTTTATATTAGTAAAGCTTTAGACAGTGCTTGGCATAAAGGTTTGTTTGGTGTTTGGTGTTTAGGGAAATTTGCTATCATGGTTTGCAAGTTACTTACTGCCAAGAAAACAACGAGTTATTATAATTTCTAACTCCTCAAAAGCTCTCGCATCAACGCTGGTGTCTCTGATGGGTCTCTTCTGAACCGTTATTATTTTTAATTTTCATCAATGATATTGCTGTAAACAATATATAATCATTTTATTAAACTCTTTGCTGATGATACAACTTTATATATAGTAGTTGATAATCAGATTGTAGCTGGTGAAATTTTGAACTCAGATATTGAAAAGATACATGAATGGTCCAGACCTTGGCTGGTCACATTTAATCAGGATAAGACTCAATCAATGCTAACGTGACGACAACGGAACTATAATCACTATTGTATATTATACATGACCGAAACAAGCCTACAAGAGGTTACTCAGCACAAACATTTGGTCATTATCTTAATCTATGATGCCACTTTACACGCGCGTAATAAATGTATTTGAGATGAAGCCTGGGAGAAATTAAACTGTTTCAAATGTTTCAAATTCAAACTGGATCGATTGCTTTAGAAAAAAAGTACACATCTTATATTTTACCAGGCTTTGATTACGCTGACCACATTTGGGACAAACGCACATACAGGGAGAAGAACTCCATGTACAAATAAATGTTGAGGCGATGAGAATATTAACAGGTAGAATCAAAAGTGTATCCCCCGCACAACTGTACCATGAAATAAACTTGAAAAGGATAAACTCTCCCCTCTACAAGCATAAATTGATTCAGTTATTTAAAATTTACCACTGATTAGCTCCTGTCCACCTTCAAGAAGTGATTTAACCTTTAGGTACAGAACAATAAATTTACTTTACTCGATGAACAAACGTTATTCGACCACCAATGTGTAGAACAACATTATTCAGTAATTCGTTTTTACCCTCTACGATTCGAATATGGAACTTGTTACCTGTAGAAGTAATAAACAATCCTTCACTGCATAATTTAAAAGCCTATCTTAATCGAGAAAAAGAACCCACTCCTTGCTACTATTACCTTAGTGATCGATTGTCACAGGTTAAGAACAAAGTATAATAGCTTAAACTACGATTTATATTCGAGTCATGTATCTAACAATAAGTAGTATTCCTGTGGTGAAATAGATTCAACAAAAACACTTTATTTCACGCTATCCTAAATATTCTGATCTGAAAGCTCACATCTTATACGTTGCTCTCACAATTGAAACTTTATTATTTGGCAACATTATGTTCTCTACATAAAATAGCAAATGTTATTGTCTGTGCAAAATTTCATTACGATGCCTAAAATATTTAAATACTGAATACAATTGACAACCTTTTGCATTACCTTCGCTTAGTTTTTATTCTTTGTTTTTTTTTGTGTTGTTTTTTTATAGTTTTTTCACAGTAACATATTCTATTATCGCAACTACTTTGTATATACTTATACTTGTAGATATATTTTTCGTATGTACTTTTTCTTTGTAACCACTTGTACCAGTATCCAGATTTATAATGCTATACTTTTTGTTACTGTTGGGGAGACATTGCTCTAACAAGTTCATGCTTTCTACTGAATCCCCCAAACCCTATATTTGTACTTGCATTTGACAAAGTTTCTGAAATAAATATGGTTTAAACTAAATAAACCTTTCTTGACTCTGACTTTAACTAGCTTCACTGTCTGCTACTGTGGAAATAGATTCCAGCCATAACTGGTATCTTGCTTATTTTCTGCAAATCATACTCCTGACTAAACCTTGAAAAAGAAGAAAGGGAGGAAGGAAGTAAGAAGAAAGAAACATAATAATAAGAAATCGTCCCATTCCATGTGTTTAAAGCTCGGCGCATTGTAAGCAAGTGTCCAAATATTAATTTGCACAAATCAAATGGTTTCTTAGCCTATGAGAGAAAATCTGTAAACCTTGAGACATTCATTGAAAATTATTCATAAAGTGTTAGTAATAGCATTATTTTGTGTTCAATAATTTTTCTTTTCTTCTCATTTCACTGTTCGTACGATATATTACAGATTCTTCCAAAATGCATTTTTGCGCTGACCTCCAGCTGAGACACACTACAATTATCAGTAATAGGGTGTCCCAGATTTCAGAGACTTCTGATATTTCCGAAATATTATGATGAGGATAACACCACACAACAATTGTGTAGAATGGTATATAGATCATAAATTTCCGTCCGTCTGTCGTTGTCTGTCGCTCTAAAGCTCCTCCTAAACCGCAGGGTGGAAATTTGGAAAATTACATTAATTATCCATATAATAGAGGTGGTATAATGTTTAGTCGAAAATACACATAAATAAGGGATATGATTTGGTTTGGGTGATGGTGCTGGGGGTATTTGAATGATGTGATAAAAGTAATAGACTTTGCAATGGAAAATTTAAAACAACTTAAGGATTTTTATTTTTACCGAACAAGATGGAATTAATAACAATAAATGAGATGTAATACCCTCTCTCTCTCTCTCTCTCTCTCTCTCTCTCTCTCTCTCTCTCTCATATTCACTTTCGTTCGAATATAATAGCTGGGACTAACATCATAGGTCTAACACTTTGATTGTGTCACTTGGAACCATTTGGTTACCACATCTTGATCTCGGGTGAGCCACAATAGAAACCAAACACATCTCCATATTAGTCATACTCACTCTTGAGGTTAATAAATAAAATGCACAACATCATCAAAATAAAGTTGTAGACAATGCAAACAAATATTTGAGACTCGGCAATAGATCATTATAAAAATTAAAATTGCGGTACTTGTTGATATCACCAATCGCGAAAATCAACCGCGATCATCAATTTAATTTTTACACTGAGCCCCTTAATATAATCCTCCGTGAGAATTCAACAGCCCTTCAATATCTCTACAATGTCCGTAAATACTTCTCCTATCAGTACCATTGCCTAAATAGAAAAGTAACAAGGAGATTAGAAAAAGCGTTGATAATCCGCTGACTTGTATGGCCTAAATGATTTGTAAAGCCAGTGGAGAAGAGAGTGCATAAAAAATAGTATGTACCTATAAATCTGTAGCACTTTGCTAAAGTGATGACAAAGGTCAAAGGTTAAATGTCAAATACACATGCAAAATAGTTAAATGCATTAAAATAGTTCCAGTTGAATAAAATCGAAAATAGTTAAATATATACTTAAATAGTTAAATATATACTTAAATAGCTAAATATATACTTAATTAGTTAAATATATACTGAAATACTTCTCATAAAAGAAATGAATCTAGTTACAAATATCTTGAAATAGCTCTACTTAAATAAATCAAAATGAAGACTATAGTCGACGAACCAATAACAAAATAAGTCAGAACAAATTACAACTCCCTTTAATACCTTTTCATACTAACAAATATGAGATAACAGGATAGTATTATCTCTAAAAGACTTATGAGAATACATGTTAGATAAATTTCGTTAGTAAGCTTAAACGAAAAATATGGCCCATTAGGAATTTTTGAAAATGAATTAGATATATCCGTAAATGTGTATAAACTATTGGAAGGACGAATCAGTGGTATGGGGACAAACTACACTCATCCTGATATAATTACCCAAATAGAGAGAAAAATATATGTTGACATGTTAATACTATTTCTGCATGGTGGTCCAAATGACTACATGATGAAACAGGGAAAATACCAGTATGTTGGAATAAAAGGTTTTTGAAAATGGTGTCATCGCATATATACAGAGATAAAAGTAAACTTACGTTTAAAAAATGCTGATTTTTTTCAATTTATCAGAAATATTATAAGTACACTAAACACTATTTTGCAGTGTAGACACCTAGATATGTATAATGCCTGAAGAATCTTCAGCTGTAACATTCAAAACTATCAAAACCAATTACAAACTCCATATGTTATTTTTTGCTTTGTTAACGCATCATCGTGCCAGAGGTGTGCGATATCAGTGTGTCGATCTCCCTTCTGGAATCCCAATTTCACTAGACGATGCGAAGGCGCAGCAACGTGTAAAAGTGAAAATGAAATATCAAACAATAATTTACAAAAGAACATATAATATTCAAGTATCTAACTATGCGTTGCTTCAAATTGCAAAATTAGTGTACCATGAGTTAAGACCAAAACTCCAAAACCTGTGTTATTCATATAGGATTATAAAATCATTGAATTCAGCCAATATGTTACATCTCTGAGAGATAAATAATAACTCAAACGTTGCCTGACCTACGTGGAGCGATGAAAAACAAATGGTTCTTCAAACCGTCACATTTCTAGTGCTATTAAATCGATCTTACCTACCTAATTGTTCGTGACACAGTTACAGGCTCTCGAGAGACGGTATCTTTTATTATAAGAATATGTTCTGATCTCCTATGTATTAAGCTCAATGTAGCTTTATTACTATTAGGTCCCCAATTTTTCTAAATATACTTTGGCGATACATTTTCTCCGAAATAGACCGAATTATCAAGAAACTCACACGATATGCATTTTGTTGTGACCTATCCCGTCATTTTTCTGTCTAGTAGATTGGGTTAGTTTTAAAACATTCTAAAAGTGTTTTGTCATCGAATTGTCATGCAGTCATACTCATGACGCAAATCAAAACTCTAACGGATCCCATGGAACCCGGCAGTAAGACATGTACACAAATAAGAAAATGTTACTCGTTGATATTTTCAAGTGAATTTTCAAAAATATTTATTATCATTGCCTTTCATAGTTAGGAACTAATAATATGGCGATTGACCTTTTACAACATCTGCCTGCTTTTATGCATTTACTAGCTTACATTTAGTTGTAACTTCTCACCAACCTCACTTTGTATTATTTGCAGACATTTCCAAAGGAGAAAACAAGATCATAGACCATAGCTTTAGCATATGAAAATAATATACACACACATGTATGATAATAACTCATTAGGCGGATCCTAAAAACCGTACTCTAACTTCCAGATTGTGGAACTTCGAGTACAGCTAGCTCCACCCCCTTAGCCAGTTATCAAAAAGATTGCAAGTGTACATTAATCGGCAAGGTCAGCGATACTAAATACAGGCGGGGGTGGGGTGGGGGGTGATGAAAGAGGCGAGATTGAAACCAACGTATTATTGTATGACTGTAATTTTTACGTCTGATGTTTCCCGTGCTGTAAAGTATGGTAACCCACGGTTAGGCCGTGGGGTACAAGTAACTGGTATTCCACAGATGGGCGTTACCAAGTGGAATAGTGATTAATGACGTCAGTGGTACAGGACGGACCGTGTAGTAGAGTGTTTCTCTCGCTGACGGCGAAATAATAACAACAACAAAATAAAATGAATCAAGGCGAGTAAAAAAAAACAACATCCCTCTAAGATTAAGCTGTGTGTATGTGTGTGTGTGTGTGAGAGAGAGAGAGAGAGAGAGAGAGAGAGAGAGAGAGAGAGAGAGAGAGAGAGAGAGAGAGAGAGAGAACATAGCTAGGTCAGGCGAATAAAAGAACAAGTCAATAATTTTGTTAAACGCAAATTGATTTTTTATATAAACAATTAAAAAAGCTTCAAATCGCATAATATCATTCAGACTAGAGAAAATGAATCAAATCGGGTAACAGAGAATAAACAAACCTTGTTAAGAATCGCTCCAAACAACATAATCCAGAAATTATGCTTTAACATTCTGCAACACTAGCGCAATTTAACGTTAAACACGCAAATTGAAAAAATTCCCAAAAATAATTCACTGGGTTTGTCAGGTATATTTATAATGGATTGTTCAAGTTTCACATTTTCAAGGCAGTTTTCCTTTAGAGGTACAGATTTAACCAGCTGGTTGGGTTTCTTTTCGACCTTAAGAATGGGTTGAGATCTTCCTCGATCTTGGGTGGGTTGAGAATGTTAGCAATACCCATCAGCATTTATCAGACGTTTTTGTGTATTTACGAACATCAGCAATGGATAAATGGCCAGTTTCTTTTATAATTTCAATCTCGAGAACATCGTGCTGATACATAGATCTGGCACACGTTTTCTTGCCGCTATTAATGTTATAGCGTCCTTCAAGCCACGCTTTGGAATACATACATGAAAGAATTTAGTTTGGTAATACTAAGTACCTGAGAGCTTAACTCAAACTTTCTCCGTCTATCTGACAGCGGTAAAAAAATATCCATCATTTTTGAGAGCCTTGGTATACCTTTCATACATTTGTACGATTCAACTTTCTCCATCGTAGTAGTAAACATGCTTTGCTTCCAATCTTGATCGGTTTTTGATTGTTTCCCATAATATTCAATATAACTTCCATTTTCCTCAGTACCGATTACAAACTGTTTGCACTGCATATCATGATGCTCATCTGCAGTGCGTGTACCGAATAACTTGCAGTTGTAGAAAAACACAGCGTCATTCTCGACCTTTCATTCAAGAATTATAGAAGGTCCAAAACTTGAGATAAAACGAGACCGTAGTCTTATGAGAAAACGTCTGCGCTGGTTATTATACAGCTACAAACAAAATTTCATGAATTCGGTGACCAACGATTAAAATGACGTGAGTAATTTAAGTTGATTGGATGCTTTCATGAATTCTTTTGGATGATGCAACAATTTTCCGCTGAAAAAGAAATAAGGTGCAACAGAGAGATACTTTAAACATGTGGAGAAAATAAAGCTAATTATGTACAAATTTGAAAGAGAGCCGCGATCATACAATAAATCAGTCAGACAATATTAGAGCCGCGATCATACAATAAAAATCAGTCAGACAATATCAGAGCCGCGATCATACAATAAATCAGTCAGACAATATTCTCTCGTGTGATACCAGTGATATTGAAGGGTGGGGGATTCAAAGGGTATTGGCAGTGAAAACAGGTACGCTAAAGCACCCTCGATTTCTCAACCAATACTCTTTTCGTCGCCCCATCCTACAATATCTCTGGTATTCCACTCACGCATCTAGTCTTATTAATACGTAATTCACTCAAAAGATGAACTGTAAACACATGTCATTACTGAAAAGCAAAAATCCCTAACTCTAGCATCATCATTGTGATAACTGATAAAAACAAATATATTGAGAGAGAGAGAGAGAGAGAGAGAGAGAGAGAGAGAGAGAGAGAGAGAGAGAGAGAGAGAGAGATATGTAACCAAAAATCAAAGACAAATACGAACAAATACAACAGCTTTGGTATTTTTTCATACAATAACTTAATTTTTTCCAAAACCTTTTAATAGCGTCTTTTTGATAATCACAGTCTATGAATTTGAAAAGAACGAGGAAATAGAATTGTAAAAAGGTCAAGTCTTATAACAGGAATATGTCACTCTGCATTTACATTGAATCATCCGCTTAGAAAATTTCTTCTAAAATTGCGAAATTATTAAGAAAGTTTCTGTACTTACGTGCAACAGTATGAAGAAAATATCAGTAAAAATCCATACAGAAATAATATCCCACATAATTAATTCCAATAATCAACAACACCATTATTAAAGCAAAGACCATTACATTGAAAACGAATCCATAGATTCAATGCAGCAACTACTAGTATATCGCATTATGACATTTGTTGACCAAAATGAGATGGGTGGAAATTGAAACGTTCACTGACCCATAATACAAGCCATATAGAGAACAGTGCACGTGCATTATCCAATTTAACCTACGCCTACTTGTGGGATTAAATTGGATAATGCTTGTGCCCCGTTCTCTATCTATAAAATAGGGGTACTTGCGTGATAATTGATGTATTAAATATACATGTATGTTACCAATCATGGATGTTTAACCACACTTCAGGAGAAATATCGGCTTCGCATTGTCATGGGGTTTTATTTGTGATCGTATATATGTCTGTCTGTCTGTCTGTCTGTCTGTCTGTATGTATGTATGTATGTATGTATGTATGTATGTATGTATGTATGTATGTATGTATGCAGGGCCGTCGTAAGGGGCGGGCGATATGGGCGAAATCTCAGTTCAAGTTCGATGTTTTTTCTTTGAAACAAGTCAATGTGTTACATCTTATGATGCATACTAAAAATGAATGTGACATGAAGTTTATACGAGATATGGACCAATGACAGGGAATCAGCTGCCGATAATTCGCACCAAAAATGGGCCGATAAGTATAGTATATCGCATTATGACATTTGTTGACCTAACCAAAATGATATGGGTGGAAATTGAAATTTTCACTGACCCATAATACAAGCCATATAGAGAACAGTGCACGTGCATTATCCAATTTAACCTACGCCTACTTGTGGGATTAAATTGGATAATGCTTGTGCCCCGCTCTCTATCTATAGCATATGGTTACTTGCGTGATAATTCATGTATTAAATATACATGTATGTTACCAATCATGGATGTTGAACCACACTTCATGATAAATATCGGCACCAAATCTTCACATTTAGCAAAATATTTTGGGAGACAAGAAAAGTGACGAACTGGCTGCTTCGCGTTATCATATGGTTTTATTTTTGATCGTATGTATGTTATGTATGTATGTATGTATGTATGTATGTATGTATGTATGTATGTATGTATGTATGTATGTATGTATGTATGTATGTATGTATGTATGTACAAGTATTACGATACCAATTGCGCAAGTGTAGGGAACATTGTATTAAAAAATAAACAACAAAGCTGTTATTGTTGCATTATGTAAGTGCAGTGCCGATACGGCCGTACCTACCACCCCCCCCCCCTCCCCCGGTCTTTCCGGTACGGCCGTATCGGCAATAAATGTCTTAATGGTACGGCGTACCTGTCCGTACCGGCTTACTTGCAACACTGTGGAAGAGTTTTAGTTTCTGTCAGGCTTAAAGAAAAGTTTAGTCTCCTGGCTACATGTGAGATTGTGTTAATTCATACTAAGATAATGTTTTGTATGTTTTATGTTCTTTTCTTTTCTTTTGTTTTTAAGATACAAATCATTGAAAATGTATGTTGTGACTGGATAACTCTTTCCCCTGTCTAGTTCCAGCAGAGTTATCTCTCTTAAGTGCTGTGTAGTGTCATACGTGGTGCTGTCCTTGTGAAACTGACAATCTAATGTGACACCCATGCTGAAGTAGGATATAAGGTATATTTATTTCACCCAACGTTAGCATTAAGGTCTATGGAATAACAATTGGTAACGTGATACCTACAAAGACCCATTATTGCAATACAGGAATGCTCGCCTAGCTGAAGTTTTGTTTATATATATAATAAATGGAAATATTGTATATGTCAGGATGGCCGAGCGGTCTAAGGCGCTGCGTTCAGGTCGCAGTCGGGTCTTCCCGGCGTGGGTTCGAATCCCACTTCTGACAATTACCTTTTTATTTCTTTTTGCACACTGTAATTATTATTTTAATTTATATTTATGCTTCATGCAATTGTAATTATAACAATAAAACTATATTACATGTAAAATGTATGTATCAAATATGTGTGTGTGTATCTGCGCTTCCCTTTATATACCACACACATTAAAAATAGCATGACTTTTAAAAGTGTTGGTATAAGGCAGTTTGATATGCCAATACTGTTCGTATATCAAATTGTGATTCACCCATGGCGTATAAATAAGCATATAATTACGGTGTCAACAGTTAACTATTGCTTTTATACTCTCTGATCAGCAACGAATTCCACTCATTACTCATTAATACAATAGGAAAATAATGAGAATAAATCATAATCCCCATTTTTAATGAATTAAACATGTTACACAATTTTATCAAAGTCCCCTCTGCTTTCCTTATTGTCTCTGTCTCGTGCTGTAAGGGACAACTATACATGGAAATCTGTGGAGTGAGAGAGAAATTTTTTTTTAGCTGGACGAAAACCTTAAACTAGAACTTACACCAAGTAACCTAGTGGAACCCGAGTCCTTGAAATGGCATGTGTACACTTTTCATGGGATTTTTCTACAGTGTTACACGATACCAATGATACAAAGTTGCAATAGCCTATGAAGACAGTAGGACGAACGGTAAATTTCTTGGCATACACATACTGTAATCTATTTTATGCTTTATTTTGTATTTTTGTTTTTTAACCAATAATAAGGTTCTAAAACAGATAATTGTTAAATATTAAAATGTCTGAAGGTATTTCCACCTCTCTCTTTCCCTCTCAGCCTGTGTTGGTTGCTCAGTCAGTATATCAGTTTTACCTCAGTTGATACAGATCTCTCTCTCTCTCTCTCTCTCTCTCTCTCTCTGGATCTAACAACAATCTTATAGTAAGCCCCCTGCACCTCCACCCCCTCTCTCTGTTGGTTGGTCAGCCAGCATGTCAGTTTTATCCTATGATGGTAAAACTGGCAGACACACCGACCAACAGAGAGAGAGAGAGAGAGAGAGAGAGAGAGAGAGAGAGAGAGAGAGAGAGAGAGAGAGAGAGAGAGAGAGAGAGAGAGAGAAGATGGAAACAATATTATGGTCAGTAGCAATGGTAAGTAAAGCATAACAATGCCTTAGATCAACTGTAAATAACTTTAATGTTTGAACTACCTTGTTGATTCGTCATTTCGCTTAGACTATTCCCCCACTCGTTTTAATGTACTCGTTGGTGATCGAATGGTCCGAGATTTCACTGCTCGGGACGCTAATCACGCAATGTTGGTAGTGCTCAACTTTCTCGATTTAAACCAACTTTCATGTTTAAATCCTAAGCGTCTCTTTTATTTATTTAATCAATAGGAATGAAAATGGAACCTCAAAAACGAAGCAAATTCACAATTTCCAAAAATATTGTTAATAGCTACAATCGTTGCAGAACTACATTTTGTAGCGGACACACTGGGAAGGGATGTGAAGAGTTCACTTCCTCCATCGATACACAGATTCCTACAGTCAGTCTTAAACTCCGTTGGAACATAAGTATGTGCATTTTTATGTGGTATAAATAAAGGAAGCCTCGTTTCCGTTTAATGAAAAATGTCTACAACTCGTGGTAAATCAAAGATACAGCGCACATACTATATATATATATATATATATCCGTCCGTTTGCATGCTTGTATTTGTTATTTAAGGTTTCTGTTTGTCTGTATTTCTGTGGGATAAAGCGCAGAACGTTGTAATGGATATGTTAGGATGGTCCAGAGGTCTAACACGCTGCGTTCAGATCGCGGTTTGCTGTTTCCGGCGTGGGTTGGAATCCCACTCCTGACAAATAGTTACATTTTGGCAGTTTGTTAAATAGAAAAAGAAACAAACATTATTCATACAAACATAATTGTAATTTCATCACATCAGTGTGTTCAATGCAAATGTAATCATAACCCAAAAACTAGTGTGCATGTATGTATGTGTCTGTATGTATGTGTGCGTATCGTTTTTTCAATTAATTTTTTCACTTTATGTATGAATGGATATGTTTGTCTATTTTGGACAACAACAAAAAAACACAGAACCTGATAATGGATGTCTCAGGATAGCCAAGCGATTTAAGGCGATGTGTTCAGCTCGCAATCCAGTCTTTCCTACAAGGATTCAAATCCCATTTGTAACATTACCTTTTTTACTTTGTTATAAACATTAGAGCCAAAATATATTAACAGGAATAAGAAAATCCAGATGGTGATAAAACACGCCATGTATTGATATAGTATTTATGTATGTATGTATGTATGTATGTATGTATGTATGTATGTATGTATGTATGTATGTATGTATGTATGTATGTATGTATGTATGTGTGACTTTATTTTCTCCCGCACGGTCTTGTTATTCAGAAAACAGCATCGTATGATGGAGGTGCGCTGGAAATAGGCCCTGAGGAGTCAGCAAGCTGTAGTTTTGACGGTTTTGTCGTTTCTGTCGTTCTGACAAACAACACATAGCTTATCATGAATTTACAGAGAGATTTTTCATGATTTCATCGCGAGCTTTGGCTCTTCCACGGGCCATTAGTTCGCTTTTTGACGCTTTGTCGATTACAACTGAAGTGCATGCCTTGTGTGACGCAGCAGGTATTTCATTTTTCACGGTTGTGTATTTTTCGACATCGTTTAGGATCAGTTCGAACTCTTCTTCGGTGACAGCGTTGTCGCGTAGCGTCTTAGATATGTGGTCTGCGATTTTGTTGTGGTTTGTTTCGGCCAAGACGCGGATTTCATCGTGCTTTTAGCTTTCGTGGTTAGTCGTAGGCTGATGAAATTCCCAAATATAAATGAAACAACACCCTATAGCTGTGATCTCAAGAGCAATCGCGATGGAGGCAGCCATGATTGTTGAAGATAACATTGGTACATCCAAAACCTGAAGATGCGGGTCAGCGGTATATCGCTGGAAGAGACCTGACTCCTTTGCACTGGCCTATTTCCAATGCCATGTTTGCGACGACGGTATCGCGTGTTTTGAACGGTATAGATTTTGCCGCATCGTCCATGACCATGTTTGCAGAGAGAGTTTGAACCACGACGGCAACTTTATAGCGGGCCACATCCTTTAGAGCAGAGCGTTTTTAGGGCGGCATAGTCTTGGTCACGAGGAGTGCCAACTTGCTGAGGTGATCACCCAACGCTTCTACAGCCTTTTTGCCACTGGAGGCAGCAAGGGCTGGCAGTGTTTCCTTTGCCTGACTCACTACGGCCGTATCGATAGCATCAACGGCACGCGAGGTGCCGGCCCTAGAGGTCGGGGCGGCGGCCCTGACCATTGCTGTGGCGGCGACGGATGCTGCCCTGACTCTGGTTTTGGATGAAATCACCCAGTCTGTTAGCATATTGTGCATTCAAAAAATTGACCTGCGGGCGTCGACGACTCGTACTCGTACAATGCGTTGCGGGCTCTCATTACAAGCTGAGGTTCCCGCTGCGGACGACAAATGTAAGCTGAAAGATAAGTGCGGCTCTTTATCCTCTAATATACTTAAAGCGGAGGACGGTCTCGGACACAGAGGCCAACAGTGAGCGTCTCATCGCGGTGGTCGAGCATGTTGCTATCACGGTCGGTCAGTGTAAAGCGCAGTTTATTGATGCGGGGACCATTGCAAGGCAAGTAGACGGGCTGGGGTTGTGCGAATGCTAAGAGCCAGCCTGGACTCTGGTCCAGAGTAAAGCTATAGAGAACGTAGGAGCCGCCAACGCCATTGCATGTAAGATGTACAAAGATTGTAGTGGTTATATGCACTATGCCGGGCGCGACGTTGTTGCTATCGCCGAGAATGGCGCTCGCGGGGTCTATCGTTGCGGGTCATCCCGACATCTGGCGCAGTCTTGAGGTTACGATGTAGACGTGGTTCGCTTAGGAACTGAGCTTTCTCGCTGCTGAAATGGCCGGCTTATTGACAAGAATTCTAATTGCGGTGCAGTGACCCTTCAGGGCTGTAATCTGCCGCTGAATTTCCTGGTCTATGACGTCTATTTTATAGGCACCCGTTGGAAGGTTTTCGGTCTTTCAGATGGCGCCACTATCAGCGGAAAACACAAAGGTATTGTTGGCTATGTTGGGGCAGCTGTAAGAGACTTGGAGAGACGCCAGCGCAATCTCGATGTCGCGCCCCTTGGGGGCCTCAATTGACATCAAGCACCATCCTTTCAGAACTCACTGACACCATCTGTGTCGTCGTGGGCGCGGTATGCACTTGTATAATTCGTAGGCGGGCCGAAACGTCCTCGCCTATCTGTTTTAGTATTTTCTCGATTGTGCCGTTTGTGTCCATTCGTCGTTTCGGTCGACGTTTTGACAGTACACAAGTACGAGTCATGAACCTCGTGATACTCTTTAAGTAACGCTTTAAATGTAGCATCGTCCATGATAGCATCCTTTAGCAGTCGTTGACAGATGGCGCTAGCATCATTACTTACCTCGTAGGACGTGTCACTGGACCAGAAAGACCCTATCAGTGTTTCTAGTCGTTTGGACAGCTCGTCAGAGCCTTTGCAGCAAAGGACCTTGCTAGCTGCACGTTTTCCGATGGCTTTCGTGCAGCAAGTGCTTGTGCCACTGCGCTTACTCTGGTGTTTGATCTTTGTGCCCGCACTCGCTGATAGACCTTTACATGTGTAGGCCTTGCTTTTCTCTTGGGACGGTTGTTCACCTGGAAAGTATTCTATACGTAAGTCATCTTCACTTTGGTCTTTGGTCGGTGTGCTGGGTTCTTCGCTTGGCCTTTCAGGCAGTGTACGGAAACAACAGCAGCGTTTGCCAATTTATATTTATCTTAGCTGCGGTATCTACAGCACCCCGTTTCATGATATACTCGCTTGGCCTTTCAGGCAGTGTACGGAAACAACAGCAGCGTTTGCCAATTTATATTTATCTTAGCTGCGGTATCTACAGCACCCCGTTTCATGATATACTCGCTTGGCCTTTCAGGCAGTGTACGGAAACAACAGCAGCGTTTGCCAATTTATATTTATCTTAGCTGCGGTATCTACAGCACCCCGTTTCATGTTATACTCGCGCCCTTGCTCGTTAAACCTTTAGGGCTCTGTGAGCAATTT
The DNA here is from genome assembly GCA_029931535.1 of Margaritifera margaritifera. NCBI lineage: Eukaryota > Metazoa > Mollusca > Bivalvia > Unionida > Margaritiferidae > Margaritifera > Margaritifera margaritifera. The sequence continues at coordinate 5,458,421 of JAQPZY010001617.1, forward strand.
TTAACTGTACTCCGGTGGGGGAAGGCTTTAGCAGGACAGCACTGGTGTCTTCGGGCAGCCTTTCCAACGTTGATGCGGTTTCAAACCCGCGTCTTGGACGGCCTGCTTTATGCCTCTGACCTCCTCGGGGGTCTCCTTGGCGGCTTTTGCGGCGCGGGCAGTGGCCTCGACGGTGACCTTGACTGGTTTTGCGAGACACGAAAATCTCTTTCTGAAGTCGTGTGCGACATCATTCTCTGAGAGCTGACGGGAGTAGAGGATATCTTGCAGCTTGTTGCGAAAGGCACGGTACTCTTTCAGTATTTATTTTTTATCTAGTCTTGCTTGCTTTATCTTTTAATAAACGGCATAATTTTGAAAGATTTGTATTGTCCTTAAAATTATTTGCAAGACTTTAATTTAACTCAACCACACCTTATCATGGCCAGCCCGAACTGTACTGGGCCTGTGCTGGTCAGGTTTATGGTCGCAAAACTGTGTGGTATGGACGTTGCCTCATATAAGAAGAGACGAAACTTGTGCCAGTGGAGTGTACGTTCCGCAGTCCACAAATATCAGTCTCGCGAAAGAGAATCACCATATTTGCTTTGTATCGAATTATCTTTTGTGCGTAGCACTGAATCAAGTACAACACGTCGACGTTCTTGTGCCGCCAGCGGTTAAAAAGGCGTGTAGGCTTCTTTTTTGCGCCTCAAGCATCACACCGTTATAGACAAAGATGTTGTCTTCACCGTGGTCTAGGTCATCAGAACCTGGGATGTCTTTCACTTAGGAGATAAACGTTACGGGGTCCTCACTGGCAATGAGTGCTTCTTCGCTATTCTTTTTTGCCGGTGGCCTCTGACAGCATCTTGGCCTGTTCGGAAACGGCTGCGTCGTTAATTTGTCGTAGGATGTCATAGCATTTCAGGTCGTCCGTGCTTGGTGCAATCACTCAGAACATGTTCCACTTCAGACAGCGCGTAAGGAGGTTTAGCAGCAGCTGCGTCTTTCGACTGAGCAGCGTCCGGATGCTGTCTGGCGGCAGGGGGGAGGGGGGCTTCTTTGTGGCTGAAAAGTCAATAATGTTCATACTATTAAAGGGTTGCCACGTGCTTTAAAATGCTCGTATAGTGTCTACGCTGTAGGCAAACAACTGAGACTGTAGGCGGTCAAAAGGTGTGGCTCACCAATGGTTGATGCTGTGTTTCCTCGAATCGTTCCCAGCTGCTCATCTGTTCGTATGGGTAAATGCCCTTGCTTGTAAGAAGGCCCATGTCTCCTTTTGTGTGCCTTGCTGTGACATGAAATGCTTCCCTTGGTAAATTAGCTGCCAGCTTTTCAAGACTGTTGCTCATAAACTGGAGGCTGTTGATACACTGCAGCTGTCCTAGTGAAACGTCATGTACTTTTCCATCTTGTTTGGAATGTCGCTTATCTTTCCATACGGGGCCGTTCCAATAGCCTCCATGATAAAATGGCCGTCGTGGCCACGCAGGTTATGAATGACAAACTGGCACCTTTATCTTGTGTTGATAGATGCACAGCTTGAGGTTGCACGCGTTGTGTGCGGCGCCTATGTATTTGCGTGTAATATGGCAGTAGTCTCGCACCCTATCGTTATCTAATTCCTCGCCACAGATGTTACAGTCTGCAGATTTATAAACATTTCTCAGGTCGTCTCCATCCATAATAATCTCAGCCTTGTTTCGTAACACATTTCGGATGTTTCCATCTCACGTTCTAGGCTCCTGATAAATGTGGCAATGGAATTCTTGCCATGATATAAGACTGGTTCCTTGGACACGCCACCACTGCAAACAATCGTGTAGAAAAAGCTACATGGAACCCGTTTAGCGATTTTGTGTGTGTAGCTGTAATTTTTTTCTTTTTTTTATGTTTGGAAGGGCCTTCCACTTGTATATTTAGTCCCTAGAAATCCGCATAGATGATTTACGGGACACGCATCTGGCGGTGGTGCTTCTTAAAGGCTAGAATGTTCTTGCCTGACTCCAGTAAAGACACACGCTGAGGCTTTTCAATCATTCTGCGTCAGTCTTTCTTTTGGGATTCCGATAGGCAACTCTGCCGTATGAATACCACAATACTCACCAACGCAGTTGTTCCAGCACACATCTTTACTCCCTAGTCTAAGCCAAGCACACTTGTTTTTTCTTCGAAACACCATGTCTAGCCAAAGGTGGGCATACTCACAATCACTAAACATTATAACAAATTATTGGCATTTCTTTAAATTGATAAAAATGCCCATTTTGAGTCGGCTTATGGGGATCTCGGTCAGCCTAACAACCAGGCGTTTTCAACCGACCAATAGTCTTTCCAACGGGCCTACAACTGACTGACAGTTGTCATGGTTCCGACAAACGGGCCCTCCAATCAGCTGACATTCTTTCCGATGTGATCCCCAACAGGCTCCCCACACAGGCTAATCGGAGTGGAGGCAAAATAACCTTTTACATCTACTCATGTATGTATAGATGCGTATGTATGCATGTATGAGGAAATGTAGGCAAATATATGAGTAGAAAGGTTAGAGGAATACCCTAGACATGGAAATAGTTGAATAGATATATCTGCTGTTATTATAGTCACGTGAGCGATAAAACTCACAGTAAAGGAAAATATAAAAAGAAGAACGACCAATAATAACGATGTAAAGAAAATGCATGTATGTAAGAAATACTGCAATTATTTACATTTGAATACCTTTTAAATGAATTCCTGCATCTGTTCTTTCTCGCAGCACTGGTAGTCTAACAGTTATAAATATTACATATGGCAGATAAAATAAAACGGATCTATTGACTTTATCTTATCTACAAGCGTATTGTCAGGTAACATCTTCAAGTTCTTTTGTTCCTCTGTATATTAATTCTAATCCCTCTGGCACCAAAAACATGAATGTTTCTCATCAGCAGCAGCTTTGGAGGGAGCAGTAACAACAAGTATTTTTCAAACAGTAAACTTCTCAAAAAGATACTCTTACTATCCAATTTTTCAAGCAAAATGCCCAACATTAAGACAGAAGGAAAAGTTGAACATTATTGGGCGTCTACACTAAGCTCTTGTTTATCCTACAAAGTTTCAATACAATCAGTCAAGCAGATTAAGGGAGGCTATGACAAGCTTCTTTTCAAGTCCGTCCGTAATTTTAGCCACTCGTCCCCAACTTGTCTAACGTAGCTGATGCTATGATCAGCCCCCTCCCCCCCCCCTTACACACACACTTCTATACCAATTGTACTTTAATGAATATGCTGATGCAAGGCCTAAATGTTTATGCATACATGCATTCCTGATAGGAAAATCTCATCTGATGTTCAGAGTGGTCATAAATCCCATTGCTTTATTTAGCTCATCGACAGTTAAACACAGCACCACACATGCATGCGTCACTCATTCATTATTATATAGATGCCTGAACATAGTGCCATAGAGCATCCTCAAGCACTTCAGTGATAAAGTTGAAGAGTCGAATAATAAATGAATAGAATTTTGTTATGTCGCATCTTTGATGAAAACTACCAATCCCATCCAATGTATAACCCTACTCCTTATTTTGTGACTTTTCCGAGGAAACTGGGGCGAAATCGTAGCTGTAGACACTTTAGACAGACAGGCCGATTTTCGCATGGATATAATAAGAATATATTATATCTTCGCTGAGATGCTCTCTGTCAAAGTTGGTCAAATTCTGTTTAGTGTATATGTTTATAGAAAAAGGTTGTTAAAGTTTTTCTTTTCTATTTCTAGAAACGAAACAGAGGTCATACTTCATGCAGATATTCTTCATTTATATAAGTCTGAAATGCCTTCAAGCTAGGACACTTTCTGTCAAATTTGGTCAAATTCTGTTAGGTGGATTTTTTTTATAAAAAAAAGATTTGGGTTTTTTCTTTCTATTTTTAGTAACAGCACTCACAGATGATAGCGGATCTGTATCATTTGTATATTGTTTTTTTTTAAATCTTTTTCGCCAGAATGCTTTCTGACAAATTTGGTCAAATTCTATTGAGTGGATCTGGAGTAAAGGCGTGCAAATGGCCATATTTTTTATGATGAATTGGCATCAGGTGTACCAACTATTGAGTGATTTCTGAGAAGAACTCGTTTCAAGGTTTTTCTATTTTTACTGTTAGTAATGGCAACCATATTTGATGGCGAATCGACATCATTTGCATAGAATTAAAAGCCCTTCATGAGAGAATGCTCGGTCAGATTTGGTCAAATGCTGTTGAGCAGTATTGGATATAAAGCTGTTTCCATTTTTAGTAACAGTGGCCATGTTTGATAGCGGATCGACATCATTTGAATAAGTTTGGAAGGCCTTCATGACACGATGCTTTCTTACAAACTTAGTTATATTCTTTTGAGTAGTTTTTCAGAAGAAGTTGATTACTGATTTTTATATTTTCAGTACCTAGGGCATATTGGATGGCGAATCAGTATCATTTGCATAGATTGAATGCAAATTTGGTCAAAGTCTGTTGAGTAGTATTTGGGACGAAGTTAAATAAATATTCTTCTATTTTCAGAAACGTTGGCTATATTTAACTACAAATCGGCATCATTTCTAACGTAAATGAAAGCCCTTAATCCAGGATATTTTTCTGTAAATTTTGCAGTGAATAGCTTTGATCTTGTTTTAAATGTTCTTAAATTTTTCAAAAAACATTTGAAAATGCATCCTTGAGGCCCTTTGTCATAGCTCTCCACCAGAAGTTGTTTTCATTAGACATGTCATATTACGAATGCTGCCATCCTGATAACACGTAAAAGAACGTATATAGAGTCTTCAAACCTTCCTCAGTAACACCTCAGGGTATTACCCCATAAATCCAACTGTTTGATATACATCTAATTGGTTCAGTTAAAAGACAGCAAGCTTTTTAGGAAAGCTAATACTTATCCAGTATTTAGCAAACAGGAAAATTTACGTGCGCACCGCCGGCACTACAGGCTTTATAGAATCACACACTTTGTATTGGATAAAATCCCACGTTTAATGGTAATATAGGCAAGGACTGTTTAATACGTAACATACTGATTGGTGAAACAAGTCACGTCACTGGCCACCGTAGATACCTACCCGGGGGTTACTTTTCTACGGACAATAATGACCTCCTACTCGTAGCAAAATGACTCAACTCATAGAATTTGGACCTCATTGGGCGGTAATTTTTCTACACTAAGTACTTTGTTTTTGCCGCGTGAATGTTATTAATTTCGAACATATAACCAATCGTAATCACTCCATTAAATGAAATTGTCAGAAGTTTGTAGTATATATAGTTGTCGAAAAGTACATGTATGCGTTGGTTGATATAATTGTTGGCGAAAAGGGAGACGAATACTCCATATCACATGTGACTTACATCGAATTTCTTATAAAGCTTGTTTTCTCATCGACGTTCCATTCGTTATCGGTGTTTTAACTGAGAGTAGGTTATACGTCATGAATCTACTGATAAATTTATAGATGACGACGATGATAATTTTAATATATCATCTAGTTATACAAATGTAATCGCTAGTATTCTCGATACTGCTACCGCTATGTTAATAAATAGTCCTCGCTGATACATATTGCTCATGTCATACTCCACTTTAGGAAGCTGCAGCTGGGCGGCGCCTTTTGGATCATTCCTAATTATTTGATAATATTAAATTATATGTTAATACTTTTGAATTGTCTTTAATTCTAAGAAGTTATTTCTAAATATCGACTTAAATCGATAAGCTTGGCTATTAATATAAAAAATATACTTTGATACAGACAATTATGCTCTGAATGATCAATATTAACAATATCTTACTATCACAAATTAAAATTTATAAACACAAATGGATATTCAATGTCAATAAATGAATGGGTACAAAGAAAAAGAAAATCATGGTAGCTTCAAACAAACTTAAAGCAACATCTAAACTTTTAACTGTTTGAACAGTGTCCGTCTGTCCGTGGTATCAAAGATGACTCAAAATCATTGTTCACAGATTTTTAAACTGAAAATTCATTTTGACTTTGCAACTGATCACTATTTTTGATATTAATTATTGAATATAAGATTTCAGAATGTCTAGCTGCATGTTGTTTTCGGTAAATTATTAGAATTTAGCCCATTTTATGGGAAACCTATCTTTAATTTTGCTCTCATTTTGATTCTCTTGTAGCCAATTCTCAACCACTCACAAAAGGTACCTAACTACTTACCCACATTCAAAAGCTGGTAGTAGCATATCAAAGAAACAATTTCTTTTAATGTTGGCAATATCTGCCTTGTCTTGTTCCTTGCCCACCCACCACCCAGCACCCACCCCTTTAAAAAAAGGATTTTAACTCGGCTCTATCACCATTGTGACAGATAAGTGAGCCAAATTTTCACACCATAGTAGTATTCTATGAAGACATTTAAAATTGGGCAAATGAAAATTTTACAACTTTTAAATTTTTAGCTGTTTAAAAATGTTGAGATTATCATATCCCTAAAGAAGGAATCTCAACAAGGATGGGTCTAAACTCAGAATTTAGCAGAATCCTTTACCCCCACCCCCCAATGGAATTAATTTTACAAATAACCCCACAAGGAGTAGGGGACGCTAACACTCCAGCCCCCGCTTCCTATGGCTATGTTCTTGGATTTTCTTTCATTTGTGAGCTATCGTATTTGGGATCACTCCTCTAGTCGCACGTATGATAGTATATAATCCGTTATCTTGGACGCAATAAAGTCTAAGACAAGACCCTAAGAAGCGAGCGGGGGTTGGTGACGCAATCCTACTTTTCGGAATTTTTTTACAATTTAGCATAGTTTGAGTGAATATTCGAGTAGAATCTGGATTGATTCCCCTAACCCCCCCCCCCCCATACACACACACACTTTTTAGTTATTCCCTTCTTTGAAATTGCATCACTTGGGCCTTTGAAAAGTGCTAAAGTTGGAATAGATATAAAGAAAGTTGTTGCATTATTTAAGCACGCTTATAGAAAGCTGGAAGAGGGTAGTTAAATAGGGCAAAGGCGGAGGAGGGGTTCAAAATCTGCAAGCTTTTTACCATAATAAATTAGGTGTCCCTCCATTTTAGTTATAACTTAGTGGACGATAGTTCCATGACATCCATTACTGCTGATTGATTGATTATGAAAAGAAATGTGAAATATGTGCATTCGAGCTCAAGTCAAGGACGAAACCAAACTGAGATTGCATCAATTTAGATAAAAATGGAAATAAAGTCACAACGTCTTGCAGCTGTGTTCTCTATTTCGACTTTTATCAAATTAGATGCAAATACAATAGGATTTTATCTTTATTTTGCACTCTGCATGTTGTTTGCTTTTCATACTTGCAACCATCATGGCATTAGAAAAAAGGAGGTGCTAAGGGGAAAAGACGTTTCTCACTTATCGAGAAATTTGTAACATTTTGTCCATTTTTTTTTGGGGGGGGGTAGAATCTAGCAAAATCTGGGTTTAGCGCCTTCCCACGCCCCCTTTTCTAGAAAGGTAGCGACACTCCTCCCCTTCAAAATTACTTCTTACGGGCCTGCACATGATGGATGTACATCATACAAGTGGAAGATGGAGGTGAAAGCGTGAGAACCACACACACACTTTTGTCTGGGAGCATACATTTTTTAAGAGGTAAAAACAAAAGCTATACGCATAGGTATCGCCCTTTATCGAATCCTTGGCTGTAACACAACGGCTGTCCACCGATTGCAATCTCCTCCAAATCATCCGATATAAGTTTTTCAATAGAATCATTGAGGGATATATGGTCTTTTCATGTCTTTAAACGAAGTTCATACTTCGACATCGCAGGTAAAAGGAAATTCAATTATTTTTCGATAGACACAGCGAATCATATAGAAGCCGATGGCGACGTTTACACTTCGCCCACACAGGTAAAAGTAACTAGTAAAAAGTTCAAGTAATCATCGGTAGTCACAACAAATAATATAGAAAATTGAAAAATGCAGAGTCACACTGAAGACTCTAAACAGATAACTAATAAAATCGGAACCACTTAAAACAACAAATAAAATTTCAGGCGTCGACTCCAAGCTTTTCAAACTTTAAACTCCAAAATCAACCCATGTTACAAATGTTGCCGTCCTGACAACACGTACTAAGCTCAACTAACATGAGTATACAGATTCGCCACCCAACTGGTTCAGCTAATAGACTGCAAGCCTTTTAGAAGAGCTGATACATGTAGAGTTTGTTTTTCAAATCATCTATGATCTACCGCGAAGTTATTGGTATAATTGGCAGTGCAACTCCTGTTTACTGCTAGGTATGGTAAGTTTTCAACTCCGTTATTTAAAATACACTTAGCAAATTTAAGCTTAGAAAATGTTCAACTATTGAAAATATCTTTTAAGTACTAACTTTTAGTTCATTTTTCTTCCAATTTTGTTCAGTTGCGTTCATTTTTTGTCATTATTCGTTCGTTTCTTTATTTTTGCTTATTTTATTTCATGTTCTGAATTTAGGCACCGCGTCTAGTGTTAATTATTAATTTTAGATTAGATGTTTAATAATGATAAATATAACTAATACAAGCAAAAATTAGAAGGCTATTTAACTTCCAGGGAAATACTTTGTATGCATTTTACTGAAAAAACTGGGGAGAAAATGAGAAATATATTATGAATTAAAGGAGCACTACTTTATAAATCTTCATAAATTTTACTTTACATTTTTTTTCTGCTTGATTAAAAATGTCGAAATATTATTAAATAAAGCTCGTGTTCAATGTAAAAGGTCTGGAAATATCGTTTAAAGAAGGTCAAGCTTCAACTTAAGAAGAGGTTTCCTAGTCTAAAAATAGAATTTGACTACGCGTAACATAGTAAAGTGACGCATCGAAATGGTAACATAAGGCGCAAATATGAGGTAGGCGTAGTGAGAGTGTATGTCGATGCTTTCACATCAATTTCTGTGTTAATAAAAGATCATGTTCTGCTGTCGCCGATGGGATGAAATAGTTTTAATACATAGTAATATATTCTCCTATTAGTAAAGCAGTTTTGATACGCTGATGTAGAGCAATAAATAAAGCAAGGAATTTGTTGTGCAATGGGATCGTAGTGGTCATCTCAACTAAATGATGAACCTTCTATCTGTTTATTGGATGGTAAAGATCAAATCAGGGTTGACATATAAATATTCAACATTTTTGTATAATATTATCGGCAACGACAGTGCAAAAGATCTAACAAAAGAGATTACATTTGTTTTATTGCCAGGGATGTATAGTAGAAGCAAAACGATCGTTTCCGACATAAATGAGATAGGAGTCTTTACTATAAAATGTGTTAGGTGTGTCAGTTTATGTTAATCAAAATAAATAGTATGAGATCCATTAGAGTTGTTTTGCCAAGAATGATGCCAGAAAATATTCTTTTGGAAAACTAAACACACCATTTTTTTTTTGTTTGTTTTTGTTTTGTTTTTTTTTTTAAATAAAGCACCCTTTACCCCTCTACACATTTGAATACTTTCAGAGACAACTAAAAGTCACCTTATAGAAATTGAAACAATCATTAAGTTACAGAACATTTTTCAACTTTTCATTCCTTGAAAATAATAAAGTATGCCAGAAATGTAGAGACAAGGTGGAACCTGACATAAAAATATGCACAACAATCTAGGCCATGCATTAGAATCATATTTAGATTGATTTTTATATACGATAGTTTTCTTCTTCTTTTTTTTTTTTTTTTTTTTTGTCTTTTTTGTTTCAAATTTTTTTATTATTATTCTTTTAGGAGCGTTTATGTTAAAATTAATAACGTTATCTTCATCTCTAAAATCAAAATAGTTAATACATTCAAATTTCAAGCGGAGTGTGTCGACAAAGGACCCTAGAAATCTGAAGGTAATTGTGTCAGGAAAGGACCCTAGTTAGGTTGTAATAGATTAGAAGGTGTTATGATTTTTTTACAGACACCGTTTTATGTAGTGTTCAAAATCCTGGAAAAGAGGTTATGTTGACCCACTTTAATGTGAAATGTTTTCATCTAAGATGTATTTTTACTTCAGCACAGGCACCATCTTGAAGTAGTGTTCACACTCCTGGAAATGTGTTAAATGTTTTAATTCGAAGATGCATTCTTAATGTAATTTTTATAGCGTAAGGTGAAGAGGTAATGTACTTTGGGACAAGAAATAATTATCGCCGCTTTTTTTGTACTAAAAAGTAAGTTATAGTTACCGAGTGTTAGTACACGACATATGCCCATCCCATCTCAAGATGCCCCAAAAGGGTAAGCTGAATGTAAACAGATGTAGTGGTCTAAACATCGGAACTCTGATAGAGATGATGGATACAATTTTATAGCAATTTTGAAACAAATCCTGAAAAGTACGTTATAGTGACCCAATTTTGGTTTGAAAGATGCCTGTCCTAAGTTGCACTTAATGGTTACAATAGGTTATATGCTAGCATTATACAATTGATACCAATTTTAAGCAATTGTTAGTAAATTCTGGAAACAAATGGTACAGTGACCCAGTATTTTTATGTAAAATATGTTCATCCCATTATGCATACACAGTGCAAGACTTATGTAAATATGTTTTAATATATAGAAGTTACAGCAAAGACAGGAAGGATGGACACAATTGTAGGCAATTTTAATATATCCTGGAAATTAGGTTACAGCAATCTTGTTCTGGTAAGCAACTAATATCCATTGTAAAAAGCATCTTTGGTGGCAATAGGTAGAAAGGTAGTGAAATGAGAACCCAGAGACAATTTAAACCATTGTTTTATTCTCAATAACTCCAATAAAGTAGGTCATAGTGACCCACTTTTGGTGTAAAACACATGTTCACACCAAGTTCACCCGTAGTGCAATTGTGATGTTAATAAGTAAAGCAGTTGTCATAGCATGGACATGGAAGACAGATAGATGGACATACACAGATGGACAAAGTAGATCCCATGATTATTGGCATGACAGTATAAAAAGGAAATATTTGAAAAGAATGCACCTTTTGACTAATAGTCATTATTTAAGGGTTGCGTCCTTTTCAAACAAATGAAGTAAATTCTATAAGGGGTCATGAAACATGCTTAAACAAAACAATTAAGTATAAGAGGCTGATGTGGGCAGGAGATGGCTCAGTAGACTCACATTCAATTCAAGGTCAAATAAAATAGCAATTTGCAGATTAAACCAGGTTGAAAGACATTTTTCCACCTGGTTGCATTAAACTTAGCAAACAGTTTCTAGGCCTCCAAAGATACAATTATTGTAGAAAATGTAAGAAAGAGAATTTGTTTTTAATTTATAAAGTTTTATTTAAATTGCCACGGTAGTTTTTAAAATGTCAAAATATGTTTTCCATCTGGTTGATGTAAAAACATATGACTGCACAAGAAGCAATAAGAAACAGCATTGACTAGAGGATGTAACGTGGACCATTTCCTGAAAATTTTATAACATTAACTGAAATGGTTTTGGAGAAGATGTGAAAATTATGCTTCTCACCCCGGATGCCACAAAGACCAAAAGACACTTTTTTGTAAATCATGCCATGATAAGTACTTCTTCCAATTCCTTGATTCAAATTTGACCAGTGTATTTTCTTCTTTTTTTTCTTCTTTTTTTTTTTGAGATGTGAAAAATCTATGTTTTACCTGGTTACTATGGAGGTTAAATGGCTGCTATATGAAAGGCATCAAAAACAAAACTTTCCCAAAAATATTCCTGGAAAGTTTGACCAAATATGACTGCTTTTTTAAAATATATTTTTGATCTGGTTGTTGTGGAAACTCTATAAGTTCGTACAGGACAGATGATAAACGAATAATGTATGATATTGTATGTGTTATGGCTCACTTTCAATGAAGTTCCTTGCAGTTGGAACACTCCTCATGCTCTTAGCCTATACCACAAAAATGTTTATGTCAAGAGTTCTTTGCGCCAAAATATGTGTCACATTGAACTTATGGACAGTTATTTTCAAGCAAAAATCTTCGGAAAGGCAGCCTGTCTGGATGCCCTTTTCGTTTATGCGTTCTTAATCCCATGCCGCTATAGCCACATGCACAGAAAGTTGATGTAAAGTTTACGACAAAGGTGACTAAGGCGCACATACTCAAAACACCAAGACTTTCACGATAATATCCCATGTGTTGAAATCCCTATCCATATATGTGTCAGTAATTCAAGGCCAGTAGAGTACTTCCTGAAAGTCTACATCTTTGATCTTATAGGTGGCACCAAAACAGTGAGATGTGACACAACCATGAGGCTTTAAGTAATAAGGGTACCGCACAACATATTATATGCCCATCTTGTGGCCTTTTCCCTACGAATGACCTTGAGTTTGAGTTAAATAACTGCTAGCTGAATGATAAAGTTCCACCAAAATATATGAACGGGTAAAAAAAATGACAGCCTAAATAAGTAAGCAGGCCACTGACTTGCACATTATCCTTTGTTTTTTACCTTGACCTTGGGGTTAGGGGGTATGACTGAACATGCGAGACACTGTCAAGTTCAGATAAATATCAAGCTAAAGTTCCAAGAAAATATTTTCATTGTACCTATATAAGGTCACTGATTTATATATTCCCTGGCTGTGACCTTAGCCTTGAAACTGAGGTCATGGCTATGGTATTTGCACACTCTATAGTAATGATATATAAATAGTTAAAGTCTCATTAAAATATCTTCCGTAGTTCCGTATTCTAGACAATTTACAAGTCAGATAATTGCATTTTCCCTCGCCTTGCTGCCAACTTAACTTTGAAGACAGGGGACCTGACTATGGTACGTGACACGCCATCTAGTCATGATATATACACGGGTAGAGTTTCGTAAAAATATCTACAGATGTTACAATGATATGGGATGGACAAGCCAATGTAAATAGAAGGATCGATAGACAGATGGTCTTACAAATATGTCAATAAAAGTCCTAAGTGTCAACATTTACTTCAAGAAGCATGTGTGCAGTGTCACTTGCATGGTTTTCATACTGGGTGATTGCTTGGGTAAACATGAAATTCAATGTAATCCAAAGTGAGATACAGGAAAAAAAAATAGAATTATGTCAATGACATGATCTTACATATCACCACACTTCCAAGCTATGCAAGTAGGGTATGACCTGATCCATGGGTAAATGTTTAAATACTGTAAATGTATCTTTCTCTTTTCATATCTAGTTAGTGTGTATATGATTATATAGTGGGAACCTTTATTGTTTCCAAGTTACAAAGGGCAAATCCCCTACTCCAGGAGCATGACCCAGGACGTGTATTGGATGTACAAGTGCATGTATTCCTCTTGCCCATTAAATGTATCCATGGTTGTTGGGTGGGGATCTTAACATTTACTAAGTTATGAGACAGGGTCAAGTTCCCTACTCCAGAGGCACAACTCAGGATCTGTGCTGGATACATTTCTAATTTTGTTTCATGCCCATCACACACACACACACACACACACACACACACACACACATATATATATATATATATATATATATATATATATATATAGAGAGAGAGAGAGAGAGAGAGAGAGAGAGAGAGAGAGAGAGAGATTTGTAGTTATATATAGTTATAGTTTTGTCTGTGGATCTCCAAGTTATGGCCCAGGAGCAAATCCCCTTTTTAAGCATCTGTGCTGGACAAATCTCTGATTTTGTCTTGTGTCTTTCAACCAATATATGGTTAGACGGTGGGAATCTCAACTGTTTCCAAGCTATGACCCAGCCTAAACATGGACCTGTACCTGCATGTTCTGTTTGGCAGCCGTACAATTATATTTGATTTTAACAGCCAATTCTTGGATGAATCTGAAGGAAGGATTGTATGCGTTTGGGATTCAATGTTGATCTCTAAACCTGAGCAGTGGTTGACTATACTTATATACGAGGTCAATAATCCACAAATAGCGTGCTGAAACTACTCAGGATTTCCGATTATTAAAGTTGACAGCTTATATAATGTAAAAGCCAAAGATGACTGCCAGTACGAGGAACTCGTCTTACTTATTTGTATATACATCGCAACGAGCTTGCGAGCTGAGTAGACCTAGTGTGTCACGCATGATACGCCGCCAGATTAGGGTCCTCGCGGCTCGTTCTATCAATCATTTGAGACAAGTAGCGCAAATTCGGATCTGCCGGTAAATGTTTCAAGGGTAACCAAACAATCTTAAAATAAGGCATAGATTTATTGTGAAATTCAGAATCATACGTAATCACAATGTTTAGGTGGATAAAGTTTAAATCTTTTTATATAGTGCTTTAACTTCTTTCATAACAATATATGATAATAATAGTGTATGTTTTAACAATACTGAATGATGTCTTTTAAAGTTCAAATTTTAAAAAATGACTTTGTACAGCGTATATGTTTTATATTGTACATATATACACTGTTATATGTATTTGACGTCAGTTTCATGAGCGCAGCCATTAACCAATCACGTGATGTGTCAGCCATGACGACAGTGAAATTAACTTTAGATACCGCACGTCCTGCGATCAAAACAACATCAGTCGTTCTGTTTACATTTATCTTTGCTCATTTTCTCTTAAAACTTGACACGGATAGCGATGGAAAATGTAAGAAAGGTGGAGGATGTTCATTTTCCATCAATGGATGAAATAATCGTCGCAAACACAATTTATTGAACAAATCAATGTGTGAAATACACAGACAAGTGCATGTAGACTGTGCGTGTTTGGTACCATTTAAATTTCAGTCCATGCCGTCAGATGAGCATGCAAGATTTTAAAGTCTTTAATTCCAGTCTTAGCAGATAAGTTGATATCACTGATAATATGATTTCCAAGAGAAATAATTATAGACTGTTGCCCGGAATCTTTCAGAGAAAATTATACCGGACTACATGTATTATTGATTGTGCAGAAACATTTATTCAGAGGCCAACTAATCTCAAATCTCAAATCTCAAAAGTAGAGGTGAGACTTGCGGCGATTATAAATCGCACAACACTGCCAAATACATGGTAGGAATATCTCCACATAAGCAAATTATGTTTTTTCAAAGGCATTTGTTGGACGGCAATTGATAAATTCATAGTTGAAAAAGCAGATTTTTAAATTACCTTCTAACTGTAGTGTTGTTAATCTAAATATGTAGCTAACATTGTTTTGTGGGAAGGACCAGTGAGGATTCAGCAGGACGAGTAATTTTATCAATCTACTAGTCCTTCTTGCTACAAGGAAATTTATGATATATTCTAGGCCTGAAGAAACTCATATTATTTTCTTATGAGTTAATGTTTTTTTTCATTGACTAAAGGTAAAATTTTAACAGACACATAAAACGACTAAATTTTATTTTCCCAAGTCTGTAACTTAAATAAATGACACATTCATTAACATCATAACAGAATTAAAAAATCAGAACATACATAAAACTATAATTATATAAATTTATAGTCACAGACGCATACATATTTTGAAAGTCTTACTAAACAATAAGCGATCTTCTTCAATTTCATCAACTATGCGTGATATGATGTTTTCTGCATAAAATGTACGAAGTCTTGTAACATGGCCATTTACATAATTTTCATCACATTTTACATTCACAAACTTGTGGTCATCTGCACTAAGCCATAAAAAAAGTTTAAGTTTCCTAAGACCAATGCAAAACATTGTCATGTGTATTTGCATACAGAACTCTTTATTCCCTTTCTTATTAATAATCAGACTGTCATTGTCACTCTTTTGGACATCATATTTCTTGTTTGAAAAAAGTTCATCCAGTGTGGAAAGTTAGTAGGCATTGGTTCTTAATGTCTTCATTAAAAATTATATCTGAGATCGCTGAAAACCAGTTTTCCTGCACAGAAACATGCATTCCATTTTCAATAACAGAAATATCCATTAGAATTTAAATATTGTTTTGCTGCCACTTCACTTCGAAGTCCGTTGTTTGTGAATTTATTTTCCACAAATTTAGAATGTAAATGTTCTCTTATAACATTTGTGCAATCAGTACAATCCTCTGTGGGTATTTGTACGTACCGATTCGCTTTATTTACAATCTATTTTACTACTGATATAAAGGACACTACCGCTAGCCATCTAGCGAGCGGTATCAGTACAATTGGCGGTAATTAGAAAACCGTGTATATAGTTGCGTGAGTTTATTATCTATACATTGACGAGACGTTCAAGAGACTATGTATAAGATCGTTGAATTAACTATCCATTTTGTTTCCTGGACATAAGATGGTATTTAGGCATTTCTATTGAACTGAGTACTTAACCTTGTTCTTTGTAAAACCATGAGTCTTTCGAAATCATAAGAAATGCTCATGCGCATGAAAATAATAGTCGATATTTACTGGGTACATAGTGTACATTCTTTAAATATATGTCTTGACATCTTGGCGGTCACAGCAACTTACTGGAGTAAAATAGGTCGCAGTACAATGAAGGATGCTGCGTATATTCTTATGTTGTTTTAGATAGGAGCATGGGCAGCAAGCAAAATGATACACGTTTAAAAGTCAAGCTCATTTGCATGTATCACGAGATAGAAACACGTAAAACTGATTGCTGGTGTTGAAAATTATTGATAAATTGGAAGAATCTGTATTCAGAGAGTATGTTCTCTGTGTGACGATGGCAACAGACTTTGTTGTGCTCTTATTAATTGAATTGGTATACCAGACATCGTTTACTACTAATTTATAACTTTGGAAATAAGAGAGACACACTTCCGCTAATCAATAAAGCGCTTTGTTACCATTTTCCTTTAACCTGTGTTAAATCCTAGTATATTGATTTACTTAAAATTCTTTCTATTACATTTTGAAACAATCTAAAATAATAACTAAATTACTTAGCGATGTGCATAAAGAGCACCCAAATTAATTTAGGGATATACTATTCTTATAAGAAAAGAAAACCAGAGTATGAATAGACGATGTCTCGACTCGACTCTAGTTGCTTTTCATGTCTTTTAAATACATGAATACTAGAATTTGCAACAGGAAAAATGAACACTAATGACTCATGTTTGAAAAGCCACATAAAAACCTAATACACTGATACTTGTTATAGAGGATGCAGATTATTGCTACATTGTGCGTTCATTCTAATACATTGGGTTGGATATTTTCGGTACTTTTGATTAGCCCAATATTTGTAGATTGTAGCAATAGTCATTGTTGATGGCAAATAAAAGTTACTTTGTTTCTGTTTTTACAATACTGAAAAATGCCTGTTAAAATTTAAATTTATAAGAATGACTGTACATAGTACAGCAGTGTCATGCCGGTTTCATAGTAGTTTAAGTGACATTGAAACTTGATAATTCTAATTCTTGAGGAAACTACACAGAAACTTTAGATTAGTTTCCGTTACTTGAAAGCTTCTCTGAAACCCTGTTTGCACACTTTCCCTGTCATTTCCGTCCACTTTCTTTTCTCCGGGAATATCATTTTTCATGTAGTTATTGATTTCTAGATTGATTCTTTCATTCATAGACTCATTTTTTCACTTTTCAAGAAGCAAAGATTTATTTCAACATTTTGTATAGTTTTCTGTCAAGAATGCTATTTTGACTTTTGAGTTAAAATAGATATGTGCCTGGTCTCTAGGGCTTCTTGGTGGCTTGTGATATATGTCGGAGCGATTTACGCTGTCTCAAGTAACCACTTACGAATTCGCTCATGTTTATACTATTGTCGTCTGAAATAAATCGATATATAGATAACTCAAGGAATCATTATCATTACAAAAAAACAACAACAAAAAAATTAAAATATACCATTACATACAAAAACAAATATACTGATTGATATATTTGGGTGAGAACATTTTGACTCGATATATATCGAGGACTCAAATTCGGACAGTATAATAGTCTTATTGCCTGGAATGATCGATAGATAACTCACAAAATCATTATTATTACAATAAAATCAAAATAGACCATTTAGTACAAGAGCAACAATACTGATTGATATATTTGGGTGAAAACATTTTGACTTGATATTGATCGAGATGTTGTTGTCACCACTACATCGAGTAAACCTCCTAAGCACATGACTAATTATTTTAATACGTATTTTATCCCGACAGAGAAAAAGAAACAAGAGTTAAATCTATTTTGACTATATCTCTTACAATATATTACTTGCTTGTTAGTGTGTGCACAGATGTGGAAAGAGACATAGATATATATAGAGAGAGAGCGGGGGATATAAGTAGAGAATGAGAGTGAGAGAAAACAGAATATAAGTTGCCTATTGCACTTACTATTCCTGTCATAAGAAATAAAATTTAAACCAAGACGTAATCTGTCATTGAGATCAACATCCCCGAATATCTCTTCTGCATCGGAACTTTGATCCATCAAATTTTCATCAAGGAGTTCTCTAAACTCCTTCCTCGAGAAGAACTTATCTCCTAAAAAATAAAAAATACAAATAAAACAATTTCTGTCAATTTCCTTTCACAAAAAGTAAATTCTAGCATTGGCTGATTGATATATTTCATTGCTGTATCTTGCTCTCAGATGGATTTTTATCTCGTAAGTTTGTTATTTATTATTTGCAGATGAAAGTGTGCTTTAATTACACATAAGAAAGTATATGTGCTTTTCTTACACATAAAGGAAATTCTAGCACGGCTGATATATATATATATATATATATATATATATATATATATATATATATATATATATATATATATTCCATTTTGTATTACTTTCAGATTAATTTTATTTCATAATTTTGTTTTTGGTTTGAAATTGTACTTGACGTAATCATTAATTTTAAATGTAAGATCGAATTACATGTTTACAAGGTTCAGATTAATAATGACTTTATATAAATAAATAAATATTGAACAATATCCACTTTTAGAAATAGTTTCATCTGTCATTTACTATCTACCGATGAAAGATTTGTTTTATTTATATCATACGATAAAGGGCACTGTTTTTAGTAATAATCTTAGTTTTTGCTTACCATCAGTAAATATTCAAGGTTCCACAATAGTTTTGTCACAAGTCCTCAATTCTGTTTATGATTCTGGACTTAAGTTGTCTTATTTTACATTACTATTGTATATACTGGGCTAGTTTTGCCGGGTTTTAATTTTTTGTATGTTTGCTATAAATCTTTATTTTCCGAAAAAAATCCGTGAATAGGACTATACTGTATAAGGGCCATTTTCTGCTCCCTTTCGAATTTTCTTCGTACGATGCATATTCATGTACAAAGTGGTGTCATTTCATTTGGGACACGAGTTTTGTATTCAAGTACCGGTTGCTATGGAAACAGCGTGTTTAAAATAGATAAATGAAGACTCCTAAGTGGATACGACGCAACACCAAAAAAATGACAGCGCGTTATGAGTCAAATGTTTAAATATTTTAGCTTTTACACAACAGAGCAACCTTTTTTTTTTTTTTTTTTTTTGTTTTCCTTTTCTTTTTTTACTTTTTAACGACAAAACCCACTACTAGTGATAATTCTGAAATGACAACACCAACGCAAATTGTGGGTTAGTTTGGCCACAGTTCCAGGAAAGCCAATCATTTAATACCGTAGATCCCGGGAGAAGAACTCACGCGCCTACACTAAGGTAACCGGGCATGCCACTGTCCCTTTGGTGGCAAAGGTGACCTATCCGCCTAGGCCCCACATGTCGGACCGGATCAGATATCAGTTCTGCAACTGATTACTCATGCCCGCTCAAACACCTGCCTCCTCTGTTGCTCTTTCGTGAGACTTACATAGGTAGGAAAACTCCCCTTTGGTACCAGAGGTTCAGTGAGCCCCTCTGCTGACAAGAAGTATGCCTGTTTTTCCATACCACTCCTTCACTCCTAATGCACACTAGGTAGGATTTGATGCAGGCAAAAGCCAGTTGAGTTCTATGATCCATAGTGGTCTGCCTCGATCAAACCAATCCAGTGGGTTTACACCCTTCACCATCAGCCACAGGAGTGCTTCTATAACGCACCGCCGATTTATCAGTACAGAGGTTGAGCTTCGACTCTTATTTGAACATTATCAGTGTACTGAAAAAGTTAAAATCTGAACCGTACTCCTGGAAACTTTTAAATTGCAATGATAATTATAGAGCAACCCTTGTGATAATATATATCCATGCAGATGTATGCATCTGGAATATTTCCCATGAGTGAAACTACATTGATTCCCTTTGATTTGTGCATTCATTATTCTGATATAATATTTATTCCATGTTCTAATAATGGCACAACCCTTTATTTCTGCATCAAGAATTGTTGAGTTAAAATCATAATTTAAAATGTTGATGGCGTCTAATAATTGGTCATGCCTATTTATTAGTCAGTTCCGGTACTCTGAAACACAGCCTGAAAGTACATGAATCTCATATCCTCTTCAAAATAAAATTTATGGCAAAAGATGTGAAGTTATTTGAGAAGCCATCTTGTATCGAATAAAAGCACGTAGCCCCTGTATGACTGCCTAATATGCACTCAAATTACGTCCACCTTTAAACCACCACCACGGATAGCATCAGTTACACACTGGACTGTGGCTATTATAAATAGACTTCAACTACTGTTAAACTATCAAGAGAGTTAGCTTATGCACCGTAAAGTCGATCGAAAGGTATAGCAACAATAGCAACAACAAATACATATGAATAATTTTTACTAAACAATAGCAATCTCATGATAAACGAATTGTCAAAAGTCTCATTTCCGATCTATCTGAAGCTATATTACTTGCAACGAGCATGCTGATGTCCTATTAAGTTATAAAACTTAAGTCAGTTCAATTTCATGTCTCTGAATAATATATAGCGGATATTCTTCCTGAATTTCAGCAGCAATTGTTATTTTGTTTATTGTTGAAGGTTTAGAATTCAAAATAATCCTTCCACTAACATCTTCCACTGCTACTGAATATTCATGAACCAAATCGATACCTTTCTAAAATTAGACGGTTTCATTTTTACTGAAATTAATCGGTTTTTAAATGTTGACGCTCTACGGTGCATCAATATCATATGATGTAACACCAAGCTAATCAAGATCAAGATAGTTCCAAATTTAGTTTTTCCCCAATAGCGTTCAAAGATTAGCTGTTTGTTCCACAACTATTACCTATAGCGTCCTAACGAGGGGGGGGGGGGCTGGGGGGTATTGGACGGAGCGGTCGAACCGGGGGCCAGAGGTCTTGGGGCGCAAAAACAGCTGACACAAAATTCGGGCCTCGTTTTCTAGCCCTTTGGGCCATCATCGTTGCCCCGGGCGCCATTTACCCTTATTACGCTGCTGACTATTACACACTACTGCTGAATCTTCAGAGAGCCAAATGAGCTACAATGAAATACCCAAATTTGCTTGATTATAATGTCAACTTGTTTCCTTTTGGACGGGTTACCTATGCGACTCCGTCAATAAATATAATTAATTCGAGCACTGGATTTTTCAAACAGAAGAAACCAGTCTGTTCTTGGTGAATCACTTCATATAGAATACAGCTCCAAAAAAACACTAAAAGAGTGTTGGCAAAATTCATGTATATGTCAGGTTAAATCTTTCTAATCTGGAAGAGCAATAAGCGGCTATAAACTTCTATCCCCGACTTATTTTTTCTCATATGAATTAAAACGACAAACACTGTATTTTCCTTGCGTCTTCTTCTTCTCTCTCTCTCTCTCTCTCTCTCTGTTAGCCGAGGACATCCTAATACAATTTCAACATTGATATGGTCGTACGTTAATATTACTAATAAAAACTATTTACAAGTGGATTCCTCAGTCTAATGAATTCCGCCTTGTTTCTCTAGAGAAAGTATTGCTACACTGTTGTCAAATTCTTGACAAGTTGGCTGTGAGGTTCATTTATCACGTCAATCACAATAGGTGGCATAACTTTGCAAGAATTAATCAAGCAAACAGAGCTTCCAGCCTACTCCACCCAGAGACTTCACCAGAAACCGAAATTATTATCATCTGAATTTCTTGCATTTGAAACAAACGCTACCCACAAGTAGTTCATTGTAAGGAAGTATCAAAAATTGCCATTAGGACACCTCCTGGAACATTTTTTTTTCTTGTATTTTCTTTTTTATTATTATTATTATTTTTTTTTTTTTTTTTTTTTTATTATTATTATTTTTTTTTTTTTTTTTTTTTTTTTTGCACTGTATAAAAATAAAAATGTGCAAAGGAAAAGGAAAATGTATTGGATACACAAATAGGCCTAACATAACATAACATAACATAACATAACTTAACATAACATAACATAACATAACATAACATTATATACAAACGCAAGACGGGCTATCGTAATATAACTTTTTTTCCAAAGAATGAAGACGATTCTACGAAGCCATAATGCTGAATACATTGAATCTTACCCTTATTGAGCCCCACAACTTCAATATCTCTCTCTAGCTGCTTTGGTCAGATACCGGGCCACGAGAACGGCAGATGTTCTATCTGTATCGCAGTCGAAGGAAGTGAAAAGGCGGTAAGGTCTTTGAGATTTCAGAATGCTTACAGTAAGTGGCGTACAAACAGTAAATGGCGCCCGGGGAGACGATGCTGGCCCAAAGGGCTAGAATACGAGGCCTGAATTTTTATCAGCTGTTTTGGCGCCCCAAGACCTCTGGTCATGTGAGTAAAATGTATATAAATCAACGCCAATCAGTTAAATAGTGGGTCACATGAACGTAGCAGATAGGACAATATGTTCACTTTATTGCTTTGATCGAACTAAGATACGTTTAATCAGATTAGGAAAACCGGTCGTTTGGTTATTAGCGGTAACAACGATATCAATTGACTTTACTCAATATTTGATAAAAGTATTTAACATAATTCACGTTAAAGAAATTTTTTACAAAAACAAGCTTACTCATGGAAAAATGTCATTAAAAGGGAAAGTCATCGTAGGGTCAAAAATGATTGTCCTTCTATGGTAAGGGAGAAATGAGTTGATGTTGTTTTGTTTTTTTATTATATATTGTATTGGGGGGGGGGGGCTCCATGTCTGATCTGAAAATATACTGATACTCTCCTGTGTCGAATATTTGGAATGTTTTAAATGCTCGATTTTGTTATGTTCAGCGTCAATCAGCTCATTATGTTGTTGTTTCACTTATATTTCCAGCTGACTACATCTCGAGAGTAGCAAAATAGTCATTTATAAACATACGTTTGATTTTTTCTACGTTTCACAATGTAATAACCACTTTTTACTTGTTTTTCCTGAAGATAATCTTCTTACTATGTGTGTACTCTCCTACCCATGGTGTTTTGCTCAACGTCATCCCTAATGTTAACTGGTATATGTAATATATGAAGAGTTCTTTTGAAGGTTATCTTTAAACATCGTCCAAATTGCAATGACGAGGACAATACACAAAACATGCTGGGGTTTTTTCCTATGGAAAATGTGTATCATTGAAACGCATCAAAACATGTATTCTCCTAGTTCGCCCAGCTTTGGTTTTGGAATGCACAACAATTATTAGGTGGAGAATTTAAAATTATATTAGGATGATGTCCAAGTAACCATAAGCGTATCACAAACATGACCATTATTTTAAAAGTTGAGATATGTTTAGGACTTTTGTTTTTATGAAAGGAACAAGCTATATCTCAACACCACAAAACGGGTGGAAACAGAGTCTGAATTCACAGTACCAGAGTTTCAATTCATAGAAAGGGAGATGTATATCACTGAAACACAATCTGCAATTTCTGAAAGGTTCCAGACTTTTACTGCAATGGAGATTTTTAATGTAGAAAATGAATTTGAAATCATCGAAGTAATTCTTGCGTCACCGAAAAGGAGGACAAAATTATCGAAACTAATCGCATTGTATCAAAATGGACCCTGATAGTCTGAAACAAAGGATTATATTTACTGACGTATCTTCTGCAGGATGTGCAGCTCTGTGAACATTTACTATCAAAAGACACTTCCTTGTCCTTTCTGAATTAACATGACCAAGAATATTTCCAATAGGATCTGATCTATTCCCAAATCTCAAGAAATTACGTTTCTTCGTATGGAATTTTAGTACCCATTATTGGTCAGCTCTTGTAAGTAAAATAAACCCTTTTGATAGGTTTCACAGTCTTCCCTATAATTTATTTTTATACATTTTGCAGACAGAATGTTTAAATCTATGCGTTGTAAGTGTCACCAATGTTACACATTCCATGTTTATGAATCAGTCCTTAATGTGGTACTTTGTCAAGGCATTACATTTTCTTACGGAAAGGGGGCTGGTGGTGAATGGGGTGTGGTCGGTTATCTTTTCTGATAACAGTATAATCATCATCGTAATAATAATAATAATAATAATAATAATAATAATAATAATAATTATTATTATTATTATTATTATTATTATTATTAAGCTTTTATTGTTTAACAAAAAATTATCACCTTAATGCCCTCAATTATTTACAAATGTACAGGCAAATCTATCAGATGCAGCTGTGAAAAAGTATCATACAAAAGAAACGTATTAGGGATTAGTGTACACAAACGCAACAGAATTTGAATTCAGCACACAGAGCATGTGTACAAAAACATACGTGATTGCAAACTTTTTTTTATACAATTCGCTTTTGAGCTTAGAGTAAGAAGAAAATTATTAGTTGGCATAAATCATAGTAATTGTCGACTAGAATCTGTATTAGTATTATTTGTCCTTTTACTGAACAGATCATTTATATATATATAGCTGGGCATAGAATCTTTAGAAACTTTAAACATAAATGTAACTTTTTTTAAACATATTCTTGCATTGACAGTCATGATCTTTAAATCATGGATACATTTGTAGGCAATATCAAGATTATTGTCGAAGATAATTCTGACGGCTCGTTTTTGAAGTTTTCTGACACATTTGTTTCAGAAACATTACACTAGATGATATTGGAGTAGTCCAGTTGAGGTCGAACATAAACTTTTATAAAACATTATCCTGTGTTCAAAGGTTAGGAATTCTTTAATTTATTTGTATTAACCAGATATTCTTAGACATCTTTTTAGGAACATTATTGATATGCTCCGACCATAACATACTGTTATCAGCTTGAACTTCTAAAAGTTTATTTTTAGCTCAGCATTCTTAAAATGTTTTTGGAGTGTTATGGTCTAAGAAAATTGTAACAGAAAGAAAGAAAAATCAACAAATCAAGTAAAAATAAAAAAGCAATTCATTTCTAGATAATAAAAATGAAAATCAAGAGACACTTACAGTAAGGTGAATTAAAATCCAAATAATCCAATGATCCTAAGTGTCCTATTCATAAGTCCTAAATATAGAATGTTCCGAATGAATTTCAATATCGTCATTTGCCGATAGTCTTTAATGTCCTGATGTTCCAGTAGTCTTTAATGTACTGATGTGCCAAAATGAAGTATTCCAGATTATCTTTGAATAAGTTCACATAATCCCCCCCCCCAAAAAATCATCAATTCAAAATCCAAAATCCAAAATCCAAAATCCAAAAATCTATGTGCACTTTTATAATCCATTGAATATTTTAAATACTTCCTCTCTCTGAATTTGGAATGATTTTTCAAGACTGTAATGACTCTTTAAAGACTGATGTCAAGGTCGAAGCTAAAAACTGTCTACTAAACATGGTATATATGAAAATAGGTCACATGATAGAATGTTCTAGAAAATTATATGATGTATGTGACTTTAAACACATAATTCTAAAGGAAACTCTGGTTTTATCTGTAAACAAAATCAATGCTGACCTCAAATTGAATCAACAACTTGTTTCCCATAACCGCCCTTGAACTCAAATACTAAGTAAACAACCTAATTCAGGGACAATAGCTAAACATGTAAACCTGATTATAACATTAAGGTTTGAGCAAATATTAAAGTTTAGAAACATTTATAATTTCCTGAAATATTAAAAATATTACATAAACATCATACATAACAGGAGAATATCATCTTTAATTATATTACGTCTTTGATTTGTGTGTATTAACATCTCTATATTTGGAGAGTGCAACAAAAGCATTATGTAAGTTTCTTTCAACAATATTTTTAGAAGAGCTAATATCATATAAGGTTGTGTCATCAGCATATATATCAGTCCCAATATTTCCTGTATGCACCAGTAGATCGTTTTAAAGATAAGAAATAGTAGTGGCTCTACATATTTTTTCTTCTGACGTGACATTGTATATGTCAACTATTTGCTCTCTTCCTTTCAAATATGACTTAAACCAATTTAAAGTCTTGTTACTGAGTAATTGAGTCTATAATATTATCAGCATCAGTAACAAATACGTTTTTGAATGTGCAACAATTATTAGAATATGCATTATGAGAACAGTCTTTACCAGCTCCTAGTTCTTTAAAAAGTTTCCAGATGTTTCCTGGTTTCTGCTATGATTCGTCCATCAGTTATTTGTAATGAACTCTTTTATTGTTGATAAACTTATGAGCCTTACAACTTCGTTTCTCGTTTTGTTTACCAATGACATCTGTAAGTCTGAAGCATCATCGACATCATCAAACATTTTTACAATATCCCATGAAACATATTTAAATTCATCTTGGAACTTCTTCTCCATAAAATTTCTATTAAAACAAAGTATATGAAATTATGTGGTAAGATGATTTCGGGGGTGAAAACATTGATCTTGCGTGTTGGAAATGTGGGGTAATGATCATTCGGGCCAATAGAGGGACATCAGTGAAAAGCACATTATTTCGAAGAATTGGAATACATATAGTCAGTCAGAGTTTGTCTTTTTCTAGGGAAAACCCTAGTTGGTTCAGTAATTTGCTGAACCAATCCAGACGAGGTCATGTAATTTAGCCAGTAATTTTGAAATGTTTGGATTTAATAAGTACCTGTTGATGTCACCAAACAGGAATAATTCCTTTGGTCATTCAGAACTTTATCAATCTGATCTTCAAACATGTCATTCTTTTTTTAGTAGAATTTGGATTGCTATAGAGGTAACTGACAAGAAACGATTTGATATTCGTAGGAGAAACTTCTAACCACATGCTTTCGAAATCATAAACTTCCAAACCTTCCCCGCGTTTACATATAATACCATCACGCAGATCGACTGCCACACCTGCCGATCCATCAATTTTGTCTTTTTCAAAAACTGAAATTATTCGCTTCAAAAAGCACAGTCTGGCTAATCAATCCCATGTTTGCTTACACTCAGTTCAAGCATTCAGATATTATTTTCTTTAGATAGTAACATAAGTGTAATTTTATCAAGTTTACTTGCTGCTTCTATTCTTCTAATGTTGAGGTGCCCAATAGGCATACCTTTACCTCTTAATTCCAGATGCAACATACTACAAGTATTCTGGATTAGCAAGGGATATACATATGAATCGGATACACACGAGTCAAATAATTCATCATCATTTATTAGAGGTACTATTTGTACATACCATTTTTAGTATTGTCATTACTGCTTACATTGACAATTGTAGATGCGTCGTATGCGCAGCTTTTGCAATGAGAATCTAACAATGTCTCACTTGCAAGAGAGATGTTGACATCAGTCTTTACCCACCAAGTAGTACCTTTCCATCTGTACAGTCAGACGTAACCATGGACCCTACAATCCCTGAAAGCGACACCTCATCGCCTGCACTTTTTGGATTTAAAGAAGGAGACTTTGTAGCTGCCGTTTACGATGGAAAATTTTACCTTGGAAGGATTGAAAAAAATGTATATGGACGACAAAGACTGAGAGATTAATTTTATGAAACAAGCAATATGACTCTTCTATATTTGTAAAGTCTAATCTCTTGTTCCATCTGGAAAATCTGAACGACTATTCAAAATATCTGATGCCGAAATGGAATTAGTTAACAATGCATTTGCTTCACGGTAGTGAAATACATACGTTACTTAAACAGTACACGTGAACAGTACCCTCTGTTTCAGCGGCTAAAAATGTTGTTTTCTATATGTGAGACTGTATAGGTCTTTTTAATTCTACACAAAAGTGTACATTTCAGTTGTTTGAACTTTAAAACAATTCCGTGTTTACACTACGACACACACATTACGATTCCAGGTTATAAAAAAAAATTCATAAAACACATTATTTATTTTATTTTATTTAAAAAATTTCTTGAAATCATTTAATTAAGCATACAAAGGTAATCATTTTATCTTCCTATAAAATATAAAATAAGTCATAATGATTGTCAGTTCAACTGTCACATACAGGAGAAAAATACAAAAATCACGAATGTACGTGTTTAATTGGGTTAATAAAACATATTTGTAAAAATATCATGCCATATTTTCATGACCAAAAGGGAACCAACGAAACTGAGTGAAAACAATTATAGATTTAATGAACAGTCTCTTGTCGTGTGTATCTGATACATACGTTATATTTTTGGACAATAGAGGCATAAGCATTTTAAACTTTCGTGCTTATATTTTGAATCGGAAACTGTTATGATTAGAATTGTATTAATTTGACAAACTGTTATGATTAGAATTGTATTAATTTGACAACTTACAATGTTTTGAATGTTTCAATATTCACTATTATCCATTTATATGAAATTTAAAATATAAGTAATTTTTGGTAAAGATGCATTTTACTTTACCCACATTTATCTATCTTTTTTTTATAACTCATAATAGCAAACCGCAATAATGTTTTGAATTAAATCTATGTGAATTTATCGCAAAATACTAAATTATACAATTTTCAATCATTTTTCTGGTATAATTTTATTTGTATATCATAAAAAAAAATTTCAAATACGAGAAGATCTCTTGTAAAGTATGTATTTTGCTTGAAAATTAAGGTTTTGAAACCATATTTGTGAGCAAACATAAACAAACTATGGGTCAATTGGTGTTGTTGAAATTTTCACAGTGCAAATTTTAGATATTTATATGTAAAATAGGCGAATAAAGTTGTTGTTTCTCGATCATTTGTTTTTTTTTTCTTCCATTTTGATATGTCTAATTGAGCCTCATTGGTGAATTTTGGTCGGTAACAGTAGGATCTCCTAGTTGCTTCAGTGGATGTGAGATTGATTAACTGGCCCTTCAGTGGTATAATCTATGTAGAGTGATAATAAATGGTCTCCATAAGACTAGCCATTTGTTGCTCAAGGGAGGTTCAAAGTTCACCTTAGGGGGTAGTGCTTGTATAGGGAACAATAAGGGAGCAGCAATGTGATAAATATTAGTATTGTAATAAAACGGCTGACCTATTTCCATTTAAAAGGTCGAAAATACGCTTGATACATGTGTGTTGATAGATCAGTGGATTATGTCAGAAATAAAAATGACTGGCAGACTGACATTAGATAGATAGATAGATAGAAAGATAGATGCTTGTATGTGTGTATTCAAGGATTAGAAAGGAGAGACAGAGGTCAGTAGGGCATTGAGAAAGAGAGAGAGAAACTCACTGTTCTTATCATACGCTTTCCATGTGCCCTCGTATTCAGGAATTGTAACTTTTTTGTCCCGTGTACGCTGGGAGTCCATCACTTGGAACAAAATGACTGGTACACCATCATCTGGTATATATGGATCTGTGGATGTTTCTGTGGATGTTTCTGTGGATGATGTGGATGTTTCTGTGGATGTTTCTGCAGTGGTTTTAGTCCATCCAAAACTAGATTATAACAAGAACAGCAAATTATACTTCTTTTAAGTTTACTTGCATAAGTATAATTCATTTGATAACTAATTTTATCCGATCTACCATTGTTTTAAAGTTTGGATAGTATATTGAACCTAACTAATTTCAAGGTGACATCTTACGGAACTATATGTCGTACTCGCGATCCCATCTCCTGCATTGAATTCTCTGAAAGGTACTGTCAACCGAAAGTGAGGAGAAAAAGACTTTCAGAACTGGCATCTGCACACCGAGTAGGGACAAATAAAATGTTGGAGGCGTATAAAGGAAAATGTTTTAGAACTATCAGAATCATGTAAACAACACTATCAAAACAAAAGAACATTTTCTATCGTGGCAACTCACCGGGAACTTTTTCAAACAGAACAGAATTATACACTAAGTAACATATTTGTTTCGGTTGCTTTTTGTTTTGTTTTTTTGTTATATAATGAGCCGGTGAAAAGTTTGTTTAATGATTAAAAGATTTATTGCTGTCGTGCAAAATGCAAACAACAAGAGTTGAGCCATAAAATATTTAACCACGGAAGGGGCGAGGCTCCTACTTATCATATCAGAGGCCGTTTAATACACTTTTTAGATTACCCGCTGGCTCCATTAACCTAGACGCAAAGTATCGTGCGCGCAAAGTAGGACGGTTACCAAGTTTTTAGTGTTGACATATGCTAGTATTTATGGTTTTCCTTCAAAATGTAATTATGTTTACGAAATTTGTGTAAATTGGAGATATTAATCATTTATGTCGCGTTGGGAACACTGATTGTATAATATTCAAGAAATATCTTCAGCAACTGTCTACAGCATGATTAAACAAATTACCTCTGATCCATATTCATATATATTTTCTAAACAGTGTTTCAAGTTTTCCTCAAAACCACAAAGCACAATCCTTGCTTGAACAAAACCCCTACATTCGAGGTCGTATTCGATATTTTGAAGCTATTGTTTCAGTTAAAGAGTATAGACAAATAAAGCGGATAACAATAATAGACACAAAATTCACAGTACATACCAAGATTGTTGTACAGAATATGAAGTACACATATCTTATAACACCTTTTATAACAATTATTTTATTAAAAGTATGGAGTAAAGTCAAGTATTGTCTAAAGAAAAAACCCTATGACTCCATTTCTCCCTAACGTAAGCTCGTAAAAATTTAGGAAGTATCAATTAATATTGAAAAATGATGTAACTTCTTAATGTAAAACTTTTGAGTCCCCAAATTAATGGAATCGTTTCTTACATGCATTCACTGTCTTTCGACACTATCAAATGTTAAAGTGACGGACAGTCGCTCCTTCTTTCTACTGTTACGGAATCAAGCCTCCTTTATTTTTTTTATAATAATTTAATTTACTAATTTATGATCTCTGTTTTTTTGTCTAAACAAAGGTTAGCATATCAGTATACATACGACTACTGCTCGATCAATAAGTGGTCACATGATCAATTGCGCGCGAAAGGAGCTTTTAGCTGTGTACTTTGGAAATTAACATTGTAAGGTCACACGCTGGAAATATCACGTGATTTTGTCTCGCGCAGATAACCTAGATTCAGTGTACTTTTTTTTCATTATGAATAACAACTTGTTGACTGTTAATTCCAGTATAAAATAGCATTCTTGAGAATTAAATTGTGTTTACTTGAAGTAAATACATTCTAAAGGCTTCTAATGCTGACAGGAACTGCGTTGTGGATTTATTTGATTCTGCTCACATATGGTGTATAAATAGCAGATAGTCCAGTGATAAGTCATTCTTTACAGTTGCTTGAATGAATAGAGGTCGTATTGAGATTTATTTCAGTTCAGTGTGGAATATATTTATTTAATCAGTAATTCATCTGAATTACTATACAGCTCCATGGAATTATCGGACGTTATTCTAAAACTTGCGAGATTCCAGACTTGCAAGGATTATTTTGGATTTTATCAGAACTTATCAACTTCAACACATTGCAGGTTATTTTCATTCGGAATACTTCATCCGGATTACTCGGATTAACATCAGGAAGTGAACTTTAAAACATTTTAGGACTTTTTAGGATATTCTATACTGTAAGTTATTTTAATTCTTTCACTTTGATTATTTGTTGAACTATTTTAATTCTTTTAATATTTTAGGAAATTAAGGTTTTGCATTTTAATCTTGAAAGCTTGTTTGTGTCTTTTATTCTGTTACATTACCCCTAGAGTCGTAACACTACATATATCAACTTTAAGGCACAAGGTCAGCGAAATAATTTTATCAGGTCTTCAAAATAGGCACATTTGCATAGAAATGGATCTAATGGTCTCTGATATTTTAATCCATATCACCAATATCCACATACGTATAATGAGAGAGAGAGAGAGAGAGAGAGAGAGAGAGAGAGAGAGAGAGAGAGAGAGAGAGAGAGAGGGCGGGGAAGGAAATGACCTACCTCATACAGCACAGGCACACTAATCCAAATAACACCCAAGACATCCTCTGCAAAGTAAATTATACAACCTGAAGACAAACTATCACTAAAGTACATTTACTTATCCGTGTGCAGTAAACATTGTTATATTAGTGCGAAATACTTTCATGACACAAACTATCCAGCCACATCCATCCACATGTATATTTGATGACACACTCACATATATATTGTTACGACTCTAGGGGTAATGTAACAGAATAAAAGACACAAACAAGCTTTCAAGATTAAAATGAAAATCTTTAATTTCCTAAAATATTAAAAGAATTAAAATAGTTCAACAAACAATCAAAGTGAAAGAATTAAAATAACTTACAGTATAGAATATCCTAAAAAGTCCTAAATTGTTTTAAAGTTCACTTCCTGATGTTAATCCAAATAATCTGGATGTGGTATTCCGAATGAAAAAACCTGCACTGTGTTGAAGTAGATAAGTTCTGATAAAATCCAAAATAATCCTTGCAATTCTTGAATCGCACAAGTTTTAGAATAATGTCCGATAATTTCGCGGAGCTGTATAGTAATTCAAATGAATTACTAATTAAATAAATTCCACACTGAACTGAATAATTTCAATAACCTCTCTTCATTCAAGCAATTGTAAAGAATGAATTATCAATGGAGAAGTTGCTATATATACATTACAAGTGCGCAGATATTGAAAACCCTTTCTCCGTCTTTATGGTATTACAAAATAACACAACCCTCTAAGAACCAATGAGGAACTAGGTTACGCGTCATCTACCCAAAGGTCTAGCGTACTGAAATCTTAAAGAGTAAACATATTATTGATTCAGAATGGAATGTGATCTTTCAGTGTTGATTTCCAAAAATACAGAGCTAGGTCGACTTCATTTTCCCGCGCAATTGATCATGTGACCACTTATTGATCGAGCAGTAGTCGTATCTACACCGATATGCTAACCGCTATTCAGACTAAAAACAGAGATCATAAATTAGTAAATTAAATCATTATAAAAAGATAAAAAAGTATGATTCAGTAACACCCTCCCCCATCAACAAAAAGTGATTTATGCAATAAAACACTTTTTAATATGTACTTCCAACATATAAGTAATTAAATCAAAAAGAAAATTAATACATGATACAGTCATGTATACAAAACAGTGTAACGGTGGTATTATACACATGAAAATACATCATCGATTAAATTTTACTAAGAAATAGCCGTAACCTTAGCTTCTATTGATTTTTTATATATATCTCACAATCATGCCTTGAAAAGGTAACACAGACACGATAAAAGTCACTTTTATATTGATGATCAGGTTCGCTTCGCTGAATCTCTTGAAGAATGCTTCGATCTTGCCACATGTCGTTGCAGATGATGACATCATCGATGTATACATCGCAATTTCTATTTGGATGTTATTATATTCATCAGACTTTGGAAACTTGGGGAACCTTCATCCCAAATGGTACGACTTTGTATTGGTAAAGTTCTGGAGTCATGAATGCAAATTTTTCTTTCTCTCCGTAAGTGAAATTTGGTAGAATCCTTTCAACAGGTCAATATCTTGCGACGTATTAGTCATTTCCAATCCTGTCTAGAAACTGGAAATGAATATGTCCCGGTGACTATTTACTTTCTATACTCTATACATGTACGGAAGTGTTATTTTGTTTCTGCACTGAAACATGGTAAACTCCAGTCACTTTTATTTGGTTCGTGTAGAA
The DNA here is from genome assembly GCA_029931535.1 of Margaritifera margaritifera. NCBI lineage: Eukaryota > Metazoa > Mollusca > Bivalvia > Unionida > Margaritiferidae > Margaritifera > Margaritifera margaritifera. The sequence continues at coordinate 5,492,263 of JAQPZY010001617.1, forward strand.
TGTCTGTAAATAAATATTCATTTTCTTCTATCAACTATTTCAGTTCGTAAATCTCAGGCGGCAGTATGTGCGAAGAGTAGCGACTTCAAATCATCCTATCGGATTTCTCATCTTCATTCAAATCTTCAATGTGTGAGACAAGTACTAGTAAAGTAATCGATAATTTATATGGCTATTTCTATCTACATATTGTTCTAACATTCTAACATTTTCACAAAGAAGTTGTTTCTGCTTTCTCCTCCCAGAAGTATTAATAATAATTTAAATTCCCTAACCTTTTGTCAGTAGTATAAGGACCAAAGTACTTAACCTAAAGAGGATTTTTGGGGTATAGGTAGCAAAATTAATACTCTATTATCTGACTAAAAGAAACTCCTACACTGACCCCTCGCAGCAAACAACAATAATTGGAAACCTTCAACCTACTCCCTTCCTGTTCCACAACAATTCCCAATTATATACCATCTCATAACAATATGTTACAATAATTCGTTCTAAAGCCTGATATAGTATCAGCTTCAAAAGACCAAACAGTGTGAAGAACCCGACCAAAACTCTCACTATGGTCTCAGTTTTAATATTCCACAAAGGAATAGCTTTTATAAAACTTGTAGACGCACACTTCGCCGACAAGTATTGGTTGCCTAACATCGTCTCATTTATTCCTAAACGACCAGACAACGACGTTTCATGGACTACACTAAGTAATTCCTGACGATAGTATCTAGGAACTACTATTTTACCAACTGACCACTCATCACCTGCAATTACCCTAAGCAATCTCTGTTTCCGTTCAAGGACTTCACTCGTCAAGAAGTAACAAGTACCTTCTTGCGTGGCTTCAGTTTCAGTCATAGCCCCCTGAAACAAACAGGAGATATCCGAATCTCCCTGTTGTAAGACATCTAGTGCTTGTCTTATTACACCCTGACTATTTTTATGAGACATAGTAGTTGAAAGAGTATCACTATCAATACTAGATTGAGGAGCAGAAGCGACCTCATGAAAAGTCTGACCCACAAAGGTATCCGCTAAAGGAAATACATCCTGTTCAACAACAATATTCTCAAGAGCATACTTTGCCATAGCTCTTGTAACTTCACAAAGCTGGATTTAAACCAGGGATTTCTACTTCAATATGATCAACTCTTTGATCCATACTAAGCTTGTTAGTTACAAGTGGATTAACCACGACCTTATCTTTCGCTAGGTCATTACCTAGTAATAAATGGATGCTCTTAATAGGCAAAGAAGCCACTGCTCCTATGGTCACAGGTCCCGAAACTGTGATGGCTGCCTTTTCTAAAGTCTCAACTCCTTTCTCATTAAGATACACCTTAATATCATTACTGACACAATTCTTGAAATCTTCAATCAATACCAGTTGTTCAAGATTATCATAATTGCCTTCAACCTTCTTAGATGTACACCATCTTGTAAACAAACGTTTCTTTTCCCAAGCAAATTCTACATGAGTTTGATTTGTTTCCTTTTTACATTCTCTAAAGTTTTGACGATGAGTTTCAGGTACCAACTCATAAGCTCTTAAAATGTATTCTTTGACCACTTCATAATCAGCAGATTGTTCAGATGAGAGTGCAGTATAAACATCACTAGCTTTGCCAGTTAACACACTCTGCAATAATGAGGTCCACTTCTCTTTTGGCCATTCCAGATTCTCGGCAATTTTCTCAAAACTGAGAAAATATTTGTCTATCTCCTTTTCTCTAAAAGGGGGAACCTGTCTCAAATGTTTGGCCAAATCAAAGTATGAACCCTGATTGCCATGAGAGTGCCCTTTGCTGGTCAATTCTAATTCCCTTAATCTGAATTCTCTATCAGAATTTTGATTCTGAAATTCTCTAACTTTGTCTCTCTCTCTTTCCTCATTATCTCTTAATTCCCTCTCTATTCCCCTTTGTTTATCCCTCTCTTGTATTTGTATCTCATTATCTCTTAATTTATCTTCTCTTTCTCTTAATTCCTTCTGAATTTCTCCCTCTCTTAATTTATCTTCTCTTCTTTCTTCCCTTTCCCTAATCTTTTCCTTTTCCTCCCTTTCCCTAATCTTTTCTTTTTCCTCCCTTTGTATTTCCCTTTCCTTATCTTCCCTTCTTTCCTGCATCTGCATCTGTTCCCACTGAAGTTTGATCTTTTCAATCTCTATGTCCTTAGCTATCTGTAATTTCTTTCCCAAACCAGACGGAGATTTTTTCTTAACACTTGAAACCCCCTCTTCAAAAATACCTGATTGTACCAAATATTGAATCAAGATACTTCTAATATCCTGCTTCAACATGGAAGCCTTAACTTCACTAAGACTATAATGTTGAGCAATTTCAAGTAATTCGTCCTTCTTTAAGGACTCAAATTTCTCCTGGGTAGGATCAGCTAAGAAACTCTCTACTCTGGATGTCATTATGAAAGCCTGTTAGTTTCTCTTTATTTCTTAATCTGGAAATCAAAAAACCACTATAATTTCAAACAATGAAATTCAAATCCCAAAAAGAAAACTTTCCGAAGTATCAAAATCTCTGAAATATTAAAACTTCGAAAATATTTAATTAAATCTCAATTTCAAAATATTTAAATTCGGATCCCGAAATTATTCTAATTTCTAATCCCGATTCGAGCTCCCCAATTATCCTGTTACGACTCTAGGGGTAATGTAACAGAATAAAAGATACAAACAAGCTTTCAAGAGTAAAATGCAAAACTTTAATTTCCTAAAATATTAAAAGAATTAAAATAGTTCAACAAACAATCAAAGTGAAAGAATTAAAATAACTTACAGTATAGAATATCCTAAAAAGTCCTAAAATGTTTTAAAGTTCACTTCCTGATGTTGATCCAAATAATCCGGATGTGGTATTCCGAATGAAAAATAACCTGTACTGTGTTGAAGCTAACAAGTTCTGATAAAATCCAAAATAATCCTTGCAAGTCTGGAATCTCACAAGTTTTAGAATAATGTCCGATAATTCCACGGAGCTGTATAGTAATTCAGATGAATTACTAATTAAATAAATTCCACACTGAACTGAATAATTTCAATAACCTCTCTTCGATCAAGCAATTGTAAAGAATGATAATTCCCAAGATTATTCCCTATATATCTTTACTAAGTGCGCAGAATTAAAAGTGAATATCCTTTCTCCGTCTTTAATAATATGGTATTTCAAAACCCTCTAAGAACCAATCAGGAACTAGGTTACGCGTCATTTACCCAAAGGTCTAGTGTACTAAAAATCTTAAAGAGTAAACATAATATTATTGTAGTATGGAATGTGACCTTTCAATGTTGATTTCCAAAAAGTACAAAGCCAGGTCGACTTCATTTCCCGCACAATTGATCATGTGACCACTTATTGATCGAGCAGTAGTCGTATCTATACATATATGCTAACCGCTATTTAGACAAAAAAAAAACAGAGACCATAAATAAGTAAATTAAATCATTATATGAAAAAAATAGAGGTATGATTCCGTAACAGTTCTTAATCCCATACCGCTATAGCCACATGCACAGAAAGTTGATGTAAAGTTTACGACAAGGTGACTAAGGCGCACATACTCAAAACACCAAGACTTTCACGATAATATCCCATGTGTTGAAATCTCTATCCATATATGTGTCAGTAATTCAAGGCCAGTAGAGTACTTCCTGAAAGTCTACATCTTTGATCTTATAGGTGGCACCAAAACAGTGAGATGTGACACAACCATGAGGCTTTAAGTAATAAGGGTACCGCACAACATATTATATGCCCATCTTGTGGCCTTTTCCCTACGAATGACCTTGAGTTTGAGTTAAATAACTGCTAGCTGAATGATAAAGTTCCACCAAAATATATGAACGGGTAAAAAAAAATGACAGCCTAAATAAGTAAGCAGGCCACTGACTTGCACATTATCCTTTGTTTTTTACCTTGACCTTGGGGTTAGGGGGTATGACTGAACATGCGAGACACTGTCAAGTTCAGATAAATATCAAGCTAAAGTTTCAAGAAAATATTTTCATTGTACCTATATAAGGTCACTGATTTATATATTCCCTGGCTGTGACCTTAGCCTTGAAACTGAGGTCATGGCTATGGTATTTGCACACTCTATAGTAATGATATATAAATAGTTAAAGTCTCATTAAAATATCTTCCGTAGTTCCGTATTCTAGACAATTTACAAGTCAGATAATTGCATTTTCCCTCGCCTTGCTGCGAACTTAACTTTGAAGACAGGGGACCTGACTATGGTACGTGACACGTCGTCTAGTCATGATATATACATGTGCAGAGTTTCGTAAAATATCTACAGATGTTACAGTGATATGGGATGGACAAGCCAATGTAAATAGAAGGATCGATAGACAGATGGACGGACAATGCCTTAACATAATATGCCCAACTTAATACGGGCTATACAAATGCATAAAGATTCATATTATAATGTATCATGACACCAGACTTACGTCTCACCAGAAGTAGGTTTTCCTGTCTTGACACTAAACTTAAGAAATGACAAAGAAACATTGCATGGAACCCACTCTCTGGTCATTATATATCAGTATACGTACATTCTTCCCAATATCTTAAACAGCTTCAGAGCAACAACCTGAATACAAAAATTTAGTATACTGACCTTAAAGATAGAACGATGATATTGGTATATGAAACACTGTCAGGACATCATGGATAAGAGCATATTCAGCTTCATCTCTCTACATATGGGATTTTAAGCTCAACACTTGGCAAGAAACATATGTACATCCTCAAGTGACGACAGCTTTGAGACTAGGATTATGAAAGTCACAAAAAGTCAGGGTGTTAAATTGCACAGTGCTTGATATTAGTACTTTTAATGGCTTTAAAGTTGCAGCCAAGACATTGTAAGTAAATAAGCTTGAGATGACTGTGACATCAACTATGCAGATAGGATCTTGAGAGTGGTACAAGACACACCAACCAAAATATTTCATTTTCATTACTTAAGCAAATTCTTCTCTAGTGCCCAACCGTGAAAGGTGGATTTGATCATCAAAATTGGATCATAAAAGTGTGTTATGTGGCGTGACCTTAAGTCATGATGCATGACTATACGAAGTTTCATCTCAGAATTACTATCCTTGACAATTTCTGAGCTGGGAAAAAAATAAATAATGTTGATCTATGATCTTAACCTTGATGGAAATACTATGAAAAGTAAATGACACATTCAGAACTTATGATGTAAACAGAAGTTTTAGTAGACTACCTTCAATGAATGTAGAGTTACAGTCTTAATACAAAACAAAAAGTGAGTAAGCTAGCTTCACATGTGACTTTGATCTTATCAATATGACCATGCTATAGATGTACATAATATGTACAAGATACACCCTCAAGCTGTGATTTTACAAGGTAAAACGTTTCATTATATTTATCTGTAACAACTTAGCTGATTCTGGGCGACAGTTTGAGCACACAATAAATTATATTGACATGAAACCTGGTCTTACAAATAGGTCAATAAAAGTCCTAAGTGTCAACATTTACTTCAAGAAGCATGTGTGCAGTGTCACTTGCATGGTTTTCATACTGGGTGATTGCTTGGGTAAACATGAAATTCAATGTAATCCAAAGTGAGATACAGGAACAAAATAGAATTATGTCAATGACATGATCTTACATATCACCACACTTCCAAGCTATGCAAGTAGGGGTATGACCTGATCCAGTGGTAAATGTTTAAATACTGTAAATGTATCTTTTTCTTTTCATATCTACTTACTGTGTATATGATTATATAGTGGGAACATTTATTGTTTCCAAGTTACAAAGGGCAAATCCCCCACTCCAGGAGCATGACCCAGGAAGTGTATTGGATGTACAAGTGCATGTATTCCTCTTGCCCATTAAATGTATCCATGGTTGTAGGGTGGGGATCTTAACATTTACTAAGTTATGAGACAGGGTCATGTTCCCTACTCCAGGGGCACAACTCATGATCTGTGCTGGATACATTTCTAAATTTGTTTCATGTCCATCACACACACACACACACACACACACATATATATATATATATATATATATATATATATATATATATATATATATATATATATATATATATAGAGAGAGAGAGAGAGAGAGAGAGAGAGAGAGAGAAAGAGATTTGTAGTTATAGTTTTGTCTGTGGATCTCCAAGTTATGGCCCAGGAGCAAATCCCCTTTTTAAGGGTCTGTGCTGGACAAATCTCTGATTTTGTCTTGTGTCTTTCAACCAATATATGGTTAGACGGTGGGAATCTCAACTGTTTCCAAGCTATGACCCAGGGACAAGTCCCCAGCCTAAATAAGGACCTGTACCTGCATGTTCTGTTTGGCAGCCGTACAATTATATTTGATTTTAACAGCCAATTCTTGGATGAATCTGAAGGAAGGATTGTATGCGTTTGGGATTCAATGTTGATCTCTAAACCTGAGAAGTGGTTGACTATACTTATATACGAGGTTAATAATCCACAAATAGCGTGCTGAAACTACTCAGGATTTCCGATTATTAAAGTTGACAGCTTATATAATGTAAAAACCAAAGATGACTGCCAGTACGAGGAACTCGTCTTACTTATTTGTATATACATCGCAACGAGCTTGCGAACATAGTAGACCTAGTGTGTCACGCATGATACGCCTCCAGATTAGGGTCCTCGCTGCTCGTTCTATCAATCGTTTCAGACAAGTAACGCAAATTCGGATCTGCTGGTAAATGTTTCGACGGCATATCATGCTTTAATCTGTTTGACAGTTCCATGCGCTTTTACAAGGGTAACCAAACAATCTTAAAATAAGGCATAGATTTATTGTGAAATTCAGAATCATAAGTAATCACAATGTTTAGGTGGATAAAGTTTAAATCTTTTTATATTGTCCTTTTACTTCTTTCATAACAATATATGATAATAATAGTGTATGTTTTAACAATACTGAATGATGCCTTTTAAAATTCAAATTAAAAAAAATGACTTTGTACAGCGTATATGTTTTATATTGTACATTTTATTTGAGTTAAAATAGATATGTGCCTGGTCTCTTGGGCTTCTTGGTGGCTTATGATGCCTGTCGGATCCATCGAAGCTGTATCTGGTAACCTTCTACGAATTAGCGCATGTTTATCATATTGTTGTCTGAAATAGATCGATATATAGATAACTCAAGGAATCATTATCATTACAAAAAAAGAACAACAAAAATTAAAATATACCATTACATACAAAAACAAATATACTGATTCATATATTTGGGTGAGAACATTTTGACTCGATATATATCGAGGACTCAAATTCGGACAGTATAATAGTCTTATTGCCTGGAATGATCGATAGATAACTCACAAAATCATTATTATTACAATAAAATCAAAATAGACCATTTAGTACAAGAGCAATAATACTGATTGATATATTTGGTTGAAAACATTTTGACTTAATATTGATCGAGATGTTGTTGTCACCATTACATCGAGTGAACCTCCTAAGCACATGACTAATTATTTTAATACGTATTTTATCCCGACAGAGAAAAAGAAACAAGAGTTAAATCTATTTTGACTATATCTCTTACAATATATTACATGCTTGTTAGTGTGTGCACAGATGTGGAAAGAGACATAGATATATACAGAGAGAGAGAGCGGGGGATATAAGTAGAGAAAGAGAGTGAGAGAAAACAGAATATAAGTTGCGTGTTGCACTTACCATCAGCATCATAAACAGCAAAACGTAAAGCAAGTTCTAATTTGTCTCTGAGATCAACATCCCCGAATATCTCTTCTGCATCGGAATTTGGATCCAACAAATTGTCCGTAAGGAGAAATCTGACCTCTTCCTTCGATAAGTAATGATCTCCTAAAAATAAAAAATACAAATAAAACAATTTCTGTCAATTTAATTACACAAAAAGGAAATTCTAGCGTTGGCTGATTGATATATTTCATTGCTGTATCTTGCTCTCAGATGGATTTTTATCTCGTAAATTTGTTATTTATTATTTGCAGATGAAAGTGTGCTTTCCTTACACATAAGAAAGTTTATGTGCTTTTCTTACACTTATAAGAAAATCTAGCACGGCTGATATATATATATATATATATATATATATATATATATATATATATATATATATTCCATTTGTATTACTTTCAGATTAATTTTATTTCATAATTTTGTTTTTGGTTTGAAATTGTACTTGACGTAATCATTAATTTTAACTGTAAGATCGAATTACATGTTTACAAGGTTCAGATTAATAATGACTTTATATAAATAAATAAATATTGAACAATATCCACTTTTAGAAATAGTTTCATCTGTCATTTACTATCTACCGATGAAAGATTTGTTTTATTTATGTCATTGGATAAAGGGCACTGTTTTTAGTAATAATCTTAGTTTTTGCTTACCATCAGTAAATATTCAAGGTTCCACAATAGTTTTGTCACAAGTCCTCAATTCTGTTTATGATTCTGGACTTAAGTTGTCTTATTTTACATTACTATTGTATATACTGGGCTAGTTTTGCCGGGTTTTAATTTTTTGTATGTTTGCTATAAATCTTTATTTTCCGAAAAAAATCCGTGAATAGGACTATACTGTATAAGGGCCATTTTCTGCTCCCTTTCGAATTTTCTTCGTACGATGCATATTCATGTACAAAGTGGTGTCATTTCATTTGGGACACGAGTTTTGTATTCAAGTACCGGTTGCTATGGAAACAGCGTGTTTAAAATAGATAAATGAAGACTCCTAAGTGGATACGACGCAACACCAAAACAATGACAGCGCTACGGAGTCAAATGTTTAAATATTTTAGCTTTTACACAACGGAGCAACCTTTTTTTTCTCTTTTTTTGTTTTGTTTGTTCTGTTTGTTTTTTTGTTTTTTTTTTGGTTTTTTTTTTGTTTTTTTTTTGTTTTCTTTTTTTACTTTTTAACGACAAAACCCACTACTAGTGATAATTCTGAAATGACAACACCAACGCAAATTGTGGATTAGTTTGGCCACAGTTCCAGGAAAGCCAATAATTTAATACCGTAGATCCCGGAAGAAGAACTTACACGCCTACACTAAGGTAACCGGGCATGCCAGTGTCCCTTTGGTGGCAAAGGTGACCTATCAGCCTAGGCCCCACATGTCGGACCGGATCAGATATCAGTTCTGCAACTAATTACTCATGCCCGCCCAAACACCTGCCTCCTCTGTTGCTCTTTCGTAAGACTTACATAGGTAGGAAAACTCCCCTTTGGTACCAGAGGTTCAGTGAGCCCCTCTGCTGACAAGAAGTATACACGTTTTTCCATACCACTCCTTCACTCCAAATGCACACTAGGTAGGGTTTGATGCAGGCAAAAGCCAGTTGAGTTCTATGATCCATAGTCGTCTGCCTCGATCAAATCAATCCAGTGGGTTAACACCCTTCACCATCAGCCACAGGAGTGCATCTATAACGCACCGCCGATTTATCAGTGCAGAGGTTGAGCTTCGACTCTTATTTGAACATTATCAGTGTACTGAAAAAGTTAAAATCTGAACCGTACTCCTGGAAACTTTTAAATTGCAATGATCATTTTAGAGCAACCATTGTGATAATATATATCCATGCAGATGTATGCATCTGGAATATTTCCCATGAGTGAAACTACAGGGATTCGCTTTGACTTATGCATGCATTATTCTGATATAATATTTATTCCATGTTCTAATAATGGCACAACCCTTTATTTCTGCATCAAAAATTGTTGAGTTAAAATCATAATTTAAAATGTTGATGGCGTCTAATAATTGCCCATGCCTATTTATTAGTCAGTTCTGATACTCTGAAACACAGTCTGAAAATACATGAATCTCATATCCTCTTCAAAATAAAATTTATGGCAAAAGATGTGAAGTAAGTTATTTGAGAAGCCATCTTGTATCGAATACAAGCACGTAGCCCCTGTATGACTGCCTAATATGCACTCAAATTACGTCCACCTTTAAGCCACCACCACGGATAGCATCAGTTACACACTGGACTGCGGCTACTATAAATGGACTTCAACTACTGTACTAATAATAATAAAAATAATAATAATAATAATTATTATTATTATTATTATTATTATTATTAAGCTTTTATTGTTTAACAAAAAATTATCACCTTAATGCCCTCAATTATTTACAAATGTACAGGCAAATCTATCAGATGAAGCTGTGAAAAGTATCATACGAAAGAAACGTATTAGGGATTAGTGTACACAAACGCAACAGAATTTGAATTCAGCACACAGAGCATGTGTACAAAAACATACGTGATTGCAAACTTTTTTTATACAATTCGCTTTTGAGCTTACTAAGAAGAAAATTATTAGTTGGCATAAATCATAGTAATTGTCGACTAGAATCTGTATTAGTATTATTTGTCCTTTTACTGAACAGATCATTTATTTATATAGCTGGGCATAGAATCTTTAGAAACTTTAAACATAAATGTAACTTTTTTTAAACATATTCTTGCATTGACAGTCATGATCTTTAAATCATGGATACATTTGTAGACAATATCAAGAGTATTGTCGAAGATAATTCTGACGGCTCGTTTTTGAAATTTTCTAACACACTTGTTTCAGAAACATTACACTAGATGATATTGGAGTAGTCCAGATGTGGTCGAATATAAACTTTTATAAAACATTATCCTGTGTTCAAAGGTTAGGAATTCTTTAATTTATTTGTATTAACCAGATATTTAAATGTTCCGAATGAATTTCAATATCGTCATGTGCCGATAGTCTTTAATGTCCTGATGTGCCAGTAGTCTTAAATGTACTGATGTGCCAAAATGAAGTATTCCAGATTATCTTTGAATAAGTTCACATAAATCCCCCCCCCCCAAAAAAATCATCAATTCAAAATCCAAAATCCAAAAATCTATGTGCACTTTTATAATCCATTGAATATTTTAAATACTTAATCTCTCTGAATTTGGAATGATTTTTCAAGACTGTAATGACTCTTTAAAGACTGATGTTAAGGTCGAAACTTAAACTGTCTACTAAACATGGTATATATGAAAATAGGTCACATGATAGAATGTTCTAGAAAATTATATGATGTATGTGACTTTAAACACATAATTCTAAAGGAAACTCTGGTTTTATCTGTAAACAAAATCAATGCTGACCTCAAATTGAATCAACAATTTGTTTTCCATAACCGCCCTTGAACACAAATACTAAGTAAACAACCTAATTCAGGGACAATAGCTAAACATGTAAACCTGATTATAACATTAAGGTTTGAGCAAATTTTAAAGTTAAGAAACATTTATAGTTTCCTGAAATATTAAAAATATTACATAAACATCATACATAACAGGAGAATATCATCTTTAATTATATTACGTCTTTGATTTGTGTGTATTAACATCACTATATTTGGAGAGTGCAACAAAAGCATTATGTAAGTTTCTTTCAACAATATTTTTAGAAGAGCTAATATCATATAAGGTTGTGTCATCAGCATATATATCAGTCTCAATATTTCCTGTATGCACCAGTAGATCGCTTTAAAGATAAGAAATAGTAGTGGCTCTAAAATAGATCCTTGAGGTACTCCACAAGTCACATATTTTTTCTTCTGACGTGACATTGTATATGTCAACTTTTTGCTCTCTTCCTTTCAAATATGACTTAAACCAATTTAAAGTCTTGTTACTGAGTAATTGAGTCTATAATATTATCAGCATCAGTAACAAATACGTTTTTGAATGTGCAACACTTATTAGAATATGCATTATGAGAACAATCTTTACCAGCTCCTAGTTCTTTAAAAAGTTTCCAGATGTTTCCTGGTTTCTGCTATGATTCGTCCATCAGTTATTTGTAATGAGCTCTTTTATTGTTGATAAACTTATGAGCCTTACAACTTCGTTTCTCGTTTTGTTTACCAATGACATCTGTAAAGTCTGAAGCATCATCGACATCATCAAACATTTTTACAATATCCCATGAAATATATTTAAATTCATCTTGGAACTTCTTCTCCTTAAAATTTCTATTATATGAAATTATGTGGTAAGATGATTTCGGGGGTGAAAACATTGATCTTGCGTGTTGGAAATGTGGGGTAATGATCATTCAGGCCAATAGAGGGACATCAGTGAAAAGCACATTATTTCGAAGAATTGGAATACATATAGTCAGTCAGAGTTTGTCTTTTTCGAGGGAAAACCCTAGTTGGTTCAGTAATTTGCTGAATCAATCCAGACGAGGTCATGTAATTTAGCCAGTAATTTTGAAATGTTTGGATTTAATAAGTACCTGTTGATGTCACCAAACAGGAATAATTCCTTTGGTCATTCAGAACTTTATCAATCTGATCTTCAAACATGTCATTCTTTTTTTAGTAGAATTTGGATTGCTATAGAGATAACTGACAAGAAACGATTTGCTATTCGTAGGAGAAACATCTAACCACATGCTTTCGAAATCATTAACTTCCAAATCTTCCCCGCGTTTACATATAATACCATCACGCAGATCGACTGTCACACCTGCCGATCCATCAATTTTGTCTTTTTCAAAAACTGAAATTATTCGCATCAAAAATCACAGTCTGGCTAATCAATCCCATGTTTGCTTACACTCAGTTCAAGCATTCAGATATTATTTTCTTTAGATAGTAACATAAGTGTAATTTTATCAAGTTTACTTGCTGCTCCTATTCTTTTAATGTTGAGGTGCCCAATAGGCATACCTTTACCTCTTAATTCCAGATGCAACATACTACAAGATTTTTGGTTAGCAAGGAAGATACATATGAATTGGATACACACGAGTCAAATAATTCATTATCATTTATTAGAGGTACTATTTGTACATACTATTTTTAGTATTGTCATTACTGCTTACATTGACAATTGTACATGAGTAGTATGCGCAGCTTTTGCAATGAGAATCTAACAAAATCTCACTTGCAAGAGAGATGTTGACATCAGTCTTTACCCACCAACTAGTACCCATCCATCTGTACAGTCAGACGTAGCCATGGACCCTGCAATCTCTGAAAGCGACAGTGTATAGTCAGACGTACCCATAGACCTTACAATCTCATCGCCTGCATTTTTTTGGATTTAAAGAAGGAGACTTTGTAGCTGCCGTTTACGATAGAAAATGGTACATTGGAAGGATTGAAAAAATTTATATGGACGACAAAGACCGAGAGATTAACTTTATGAAACAAGCAATATGACTCTTCTATATTTGTAAAGTCTAATATCTTGTTCCATCTGGAAAATCTGAACGACTATTCAAAATATCTGATGCCGAAATGGAATTAGTTAACAATGCATTTGCTTCACGTTAGTGAAATACATACGTTACTTAAACAGTACACGTGAACAGTCCCCTCTGTTTCATCGGCTAAAAATGTTGTTTTCTATATGTGAGACTGTATAGGTCTTTTTAATTCTACACAAAAGTGTACATTTCAGTTGTTTGAACTTTAAAACAATTCCGTGTTTACTCTACGACACACACGTTACCATTCTACGTTACAAAAAAACTTTCATAAAACACATTATTGGTTTTATTTTATTTAAAAAATTTCTTGAATTCACTTAATTAAGCATACAAAGGTAATCATTTTATCTTCCTATAAAATATAAAATAAGTCATAATTATTGTCAGTTCAACTGTCACATACAGGAGAAAAATACAAAAATCACGAATATACGTGTTTAATAGGGTCAATCAAAAATATTTGTAATAATTTCATGCCATATTTTCATGATCAAAAGGAAACTAACGAAACTGAGTGAAAACAATTATAGATTTGATGAACAGTCTCTTGTCGTGTGTATCTGATACATACGTTATATTTTTGGAGTGACAATAAAGGCATAAGCATTTTAAACTTTCGTGCTTATATTTTGAATCGGAAACTGTTATGATTAGAATTGTATTAATTAGACAACTTACAATGTTTTGAATATTTCAATATTCATTATTATCCATTTATATAAAATTTCAAATAAAAGTAATTTTTGGTAAAGATGCATTTTACTTTACCCACATTTATCTATCTTTTTTCATAACTCATAATAGCAAACCGCAATAATGTTTTGAATTAAATCTATGTGAATTTATCGCAAAATACTTAATTATACAATTTTTAACCAGTTTCCTGTTATAATTTGATTTGTATATCATAAAAATTACTTTCAAATATGAGAAGATCTCTTGTAACGTATGTATTTTGCTTGAAAATTAAGGTTTTGAAACCATATTTGTGAGAAAACATAAACAAATCATGGGTCAATTGGTGTTGTTGAACTTTTCACAGTTTAAATTTCAGATATTTCTCTGTAAAATAGGCGAATAAAGTTGTTGTTTCTCCATCATTTTTTTCCCCCATTTTGATATGTCTAATTGAGCCTCATTGGTGAATTTTGGTCGGTAACGGTAGGATCTCCTAGTTGCTTCAGTGGATGTGAGATTGATTAACTGTCCCTTCTGTGGTATAATCTATGTAGAGTGATAGTAAATGGTCTCCATAAGACTATCCATTTGTTGCTCAAGGTTCAAAGTTCACCTTAGGGGGTAGTGCTTGTATAGGGAACAATAAGGGAGCAGCAATGTGATAAATATTAGTATTGTAATAAAACGGCTGACCTATTTCCATTTAAAAGGTCGAAAATACGGTTGATACATGTGTGTTGATAGATCAGTGGATTATGTCAGAAATAAAAATGACTGGCAGACTGACATTAGATAGATAGATAGATGCCTATATGTATGTATTCAAGGATTAAAAAGGAGAGACAGAGGTCAGTAGGGCATTGTGTGTGTGTGTGTGTGAGAGAGAGAGAGAGAGAGAGAGAGAGAGAGAGAGAGAGAGAGAGAGAGAGAGACTGACTGTTCTTATCATACGCTTTCCACGTGCTCTCGTATTCAGGAATTGTAACTTTTCTGTCCCGTGTACGCTGGCTATCCATCAGTTGGAACAAAATGACTGGTACACCATCATCTGGTATATATGGTTCTGTGGATCTTTCTGTCTTGGTTTCTGCAGTGGTTTTAGTCCATCCAAAACTAGATTATAACAAGAACAGCAAATTATACTTCTTTTAAGTTTACTTGCATAAGTATAATTCATTTGATAACTAATTTTGATCGATCTACCATTGTTTTAAAGTTTGGATAGTATATTGAACCTAACGAATTTCAAGTGACATCTTACGTCGTACTCGCGATCCCATCTCCTGCATTGAATTCTCTGATAGGTACTGTCAACCGAAAGTGAGGAGAAAAAGACTTTCAGAACTGGCATCTGCACACCGATTAGGGACAAATAAAATGTTAGAGGCGTATAAAGGAAAATGTTTTAGAACTATCAGAATCATGTAAACAACACTATCAAAACAAAAGAACATTTTCTATCGTGGCAACTCACCGGGAACTTTTTCAAACAGAACAGAATTATACACTAAGTAACATATTTGTTTCGGTTGCTTTTTGTTTTGTTTTTTTATGTTATATAATGACACGTGCAGACATAGAGTTCATCTATATGTCACTATCTTACTGTCTGTCTGTAATTTTATTTCTGGCATAATCTTCATCTATAAACACACCTGCTATAGCTTTATTTATAATCTGTTAATGACTAGAGGTCGGCCGTTTTACTACAATACATATATTTGGCATGTATGCCAGACTATGAAGAATGCAGAAGGACAAAATTTGGTCTATAGTACGTAGACATTTAAAGCTAGATCGTATGTTGTGCACTTTTCATTTCAAACTATCATCGACTTTTTGATCCCCCTCCCACCACCACCACCACGGAATAACATCTAGTACGTTTAAAGATAGTCGACCTTGTTTTCTATCACGAAACAAATGAAATTAAGAAGTTCGTCACAACCGGTCAATGCAGCTATTATTGGGGAAAATACAGCTATAATAGCTCATTAGGTTTGCAGTACATTATTACACCTATTAAGCTATAGTTCCTTTTCTCGATTTGCATATAGATCGAGCAGATAATGAAAGCTGCGCTTAATTTTGCACCCCTTCTTTGTCGTAGTCGCCTACAGCTGCAATTCGCCATGCATTTGGACGAAAAGGCAGAGAACAGATTATGGCTAGAAGATGACAGCGGACGACAAACATGGTAATTGTGGGCCTATCAGCGACGCTTCTCCGTATTTATAGCGCTGTATGGGCCTCACTTCTTTCATGCAAAAATATAAACGTTCCTCCTCCTAACTATTTAGAATAACTCTATACTCAGCGATTTCTGGTTCTGAGACACTCGGGTATTTACATCAGATTCCCCTGCATCATCGTCTTATGTTGGGAATATCTACGGAAGGCCAGAAGAAGCATGAGGAGCATATACAAGCTTATACACTCTGAAGTACAGAACGATTTGCATTTATCACTGAACGTTCAACAGTTCTGTAGCAACAGAAAGTGTTAATTATGTAGATTAGTGGGCGAGTGAAGAGACGTCATTTAATGTAATTTTTATGATATCATTTGAAAACTTAGGACAGACAGGCCTAATTCATGAACCTAGAATGAAAAAAAACGGTGACCTTAACGAAACATGGATTCCAAAATTCCTTTCTGAAAGAAGCTCAGTACAAAATGTATTTTATTTCTGTTTAGACTTTAAAGCTGCTTTCTATTGAATCCAAGACATATTTTTCACTGGTTAGCAAATCGAAAGGAAAAAGTCAGAGAAAAAACAATATTATTGTTTTCAATGAACTACAAGAGGATGCAATAACAGCTGATAATCGTCCCTATGCCCTTATAAAATATTTGTACTTCATGCGCTGTGAAACCATTGTGAGTTTAATAACTTCATATTTATTACAAATCTCCACAAATAATAATCTGAGAGAGAAAGAGAGAGAGAGAGAGAGAGAGAGAGAGACTATGAGAGATGGTGAGTTGGTAGGTAATGACCGACCTAACAAGACACAGACAAAGTAATCCAAATTACACCCAAGCTATTGTCTGCAAAATAAATAAGACAATATATATTTCCAACGCATTTATTGACACAAGCGCTATCCAGAAAAATATTTATAATAAAATACAACATAGTAACATTAGAGTGATATATTTTAATGACACAATCTATCCATGCTCTTTCGCTTTTGTTAGACACTCAAATACAATAATAGATACATATACTGTGTTTGTTTTTTCTAGAACACTCTTTTGGTAGCTAAATTCATACCAAAATGTATTTCTATGGCCTTCTGACACAGTTTATAAACAAGTAGATAAGAAATTTAATGACCTTAACATCCACTTGCATTTCGTATAATAAATATCATGGAATTAAGTAAATTAGACGACTGTTTTTGTGAATTACACTTGTGAGATTACAATAATGAAAGAAAGTTGCTTGACGCATTTTGATAATCACTCATAGTTATTTTCAGCCGCTGTCTACAGTTATCTTATGTCTGCAGTGTGGTAAACTTTGAGTAATATTTATAGAATGACGCAAGAATGCTTAGAAAAGTATGCAACTCAGATTGCATTCGGCTGATTAGAGAGATAAAGATAAATTTTTTTTATTTTATGCTAAATGCATTACAGAGTAGACTGAGTTAAATGGCGAGAATAAGACAACTATAATTCGATGTCTAGTTGCGGACAGTATTCGCCTTTCTGAAAGAGTTAGTTTTGCTTCAACTGGGATATTATAGAGATGAACAAAGAAAATATACTCAACATCCAACAATAAGACTTGATCGCTATGTATCTCTTAAAAATAATTATATACATTATTTAGAAAACAAAGAATGCGGGACTAATAGATCATCTACATCTTACCATCAACACTTTTCCACAAATCGCCTGAAAAATTCCAGATGGGATAACAATGTACATAATTCAAACGATTTTTGTATAATTGTGATGAAATGAAGGTGGAATGTGATTAAGGAGGAGTGCTTCATTTGACAGTTACATAATATCTCCAATGAAGATCAATATTACTTTTGTTATAAACTTTGAAGACATTGTGTAACTATTAGTAGGTGATATTCCAAGTGAGAATTTTTTTTTAGGAATACTTTTGGAAATACTTGCCTGAAAGCGTATTGGTCAAAATTTAACAAGTCTCGACAACCTGAGAAGTCTACATATTTCCGTTATTTCCAACTTCAACGTTTGTTCCTTAGCTTGGCACTTCTGTAGTGAAAAGGGAAAAACCAAACTTGAAAACATCCAGAAGCGTGCTTTGAGAATTGTATATGAAGATTATACCAGCAGTTACCATGAACTTTGACGTACGGCAAAATTGACAAACTGGAGAGAACGTAGACATAGATCGATGGCTTTAGAAACTTTTACAATTCCAGATAATAATGTTCTACAATGTTTGTATGACCTGCTATATTTAAAACACAATAATACAATTTTACATATTAAAAATTAGAACTTCAAGATATGGATAAAAACTTGTATATATAGCTGCCTTTATGTGGAACGAACTACCAAATCACTTTAAAGAAGAATCAGAAAAAAAAACATCCAACTCCTCTGCCATGATAATGACAACTGATATCCTCCTGTGTTAGGTTCCTCTATTGAACACCCTTTTGCTTGTACATTTTGTTTCCGTCATTTTAATTCTCCATATATATAGAGGTTTATCGATTTTTGTTATAAATGTGAAACTTCAAATATGTCTTACCTTACCGGTTAGAGGAGTAGACACTAATGTTCAAAGCCAGCTCTGGCTGAACAATTTATATGTTTACTGTCTTTTATAATAGCTTGCTTGGAATCTATATTGGGTTAGCCATGTCGTCTTGTTATGGGCGCTCTGAGTCTAATTGTCCAGGAATGCACCCAGAGCACCTATCTTAAGTTCGTATGTTCGGGCATATATTTTGTGTATATCTAGCTATCTCACTGTCTGTCTGTAATTGTGTAATGGCTAGATGTAGGTCATTTTACCACAATACCTATATTTGCCACGTATGCCAGAAGACGAATAATACGAGAGGACACCATTTATTCTAAATGACGTAGTCTGGAAAAGATAGATCATATGTTGTGCACTTTTTACTTTCGCCATCCCACCCCCAACACCACCGCATAAACGGAAGTACGTATAACGACAATAGATCTTGATATGTATCACGAAACAAATGACATTAAGAGGTTCCTCATAACCGGTCAATCCAGCTATTATCGGGAAATAGAGCTATATTAGCTCATTATATCTATTAGGCAATAGCTCCTTTCGTCGACTGCATATATATATAGAGCAGATATTAAAACTGTGCACACCTTTGCATGCATTCCTTGTCGTGGAATCCCTGAGCTGGAACACGCCTGTGCGTTTGGGCGGAGAGGCAGAACATAACAGAACAGAACAAAACTTGATGGAAAAATCATACTCAGGCGATACTTATATGACATATGAATCAAGTACAATAAAAGTTATATTACATAAGACGCCATCATGGTGTAGTATAAATAACAATGAGAAGAGAGAAAACGCAAAGGGAGGGGTGAGCGAGAAAACATGGATTATCTAAACATTACAAGTCCAAGGAGTATCTAAAAAAAATTAACTATCAGTGATTTCAATGAAAACGCTTTTGGTACATTTCACTTAATATATAAAAGAGTCTCAAAAGGTTGAAATGTAAAATCAGCATATGTAGCTATCAAAAGATCTATTCAGATTGTAATTCGTTCATAATTTTGTTAACAAATATGCTTACATTTTTCACTATTATTTTACTTTTATTTGTTATTAAATGTTGATATTTTAAAGTATTCGGACGTATGTAATAATATTTCTTTATCAAATTTAGTCTAGCCTCTCTAAAGAATTCACACTCAAAGAGGTAATAGAATTGATCACTCAAAACATTATTCTGACATTTGGTACATTTTCTTTCTTCGTATCAGATTTCATTCCATAGACAAGTTTCTACGGGTAATTTATGGTCTGACGTTCTAAATTTAAAGATAGGTAAGTACATTTGTTCTAGGAAATTTGATTAAATATTCTTCCAATTGGATATCCGTTTTAGAAAGTTGTAAATTTTGTCCTTTGGGCGATTTTTCTACAACAGATAACCAATCTTGTTTGTGCTGAAATAAGAGGACGGTTTCTTATGGCACTAATGTTATCATTTCTATTGTTTAACCATACATCATATCTTCCTACCCTTTGAAGAATTGTCTTTAATGCGTTATCAATTTATGGTAAAAAAGATCAGAATCAACATCTAAGCGCATCATTCTATATTCTATACTTGACAATTTATTTTCCGTTCTATTGATAACTGATTGCCAAACGTTAATCATACGCATTTTGATAGTGATGTGTATTTTATGCCGGCCTTTTCTGTATCTAATATATAGACTGGAGTACTTTTTCGTAAATTTTATATTTTCTTTGAAATTCATCATGAAAGTTTTCTATTAGATCCAGATTGTCATATTCCCATATTTCACTCCCATAGTTAAGTATTCGTAAAATGGTATAGTCAAATAATTTTAACTGCAGATCTAAAGGAAAATTGAAGTTCCTTATTTTCATAAACAAGAGCCTTACGGGCTTGATCAATAGCATGATTTATTGCCTACCTAAATGTCCTGGATTTTGAGAAGAAAACGTCTACTTATTTATAATTATCAACTACTTCTAAAGATTGACCATCATCTATAAAGAATTGTAAATACTTGACGTTTCTTGCTCCAAAAACCATTATTTTGGTTTTATTATAATTAATATTTAATTTCCAATCATTGCAGTATTGTAAAAAAAAAAGAAAAAAAAGAACACTTTAAACTCTCTTGGAGTTTTTTTTTTCATTCCTAGCTAGTATGAAAGTATCATCTGCATACAGAAGAATAAAAGCTCGAGTAACATTGTCACATGATCGTGTGACAAATTAATTTGAATTCCTTCATTGTTATTATGACACAAAAATCATCCTAAATCATTAAGAAATAACGAAAAAAGTAAAGGAGATAGTTGTTCCCCTTGTCGAAGACAATATTATTACAAGCTAAAAAGCTTTTTGATCACCTTTAAACTTAATACAAGATTTTATACCTTGGTACATGTTATAAATTACCCTGAACAGTTTTTCATCAATATTGTATTTAGTTAGGTTTTACCAAAGACCAATTCTCCAAACTGAATCAAACGCTTATTGAAAGTCAACAAAACAACACACTATTTTCTTTTTCCTTACTTTCAGGACGTAAATGAGTGAATGCAAAACAAAAATATGGTCAGTTGTTGAATATCTTTTAAGAAATCCTGCCTGATTTGATTCTAGAATAAGAGAAATTGGTTAATCTGTTGTTCAAGATTGATGTGAACATTTACCTAAACAACTTATTATAGTTATTGGACGGTAATTCTCTGGATTAATTTGACTTCCAGTACCCTTGCAAATAGGTCTTATAATCCCCTGCAACCAAGCATCTGGTATAATTCCCAAATCAAGAATTAAGTTAAAAAGACGTGCATACAGAGAAAACTATTACACTTAAGGTTGCTTTTATATACTCATTTCAAATTGCGTCATTGTCAAAAGCTTTACAATTCGTAAGTTTCTTAACACATGAAGTAATTTCATCACTAGTAATGTAGGTATTGAGGATTTCATTATTATCATTGATATTAAAATATATTTCACAATTCTTATTTGCCACAGGGGTTGTGTTTAAGTTCTTCAAAAACTTCTACAACTCTTCAATTTTCATGTTCGAATTCTCTAGTTGCGTTTCTTATTTGTTCAAGAGCTTCCAAAGATCTCTTGATTTCCTACAGTGAAGTTTTATAAGCTTATTCCTGGTAATATTGTTGTGAATATTTATATATTTATTCATAGTTTGCTATATTATCTACTTATTTGCTTCATGTTTCTTCATATATCTTTTTGGGGTATATGTTAAACAATTTCTTGGCCTTATTGTATTCTATTTTAAACTTATGACATTCACTGCCAAACCATGGTCCACTAAATTCAGAATGAGTAGCAATTGTGCGTCTAGTTTCAATCTTTTGACGGAGAGGCAGAGTGCAGATTATGGTTAGAGGATGAAAGCGGACGACAAACATGGTAAGTGTGGGTCTATCAACGACGTTTCTCTGTGTTTATTATGATGTATGGATCTCACATCTTTAATGCGATATGTTAGAAAACTATAAACGCTACTCATATTACCTCCTTGGATTTCAGGGTCTGGGACGCTCAGGTTTTAGCATCAAATTCTCCAGTCTCATTGTCTTATATTGTGAATATCTACGTACGTCCAGAGGAAACATAGCCAAAATATATAAACCTATATACACTTTGCTACTACACGATTTGCTTTTCGAGTATTCGACATTTTTTCAACAACTGACATTGTTAACTGAGTGGATGGAAATTTTAATTTAGGGGTCAGGTGAAGAGAAGTTATTTAATGTGATTTTTATGACATCATTTGGCAAAGTTGGACACAGATGACTGATTCATAAACTTTAAAAGTATAGGGCTGATGACGCTTAGGAAATGTAGAATAAATAATTCCTGTCTGAAAGAAGTTGAACTAATAAACATTTTACTTTGTCTTCAGACTTTAATGCTGCTTTTTCTTCATTGTAATTGACAGTCTTCACTGGTTATCAAATCTCCAAGAAAAATCTGAATATAAATATTAATTATTTCTTTGAGACCACAAGAGGGTACAAGAACAGCTGACTGGCTCAACTAGTGTAGTGATGCCTTTGAAACTATTGGATCTTGACCATTATAAGGTTCAGAGCGATGATATCTCAATTTATATTTGTTCCCTTCCTCCACACCGTCAAATAAAAGGGGATCAGTGCAATAATTAAGCAATTGAGAAACCATTTGAAGAAGTGTGTTCGTGAAAGCTATTGCACGTGCAGGGGCTTGTACAAGAGTTTTCTCAAATCATCTGTTTGGAATCGTTTCTCATTCCACTTTGACTGCTTACTTGTGGTGATTTACAACATAAACATTACTTGTTTGAATTTTAGCATAAATATGGGATATAAAATAAAATGTATATGCCAAATCGTTTCTAAAATTATTTGATTTATTTTGACTCTTTCTCTCTCATATAACAAACATTCCTGTATGGCATACGCATGTGCTTGTTTATACATAGCAGGTTTCCATATTTTATTTCTCATGTGGTTATCACGTAGTTTGTACATGCACGAGAGCTGTCTACTAAACAATTTTCCATATTGTTTGAATATTTTAACGAAATTATTCTTATATAATTTAGTATATTACTGCTGAAGTAACACATGTTTTGAAATTTTGGATATATTCGTGACAATTGGATACAATATTTTCATAAAGGACTACATTTTATTCGCTGCGTATACTGAAGTAGCACACGCCCCATGTTGCTTCTCGATTTAAGTCATAGAAAATAGGGTCCGAAAACTTGACATCTGCTTGCAAATTCAGGATGAGTTAGGTGTGCCACCATGATTCCACCTCTCCAAAGACTCGAACGTTATACCTACCAGCATACATATCATATGTCGCACAGTTATTGTTTTGTTGAACAATATGCGAAGAAATTCTATCTATCAGTAAAGATTCAGTAATATCTCTATTAACATATGTTGTTCAAGACTCCTGACACATTGATACATTTTTACGCCTAAAAAACTATAGCATACGAGCGTCGTTGTGTTTGAAAAATGATCTGATGTCGAGATTTTTATGGTTGCTTTCCATTTCTGTGATTTGTGGTTGGAAGCAAATAGTCTCTGCCTTTGTTGTTGATAACTTGGCAGTGAGGACGCATTGACTGGCACAATCAATAGCAGAGAACAAGCAAGAGCCGAAACTGTTGATTTGTGAACAAGTTTCCTTTTTAAAATAACAAGCTGAATGGCGATGACATCGAATATGTGATTGCTGATTTAGAGCTCATTGGACTGTTTAGGCTTCATTCAAGGAAGTTTTTATATAAAGCAGCATTCAAGTAGAACAAGATATACTAGTTACAAGTATATCATTATTTAATATTATTTTGAAAATGCTGGTGCACATGAATATGAAAGATTATATCTCCCGAAATAGCCATTGCCGGGAAATTTACTGAAAAAGAATATGTTTTATTTTCCCATCAAGTTGCTGTTCCTAAGTTTCAGTTTCCCAATACTCGTATTGGAATACTTTATACTGAGCGATTTTCTTGTAAGGTGACGTTGAGACGTAGCACAGACTATATTCTTTTAGCATTGTGCGCATGATTAAACTGGAGGCTTGATTGTGCTGTATTTACCATGGTTTGTACTTTTCAATATTGCCCTTTGCCATCCAGCAAACCTGTGTTAAGGATACCTATGTACAGTATAAATTAAACTAAATTCGAGCACTAATTTATAGACGAACCGTTATTACAAATGGTTGAAATGTGAAATGGAGATGTCACTAGACCATCTGTCACAAAATCTACTATAGCATATGAACAAATTAAACACCTGCGTATTCATATTTAACTCTGACCAATACTAAATTTGACATCTTACACAAGATTGTCAGTGTCTAAAAGCTTTGCAAAATTTGAAAATATTGAACATCTCGAATACCAAGTTTATTGTCTCTCAAATGCAATCTACCATGACCGGCGTACACTTTGTTTGCTACTGGCATTTATAAACGTGTACCTTTCATGCTAGTCAAGGTTTACTTCTAGAATTGTTTCGTTGAAAGAGAGTCAATGGCGAAAGAGCTCTAATTTTGTTTTCATATACAATGGACAGGCTGTTTAAAATTTGCTAAAGTCTTATTATAAATATGCAGATCATTGGAAAATTTAACTTGAATCTATTCAATTAACAGTAAAAGTTAACAAACACAGCGAGTATATTTTATTGACAATAAGATGTCAATCTTTGATTCTACTTGAATGCTGCTTTATATCAAAACTTTCTTGAATGAAGCCTGGACAGTCACACGATCGCTAAATCAGCAATCACATATTCGCTGTAGTCGCCATTCTGTTTGTTTTTTTAAAAAGGAAACTTGTTCACACATTAACAGTTTCGGCTCTTGCTTGTTCAACCATCTACACGCACATATGGACTTGCACTAGCGTTCCCTGCTAATCATATTGCCACTTGAATCTATTCAATTTACAGTAAAAGTTAACAAACACAGCGAGTATATTTTATTGAGAATAATATAAACTTTAATGGTAATTATAACAGTGTTTGAAATCACGGCTTAGAAATGTTAAAAATCTAAATGAATACTTAATTAAATGTAACTAATAATAACATTAATTATCAAAATATGAACTAATTAATTAAATACTTAATTAATGAATTTAGACTTGCGTCTTTCAGAATATGTGGAAGAAGGGCACATAAATGCCATCCTTTAAGGTTTTATAATGATCAGAGTTCTCATTTTCAAGCAATATCACAACTTGGGCATAGTCTGCATGACTAGTCATTTGCATCCTACCTTCAACGCCCCAAAAATTATAACTGGTCTTTACCAAGTCAAATCAAGTCAAATTATAACTTTCCTTATTCTCCCTTTTCTTTTCTCACTTAATTTATTTTCATTACATTTTGAATCACACACATTTTCTAATTCAGATTTCATATCAAACCATTTCTTACCCGCTAACGAAATATGTCCTTGATAATTTTTCATGTTTATAACTACGTTCCAAGTGGAAAAGTTCTATTGAAGTTTTCATTTTATTTTAGATGTTTCTAAATGACTTTCAATTAAAAGTAAACAGTTTAGTTAGACTGCACGCTTTCTTTATGGAACATTAGTCTGATCTTTCATATATGCGACAAATGCCTTGTTATATTTGGGTTTATACCACGACAACTGGAAAGGATTATATAGAGGTCACATGAAGTATAGTATGAAATAGATAAATCCAAATCCTTTAATACTGACAGCTGGTGTAAAATGAAAGAAACACAAAATTATAATGTTACGTAGACATTTAAAGTCATCTTAAAGGAAGCACTGTTTCTCTGACTCACCTGTGCCAACAGAAAGCAAGACATAGTGCATTCATGTTTGCCATGAGCAACAACTTGGATGTAGTTTTGTCTAGCTCATAAAAGTGAAAGGTTAACTATGACGATAATTGATATCTCCATGACAGAAATTCTTCATCATCAACAGTTGTGTCAAATCTGTTTAAATGGTTTATTAGGGAATGGGTTCGGTATGGAAACCATGATCTGTCGTTTTGGAAAGTCAGACAACATAGAGCCATTTGCTGTGATTAAGAAAGACTTAGTGCTTTCCTGAACTTTAATTTTCAGGTAATATCTCTGTAGCTACACTTTTTCCTGCTAAGTTCGTAGATCCTTGTACTATGCTAGCTTAACATGTGGTATATAGAAATGCACCCGTTCTGACATGCATAATGAGCAACAATTGCAATGTTGATGCACTACTAATCCCGGCAAGGGTGATAAAGAGCAAAGTGTTTCACAAATTTGAATATGTCGATTTTTTTTTCTATATAAACACTTGCATTATTCCATGAAGATGTACATACCTAATATTTATCTATTATTGTTAGAGCTTGGTAGACATAATCCCTGTAATCCCCATGTTTATGTATGTTGAAGAAATAAAGGGGGTGGGAATCAAGTAGTACACATTTGGACTACTCTAGGAAGAATGACAAAGAAGAGTTAGATGCCTATACGAGTTGATATGACTGGATATACAAAAGTGTCCGTGATCACTATGACTTAATTTTGCCGTTCGTTAGTAGTATCCATCAAGAACAAGGTAGCATTTAGCGATAACTCGAATTCATATATTGGATACAAAACAGTCCAATGCATTTGCGGATATGTGGGTGTCTAATGTTCTTTGACAAGATTATTATAATTGCTGGATAAATATCACAATAATATGTTTTAAAATCATATATTTTCTTGCGTATAGCTGCTAGAATTCAAAATAAAATGTCCACAAATCATCTTTGGGGTGGACCCCTCCACCCTTCATGGTGTTTGAGGCATATGCGCATGTACAACTGGTACAATCCATATATGACGTGAGAAAGATGTGCAAGAGCAGATACAATCAATTATTTGAAGCAAATTCTTGTTTTCAATCTGTCAAGATCATGCATTTTATAAACTTCCAGTAATGGCCTGAAAAATGAATCGGTCATCTACATATGAATGCAAACACGCCTCATCAATCCACCATCGTTGTTTCTTAAACTTGTTCACAAGGAGAGAGAGAGACTGTCCTACTCCACTAAAGGTCACAAATGTGCAAACAATTGGAACATTGTTGTACTGGCCTCATGAGGTCATCTACTTATGACCATGAGAAGCTCTAGGTTGATAAGGTTTTGTGCTATCGCAGTGAAACAAATTTGGGATGGATATATGGATGCGTAGTTGTAAGGACGAACAGAAACGACTTAATATATACCTTTCTTCTGTCACTGTGGGGCATATAATTCATTATCAAAATGCATTCTGATCCCGAAAGGCATGGTGCTGAAAAAGATGTGGAGAAAAGAAAATAATTGTAAAAAATGGAAACCATCTGTGGAGATACGAAGGACCAAGTCCGAAAACATGAAAATGTTGTTATTTTCCAAAACAATTTGCCAAAGTAGCTCTGAAGCCAAACATTAAGTGATCTACACGTGCAGATGATTATGCATACCAAATCTGATTTGCCTAATGTTCACATATTATGAAAGGAATGTCAACCATTTTTTAAAAATATATCATATTAGGAAAGTTTGCACTTAAATTAGTTAATAATTTTAATAAAAGGATACATAAAAATACAAATATTAAGCGAAATGCCTAAACCAATCAAAGACTTAAAGAAATAACCAAGTGAGTCACATATGTATATGTATATAAACATGCCTACTAAATTTCAATTCTCTATATTCAGCGTACTTATTGTGTGTAATCCTGCCAAATCAAAATGTTTTAGCTTTCTTTTTAATATATCTAGTACTGTTGTATATGGGAAATCTTATTTAACACCTTACTTTCAGATTCCGTAATTTATTTGCGGCGACATCTTAGCAGAAAATGCATTAGGTAGCCTGAATCGGGATGGGGAGTTGGGGGGGGCAAGGGGGGGGGAGGCAGCACTAATATCTTGGCTCTGCACTGAGGCGCGTAGCTAATGATTTAAGGTACAACCTTTGGTCCAAGTTGTCGAGAATCATTGATGTAAAATATGTTTCTGGTTTCTGGGTGATATCTAAATGTACTCCTTAATAGCTCAGACAAAATCTATTGACAACAACTAAAAAGGAGATATCAAGCATCAAAGGAAAGTGACCAAAGAGATGCCCGACATACGTACAATTTCCTCGTCATTCACATCACATAAATAAATGTGCATGAGATTATTGCCTCATAGGCATCGAACACGTCTTTGTCATTTTAATGGAGAAGTCAAATATGTATACCACTTGAGTCCGACCTCTTTTTTTGTCACTACATCTTAGATAGGTGCTCCTGGCAGAAATACATTTCCTATGTCTTGTTATTTGTTGATACAGGGGGAAAAGAAAATGAGTGTTATTTTAATGACTTAAATAGTTACATAACAAATATGTATACTACTTGAGTCCCGCCTCCCATTCGATCTGGTTGTAATCCTTCCATTTTACATCAGCCAAGAACATTAAAGGATTTGGATTAATCTAGTTCATAATATATTTCATGTGACCTCAATAAACCCTTTCCCACTGTGGTGGTATAAACCCATAGATGAGAAGGTGGGTATCGCATATATCAAAGATCATACTAATTCGGTCGAAACAAAAAGTGTACAGACTGACCAGATTTGACATTTTTAATTTAAAGTCATTTAAGGACATCTAGACTCAACTGGAACCATAGCCAGACTTATTTCAAACAGAAAATAAATTTTACTAGATATTAACATGAAATTATTAAGGACATATCTTATTCGCTGGTAAGAAAAGAAAAAATGTAAGTAGGGTTAAAAAAAGATAGTAAGGCAAGTATTAATTTGACTCGGCCATTATCTAATAAAAAAAAAAAGAAATTTTTTTTTTTTGGGGGGGGGATGATTTTGGAGGTGGGATGAAAATGATTAATTGTACTGATTATGCCTAATTCGTGATATTGCTCGGAAATTAAAAAACTGATAAGAAGAAACTCTTCAGGCTGGCATTGTTACCCCCAATTTCTGACGATAATGAAAGCCTTACTTAAAGTAACTAAGTAATTAATCAGTTAGCTAATTGATTTATTGAATAATTAATTCATTTTAAATAAGACAGATCAGATTTTGATGACGTCTAAACTTTCTTTTCAAGCCTGGTCATAAATGGTTTTTAATTTGATATTATTGTCAATAAAATATCCATGCCTTATTTCTTAGTTTTTACTGATTGAATTCAATTTTAGTGTTTCCAAAGGCCTGCACATTTATGTCATTCATGAAAGTATAAAATAGAACCTACTTTATATGTATACAAAACGAAACTAGGGCCATTAGGTATGTTATTGTCTTTCATCGAAACATTTCTGGAATTCACAAAAACCCAAAATTTGAAAAGATTTCAAGAAATTTACCAACAAAAGAACACTGGTAAGCCACATGTGTTGGTGAAACAAGGATATCTGACAAATTCCCTGAAAACTAACCTAAATGCAAAAAACTAACGGAGGTGTCACGGACGATTGGATGTTTAGACACGTGTAAAACTAAATGCTCCTACCACCTTCGTGAAAACTAAACGTTTGTAGCATATCTTCATCCACTAATTTATTCTACAAAGTTTCTGTACAATCCTTCAGAACCTTTTTTAAGAAGCAGTAATAAGATGTTTGCATAAAACGTAGACTTATACAATATCCACTTTTCGGGGCATTTTGTTAAGATTACCCAAAATTTAGGCCGAGAAGAAATCCAAGCATTTTTGGGGCATTTAAAGCAAGCACTTAGTTAGCCCACAAAGCTTCAACCAAATCCGTCAATCAGTTTAGGAGAAGCGATGAGATTTTTTTTCATGAATAGACAACATATATGTTTACCGTGACAAATGTTAGGAGTTTTCCAAATCCTGTCCTTATTTTAGCCACCTGTCATAAGTTTGTCATAGTGTAATTGACATTGGCTTCACCAACATAAAGAGTTTTGAACACACTCACAAGGTATGCATGTGGCTGCTTCACCTCTAGCGATCAGCTGACAGCCTCCACAATTTTGTACCATAGTTGCTCGAATTGGCTGATACAAGGTCACAAGTTTTGATGCACATCTGCATTTATATCAGATCCATTTCATCTGGTATACAGAGTGATCTTAAATTGCTATATTTGGCTCTCAAACAGTTAAACACAGCATGATACACACAGGCTGGTGCTCATCCATTGTCCTACAGATACCTAAACTTAGTACCATAGAGCATTCTCAAGCACTTCAAAGATAGAGTTGAAGGGCCGAATAACAAATGATTACAACTCTGGCATGCTGTATTTTGATGAAAATGACTAATCCAATTAAACTTATAGTTTATACCCTACCCAGTATATTGGTGACCTTTTCCGTAGAAACTTCGGCGACATCGCAGCATGGAACACCTTCGAGACAGAATAACACGTAGGGGCAATACTAATATCTTGATTCTGCGCTGAAGAGCGGAACTAATGATTATTTAGGGAACAACTATTAGCCCAAGTCGTCTGAATAACAATTAAACTCCTCCATAATAGGTCATAAGAAAAAATGTATTGGACCAAAATGAAAAGGACATAGCAAGAATCGAAGTACAGTCAACCCAAGACCTGAAGAAATAAAACAGACTCCTGACTTACATGCAAGTACCCATTGATTCCCATCATATAAAGGAATTATCTATTCGACTCTTAACTCATGCGCATCCAACTCTTATCTGGCATTTTAATGGAGTATGCTACTTGATTTCCACCTCCCATTTTCCTTCACCATATATAAACAAATGATGACAGTTCCTATGCCCAACTAAACCGGATAACATTAGATAATTGATTGGCATATACACCTTCATGTAACAAGGCAAGTGTTTATATAGGAAAATATCAAAATATTAAAAACATTTAGATCCATTTATGATATTACATTTTCCGGGCTAGAGTAGTGCAATTGTTACCCCCTAATGCGCGCGAGAAAAGGTGCATTTCTTTAAT
Source organism: Margaritifera margaritifera (assembly GCA_029931535.1). Classification (NCBI taxonomy): domain Eukaryota; kingdom Metazoa; phylum Mollusca; class Bivalvia; order Unionida; family Margaritiferidae; genus Margaritifera; species Margaritifera margaritifera. Next base: position 5,523,507 of record JAQPZY010001617.1, read on the forward strand.
CTACATCTTAAGTTATGGTGAGTAACCGGAAATTTAGCTGGAAGTAGAGTGTAGTAACTGACATATTATCAGAACATTAAAGTTCAGAAGAACACTCTTTCTTGTTCACAACACTTAGATCTATGTTGTCTGACTTTCCCAAAACCAGGTCATGGTTTGCATGTCAAGCGCATATTCAAATACAAACATTTCAACAAACTTCACACAAATCTTGATAATGATAAAAATCTGCCATAGTCATATAAGTTGTTGTCATGGTTTGTTGTGGTTTGTTTTCCTGTTTTTCTTTTCTTCTCACAAATATGAGCTAGACAATGAGTCTCATCTACCAATGCCTGAAAACCCTTCATCAATGACTTAAGTCTAGTAAGTATCAACTGTTTTCAGCCTACAGTTATAGTTCCTTTTGTGAATGTCAGCTCTACTGCTTTAGCAACGTCGAGATACAGATATTGCTTATTCGGGTGGTGGTGTCATCGTCAACAGAGAAGTTTATATTCAAGTTTTTGTGCATGCAAATAAGCCCAAAACTCTTCGTGGGATAGTTGAACGAGACATATATTGCTTCAGAATTTCTTGTTTTACTCGGAAAAGTCCATTTTAATTTGTATGTTGCTATTGAACCAAAGCGCAGATGCATAATCTTTGTCACCTTTATTTGAGTTGTGGGTGGGTCGGTACGAAACAGAGAGAGATCTGCATACAATCATTGGAAAGCAATCTCTGTTAAGAGTAAACCTCTTGTCTAATTATGAATTATGGTGGAGCTAGTTAGTTTGCTAGGCATATTTTTTCCATTATATTTATAAATGCAGGTGAAAAACTCCAAGAATATTGTAACTTCTTGCAGATCCTCTGACTTGCGTATGTCAGACAAAAGAAAAATTAAAGACCCGAAAATGAAACTGAGGAAAATAGAAAAAGAATTGGAGGAGAAGGAAAGGCAACTGCAAAATTTGAATAAAAAGGTAAACATGGAAAAAACTTTATTGAATATATTTACAGATGATGATGAAATGATAGAATTCTACATGCTTTTTGCCACGTAGGATATTTTTTTTTATAACTGTTTTCCATAGCATCAAACATATAATGCTGTTAGAATGAAGAGCTTTTACGATAGCACTGGTGGTAACATCCGCATCAGTGGGCGCCTAAAAGCTATGAACCCAGTGGTTGAACTTTTCATGTTTTTGTGTTGACTGAGATGCAGATTTACGATTTAAGATCCCTTTATTCGATTTAATATACACATTTCTTCTGTAAGTCGGAAAATAATCATGAGGACAAATTATTTGTACTATTATGGGGATGGGTAAATATTTGGCTAAGGCAAGAGCAGGTTCAAACGAATATGTCTCAAGAGTTTCAAATGTCCTACCCATTAACCTGAACTATCATTGACTATCATTTACAGAAAGGCCTTATTTATTATTACCTGAATCAAAGACTTTTTCAAACAACAAATATCACAACACGTGGAAAGGTTTGGTAAGGATAGTTCCACATGGTGATGTCACATTTTTGTCTGCCTTGTATTCGGGATGCTTGTGTGATATGGAGATCACAAAGCTGTCTGGAATACTAGACTTGTTAGAACCAGGGGACAAACTCATGGCGGATAAAGGTTTCGTTTTACACAAAGTTTTAGAGGGTATTGGTGTTTTCATTGTAACACCACACTTTCTATGTAGTGATGGGCAGTTTACAGTTTTCCATGTGGAGAGCAATACAAAAATCACAAGCATGAGGATACATATGGAAAGACACATTAAGATGGTGACAAAATACAAGTGATTACAAATCTATTGTACCTCTGTCAATTTTTGGGTCAGTAAATCAGTTGTGGAAAGTTGCAAATTTATTGACTTTGTTCAAACGACCACTAATTAAACAAAAGAAGTATGCATTTTCTGACAGAAATGTCACGTAGAACGTATGAATTGAAACAAAGGATTCTGAGACACTACAAATGTACCACATACAGTTCATTTTATTAACATTTCAGTAATGTACAAGTTGATGTTCATACCTTAATTTTAACTCGTGCCATATTTCAATGCATTCTTGATTTTCATGCAAATACCTTTGTTTAGACTAACCTTTTAAATTCATTTGCACAATGGTTCTATATTTGTCAGAAACAACTAAAGCTTTAGGGTGACAGTAAGACCCATAAATTTGAATTTAAACTTGCTATATTATACAAATAGATTTCAAAAGCAGAATGAAAAGGTATACAAACAAGAAAACTTTCAGTTAAGGTAAACGCTATAATAGGATAGGTTAACCTTGTCATTGACAGCTTGCCAAAATTCCCTGTTAAACAGAATTGTCTCAACATGAAAGTCATTTTCGAATCACACACAACAACCACACCATTCCAGTCCTGCAACTGCCAACTGCATTTAAACTTATAGTAGTAGTCGTGATTTGCTTTTAATTTCAAGGCATAATCAGAGACATAAAGGTACTTTAGAGACAAAAAGGTTTTGCAACTGGACATTTGATCTCCAACAAACCATAAGGGTGGTTCTTGCTGGGGTTATAGACTTTTATATTAGGACTTGCAGTCAGCCAGTGACATAATGGGCTCATAATTATGCCACTTGGTTACAAATTAAACCTGTCATCCATTCCCTGGGGAGAAAAAAACAGAAGAAATAAATTCAAATCACACATCATATCAATTGAAAAGGATTCTTTTTCTAAAAAAAAATGTTGTTCTTTCATACAGGAGTGACATTTTATTCAATAAATATATTTGCCCAGATTTCTTGAGCAGGTACTACGTGCTTTGTTGTCTAAAAAAGATTCCTCTTTTCGACACTAAGCTTTAGTTTTTCTACATTTTGCAATCTCTCCAGCATTTGGTGCGGTTATTCTTTCTGATATTGTGTTATCTGGGGTCTCTGGACTGTAACCTAATGTTCTTCTCAATTTCCCCGCTATCTGTCTCATTTACTGTCAGAGCTTCAAACTTCACTGTTTAACTCTCAGTCAGTACTGTCACAACATTACGTGTCATTACATTATTATTGGGTAATTCGGGAAAAGTATATAAGTCCAAAAACAGGATAAAGCGCACAAACCCCACTGCTTAAGAGGCACTAAAGCCAACAATCAGGTGATCAACACGTGCACATAATTATGTATTCCAAATCTCGTTTACCTCCATCCACATATTATTAGAAACACGCCTACCACATTTGATTTATTAAAGGGTTTTTTGCAGTATCGTATTAAGAATGTTTGCACTGAAACAAATATCTAAGTTCAATATATTTAATAAATGAATAAATAAAAAAATAAAAAATGAAGACAAAAATAAACTTACAAAACCAGAAAGTGCAAAGATATAACCTGGTCAGTCATATATTATTCATACAAATCTGTCTACCAACTTTAAATTATCTATGTTTACTCTGTCTGTCTGTGTGTGTGTGTGTGTGTGTGTGTGTGTGTGTGTGTATGTGTTGGTGGAAACAAGCCACCTGGGGCAGACAGTGCCAAATAAAGATATCTTGTTTTAATTCCTATTCATTTTGTGTATAACAAGTAGTATTTGCCACCTTAATCTTGTTTCCCGTAATTTATTATTGGAAACAAATTCCCCAAAATGTAAGAAGAGTAAAAAAGTAAAACATTATTGGTCATCTAAACCATCCACTTAGTTAGCTTACATTGCTTAAGTAACAGCAATCAAGAACTTTAGGGAAAGCGATGACAATCTTTATCACAGACAGACAGCAGATCTGTTTACCCTAACAAATGTGTATCAGTAGTTTCGCAAAGTCCGTATGTAACCTTAGCCGCACTTCTGTAGCTTGTCATCCCATAACAGTAGTATAGAATTGCCGCCGGAATATTCCGCTTTTGACGCAATAGGGTTAAACAAAGGTAACATTTAGTTAACGGGCGGCGGAGTAAGCCGCCATTAGGAGAGATTTGATGGTTTGGTAGATTTCAGGGGTGAAACAAAGGTCACACTATAGAGTCTACTACCGTTTTATGGATGAGTGAATCCTAGAAAATTTACATGTCAGTTAAGTTTATTCACATGTGAAGGGTGTGGCTATAGGGAGTAATTGTTATGATAAATCTATCAATACTCCATATGAAATAGCATTATCATGTTAGAAAAAAATTAATCCAATCGAAAACTATACAGTATGAAAGCTATGATTGAAATATTTTAATATAGTGAAAAATGTTATGAAATGGCATGAAAAAAAATCTGTTTAAAATTCATCATATCTTAAATATGACAATTTTATCGAAAAGCTTTCATCATATCTTACAGATGACAATTTTATCGAAAAACTTTAAAAACAAAAGTAAAATTTGCATCATATTTTTTCTCTGATATGTTTGTCATCATTATTTATAAATGTGTTATTGCAGTCAATATGCGTTTTAAAGAAATGAAATATATTACAGATCCAAATATTATTAACACAGGGACATCATAAACGATTTCTACACCTTGACATAATTGTTACATTCCAATCTTACATCACATGACCTTTATTTCAGACCCATGAACCATGAACGAACTTCCTGAAATAGGCCAATGTTGACATGGTCGGAAAAACGGTAACTCGCAAAGAATTTAGATTTCATAAGCATTTTTCAACTATACATAAATTAAGTAGATATAGTTCAACACTTGCTACGACAAGTTTAATAGTTTCTCGCAATATTATAATGCAAGCATAAATATTCACGTTGAGGACACGAACCATAACTGGTCGATGATACCATCAAAAGACATGGCCCAAGCGCAAATCAAAATACTTAGTTGTAACTTTAAAGATAGTTTTGAAGATATTAGTGAATTACACTAGCTACAGGAACAAAGACACATTACTTGTTTGCTGAATGAGAAATATTCATCAACAAAGTTCACACAAACTAAACTACTTGTACCACCATTTTGAAGGATATGATGTGCACTCGTTATAGATTACAGAGAGCAAATCAAAATCATACAAGGTAAACCTGCAAACTATTAAATCTACCAGCCATGTCATTTATCTGAAAAATCTACGATATCAAAACATTGATAGATATGATATATTCTCACCTTCTCACCCCACTCAGTCGCTCAACATATGGAAGCATTAATAAATATGATCTATTCTCACTCCACTGAATCTTTCACCATATGAAAGCATTTATAGATAAGATCTATTTTTTCTTCATAGCAATAATCTTATTTAAATTGGTATAATGTAAGGTAAAAACTATTTGTATAGTCATATTTTTTAAAAACTATTTTTCCCTTTATTCTACACTAAAAGATTGTAAAATTTAGAAATTACTTTAAATGGTTATATTATTCATTTTCATTGAGATAAAACATTAATATCTACTTAAAAAGGGGTATACATTTTGGAAAGCATCTAACATATCATCTACTCTACTGTACTCAACCATTCCCTACCACCCTCCTATAAATAAATATAAATCAACCTAAATCATACATTTTAAGATGATGTCAAAAACAGCAACATACAAATCAGAAGTTCATATCAAAACCATACTTTGAAGAGCTTTTATTCAACTGATATTAAGAACATCAGTATACAAATCAGAAGGTGACATCAAGGTCGTCCTGTGTACTGTCTTGTGTATCATCATCATCATTATTATTCTGATTTATCATCTACTCAACTCTACTGGACCAATTTATACATGTTATAAATATATAATTTTATGAAAGTAATCTACTCAAGAACAACAAAAAAAAAAAAAAACAGACACACACACACACACACCTCTAATGTTATTTTCCTATGTTGAGAAAATAATAAAAATCCAAATTATATGCATAATGCCCTTTTAATCTTTTTAAAGAAGTATAAATTGTGAATATGATGATAAACAGTGAACATGTGACTCAGAAACAAATTTACTTAAATAAAAAGAAATTGAAGATACAAGCACATATATACACACATCCCTAATTTTTATTCAATGCAAAGATGTGTTGGTGGAAACAAGCCACCTGGGGCAGACAGTGCCAAATAAAGATATCTTGTTTTAATTCCTATTCATTGTGTGTATAACAAGTAGTATTTGCCACCTTAATCTTGTTTCCCGTAATTTATGATTGGAGACAAATTCCCCAAAATGTAAGAAGAGTAAAAAAGTAAAACATTATTGGTCATCTAAACCATCCACTTAGTTAGCTTACATTGCTTAAGTAACAGCAATCAAGAACTTTAGGGAAAGCGATGACAATCTTTATCACAGACAGACAGCAGATCTGTTTACCCTAACAAATGTGTATCAGTAGTTTCGCAAAGTCCGTATGTAACCTTAGCCGCACTTCTGTAGCTTGTCATCCCATAACAGTAGTATAGAATTGCCGCCGGAATATTCCGCTTTTGACGCAATAGGGTTAAACAAAGGTAACATTTAGTTAACGGGCGGCGGAGTAAGCCGCCATTAGGAGAGATTTGATGGTTTGGTAGATTTCAGGGGTGAAACAAAGGTCACACTATAGAGTCTACTACCGTTTTATGGATGAGTGAATCCTAGAAAATTTACATGTCAGTTAAGTTTATTCACATGTGAAGGGTGTGGCTATAGGGAGTAATTGTTATGATAAATCTATCAATACTCCATATGAAATAGCATTATCATGTTAGAAAAAAATTAATCCAATCGAAAACTATACAGTATGAAAGCTATGATTGAAATATTTTAATATAGTGAAAAATGTTATGAAATGGCATGAAAAAAAATCTGTTTAAAATTCATCATATCTTAAATATGACAATTTTATCGAAAAGCTTTCATCATATCTTACAGATGACAATTTTATCGAAAAACTTTAAAAACAAAAGTAAAATTTGCATCATATTTTTTCTCTGATATGTTTGTCATCATTATTTATAAATGTGTTATTGCAGTCAATATGCGTTTTAAAGAAATGAAATATATTACAGATCCAAATATTATTAACACAGGGACATCATAAACGATTTCTACACCTTGACATAATTGTTACATTCCAATCTTACATCACATGACCTTTATTTCAGACCCATGAACCATGAACGAACTTCCTGAAATAGGCCAATGTTGACGTGGTCGGAAAAACGGTAACTCGCAAAGAATTTAGATTCCATAAGCATTTTTCAACTATACATAAATTAAGTAGATATAGTTCAACACTTGCTACGACAAGTTTAATAGTTTCTCGCAATATTATAATGCAAGCATAAATATTCACGTTGAGGACACGAACCATAACAGGTCGATGATACCATCAAAAGACATGGCCCAAGCGCAAATCAAAATACTTAGTTGTAACTTTAAAGATAGTTTTGAAGATATTAGTGAATTACACTAGCTACAGGAACAAAGACACATTACTTGTTTGCTGAATGAGAAATATTCATCAACAAAGTTCACACAAACTAAACTACTTGTACCACCATTTTGAAGGATATGATGTGCACTCGTTATAGATTACAGAGAGCAAATCAAAATCATACAAGGTAAACCTGTCCACTATTAAATCTACCAGCCATGTCATTTAACTGAAAAATCTACGATATCAAAACATTGATAGATATGATATATTCTCACCTTCTCACCCCACTCAGTCACTCAACATATGGAAGCATTAATAAATATGATCTATTCTCACTCCACTGAATCTTTCACCATATGAAAGCATTTATAGATAAGATCTATTTTTTCTTCATAGCAATAATCTTATTTAAATTGGTATAATGTAAGGTAAAAACTATTTGTATAGTCATATTTTTTAAAAACTATTTTTCCCTTTATTCTACACTAAAAGATTGTAAAATTTAGAAATTACTTTAAATGGTTATATTATTCATTTTCATTGAGATAAAACATTAATATCTACTTAAAAAGGGGTATACATTTTGGAAAGCATCTAACATATCATCTACTCTACTGTACTCAACCATTCCCTACCACCCTCCTATAAATAAATATAAATCAACCTAAATCATACATTTTAAGATGATGTCAAAAACAGCAACATACAAATCAGAAGTTCATATCAAAACCATACTTTGAAGAGCTTTTATTCAACTGATATTAAGAACATCAGTATACAAATCAGAAGGTGACATCAAGGTCGTCCTGTGTACTGTCTTGTGTATCATCATCATCATTATTATTCTGATTTATCATCTACTCAACTCTACTGGACCAATTTATACATGTTATAAATATATAATTTTATGAAAGTAATCTACTCAAGAACAACAAAAAAAAAAAAAAAACAGACACACACACACACACACCTCTAATGTTATTTTCCTATGTTGAGAAAATAATAAAAATCCAAATTATATGCATAATGCCCTTTTAATCTTTTTAAAGAAGTATAAATTGTGAATATGATGATAAACAGTGAACATGTGACTCAGAAACAAATTTACTTAAATAAAAAGAAATTGAAGATACAAGCACATATATACACACATCCCTAATTTTTATTCAATGCAAAGATGTGTTGGTGGAAACAAGCCACCTGGGGCAGACAGTGCCAAATAAAGATATCTTGTTTTAATTCCTATTCATTGTGTGTATAACAAGTAGTATTTGCCACCTTAATCTTGTTTCCCGTAATTTATGATTGGAGACAAATTCCCCAAAATGTAAGAAGAGTAAAAAAGTAAAACATTATTGGTCATCTAAACCATCCACTTAGTTAGCTTACATTGCTTAAGTAACAGCAATCAAGAACTTTAGGGAAAGCGATGACAATCTTTATCACAGACAGACAGCAGATCTGTTTACCCTAACAAATGTGTATCAGTAGTTTCGCAAAGTCCGTATGTAACCTTAGCCGCACTTCTGTAGCTTGTCATCCCATAACAGTAGTATAGAATTGCCGCCGGAATATTCCGCTTTTGACGCAATAGGGTTAAACAAAGGTAACATTTAGTTAACGGGCGGCGGAGTAAGCCGCCATTAGGAGAGATTTGATGGTTTGGTAGATTTCAGGGGTGAAACAAAGGTCACACTATAGAGTCTACTACCGTTTTATGGATGAGTGAATCCTAGAAAATTTACATGTCAGTTAAGTTTATTCACATGTGAAGGGTGTGGCTATAGGGAGTAATTGTTATGATAAATCTATCAATACTCCATATGAAATAGCATTATCATGTTAGAAAAAAATTAATCCAATCGAAAACTATACAGTATGAAAGCTATGATTGAAATATTTTAATATAGTGAAAAATGTTATGAAATGGCATGAAAAAAAATCTGTTTAAAATTCATCATATCTTAAATATGACAATTTTATCGAAAAGCTTTCATCATATCTTACAGATGACAATTTTATCGAAAAACTTTAAAAACAAAAGTAAAATTTGCATCATATTTTTTCTCTGATATGTTTGTCATCATTATTTATAAATGTGTTATTGCAGTCAATATGCGTTTTAAAGAAATGAAATATATTACAGATCCAAATATTATTAACACAGGGACATCATAAACGATTTCTACACCTTGACATAATTGTTACATTCCAATCTTACATCACATGACCTTTATTTCAGACCCATGAACCATGAACGAACTTCCTGAAATAGGCCAATGTTGACGTGGTCGGAAAAACGGTAACTCGCAAAGAATTTAGATTTCATAAGCATTTTTCAACTATACATAAATTAAGTAGATATAGTTCAACACTTGCTACGACAAGTTTAATAGTTTCTCGCAATATTATAATGCAAGCATAAATATTCACGTTGAGGACACGAACCATAACTGGTCGATGATACCATCAAAAGACATGGCCCAAGCGCAAATCAAAATACTTAGTTGTAACTTTAAAGATAGTTTTGAAGATATTAGTGAATTACACTAGCTACAGGAACAAAGACACATTACTTGTTTGCTGAATGAGAAATATTCATCAACAAAGTTCACACAAACTAAACTACTTGTTCCACCATTTTGAAGGATATGATGTGCACTCGTTATAGATTACAGAGAGCAAATCAAAATCATACAAGGTAAACCTGTCCACTATTAAATCTACCAGCCATGTCATTTAACTGAAAAATCTACGATATCAAAACATTGATAGATATGATATATTCTCACCTTCTCACCCCACTCAGTCACTCAACATATGGAAGCATTAATAAATATGATCTATTCTCACTCCACTGAATCTTTCACCATATGAAAGCATTTATAGATAAGATCTATTTTTTCTTCATAGCAATAATCTTATTTAAATTGGTATAATGTAAGGTAAAAACTATTTGTATAGTCATATTTTTTAAAAACTATTTTTCCCTTTATTCTACACTAAAAGATTGTAAAATTTAGAAATTACTTTAAATGGTTATATTATTCATTTTCATTGAGATAAAACATTAATATCTACTTAAAAAGGGGTATACATTTTGGAAAGCATCTAACATATCATCTACTCTACTGTACTCAACCATTCCCTACCACCCTCCTATAAATAAATATAAATCAACCTAAATCATACATTTTAAGATGATGTCAAAAACAGCAACATACAAATCAGAAGTTCATATCAAAACCATACTTTGAAGAGCTTTTATTCAACTGATATTAAGAACATCAGTATACAAATCAGAAGGTGACATCAAGGTCGTCCTGTGTACTGTCTTGTGTATCATCATCATCATTATTATTCTGATTTATCATCTACTCAACTCTACTGGACCAATTTATACATGTTATAAATATATAATTTTATGAAAGTAATCTACTCAAGAACAACAACAAAATAAAAACAAACAGACACACACACACACACACCTAATGTTATTTTCCTATGTTGAGAAAATAATAAAAATCCAAATTATATGCATAATGCCCTTTTAATCTTTTTAAAGAAGTATAAATTGTGAATATGATGATAAACAGTGAACATGTGACTCAGAAACAAATTTACTTAAATAAAAAGAAATTGAAGATACAAGCACATATATACACACATCCCTAATTTTTATTCAATGCAAAGATGTGTTGGTGGAAACAAGCCACCTGGGGCAGACAGTGCCAAATAAAGATATCTTGTTTTAATTCCTATTCATTGTGTGTATAACAAGTAGTATTTGCCACCTTAATCTTGTTTCCCGTAATTTATGATTGGAGACAAATTCCCCAAAATGTAAGAAGAGTAAAAAAGTAAAACATTATTGGTCATCTAAACCATCCACTTAGTTAGCTTACATTGCTTAAGTAACAGCAATCAAGAACTTTAGGGAAAGCGATGACAATCTTTATCACAGACAGACAGCAGATCTGTTTACCCTAACAAATGTGTATCAGTAGTTTCGCAAAGTCCGTATGTAACCTTAGCCGCACTTCTGTAGCTTGTCATCCCATAACAGTAGTATAGAATTGCCGCCGGAATATTCCGCTTTTGACGCAATAGGGTTAAACAAAGGTAACATTTAGTTAACGGGCGGCGGAGTAAGCCGCCATTAGGAGAGATTTGATGGTTTGGTAGATTTCAGGGGTGAAACAAAGGTCACACTATAGAGTCTACTACCGTTTTATGGATGAGTGAATCCTAGAAAATTTACATGTCAGTTAAGTTTATTCACATGTGAAGGGTGTGGCTATAGGGAGTAATTGTTATGATAAATCTATCAATACTCCATATGAAATAGCATTATCATGTTAGAAAAAAATTAATCCAATCGAAAACTATACAGTATGAAAGCTATGATTGAAATATTTTAATATAGTGAAAAATGTTATGAAATGGCATGAAAAAAAATCTGTTTAAAATTCATCATATCTTAAATATGACAATTTTATCGAAAAGCTTTCATCATATCTTACAGATGACAATTTTATCGAAAAACTTTAAAAACAAAAGTAAAATTTGCATCATATTTTTTCTCTGATATGTTTGTCATCATTATTTATAAATGTGTTATTGCAGTCAATATGCGTTTTAAAGAAATGAAATATATTACAGATCCAAATATTATTAACACAGGGACATCATAAACGATTTCTACACCTTGACATAATTGTTACATTCCAATCTTACATCACATGACCTTTATTTCAGACCCATGAACCATGAACGAACTTCCTGAAATAGGCCAATGTTGACGTGGTCGGAAAAACGGTAACTCGCAAAGAATTTAGATTCCATAAGCATTTTTCAACTATACATAAATTAAGTAGATATAGTTCAACACTTGCTACGACAAGTTTAATAGTTTCTCGCAATATTATAATGCAAGCATAAATATTCACGTTGAGGACACGAACCATAACAGGTCGATGATACCATCAAAAGACATGGCCCAAGCGCAAATCAAAATACTTAGTTGTAACTTTAAAGATAGTTTTGAAGATATTAGTGAATTACACTAGCTACAGGAACAAAGACACATTACTTGTTTGCTGAATGAGAAATATTCATCAACAAAGTTCACACAAACTAAACTACTTGTTCCACCATTTTGAAGGATATGATGTGCACTCGTTATAGATTACAGAGAGCAAATCAAAATCATACAAGGTAAACCTGTCCACTATTAAATCTACCAGCCATGTCATTTAACTGAAAAATCTACGATATCAAAACATTGATAGATATGATATATTCTCACCTTCTCACCCCACTCAGTCACTCAACATATGGAAGCATTAATAAATATGATCTATTCTCACTCCACTGAATCTTTCACCATATGAAAGCATTTATAGATAAGATCTATTTTTTCTTCATAGCAATAATCTTATTTAAATTGGTATAATGTAAGGTAAAAACTATTTGTATAGTCATATTTTTTAAAAACTATTTTTCCCTTTATTCTACACTAAAAGATTGTAAAATTTAGAAATTACTTTAAATGGTTATATTATTCATTTTCATTGAGATAAAACATTAATATCTACTTAAAAAGGGGTATACATTTTGGAAAGCATCTAACATATCATCTACTCTACTGTACTCAACCATTCCCTACCACCCTCCTATAAATAAATATAAATCAACCTAAATCATACATTTTAAGATGATGTCAAAAACAGCAACATACAAATCAGAAGTTCATATCAAAACCATACTTTGAAGAGCTTTTATTCAACTGATATTAAGAACATCAGTATACAAATCAGAAGGTGACATCAAGGTCGTCCTGTGTACTGTCTTGTGTATCATCATCATCATTATTATTCTGATTTATCATCTACTCAACTCTACTGGACCAATTTATACATGTTATAAATATATAATTTTATGAAAGTAATCTACTCAAGAACAACAACAAAATAAAAACAAACAGACACACACACACACACCTAATGTTATTTTCCTATGTTGAGAAAATAATAAAAATCCAAATTATATGCATAATGCCCTTTTAATCTTTTTAAAGAAGTATAAATTGTGAATATGATGATAAACAGTGAACATGTGACTCAGAAACAAATTTACTTAAATAAAAAGACATTGAAGATACAAGCACATATATACACACATCCCTAATTTTTATTCAATGCAAAGATGTGTTGGTGGAAACAAGCCACCTGGGGCAGACAGTGCCAAATAAAGATATCTTGTTTTAATTCCTATTCATTTTGTGTATAACAAGTAGTATTTGCCACCTTAATCTTGTTTCCCGTAATTTATGATTGGAGACAAATTCCCCAAAATGTAAGAAGAGTAAAAAAGTAAAACATTATTGGTCATCTAAACCATCCACTTAGTTAGCTTACATTGCTTAAGTAACAGCAATCAAGAACTTTAGGGAAAGCGATGACAATCTTTATCACAGACAGACAGCAGATCTGTTTACCCTAACAAATGTGTATCAGTAGTTTCGCAAAGTCCGTATGTAACCTTAGCCGCACTTCTGTAGCTTGTCATCCCATAACAGTAGTATAGAATTGCCGCCGGAATATTCCGCTTTTGACGCAATAGGGTTAAACAAAGGTAACATTTAGTTAACGGGCGGCGGAGTAAGCCGCCATTTGGAGAGATTTGATGGTTTGGTAGATTTCAGGGGTGAAACAAAGGTCACACTATAGAGTCTACTACCGTTTTATGGATGAGTGAATCCTAGAAAATTTACATGTCAGTTAAGTTTATTCACATGTGAAGGGTGTGGCTATAGGGAGTAATTGTTATGATAAATCTATCAATACTCCATATGAAATAGCATTATCATGTTAGAAAAAAATTAATCCAATCGAAAACTATACAGTATGAAAGCTATGATTGAAATATTTTAATATAGTGAAAAATGTTATGAAATGGCATGAAAAAAAATCTGTTTAAAATTCATCATATCTTAAATATGACAATTTTATCGAAAAGCTTTCATCATATCTTACAGATGACAATTTTATCGAAAAACTTTAAAAACAAAAGTAAAATTTGCATCATATTTTTTCTCTGATATGTTTGTCATCATTATTTATAAATGTGTTATTGCAGTCAATATGCGTTTTAAAGAAATGAAATATATTACAGATCCAAATATTATTAACACAGGGACATCATAAACGATTTCTACACCTTGACATAATTGTTACATTCCAATCTTACATCACATGACCTTTATTTCAGACCCATGAACCATGAACGAACTTCCTGAAATAGGCCAATGTTGACGTGGTCGGAAAAACGGTAACTCGCAAAGAATTTAGATTTCATAAGCATTTTTCAACTATACATAAATTAAGTAGATATAGTTCAACACTTGCTACGACAAGTTTAATAGTTTCTCGCAATATTATAATGCAAGCATAAATATTCACGTTGAGGACACGAACCATAACAGGTCGATGATACCATCAAAAGACATGGCCCAAGCGCAAATCAAAATACTTAGTTGTAACTTTAAAGATAGTTTTGAAGATATTAGTGAATTACACTAGCTACAGGAACAAAGACACATTACTTGTTTGCTGAATGAGAAATATTCATCAACAAAGTTCACACAAACTAAACTACTTGTACCACCATTTTGAAGGATATGATGTGCACTCGTTATAGATTACAGAGAGCAAATCAAAATCATACAAGGAAAACCTGTCCACTATTAAATCTACCAGCCATGTCATTTAACTGAAAAATCTACGATATCAAAACATTGATAGATATGATATATTCTCACCTTCTCACCCCACTCAGTCACTCAACATATGGAAGCATTAATAAATATGATCTATTCTCACTCCACTGAATCTTTCACCATATGAAAGCATTTATAGATAAGATCTATTTTTTCTTCATAGCAATAATCTTATTTAAATTGGTATAATGTAAGGTAAATACTATTTGTATAGTCATATTTTTTAAAAACTATTTTTCCCTTTATTCTACACTAAAAGATTGTAAAATTTAGAAATTACTTTAAATGGTTATATTATTCATTTTCATTGAGATAAAACATTAATATCTACTTAAAAAGGGGTATACATTTTGGAAAGCATCTAACATATCATCTACTCTACTGTACTCAACCATTCCCTACCACCCTCCTATAAATAAATATAAATCAACCTAAATCATAAATTTTAAGATGATGTCAAAAACAGCAACATACAAATCAGAAGTTCATATCAAAACCATACTTTGAAGAGCTTTTATTCAACTGATATTAAGAACATCAGTATACAAATCAGAAGGTGACATCAAGGTCGTCCTGTGTACTGTCTTGTGTATCATCATCATCATTATTATTCTGATTTATCATCTACTCAACTCTACTGGACCAATTTATACATGTTATAAATATATAATTTTATGATAGTAATCTACTCAAGGACAAGAAAAAAAAAACAACACACACACACACACACCTAATGTTATTTTCCTATGTTGAGAAAAAAATAAAAATCCAAATTATATGCATAATGCCCTTTTAATCTTTTTAAAGAAGTATAAATTGATAAACAGTGAACATGTGACTCAGAAACAAATTTACTTAAATAAAAAGACATTGAAGATACAAGCACATATATACACACATCCCTAATTTTTATTCAATGCAAAGATGTGTTGGTTGAAACAAGCCACCTGGGGCAGACAGTGCCAAATAAAGATATCTTGTTTTAATTCCAATTCATTTTGTGTATAACAAGTAGTATTTGCCACCTTAATCTTGTATCCCGTAATTTATTATTGGAGACAAATTGCCCAAAATGTAAGAAGAGTAAAAAAGTAAAACATTATTGGTCATCTAAACCATCCACTTAGTTAGCTTACATTGCTTAAGTAACAGCAATCAAGAACTTTAGGGAAAGCGATGACAATCTTTATCACAGACAGACAGCAGATCTGTTTACCCTAACAAATGTGTATCAGTAGTTTCGCAAAGTCCGTATGTAACCTTAGCCGCACTTCTGTAGCTTGTCATCCCATAACAGTAGTATAGAATTGCCGCCGGAATATTCCGCTTTTGACGCAATAGGGTTAAACAAAGGTAACATTTAGTTAACGGGCGGCGGAGTAAGCCGCCATTTGGAGAGATTTGATGGTTTGGTAGATTTCAGGGGTGAAACAAAGGTCACACTATAGAGTCTACTACCGTTTTATGGATGAGTGAATCCTAGAAAATTTACATGTCAGTTAAGTTTATTCACATGTGAAGGGTGTGGCTATAGGGAGTAATTGTTATGATAAATCTATCAATACTCCATAGGAAATAGCATTATCATGTTAGAAAAAAATTAATCCAATCGAAAACTATACAGTATGAAAGCTATGATTGAAATATTTTAATATAGTGAAAAATGTTATGAAATGGCATGAAAATAAATCTGTTTAAAATTCATCATATCTTAAATATGACAATTTTATCGAAAAGCTTTCATCATATCTTACAGATGACAATTTTATCGAAAAACTTTAAAAACAAAAGTAAAATTTGCATCATATTTTTTCTCTGATATGTTTGTCATCATTATTTATAAATGTGTTATTGCGGTCAATATGCGTTTTAAAGAAATGAAATATATTACAGATCCAAATATTATTAACACAGGGACATCATAAACGATTTCTACACCTTGACATAATTGTTACATTCCAATCTTACATCACATGACCTTTATTTCAGACCCATGAACCATGAACGAACTTCCTGAAATAGGCCAATGTTGACGTGGTCGGAAAAACGGTAACTCGCAAAGAATTTAGATTTCATAAGCATTTTTCAACTATACATAAATTAAGTAGATATAGTTCAACACTTGCTACGACAAGTTTAATAGTTTCTCGCAATATTATAATGCAAGCATAAATATTCACGTTGAGGACACGAACCATAACAGGTCGATGATACCATCAAAAGACATGGCCCAAGCGCAAATCAAAATACTTAGTTGTAACTTTAAAGATAGTTTTGAAGATATTAGTGAATTACACTAGTTACTGGAACAAAGACACATTACTTGTTTGCTGAATGAGAAATATTCATCAACAAAGTTCACACAAACTAAACTACTTGTACCACCATTTTGAAGGATATGATGTGCACTCGTTATAGATTACAGAGAGCAAATCAAAATCATACAAGGTAAACCTGTCCATAATTAAATCTACCAGCCATGTCATTTAACTGAAAAATCTACGATATCAAAACATTGATAGATATGATATATTCTCACCTTCTCACCCCACTCAGTCACTCAACATATGGAACCATTAATAAATATGATCTATTCTCACTCCACTGAATCTTTCACCATATGAAAGCATTTATAGATAAGATCTATTTTTTCTTCATAGCAATAATCTTATTTAAATTGGTATAATGTAAGGTAAATACTATTTGTATAGTCATATTTTTTAAAAACTATTTTTCCCTTTATTCTACACTAAAAGATTGTAAAATTTAGAAATTACTTTAAATGGTTATATTATTCATTTTCATTGAGATAAAACATTAATATCTACTTAAAAAGGGGTATACATTTTGGAAAGCATCTAACATATCATCTACTCTACTGTACTCAACCATTCCCTACCACCCTCCTATAAATAAATATAAATCAACCTAAATCATAAATTTTAAGATGATGTCAAAAACAGCAACATACAAAACAGAAGTTCATATCAAAACCATACTTTGAAGAGCTTTTATTCAACTGATATTAAGAACATCAGTATACAAATCAGAAGGTGACATCAAGGTCGTCCTGTGTACTGTCTTGTGTATCATCATCATCATTATTATTCTGATTTATCATCTACTCAACTCTACTGGACCAATTTATACATGTTATAAATATATAATTTTATGAAAGTAATCTACTCAAGAACAAAAAAAAACAAAAAACAGACACACACACACCTAATGTTATTTTCCTATGTTGAGAAAAAAATAAAAATCCAAATTATATGCATAATGCCTTTTTAATCTTTTTAAAAAAGTATAAATTGTGAATATGATGATAAACAGTGAACATGTGACTCAGAAACAAATTTACTTAAATAAAAAGACATTGAAGATACAAGCACATATATACACACATCCCTAATTTTTATTCAATGCAAAGATGTGTTGGTGGACACAAGCCACCTGGGGCAGACAGTGCCAAATAAAGATATCTTATTTTAATTCCTATTCATTTTGTGTATAACAAGTAGTATTTACCACCTTAATCTTGTATCCCGTAATTTATTATTGGAGACAAATTGCCCAAAATGTAAGAAGAGTAAAAAAGTAAAACATTATTGGTCATCTAAACCATCCACTTAGTTAGCTTACATTGCTTAAATAACAGTAATCAAGAACTTTAGGGAAAGCGATGACAATCTTTATCACAGACAGACAGCAGATCTGTTTACCCTAACAAATGTGTATCAGTAGTTTCACAAAGTCCGTATGTAACCTTAGCCGCACTTCTGTAGCTTGTCATCCCATAACAGTGGTATAGAATTGCCGCCGGAATATTCCGCTTTTGACGCAATAGGGTTAAACAAAGGTAACATTTAGTTAACGGGCGGCGGAGTAAGCCGCCATTAGGAGAGATTTGATGGTTTGGTAGATTTCAGGGGTGAAACAAAGGTCACACTATAGAGTCTACTACCGTTTTATGGATGAGTGAATCCTAGAAAATTTACATGTCAGTTAAGTTTATTCACATGTGAAGGGTGTGGCTATAGGGAGTAATTGTTATGATAAATCTATCAATACTCCATATGAAATAGCATTATCATGTTAGAAAAAAATTAATCCAATCGAAAACTATACAGTATGAAAGCTATGATTGAAATATTTTAATATAGTGAAAAATGTTATGAAATGGCATGAAAAAAAATCTGTTTAAAATTCATCATATCTTAAATATGACAATTTTATCGAAAAGCTTTCATCATATCTTACAGATGACAATTTTATCGAAAAACTTTAAAAACAAAAGTAAAATTTGCATCATATTTTTTCTCTGATATGTTTGTCATCATTATTTATAAATGTGTTATTGCAGTCAATATGCGTTTTAAAGAAATGAAATATATTACAGATCCAAATATTATTAACACAGGGACATCATAAACGATTTCTACACCTTGACATAATTGTTACATTCCAATCTTACATCACATGACCTTTATTTCAGACCCATGAACCATGAACGAACTTCCTGAAATAGGCCAATGTTGACGTGGTCGGAAAAAACGGTAACTCGCAAAGAATTTAGATTTCATAAGCATTTTTCAACTATACATAAATTAAGTAGATATAGTTCAACACTTGCTACGACAAGTTTAATAGTTTCTCGCAATATTATAATGCAAGCATAAATATTCACGTTGAGGACACGAACCATAACAGGTCGATGATACCATCAAAAGACATGGCCCAAGCGCAAATCAAAATACTTAGTTGTAACTTTAAAGATAGTTTTGAAGATATTAGTGAATTACACTAGCTACAGGAACAAAGACACATTACTTGTTTGCTGAATGAGAAATATTCATCAACAAAGTTCACACAAACTAAACTACTTGTTCCACCATTTTGAAGGATATGATGTGCACTCGTTATAGATTACAGAGAGCAAATCAAAAGCATACAAGGTTAACCTGTCCACTATTAAATCTACCAGCCATGTCATTTAACTGAAAAATCTACTATATCAAAACATTGATAGATACGATATATTCTCACCTTCTCACCCCACTCAGTCACTCAACATATGGAAGCATTAATAAATATGATCTATTCTCACTCCACTGAATCTTTCACCATATGAAAGCATTTATAGATAAGATCTATTTTTTCTTCATAGCAATAATCTTATTTAAATTGGTATAATGTAAGGTAAATACTATTTGTATAGTCATATTTTTTAAAAACTATTTTTCCCTTTATTCTACACTAAAAGATTGTAAAATTTAGAAATTACTTTAAATGGTTATATTATTCATTTTCATTGAGATAAAACATTAATATCTACTTAAAAAGGGGTATACATTTTGGAAAGCATCTAACATATCATCTACTCTACTGTACTCAACCATTCCCTACCACCCTCCTATAAATAAATATAAATCAACCTAAATCATAAATTTTAAGATGATGTCAAAAACAGCAACATACAAATCAGAAGTTCATATCAAAACCATACTTTGAAGAGCTTTTATTCAACTGATATTAAGAACATCAGTATACAAATCAGAAGGTGACATCAAGGTCGTCCTGTGTACTGTCTTGTGTATCATCATCATCATTATTATTCTGATTTATCATCTACTCAACTCTACTGGACCAATTTATACATGTTATAAATATATAATTTTATGATAGTAATCTACTCAAGGACAAGAAAAAAAAAACAACACACACACACACACACCTAATGTTATTTTCCTATGTTGAGAAAAAAATAAAAATCCAAATTATATGCATAATGCCCTTTTAATCTTTTTAAAGAAGTATAAATATAAACAGTGAACATGTGACTCAGAAACAAATTTACTTAAATAAAAAGACATTGAAGATACAAGCACATATATACACACATCCCTAATTTTTATTCAATGCAAAGATGTGTTGGTTGAAACAAGCCACCTGGGGCAGACAGTGCCAAATAAAGATATCTTGTTTTAATTCCAATTCATTTTGTGTATAACAAGTAGTATTTGCCACCTTAATCTTGTATCCCGTAATTTATTATTGGAGACAAATTGCCCAAAATGTAAGAAGAGTAAAAAAGTAAAACATTATTGGTCATCTAAACCATCCACTTAGTTAGCTTACATTGCTTAAATAACAGCAATCAAGAACTTTAGGGAAAGCGATGACAATCTTTATCACAGACAGACAGCAGATCTGTTTACCCTAACAAATGTGTATCAGTAGTTTCGCAAAGTCCGTATGTAACCTTAGCCGCACTTCTGTAGCTTGTCATCCCATAACAGTAGTATAGAATTGCCGCCGGAATATTCCGCTTTTGACGCAATAGGGTTAAACAAAGGTAACATTTAGTTAACGGGCGGCGGAGTAAGCCGCCATTTGGAGAGATTTGATGGTTTGGTAGATTTCAGGGGTGAAACAAAGGTCACACTATAGAGTCTACTACCGTTTTATGGATGAGTGAATCCTAGAAAATTTACATGTCAGTTAAGTTTATTCACATGTGAAGGGTGTGGCTATAGGGAGTAATTGTTATGATAAATCTATCAATACTCCATAGGAAATAGCATTATCATGTTAGAAAAAAATTAATCCAATCGAAAACTATACAGTATGAAAGCTATGATTGAAATATTTTAATATAGTGAAAAATGTTATGAAATGGCATGAAAATAAATCTGTTTAAAATTCATCATATCTTAAATATGACAATTTTATCGAAAAGCTTTCATCATATCTTACAGATGACAATTTTATCGAAAAACTTTAAAAACAAAAGTAAAATTTGCATCATATTTTTTCTCTGATATGTTTGTCATCATTATTTATAAATGTGTTATTGCGGTCAATATGCGTTTTAAAGAAATGAAATATATTACAGATCCAAATATTATTAACACAGGGACATCATAAACGATTTCTACACCTTGACATAATTGTTACATTCCAATCTTACATCACATGACCTTTATTTCAGACCCATGAACCATGAACGAACTTCCTGAAATAGGCCAATGTTGACGTGGTCGGAAAAACGGTAACTCGCAAAGAATTTAGATTTCATAAGCATTTTTCAACTATACATAAATTAAGTAGATATAGTTCAACACTTGCTACGACAAGTTTAATAGTTTCTCGCAATATTATAATGCAAGCATAAATATTCACGTTGAGGACACGAACCATAACAGGTCGATGATACCATCAAAAGACATGGCCCAAGCGCAAATCAAAATACTTAGTTGTAACTTTAAAGATAGTTTTGAAGATATTAGTGAATTACACTAGTTACTGGAACAAAGACACATTACTTGTTTGCTGAATGAGAAATATTCATCAACAAAGTTCACACAAACTAAACTACTTGTACCACCATTTTGAAGGATATGATGTGCACTCGTTATAGATTACAGAGAGCAAATCAAAATCATACAAGGTAAACCTGTCCATAATTAAATCTACCAGCCATGTCATTTAACTGAAAAATCTACGATATCAAAACATTGATAGATATGATATATTCTCACCTTCTCACCCCACTCAGTCACTCAACATATGGAAGCATTAATAAATATGATCTATTCTCACTCCACTGAATCTTTCACCATATGAAAGCATTTATAGATAAGATCTATTTTTTCTTCATAGCAATAATCTTATTTAAATTGGTATAATGTAAGGTAAATACTATTTGTATAGTCATATTTTTTAAAAACTATTTTTCCCTTTATTCTACACTAAAAGATTGTAAAATTTAGAAATTACTTTAAATGGTTATATTATTCATTTTCATTGAGATAAAACATTAATATCTACTTAAAAAGGGGTATACATTTTGGAAAGCATCTAACATATCATCTACTCTACTGTACTCAACCATTCCCTACCACCCTCCTATAAATAAATATAAATCAACCTAAATCATAAATTTTAAGATGATGTCAAAAACAGCAACATACAAATCAGAAGTTCATATCAAAACCATACTTTGAAGAGCTTTTATTCAACTGATATTAAGAACATCAGTATACAAATCAGAAGGTGACATCAAGGTCGTCCTGTGTACTGTCTTGTGTATCATCATCATCATTATTATTCTGATTTATCATCTACTCAACTCTACTGGACCAATTTATACATGTTATAAATATATAATTTTATGATAGTAAGAATATTGTCACGATATATCTCTACAACCACTCTCCACCTTACCGATTATATTATGATTACAAGTATTTATTTTTTCTCTTCTTTTGTTTTAAAACCAAAAACGAGTGAAAGAAAATTGATCAATGCAGCTGTTGATAGTTTTCAACGACTGGTGGATAATCAGAAGAGACTTCTTGAGGAAGTAATAAAGGTTCGATGGAACTGATTGTAGCAGTCAAGTGTTTGGTTCCAAATAATGCTATTTCAACTGAAACAAGGGAGGAAGTTTCGAATGACCCTCTCCTCCTCATCCCCTCTTTGAATCCGCTACTACTACTACTTCTACTACTAGTAGTAGTAGTAGAGTATATTTCCCCAACAGTAAAATATCACATTTGAGAGAAAAATTAATGTTACTTCTAAAGGATATAGAGTGCAAAGTGAAAAGCTTTTTGATCGTTTGTCTCCTAATGACACACTGGAATTATTACAAATGCAAGAAACCATATAGATGATTTTTCTTTTCTAATGAACGTATTAATCAATAGACATTGTGAGCTTTTTCCATTTGAACGGAGTATTTGTTTTCAAATTAATTTATCAGAAAATCCCACACACCCTTCCCCAGCCCAATTCAATGGTCATACCATAACACATGTACATGTGCGCTTCACTTGATGGATTTTACCTTTCATATATATTATTGTATGATGAACCAGTGGCCTAAATTACCAGATAAAGAATCTTGAATTTTGAAAAACACCACCATGACTTAAAAAACTGAAAAAATACTGCTTATCCTTTTACATTTCAGGGGACGACATTTCCCGTATAATGACTATTACAAATCATTTTTGTATAATCATAAGTATAATGGAAGTGACCCAATTTTTACTCAGTAAAAAGAAAAAAAGAATCTTGAAACCATTTTTCCTGCTGCCTCTTTCTTGCCGAGCTAATGGATCAAAGGTGAAATATGTCGTCCCCTTCATTGATACTTGACTTGCTTAATTAAAGATTCCTATTTCCTTTGATTTATTTTTTTTACTAAAATATTCTTCTTAAAAAAGGCAGAAAATAAAATTAATATAAGGGTAGATTGGCGAGTATGTGAGGAAAGTTATTAAGATTTTACGTTCAGACCTTCGCGAGAAAATCAGTAACACAAGATTATCATCTTTTTGTCATAAAACTTCATTCATCAAATTTAAATTCGCGTTAGGGTTGTAACCGTTCATCTTATCAGCCTATAAAAATGACTTTGAAATATTTCCGTTACCATACTAGTTACGCTATATGAGGTGATTATACCTCAACAGATTCTGGCTCATGTTGGTAACTTTGTTAGATTTTTTCTTCTAGATGCATGAAATTGAACCCAGAATTGTAGATAATGAAATTCCTCACTAATTGACATTATTTTGGCATCTATAGCATTTTCCATCTAGAATTTATATAACTTTAGCCATAATGTTCACGAGTCATAAGTAATTGCGATGCACTAATGCACTTCTATTTTTCTAAAGTTGGCGATGAATATACCAATGCATCGGCCGCCATCTTGGCGGATTACATGAATTTTAGAAATTTGAGATGATAAAGTGTAACGTAATCCGCCAGGATGGATTTTGAGTCGCATAAGGTGCGAAGTCATCAGGTCATGTAGAGTTAGCCACGTAACTAACAGGCGTGGTTTCCATGAGTGGTTATGTACAATAAGTTCTCAGTATCTGTCAGTCGAGTGTGTATAGACTTAAGGAATGGTATTTAGCTATTTGATACGTATCTCGTTTTACTTTGACATTATAGTAGCATATTGCTTAGTTATTCAGAGGTCATATACCTTAAACTATGTAAGATCATCGAGATAAGAGAACTCAACGTCCAAGCATGCTTGTCATCTGATTGTATTTATCCATAGATACATTTTGATATGCAGGTGTGCAAATATAGCTCATACAATGGTAAGCTATATGTAATTTAAAGTCATGATTGATATCTTAAATTCAAAATTGATAAATTTACTTTATACATGTAATATCATATTAAATCTTCTAACAAGAGACCATTCATGTATGATATTAAAGTCCATATATAATTCCCACCCCCACCCTCTATTATAATAGTATATTGGTTAGTTATTCAGAGGTCAGTCCATTGTGATAAGAGAATTCAGCATCAAAGTGTACCTGTCATCTGATTTGTTTTATCCATAGGTGTATTTATTTTTTACATACAATTAATTGATCAATATGTGTAGAAATTAAAATGTAGAAGTCGTTTAACTTCAGCATTTGCAATGTTAGGCTATATCTAAATGAAAAGCCTTAAATGGTCGCTTTAATTTAAAATTTTAAACTTTTATTAAGAGTATAATATTGCACATTCAGATAAAACTTGTAATATCAAAACGAAGATAAAATCACGTATCAAACTTACCTCCTTCCTAGCTTTGATTTCAATCTAAAAAATAGATCTCGGTCAAAGTTATACGCATATTATTACATTCCTTAAAAATTAACAAATGTAAAATATGACTTGAGAACTAATCTACTCAACAACAACAACAAAAAAAAAACAGACACACACACACACACCCCTAATTTTATTTTCCTATGTTGAGAAAAAATAAAAATCCAAATTATATGCATAATGCCCTTTTAATCTTTTTAAAGAAGTATAAATTGTGAATATGATGATAAACAGTGAACATGTGACTCAGAAACAATTTTACTTAAAAAAAAAGAAAATTAAGATACAAGCACATATATACACACATCCATAATTTTTATTCAATGCAAAGAAAAAAACTTAAAATTATATATATATTATTATACCCTGAATATATGATCATAAACTGTAAAACATGAGTTTTAAAATGTATCTACTTATATAAAAGGAAAAGACACACACATATTCACACACATCCCTAATTTTGATTTCAATCTAAAGAAAAAAATATCACAGTCAAAGTTATATGCATATTATTACACCCTTAAAAAATTTTAAAAATTTAAATGTGACTTGAAAACTTAATCTACTCAACAAAATATAACACACACACTCACCCTTATTTCCTTTCCTATGTAGAGAAAAAAATCAGAATCAAAATTATATGCATATTATTATGCTTTGTGATATGATCGTAAACAGTGAACATTTGACTCAGAATCAAATCTACTTAAATAAAAAGAAATTGAAGATACAAACACAAATACACACATATATATTATTTTGATTTCAATGTAAACAAAAAAAACCATAAAAAAATATATGCATATATGATCACAAAAGGTAACTTGAGTTTAAAATGTATCTACTTATATAAAAGGAAAAGACACACACACCGACAAAGACACCCCCCCCTAATTTTGATTTCAATCTAAAGGAAAAAAGATCATGGTTAAAGTTCTATACATATTATTACACCCTGAAGAAATTATCAAAAGTAACATGTGACTAGAGAACTAATCTACTCAACAAAACACACACACACACACACAGACAGACACCCTAATTTTGATTTCCTATTTAGAGATAAAAAGCAGAATCCGAATTATATGCATAATACCTTTCTATATTTTTAAAGAAGTATACCTTGTGCATATGATGATAAACAGTGAACATGTAACTCAGAAACAAACCTACTTAAATAAAAAAAAATTGAAGAAAAAAGATCACGGTCCAAGTTATATGCATATTATTACACCCTCAAAAAAATTAACAAAAGTGAAATGTGACTTGAGGAATAATCTACTCAACAAGAAACACACACACACACACACACACACACCTCATTTGTATTTCCTATGTAGAGTCAAAAATCAGAATAAAAATTATATGCATATTATTATACCTTATGAATGTGATTATAAACATTGCGCATGTGACTCAGAAACAAATCTACTTTAAAAAAAGAAATCGAAGATACAAACACACAAATGCACACATATATCTTATTTTGATATCAATGTAAACAAAAATATAATCAAAAATATATGCATATTATTATACCCTGAATATATGATCACAAAATGTAAAACTTGAGTTTTAAAATTTATCTACTTATATAAAAGGAAAAGACACACACAGACAAATACACACACATCCCTAATTTATTTTGATTTCAATCTAAAGGAAAAAAGACCACGGTCAAAGTTATATGCATGTTATTACATCCCTTAAAAAAATTAACAAAATTAAAATGTGACTTGAAAACTAATTTACTCAAATATAAAGAATCACAAACGCCCCCCTAATTTTGATTTCCTAGTTACAAACATAGTCCAGTCATTACCTACTCATAGCTTGAAGCGCTCCATAACACCTCCAATATTAGACGAAACCATGTATGAACAGATTACACCGCCTACAAAGATACGAAATTGCCAACCTACTAAAATAAAACATACACACACTCATAATTTTGATTTCTTACGTAGAGAAAAAATCTGAATCAAAATTACATGAATAATACCTTTTTATCTTTTTTAAAGAAGTATACCTTGTGAATATAAGCATACAGAGTGAACATGTGACTCAGAAATAAATCTTATTAAGTAAAAAGAAATTGAAGACACAAAAACACAAATATACACATATATCTAATTTTTTTTTTAATGTAAAGGAAAAAAATCTAAATTATATGCATATTATAATACCCTGAATAAATGATCACAAAATGTAAAAACTTCAGTTTTAAAATTTATCTACTAATATAAAAGAAAAAGACATACACAGACAAATACACACACATCCCTAATTTTGATTTCAATCTAAAGAAAAAAGATCATGGTTAAAGTTCTATACATATTATTACACCCTGAAGAAATTATCAAACGTAAAATGTGACTTGAAAACTAATTTACTCAAATAAAAAGAATCAAAGAATCACATATGTCTCCCCCCCCCCCCAATTTTGATTTCCTAGTTACAAACATAGTCCAGTCATTACCTACTCATAGCTTGAAGCGCTCCATAACACCTCCAACATTAGATGAAACCATGTATGAGCAGATTACACCGCCTACAAAGATGCGAAATTGCCAATTAATCAGCAATTAAAAGATATAATATGTGTTAACACACTTAAAGAAATAAATTATCTATGTAATCACTTACTTGTCTTGAGTTTATTTTTATTGAATATATTCATATTTTGAATTGTGAAATAATTTTATTTTCTGCTTTCTTTATACTTTTTCCATCACACACACACACACACACACATGCACATGTATTTTGTAATGAAACGTAAAGGGAGAGAACTTATATTCTATGATAAAATTCTATTCATAAACTTAAAGCAAATATGAAAATAATAACAATTACTTATGAAATGATAGTTGTTTAAAAAGCTTGAATCATGAGAGAAAGAAAAAATTGCAAGTAAAGAGATATTAAAGGAAAAAAAGACAAAGTTGAAATATAAATGTTATTTACATACATTAAATAAACAAGATACATAAGCTCATAATTTTATATGCACTTATAACAATACATTGTCTCTCACTTTTGATTTTATTTTGTAATGTCCATAGGCTAAACTTTGAATACCATCATCTAGCAAGTATCGTTTATCATCGAAACAGGAAAGACCAGTTTTAACTATTTTTTCACAAAGCAGTTGATGAGAATGACTTCGAATTACACTCATATTTGAGCGTACTTTAGATTCTTGAAACAATGTCTGTGTATATGTTTCGAATCGTAGATCTTTTTTTACTGTCACTTTAACAATACCTTTCGCTTTCTTCTCTTTCTTTCCATCACAGACAAAAACATACATTTTTGGTCTCAGAGCACACATATAATGTATAGGTTTCCCATTCATTTCATCTTTCATTTTACCAAGCACTTTTTTTTTCCATTGCTATGAAAAACGTGATCTTTTGAATAATCTGAAGTGTCAAATAAATCAATACGTTCCTTCATGTCATCATAAATATACTCTGTTTCACAGTAAAACAGCAAACTATCTGTGTCGGTCATTTGCAATTGAAGCTTGTCTTTGTATTTTTGTTTCAGGTAATTATAATAAATATCATACATAGCAAGTTTAGAGATATCCAATATACACATCCCTGATCAACTCGGTTTAAAAAGTTTCACTTTTGAAAAATTTATTCCACTGCCACTAGATCTTCACTGAATATTTGACAAATTTTGAAAGTAGACGTTCTTGTGCGTTTCTGGAGTTTCTTCTTAGTCTGAACCAAGGTCATATTGACATGCTTGCGAACGTTCTCCATTGTCTTGCCTGTAATAAATTAATAATCATAATAAAGTTTGTAATACAAATGATATAAAGAAATTTTTATAACTTAGTAAAAATGAAATTTTTTAATAATTTACATGATAATTTACACCTTATTAAATATAGCATACATTTTTAATATCAATGATAAAATCATACAATGGAATAAATTTCACAAATACTTTAGAAAAAGGAAATTAGTTGTAAAGACTTTAAAAATATAGATTTGTTCATTTTCTTAATCACAAAAATATACTTACCAAATACTGAACAGTTCATCAACTTGTGAAAGTTTTCTCAAAGGTAGTATTTGCTTTCTTTCTCATCTCTGTGTTATGAAGAACATTACGTTTCATCCAACTTTCTAGAAAGAATTTCAACAGTCTATGGATCTATTTTAATTCCATTCCGAGTTGTAAATACAGTTGAAGATTTCTGTAATATACTATGTAATGATCCTTGTCTTCCAAAGTTGTCACCACTTTTTCGATTTTATGTCTTACAGGAAATGTATTATCTTCTTTCGATACTCCATGTAATTTTTTCCAAGCTCTTCTAGCATAAGCCGATAATTGATCGTCTGGGACGTGTTTTTTTTCTGCACATAGTGGTAAACAATTATGATCATCATGTAAATGTTCTGGATACTTTACGGAGACTTCTAGAATGTACCAGTTATCACCATCCCTTCGTATTGTTGAAATATCAAAGTCATTTATTTCATCATCATTTAAGAATTTGAACAAAAATGTCGGTAATTTATGAAGCAGTGCATAGCCATAAAGATTATTTTTTATCTAAATATTGTAAATTTGATTTTGGTTTTGATGGATCATAGTTTTGTTCTCCAAGTAAAGGATTGTTTGCACTTTTGAAACGGTTAGAAATCTGGGACACTCCACCTCTTATCCCTTTCTCAATAAATAAAATTTGATCAATATCAGTCATTAATTCAAGACAAACTCTACTCATTTTTAAACAAGCTGATCAAGAAAGTCCAGGAGAACTATAAAAATGTTAAGGATCTAATTCATATTGGTTTAAGCACACGTTTCGAAACTGTTCGAAAACATCACACAAAAGTATCACATCTGTTTTTAGATATAAATCATGGTAATCACCTAAATTTTGTAGCTTGAACGTTCGAAATACGGTACAAGAATGTTGAAATTTTAAGTCAGAGATCGACTCTCGTTTTATGTCAGAATAAAATGCATTTTGGGATGGTAGTTGAGTTTCTTGAAATTTGCACTCATTATCCGTGTAGTCATATGGATATACACCTTTACGTAATAGCAATTCAGCATGTGATGGTAATGGTAATTCTTGCTGAAAATGTGCAAATGATTTTATCCCATCGCAAGACAAATTTTCTACAAGTGCTTCTAATGATGAATTTAAGAATTAGAAACAGTCAATAAAACGAAGAGATCCCAATGAAAAACTGATGTAGTGCTCTAAATTTTGTTGAATACACTTAATATCAGTATCTTTGAATTGCCCTATGCTCTGGCAGAGAATATGACCGTCAAAAGTTTTTAGACCATGGAAAATGACTGGAAAAATTTAACCTGTTGACATTGTAAGTTACAGTTTGGATGTGCCAATCCAAAAACTTTACCACTTACATGACAGTGATGTCTAATTGTTTTATCTTTAGCACTAAATGGTTTGTGACAAACGCAACACTCTTTAGCAAAAATGAAATTTATTTCATCTTCTTTAGATATTTTCATTGGTTCTAACTTCTCTAAAATCTCTTCTATCACTTGTTTTTCTTTCCATAGACATTCAATCAGCTTTTTAGCTGCATCTTCCCAACGGTAAATGATTGTAGGTGTTGTATACTTTGAATCAATACAAACAACTTTGTATCCAAAACTGCAAGGCTCTAACAAAGTGGTTGGGGTTGCATTTGATTCTGCTGGATTTGGAGAGCATGAATCAAGTTTTTTGTTTACAGTTTCAAAATCTGCATAAATCACAAATGGTACTTTTAATTGTTTTTCAAATTCTTTAAACTCTAGCATATTGTTTTTCCCAGGTTCTGGTAATTCCACTTTTTGAGCTCCATATACAGAGCAGTATGGCAAGTGATCATCTAATAATATATCTTGTGTAAATCCTTGTTAACAATAGGGGAAAAAGAAATGTTTATGACCGTTTGATTTTAGCCTGAATAAAAATCTGTTTAAATCTTTTATGACATAATAATGATGCATTTCCTTACTTTTTAAAAGCAATAAATGTACATGATGAACTCTTCCCAATTTTTTAATTATCCTTATGGGAAGTATTTCACTGTTTTCAAATATAAAGATGTTAACAGAAGTTCTTGGATTTTGAGTTTCATTCCACCGGATAGTCAATGCCACTCATGTTGAGTTCATGCTCAAAGGGGATGTAATGTTCTACCGATTCTTGAGATAACTCTACAGGATGAAGTGATGCAAGTATACTCCAGATAAAACATTTTTGATCTGTGTTTCAGATATTTAAAATGCATTGAAAGTTTCTTAATGTCAGGGGTAATTCAATGTAACTAGAAGCAGCTATGGGAGAATAAATGACAGTATGAATTTCCAATTGAATTACTTTCCTCACATTCCATCCAGAAGCATTTCTCAAGAAATTTTCTAAGCTCATTGACATCTTTTGCAAAGCTTCATTCAATTCACTGGAAAGAGTAAAGTATGTCCTACTTCTAAAATGAGGACTAGTTGTATCAGTTTCACCATCGGATACGTCTCTGTACATTTCGATTTGTGTAGATAAATACCATTTTATAGCATGATTTTCTACTCGTGATTGTAAATAATCCTTGATTTGTAACTTAATATTTGCCAAAAAAGTTATTGGGATAAATTATTTGATTTTGAACTCCATTATTTAAAGCACTCCGTTGTGAGGTTGAATTTCCTTCGATCGGGTTTGAAATATTTTGCTGTGAAGAATTAGTTCGTAGTGGTAGAGATATATTCTCAATTTCAGATAATTTTTTAGATACAGAAGGTGCTGTTTTTCCACCACTTTCCTTAGGAGGGAGCGGATATTTTGCAACTAAATGTTGAAACAAAGATGGATAATCATCAAACACGACGCTACAGTGTATACAGTTCCACTGTATTGTACTAGGTATTGGATTGTGATATACTCTGTATACACGCCGTTGTAAATAGTCACGTTTTTTAAATTATTTTCTGCATAAAACACATTTAACAGATGAAGATTGAGTTAGCACATGACGTGTTAAATTGTATTTTTTGCTATATGTTTTCCCACAAATGTCACAAGTGTAGTTATCCTTTTCTGCTCGTCTTAATCTCTTTGCAACTGTATTTGCTATTTCATCGACTGCTCTTACTAATGTTTGTTCATCTGTATCACTAAATTCAGGTTCTAGAATGTGGAGCTTTGATTTCAAAGATTAAATTTTCCTCTCCAAACAATCGGATCCGTTGGGAAAACGTGAAACTAATTCCTCCACAAGTTGCTCCATCTTTACTATGCACATGTGAGAATAAAATGATGATAACACAGTCTATCTTTATATAGTTCACACGAGTGTAGTAGACGTGTCCTTTATCCTTCTATTACAATCCGGTAGATAATGTTTGAGACATTCACCAATGGAATTTGTGTATATGATAATCATCTGCATGGTAAATTTATTAAAATCATGTTATTGATCCATTTTGATATCTTATCAGAATTTTTTTCTTCAACAATCGTCTGCTTTTTTTTCACTTAACAAAACATCCATTTCTGATATGGGACGTTTTACATATAAAGTAGAAGATGTATTATGCAAATTTTCCTTATTATCCTTTTTTAATGTTTTCATTTTTATATCCTGTCTCTCCACTTCATTATATTTTACTTCTTCATTTTCTCCTCCGACTTGATTTACATCTTCCTTTTCTCCTCCTACTTGATTTGCTTCTTCCCTTTTATTTGTCTTCTCATCCAAAGCTTTCAACATACTTTCATATTTTGATTTTAGCAGAAGCACTAACTCCTTAGCCATAATTACAATTCTTTTTCGATGACTTTCAATAACAATGCAAACTTTTTCCAATACGCTAGGAGAATTTTGTCTCTTATTTTCAGAGTTATCCCCTTGCTACTAAAACTGCGAATGATTACTTTATACCTTTTTAACTTCTTTATATTTTTCTCTGATATTGTTCGATTTCCATGCAACACATTAAATACGATTTGTACAACAGCTCTCATCTGTAATGCTGTAATGTTTTGATGGGAGCTTTTCGTTGTGAATCTGTCGTCATGATCAAAAGTTTCAAAATTTAAATTCCGTTCTTTCTTAAACAGGGTATTCATATTTTTTTTACTGCTTTCTGGAAGAAATACAATGGTTAACTGATCTGGTATTATATGCGTTCGAAGTTTATATTTTGGATTAGAATGAGGTGACAACTCAATCAAAAGATAACTACATTTGTTTTGAGTCGCCTTTCGATATGCATCCATAAAATATTTCAATTGACCTGGAAACATCTGTCTACCTAAAGTTTGAACTTGAAGTTGATCTCTTTGATTAGCAAACAATATAAAATAATGAGAATTTAAACTGATTGTACGGAATTGCTTTCCTCCTGCAAATAAATTTTGAACAATAACAGATGTTGAAAAATTAAGATGATGACTATATTGACAAAACAGGTCAACGATATCAGGGTTTTGGGATGCTTTTTGAAGTAAATCATCAATAATCAATAGTTTATGTTTTGAATCAATAGCCCACGTTTCCAACTCTTGCCTGGATGGTAAACCCTCAAAGAACTCGATACTTGGAATGAAATGAGTCATTTCAGAAAACAATTCTTGTTTTACACCATAGCAACAAAATATTTTCTTGGGAGGATCTGTAAACATGCTGCAAGCATGCTTTAAAATTTCATACAATAGACCTATCTTCTCTGATCCTGTTGGACCAGAAATGATACAGGTACAAGGACTTTCAAATTTTATTAGTGTACCACTTTTTCTAAAAATATCCATATTTCCACTCATCATAGTGTTAACACATCCAACGATGAAACTCAACTGACTCAAAAGGAAAAGCTTATGGCTTCTTTTAGATATATAGATGAAACAGTAAGAACGAAATAAAAATTAAAAAAAAAACACAAAACAACACAAGGACATAAAAATATACATTTATATATTTTAATTCATTATATACCTTTTAATGTTGGTTTACATATTTGATTATACACACAATCATTTTTTATACAATGAGGAAGAGTACATTGCATGTATTCATACAAAAATAGATCATTTGCTTGAAAGTTTATAAACCTGAAAAGTTTTACAATAGTATTCATGGATGTAGTATTCAGTCTATGACGAAGATAAAATAGACAGTATAGTCCACACAGGTTTGAATAGTTGCTTTTTATTTGCTTTTCATTAACAAGAATGATGGTAGCAAGTTTGTTCAAAGACTTCATAAAGTTGATATTGTAATAGTCTGGTCTTTTTCCATAACTATCAAAGAATTCTGCTTTCTCTGGTCTGTCAAAATAAAATGCACACCAATGTTTTCCTTCTTCAGAATGATTATCGGTGTAAGCAATAAATCAGCATGGAAACTTTGATAGTGTTTGGTAAACGATCTGCAGAATAAACTCCTTCCACATATTTTCTTAGAATGAGATCTCAATGAATACAACACTGAAGCTGAGATATATTCATTCTGTTATTAATGTCTCTCTCTTGGTTGATTTCAAAATATCATAGAGACTCCATATATACGATACAGCTCATTGTCTCTGAAAAAAGAAAGAAAGAAAACAAGTGATGTACAATCATAATCATTAAAAAATTATTATAATTATATATTTCGAGTTCTTCTAGATTTCAGTAAAATATTATTTTGAAGCGAATACTCACCACTGAGAGCATTCTTGAACTGTACATCTAGTCTCACGTTCCCCATCTTCACTAGAGATATATATTTTCCATGTTGAGAGAAGTATGGTTCAAGTTGAAATGCAAACAGTGTTGTTCCTTTGATAAAATCTAGTCTAGTAATAGTATTTCCCAAATCATGATTCCACATTCCAGTAAACTGAAATAATTCTGAGTATGCTCGCATAACAATTGCACCATCTGTCGTATTGAAATCTAGTTTTATTGGATTACCTCCGACGGGTATTACATTAGAAAAGAGGCAAATAGATTTAATGTTACAGTTAGAAAAATAACAAGGAATTGAATTTATAATCTCCTGACGCTACCTTTTATTTAACAAACCCCCAACTATGACTCGATTAGGTTTTTGTCCTTGAAATAAGTTTTCCCAGTGACATGAAGTACTTCCTGTTGCAATACTCTGTGTTCGACACTCTGCTCTGGTGAATGGATACTTAGCTTTAGTGTTTTTAAGTATTTCAGAATGTCCATAGATCACTGCAGGATTGACTCTCACTTTTCTTGCCAGTAGATATATATCAGTTATATCTATCTTGTAATCGGGTTTGGTTTCTGCAGAGCAAAGACAAAAAGCTGAAAAACTTCTGTAAAGTTTTAGTTTTACATCAACTTGATTTATCAAATATCGAGATATAGTAAATAGATCATGAAAAATAGGTCCTTGTAGATCTAGACTGATTTACTTTTTAATGTACTGTGATCGTATAAAAAGACCATTGTTAGCTGCACTCGGGTCAGGGTCTTCAGGGTGATCGTTATTATCTTTGATAAACAGTTGTGTAGATAACTTAGTAGATTTAGCATCTTGTCCATAGTTTAGCCTTCTTTGTATCATAACTATATATGGATTTTTGTTACATATTAAGTGCTTAGAAGCTGGGATCTACTACATTTGGTGACAGACTGGCTTATTGCATGAATTTTATTCACTAGAAAAAGGAGGAATGCTTTCTATTTGTGTTACAGAGATGATGGGTAGGCTGACCTTTGTGCAAGAACTAGGGGTTAGTGACCTCATGTATGTGCAGTTGGTGTAAAGTCTTGAAAGCTTACACTTTATAATAAGACTGAGTCATGTCCACCTGTCTCTGATGTTAAGTTCTTTGTCTACTAAACAAATATAAAGTCCTTTATTTTAGATGAATTCTCCATTTTGAAGTAGGAGAGGTACATACTAATTAGTACATTGACCTTTGACCTAGTTATTACATAATATGACATAATGTGATTTATCCCATATCACCCATGTGAAGTTCAATAAGTGCTGATATGAATAAAACACAACTCATAGTTAAAACAATTCCTTTTATTCCCAAAAATTAGTTTGATAGTAGAGCACAAGTATGAAAACAGCAGTTGAAACAGCTCCATGACATTTCCAAAGACATCAATATAAGACATAGCTTGGTACCTCATACAATTGTTTTTGACAAGCGAGACTAAGTACACTTGTTACTTGTACAGTCCCGAGCTATATCGCAGATTATTGAAAAAATTAAGGTTGGCTTTAGGTATCACGCTACCAATTGTGCAAGCCCAGGCGGGCGGAGCTTAAGGTGTAGGGAACATTGTATTCAGAAATAAAGAACACAACTAGCTGTGATTGGTGTATTATGCAAGAGTTGTAGTTTCCGTCTGGCTTAAAAAAAGTTGAGTCTCTTAGCAACATGTGAGATTATGTTAATTCATATGTAGATCATGTTTTGTATTTTTTATGATTTTTTAAAAATGTGATAGACATCACTGAAAATGTGTCTGTTGTGACTGGATAACTCTTACCCCTGTCTAGTTCCAGCAGAGTTATCTCTCTTAAATGCAATGGAGTAGCTGGTTCTGTCACTGTCAAATTGACAATCTAATATTGCTCTCTATGACAGTGTGTGACACGCATGCTAAAGTAGAAGAGAAGGTATATTTATTTCACCAAACATTAACATTAAGGTCTATGGAAAAACAATTGGTACCGTGATGCCTAAAGGGAATACCAGCCTCGCAGTGTATCCATAGTAACGTGTACATGTAGGCACCATTTATAAACTATCATAGTGTCATTTGGCAAAAACAATGGATATTGAGAAGTTTGGGTCAAATATTGACAGACTTTTAGCTAGAAAATGAATAAAATCTTCAGAAAATAACACACATTGGTTTTGGATGGGGCATTTGATAAAGATGGCTATGGCAGACAGAGATTTGCAAGTCCTGATGGCCTTATATCAGTGGAGTCAGCTCAGAGATTGTCATACATGCAACAAAATAAGTTATGCAGATACAATGTGGATGATTTTGGCCAAATATAACCAATTTTACCTCCATATTATGATAAATCCTGTATAAACAGTAACTATCTGCTTCTTGAAAAGCATGCCATAAACCAGGATAGAGAACACTATAGGGCTCAAAGAAGGTGCTTCAGTTGTTGTAGATCACTTTGTATCATATTGGATATGTTGGTATGAGTAATTTTAGGTAACTTATTATAGATATGGTCTTCCTTCCCACTTTCTTTTTATTGTCATGCATTAATGGCCCCTTTTTGTACACTTTCTTGTCTTGAAATTCTTCACGCAATTGATAAAGATAAGTTCTGTTGCATTCCCTTTTGTAGAAGTAGCAGGAATATCATCAGACAAGAGCAATTTCTTTAAGTCAGCATTTCCCATTGACACTTGCATGGTGCCCATTTATAATCCTCTATTGACTTTCATTTAATCATATTTATTTCTGTCCCACTGTTAATTTTGGAATTTCCTCCTATAAGGCCAAACATTTTTGAATGGTAACCACATTTGTCACATATTGCCCATTTCTTCCATTCAAGTCCACACTGTTCTTCAAACTTTGGGTCCCATCGCAAGAATCCAGAATAGCATGGGATCATATTGGCATGTTTACGGAATTTTGCACTTTACATACCGGCATTCTAGAGAACATAAACTATTTGATATGAGGTAGCCTCCTCATCTCTGAGAGCAAAATTAAATCCCTTTCAAGGTCTCCACTATATATAGAAGCCTCAATTTTAGCTTCTACACTTTATCAAGAATTTATTTTTGGATAATTTACTTACATGCAAGTTAATACATGTTTTCATGAACTAATTTATATTACATGGATAATATATTGGAGGAAATACAAATACCACACCTTATGTATTTCATTCAGTTATCTCCGTTACACCATACATGACATCTGAAGAAATAAAAACTCACATTTTCAGTGCTTGTTTATGAAAATAAAGAAAAGAGTTAGTGTGAAATATTATATTAGCCCTCAATCTTTATGCAAGTGTAAGTACAACTGATTTAATAATTTCTTGCAGCAAAATTTAAAAGGTTTAAAACTTGACACAGATTTTTTTAAAATTATTTTTTCCCCCTTTGCCTGACTTAGTGCAATTATTTTTAATTGTATGTGTAGGACCAATATAAATTATATGCATCTATATGATTTAATGTATTTACCCTTTTATTTCAGATGAGAATGCACACTGCTTCACCTGAAGTTTAGGTGCTGGTAAGGGATGTAATAGTACTGATGCCTTGGGACTGTCCTTGGACCAATGGGGCACTGCCTCCACATATTTCTCTAAGGTAAGGCGATCACACTTGTCCTTCTCATTTTTCTCTATGTTGTGGTTGTCTCTTTTGATTCCTTTATTATATGCTACATATCCCTTTTAGATGTACACTTTCCTCCTATTTAAAACTCGATTTGACTTGCTGTACTTATTGTTTTTCCTTGGCATTTTTCTGTATTTTATTACCCAAATTTCACCCCAAATCAAAAATAAGTGCTTACAAGCTGGAATCTACTACATTTGGTGACAGACTGGCTTATTGCATGAATTTTATTCACTAGAAAAAGGAGGAAAGCTTTCTATTTGTGTTACAGAGATGATGGGTAGGCTGACCTTTGTGCAAGAACTAGGGGTTAGTGACCTCATGTATGTGCAGTTGGTGTAAAGTCTTGAAAGCTTACACTTTATAATAAGACTGAGTCATGTCCACCTGTCTCTGATGTTACGTTCTTTGTCTACTAAACAAATATAAAGTCCTTTATTTTAGATGAATTCTCCATTTTGAAGCAGGAGAGGTACATACTAATTAGTACATTGACCTTTGACCTAGTTATTACATAATATGACATAATGCGATCTATCCCATATCACCCATGTGAAGTTCAATAAGTGCTGATATGAATAAAACACAACTCATAGTTAAAACAATTCCTTTTATTCCCAAAAATTAGTTTGATAGTAGAGCACAAGTATGAAAACAGCAGTTGAAACAGCTCCATGACATTTCCAAAGACATCAATATAAGACATAGCTTGTTACCTCATACAATTGTTTTTGACAAGCGAGACTAAGTACACTTGTTACTTGTACAGTCCCGAGCTATATCGCAGATTATTGAAAAAATTAAGGTTGGCTTTTGGTATCACGCTACCAATTGTGCAAGCCCAGGGGGGCGGAGCTTAAGGTGTAGGAACATTGTATTCAGAAATAAACAACACAACTAGCTGTGATTGGTGTATTATGTAAGAGTTGTAGTTTCCGTCTGGCTTAAAAAAAAGTTGAGTCTCTTAGCAACATGTGAGATTATGTTAATTCA
The DNA here is from genome assembly GCA_029931535.1 of Margaritifera margaritifera. Taxonomy (NCBI): domain Eukaryota; kingdom Metazoa; phylum Mollusca; class Bivalvia; order Unionida; family Margaritiferidae; genus Margaritifera; species Margaritifera margaritifera. The sequence goes on from JAQPZY010001617.1 coordinate 5,563,607, forward strand.
TATGTAGATCATGTTTTGTATTTTTTATGATTTTTTAAAAATGTGATAGACATCACTGAAAATGTGTCTGTTGTGACTGGATAACTCTTACCCCTGTCTTGTTCCAGCAGAGTTATCTCTCTTAAATGCAATGGAGTAGCTGGTTCTGTCACTGTCAAATTGACAATCTAATATTGCTCTCTATGACAGTGTGTGGCACGCATGCTAAAGTAGAAGAGAAGGTATATTTATTTCACCAAACATTAACATTAAGGTCTATGGAAAAACAATTGGTACTGTGATGCCTAAAGGGAATACCAGCCTCGCAGTGTATCCATAGTAACGTGTACATGTAGGCACCATTTATAAACTATCATAGTGTCATTTGGCAAAAACAATGGATATTGAGAAGTTTGGGTCAAATATTGACAGACTTTTAGCTAGAAAATGAATCAAATCTTCAGAAAATAACACACATTGGTTTTGGATGGGGCATTTGATAAAGATGGCTATGGCAGACAGAGATTTGCAAGTCCTGATGGCCTTATATCAGTGGAGTCAGCTCAGAGATTGTCATACATGCAACAAAATAAGTTATGCAGATACAATGTGGATGATTTTGGCCAAATATAACCAATTTTACCTCCATATTATGATAAATCCTGTATAAACAGTAACTATCTGCTTCTTGAAAAGCATGCCATAAACCAGGATAGAGAACACTATAGGGCTCAAAGAAGGTGCTTCAGTTGTTGTAGATCACTTTGTATCATATTGGATATGTTGATATGAGTAATTTTAGGTAACTTATTATAGATATGGTCTTCCTTCCCACTTTCTTTTTATTGTCATGCATTAATGTCCCCTTTTTGTACACTTTCTTGTCTTGAAATTCTTCACGCAATTGCTAAGGATAAGTACTGTTGCATTCCCTTTTGTAGAAGTAGCAGGAATATCATCAGACAAGAGCAATTTCTTTAAGTCAGCATTTCCCATTGACACTTGCATGGTGCCCATTTATAATCCTCTATTGACTTTCATTTAATCATATTTATTTCTGTCCCACTGTTAATTTTGGAATTTCCTCCTATAAGGCCAAACATTTTTGAATGGTAACCACATTTGTCACATATTGCCCATTTCTTCCATTCAAGTCCACACTGTTCTTCAAACTTTGGGTCCCATCGCAAGAATCCAGAATAGCATGGGATCATATTGGCATGTTTACGGAATTTTGCACTTTACATACCGGCATTCTAGAGAACATAAACTATTTGATATGAGGTAGCCTCCTCATCTCTGAGAGCAAAATTAAATCCCTTTCAAGGTCTCCACTATATATAGAAGCCTCAATTTTAGGTTCTACACTTTATCAAGAATTTATTTTTGGATAATTTACTTACATGCAAGTTAATACATGTTTTCATGAACTAATTTATATTACATGGATAATATATTGGAGGAAATACAAATACCACACCTTATGTATTTCATTCAGTTATCTCCGTTACACCATACATGACATCTGAAGAAATAAAAACTCACATTTTCAGTGCTTGTTTATGAAAATAAAGAAAAGAGTTAGTGTGAAATATTATATTAGCCCTCAATCTTTATGCAAGTGTAAGTACAACTGATTTAATAATTTCTTACAGCAAAATTTAAAAGGTTTAAAACTTGACAGAGATTTTTTTTCCCCAATACTTGACTTAGTGCAATTATTTTTAATTGTATGTGTAGGACCAATATAAATTATATGCATCTATATGATTTAAAGTATTTACCCTTTTATTTCAGATGAGAATGCACACTGCTTCACCTGAAGTTTTGGTGCTTGTAAGGGATGTAATAGTACTGATGCCTTGGGACTGTCCTTGGACCAATGGGGCACTGCCTCCACATATTTCTCTAAGGTAAGGCGATCACACTTGTCCTTCTCATTTTTCTCTATGTTGTGGTTGTCTCTTTTGATTCCTTTATTATATGCTACATATCCCTTTTAGATGTACACTTTCCTCCTGTTTAAAACTCCATTTGACTTGCTGTACTTATTGTTTTTCCTTGGCATTTTGTTGTATTTTATTCCCCAAATTTCACCCCAAATCAAAAATAAGTGCTTAGAAGCTGGGATCTACTACATTTGGTGACAGACTGGCTTATTGCATGAATTTTATTCACTAGAAAAAGGAGGAAAGCTTTCTATTTGTGTTACAGAGATGATGGGTAGGCTGACCTTTGTGCAAGAACTAGGGGTTAGTGACCTCATGTATGTGCAGTTGGTGTAAAGTCTTGAAAGCTTATACTTTATAATAAGACTGAGTCATGTCCACCTGTCTCTGATGTTAAGTTCTTTGTCTACTAAACAAATATAAAGTCCTTTATTTTAGATGAATTCTCCATTTTGAAGTAGGAGAGGTACATACTAATTAGTACATTGACCTTTGACCTAGTTATTACATAATATGACATAATGTGATTTATCCCATATCACCCATGTGAAGTTCAATAAGTGCTGATATGAATAAAACACAACTCATAGTTAAAACAATTCCTTTTATTCCCAAAAATTAGTTTGATAGTAGAGCACAAGTATGAAAACAGCAGTTGAAACAGCTCCATGACATTTCCAAAGACATCAATATAAGACATAGCTTGGTACCTCATACAATTGTTTTTGACAAGCGAGACTAAGTACACTTGTTACTTGTACAGTCCCGAGCTATATCGCAGATTATTGAAAAAATAAAGGTTGGCTTTAGGTATCACGCTACCAATTGTGCAAGCCCAGGGGGGGCGGAGCTTAAGGTGTAGGGAACATTGTATTCAGAAATAAACAACACAACTAGCTGTGATTGGTGTATTATGTAAGAGTTGTAGTTTCCGTCACTTTAAAAAAAAGTTGAGTCTCTTAGCAACATGTGAGATTATGTTAATTCATATGTAGATCATGTTTTGTATTTTTTATGATTTTTTAAAAATGTGATACACATCACTGAAAATGTGTCTGTTGTGACTGGATAACTCTTACCCCTGTCTAGTTCCAGCAGAGTTATCTCTCTTAAATGCAATGGAGTAGCTGGTTCTGTCACTGTCAAATTGACAATCTAATATTGCTCTCTATGACAGTGTGTGGCACGCATGCTAAAGTAGAAGAGAAGGTATATTTATTTCACCAAACATTAACATTAAGGTCTATGGAAAAACAATTGGTACCGTGATGCCTAAAGGGAATACCAGCCTCGCAGTGTATCCATAGTAACATGTACATGTAGGCACCATTTATAAACTGTCATTGTGTCATTTGGCAAAAACAATGGATATTGAGAAGTTTGGGTCAAATATTGACAGACTTTTAGCTAGAAAATGAATCAAATCTTCAGAAAATAACACACATTGGTTTTGGATGGGGCATTTGATAAAGATGGCTATGGCAGACAGAGATTTGCAAGTCCTGATGGCCTTATATCAGTGGAGTCAGCTCAGAGATTGTCATACATGCAACAAAATAAGTTATGCAGATACAATGTGGATGATTTTGGCCAAATATAACCAATTTTATCTCCATATTATGATATATCCTGTATAAACAGTAACTATCTGCTTCTTGAAAAGCATGCATAAACCAGGATAGAGAACACTATAGGGCTCAAAGAAGGTGCTTCAGTTGTTGTAGATCACTTTGTATCATATTGGATATGTTGGTATGAGTAATTTTAGGTAACTTATTATAGATATGGTCTTCCTTCCCACTTTCTTTTTATTGTCATGCATTAATGTCCCCTTTTTGTACACTTTCTTGTCTTGAAATTCTTCACGCAATTGATAAAGATAAGTTCTGTTGCATTCCCTTTTGTAGAAGTAGCAGGAATATCATCAGACAAGAGCAATTTCTTTAAGTCAGCATTTCCCATTGACACTTGCATGGTGCCCATTTATAATCCTCTATTGACTTTCATTTAATCATATTTATTTCTGTCCCACTGTTAATTTTGGAATTTCCTCCTATAAGGCCAAACATTTTTGAATGGTAACCACATTTGTCACATATTGCCCATTTCTTCCATTCAAGTCCACACTGTTCTTCAAACTTTGGGTCCCATCGCAAGAATCCAGAATAGCATGGGATCATATTGGCATGTTTACGGAATTTTGCACTTTACATACCGGCATTCTAGAGAACATAAACTATTTGATATGAGGTAGCGTCCTCATCTCTGAGAGCAAAATTAAATCACTTTCAAGGTCTCCACTATATATAGAAGCCTCAATTTTAGTTTCTACACTTTATCAAGAATTTATTTTTGGATAATTTAATTACATGCAAGTTAATACATGTTTTCATGAACTAATTTATATTACATGGATAATATATTGGAGGAAATACAAATACCACACCTTATGTATTTCATTCAGTTATCTCCGTTACACCATACATGACATCTGAAGAAATAAAAACTCACATTTTCAGTGCTTGTTTATGAAAATAAAGAAAAGATTTAGTGTGAAATATTATATTAGCCCTCAATCTTTATGCAAGTGTAAGTACAACTGATTTAATAATTTCTTACAGCAAAATTTAAAAGGTTTAAAACTTGACACAGATTTTTTTTTTTTTTCCTCTATGCCTGACTTAGGCCAATTATTTTTAATTGTATGTGTAGGACCAATATAAATTATATGCATCTATATGATTTAAAGTATTTACCCTTTTATTTCAGATGAGAATGCACACTGCTTCACCTGAAGTTTTGGTGCTTGTAAGGGATGTAATAGTACTGATGCCTTGGGACTGTCCTTGGACCAATGGGGCACTGCCTCCACATATTTCTCTAAGGTAAGGCGATCACACTTGTCCTTCTCATTTTTCTCTATGTTGTGGTTGTCTCTTTTGATTCCTTTATTATATGCTACATATCCCTTTTAGATGTACACTTTCCTCCTGTTTAAAACTCCATTTGACTTGCTGTACTTATTGTTTTTCCTTGGCATTTTTCTGTATTTTATTCCCCAAATTTCACCCCAAATCAAAAATAAGTGCTTAGAAGCTGGGATCTACTACATTTGGTGACAGACTGGCTTATTGCATGAATTTTATTCACTAGAAAAAGGAGGAAAGCTTTCTATTTGTGTTACAGAGATGATGGGTAGGCTGACCTTTGTGCAAGAACTAGGGGTTAGTGACCTCATGTATGTGCAGTTGGTGTAAAGTGTTGAAAGCTTATACTTTATAATAAGACTGAGTCATGTCCACCTGTCTCTGATGTTAAGTTCTTTGTCTACTAAACAAATATAAAGTCCTTTATTTTAGATGAATTCTCCATTTTGAAGTAGGAGAGGTACATACTAATTAGTACATTGACCTTTGACCTAGTTATTACATAATATGACATAATGTGATTTATCCCATATCACCCATGTGAAGTTCAATAAGTGCTGATATGAATAAAACACAACTCATAGTTAAAACAATTCATTTTATTCCCAAAAATTAGTTTGATAGTAGAGCACAAGTATGAAAACAGCAGTTGAAACAGCTCCATGACATTTCCAAAGACATCAATATAAGACATAGCTTGGTACCTCATACAATTGTTTTTGACAAGCGAGACTAAGTACACTTGTTACTTGTACAGTCCCGAGCTATATCACAGATTATTGAAAAAATTAAGGTTGGCTTTAGGTATCACGGTACCAATTGTGCAAGCCCAGGGGGGGGGGAGCTTAAGGTGTAGTGAACATTGTATTCAGAAATAAACAACACAACTAGCTGTGATTGGTGTATTATGTAAGAGTTGTAGTTTCTGTCTGGCTTAAAAAAAAGTTGAGTCTCTTAGCAACATGTGAGATTATGTTAATTCATATGTAGATCATGTTTTGTATTTTTTATGATTTTTTAAAAATGTGATACACATCACTGAAAATGTGTCTGTTGTGACTGGATAACTCTTACCCCTGTCTAGTTCCAGCAGAGTTATCTCTCTTAAATGCAATGGAGTACCTGGTTCTGTCACTGTCAAATTGACAATCTAATATTGCTGTCTATGACAGTGTGTGACACGCATGCTAAAGTAGAAGAGAAGGTATATTTATTTCACCAAACATTAACATTAAGGTCTATGGAAAAACAATTGGTACCGTGATGCCTAAAGGGAATACCAGCCTCGCAGTGTATCCATAGTAACCTGTACATGTAGGCACCATTTATAAACTATCATAGTGTCATTTGGCAAAAACAATGGATATTGAGAAGTTTGGGTCAAATATTGACAGACTTTTAGCTAGAAAATGAATAAAATCTTCAGAAAATAACTCCCATTGGTTTTGGATGGGGCATTTGATAAAGATGGCTATGGAAGACAGAGATTTGCAAGTCCTGATGGCCTTATATCAGTGGAGTCAGCTCAGAGATTGTCATACATGCAACAAAATAAGTTATGCAGATACAATGTGGATGATTTTGGCCAAATATAACCAATTTTACCTCCATATTATGATAAATCATGTATAAACAGTAACTATCTGCTTCTTGAAAAGCATGCCATAAACCAGGATAGAGAACACTATAGGGCTCAAAGAAGGTGCTTCAGTTGTTGTAGATCACTTTACTTTGTATCATATTGGATATGTTGGTATGAGTAATTTTAGGTAACTTATTATACATATGGTCTTCCTTCCCACTTTCTTTTTATTGTCATGCATTAATGGCCTCTTTTTGTACACTTTCTTGTCTTGAAATTCTTCACGCAATTGATAAAGATAAGTTCTGTTGCATTCCCTTTTGTAGAAGTAGCAGGAATATCATCAGACAAGAGCAATTTCTTTAAGTCAGCATTTCCCATTGACACTTGCATGGTGCCCATTTATAATCCTCTATTGACTTTCATTTAATCATATTTATTTCTGTCCCACTGTTAATTTTGGAATTTCCTCCTATAAGGCCAAACATTTTTGAATGGTAACCACATTTGTCACATATTGCCCATTTCTTCCATTCAAGTCCACACTGTTCTTCAAACTTTGGGTCCCATCGCAAGAATCCAGAATAGCATGGGATCATATTGGCATGTTTACGGAAGGTTGCACTTTACATACCGGCATTCTAGAGAACATAAACTATTTGATATGAGGTAGCGTCCTCATCTCTGAGAGCAAAATTAAATCACTTTCAAGGTCTCCACTATATATAGAAGCCTCAATTTTAGTTTCTACACTTTATCAAGAATTTATTTTTGGATAATTTAATTACATGCAAGTTAATACATGTTTTCATGAACTAATTTATATTACATGGATAATATATTGGAGGAAATACAAATACCACACCTTATGTATTTCATTCAGTTATCTCCGTTACACCATACATGACATCTGAAGAAATAAAAACTCACATTTTCAGTGCTTGTTTATGAAAATAAAGAAAAGATTTAGTGTGAAATATTATATTAGCCCTCAATCTTTATGCAAGTGTAAGTACAACTGATTTAATAATTTCTTACAGCAAAATTTAAAAGGTTTAAAACTTGACACAGATTTTTTTTTTTTTCTTTTCCCTATGCCTGACTTAGGCCAATTATTTTTAATTGTATGTGTAGGACCAATATAAATTATATGCATCTATATGATTTAAAGTATTTACCCTTTTATTTCAGATGAGAATGCACACTGCTTCACCTGAAGTTTTGGTGCTTGTAAGGGATGTAATAGTACTGATGCCTTGGGACTGTCCTTGGACCAATGGGGCACTGCCTCCACATATTTCTCTAAGGTAAGGCGATCACACTTGTCCTTCTCATTTTTCTCTATGTTGTGGTTGTCTCTTTTGATTCCTTTATTATATGCTACATATCCCTTTTAGATGTACACTTTCCTCCTGTTTAAAACTCCATTTGACTTGCTGTACTTATTGTTTTTCCTTGGCATTTTTCTGTATTTTATTCCCCAAATTTCACCCCAAATCAAAAATAAGTGCTTAGAAGCTGGGATCTACTACATTTGGTGACAGACTGGCTTATTGCATGAATTTTATTCACTAGAAAAAGGAGGAAAGCTTTCTATTTGTGTTACAGAGATGATGGGTAGGCTGACCTTTGTGCAAGAACTAGGGGTTAGTGACCTCATGTATGTGCAGTTGGTGTAAAGTGTTGAAAGCTTATACTTTATAATAAGACTGAGTCATGTCCACCTGTCTCTGATGTTAAGTTCTTTGTCTACTAAACAAATATAAAGTCCTTTATTTTAGATGAATTCTCCATTTTGAAGTAGGAGAGGTACATACTAATTAGTACATTGACCTTTGACCTAGTTATTACATAATATGACATAATGTGATTTATCCCATATCACCCATGTGAAGTTCAATAAGTGCTGATATGAATAAAACACAACTCATAGTTAAAACAATTCATTTTATTCCCAAAAATTAGTTTGATAGTAGAGCACAAGTATGAAAACAGCAGTTGAAACAGCTCCATGACATTTCCAAAGACATCAATATAAGACATAGCTTGGTACCTCATACAATTGTTTTTGACAAGCGAGACTAAGTACACTTGTTACTTGTACAGTCCCGAGCTATATCACAGATTATTGAAAAAATTAAGGTTGGCTTTAGGTATCACGGTACCAATTGTGCAAGCCCAGGGGGGGGGGGGGGAGCTTAAGGTGTAGTGAACATTGTATTCAGAAATAAACAACACAACTAGCTGTGATTGGTGTATTATGTAAGAGTTGTAGTTTCTGTCTGGCTTAAAAAAAAGTTGAGTCTCTTAGCAACATGTGAGATTATGTTAATTCATATGTAGATCATGTTTTGTATTTTTTATGATTTTTTAAAAATGTGATACACATCACTGAAAATGTGTCTGTTGTGACTGGATAACTCTTACCCCTGTCTAGTTCCAGCAGAGTTATCTCTCTTAAATGCAATGGAGTACCTGGTTCTGTCACTGTCAAATTGACAATCTAATATTGCTGTCTATGACAGTGTGTGACACGCATGCTAAAGTAGAAGAGAAGGTATATTTATTTCACCAAACATTAACATTAAGGTCTATGGAAAAACAATTGGTACCGTGATGCCTAAAGGGAATACCAGCCTCGCAGTGTATCCATAGTAACCTGTACATGTAGGCACCATTTATAAACTATCATAGTGTCATTTGGCAAAAACAATGGATATTGAGAAGTTTGGGTCAAATATTGACAGACTTTTAGCTAGAAAATGAATAAAATCTTCAGAAAATAACTCCCATTGGTTTTGGATGGGGCATTTGATAAAGATGGCTATGGAAGACAGAGATTTGCAAGTCCTGATGGCCTTATATCAGTGGAGTCAGCTCAGAGATTGTCATACATGCAACAAAATAAGTTATGCAGATACAATGTGGATGATTTTGGCCAAATATAACCAATTTTACCTCCATATTATGATAAATCATGTATAAACAGTAACTATCTGCTTCTTGAAAAGCATGCCATAAACCAGGATAGAGAACACTATAGGGCTCAAAGAAGGTGCTTCAGTTGTTGTAGATCACTTTACTTTGTATCATATTGGATATGTTGGTATGAGTAATTTTAGGTAACTTATTATACATATGGTCTTCCTTCCCACTTTCTTTTTATTGTCATGCATTAATGGCCTCTTTTTGTACACTTTCTTGTCTTGAAATTCTTCACGCAATTGATAAAGATAAGTTCTGTTGCATTCCCTTTTGTAGAAGTAGCAGGAATATCATCAGACAAGAGCAATTTCTTTAAGTCAGCATTTCCCATTGACACTTGCATGGTGCCCATTTATAATCCTCTATTGACTTTCATTTAATCATATTTATTTCTGTCCCACTGTTAATTTTGGAATTTCCTCCTATAAGGCCAAACATTTTTGAATGGTAACCACATTTGTCACATATTGCCCATTTCTTCCATTCAAGTCCACACTGTTCTTCAAACTTTGGGTCCCATCGCAAGAATCCAGAATAGCATGGGATCATATTGGCATGTTTACGGAAGGTTGCACTTTACATACCGGCATTCTAGAGAACATAAACTATTTGATATGAGGTAGCGTCCTCATCTCTGAGAGCAAAATTAAATCACTTTCAAGGTCTCCACTATATATAGAAGCCTCAATTTTAGTTTCTACACTTTATCAAGAATTTATTTTTGGATAATTTAATTACATGCAAGTTAATATATGTTTTCATGAACTAATTTATATTACATGGATAATATATTGGAGGAAATACAAATACCACACCTTATGTATTTCATTCAGTTATCTCCGTTACACCATACATGACATCTGAAGAAATAAAAACTCACATTTTCAGTGCTTGTTTATGAAAATAAAGAAAAGATTTAGTGTGAAATATTATATTAGCCCTCAATCTTTATGCAAGTGTAAGTACAACTGATTTAATAATTTCTTACAGCAAAATTTAAAAGGTTTAAAAATTGACACAGATTTTTTTTTTTCTTTTACCTATGCCTGACTTAGGCCAATTATTTTTAATTGTATGTGTAGGACCAATATAAATTATATGCATCTATATGATTTAAAGTATTTACCCTTTTATTTCAGATGAGAATGCACACTGCTTCACCTGAAGTTTTGGTGCTTGTAAGGGATGTAATAGTACTGATGCCTTGGGACTGTCCTTGGACCAATGGGGCACTGCCTCCACATATTTCTCTAAGGTAAGGCGATCACACTTGTCCTTCTCATTTTTCTCTATGTTGTGGTTGTCTCTTTTGATTCCTTTATTATATGCTACATATCCCTTTTAGATGTACACTTTCCTCCTGTTTAAAACTCCATTTGACTTGCTGTACTTATTGTTTTTCCTTGGCATTTTTCTGTATTTTATTCCCCAAATTTCACCCCAAATCAAAAATAAGTGCTTAGAAGCTGGGATCTACTACATTTGGTGACAGACTGGCTTATTGCATGAATTTTATTCACTAGAAAAAGGAGGAAAGCTTTCTATTTGTGTTACAGAGATGATGGGTAGGCTGACCTTTGTGCAAGAACTAGGGGTTAGTGACCTCATGTATGTGCAGTTGGTGTAAAGTGTTGAAAGCTTATACTTTATAATAAGACTGAGTCATGTCCACCTGTCTCTGATGTTAAGTTCTTTGTCTACTAAACAAATATAAAGTCCTTTATTTTAGATGAATTCTCCATTTTGAAGTAGGAGAGGTACATACTAATTAGTACATTGACCTTTGACCTAGTTATTACATAATATGACATAATGTGATTTATCCCATATCACCCATGTGAAGTTCAATAAGTGCTGATATGAATAAAACACAACTCATAGTTAAAACAATTCATTTTATTCCCAAAAATTAGTTTGATAGTAGAGCACAAGTATGAAAACAGCAGTTGAAACAGCTCCATGACATTTCCAAAGACATCAATATAAGACATAGCTTGGTACCTCATACAATTGTTTTTGACAAGCGAGACTAAGTACACTTGTTACTTGTACAGTCCCGAGCTATATCACAGATTATTGAAAAAATTAAGGTTGGCTTTAGGTATCACGGTACCAATTGTGCAAGCCCAGGGGGGCGGAGCTTAAGGTGTAGTGAACATTGTATTCAGAAATAAACAACACAACTAGCTGTGATTGGTGTATTATGTAAGAGTTGTAGTTTCTGTCTGGCTTAAAAAAAAGTTGAGTCTCTTAGCAACATGTGAGATTATGTTAATTCATATGTAGATCATGTTTTGTATTTTTTATGATTTTTTAAAAATGTGATACACATCACTGAAAATGTGTCTGTTGTGACTGGATAACTCTTACCCCTGTCTAGTTCCAGCAGAGTTATCTCTCTTAAATGCAATGGAGTACCTGGTTCTGTCACTGTCAAATTGACAATCTAATATTGCTGTCTATGACAGTGTGTGACACGCATGCTAAAGTAGAAGAGAAGGTATATTTATTTCACCAAACATTAACATTAAGGTCTATGGAAAAACAATTGGTACCGTGATGCCTAAAGGGAATACCAGCCTCGCAGTGTATCCATAGTAACCTGTACATGTAGGCACCATTTATAAACTATCATAGTGTCATTTGGCAAAAACAATGGATATTGAGAAGTTTGGGTCAAATATTGACAGACTTTTAGCTAGAAAATGAATAAAATCTTCAGAAAATAACTCCCATTGGTTTTGGATGGGGCATTTGATAAAGATGGCTATGGAAGACAGAGATTTGCAAGTCCTGATGGCCTTATATCAGTGGAGTCAGCTCAGAGATTGTCATACATGCAACAAAATAAGTTATGCAGATACAATGTGGATGATTTTGGCCAAATATAACCAATTTTACCTCCATATTATGATAAATCATGTATAAACAGTAACTATCTGCTTCTTGAAAAGCATGCCATAAACCAGGATAGAGAACACTATAGGGCTCAAAGAAGGTGCTTCAGTTGTTGTAGATCACTTTACTTTGTATCATATTGGATATGTTGGTATGAGTAATTTTAGGTAACTTATTATACATATGGTCTTCCTTCCCACTTTCTTTTTATTGTCATGCATTAATGGCCTCTTTTTGTACACTTTCTTGTCTTGAAATTCTTCACGCAATTGATAAAGATAAGTTCTGTTGCATTCCCTTTTGTAGAAGTAGCAGGAATATCATCAGACAAGAGCAATTTCTTTAAGTCAGCATTTCCCATTGACACTTGCATGGTGCCCATTTATAATCCTCTATTGACTTTCATTTAATCATATTTATTTCTGTCCCACTGTTAATTTTGGAATTTCCTCCTATAAGGCCAAACATTTTTGAATGGTAACCACATTTGTCACATATTGCCCATTTCTTCCATTCAAGTCCACACTGTTCTTCAAACTTTGGGTCCCATCGCAAGAATCCAGAATAGCATGTGATCATATTGGCATGTTTACGGAAGGTTGCACTTTACATACCGGCATTCTAGAGAACATAAACTATTTGATATGAGGTAGCGTCCTCATCTCTGAGAGCAAAATTAAATCACTTTCAAGGTCTCCACTATATATAGAAGCCTCAATTTTAGTTTCTACACTTTATCAAGAATTTATTTTTGGATAATTTAATTACATGCAAGTTAATACATGTTTTCATGAACTAATTTATATTACATGGATAATATATTGGAGGAAATACAAATACCACACCTTATGTATTTCATTCAGTTATCTCCGTTACACCATACATGACATCTGAAGAAATAAAAACTCACATTTTCAGTGCTTGTTTATGAAAATAAAGAAAAGATTTAGTGTGAAATATTATATTAGCCCTCAATCTTTATGCAAGTGTAAGTACAACTGATTTAATAATTTCTTACAGCAAAATTTAAAAGGTTTAAAACTTGACACAGATTTTTTTTTTTTTCTTTTCCCTATGCCTGACTTAGGCCAATTATTTTTAATTGTATGTGTAGGACCAATATAAATTATATGCATCTATATGATTTAAAGTATTTACCCTTTTATTTCAGATGAGAATGCACACTGCTTCACCTGAAGTTTTGGTGCTTGTAAGGGATGTAATAGTACTGATGCCTTGGGACTGTCCTTGGACCAATGGGGCACTGCCTCCACATATTTCTCTAAGGTAAGGCGATCACACTTGTCCTTCTCATTTTTCTCTATGTTGTGGTTGTCTCTTTTGATTCCTTTATTATATGCTACATATCCCTTTTAGATGTACACTTTCCTCCTGTTTAAAACTCCATTTGACTTGCTGTACTTATTGTTTTTCCTTGGCATTTTTCTGTATTTTATTCCCCAAATTTCACCCCAAATCAAAAATAAGTGCTTAGAAGCTGGGATCTACTACATTTGGTGACAGACTGGCTTATTGCATGAATTTTATTCACTAGAAAAAGGAGGAAAGCTTTCTATTTGTGTTACAGAGATGATGGGTAGGCTGACCTTTGTGCAAGAACTAGGGGTTAGTGACCTCATGTATGTGCAGTTGGTGTAAAGTGTTGAAAGCTTATACTTTATAATAAGACTGAGTCATGTCCACCTGTCTCTGATGTTAAGTTCTTTGTCTACTAAACAAATATAAAGTCCTTTATTTTAGATTAATTCTCCATTTTGAAGTAGGAGAGGTACATACTAATTAGTACATTGACCTTTGACCTAGTTATTACATAATATGACATAATGTGATTTATCCCATATCACCCATGTGAAGTTCAATAAGTGCTGATATGAATAAAACACAACTCATAGTTAAAACAATTCATTTTATTCCCAAAAATTAGTTTGATAGTAGAGCACAAGTATGAAAACAGCAGTTGAAATAGCTCCATGACATTTCCAAAGACATCAATATAAGACATAGCTTGGTACCTCATACAATTGTTTTTGACAAGCGAGACTAAGTACACTTGTTACTTGTACAGTCCCGAGCTATATCACAGATTATTGAAAAAATTAAGGTTGGCTTTAGGTATCACAGTACCAATTGTGCAAGCCCAGGGGGGCGGAGCTTAAGGTGTAGTGAACATTGTATTCAGAAATAAATAACACAACTAGCTGTGATTGGTGTATTATGTAAGAGTTGTAGTTTCTGTCTGGCTTAAAAAAAAGTTGAGTCTCTTAGCAACATGTGAGATTATGTTAATTCATATGTAGATCATGTTTTGTATTTTTTATGATTTTTTAAAAATGTGATACACATCACTGAAAATGTGTCTGTTGTGACTGGATAACTCTTACCCCTGTCTAGTTCCAGCAGAGTTATCTCTCTTAAATGCAATTTAGTACCTGGTTCTGTCACTGTCAAATTGACAATCTAATATTGCTGTCTATGACAGTGTGTGACACACATGCTAAAGTAGAAGAGAAGGTATATTTATTTCACCAAACATTAACATTAAGGTCTATGGAAAAACAATTGGTACCGTGATGCCACTAGCGTTTACGTGAAACGCTTTCCCACATATTTCACATTTGTATGGTTTATCACCATTGTGTATCCTCAAGTGTATGGGCAAATAAGCACTCTGTCTAAACAATTTCCCACATATCTCACATTTGAAAGGCATTTCCCCAGTCTGTCTACTCGTTTAACTGTTCATGTTGGATCATGGGGGTAAAAATAATATCCGTAGAATATACATTTGTATGGTCTGTCTCTTTATTTATTAGAGGACGCTAGATCTTTATTAGATCTGGTTTTTTAGCATCCGGGTGTTTTGGGGCTGTTTTTATTCTTCAAGTAGAAGAGTACTTCCTATGTTGGATTGACTTTCTCATCCTTACACGAAAAGATGTAATGTAATAACCGAATACTGTACCCGTCAGACGAGTAAATTGAATAGAGTAGCCGACAGATATGGAATTAGGTTACAATTAATACTTCCGGTTCAGTACCTGCGAATGTAGTCCGAGTCTATTTTTAGAGCATTTTTTCCTCTCTTATTTTGGTGCTGATGTATGCATTGGATTTAGGCATTCTTAGTATTGATTTAAAGGAAATTGTTTATTGTTTTTAATATGAGCATTATGGTGTGGTTGTCTGTGTGTATTTTGGCAACAGAGCACAGTGCGTAATGAGGCATTGGTGCTGATTCGTAGGTGAAATCTGTCACCCATTGCACGTTGCTTTGTTTACAGTCTTGCCTTGCAGAAGAATGCTGCTTAACCTATGACAAGAACTTCACCGTGAGTTCATCTTTGAAGATACTTTACATCAGCATATGATTTATTAGGATTTGGATACAGTGGAAAGTTCAGTACTGACAAACAAATGCAGAGACTATATAGGAACATTAATTGAGGTCTGAGGCTATATAGAATAGTTCATCTCACAGGGCGTAAAACAACCGGATTCCCTTCAGCTTTCTTAGCAGAATGAGAACTGCTGAGTATGTGCAACACTGCATCTAGTGAGCCCAGGTGTTTCGTTCAAATTGAAAGTAAAACTATACCTACTAACGGAGGCTGTGTAGGTAGATGCAAGTTCTTCGTATCTTATTTATTGATAGAATACATATATATATATATATATATATATATATATATATATATATATATATATATATATATATATATATATATATATATATGTATATATAAAGAAATAAGACAGTTTTATTTCCCTTTAAATATGCATAATTGATTAAATATTATGAATTTATCAATGAAGATTATAACAAATCTTATAATTAGAACTTTTCAGATATGCCTGACAGTATCCAAATGGTGAATCCAATGTTTCTTTTAACAGATGTTCTATTTCATAAATAATATGGAATTTAGCCCCTTTGTACAATTAATGTAGAATCGTAAGAGTTTAAAATATCAGATTTTAAAATGAGGATCATTTAAATTATTTTTTATTATTTTGATAAATAAACAGTTCAAAAGAAGCACCAAAGAGAGGATTGTACATTTTTAAATTGCACAATATTTTTGTATTGCTTTTTGTGTCATTTTTCTACAAAAAATAAATTAAATGATACAATTTTAGTTCCATTGTTATGGGTTAGGCAATTTTCATTATATATACAGCAGTAGGGAAATGAGGCACTGTTCATTATTTACAGCAGTAGGGAAATGAGGCAATGTTCATTATGTATATAGTAGTAGGGAAATGAGGCACTGTTCATTATGTATACAGCAGTAGGGAAATGAGGCACTGTTCATTATGTATACAGAAGTAGGGAAATGAGGAACTGTTCATTATGTATACAGCAGTAGGGAAATGAGGCACTGTTCATTATATATATACAGCAGTAAGGAAATGAGACACTGTTCATTATGTATACAGCAGTAGGGAAAAGAGGCACTGTTCATTATGTATACAGCAGTAGGGAAATGCTAAAAGACCAGGCTGCTATATAAAGAAATTTGCCGCTGAGAAATAGAAATGAACAAAAAAAGCCTTGTACCTTAAAGACGGCTTAGCATAACCAAACCAGTTTTTGAGTGTGTGTTTCGGACAATCCGAAAAGTTTGATTTTGGATTTAATCATATAGCATGTATATATTATTGTGGATACATTTCTGTGGTATCTTTTATCATGTAAATATAACAATTCAATTTTATGAAAAAAATAAAAAAAATAAAGAATAACAAATAAAAACACAGCTGGGTTGTATAGGTTACCGTTCAGAAGAAGAAATATCCCAAATATTGTAGGCAAAATACTTAATAGCGGGTTCAGCCGAACAGGACCAGTTATTGAGAATGTGCATCTGACCCACACCAATAACAATAGAATTGACCAAAATACAATACATTTATAAGTCAAGTTCATATATAATCTTAGAATTAAACCTATTGGATAGATAGTATCCAGATGATGAATCCAATATGTCTCTTTTAACAGATGTTCCATTTCAGAATTAACGATATAAATTGCCTTGAATGAAACATCTTGTACACTATATAAGCCGTCGAGATTAAAAAGATTGATTGAAAACGTTATTTATGTCAAATCTATGTTTGTTCATACGTTTACATACTTGCTGACGGGTTTGTCCAACATATTTCTTTTTACAAGTCATCAAATAAATAGCATTAGATATTGCACAGTTAGTATCATAACGCATCTTATATGTTTCTTTGGTATTACTACTACTGAAATAAATATTTTTATTAATGAAAGAAGAGTGTGAACATCTGATTATATTATATTTAGTTGATGAACCATGACTTTTAAACATTCAGCAACCTTAACTCATTTAGTATTGAAATATGCTGAAATTGTGAAATCTGCTGTCAGAGTCAACATCTCCAGTTATATTTTTCATACTTAATAGACATGCTTATATTTCATCTTCGTCTCCTATTATTATTATAATCTTATGGGCATATGTCAAGTTCTCCCAGTCAGCTTTATTTCATCACTGTTTTCCTTATGGAATATGTATACACTTACAAGGCAACGCAGGTAATAGTTATCTATCCCTTCTGTAATTGCATTTTTCAATTTACCTGTGCTTCTGTCATACTCTTCTTCATGCAATTATAAAACTTTCTTGTATGTGTTACCAAATATAATACTTTTCTCTCCTGTACCAAACCGTGCCATCACTTCATATACAGAATAATGTGTTCAAAAATACCCTTGAAAACAAACCATGCAACAGAAAATTATATGCAACAAACAAACTAAATTCCTTCCTTTTCATGCATTTCGTGCATATTAACTTCAGTTACAGCTTTGTTACATGCCATTACTCCTGCGTCCTCTCTTGATGCATTTCTAAAGTACCAATCTAATTCTTGTAACAGTTTGAATTGCCAAATGTCGCATCTGTTGTCAAGCAACTGGCACGTATTTACAATTCATGGCTTAAGTCATCCGGGCACTTGGCCACATCCGCGGCACTCTATATGTAACAACCCCAATAGCCGCTGCAAACAACAGCTCAGTTTTGTGTGGATTTCTATAGAAAATCATAATACTGATTTATTCCAATGCGTGACTTTTTTGGCAAAAGTCTTTGATGATAAATATGTGTTAAATTCTGGTAACACAGACTTAGCACTGTGGGATGTTACATACTACAGAGTTTCCTTTTTAGCCTGGTAGTATGCTGGAATCTGGCTCACAGGCAGAATTTTTTTTAAAAAAGACAGCGTGACTGTGATCAGCTGTTAGAGGGCCTGAAAGTGAAAAATCAAGGGAGCTGCTTGGTTCATACGGAGAAATGTTTAAAAAGGACAACGCGATCATAATTAAAGTACAAGTCATACTAGTCATGTAGGCGTTCAGTACCGACTAATTGAATAATGGATGTAGTTTTGTAGAATCTGATTACACATGCTTGTAACTGGCGATTATTCACTTTATTGCGACTCTGACAAATCCTTATTTCGTAAAAGGTCATTATATACACGCCCCGACAAATACATACGGAAATATCAATGATAAAGTACGTGAATACTTTTGCACGAGGTCATCCTAAAGGTGCGATTCAGTACAAACCGGATAGAATGTCACGCGATGTGATGCCACAATGAAAGCTCCGCGTGTTGCAAAAAACATTTCGTACTACCTTGTTAATTGTTATGATTAGACCATACGTTTTCTTTTCTTGATCCAATTTCGTTCATGGCCACTATTATAAAAGTCCATAGCAATCGATAATTTTCGTCTATGAGTTTTTGGATGACATTTAAGGCGCAGAGCATTCAACAGTCAGGATTGAACAAACTTTGGTTAACTATATTAGTATTAAATTTTAGAATAACAACTAATATTTAATTTAAGATAAGTAAAATGAGTCTACATGTCGACGTTGATATATACCTTTTTTAAGCTGTTATGGGACTTTGAAAGGCCTTAACGTACGGTAAATGCGGCTCGATGACCACGTTCACATACGCTTTTGTTCAGAGGCTCTGAAAGGCCTTAGAAGACATCGCGACCACGATCAACTGTGCAGCGACGTTGTAAAGGGTTACAAGACAGCATGACAATGATAAGCTTTTCAAAGGATCTGAAAGGGGCTTTAAAAACAGCATGGCTATGGTCAGATTTTCAGATGTTTTGAAAGTGGCTGAAAGCAGAGAATCTGCCAATTCAGATTATTATTTCTTTTTGATGTCAACATGGGAACATGGAAATAACCAAATACAGAAAGCAAAAAAAAAAAAAAAAAAACAAACAAAAAAACAAAACAAACAAATGTTCCTAACGTTTGGAACTAACATTTCAAAACGAAGATGACATTCTCCAGATATTTGAAGTACAATTAATGATTATTTTATTTCCCAACATTATTCAAAACACCAATGAGAGAGAGAGAGAGAGAGAGAGAGAGAGAGAGAGAGAGAGAGAATCAAACAACGCAAGGGCGCATTATCAGTGTCGTAACTACCGCCCCCTTTCCCCCCTTTTATGCGGAGTAGGGTGGGGTGGGGGAGGCATTAAAGAAAGGGGCCTATACTCCAGAGTTATGACATGGAGCGGGGGGGGGGACAAAATTTGCAGGTACGCCACTGTCCATTAACCTACCTAACATCTGCAAATGGCTGCAGTTTATTGTCAAGCAGTGTTATATATAAACGTATTGAAATGACAGAGAAATGGTTCATCAATCACATATATTGAACTGACAAAGAAACGACTGTCCAATAAATCCATTGCTTGCTATAAAATATGTCATAAAATAATTTCATCGTATGGTAAAACATTTTGACACGAACAAATCAACCGTCCCATTCAATAAGCACGGGATAAAGAGGTCAGTTGTATCACAAGAGAACTACCTCAATGATTTGTCAACTATAGAGAGCTTTCCAACCTTGATATTATTCATGACTTTCTGTGTCCAACTCCCCAACCCCCCAACCCCTCCCCCCCCCAAAAAAAAACAACAAACAAACAAAACAAAACAACATTAGGGTAAAAAATAAAAACAAAAAATCCATCGAGGAATTTGTTACATGAGGATACGAAAAAGGAGATTCATCTTGCAGTGGAACTTACAAATTGCTGACAAACCATAGTTTTAATTTGATATTTTCCACATTTGTGCAGTAAATCCGTTAGAGAATATATTCTCGTGGGTTCCAATGTGGTAACAACTTATGGAAGAAGATTAGAGGCTCGATGATTTTCTCTGATCAAAACCATTTAACACCCCACATACGGTGTTATCACGTTGGAACACACACTAATTCATTATATAAATAATAATTATTCTATATTATCAACAAAGGAAAGATTTTATAGAAGACTACAGATGACATCGCTTCTATTTGACGGCCAAGCAATAAATAATAGTCCACATGTATGAAAATTTGAAATCTCTTACATTTTCATTCAGTGTGTGTTCTAATCAGTCAAAATCCAAAGATAAATCTGTTTACTTTGGATCTCTACAACGACAGTAGTGGCATCAAGGAGTCTAGTGTTATTTGTTCCATAGACCTCAATGCTAATTTTTGGTGAAATAAATATATCGTCTGCACTGAGTTGTAAAGTGGGAGGATCCAGACTCAAACGAGACTCACATGTTAAACAAGGTACAATTTTAGACCCTCAAACCAGAATTTAACATGGAAATGTCGCTCTGGACCCAAACGATTTTTTTAACATAGGAATGGTTAACATGGGAATGGTTAATGGGAATTTAACATGGCAATGGTAGTCTGGAGTCAACCTAGTCATCTACTATTCTACACCTATTTATATACTGTCTTACGCTTAGTCATCTACTATCCAACACTTAGTTCTCTCCTATCCAATACTGCATTATCTACTATCCAACATGCTGTGTGTAGTGACCAATACCCCACCCATACTATCCAACGAAAAGGGTATGATGTAAAAGAAATGGGGATACAATCACACTATCAAACGCAAGAGTCGTCTATATTGTCCCTACCCTCCTTAAACAAAAATACTGCCATCACATTTACTATTCTCATAATCCCATAATTTTAGCAGTGTAGTGAAAGAGGAAATAAAATTAGGCTGCCATTATATTATATTATATTTCGGCATTATTGGACAAGGACAAAGTAGCATTAGGCTACCCTTTTTATGAGGTTAAAGCGACAAGGAGCGATCCCATGTTAAACAGGGTAAAACAAATTAATTACGGGCACATAATGGCATTTTAACATTAGGCCTCTATTTTGTGGAGTTTATTGGGAAAATGTATTGTCTAAAAATAGGTTCATAGGTTTTTCAAAGGATGATTCTATCTGTTTGTAGCAGCGTATTATGTTCCGTTTGTTTGGCGGGAAATATGAATCTGTCTGCCCTCTAAGTGAAATGCTTATAACTTCGTAGGTTTATAATGTGTGTGGAGTCTGTCTGTTTGTAACAGTGCAACAAGTGTTTAACAGGAAATGTGAGCTTGGCTGCATTCTAACTGAAATGCAGTATTTTGTTTTCCTTGATAAATATATGGACATACATGGACATCTAAGTGGTGTTTCATAACATGAGAGAGAGAGAGAGAGAGAGAAAGAGATAGAGAAAAGGTAAACAGGCTACACACCATTACAAATTATTATTATTATTATTATTATTATTATGATGATGATGATGATGATGATTGTTATTATTATTTCATGCTATGTGTGTGAGAGAGAGAGAGAGAGAGAGAGAGAGAGAGATAGATAGATAGCGAGAGAGAGAGAGAGAGAGAGGGAATTTGACATGGGACGTGTGGGCGTCTGTTTGAGGGAGAGATTGACATTGAGAGAGATTTTATTATAAAATGTGGGAGGGTTGGTGGGTATGTGTGAATATTTATTCATGCTTTAAAAAATCAAATAAATACATACAGACTTACGTTTTGGGTATATTTTCCTTTGATCAAGAAATACAATGAAATTTCAAGATCACACCCCATTTAAAAATCACATCAAAAACAAGTGTATAGTGTCGTTTTGCTTGAATTGCAAGGTAATAAAGTTCCATGTACTCATTTTCACAGATAATGACAAGTCACGAGTTCACACTTTACTTTATCCTAAAACAGAACTGTCAGGTAAGTCGATGAACAATCAGTGACCATACTCTGTTACAAGAGAGATTCGATGCGTCTCGTCTCCAAAGAAGTCAGCGGAAGTAGGGAATGGTCGCTTATGTCTTTATATCACCCTTTCAAGATTTTCTCTTCTGAGATGTGGGTCCATGCGTCTTCAGATACTCTTCCAACGTTTCACTTTGATTCGTCATTAAACATTTGGCGTGTTGCACCTGATCGATTTCAAAACCATAACAAGGTTCTTTGATCAGGCATGTGGTCCTTTCAACTAAGTGGCGAGCAAAGCAGGAGACCAAGTGTTGTTCTTATTTGGGCCATAGAGATGTCATCACTGTATCTTTCTCTTCTTGTGCACTTGTGGACTGTAACTGCTGTTCTGGTCGGAAAACAGCATAATCTTTGTTTACGTCTATGGCTTTGTGGTCCATATCTTTATTTTCTTTTTTCCCCCACCACTTAGGGCCTGTGGTTACAATTATGGATGCAGAAGACCATCCTCTCTGTCTACGCTCATGATTTATTGTTCCATGTCATTTCTTCTTCTTCTTCTTCTTTTTCTTCTCCACTGAGTGTCTATGACTGCTGCTGTTCTCGACAGAAAATATTCTCTTCACCTATTTCCATGAGTTCGTTTTCCATCTTTTTTACTAGTCTAGGATCACTTCTCTCAAACTGTTGATTTCTAATGTATTGTTAAATTCTGCATACCATTGACTGTAACTTTGGCTTACATAAGTGTGGAGTAAACAATAATTGAACTTTCTTTGTCGCTGGATGGAAATCATCTACGATAGAATCAGGTGATATGGTGTTAAAAAATAACCAATGGGCATCGCATATTCTGATTGACAAAACTTGTGGTTTGCTCTAGATTCAAGGCATAGAAAGGCAAAATATTACGCCTATACCCGTTAGGATTGATTGTACTGTAACATTTTTCTGTGCTCGTTTTTGAAAACGGCAAATATCGAATATAAATTTTCGACATGCTAAAGATGGATTGTAACATTTATTAGTTTTAATTTGAAACTAAAATTTAGATTTAATATGATCAATAAAATGTACCCTTTGAAGAAACACATAACGGTTCTTCGTTTCTTATATTTTTATTTTCACTTAGATATTTTGACCCCCACAAACATAGTTAGAGAGAAGAGAAGGTATCATACAACTTTCGATAGAATTTTGTGTCAAATTTAGATGAGAGATAGAGACAGACAGACAGACAAAGACTGAGAGAAAGAGAGAGATAGAATGAGAGAGAGTAGTATAGTGGGGCACTTAAGCCTCAAGGGGCATCCTATAAGAGAGAGAGAGAGAGAGAGAGAGAGAGAGAGAACTTTCTTGTTTACTAACGGCAGGTTGTATTTGCAGTCTTTCTTAGAATCACTTGTGACATAAAACTGTATGTTTTCTTTCGTGTCTTTATAAAAGTTGTCCGTTTTAATACCAATACATAACGAATCCGTATTTGTCATTAACAATGAAATGTTATCATCGTTTGGGCTTTTTACATAAGATATTTTCATAATTCTAATGTTGTAAATCCTCCGTAAATAGAATTAGATAATATGGTCATTTTGTTCTTTATAAGTACTAAAACGAAATCCTTCCCTTTAAAAAAAAAAATAGTTATCTTCATATCATTATATGTTCTTGAATAAAGTTAGACTACGCGATCGTATGATACAAAACTTCTAGCAAGAAATACTTTTATTCAAATACTTTTACAATGGTAAGTTCACGCTAATAAAAAGCCGAAGGTAATTTTTAAAAATTTCCGATAAGTGGCGTTCTGCTTAGATAGGATTTCCCCGTGTACCTTTATGTACACAATAATATCCCCCCTTCTTTCTTTCCATGAATAGATTAATAAATATTAAGAAACATTTATGTTTGTAACAAAACACTTAAGAAATCCGCCTGAGTTAACACAAGATTGTACGTTTCTCAAATCATCAATTCGTCGGTCGCCCTTTGGAAAATATGTATATCAGATCGTCTTAAACAAACTAGTACGATGTTCTTTTCTGAAAGAACTTTGCTCTGACGGTTTTAGGGTGAACTCTCTCTCTGTCTCTGTCTGTCTGTCTGTCTGTCTCTCTCTCTCTCTCTCTCTCTCTCTCTCTCTCTCTCTCTCTCTCTCTCTCTCTCTCGTAAGATAAAATAATAAAAGGATGAGCCCTCTATCTGTTTATATATGCGATAAACACATCCTAATTCCAAGTTCACACACTAAGTTTAATGTTAAGAAGTGAAGTTGTATAGGAGTTGCAGCATGGACATTGAAGACAGATGGACCCACATACATAGATGGACAAAGTAAATCACATATAGCACCAGCTCACTGACATGAACGTATAAAAGGAAATATTTTGAACAGGTAACAACTCTTTACTACTTTTCAAGAAATTAAGTACATTTTACTGGGGTTAATGAAACATACTTTAAAAGTATAAAGTATGGTTTACGAGGCTAACATTGAAATAAAAGTAAAAATAAAAATGAAAAAATAATAGTAATTGTTAGGCTAAATTGGGTTCAGAGATTTTTCTCCTAGTTGCATTAAACTCAGGGACTGCCCATTTAATTTTCAGAAGGAGTGTGGGGGTTAGAATATTGTACCCCCAAAACTACACATTTCCAGCCCTCAAATAGCTTGCAAAAATTATCGTTCTGATTTGTAGACAAAAAACTTATTATATCAATTGTATTAGTTGAAAAGAATTAATTATTTTGAGGTAATAGAAAAATATTCTGATTTGAAAAGAAAATCCAAGGTGCCCCCTCCCCTCTCTACCAAAATAAATGTTTGGTCCCTTAGCATACAGTTTCTAGTTCTCCATAGATACAGCTACTGCAGTAAATGTAAAACTCTTGTAAACTTTCTGTCACTTCATACGTTCATGCTACAAACCTGCCAGCCGCATGATAAGGTGTGGAGCTAGATACAATTTCACCAAAATGTATATAGTGGTTAAAAATTGACAGCTTAGATAAATAAATAGATCAATGACTTCCCTTATGTTTGACCTTATCCTTGGGGGTAGAGGGTATGACAATGAATACATGAGACACCATCAAGTCCAGATGTATGAAAGGCTAAAGTTGCATGAAAATACCTTCATCGGTTCAAATGTTATACCTGCACATGGACATAAATCGCTGATTTATATTTTTCCTGGTCGTGACCTTAACATTGGGACTTAAGTCATGGCTATGGTATATCTAATTATTATATATAACTGGTTCTAGTTTCATTAAAATATCTTCAGTGGTTTAAAAGTTATCCTCCAGAAAATGTACAAAATCATAAAATTAAATTTTCCCTTACCTTGCTGTGACCATAACCAAGTGGCGGGGGGGGGGGGGGTATATATATATGGCATGTGACACACCGTCTAGTCATGACATATCATGGGCAGTGTTTCATAAAATCTCTCCAGCTGTCACAAAGTTATGTGCTGGACAAGTAAATGTTAACAGAAGGATGGACGGATATATCGTTAACATAATTTTTCCCGATTTAAGATTAGTGTAAAAATGCATCAATAGTCATATCATAATTTTACATGACACCAGAAGTGTTTTCTTGCTTTGACCTTGACCTTGAGAAATGACATAGAACATGGCATACAACACACTCTGTATCAGCATACATACATTCTTCCTAATATCTTAAACAACTTCAGAGCTACAGCCTGGATAAAAAAATGTAATACCTTAACATTTAAGATAAAACCATGAAAATGGTATATAAAACATTGTCAGATTACCATGGATATGAGTATATTCAGTTTCATGTCTCTAAATATGGATTTTTAGTTCAAGCCTTCGTAAGAAATATATGCATATCGGCATGTGACCGTAACTCTGTGGCAAAGATTATGAAAGTCACAAAAGTCAAGATGTAAAATTGTACAATATTTGATGATACTACTTTTAATGGCTTAATGTTACAACCATGACATCGCAAGTAAGTAACCTTGAGATGATTGTGTCTTTAACTTTGCATATAGAATTTTGATTGTGGTGCAAGACCCACCATCCAAAATATTTGATTTTCATTGCTTAAACAGATTCTAAACTACAGCCCAAACATGAAAAATGACATTGACTTTTAAAATTGGATCATAAAAGTGTGTATATGACACGACCTTGGGTCATAATGCATGGATGTACACAGTTTCATCTCACTATTCGTGAGAATTTGAGAGCTAAAGCCTTGACATAAAATAGATAATGTTGATCATTGATGCAAATACGAAGAAAAATAAATGACACATTCATAAGTTGTGAGTTAAACATAAGTTTAATTAAACTACCTTCAATTCCTTTTGAGTTACTGTCCTAAATAAAAAGTGAGTTAGCTTCACATGTGAGTTTGATCTTGCTGATAGGACCATGCGATTGAGACACACGATAGGTACACGATGCACCCTCGAGCTATGATTTTACATGCGAGGACATTTGATTCCATGATCAAATGTTTATACAAAAAATAATATTGACCTGAGACCCGATACCTGGCCTTACAGATAGATCAATCAAAGCGCCAAGTGGCAACATCAAGTCATAATGTACTGCTATATCAAGTTTTATGTCTATTACTGCATTTAAAAGTTTGCAAGTTACAGCTCAAAACAAATATAGTAATGTCCACCTTTGACCTCCAAAAAGAACCATGAAATGGCCAATATGACACCCTTTTATTACATATGTGTAAAAGTTTACCAATTTTCATACTACTACTTCTATCAGATTCAGGGTTACAAACATCACACTTAAATTAAATGTAACCTTAATATGTGACCTTAACTTTCTTAAAAGAATAACAACACACTCTCTAGTTCTAATAAAATTTACAAAACATCATCCAGCTAATATGCTAGTTTTGTTACGGCATTATGTATTATCTTTAAATTATAATAGTTTTCATTTGGGTTTATAATCATTGTATTATAATTCCTTAGTCCAGTAGCATATGCTATTTGTAAAGGACAATGTACTTTAAACATGTTTACATGAGTCATGTTAAGTCCTGGCAAAATCAATAATTATGTCGGTCAGCTTAACCCACAATGAAGAAACCACGTGCTAACGCGCAGATTTGATGACTTGAATCCTATGTCAACATCATGTTGATTTGAAATAAGGTATTTTTATTGTAGTGCGAAGGCACGTTTAACAGTATCAAGCGCGATCTAGTGTCTGATTGGTTAAAGAGGTTGTTGACAGAAATCATTTTAAGTCGCAGTATTAGAAGGTTAAATTATCTTTTACGCCGTAAGAGACTATATATGCCAATATAACCACTGAATCTTCTTTCTTTGGCTGTTCATCAGAATCATAAGATTATTGAGGAAGATTATTATTGTTTGTAAAATCAGCTGGTGAAATTCTATTATCTACATAGTACATTTTGGATTTAATTACTATTCTTCAAGGAACTTAACAATATTCTACATTCACAGGAGTTTACTTGGGATTAATAGCATTTGGATTTAAAACTGTGTTTCTTGTCGTACATCAACACTTTAGTGACTTCATCCGGAATACTTTGGATTAACTTCCGGATTACCAAAATTCAATAGGACATTTAGGATTATTTAGGAATTTCTAAACTGTAAGTTATTTTTAATTCTTTCACTTTATTTGTTTGAAATATTTGATATTTTAGGAAATTAAATTTATATTTAAATAATTGTGGAAGCCTTTTTGAGTCGTTCTTTCTTTTGTTACTAATTATAATCCCTAGACGTAACAGTTTCAATAAACCTTCAAATCTATATGGCTTGGGGTATGGCCAGATCCAGGGGCAAATGTTTAAATACTGTAAAAGTGTTTTTCTCTTTTCATAACCAGTCAGTGTATATATGATTATATGGTGAGAGTCATGACAGTTTCCAACTTATGAGCCAAGAGTTCCCTACTGCAGGAGCATGACCAAGGATATGCGTTGGAGGTACAGGTGCATATATTCCCTTGTGTCCATGAAGTGTATATATAGTTCTAAGATGGGGATCTTAACAGTTTCTAAGTTATGAGCCATGGTGAAGGTTCCATTCACAGGGCACAATCCAGGGTCTGTACTGGATATATGTCTAATTTTGTTTCCTCGTCTCCTTCATACCTATATATAGTTAGAGCTGGGGATCTCAACAGTTTCCAAGTGATGATCCAAGAGCAAGTCTCCTTCTTCGGGGTCTGTACTGGAAATGTGAATACTTTTTTCTCATATCCTTCAACCAATATATGCTTAAAAGGTGGGGATCTCGACTGCTTCCAAGCTGTGACCCAGGGGCTAGTCGACAAACTAAGGGGCATGACCTACCAGTATGTCTGGTTCCGTCTCCTGTCCTTCAAACCTATATATGGTTTTGGGGTTGGGATCTCAACAGTTTCCCACTTGGACCATCTCTAAACAAGACCATAGAGTGTAACACAAAAGCTCAATGCATACGTTATAGCACTGGCCTTGAAGATGACACAAACCAACTTTCAGATCTCCACCAACAAGGCTTCAGATCTATAGATTATTTGAAGACAAAACAGTATCCCCAAACAGTAGTTCCATCCCAAGAGTCATAATTAAAATTTTAAAACCATTATGATATCTAAAAACTATCCCCAATCATATCCCAAAGTTTCAAGTCTGTGTCTTTAATGGTGTGGGAGATACACTGCATTACTAATGGAGGGACAGACAGACGAGAAGATATAATAACCACCTTTTTTAAAAATGCATGGGGTTAAAAGTCATGTTATTGGTTTACACTTATTTAAACAATATGACTGTCAATGATAATTATGAAAAGATTTCAAATACTATCAATACTCAGAGAAAAATCTTTGGTTGACAAAGTACACCTTCCAAGCTTTTCATGACATGAGAAACACAAAACAAATTTACATATATCTGAACTTAATGATATAACTAATAACTACACACATAAACTATATAGACAAGACATTTTGTTAAATTTTCAATACCAATTATGCTTTCATTGCAACTACAAACAACATAAACTCTAGCTAAAACATTATTTCCATCTACCCTATTAATATGATATTCGAATTGTCTTCCCATGTTTCATAAAATAAAATGTTTCCATTCAATTGTCATAACGGTTGTGAGGCACATGTACATACAAGTAGTGAATGGGAAAAGGAAAATTGCAAATAACAACTTATGCACATTCCAGTTGAACATTATTATTATAATTATTATTATTACCTGAAGTTTTATAATTAGAAAAAAAAAACTTTACAGTTTGTGGTTTTTGTGTGAAGCTGTCAGTATGTGATTTCGTGGTATTTGTGTCAAGCTGTCAGTAGTTGATTTCATGGTATTTGTGTGAAGCTGTCAGTAGGTGATTTCATGGTATTTGTGTCACACTGTCAGTAGGTGATTTCATGGTATTTGTGTCAAGCTGTCAGTAGGTGATTTCATGGCATTTGTGTCAAGCTGTCAGTAGGTGATTTCATGGTATTTGTGTCGGATTACTAGGTATTAAAGGTCTACTAAAATTGGCAAATAAGAAAATGTGATTTCTTCCCTTCAGATTATAATTTTAAAAGATACTGAAGTTATTATCTAGGTTATGATACTGGATAGCGACACTTTTTTTGAACATGCAAACATTCATACAAACCATCATTTTCCTCTTTTCAAGAACACACATTTAAATGTATTTTGAGAGCAGAAACTAAACCCATTCATTGAATGCATTGTAGATAAAGTACAGATTTGATCAAGGTAAAAGTATACATAGAATCCTCCACCATAACAGTTAAATGTCTCTCAATGTAAGCTTAGTTCGCAATAAGTCTAAACGGACAAAAGGGTTTTGGAATTTAATATACGAGTCTCTAGCAGACCACTGCTACCTCTGCTATGTTCGCTTGAATAGTCCTGTCAAACAGTGATTTTAAAGGTCCTTTGTGTGATGTGATACCCGGAAAAAAAATGAATAAGGAATATAAACAAAAACAAATAAAGTATGATGCCCTGCAAAATGCATCTGCAGTACATGTGGAGCAAAGTAACTCAATTGAAGTTTAAAAGGAACAGTTTTCTGAATTAAACAATATTAATGACATTAGGAGCAGTTTGTGGTTATGTAGATAACATGCACTGCAGTCGATTAAAAGTCAAAACTATTAGTATATATGTACGTTTTCACTCTCCATGTCAATTTCCAGTAATGATAGCTTTGTCCATCATATCAAATGCATATCCATTACTCCATCACTAAATTATGTAAAACTATCATTGTGATTTAAATTTGCTGCAAGCATCGATTGGAAATTACGCTATCAACTAGATCATTAATAATCTAGCGTTTGTAGTTAACTGTTTTGAGACGCCACTCTTTCTCTCGTATCAACTTACGTCAAGTCATTTTCCTTAGCTTGGCAGTGTATAGCTCCTTTGTATCTGTTGTTCTGTCTGCTTTTTCTTCTTTTTACGTCTCCTTGATGAAATTAATCCCATCTGAACAGGCGGTTTTTCCACAAGACACATTTCTTCTTCTGGGATGTGGGTCTTCCCCAAACTCATATTAACATGGAGTCATCAGTTTCTACGGTAACAGCCGCATTTGTTCGAATATGCATACATATTTCCCGTGTGCTATTTATACAAGTCAAAAACTACGTCGACGCTTTTCAAATCTGAAGGTTTGATTTCGATTATCTATGTAAACCCAAATGTTTGACAGTACTTTATGGGTCAGAAAATTGTGTTATTGCAAGGACTACAAATCTCTAGAGGTTTCTGGATTTTTTTTTTTGTGTTCATATTATGCAGTAGTGCTCCTTTAAGGTAACAATAGATGTTAAAGTAGATTTAAAACTAATTCTAAAAAATCTAAAATATATTAAGTAAGAAACTAAAGTAAAATACAATAATTATTTACTTTATTTTTCAATGTGAGCATACATCTCAGTTGATTCGATTTTGTCCTTGTATGCATTATATTTGCAAAAGTGGATGCATTCTAAATTGCAAATAAAATCGATGGTTATCATATTGCTCTGGACTACCAAAACTTTAGTACAGACAACGAAAAATTGCATCTACTTGTTCATTCTGGCTAGTGCTTCCACTTGGAATTTTATTGACATGAATTATTCCGACAAAGAAAACCTACCTACGCGCAAATTTATTTCACCATCCACCTGCCTGAATGGACAAGTTAGTCCAAAAGATAACGCCTAATCCTGCTTAACGATATTAAGGGAAGCACAGGTACAGTGAAGAAAGTTTCGTTACAGTAGTTAACGTTACTTCTACATATGCAAGCAGTGCTGCAATGATATACGACTTTTGTTCAAGCATTAAAATTATTTTTCAATTTGCAGGAGCCTGAGCAGAGATAGAAAACACAGATTGACTTTGCTATTGAGGATGCAGATTCTGATTTTTAATCTTAATAAAGTCTAGAAAATAAACATAAAAATAAAGTGATAGTAAACTATATGTTGCATTGTTGTCATTTTTATACCCACTTATCTCTTCTTAAATACAAATGTCTGTACCTTCTGCTTGTAAAGATCCTGCCCATCCTGCTGTATCGCCATCCACCACAACAGTTTCATTAAGTGTGATTGCACAAAGTCAATTAAAGTAGATGAATGTAATTTAGTTAATACTAATAATAGTACCCTACTTCCTTTGTGTACGGGATACCAATTTCAAAACCGGTGCTCTTTCTGCATTGTGTCAGCAAGTTTGAAGATATTGCGTATATATATGCTTAAATCAAACAGGCCTCTTAAAACACCAATTGAAGATTTTCACCATAGTAACATGTGAAAAATAGTTTTTACCTTGTTAAGCCAAATTTTGCTGTTGCATTGTCTCCAATATAAATGTAATACTACTACAATGCGTGATTTGCGCACTCGCGCGCCCTCATATCTTATCGCTTCATCTCCTTGATGGATGGTTAAGTGACTTACGATGTTTAATGGTACCTATCTGACATCCAGTATGGACACAATGGCAGCCATCTTGAATATCTTGCTGTCGCTACTCCTCCTAGAAAAATGGTCATATTGACATTTTTGTAATATTTAGATGTAGATATGGACTTCCCTGCCAGCAGTGGGGCATATGTGTTTCAGAAAAACTAGCAGCTTTCGTTCTTCACAGCTTTCAATATATTTTTTTAATGTTGTCATGATGTTGTAGGAATGTTATATTATGACGTTAAACTACAACGTTGTGGCAACATTCCAGCAAGTTCACCAAATCACGTTGCCACAACGTGATACAACAACGTTACCACAACTTCAGTGCAACGTTGTTGCAATGTTGAATTGTTAGCTGGGTTACACCAAAGCAGCCGATTAATTCACTCTTTCATATCTGATTCCTAAGTAAGTGGAAAGGGGTGGTCAAGTCAAAGGTCACCCCTCAATGTCGACATACACTTCTTCATCGACAACTCGCGCCCAGACAACTCGTGAACTCGCTTATAATGCGTGGTCAGGTGTGGATCCCATATTTTCCCTATAAAGTACCTAAAGAATTGGTCCCTATTTGTTGAACTTTAAGAAAATCGCGATCAAAACTGGTAAATGAAACTTTGATATTACCGCTAGTTTTATTGTCGAAAACGGCAGTTAGTGCCCTGTAATTTGAATCAACATCATTCAATTTTTAATTTTCATATATTATGTTAAATTTTCTTTACCACCCAAACAATTCTTAGTACACTGTAAATAACAATATTCGACGAAATTTCGATCAATAAAAATGTCAGTAATCCCTATTGGTGGCAGTACTTTAGGAAATAAATACGATATGCCCTCTTGTATTCCAATGTGAAAAGTGTCAAACTACCATCACAGCTATGTCTGCGAGCATTTCTGTGAGAATCTATTTCTGGAAGTGTTTGTTGCATTGTTACAATTAATTAAAAGTAGAATTGCTTTGTATTATCACATTAATTACGTTTATTGTATCAAATCAAATAAAGGGGGTGGAATTAACAAAAGTTCAAAGGCATGCAAATCCAACCTGCATTGTAGCTAGCAGTCATTGTAGTGTGGCAGGTCAACTCATTTCAATTGATCAATCAAACACTGTTATAAATATTATTATACAGGTAACATACATAAAGTATCTAATATAATCAGTGGTTTATACTACTAATTCACAAATGTGATGAATAATATCAAGGGAAGGAAGCAAAAGGACTACTCACTACATGGAAAGCTTTGTTTCACAGATACAATTCATTTTGGAGAAGTGCGTTCCAAAGTTTGTAATGAACTTATAATTCCAAACTTAGCACTAAGAGGTTTGCTCAAGGATGAGCAGAAATTTCACTTTTACTTGTAATTAAATTGCGGCATCAATATTTTACTGACGGAACAATAGGCAAAAATTAAGTTTCGAAGTTGACAGTTGTTGTTTCGTAAATTAAATCTCCCTAGATTTTGAAAAAAGGATATCTTGTTTTGTTATGAATTAGAATAATACTCGAATATATCCACATTCACATGCAAAATATGTGACGTAATACACAACGTCTTTGCAGGTACACATGTTATGTATGTAGAAACCTCTTGGGCTAAGGTTTTTAACGATCTTTCAGAGGTTGGTTATCTTGAAAATAAAGGTAATTTATACAGAAAAGGGAACAACTTTATAAGAAAAAGCATTTTATTGACAATTATTTCCAAAACGATTATAAAACGAGCACTACAATATTAAACAGTCCACCCACCCTCGTCTTCTCTTCATTTTGATACAATTCAGTATGCATTTACTATAACATATGATGTATATTTAATGGAATCCTGCATAATTAGTCAACGTTCATTCAGTCCAAATCTGACTGTCAATAGTTCCTGAACTGCCCCTATCCCTGGATTACCAAAGCATGCCATCATGGGTGTCAAATGGAAGGTCCTTCATAGCACTTAAGCATGGACTTCACTTTAATCCTGCACGTGGCCCTTGATACCAAGGCAAGGCTCAAAAGTCTAAAGGAGTAGGTCACTGTGGCCCAATTTCTTGGATACCTTTGCCTGCAGTCATATAAGTACTTGTGTGCATGCTGCACTAACCATACTTCAATATTTTTACAGTATGATACTTCTACGTTTCCGTTTCATTCTCAAGTGACTCCAGAGCTATTACTGACTAGATATCAGTCCTCCTCAGCTTTCTTCAAGGTAACAAAAGTTGAAAGGTGTTTCATCACTGCTGCTGTTTCTGCACTAGATCATGTTTTTCTCATATTTTTGTCTCTCTGACAATTGCAAATAGGAAAAGAAATAAACTTTACTTTTCTGATATACCCCAAAAGGAATGCGATGCATATTGAACACCAAATTTTAGTCCTACCAAATTTAAGATTTTCCTGTTTCAAACTGTTCTTGATATTTTGTATTCCAAACAAATTCATGACTTCTTAATTTCCTGCATATATCCCACTCACAAACTGAGCATAACATAAAAGGCTGGTGGTGCGGGGGTGGGAATAGGCTTATGTTATGACACTAATGAGAATGTATAAAAAATCTGTAATACATCTTTTACTTGCTCTTCAGCAATATAAAAAGGGAGTATAAACCATATCAAATAGCCTCATGTAACCGTACATCATAGAAATTAAGATTTAACCCTCAATTTTCTCAAAGAAACATTCCCATCTTACACATTTAAGGGTAAAGGTATCAAAATATTATAATGTTTTTATTTCTTGTGTTTTGAGATGTTTTATGATTTTCTTTTCTTTTCCATTTATATGTTCAATACCAAATAAAGGTTGACGATGCTGTTGCAGTCTCACCATTTGGAAGCAATGTCATACAGTGATATCTCTAGGAACCCGTAGAGCTGGCAAAACAACATCTTACTTAAACGTCAATACTCGTAGTGACGATACAGAGACTGAATGCATGTTTGACAGTCACAATAAAACTAAAGTCATGAAAGTATTTCGTTGTAAACAAAAATGGCATTTTAAAAAGCTTTTTTAAAATACTTTTTTTTAATATTCTGAACCGTTACCAATTTATGTATGTTATATTTCGGGAGACAAGAATAATAACATTTTCATGCAGCAGTCCAATAAATATCACTTCTCTCACCCCCTGCCCTGAAAATTAAATGGTTGGACCCTGACAATCCTTATGGGTATTTTAATTTTATTCAATTTGTTTCCAAATGGTCTTTGTATGGTTACCACTCTATATTTATGATAAGTGATTTCCCAAGATATGCAATTTAAAATTGTTTTTTGTTTGCTTTCTTTTCATTGAGTAGGGCATTACAGGGATTCAGCCTCGTCCAAAACCACTGACACTTACAACAGAAACACTAAGATAAATTTGAGTACAAATACAAATATTTGTTTATACTTGCAAAAAATGGACTTAGATGATCCTTAACACTAGGAGAATAATACTCTCTTTGCTTATATGTTGAAATATAAAGATGCTGCAGACTCAAGGTGTTTTTGGACTGGCTGCACAAATTTGCTTGCATTTGTATGGTGAATATGGAAGATTGAAATAAAAGATTCTCTTTAAAAAAAATATGGTGATATGAGAACAGATGTAAATGATAACATTAATGAAATAAAATCATAAATTTTTTTACTGATGTTGTAAAATGGGCCATTGAAATAAAGCATGTTCCATCACAGTTTTAACTTCGAGATAACGGTATTAATGAGGAATTCGGAAGAAAATGCAGAATTTAATTTAAACTCTCTGACCGAGTCCATAGCTAACTAATTTGTTCTGTTTTTCCCTCTACAATATTGCTGATTATTATGTGCATTCTGTCATTACCAGCTTTCAAACATAGCTATGACTAAATATATTGCGTGTGCTTCATACTAAGCCAACACCGTTTAGTGTACTTTAGTGCAACTGAGCAGAAGAATCACGTTTAACAATTATTTATTTATTTACTAGTGTGTGTCTGTTTTCTACTATAAAGCACCAACAGACCAATAGATGCTTCTGACACTTACAGATCTAAATTAATAATGGTTGTACCATGGAGTGACACATAGTAGGAATGCTCCTACCACTCCCTTGGGACAGATATTTAATTAAGCAAACGAAGTGTACCTGTATAAAAACATGTTTCGCAATTATAGTATATCACACAACACAGAATTTTAAAATAATAATAATAATAATAATAATAATAATAATAATAATAACACTAGGCCGAAATGGGTACGAGATTCCCCAATTGGCTGACATCTGTCCAATAGACAAATGCTAGAGGAATTAGCCAAAATGTCTGGATGTTATCTTTATACACTTCTTCTAATGGTTTTAATTGTAGATGTTATGAAAACAATGGTTTCAAGGTTTCTGCATTTTTTTTTAATTATACCTTTTTTATATTTGATGGTACATTACCATCATTTGTCAAATATTGAGAGGTCTCTATGCCAGGATGCTTTAATGCAGAGTTGGACAAATTCTGTTGCGCATTACTGCCTATTCTGAATTGGACCATGATTTCCTCTCTTATATTTTCATCTTTCTAGCAATTGTAAAATAAAAAAAAGCCGTGAATAAACTTTACTCTTTCGAGACACCCCAAACGACTGCTAGATATATTGTACACCAACTTTTATTAATGCCTTCTAGATTTCAGATTTGCCTCGTTCAAATTATTCTTGAAATACAAACTGTACATTCCAAACAAATTCATGCCTTCTGAATTTTCTGCATTGATTCAATTCACAAATTGTGCGAAAATAAAACTGGTAGAGAGCAGTGGGAAGAAAATGTGGTTTATGTTATGACACTAATGAAAACGTATGAGAGAATTAAATGAGCAGTGAATGTTTTACTTGCTTTTCAGCCATATAAAAAGGATTACAAACTATATCAAATAGCTTAATGTAACTGAACATTCTAAAAATTAAGATTTATCCCTCAATTTTCTCCTATAAACATTCAGATGTTACAGAGATAATAGTGAAAATGTCAAAAATGTTTGTCATTTCTTGTTGTTTGAGATGTTATGATTATTTTTCCTTTTTCTTCTTTTCCATTGATCTTTTCAAAACCCAAAATAAGTTGACACTGCTCTTGCTGTTATGCCAGTTTGAAGGAATGCAATGCAGTGATTGTCCCGAATTTTTACCCCACTGGCATTTTCGTAAGGAAACATTTTACCTTTATATGGGCAATTTCTATATGACAACAGTATATACTGAGAACAGTATCTAAGAAAAGACCCTTTATGGTATGTTTTCAACAAATATTTTTTAATTAATAAAAATAAAATTTAAAGTTGTTTGAATTCATCTATATTTGCACACTCGCAGTGATCATGTTTTCAAGTGTTCCCTTGGACCTATGTAACTTTTAGTCGAGTAACCTAGAAAAGGTTATGATGACATAAATATGGCTTGCAGACTAATGGAAGTTTAGGGCTTGAAAATGGCGTCTATGAGTGGCAGTTCCGTGACCTGTCATCCTCTTAGGGAGCCAGGTCTGACATACATATTAACAGGTCTAAGTTGGGCCTGAGGAACATCAGATTTAATACAAAAGCTGTTACAAATGTTCTTTGCTTGTTGCATGAGCATGAATTGGGTCAACCTTTAAGATGTGTGCACCACAGTAAAGGTCACTCGGTTTACACTGTATAATCTAAATCAGGAAATTTCAAAAAGGTCAAACACAATAGTTTTCCTGTCTCCCATCATATTCGACCAACGGACAATTTTTTTTAAGTGATCTTTAAATGTTCGCCATACTCTGCATCCTTGTTTTGCCTATTCTGTTTGGTTGGAGGGCCATTTTCTTTATTTTTGCTTCCTTTAGCTTTTCTGATTTGCCACTGGATGAGTGGTCAAAGTTACATAAACTCATGACTCATTTTGATTGTCAGTCAGGTCTGTTGGCGCGGAACCATGTGTAAAAGTCGGTTCGCGTTTCAATGTACTAGTTAGTGGCTAATTCAACCTTATGATTTGAGCACCAGTCACACAATATACACATATTGTTTGCATCAGGCATTTCAAGTCTCGCTGAATAAGGCCTCAGGTGGAAGACTGGAATGTTCTTTTTCCAAGTAACAAGACAATGTATCCTTGAATGAGAGTCGACTTTAGGTCTTGTGGTTTGGATATGCTTGTGTACCTGTACTCAGATCTAGAGGCAAGAATAGCACAGACTCATACTCTGTTCTGTACACGATGTCCCAATCTGACAGCAAAACAGAAGTATACTTCGATTAACACTGATTGGAATGGACTTTTTCAAATATCTCCGTCAACATTTCACAATCACTGAAGCAACAACTTTGAGACTGCAGATGAATACTTTTAATTTCCTTTTCTTCGAAAACTGGGAAGTCAGATGGAAGCAGATGGACACTTTTGACACATTAAGCTATTAGGTCCGGTGGTGAAAATTTTAGGCCCCAGATCTGCAGTATTTTAAAACCATGAAGCTGCTCAACTAAAGACAAAAATGTCACAGAATACTCCATAAAATAAAATACAGGTGCAGAACAAGCACACAGCTTCCTAAAAAAAACTCAGAGATATTACAGGAATGGTGACCAATTTGCTCACATAATTATACTCCCCTATTCTACCTCTTGCAGGCTTAGTGATGTAGTTATAGACTGATGCGCCTTCCTGCGTGTCACAAGATGACTAATGGAGAAAACTAGTTGACAGGATGATAAATTGGTCATTATGATAGTAAATCAGAAAGGTGGAGGTCTGATTCTGAAGTTTATGAACTGATTATCTGAAGTACATATAACCCTTTTCTGCCATCCACCCACTCATCCCCACTCAATCCTTAATTGTGACAATTTCTCTCCAAGAATGAAAATGAAGACCTGACATTTTGTTAATGCTTTTTTTGTGGATTAAAATGATCTTTGAATCCTTAATATATGTCTAGTCCAACAGACAGCTGTGAATGTAAAGTAATAGACTTGGGTCACTATGGCTTTAATGTGTCGGGTATGGAGGGTGGTTTTTCCATGTCGTAAATTAGATATGTTGTTCATGTCAATGATTATATACTGCTGAAAGGGTGAATTTGAGCATTGTAGCGTGATTGGAAATGTAGAGATCGTGATTTACCCTGATATTTGTATGCACTTGTTCATGTTGGGTGTCAAGTGTGATCACCGGTCATGTGGGTAGCAACTGCTCTGTCATCAAGTTCGATCTTGCACATCGTTAGTTACTCATAAAATCTTGTAGAATCTTACTTCATGTGAATTTATCACACCCAGAAATACGTTTATCACACCTAATTTCCATTCCAAATCAGCATTTGAATAGCACTAAGCTTGATGACTTCATCAGCTGACGCTACAAAATACGTCTGCAGCCAAGATGGCCGACGCTAGATCACATGACCGGTTCCACACACTAAATTTATCCTATTTCACATTTCTATTTAATTTCACTTGTTCGTTGTAAATGCTGACCTTCTTTAAATAAGTATGAGTATGTTTTGAACGTTTAATATTGTATTTTTCATTTTTTATGCTAGTCAATGTATTTTCAATGTTGTCAGCGTTCACTAGTACTTGTTTACTCTTCAACCATGCATAGCGACCTTGGTTACGACCTAAAATGATTTTATGTTTGACGGACAAGAGATAATACAAACTATTTATATAGTTGCTACTGACTGAGTGTAAACGGACAAGTAATGCTAATTAAATTGTATGATAACCCTCAGTTTGCATCACTGGTTGTAGAGTATCTGTTCGGCACAACCCGACCCGTTCGGCGTGCCGGACAAGCAATGATTGGTCAGAATTATGTCACATGATTATTTTCCGAAGAGTATAAATAGGAGCGAAATTCGAAGGTCGCCAGAAAGCTGTCAACAGTAATAGCGTCCATAGATACAGATCTCCACCAAATAAAAACATTACTCTCTGGAGGTATTTATAATGAGACATATACTAAACCACATTAAGAAGCTAATAGATAGTTATAAAAATAAGACAAGTCAATGAAATTTTATTTCTTTATTATCAAAATAGAGACTGAAATGACATCTGTAGTACAATAATATGAATCAATTCAATTCAGTGCTACTGATTCCGGTTTAATGCAAAACTAATAATGTGCCATACTAACAATAAGCAGCTATATCCCGCCACACTAAGAATTCAAGGTTTACTTACAAAATACCTACACTGTAGGCCATCCATTTTTTGCTGAATGATTAGATTGGGGTTATGAAGGCCAGCATATAATAGTCTCTGTGTATTACACATAGATTCATGTTTAAGTCGTCTTTTCCTTTTATTAGCATTTATCATAATTACACACAGTCAAAAATAAAAAGGTTCTGAATTGAAGAATGTTTAACACTTATTATTAAAATTATATAAGCTTACACATTTACCCCACCCCACAATCTGTTACAGTAACTATGGTATTCAGCTCTGGTCAGAGACTTGTACATGTAAGGAATTGGAAACTCTAAATATTATATCACAATGCCCCAAGTAGGTAACATGTACCGAACACATCTCGTGAGATTTAGTGGAAGTGAAAAGAAAGAAGTAGACGGAAAGTGTGGAGGGTTTATAATGCATCTTTTAAAACAAAATATATATTATTTAAATAAGCACAGGTTTTTGTCCTTTATTTTAAGGTTTTCAAGGGATGATTCCTGTAGTGTTTTCGTAACTGACATTTAAATTTTGGTAATAATTGGTTAATAGTACAAGTACTTACAATCTTGAAGGGTGGTAATTGATAAGAGAACATACATTCTTCACTTAAGGCATTCTTCTTATTCCATGCTATAGGGCATAACTGATATATGAATCAACATTACTTTTGTGTTCATTCTTGAAAGCTAGAAAAAGATCTGGCTTGTAGAATTTTTGTTATATAGTTTTAAAATCTAACAACTGACAGTTAAAACAAAATCACTGAAATTGAATGTAAGAAACATCATACTGCAATTTCCCAGGTAGCTTCACACAAGAGTTATAGCGGGCACAATTTGATACATGATGCAAGAACTCCAGAGAACACAATCTTCTGCAAAACATGAGAATGTTTCCAATCTCTCTCTCTCTCTCTCTCTCTCTCTCTCTCTCTCTCTCTCTCACTCTCTCTCTCTCTCTCTCTCTCTCTCTCTCTCTCTCTCTCTCTCTCTCTCTCTCTATATATATATATATATATATATATCCCTGGATCCTACAGGAGATTGGTTAATAAAATTAACATAATTTTTAAATACAAATAAATAAAATTATCATACAGGCTTGAGAATTTTTATTTCATACTCTACGGAGATTCGAACCCTGTTCCGCGGGTTACGGCACCCATCGTGTTAAAACTTCTCTAACCTGTATGATAATATTATTTATTTATATATAGAGGATATTTGCTTGAAACAAATGAATAACGGATATATTTCATCGAGTGGGTGAAAAACTCCGTATTCTCACGAGTGGCGATGAGATGAAATGTATCCGTTATTCACTCGGAGCAAGCAAATTTTCTTTTTATCTTGTGCTCAAAAACATATTGTCTAGCAATTTGTATAACAGACTGAAGTAGCAGATTTCTTACTGTAGTGCGATAATGCCAGCAGTTTACCGTTTACGTTCTGCTCTGTTTTGTGTATATTCGCACAGAAAATATCAGTATTAACATAATGCTCTATCCCAATTCAAGGTAAAACAGCAGATAAAAACAAAATGAAGAAAAAGAAAATTTGCCCAGTGCTGGATTTGAACTCGGTTCGTCTGATGCGAGGCGGCCATATTTACCTTCACCAAGCATCTTAAAACAGCTTGAAATTTCTTAGTCATAATGTTATCAATGTCTATTGACGGCCAGTAAAATATTACAATTACTTAATTCGGAAGATCCAGTAATTCATGGCCTAGAACAATATATATATATATATATATATATATATATATATATATATATATATATATATATATATATATATTACAGGCTCTACTTAAATAATTCACTACACATCTGACATTAGGGAATGATCATTTAATTTTCATGGTGGGGGAGGGGAGCTGCGATTTTATTTCGAGTTGAGATATTTATTTTTTACCTCGGGATAATTTTTTTTTTTCAACTTTAACAATGGATATATAATAATGATGGTTTCATTTGCTATAAATTTTAGCAACAATA
Source organism: Margaritifera margaritifera (assembly GCA_029931535.1). Taxonomy (NCBI): domain Eukaryota; kingdom Metazoa; phylum Mollusca; class Bivalvia; order Unionida; family Margaritiferidae; genus Margaritifera; species Margaritifera margaritifera. The sequence goes on from JAQPZY010001617.1 coordinate 5,606,240, forward strand.
TTTTTTTTTAAAAACTATTTGTGAGCCTGACATTTTTTTTTTTCTCAATGTCATCTCCCCACCCCCACTCCCCCATAGAAAATGAAATGGTTGGTCCCTTAAAAGTTCTGTCATCTGTGTGTATCCGTAAGTCTTTTGATAAAGAAGAGTTCTGGCTAAACAATTCCCCATATAGTTTACAACTGAAGGATTTGCTACCTGTGTCGATTCTTGTGCACTATCAAATTGGATTTACTGGAGAAAACATTACTGCGCACTTCACATTTGTACGGTTTTTCACCAGTATGCATCTTCATGTGCCTTGTTAAACTAGCTCTCTGGCTATAAATGTTTCCACATATTTCACATTTGAAGCGCTTATCACCTGTATGGATCGTCATGTGTACTTTCAAGTTAGACTTATCGGAAAACAAACTGTCACAGATCTTACAATGGTAGGGTTTGTCACTGGCATGTGTCCTTGTGTGTCTCACCAAATTAGACCTTTGGTTAAACAAGTTTCCACATATTTCACTTTTAAAGGGTTTGTCTCCTGTATGTATATTCATGTGCACTGTTAAATTGGATTTACTGGAAAACAAATTACACCACACTTCACAACTGTATGGTTTGTCACCAGTATGCATTTTCCTGTGCCTTGTTAAATTAGTGTTTATGGTAAACGATTTTCCACACATTTCACATTTGTATAGATTGCCACAAGTGTGTCGACAAATGAGAGATTTGACTAAAAATATTCCCACATATTTCACATTTGAAGAGTTTATCACCAGTGTGTATCCTCAAGTGTAAGGACAAATAAGAGTTCTGCCTAAACAATTTTTCACAAATATCACACTTGTATGGTTTTTCACCACTGTGTATCCTTGAGTGTATGGACAGACTATAGACCCGGCTAAATAATTTACGACATATTTCTCATTTAATGGATTTGTCACCAGTGCGTATATTCTTTTTTGTTTTTCCATTTTAGGGCAACCGAAATATGACATCCGTACAATTTACATTCTATGATTTGTCTCGGTATGTATCCCAGCATGAATCGCCCAACCTAGCAGCACGTATAGTAGTAGAAAATGTATTGATCCGGTCGTCCCGGCACTTAGTCACATCCCTGGCACTTTGCAATTAAACGTAGGCCTTTGAAACTCTATCACTGTAGAAAGAAAATGTCAGAATATCTAAGAACAAAAAAATCATATACAGATAGAGTTTCAAGGGCCTGTGACCTAAACAACCCCTGTAGCCTCTAAAAATATCAGCGTCGTTACGTGTGAACTATCGTAGTGATTCTACTGCAGATACATAACGCAAGCTTGCAATAAAATGTACTACAAGTAATAAAATCTTTCGTATTGGGGAAAAATTACCCGTTTTTTAATTATTATTTTTAAAAGGGATTTAGAGCCCTTAGATATCTTGAACCTTTAATAGTAACACGAGAAATTTCCATGTAGCCTACCAATAAGGTAATTCTTTCCAACTAACACTACCAAGCTTTTAAGGGTATTTTCAGTTTCGAATATGGTTACCTGCTCTATATTTATGACAAATCAATGCCTAGAAAAGGTAATAAAACCAAAAACCCAAAACAAACAAACAAATCCAGCCCCACCCCCCCCCGCCCCCCACCCCCCAAAAAAAATCGTGATTTTTCATTGAGTCGGACATTACTTGCGTTAGCCTCAGCAAAGCCATTACTGCGTACAATCTAAACACAGCCACATCAAGACGAAGGTATTTAAGATAAGATAAGATAAGAATTCTTTATTTCAGACTGCATGGTCCATACATCGAAATTAAAATATAAAACAAAGTATTTTAAACATTAAAGTTCATAGGTGTCTGATGCACAAATATACGGACACATCTACAACTACAGAATGTGTCTGGCATTGTTAATAACAAAATTATGTAAGACATTTAAAGAGTAATTTGTTCCATCTATCTATAATCCGAGAGTTTAAACGAATATCATAGTTCCACAAAACTTTCGAGATACAATTCTTACTATTATATAGTTTTGCCATAATTGACAACACATACTTTTTCATTACTTCTTCAAAACTGAATAGATTATAGTTTACAAACATGGTAGATGCACTGTTCCATCTTGGAAGGCTTAATAGTAAACTAAGACTATAATTATAACCAATAACTAGTTTTCTTTTCATACATTCACTAAAGTTTGTCCACAGAGGTGCGCAGTACATTGTGCAGCAATAAGATTTGAATAATCTCATTTTGATATCAAAGAACAATTTCTAAATTTACATAAAAGCATGTTTGTCCGATTACACAAAAATCTGTAATGTCTCATCATGTCTTCATCATTTGAATGATTGGATTTTAAAATATGACCCAAATACGTATAACAGTTGACATATGCAAGAGCACGGCTGTTCAGAAGTACAGAGGGAAGAGATGGTAATTTGAAGGAAGTTTACTGAAAGGCCATACATACCGATTTTTGTGAATTATATATGATATCATTCCCAAATGCGTAACGTTCACATATCTTTAAATGTTTAATTAAATCAGCGATAGAAGGACTTATCAATGACATATCACCAGCAAAACTAAAATTGCTAAGAAATAACGCATTTGGTGTCAAATGTATCCCCACGTGACACTGACCCAGCTTACGATTTAAATCGTCTATGTATATATTAAATAACAAAGGCGGGTGTACTTAGAAGTATTAACTTATTGTCGCACTAAACATATCCACAGCATAAATACACAGTATAACTTAATACTCTTTGAAAAATAAAATCTTCCTGGTGTCAGTAAAATACAATCACAGCTTGAATATATTAGGTAAACGTTATAAGATTAAACGAGGTATTCAAAACCGACGTTCATTTCACATGAATTTGATTGTTCACAAATACTGGCTTCTGCTTGTTAATAATTTGCTAAGATGATGCTTTAAACCATAAAAGTAAGGCTAACATTGCTTATATGCTAAAACAAGAAAAAATATACTTAAAGTGCGCTTAGCGTTGCATCAAAATATGGTCGCATCTGCAAAGAAAATAAGGAAAAAAAAATTAGAACAGCTCCAAATGCTAAGCTCTGTTTTTTAAGTTATGATGTACAATAGGACATTGAAATAAAACATGCTCCATCACAGTTCCAATTATTATATCACTGTATCATTCGGGAATTTCAAACATAATGCAGCGTTTAAGTTAAACTTAGTAGTACGTATATGCACAGCAATCGAACACATGTACATTTTAAATTAGTACGATGCTTTTTGCGTAGCCACGCACGATAAATAAATTTAAAAAAACCTTACTTTAAATAAATTATAATCAATCCACTGTCGAAAATGTAGGTGTTACATCCAAAATATTACAGTTTAAATCCAAAACCATCATAATTAAATAACAAAATGGTACATGTGAAAAATGTGATAATGTGACTACACTATAGACAATGACCTAACTGGAAAACAAAAGACATCACAGAAGATATTACACTAAGCAGCAATAAAAAAGTGAAGCTGATTTTTACACATTTCAGAAAGGCTGAAAAACAAATACAATGTTAAAACTACAAGCTGGCATACGGGATCTTGAACAACCAAAAGGGTAAATACAATCAAATAGACGTAAATGCAATCATTTGAAGATTTAGACTTTTTTCAAATTTCATTTAAAAACGTTATAGCAGTGATTCATACCAATACTCAGACAACCATCCATTTTTCCTGGAGAAACTTTCCACAAGGTTCAATTTTAACACATCCATAAAACCTTCAACCACAAATAATTGCCACAAAATTAACCAACACTAGTTGATTTGGGAACAAATGTTACACCACATGGATGAAATAAAAAGAAGTGCACATTTTATAGCATGTATATATACATATTTTTAAGATAATTTTTCAGTAGTTTCGTTTAGCATCTAATGGAACAATCGTCGTTGTCTCGAAGTGCCACGTCTTGTTGTGGAGCGGCAATGTCACTGCAAGGGAGGTGTTTCGAAGGTACAACAGCTGTAACATTTTCCCAATGCAAGAGAGAAAACTGATTAAATGGAACAACGAATTAAAAATAAAAGAGATCCAAAGAGTGTGCCAAAGAAATTATATTAGACTAGTATCACAATAAAACAAACTGCATAGATTAGAGAGAAAAATCAACATAAAATTGCATGTGTTTGAGCTGAAACATAGTAAATGAAGGATCAACGTGTTTACAAAAGAAATGCAGATTTCATATACTAAGTATAGATGACATTGTTCAGTATTCTAATTTCTTCATATAAATATAGTTTGACAAAAAAAATATCATTTTATCATAGATAAATGGACTTTAGGTAAAAACAAATTAAAAGAAAGAAACAAAAATTAAAAAATAACAAGCACTGCACACTATCCATATCCAGCAACTTATTTAAACTCTCCAGTGTACAAGGGTATTTAAAAATATTTAGGGATTCAAATATAAAACATTTAAACGCAATTATTCATGTACAAGCCATCAAACATTTTGCAAACTAGACTTCACAATTTGATTGTAATAACTCTTTGAAACAGCACAGATCACGGTTGATGCGAGACATTTGCAGAATCAGCTAAACTCTGCAGTGTTTATAGTGACATCTGCTTATACGATTTCCTTACTGTGTTTGATAGACAAAAATGTTCAAGACTTAGTTAAATCAATAAATAAATTTCACTTTTATTACCAGACGCGAAAACTGCTCTCAGAATGTAAAGTACCTGTACCTGATGGTGGTCCATTTATATCAAATAGCAGCATTGGCACGAATACAAGAATGCTGCAATAGTTTTAAAATTCCATTACAGCATGATTCGAGATACCTAAAGGGCAAATTATAAGAACATAAAACCGGATACCAAGGTGTCGGGAAGAAGCCTGCATATGCTGTTGTGTTAGCGGTTTACAAATGAAAATATATCTCTGTAGCAGTCACATTTGAATACCAAAGAACTTTATCATCTCAGATAGTGGATTCTATAGAAAAAAATGAGGGAATAGCTAGATTTAAGCAATTTATAAGGTCTTATATAATCTGAGTGCTTATATATATATATATATATATATATATATATATATATAGAGAGAGAGAGAGAGAGAGAGAGAGAGAGAGAGAGATAGAGAGTATCAGACATTAGACAGTGTTAAAACGTTAACTGAGCTATGCTTTCACGACAGCAAGGTTACAACAACACAGATGAAGGATGAAAAACATCACGGTAAAAGTTCAAAAATACATAATACATTTAAATGTGAAATTGGACTATGCTGTTGGGAGTGACGGTGTCGTTTTGTTACAGAGTAAAATGGTTATGAAAATGGGTATTATAAGGGATATATCAAAACTACAGTGACAGGTTAAACCCTAACATCGATGCTGGAATAATAAAAGAGATATTCTAAAGACAGATATATATAAAAAATTCGTAACAGCACGTCAAGAAACTGCAGAGGACAAGAATGAAAGTATAGTGTATAGATATTATGCAGAAAATAAGGACTATACTATCGATATTTCCACTGACTGGTCTGCCAATGCTATTGTGTTTCCAGCATACGTAGTCGGACGCAAATGGTTTGTGCCACGCATTTCTGACACTATTATACCTTTAGCTGACGTAGCCTCTAGACACGTGTTGAGTTAGAAGCGCCCAAAAACAATATTCATCATGAAATAAACAAACAAACATTCATTTTGATACTAATGGTTGAAGAATCTGCTGTAGTTTACATTTTGAAATAAGTTGGTAAATAAGGACAAAGTCTAATTACGAACAGTTAATACTACTTGCTGCTTTGTTTATACATTTTATCACAAATAAAAACAAAGAAACAACCCCCCATCCCCCATTAAAGCAAAAACAAGTAGTATTATATAATCAGCTAGACAAGAAACAATTTAGCCAGCACTCAGTGCGAGCAAAAATAATTAGCATGCCACCTATAATTCCAAGCATTGCTTCGTCTATAGTTTTGAATCATGTTTTACAAGACTTCTATTGTTGTGTATGTCAACCAATGTTCCTCCTTGTCTAGTAGAAGGTGATGGAGATGGGGAGATGGAGATAGAGGAGGTGTAGCCATTGCAACTATTGTTCACTCTTTAACAGTTGTTTCAGTCTTTGATTGAAAATTATTCTCCCCTAACGTCTGTATTGATTTTCCAATATTTTGTCTAATATTGCTCTTCAGTTGTTTTAATGTCCATCTACAGGCGCGTAGTAGGTTCTGTTTCATGTAATGTAGCAAACACTTGATCTTCATATGCATGATTAACAAATATATTTGCCCTAATAATTTGAAATCATGCTAGTTTATCTCTCTTTCTAAATAATAAAATTTTCTCTTTAGATTTACAGGTCTAGCGTTCATTGTCCATTTCTTCTTGTTTTTTGTTTTTTTTTTTTGTTTTTGGTGGTGTATCAGCCGTAATTTCTCCTGGTTTGTTTGACTTTGACATTCTAATTATGTTTCCATCTCTGTCCTAAAATGTGTGTTGTCTTCATTTCTAAGATCATTTATCCCTAACCGATTTTTGTTGTTGTTCTTTTTAGAGCACGTATTTCTTGTTTTGTACCTATTGATAATTTCTAATCGAAGATTAAGTTGAGTAGATGAAATCCCATCTCGTTATAAATTAGTTTCATTTAAATCTTTTTTTATTCCCTCAATAGTTTTAATGATTGTACGTATTTGTAGTAATCTCTGGTGTAATCTTCAGGACCTTCCTAATCTTCAAAACCACCACCGCTCTTTGCCATTGTTTTAACAAGATTTTTTTGCCTCAAATAGATAGGTCCCATATAAAAAGAACTGGTATTTATATAATATCAAAATAGCAACTACGCAGTATTATCAGCTGTGAAAGTTCCATTCATACAGAACTAAAAGTGGAATGCACAAAGAAATATCCAGTAAAAATATGACTGAAAAGGAAGTAGAAAAATGGAAGAGAAGAAGACACATGAAATCTTTGTAAATGCTCTATCTGCTAAAATTTAAAATCGTTGTCCGATGTTGTAATTTATAGTTTGACATCTTTCATTAGCAGATTTGTTCCAATCAACAAATTTGAGTTTATAAAATGAACTGAAAGATCACTACATGAAATCAAAATAAATTAGATATTTGACTTGATTTTTCTAATTTATGCCAGGTATGCCTCTAACTGCACACAGTGCTAATTTTTATAACTCTCAAACGTAACGAATTAAAGCAACAACAACAGTAACAACAACAACAAGATCCAGATGAAAAGAATAAGCAAAAAAAAAAAAAAAAGATAGCCAAGACTGTGTAACGCACAATATTAAGAAACTGCTTGACAAGCACAATAATAGTATCTTAAAAACAGAACTGCAGAGCATTTATGAAGGAAGATTTGTAACGGTTGCTTAGTTTTTTTTATGCATTTGTGCCTTGAACTACACTTTTTACAATAGTTATTATTACAGGAGTCTCTTTTTATTATGCAATGGTCTTATAAGGCAAATATATTAGACAATACAGTTCAAAATCTTCCCAACAGTAAAGTTCGTCATCTTGAATGATTCATTTTTTTGTGTGATCTTCTATCTCTTGCCTCAAAGGTATTTTATCATTTTAGACCCATTTCGATGGCTATCATATTTTTAGTACTTCTCCAATTGAAACATTTTACTTTGTAGATCCAGGTCAGTCAATTCAAAAGCTGCACGGTATTACATGAACTATTTCTATACCATCTTCACTCACATCTTTTGGCTTCGTGAAGTTAATCTGTTTATGATAATACAATAGATGGTACACATAGCACCTTTAATATGTCTCATTTAATACTTTGCCTTAATGCTTGTAACATTATGCTTCATGTCGTGCTAATTAATCGGATGTTTGATAATTGTGGTACCTTTGTTTCGTGTTAGTTTTGATGTATTCCTTAAAGTAATGTTTTCGTCTCTCCATTTTAACCTTCTCTTTCGCGTACTTTCTATTGTTGTCGTACCAGTTCTATTTTGAACCTTTCTGTATTTTTTATGGGAAGATTTGCAGCAGCTGCTACCTTTGCAAAAGCAAATTATGTTTTTCTCTTCTCCATAACTTGGACGTGTCTTGAAGTCCATCTCGTTTATTTACCAAACTGCCTTTAAAATTATCTTCACTACTAAAAGTAAAATCGTATGTCATCTTGCAACTAACATTTCTATCCTCCTGAAATTTTGTTTAAATAACTTTCCAAATTTCCTTGACAAATAAATGGAATTTGAGCAAGAAAATGCAACATTAAGCTCAGGTCAGCTAAGAACCTAATAAAAATTATCTTCACAAAAGCAAAATGATCCATGTAGAGTTGAACTTAGTAGGAAACTTGGTAAACGTTGACTTGAACGTCACAACCCCCTCCCCCCAAAGTTGAACGTGTAACTAAAGAACAAGAGTCTACGAAGCTACAAGATGCCGAAACCACGCTACGTGAAATCACAAGTGAAAGAAACGAAGCAACACCAAACGGCATGATCTAATATTTGATAAGAGGTAGAGTGGCTGCTTTATGCATCTTGTTCATCGGTCAAAAAGTATTCCAAGTTGAATGCTGATGTCCACAGAGATAAAGTAGCAGATTTCAGGAAGCAAATGGGACATTCCCTGATGTCAAATGGTTGAAAAATAGCAACTCACCCAAGTACCAGGCCAAACCTCATATCCTGATCCAGGACGAATAATGGACTACGGACTTTGATGCAGACACTGTGTGATGCCTAATCTTGGGAAGTTTCTCCTGCTGATGAATATGTTGATTTAATGAAATAAACGGAATATAAGGCTTTACTTCAGACATCAAATATTACAACTTCTAAGACTGCTAAATGTATTCTTCATCGTTGATTTTTTGAGCTGTAATTTTCCAGTAAAGTACTATCTTAAACATTATAATAAAAATAAAACATAATCATAAACATAGTCATAATCATAAACATAATCATAATCATAAACATAATCATAATAATAAAACATAATCATATTAATAAAACATAATCATAAACATAATCATAATAATAAAACATAATCATAATAATAAAACATAATCATAAAAATAAAACATAATCATAATCATAAACATAATCATAATAATAAAACATAATCATAATCATAAACACAATCATTATAATAAAACATAATAATAAAAATAAAACATTATCATAATCATAAACATAATCATAAAAATAAAACATAATCATAAACATAATCATAAACATAATCATAATCATAAAATAAACATAATATTTGGACATAAATGATTGTAAATTCATTTACTGAATATATTTGAAGTAATTTATAAATCATTCTCAAGTAAAGGATTCCGGTTATAATAGATAAAGTGTATGTTATGATGAAATGTATATAATATACGTCCGTGCCTTATAATCATTTATTGTAACAGCGTTGGAAATCACAATGTTTATCAATGCTGTTACTCTGTGTGCATATTTGTGAGTTAATTGTGAATAAATAATTTACTTTGCAATGATCAGATGGTTCTCTTATACGTTGTGTAGTGTTATAGCTGATCTGACGGTCTGAAAGTTATATTGTTGAGATGAAACATTCATCTGTGTGGTGTCTAAAAGGGTTAGCAATACAGCGTGGTCTCTTCTGTTTCATCATTTATGACATTATTTTAGTTTTTCAATAGCCTACCCAAGTTTTGTCACCATCCAACAAAGTATGACCCTTTGTCGTAAATTTACTTAACTAATTATTCACTTTAAATATACTTCATATGTTTGTATTGAACTTAAATCTTTTCCTCTTATTTTAATGAACTTACTTCTTCAGTTTATCTAATTGAGCTATCCTTCTTTTTATTCTCTGTCATTCTACAATTGGACCCTAATATCTATCCTCATTTTCTCCATTAACTAAATTTTATCACCGAATACTATATTTAATTGAAGTGAAAATGGGTTGGAATAGCTGCAGTACATGGGAATTATCTAAGGTTTGACTCCTTCCGTTTTGTACAATCGTAGGCTACCGACTTGATTGACCTGTCTCAGCACCCCACTGATTAGTGAGGGATTCAAACCCGGAGAAAGCCATATAGTCTTTGTGAAAAGTCTCCCATTACAGTAGCGAACCAATGAGGTAATATTCTCCAACCAATACAAACAAGCTTTAAGAGTATTTCCATTTTATTTGATTTTTCCACCAAGGTTTTATACAGCTACCTGTTCGATATTTATAAGAATTGATAGCGCAAAAAAAAGCAATTTGAAATTAAAAAGAATCATGATTTTGCATAGAGTGAGATGTTGCAGGGGTTAGCATAATCCAAGGTCATTGTTACTAATATAACAATAGAAACACTGACAAGCCAAAACGAAGGTTGTTACGCAGATGTATTTATAACTATTGCGTTACTCTTCAGAATGAACATATAGGCAGTTTAATTTTTAAAAACATAAAAAGGTTGTAAATGTCTCTGAAACATAAATTTTATTTGGTGTCAATAAATACAGCAGTATCTTGGTTGATTCAAGTAAACTTCACAGATGAAGAAAACATAACAGCAATATACATTTTACACTGTAGGTAAAATGAATTTGTAGATGTAAGAACTTGTTACTTCTTGTCAAAAAGGGCATAGATCATCATTAACAATATGAGAATAAGACTCACATTGATTTATATGCTTATAAAAAGAAAATATAATAGACTCGAAGTGCCTTTGGAGGTGCTACCAAATATTCTGCTTTTAAAAAGAGCATATGGAACACAAAAACAAAAGATTATCTTTGAAAGAAAAGTCTCTATTACCAATAATGTAATATTGGACAACAAAATAAAATATGCTCCATCACTGATTTAATTTCGAGATGACAGAATTAATCAGGTATCTGCAAGTAAAGGTAGCATTTAATTTAAACGCTGGCAGAGCCCACAGCTAATGAATTTGTATTAATATTCTTTCTGCTATACTGCTGATTATTATGTATATTTTATCATTTTAAACTTTCAAACCTATGTATATCTACTCTACGTCTACTACTATAAAGCACTGAATACATAAATGCTTCTGCCACTTGCTGGTCTAAATTAATATACTTGTCCCAAGAAGTAACCTATATTCGGAATACCCGAACCACTCCCTTGGGACAGATATTTAATGAAATCAATCATGTTATATGCATATATAGTACTACATTGTTTAGCTATTACAGTATATTACGTAGCATTGAATTTTTGAATGACTAGCATAAATACTAATAAGGACAAGCTGGCTAAATGGGGCTGATATCGCTCAACTAGCTGACATCTGTCCAATAGCCAAATGCAAGAGCAATTGTCCAAACATACGGATCAGTAGAATGCTCTCTGTATGAATTTCTTCTAATGATTTTGATTGCATATATTATGAAAACAGTTATTTCAAGGTTTCTCCAGTTTTTTTATACCTTCATCCATATTTGATGGCACATCAACATCATTTGTCAAATATTGACTACCGGTATGCTTTCCCTCAGAGTTGGTCAAATTCTGCTACACGTATATTTTGATAAAGTTGTGTAAATGTTTTTCTATTTTTAGTAACAACCACTGATGGGGGATTTCTTTCTATACATGTGTAAGACCCCTCAAGCTAGGACACCTTCTGTCAAATTTGGTTAAATTCTATTAAGTGGCTTTTTAGATGAAGTTCCTAAAAGTATTTATATTTTCAGTATCAGCAGCCGTATTTGATGGCAGATTGGCATCACCTGTACAAACCTAAAAGCCCTTCATGCCAAGTAAGGCTACAAAGTTTACCCAAATTTCTAAATGTCTGCATGGTGTACAATAACATAAACGATATCGTTAAATAAAAAGATTAGAAACTCAACCTTTCCCCCTCTCTACCGACTAAACTTACTAACAAACCGGTTTAACGTACACTTTGACTGGTCAATATCTATTGTCAGTACCCTGTTATGTACCATCAACATCTCACATTTACTACTCAGTTCACCTTTTTTCCCTATCCCATTTCATCCCTATGATACCCTTATAAATAAAGTAAAGTTCACTAAGCCCCCACCCCATTCCCTTATCACCCCCTTTTTAAACAAAACTACCACCCCTTTCCATTCTCATAATCGCTATAAATTTACCATTGGAATGAAAGTAAAGGAAATAAGGATGGAAAGAACAATAAATCAAGTCATTTAAGAATATAGAACTGACTTGCTCTTTACAAACACAGATATATTCTTTATAAATCATGTATTGTAGTCCATGAGCAATTTTTTAATATAGAATTTAGACTATCCTAAATTTAAGATTCTCACCAAAAAATGCGTCTATACTCACGCTAAGAAAGAAAAAAAAAAGCTATTGTAAGAAAAGATATCAAAGCCATTGTATTTCTTCGAATTTTGCCTTATGAACGCATTCCCCTTTTTCATCTTGTTCTCTCTCTCTCAATGTCTAAATATATTATTCCTTTTGATCAATTATTTCAAGAACAATGATAGAGTCAGAATTATTTATTAAAATGAAATGTGTTTATGGTTTATATTCTAGGTGAATGACTGCGTTAGTTTCAATCTCTCTCTTTTATCTCTCTCCCCTCCCCCCTCCCCCCCCCCCCCCCCGTCCCCGTCTGTATTTAGTGTCGCTGACCTGGCTGAGGTGAAAGTACACTTGCACTCTATAGGATAAGTGACGAACGGGGTGGAGCTTAGTTGTACTCAAACTTCCAAAATCTCTAAATCTATAGAGTACGGCGTTTAGGCTGTGCTTCCCGAGTTACTCCAAAACTGAACTATTTAAAGGGGTCTCAGCATCACAATAAATGTCAGCGACCAAGATTTGTTACATTATTCAATGTATGTGTTGTACACAGATCAAAGAAAATCAATCTAAAACGCGCCATGCCTATTCACAACTTACGGAGAAGTAGTGCCTACTGATATACGGAACTTGTAACATACAAAATAAAACAGTAAATGTTCGAATCCCAGTGTGTTGGGACTTACTTTAATTTGGGTACGTTTTGACTTGGGTACGTTTTGACTGAGTTAGTTAAGTTTCGATTTATGTACGTTTCGGCTTGAGTACGTTTAGACTTAAGGACGTTTCGGTGTAAGTACGTTTTGACCTGCTTCCAGGGAAACTGCCAGGTTGCCTATCTTCCAGGAACAATTGGCAGAAGAGCGTCTGCTAGTGACATTATTGGGAAGCATCTATTTTGTTTTAATGGAGAAGTCACTTCTCCCTAAAATTCAAGCCAAGTTTAACTCCATATATATATATATATATATATATATATATATATATATATATATATATATATATATATATATATATATATATATCCCTGTCTCTACTTAAACAATTCTCAACAATTCTCAACACAGTTTACATGCTGAAGGTTTTGTCACCTGTGTGTATTCGTGTTTTGTTAAACGAGAGTTACGTCTAAACAATTTTCTACATATTTCACATTATTTGAAGGTTTTTTGTTTTTTTTACCAGTGTGTATATTCATGTGCACTGTAAGATGATTTTTACTGGAAAACAAACAATCACACATTTCACATTTGTATGGTTTGTCGCCAGTGTGCAGATTCATGTGCTTTGTTAAACTAGCACTCTGGCTAAACAATTTTTCACATATTTCACATTTGAAGGGTTTCTCACCAGTGTGTATCCTCAAGTGTGATGTCAAATTAGATTTCTGGCTGAACACTTTTCCACATATTTTACATTTGAAGGGTTTGTCACCTGTGTGTATCGTCGCGTGCACTTTTAAATTTGACTTGTGGGAAAACAAATTGCCACAAAATTCACATTTGTATGGTTTGTCCCCGGTATGTGTCCTTGTGTGTTGCGCCAAATTAGTCCTCCGATTAAACGATTTTCCACATATTTCACATTTGAAGGGTTTGTCACCAGTGTGTATATTCATGTGCATTGTCAAACCAGATTTACTGGAAAATAAATTACCGCATACTTTACATTTGTATGGTTTGTCACCTGTATGCATCTTCGTGTGCCTTGTTAAAATAGTTGTCTGGTTAAACGATTTCCCACATATTTCACATTCGTATGGTTTGTCACCAGTGTGTATCCTCATGTGTGATGATAAATAAGATCTCTGGCTAAACAGTTTTGCACATATTTCACATTCGTATGGTTTTTCACCAGTGTGTATCCTTAAGTGTGATGCCAAATTAGATTTCTGTCTAAATAATTTCCCACATATTTCACATTTGAAGAGTTTGTCACCAGTGTGTATACTCATTTGTTTATCCATTTTAGGGCATTTGAAAAGTGATACCCGTACAATTCATATCTATGCTTTGTCTCGGTGTGTATCCCAAGTGTGAATTGCCAAACGTCACGTTTCGTTCCATGCAAGTGGGGCGTGTTTACAAATTCGCGGATCCCTTCATCCTGGTACTTGGTCACATCAGCAGCACTCGTCGCCTAATTAACAACCCAGCCTGCGAAAACAACAGCTTTGCTATGTGTGAATCCCCGTATAATCACGGTAGCAGTTACCAAGCGAAATTTTTTAATTTCCATACTGTTCGGTCTCTGGTTTGTCAGGGCTCGAGGCATTGATATACAACGTATTAAAATAATGAAAATCGTTCGTATTCGGGAAAAATTACTCCCTAATCTACCCCCCTCCCCCCCCCTTTTTTTTTAGAAAGGTTTAGACCCTCGTAAGTAGTATAGGATGGCTATCAGGGGACAATGGGAAATTAACATTATGCCGCAATTTGTAGCGGCAATTGGGCGACAATTGGAAATTGGCATCATTTGTCCTCCATTTTGTATGACACTCTGGCAGCTATGAGTAATCCTGTGTTATAAAGGGTCCGCGGATTCTGGCGACAAGGAGAAATTAACACTAGGCCGCCATTGTTTGTTTGTTTGTTTGTTTTCTTTTTTTTTTTTTTTTTTTTTTTTTCTTTTTTGGCTTTGTGGCATTATAGTGACAAGGGATAACAAACATTAAGTTGTCATTTTTGTGGGATTCTGGGGACAAACGAAATCATATTTAGAAATGTTGATAGGTTTTATACTTTTATCAATTCTGTATGAATCGGGGTTTTTATATAGAAATTTTGGCTATCCTAAATTGTACGATTCTCACTTGCTGCTGACAGCAAGTTGTATTTCAAACATACTCAGTACTAAATGAAGAAAATCGTCATTCATCAGTTTAACAAATGTTACAAATTTGCCATCCCAACCACTGACCTTAACTTACTCAATGTGCGGCGCGAAAATGTTGTTGAAACCATGTTACAAATTTGCCAACTCTAGCACGGACTGACATTTGTTTACATTACATTGCTAAATTTCATAAGGGGAGTGAAACTGTGGTTGTTGGGCGAGAACGATATTAAATTTTTACAAATTCACAGTCAGCAAATTTTTTTACAAAAATATTCAATGTCAAATATCTGCCGTATTTGTTGGTTTGGTAAATATATGGGTAGAAATTGTGTTGCCATGTTAATGCTTTTATAAGGCAGATTGATTTCTTCACAAGTTAGTGCCTTTCAAAATGACGATTTTCAAGCTTTGAATAAAACAAAAGTACATCGAAGTTGTTCATCGTACACTTTGGATATAATTTTTCGCAAAACCCAAAGATTGCAAGGATTGAGAGAGAGAGAAAGAGTACAAAAAAGGTAGTCAAAATAACAAATGACACTTCGGCCTCTAACAGGAATTTAACATGGTGGGGCTTTCTGGCCTCTAACGGGAATTTAACATGGAGAGGCCACTCTGGTCTTTAACGGGAATTTAACATGGTGGGGTTCTCTGACCTCTAACTGGAAATGTAATGTTAAAACTACCCCATACAAACCAATACGTCGTTTAGACTGACCAACAGCCACTCATCTGCTGACGACACAGTGTAGGATTATAAAAAGGGGTATAATTTTATTTTTTTTAAGTCCCTTATAAACAAACTAAAACCATATTCCACTATAACTTCCCTACCCTCCTCTTATAGAAAAAACCAATACCCTCTACCACCCTTGTAATTCCTATAACTCTTACGAGAGAGAGAGACTGACAGACAGATTATAAAATGTGTGCGTGTGTGTGCAAATATCTTATTCATACTTAAAGTAGAAACTCAAGACATAGAGACACTTACGTTTATGGGTATAATCCCGTGAATAGGAATTATAATTAAATTTCAAAAACACATGACATTAGTCCATTTTTCTTTTATTTTTACGATGTTGAAGTCATTTGTCGTTTGCGCGTCACTTGAATCTGTACAGTGTAATGGTAAATGCGCTCACGCAGTTGCAGTGGTGGGTTCTAAATGTGATATTCTAAACAAGCTCCTTACGGGAATGTCTCTTTTTTGTTGTTGAGGATATAGTCATATATTTGCCAAACGGAATCTACTGGTAAATCATATGAAGCAACTTCATTAAATCACCAAGCACACACCACACGTCGTGAAAAAGTATCATCTTGAGGCGCAATAGCCCTTGAGGAATTGTTTCACTTTCAACCCTTTGGCTACTTTGTCAAACGCTGTTATTGGCAGAAAGTTTTGTTTGCAACAACATCCACTAACAAACCAGTCAGACTGATTTCCCCCCTCCCCCCCCCCCCCCGGTGTCAAATGTTACAAATTTGTCAAACTTACACATACTTGAACTTGGCTTTTGTTTCCAATGTTGCAAAATTCGAATATACCGTGCTAAAGTTAAGATTCGTCTTTAAAGTTTGCAACACTTTTTAGTGTCCTAGTTTTGAAAACAACAGATCCAATGACAGTTCATTTTTCATGACACGTTGAATATTTTTCCCAAGCCAAATATGGAGAGAGAGCGAGAGAGAGAGAGAGATCACATTATACGGGCTTGGGGATGGCTATCCAAAAATATGGACCTTTTTGACCTCACTGGTGTTCTCTATTTTAATCATTTTTTACAACTGTCCCTTGCACTCTTAAGGTCAACGTTGGTGTGTACGACTAGACTTCTAGTACAGTGTCGTTTTGCCACCAATGCACACTACGTTTCTGTGCTAAAGAAAATGTATACCCATAGGTAGGTAGGTGCGTATGCATGTCGGTAGGTAGGAAGGTCGAAGGGCAGGAGGGAGGGACGTATGTAAGTAGGTAGGTGGGTAAGTAGGTATTGGGGGTCAATAGATAGATAGATAAGTCGCCCATCAAATAGGAGATATTTTAACCATCAATCGTGGCAATCAGACGCCTGACGTGTGTATATGAGAGAGAAAGAGAGAGAGAGAGAGAGAAAGTAACCCACTTGATATTTTTGACTGATTTTTGAATTTGCAATTGTAGCTCCCCAAAAGTGAGTAAAATGCAAACTTTTAAAGCGGTTTGTGTTGCTTCACTGCTGCAAAGAAAATAAAATATGTGTGGGCCTGTATGGGGTCGAACGGGAATTGAGCATTACTTTTGTTAGTTCATAGGTCGAACATGTGTAAGCCTCTATAGGTCCAACGGAAATGTAATGTTAAAAATGTCTACAGTTTGCACATGTGTGAACCTCTATAGGGTCAAAACGGGAATTTAACATCATGCCTCTATGTTGAAACATGTATAGTGTCAAATGGGAAATGTAATGTTAACAATGTCCATACGTTTAACATGTGTGACGATATAGCTTCTAATGGGAACTTAACATTATGCCTTTAGTCCATAGGTTTACCATGTGTTGGCCTGTATGTGGTCCAACGGAATTTAACATTATGCCGCTAGTCCAAAATTTTAACATGTGTGGGTCTGTATAGGGTTCAACAGGAAATGTAATGTTAAAACTTCATCTGCTATCCAACTCTCACTTATCTAATATTTTACACCTATTTATCTACTATCCAACACTCAGTTATCTGCTATCCAACACCCACATTTACTATTCAACATGCCATTTGGAGTGACCATCATCTAGTTATTAACTATGCAACACCCATTCATCATCCAGTTATTTACTATCCAACATCCAGTTATCTACTATCCAACACATCGTTTAGAGTGACCATCACCAAGTTATCTACTATCCAGCACACAGTTATGTACTATCCAACATCCACGCTATACCATCAACACACCATTTGGAGTGACCATCACCCGCATATCTAATGACTACTCTGGGTAGCATGTTAAAGAAGGGCATTCAAATTCAAAGACATGGAAAGAGACCGACAGACAGAGAGACAGAGATCAAGTCCATAATATTTTCAAAATCCAAATGGACTCATTTAGAGCCAACATAGATCTCTTGGAAAAGAGATACAGCTCAAATGATTGTCAAATTAAATAAAAACCAAATCCTTCCCTGCAACAGTAAAAGTCAGTTCTTCACTAAAATGTGTGCTGCCGCAACAGTAAAAGCCAGTTTATTCACTAAAATGTATATTATTGTAACAGCAAAACTCAATTTCTCAACTAAAATGTATGATACTGGAACAGTAAAAAAGCGTATTTTTTCACTAATTTTGTTAGCTACCACAACAGTAAAAGCCACTTTCTTCACTAAATTGTGTGGTATTGTAACAGTAAAATTTAGTTTCTTCACTAAAATGTGTGCTATTGTAACAGGTAAAGACTGTTTCTATACTAAATTGTATGCAACTGGAACCATAAAAGTCAGCTTCTTTACTAAAATGTGTGCTATTGTAACAGGTCTATCCAAGGTAATCTACCCTGGCTTGGAAATCGCACAAACGTTCTCATACAAACGGACAAAAACTACTCACATAGTGCGCCAAGCTTTGGGTCCTCATTGGAATAAGAAAGTTGAAGACGTGTTGCAGTGAAAAATTCTCCATTCTCATTGATGAGTGAGATGATCAAGGGATAATACAATTCTGACAATCTTAGTTCGTGGTTTTGAAATACAAACTTGTAACATTAGATCAGCAGAACTCCTCATTGCATGCTTGGAAAAAATAGCCATGTAAGTATTACTAAAGTTTGACTATTTTATTGTTGTTCATAAGAAATCATAATCACAATTTAGTAATAATAATAATAATAATAATAACAGTAATATTCTGCACTGGAAGATAAAATATTTAGGACTACATTCTGACTCCCAAAGTAGAACTTCCCAAATTTGACCCAGACAGTACCAGTCTTGAGCAGTTCTGGCAGACGGTCAGCAACCTGAATCTTCTCAAAGGCAGGAAACAATTTAAACTTTTTGGTGGACTCAGCAGAGCTGTATTAAAATTGCCACATTCCAATGAAGACACTGAAAGGAAATTTTCCATTCTGAGGAAAACTCAAGCTGACTCCAGAGAAAACCAGGATCCAGTAACAATACATCATCTCCTAAGTGTTAAGATCAACAATGAGGAGGATTGCCACAAATATAATCCAGGCAATGATCTCCTAAGAAATGCAAAAAATGCTTGTGTTACATATAAGAAGAGTATGAATGGCAACAAGTTACTGTGACAAGACTGATGTGATGAGATGATGCATATTTTAATATTTAAAGAATGGAAATTTGTTCTATAGTTGTATTTTTTTTCGATTTGCATGCTAACAAATGGGTCGATGAAATCCTCCCTCCTTCCAAACCTCCTGACCAAATTTTGCAAACCTTCTGATTTGTCCTAAGCTGACCTACCTGTTCTGGCACATGTATGCCTCGTGGGAAAGAAGTGAAGACAGGTCCAACAGCATGACGTCTTATTTGATAGGTGGTGGTGCAGCTGTGTTGTGTGTCTTGATTATTTGGTAAAGGGGTATTCCAAATTAATTGCTGATGTTCCCAGAGACGAATTAGTGGATTTCTGGAATGACCAGGTGGGACTCTCCTTCTTGAAAGCGGGAGCACTGCCATTAACCAGCAACCCACAGAGGTACCAGGCAGAACCTTATACCCTGACGAAAAAGGAGTAAAAGACCCCTTATCAGACTTCAAAACAGACGCTAGATGATGCTGAATCTTGTGACATTTTCCCTGCTGATGAATATGTTGATTTAACTGAGTAAGTGAAATATAGGGCATCACTTCAGATATTCAATATTGCAGCTTATAATACTGTCCTTTATTTATTATTCATCGTTGAAATTTTGTGCCGTAATTTTCTAGTAAAGTAAGATAATCATTAAGTAATTTGAGGAGGTAAGCCAATAATTGTAAATTCTTTTACTGAAATTGTTTTATGCAATTCACGCATTTCATTATCACATAGAGTATTCCCGTTATAAATTGTAGAGTGTATATCAAGATAAAATGCATATATATATATATATATATATATATATATATATATATATATATATATATATATATATATATATATATATATATATATATATCCATTCCTTATATTACTTTCATAATAACAGTGGTGTAAATCATAATGTTCTAAACGCTATCACTTTGTGTTTATATTTTTAGACTTAAATGTGAATAAATTTAATTTGAAATTATCCGAAGACTTAGATACATTGTGCAGAATACATTGGGTTTAAGAAAGGAGAGTGTGATGGTTAACGGTATTTAATACTTAATTCTCTTTAAGAACTGCTAGGATTTTTAATGCGGCTCGTTTAGGTCTGATTCATATGTGAAATTTAAAATTACCCCCACCCCATTCCACAGTAATAGATTTCGGTACAATATATATCAGACCGCTTTACCTGTTAGTGCACTCCCCACTCTTTGTGCATGTTGGATAGTTTAATGTATACATGTATACACTTTTTGACTGGTCTAGCATTAGCAGTGGGATTGCTGTGCACTCCAGGTAGCTGTTGTGGACATTGCCATTGTGTGGTGCTATATTGGACTAGTTGGTCTGAAAGTTAATATTACCGAGACAAGATACTCATCTGTGTGGTGTCTAAGATGGTAAGCAATCCAGAACAGGCTCATTTAATTCATCATTTTCCTAATTTCCCTCATAAGTCTTGTCTCCATCCATCAAAGCATGGTCCTTCATTATAACCTTCTATTTAACTAATTACACGCTTTAAATAAACCTCAAATTTTATTCGATTACATCTTTGCTTCATATTTAAATAATGTTGCAGCTTCAGTTTACCGAACTGAGTTATCATTCTTTTTCTTCTCTCTGTCTGTTGTTCTACATTGAAACGGTACTGTCCTTCCTTATAATTATTCCAATATCTAACTCTGATCAGTGAATACAATATTTATTTAATGTGAACATGGGTTGAAATATATATATAATAAGTGGGAATTGTATAAAGACTTGGTTCCATCCATTCATAGGCTACTTTCTTTACTGACTTGCACCCCCCCACCCCCCACCCCCACCCCCTTCAATCAATTTAACTGATTGCCCATTCACTGGTTGAAACCGAGAGAAAGTACTAGAAATAGTTTGTGTGAATAATCCCCCTTTACAGTAGTATAACAATAAAGAAATGCTCTCCAACCAACAAGCCATGAGAGGCATTTCATCAATATGATTTTTTTCTCCAACTCTTACACTGTTACATCCTCTATATTTACCATAAATGATGGCTCACAAATGCAATGCAACTATTTTAAATAGTGAACTTTCACGGAGTCGGATGTTACAGGAGTTAATATTTTTCAAGGTCATTACTGCCTATAATGAAAGCGATGCTATTTAAGTAGTTTCATATATAAGTATTAAATTATTTGTCACACTGAACATGTCAATAATTTAAATAATACAAAATGAAAAAAAAGTTCTCTCTCTCTCTCTCTCTCTCTCTCTCTCTATATATATATATATATATATATATATATATATATATATATATATATATATATATATATATATATACACACACATTTTGGTCAGTAAAATCTAGCATCATCTTGGATGTTTCAGGTAAATTTCACAGAACAAGAAAAATAAAACCACAATGTACATTTGACATGGCATTTAAGATATATTTGAATATGTAAAAATATTTGTTTCTACTTGTTAAAAGGACTTAGATGATCCTTAACACCAGGCGAATAAAGCTCGCATTGCTTATATGCTGAAATAAAAAGAGACAATAGACTCAAGTTACCTTTGGAGGTGCTATAAAATATGCTTGCATTTGCAAAGAGAATATGGAAGACAAAAACGAATCCCTTTAAAAGTATGATGACATCTAAACAGATGTAAATGCTAACCTGGGATGTTTTATCTGTATTGTTCTTATTATTGATGTAAAATCGGACAATGAAATAAAATATACTCCATCACTGTTTTAATTACAACATTAATCAGGCTTCTGGAAGTAAATGCAGCAACTAATTTAAACAGACTCCTCAAGTAATTAATTTGTATTGATTTTCTTTTTGTTGTTGTAGTTGTTGTTGGGTTTTTTTTGTGTGCTGTTTTTGTCATTACATGTACAATTTGTCAAACCTATGTATAGCTACTACTGTTTGTCTGTCTTCTAATATATGGCACCAAATCCACAAAGTCTTCTGCCACTCACTGGTCTAAATTAATAATGCTTGTACAATGAAGTGACCTATATTCGGAATGCTCCTACCATTCCATTGGGAAAGGAATCGAATGAAACCAATCATGTATACATGTATATAATATACTACAGTGTTTACTATCATAGTATATTATGCAAAATGAATTTTTTATAATTATTAACTAATAATGACAAGAGTCACAACTGAGCCTGAAATCACTCTCCTTGTTGACATTTATCCATCAGCCAACTTCAGAAACTTCTGGACAAGTCGTATACTTTCTACATATATTTAATCTAATGGATTTGATTGTGATTTAATCTATTATGAAAATAATTGTTTAAAGGTTTCCAAGAGTTTTAATACCTTCGTCTATATTTGATGGCACATCAAGATAACTTATCAAAAATTGAAAGGCCTCTATGCCAGAATTCTTTTTCTCAGAGTTGGTCAAATTCTGTTATGTGTTTTTTCTAGATAACTATGTGTAAATGTTCTTCTATTTGTAGTAAAACCCACCTTATTTGACAAGGGATCAGCATTAATTTATAAATATGAAAGGCTTTCAAGCTAGGACACGTTCTGTCAAATTTGGTCAAAATATGTTAAATGGCTTTTTTAGACGCGGTTATTAAAAGTACTTATATTTTCAGAAGCAGCAATCATATTTAGTGGTAGATTGGCATCATTTGCACAAACTTAAACGACCTTCATGCCAGGATGCTTCTGTCAAATTGGGCCAGATTCGTGCAGTGCTTTTTCAGAAGTTACTCAAAGGATTTTCTATTTTTAGTAACAGTGGCCACTATTTAATGGCAAATTTGCATTGTTTTGGGGAGTCACAGTAGCTCATTTGGTACCGCATCGGACACGTATTCCAACGGTCGTGGGGTTCGATACCTACCCATGCCAGCCTGTGTCGGCTTCCACGGTGTATCCTTCGGAGAAGCACTCAACTCCCATCTCCTTGGAATGGTATAGCCAATAATGTGTATAAAGTGCCAATAAGACCAACAAACACAAAAAGCTGCATTGTAAACAAAAGTCGTTTAAATGTTTGGCTATTTTATGCAACACTGGTCATATTTGATGATGTATTGGCATCATTTGCACAAATTTGCAAGACCTGTTGAGCGGTTTTTGAGAAGTCATTTGTAGGTTCTTCTATTTTTAGCAACAGTTGCCATAATTCATAGCAAATTGGTGCCATTTGCCTAAATTAAAACCATCAAAGCCAGCATGCTGTCTGTCAAATTAGGTTAAATTCTGTTGGTGTTTTTTTTTTTTAAGAATAAGTCAAAGGTGTTCATATTATTATTAACGGTGGTCGTATTTGATGATGGCTCGGCATCATTTGAACAAATTTGAAAGAACATCATGCCCTGATGCTTTCCATTAAATTCGATTAAATTCTGATGAGTGGTGTTTGAGAAGAAGTCGATTCTATTTTTAGTAATGGTGGTCAAATTTCATTCAGGATTGGAATCATTTGAACAAATTTAAAATATGCAATATACACTATTTTTCTATATATTCTATATAAAACTAATGTTTTACTTTCAAAAAGTAACATGTCAGAAACTTCTATGTTTGTGAACCACATGCTACTTGTTATACAAGAAACGAGTAACTGTTTGCAAAAATAACGTACTACTCTAGGTAAAATTACAGACCATGTAATCAACATATTATAGTTCGAAACTTTTCACAGCCAATATATTGAAAAAGAATATTATACACAAATTATAGGATACAACATCACTGGTAAAATATTTAATCTATTAAACAGTAGCTGCAAAATAGGTATGTATCTGATGATACAAGAAAACTCCTAGAGGGCAAATATTTTGTAACTTTTGCCTACACTCATGAATTAAAGTTGTGTACAAATTAGTCTATATTAGTATATATAATCCTTAACCTTGCATTACTTAATATTAGGCATATGCAAATGCAAATGTACACACAAAACGCCATGATTACATTGTAAACTACACCCTCGACCTCCCCTCCCTCTTTCTTAAACAAGAAGAGTAACACATGGGACTAACATAGACATCCAGTATGTTAGTCCCAGATGACATGCAGTACATTGGCTTGATTTGTTTAGAAAACTTCATTTAAAAATTTCAAGTTGTATATGAATTAGTATAGCCGGCATGGAACTTTGTCCAATCCAGAGGAAAAGTACCTATATCTTGTATTTGCTATCTATGACAATTAGAAATATAATTTCTCGCAATTACATACATTATCAAATATAGTTTCTCAGTTATATAAGTGTTCAAATACAATCATTAACCCAAATATCCAGACTTTAAAAATAATTAGTTTTTTTCTCTGTACATATAGTTCATGTTCTAATGAAAATGATCAATTTTCCTGAATACTGCCAGAAAATTAATATCATTATTTTCATGACAGATGGGCCGAGCAAGTATAATATCTAGATAGGTAACCTAGGTTGCATTATATCCCTGCTTGCCAATAAAGAACACTTGCATGATACTGTTTCACTGTTCTTTCACAAATAAAGAATTCTAGTTGCATTTCTGGGGGTTTTTTTTGTTTTTTCTTTAGAACTATGTTCATCGGGTATATGTACTGCTGTTGGTAATAAGTCTTGCCAGACATAACCCAATTTAGTTGACTGGCAATGGGAAAACAAAGACAACCTGCATACATATTTAAACACTTTATATCACACAAGATAATTCACTTTAATAAGAATAGGAAGTGAGGTCCAGACTGCTTTGTCTCACTTTGTATGCTCTCCAGCAGTAAATATAAAGGCCATCAATCACATGTTGGCTTGAAATAATGCTGATGACCATTTGTTTTACAGTTATCAAAGTGATTTATGAATTAATTTCGCCAACTGTTTTAACATGAAAGGTTGCTTTTCGTTTATCATTACCTCAGAAAAGCTCACAGCTAACTTTTTTTAGGAAATTCCTTCATCACGAGTTGTGGAGCATGTCAGCAGTTTTTATTCATGCCTGTTGGTAAAACCTTCAGTTAATCCATGTAAGAATTAGGGTATTCAAAATAGTTTCATGGGCAAATGGATGACTTCTCAATCACCAGTTTTTGAGTACATGTAAAACATTTCTAATTTTACATTCTTACTTCAATCTTTAATTTTCATCGGCTTAAAAAAACACACAAAAAAAAACAACAAAACAAAACAAAGCAAAACAAAAAACAAAAAAACAAAAAAATTGCTGCCAGGACATTTGTTCTGCTATTTAAAATGACTACAACTCTTGAAAATAAAGTGTCTGGAAAATTGGAGAGTCTGACTATTTGGGTTAATTACAGTACAATGTTTTGTTGAAGTTAATTTTCTTATTTGAAAGACCGCTTCAGGAACCAACCTATTCCAAGAAAATTAACTCAAAATTTGGTGGATACTTTTAGCCAAGTTAATTGAAACATGCCTTTCAGAAATTATTTCCTACAAAATTAACTCATAATTAATGACCTTTCCACATTCTGAAAAACACATATTACATCGTCAAAGAACAGACAATGTTGAACAATGCTCTTCTTAAGACTTTCAGCAGCAATGTGTATCTCTTAACCTACACTAATGGGCTTTTAGAATACAGCACAACATCGATCATCTAGACCCATCCGGGAACATCCAATGTATATTTTTTCCAGATAATCGGTCATCTTGATAATCAAATTTTGGTAAAAAAGTTGAATTGTGAGTGATTAAATGGAACTAATAATCATATGTTTTTGGCTGTATGTACATCAGTAATTAAGTCAATATGAATATTTTCAAGACATTAGAAAAGGTACAAACAATAACAATATTTTAGACTATCTATGATAGAAATATACCGTAGGTGTGATGAACAGTCATTTTTATGTGTAGGCTTGTGAACACATGTGTCAAAGGGCTGTATTAAAAGAAAAAAGAATAAATCAGCTGACTTGGATTCTATTCATACCTGTTCTGGTAGGTGATTAACTTATAACACCTGTTAAATCACCAGTAATCGTTGATCAATAGTTTATTACTTAGGCTAGGAGTAAATAATGCATTAGATCGGACTCTTATGAATGTTTAAACATACTTGATTAGTTTGGGATTTTTTAAATCACTAATTACATATTGTTATAGCGGAACTCACTTTGTATTTAGACTGCGCATACGTTCATTTAGCACCCTCCCCACCCCCCACTTTAATCCTTTCTTTCCCGATTTGCTCTCTCCGCCTCTCTGCTATTCTTGCAGTTTAATTTTACATCTTTTACCAATCATGGTTAATTTAAAATAATGAATTTCCCTTTTAGATGCAGCGCCTTTTATGTAACCACTCACAACCTACTCCTTCTTTTTCTCTCTCCATGTTTTTAACTAAGCCAGCCGAACGGTTTCTTTTCTTTTTTTAAAGTGGAGATACATGAACTCTGCACTTTTGAAACACTCTTTCGGTTTATATGCTACTAACAATAACAAGAAGCTTCTTTTCGTTCCATAATCATCAAAGATCTCGTACAAAAGCCGACTGTCTTTTGATCTCGGTGAGTTGGAGCAACTGCTTAATCCATCAATTGCTTTAAGTGTGAACATCTGTTTTCATGCCTAATTATACCAGCTGGCCTAACAAAAAGGCAGTCTTGTGTTTGACAATCACAGGTAAGATGTAAATTAGTAATTTTATTTAGACGCCGTTTCTACTGATAAGTGATGATTTAATGAACATGATGGATTAAAGTGGAGCTTTTTATTTTATTATTTCTTTTTTTTTCGTTTTGCTAATTCGCTAAACTAAATATATGTATCTTGATAGCATACTACTACTAATAATAATAATGCTAATGCTATTAAGCGCATAGCACATGTATTTGTCATGAACCAAGTTTGAGAGCTGAACCTGCCTTCAGAGGTCACCTGTCTTCAAAGGTCACTTTGGCCCTTTCCCATGGGTGACCGCTGAACACAGGTCTGACTGTATCTAAAATAACTGTCTCTTAATTTCAGTTATATCTACATAGTGTTTCTGTCATTATGCATTCAAGTGTTTCCTCTAATTAGCAAGTGTGGGTTTCGCCAGCTTTTGCATATAAAGATTTTAGTGACTTTTATTCTATATATATCAGATTTTATCAATTGCACTTATTATTCTTAATTATTTGATGATAAAGTAATTGCCTACTGTTCCAATAACTTATGACTCTTTTTTAATAATAATAATAATAATAATAATAATAATAATAATAAAATCCATCAAATTAGATGCTTCATGCAATATGCAGCATTAATATAGTATTAATAAAGTTTGTGCACGATTGTATTATATTAATGTTATCTAAAATTTGATTTGGAAGAATATGAATTCCCGTGTCCGTTCATTTATAAGGGCAACGTTGATGATTAACTCTGTACCCCACTGTGCTCTCTCTCAGTGAAATTCTATAGTGAATGATTACTAAACAGTAAACAGTAAGCTATGCCCATTTTATCGACATTACCTCAACTTCACAGTGATCGGCGCTTGTGACTCTACGCGAAACATGGTGCGCAGAGTTATTCTTTGCAAGAAGTTTGTGGCAGCTTCAACATAACGCATGGAGAGATGTTGAAGGGACTTTCTCAAAATCCCCTTGACACTCTCTCCACTCCCACTGCGATGCACGGAAAAAAGAAAGAATCATGTAGCTGTAGCTGTGCTTTATTTTTCATGCTAGGATGCATAAAAAGATTAAAGCAGTTTACTAGATTCAATGAAAACTTTGACTAGTCACAATAAAACCAGACCAGTCAACTCAGCCCCTAAATGTGATCCACTCAACCCAAAACAAGGTTGTCTCACTCCACTGTGCGTGGTTGATAATATTAAGAATATTAAGTGAACAGACTGGTTCACTGTCAAAATGGCCCAATGCATGTTCTACCCAATTCATACTTGGCACGATGTGTGCAATCAACAATGTCAAGGATTGAGACTGAAAATGAACTTTAAAAATGTAAAATTCCAAAATCCGGCCTTTCCATACACTTACACTTTTTTAGCATTCCCTATCAGAGACATATTTAGTATTCAAACCCCATCTACTTTAATACACAGGACACAAGATCGTTGAAGAAAATGGTTAAAACTTTCCTGGAATAGTCACTTTTCGACAACATTGTACCATCCTCAAATATTTTCCGCTAAATGCAACTATTTGCTCTAACAAAGTCGAATCTAAACTTATTTTTACTTTTTACACCCCATTCTATTTCGTTCAACCGAAAACTATCCTACATGTTGAGTATTTTTGCCATATCTAGTATATATCAATCTAGAGTCAAAATATACTCTCTAATGCTAATATTGCAAATACTGTGTCAGGTGACATTAAATATATGCAAAAGTCGAATCTTTTGGCACACTTAGAGATATTATGCAATCAAACGAGAACTTTGAAAAAGCCATTATTAGACCCAATTCGATTAGACCATTTCGAGTGCTTCATCCAATCAAAAACCATGTTACATTTTTAGCACACTTGGTCAACAAGTCTAGATTTAACTTTTATACGTACCTATCTCCCCCTCCCCCCATCTCCCCGCAGCCCCAATCACTTCAAATTTACTTCGATTTCAGAAGTTATCTATTCAGCATGGAAACAAGACATAATTCTGCTGAAAAGCGGAGCTCATATATCATTTCCACCAATGGGGTGGGGGGTGGGGGTCAAAGGTCGCACCTAATCTCGACATATTGGTATATTCATAGAATCTTTAGTACGCTGTTAAGAATGGAATCCTGGATAATTAGTTATCGTTTCTGTAAACCAACACTAACTCCGTGTCCATGGTTCCAAGTCTGCAATTACACATGTGTTCACAGTGATTAAAAAGTGGAATATTACCAGAGCATGCCCTCATGGTTGTCAAATGGAAGGACCTTGAAAGCACGTTAGCACTGACTTAATTTGATTCCTACATATGACTCATGGCTCTACAGACTAGGGTCAAAAGTAGAAAAAGTAGGCTGCTGTAACCCAGCTTCTTGGATATCTTTCCCTACAGTCATATAAGCAACCATGCGCATGCAGCATGCGTCTCAACATTTAAACAGAATCATGTCGTTATGACCTTAATTTCGTGCTCCACTGAAATACATTCGTTTTTATATGATACCTACTCCTACCAAGTAAATCAGTTTGAAGATGTATTACTGTTTATCGTATTTTCAAAGAATGAAATGCGAGAGAGTGATGCTGTTGCTGAAATTGTGTGCACTGCCATGATCAACTCAAAAAAGGCGAGACTATTTTCCATGGAACTCTTGTTTTGTAAACCAACACCTGCTTAGAAAATTCTTGTTCTAAAATCAAACTCTTCTAGTTCACTTTCTCAATTCCATAAATTTGGCCCAATATTCACTGGGCATACTAAGAGCTTGGCGCAATTGGTATAGCGGACGCTGTCTTGACTCATATAGCTCTGATTCGGGGGCCAAGTAGACTATTTTTTGAGCTGAGTGGATTGAAGATAATTCTCAAAGAGACCCTGGCACTCAATGAACCTGTGAAAAAGGCTTCTTTGATTTTTCTGTAGATAAAGTCCAAGAGCGCTTTTTCAGACGTGGCTCCTGGTCTGTTACTGGCTGGATATTGTTCCTCCCTGGAACTTTTCTCATAGTGACAAAAGATGAAAGGTGTTTCATAACTACTGCCTGTTCTGCACTGGACCATGATCTCTTCACATATCTTCTTCCCTCTAGCCAATGCAAATAGACAAATAAGTGAATAAACTTGACTTAGATATATTGAACACTAAACTTCATTCATGACAACTAGATTTTAGGTTATCATATCAAAACTATTCTTTGAACAAAGTTGTATTCCAAACATGTAGTTCTGTAGCTTGGTGTCTAGTTGGAAGAGTCATTGTTGTAATTGCTATTTTTAAAAATTTATCTTTTTTTTAATGTTCTCACTATTATTGATGAATGGAAAAAATGAATCTAGATCAAAGCTCAATCGACGACTATATAATTATCATTTGTCTGTCTCATATAATCATAGGGATACTAGTGGACTTTATTTGTTGACCTGTTCACATTTGCATCATTGTGCAAGCTATCTTCAGGACATAATTAGGATTCTATGTATTGGCATTACCTCGATGGTCTCAGCCACCGTTCTTTAATACTACGTCATGTTTAAACATCATTTAAAATTTACACTAAAGTTTCCAGTATAAACCTAACTTTTTTCAATTTAATTTAAGATAAGAAAACTTTCATTGGGTTTTTTGCTGTTTTAGAGCTGTCTTAGTATTCACAATATCATTTACTTTGACCCCCATTTTTCATCACAGACTAGGCAAAGCCTCGCGCCTGATGCAAAATTCTAACCCTTAGCTGGATTGTGTCTGACACACAATTCTGATACTAAGGGTGGAATTTTTGTATCCTACACTGATGAATATGAAGGACTCTAATCTTGCATAACTTTCTCACATAGGCAAACTGTCACTCATATATAGGAATAGGAGAAACAAATACCCAACCTGAAAACAAATTTTGTAAAACTGTTGTTTCTAATTTTTGATGTCTATGTCCTCCCTTGTAGGTTTTAGTGGAGCAGCGCTGAAAAAGATCACGGTGACATGAATATAACTTGCATGCAAATTGATGTTGCTCAACAAAAAGACAAAAGTGTCACACAGAATGCTCTGTAAAATAAAACATAGGTGATAAACAAGCATGCAGATTCTTTAGAAAACTCATACAAAATACAGGAATGGTGAGCAATGTGCTCACATAAATATATTTTCCCTGCCTCTACCGCAGCCTTCCCCTCCCTCCTCAGGCTTGGTGATATAGAATAGACCCAAATGAGCCCTCCTGCACGTCGCAAGAGATAACTGATGGAACCAATTAGTGGGTAGGATGACAACTCGACTATCACGATGGTAAATCGGAAAGATTGAGGTTCGATTTTTAAGTCCATAACTGAATATCAGAAGCAGGGCGTGATAAATCCACATGCCTGACACATGGGATAAGCTCAAATTCAGCTGCGGCAAGCTCAGGTCTGCAAGGTACTTGCCCATTGGCAAGTCCAAAACATTTAGAGAGTGAGAAAGAGAGAGAGTGGTCGTGTACAGTTTGTAATGTTTTATGTTCTGCAAGTTTTATACTCTGCAATCTCGCCATAATACATATATCAGCACCTTTATTTAGTGTTTATATGTACCGCATTTTTCTATTACATAACGGCCCCAAGTTTCTTTTGTTTGTCGATCCTTTGTTTAATATGATATACTGTTAAGGTCTGTCATTTCCACCTTGTAGTCAATGTCAAGATCAGTCTTGCATTTTCTTGAATCAGCTATATTTTAGCTCTTAATATTCGCACATATATGGGATTCACTGACTTTCAAGCCTTAACCTAGCCACAGGCAGTCTATAAGCTCCAAAATGTACCGAGTTTGTCAACTCTAAACAACCGTCTTGTCAAAGATTGTTTTGATACTTGTTGCCGATTTTAATCTAATGCGCTCATCAAGTACACTAACAAGCATTTTGTGTTTCCAACGTGAACCCCTAACGTGTTTCCAGGCATTTGACTTCAGTATCAAAACAAACCTGAGAAACTGTCTTAACCAGGAAACTCTCCGTGACAGGCTTTAACACATATTATGATAAAGATGTTGTCACCACTTGTTATGGTAGTAATGATTTATCATTTATAATGAATGTTTTTCGTCGCCACCTCTTGTAAGGGGTTGTCCATAAAGGACGTCCGCAGATAATACCTGTTTTCCTACCCCCCCCCTCTCCCCGTGTCCGCATGTGGCTTACCCACCCCCCACCCCCACCCCCCACCCCGTGCTGCGGATGTCCCCAGCTAGCATTATACACTGTTCTATGGTCTGGCAGTGTAATAACTGGTGCATCTTACTTGGCTATTTGTATACTCGCTCAGGTCCGCAGGGCCGATATGTGGGCCATGTAATCAACCTCAGGCACTGGGAGCCAGACCTATGTATTAATGCCAACCCATTCATATATATTCTGTGGCAAGAATCGTAAAATTGAAATTAACAAATAATTTATACTTAGGGATCACCCATAAAGGACGTCCACAAAACATACTGGAATACACGCAGTAGGTTTAAAGCAGCTCTTCAACACAGAATATCATAAAAAAAATACTAGCTTGCAGACGTCCGCAAGGTCCTTTACACCCCCTCCCCCTTGTCCGCAGTTGTCCGCATTTGAACAAACCCCCCTCCCCCCATCTTTGCGGACGTCCTTTATGGATGATCCCTAAGGGAGTTCCCCTTTTCTTTTGTCCCCATTTATTGATGGTCACTCTTGGATCGACAGATAAAGAAAGAAAGAAATCCTTCTGGCCTCACTTTACAGAGGTGTCACTTCAGGTATTACTGAAGCCAGAAAAATGTGAAATATCGGTCACAATGACTTTTTTGAGTATGAGTCTGGTACTACAAGAGATATATACAAACACCAAGTTTAATAATTGCAGCATGTGCTGTAAAACATGAAACAAAGCCAAAATCAGTGAAATTTGAAATACGGGTCATGGTGACCTACTTTTAAGCTGAGGGTTTAGTACTCATTAAGATGCATCCTCTTGCCATGTTTCATGATTCCAGTCATAGCAGCCTTAGATGAAATACCAATGTGGTCATGAGCTGCATGAAAAATCTTGACCTAAGCCAGTAAATTGTTAAATGTAAGTTGCAATGACATTCTTTAGTAGTATTATATGTAGATGCATACAATCACCAAGTTTGATGATTCTGGCATAAACAGTTCTTGAGACTGAAACCAAGTCAGTGAAGCATGCAATATTGGTCACAGTGACCCACTTCTGGGTTGAGGGTGTAGTATTCAAGACACATCCCCCCCCCCCCACCAACTTTCATGACGATCTTGATATATATATAAGGGAGTCAAGAAGATCACGAGGAAAGATAAGCGGGAACTTGCACAGAAAACTGAGAAAGTAAATGGCACGAGGACCCTGTACAACATCAAACGGCAACTATCAGGGAGGAAAACCAACACAAACAAGCCTGTACGCAGAAAAGATGAAAAATTCCTGAGCAAACCGACAGAACAGCTCGACAGGTGAAAAGAACATTTCAGCAGCTTACTCAGGGGCACACCTGTGGAAAACCCACCCATCATAGAAGAGGACGAGGATCTGGACATCAACATAGGACCCATTACCAAGGAAGAGGTCATACAGGCATTCAGGAAAATCAGAGTGGTAAAGCCCCTAGCCCTGACAACATCCCATCAGAATCCTTGAAAGTCGATGTCACAGTTACAGTGGACACCTTGATTGACTTTCTACAGGAAATATGGGACAAGGATGAGGTGCCGAAAGAGTAGAGGAAGGGCTACATTGTTAAGTTTCCAAAGAAAAAAGACTATTGAGACAGTCCGAACTGGTGAGGCATTCAACTCCTATCTCAACCGAGCAAGATTTTCACAAGGCTGATTTTAGATTCCAGGCTGAGAAAGGAACAAGCAGGATACCGGGCTGGGAGGTTGTGTACAGACCAGACACCAACACTCTGCATTATCATCGAACAGTCCCTAGAATTTCAGTCTCCCCTGTATGTAAATTTTGTAGACTTCAGGAAAGCATTTGACATGGTGGACTGAAGCAACATCTGGAAAATCCTGAGGTACCATGGCATCCCAGAGAAGATTGTCAAGATTATCCAGTGCTTCCACAAAGACAACTAGTCAAGTCATACACAACACAGACTTGTCTGCTTCTTTCTCTGTTGACACTGGCAATGGATCAACCAAGAGGACTACAGTGCACCTTGACCCAAAAACTGGAAGATTTGGACTTTGTAGATTATACTGGACAGCTGTCACACACACTGCAGCACATGCAATTAAAGATAAAATGCCTACATACCATAGCCCGAACTACTGGCCTGGAGATCAATGTCAATAAGACAAAATGCATGTGAGTCAATAAAAACCAAGATGCACTTATTATCTTTGAGGGACAAGCCATTGAGGATGTTGACAAGTTCATATACCTTAGCAGCATTGTGAACAAGTCAGGAGAAACAGATGAGGACGTCAAGGCCATGATTGCCAAGACACGCTATACCTTTACCACTCTCATGCCAGTCTGGAGGAAAGATAACATCCACCAGAAAACAAAGCTTAGACTGTTCAACTCCAACGTCAAATCAGTGCTGCTGTGGGGCAAAGAACTGGAGATACACAAAAAAACTTGGAACATAAGCTGCAGGTCTGTGTCAATACTTGTCTCCAACAGATCCTGTGCATCAGATGGACAGACCGAAACTCCAACCAGCAGTTATGGTTGGTTGAGAACACAACCGAAACCCATATCTGACACCATTAAGGAGTGCAAGTGGAGATGCATTGGACATACTCTGTGGAGAGACCAACCCAAAATCGCTCACCATGCCCTGGATTGGAACCCTCAAGGAAAACGCAAAAGAGTATGACGAGCCATGACTGGTGAAGAAACCTGGACACCAAGCTTAAGACAATCCGCATGACCTAGAGAGAGGCACAACAGATGGCACAAAGATTGTGACACATGGAGAGCTGCAGTGAAGACCATATGTTCCAATTGTACCGCAGGGGAATAATATTTATATATATATATACACATATAGATATAGGGTGCTGAAAACTTATTTGGTCCTGGGCCAAATGCAAAAACTTAACCAAAGCCAGTACAATTTGAGAAGTAGGTCACACTGACATTCTTTGTGGTAAGAGTATGGTATTAATAGTTATGCATTCAATTATCTAGTTTCCTGATTTAAGCATGAACATAGCTTGAAACACACAATTTAACCAAAGTCATTGAAGCATGAAATATAGGTCACAGAAACCTAGATTTGTGATGAGGGAGTAGTACATCAAGATGCATCCCCTCACCAACTTTCATGAATCTAGGTATAATACTACATATACAGGGTGCAACAAACCCAGTTAGGCATGAGCCAAATGCAAAAACCTAACCTAAGCCAGTAAAATGTGAGATATAGGTCAATGTGACCTTCCTTTGTGGTAAGGGTGTGGTACCAACAGAGATACATACAATCCTATAGTTTTATGATTCTATCATGAACAGTGCTTGAGAAATAAAATCTAACCAAACAGTGAAGCATAAAGTACAAGTCATGGTGACCAATATTTGTGATGAGGGTGTAGTACTCCTCAAGATGAATACCCCTGACAAGTTTCAAGATTCCAGGTACAAAAGTATATATACAGTGTGTAAAAAACATGAGCTAAATGCAAAAACATAAACAAGAATGTACAACCAATGCACATGTACAAATTTCGCTCTCTCAGCACCTCCCCTGGGAATGGGTGCTATGAAACCCACTCCAAACTGTTGCCTGGGACCGAAGAAGAAAGAATGGTCAACACTAATTGAGGGTGTACATATGTATATACTTGTATGTGTGTTGATGCCGATGCTAGGGGTAGTACAATTGCTTACCTCTACTTTGTTGAGCTAATAAAGGAGTTGCTAGAAAGTGCTGATGGCTTATGCTGAATGTTCAACAATGAAATTTATATCATTTAAAGAAGCACCAGTGTTTATCCTTTATTTGAAGGTTCTAAAGGAATCATCACTGAAGTTTCTTTGTAACTGACATTTAATTTTTGGTTAAAATTGGTCAAAAGTAACAGTATCTTGAATGCTGGTGATTAGTTAGAAAAGATACATTATTCACACAAGGCATTTTTTCTTACTGGATGTGATAGGACATAATGTCCTTGTTCATTTGGGACAGACCATTAAATTTTCTACGGAGGGAGCGAAGGCTGGTATTTTCTTTCATGGCGGGATATTTTTTCTCCATTAATTCTAGATATTCTATTTTATTCAACTAATATATCCTTGACCTGCCATGTTTTGTGCACTTAACATGAATTTTAATGCTTGGATTTTAATACAGCGATAAACTTTTAAAATCATGATAGAAAGTGTTAAACTATATTTACTTCATTTATTCCTCTAAATAATTTGTGAATTAGTGTTTTTACGAGCATGTGGAAGTTTACTTATTTCCAGAAGTGCATCCATGGTTCATGCCACTGACATAAAAGTCAGGTGGCGTAGGGCAGGAATGTGCCAGTTAGGCCAAGGTATAGAAATTCATAGTTTATGGTGTTTGCCTTTTTTTTAAATTAAAATTTGTTATTTTAAACATGAAAAATTATTTTGTGCAAATTTTAACTGCAGTTTTTGCAGCTACATGTACCTGCAAGTTAGTTCTTTACTATAATAATACATGAGAGAGAGAGAGAGAGAGAGAGAGTTAAAAATTGAGAATGGTGGATGGATACATTTTCTTCAAATATATTGTCTTTAGATGTTGAATATATGTTTATTCCTATATATCTTGAATTAAATGAAATTATTAAAATCTTTTTCATGATTTTGTTAAATGGAGTGAGATTGTATGCTCATTCAATTTGTTTTATATATTTGAGTGTATGTATATTTTTCAATAGATAGAAAATGTATAGTTTTCAAGAATGTTTATTAACGAAGTAATTTACGATTAAGAGAAAAAAGATGACACTATACAATTTCATGAAGACATTCTTTAATTCAATATCTGCAGCAATTTTACATGGATATAATATGTGGATTGCTGCTTAGTTGATATCATTCACAAAGAGAGACAGAGTGAGAGAGTGAGTGTATTATATTATTTATTTTACATGTAAATGTAAAATTTAATAATGAAATAAATAATAAATTAAAACTACTCCAAGTCTTGTCTTCTCTGGTTCTTTGGGATAGGTATTTATGTTGGAGTGAAACCCCCACCATATCTGCCTAAAGTCTGGCATTTTAGAATGTGACAGATCTCTGCCTCAGCAGAATCTGTCATATTTTTGGCTTCAGCTTGCCACATGGTCACTAACTAGGTCATTCTCCAGATCTCTGTGTCACTCCTGTCGCCAACTGGGCCATATTCTGGATCGCTGACTGGATCATGGTCTGAGTTGTCAACTGGCTTGTTTTCTGGGTTGCTGACTGGATTGTGGTTTGAGTTGTTGACTGGGGTTTGTTCTGGGTCACCGACTGGGTCGTGGTGGGAGTCATAGACTGAGTTGTGGTCGAGGTCATCGCTCCTTCAAGATTGACAGAGAGATGAATAGAGAAAAGTAATGAGAAAAATGAGAGAGAGTTTCAGTAAAAACCTGTATTCTTGAAAGGCCTGGTTAACAAAATCTCTATGCTTCTCTAATGGGCCTTGAAGCTCCCTTATTCTGGTTGATGAAAGACCTAGTCCTTAACATTTCAAGATCCTTAGTTCTGCATTATCCTGTTCAGTGACCTATGGCCAAATGTGATTGCTCTGGTTGTGTGGCGTGTACTGCTTCACTCAAAAGGGATATCTTTGATCTAGCTCTTGCTTATTCCGTCACTTAACACCACACAACCATCACAACCACAATTGTCCCGTATATATACCCAACAGGTGGGATAATGTGACTAAAACTAACAGCCTAGATGGCACTACAAAGCCCACTTACATTTTAAATCAGAACTTTACCTTTACCAAAATGAAAATTACTGTCTATATGTTTTCTCATTACAATATCAATGCATTAAAGTTTAACATGTTCAGTTTTTACAGTGAACACAGAACTGCTCCCATCTTCTGATGAAACGGACCTCAGAACAGTGCATAAGATGCACCCAGTGTTGACTTGAATCACACTGTGCCCACTTCACAAATACCAGTGAGACACTGCCTAAATGCATCAGGAGTATACATTTTGCAAACACAGCACTTTTCTTCTTCAGCAAGTTCTTCATCATCAGTGTCCGTGTCTATGGAATCAGCAATGTAAATATGGCTGGTACCGGGCTGTGGAGATGTTGGTGCCATCTTTCTGCTGCTTCCATTATTGCATACAGAGGATACTGTTGATGTGTCTTGTTTTCCTTTCTGCTTTTGTTTCTTATTCAAAATCCTCTGTTGCCCTTCAGTTTTCCTCCCATTTTTCTTCCAACTCGTTGTGATATGCTCTCTTACTTGTTCTTTAATATCATCCTCTGTGATGCAGCATTCTGACAATTTTGCCTATAGTGTTTCTGGATTCTCCTAGATTTTATTTCTCTTATTAATGACATTGTTCTGTCAAAAGGGTTTGATGTTGTACATGTTTGTCATCCATTTCCTCTCCCTCTTCATTGCTACTGTTTTGGTCCTCTGCTATTGTTTTGGTCCTCTGTATTGTTTTCAGACACTGGATTAGTGATGTTGCCATTTTGTAAGAAAACTTTTGCTGGTGCCACGACAAGCTTAGGTATTATATCAGTGCAAATGGGATATATAACTGTAGGTTACTGATGATAATGCTTGAGAATAAGATCTGCATCTCACATATATTGTGTTTGGTTACTTTACCAGTGTAAGTCCTCATTCTTTTGTGGCATTCAGAGTTATCTATCCTCTGGAAAGGCCCACAAAAAAGCAAACATCAAGGGGCTGCAGGAGATGGCTTGTGTGGACTCAGAGTGTGTGTATAATAATGTTGTGTTCCTTTGCTCATTCTATGAGTCCCACAGAGATGTGTTTTGTGCCCATCTACAAGAAGAAGGAGCGGCTCATCTCCTCTACATAGTGCAAAACAAAGTGCTTCTCCAAGTACTGGTGTCAAATGATAGAATTAGACCACCCAGTCTCCAACACATTGGCATCAGCCCCTGGGCTAGCACCCTGCAGAAGTTTGGCTCTCATTCTTTCACCAGCGAAGACAAAGAAAGGGGGAACTGCAATGCCTGCTGTGCTTCCACTTGAAATAATAGTGACTGTTGATGATTTGTCAGAAAGTACTGCAGGAGGATGGAACTATTTGTCAGCAATGATGTAGGGAGTGGTATGGTTTTGTAGGTCCCTTCTCATCAATGTTGTAAATCAAGTGTGATTGTTCCTGAGGGTTGAACTTGGTAAGTACATGGTCAAGTCTGACAAAGTACATGTATTTGCTAATATTCTGGATGCTTGTTTAAGTAGCTCTCCATGGCTCTGGATCATATAACTCTCAAATCTGGCCATCTCTTGATAAATCCTCTAAATCATTTCTCAGTTGGTGGCTGATTTTTCTTTCTCTTCCCAATCTGAATGGCGAGATCAGTGGCATTATCTATAATCTCCTGACATGTATATCCATATCCATATTTGGCCATTTCTTTCAAGTGATTTGCTATTTGGGCCACCTCTTCTTGATTCAACAATGGGGATTTCACAACAATCACATTATCTGGATCTATTTTTCCTAGATCTCTGTCTCTAAGTGTTTGTGTTGGTACTTGAAAATCATGACATGCTCTTTTTTACTGCCATTCCATCTTTTACAGCCAAGTTTGCATTGGTAAGGCTAGTGGAACCATACAGTTTGTATTGTGTCTTTGTCAAATGAAGGGCTTTTAATGCAAAATAAAAAATAAAAAAAAAAGCGAACTTGAAACTGGGAATAATTTTTCTATATTTCAGATTTGTTAGAAATGTGAATAAATTCCATCTACATCCTTATCTTATTGTATTGCCTTCAAAAGCATATTCAATGCAATAAATAAATAAAATATTGATGATGAAAATATAAAAGTATACAAAATAGAAACAAATATGGTGCATTTCTTAAAGTTATACAATACAAAAGATAGTTTTCTTTCCAATTTAATAACACTCAAACAAAGAAGTCCATATTGAATATGGTCTTCCATTAGAATATTTCTGACTCTATAACAAGCACATGTGGCTATAGCCAATTATTTACATTGGCTTTGCCACTATATAAATTCCCGAAGTTCCTATTCAAGAAATGTAAACAAACCCAACATATGATCAGCAGGCCTGTTCTTACCATATAATACATACTCCAAGACCAAAGACTCAGACACAAATATTACATTAGGTAAGTATAGATTTTCATTACAATTTCTTTGATTTGCATTAAAGTATGTTTAAATCTCATTTCATCTGATTTTATTCATTAAATACTAGCTGTCACTCTCCAATAATGCTGGTGACCCAGTTGATGATGTCAGCATCTTGAAACAAGCACTTTAGGTCATGAGAAACAGGACGGATGAATCAAGGGCAGGTGCAAAGTTAGGATGGTCGACGATAATGTATGTAACATGTTTTTTTTTCTATAAATCAGAGCACAAATATATTTTTTTTTTTTAAATCCCAGGCCTACAGAATTTATGTTATTGAGTTTTATTATTAAATGGTCTGTATGGTTGACAGTATAAAAAATTCACAGAAAGGAAGAACCATCATAATATGCCTTCCCAAGTACTTTCACACAACAGCT
This sequence comes from Margaritifera margaritifera, assembly GCA_029931535.1. NCBI lineage: Eukaryota > Metazoa > Mollusca > Bivalvia > Unionida > Margaritiferidae > Margaritifera > Margaritifera margaritifera. The sequence continues at coordinate 5,647,031 of JAQPZY010001617.1, forward strand.
ATTGTGAACATGATTTACTGTATATACTCGCGTATAAGCCAATACCAACTGCACAGATCCAGATCTGCCGTCACATAATGTGCCGGAAGATCTGGGTCTATGCAGTTTGTAAGGACTAATCAGTAGAACAAGCAACACAGACCCTGATCTGCCGGCGCATTATGCGACAGCAGATCAGGGTCTATGTTGTTTGAATTTGAACCGAGCTTATACACAATATTATACGGTAGTACATGTGCCAGAGAGTTTCAAATCCCTCTGCTTGTATCCTGGCTCTACTTAAACAACTCTCTACACATTTTATATTCAAGGTCTTATCACCTGTGTGTATTCTCAAGTATTTTGATAATGGACAGCTCTGGTTAAACAATTCCCTCACATAAATTACATTTGAAGGGTTTGACACCTGTGAATATTTATGTGCACTGGAAAATTGTACTTACTGGAAAACAACTTACTGAATAATTTATATTTGTATGGTTTGTCACCAGTATGCATCTATACATGTTTTGTTAAACTAGCTCTCTGGCTAAACAATTTCCAACATATTTCACATATGAAGGGCGTAACACCTGTGTGTATCATCATGTGCACTTTTAAATTAGACTGATCAGAAAACACATTGCAATATAAATCACATTCATATGGTTTGTCACCTGTGTATGTCCTTGTGTGTTTTGCCAAACAAGTCCTCTGGCGAAACCAATTTCCACATATTTCACATTTGTATCATTTTACTAGTATGTGTCCTGTGTGTTGATCCAAATTTGTCCTCTGGGTAACCATTTTTCACATTTTTCAACACATTTCACATTTGAAGGGTTTGTCACCTGTGTGCATATTCATGTGCACTGTCAAACTGGGTTTATTGGTAAACAAATTACCACATACTTTACATATGTATGGTCTGTCACTTGTCACCTGTATGCATCTTTATGTGCCTTGTTAAATTTGTTCTCTTGGTAAACGATTTCCCACAAACTTCACATTTGTATGGTTTGTCACCAGCATGTACCCTCAAGTGTGATGACAAATTAGATCTCTGGCAAAACATCTTCCCACATATTTCACATTTAAAGGGTTTATCGCCAGTGTGTATTCTCACATGAGATAACAAATTAGATCTCTGGCTAAACAATTTCCCACACACTTCACATTTGAAACGTTTGTCATTAGTGTGTGTCCTCAAGTGTATGGACAAACTAGAACTCTGGCTAAAACATTTCCCACATATTTGACACTTATACGGTCTGTCACCAGTGTGTATCCTAAAGTGCATAGACAAGCTGTAACTCTGTGCAAATAATTTTCCACATATTTCACATTTGTATGATTTGTCAACAGCATGTATCTTCAAGTGTGCGGACAAACTAGAACTTTGGCTAAAGAATTTCCCACAATTTTCACACTTGTATGGTTTGTCACCAGTGTGTATCCTCAAGTGTATGGACAAATAAGAAATCTTCCTAAAGAATTTTCCGCATTCTTCACACTTGTATGGTTTGTCACCACTGTGTATACTCATGTGCGCGGACATGTTAGATCTCCGGCTAAACAGTGTCCCACATATTTCGCATTTAAAACGTTTGTTACCTGTGTGTATAATCATCTGTTTTTCCATTCTAGGGCATAAGAAAACTGTTACCCGTACAAATCACATTTCTATGGTTTGTTTCTGTATGCATCCCAGTGTTAATTACCAAACGTCACATCTCGCCCAGCAGGTGACACATTTTAAAGAAATTTATGGATCCGGTCATCCGGGCAGATGGTCACATCCTGTGGAAAGTGCATCCACTAAATAACGCAAAAATGTTTTCTGTATTTTACAGAGTTCTATTTTTCTTTAGTTTCTCAAGCATTCGCTTCACATTTGCCTGTATGGTGCAGCACTATGAACGAGTTTTTGTGAGCTATACTGGACGACGATAGGAGTGCAGTATAGCTCAGAAAAAAAGAGTTCAAATTTTCCTATACAAATGTAGGAACATTTGTATTATATACTCACTTTGCTTTTCTACCTAAGGCTGAATAATAAAAAAAAACACACCACAAGAAACAAAGTAACTGAATTTCTGATAGACTCCAAAGTAAATACACGACCGCAGTTAAAGAAGTACACAACAACAGTATTCATGCGCACATAGCACCGCCAAGCGACCTTTGAACTTGGTAGCGTACCGCGCGCTCAGTCATTCGTTTAAAATATAAATATCATTTTGGTCTATTTAAAATTGAAATTTAGAGTCATATTGTGAAAGACTGCGCCTTGGAACAACTTTTCAAGTTGGTCTGGAATGGAGAAATTTTTTTTGGGGGGGGGGGTTGTCGATCCAACTAAATTCTGCTTATATAGTTTTGATGTACTGGAGTTATTCTCTGGTCGATTCTGTATGATGTACATGTCGCTGGAGGGACTGGCCTTTACAGAAAGCTTCCCGTGTGTATCTGTTTTGCCATTGATAGTTTGGAATCATAAGGTTGAAAAAATATATAATGATTTTAATTTGAAATTCTCAAGAAGATGCAGGATTATATATTTTTTTGTTAGGAATATAAAATTCATTTCGTTTTGGAGTGCAGTAAATTCTCCTTTGAAAAGTGATTTCTATTGGAAATGTAGTCTAGCTTGCAGTACAATTTCTCACTTTGGATCAATTTTTGGAACCCATATAACTAATTAGCAGAAATAACTAAGAAAGTGCATTTTGAGGAAATTCGAGATGCAGAAAAGTAAGTACATTTATTGCCATTGTTATTACCAGCTATAGATGACATATTTTTTATACCCTGTCACTTGCATGATCTTTGTTGGGGGGACCCCAGCTTACATGACCTGTATGACTTGTGCTATAAATCCAAACATTTTCTCAAATAGGTAAAACAGAACAATTTGCAAAGCAGCTGGGGTGTGAGAGCCCATTTCGCCAGTGGAAAATAAGGCCTCTTCGTCATCTTGGCTTATTGGCTCTGAAGCTCTACTTTTTGTACCACAACCCGCCTTCTTCAGTTGCATTTTGTTCGAATTTAGTGCTTGGATTGACTTGTAAAAATAGGCGGTCTCTGAGACAGATGGGATAGCCCTTAACCTTAAAATGCCTTTATATGCTATTTTTTTTTACACTCTAGAGAGCACGGCTCATCGTCTGAACCATTCGATTCGCGAATAGTTATGAACATTTCTGCTAAATAAGTGTGTAAATGATAAGAATGATATTTTCAATACTGCAAGTCTCACGTTTGTTGTCATAAAGCCATCGCTGACATTACAGATATCACTTTCAGTTTCTTGCTTGCTTGAAAGTTTCTTCTGTGACTCAATGAACTCTTCCATATTTTATCATCTCTACTTTCAAATGGCTCAGCAAGCTTGCTTGGTTCATCTACAGACAAATCAAATAAGTTAAAAGCTCCGGCGTCTGCTGCATGAGCGTACATTGTTTGTTTAAAATAAAACGTAGTTCCTAACACACGATACTATATTTAGACACACGTATCGTGCAGTATGAAGCAGCGCAGTATGGAGAAATTCTGCACGATTCTGACAATGTTAAGTTAATGGCGGGAAAAAATGAGTATATAATAAGTGTACTGTGGAAACTGAGTAGTATAGTGCGTCAATTTAGGGGTCTATGGGCTTCTTATGTTGAACAGGGTCTGTGGATTATAGGTGTCGATGGGAATTTAACATAAGGCAATTAAACAATGTTGAAATGTATAGGGAAAAGATGTAATGTTGAAAATATTGGTTTGTAGGTTTTCACATGATGAATATGTGTGGTTATAAATGTAATATTGTAACATGTCAGTTTTGTTTTGGTAACATGTCAGTTTTGTTTTGGTGGGAACCGTTATAGGTTGGAGTTGTCTGCATTCTAACTGAAATCAATACTACGTCGTCGGTTTATCATGTGTGGGTCTATATTAAATCTAATGGAAATGGTTTGAATGCACTCACTAAAAAATTGCTATGTATGTTATGGACAGTAAGTTTACAAAAAAATCTTGCTAGCTTAATGTCAGTCCGTTGTGTCTTTTGCAAAAAGTTGGAAAATTTGTCATTCATCGGTTTATAAACACCAGTTATACATTTGCAACATTATTGAATGAACACAATACGATTTTGACATGTATCAAATTTAGGGTCCTAAATTTGTTACGATTCCGTCAACCTGCAAGGAATTGACCTTGGCCTACGAGTTGGCGTGTGTCAAAAATTACTTTGTTACAATTCTGCCTGCCCAACCATTGACTGTGAGTACCAATATGAGGCACCCTTGGGACATACAGGAATTAACATTACTCCATTGGGTTACATTAGTAGGCACTCTGGGGACAAGGGGAATTTAACATACGATGAGGCAGTCTGGGGACAAACGGGAATTTAACATAGGATAAGGCTGTCTGGGGACAAAAATAAGTTTCTGGGGACGTACGGGAAATTCTGTGTTAAAATTGTCCATTGGTTTAACATGTTGGAGGCACTCTGGGAACGTACGGGAAAGGTAATGTTAAACTTTGTATCTACAATCCAAGCACACACCCTACAATCCAGCACCCGCTTTTTGATCACAATCCAGCATGCCACATATACTCTCCAGCGCCCGCTTTTTCACTACTATCCAAACACAAACCCTACAATCCAACACCCGCTTTTTTATTACTATTCAAGCGCACATCCCTATTATTCACCGAAAAGGGTAGGCGTGTTTATACACACACTTTCGCACAAACATACTATCATACAAAAGGGTAGGAAGTGTTTATCCTCACACACATACTATCACAGAGAAGAGAGAGAAGGGGTAAAGGGTTTTTTAGTTTTAGTTTTTGTGGGAAAAGACAAAGACATACACAAAATATACAGAAAATCATAAAACACAAACACTATCAGTAGTGTCGCTCTTTTCCAGAGATCTGGGTGGCCCTGAAAAGGTCAGTTGGGTTTCTGCTACCACTTCCTCAGCGGTGGTTGCACCTCTCAGATCGTGCACCGCAGGCCGCACATTTTACCTCCCAGTTCTTTCCATTTTTCCTCCACGATGTTTTAGTGGAGACCACGAGCCTAAAACAAGACTCGCTGGCCTCATTCCACCAGTCTTCCCTCTTCTTCTCCTCCCCCTCCTCCTCTGGCATCCAATCTGGATGGCCCATCTGGCCAAATTTGTCCTGTTCTGGTTCAGGCGCTGGAATTTCTTCTCCTGCTCCTTGAACCTCTTTTGCTCCGCCCACGCCCACTTGTTTATCTCTGTCTCTTGATGCACCACCTCTCTGACAAACTCAATGACTATTTTCAGAGAGGTGATTTCCCTTTTCAAGTGCCTCGTGTGGGGTTAACAATCTATCTCCTCCACCCAACCCAGTAGGTGCAATACTCTCTCCATCAACAATATCGCTTTTATTCTATCTTTACAGTGCTGGTCTACCATTCTTCTTTATCAAGCAGTCAACGATGAATGACAAGACTGTTTGTTTGTTTACTTAATTACATTGTAGACGTCTGCGGCCATTCGACCATGTACGTCTTTTTATTATACGCTCAGCGTACTATTTTTAGTTACTCGTCAAGTGGCAGCAGAGCACAAACTCGACGTTTTAATGTGTGCACTGCACACTTTTTACTTATTCTTGTCAGGAAGAGGAAAAGACGGCAAGTGACGGCAGGTGGCGCCTCGTCGTCCCCGGAGGGCTCCAGCTGGTCCAAGGATGAATTTTGATATTTATACCGAATGTGAAATGTTTGACGTTTTGCACCATATATTGCTGTTTATTATAAATTTTGAATATACACTCTGTATAATGTGGCTGTAAAACGTGCTTAGTTAAGAGGAGGACCACGAGCACGGTTCTGTCAGTGATATTGGTTATTGTAAGTATTCTAGCTTTTGTGAGCATATGGAGAGACTGAATTGATTGAATTTGGATTAGATTCGTTTTTGGCCATTCGACTATGTACGAGTAAACACCCCAGTAGGGGATTTAAGTGTGTGAAAACCACACTTTTTAATTACTCGTCAGATGAGATGCCGGGCTGCAAGTTCTTCTGATGCCTTACTGTGTGCACAGCGCACTACTTAATTGAACAATGTCTGGAGGGGAAAGGCTGCAGGGACTCGGCAAGGGAGGCTCGAAGCGGAACGAAGTATTGAAACGCCACGAACGTACATGATCAAATTCTGCCCAGTTAACTAAATTGGGCTGTTACTAACACCAATTATGTGTTAACCAGTCAGCAACCAGCCGACAAGTAAGCAATATCTCAAGATCGGAGCTGCACCTGCTGTGGTAGGAAGAGGTGAGGGGGCCACCTGTGACTTGTTACGGGCTGCCACGTGCATCGAACGACCAGCCGATTACTTCAAACAAAGGAAGTACTGGGCGTTCCTGCAGATATTGAGCAGACCGTCACAGAAGTGAGCCGACCCGTCCACACACACATACCGAAGTCGAGGAGTACTAGGAAGTTCAATGAATTTACCGAGAAGTACCCCAAAGCAGTGGGTGCCAAGCCTGGCCAGGCGTGCAGCAAGCCGGGAGAAGAAGCCGTCAGAACGAAACGACTCCCTGGGACAGCAGCACCAAGACGACTGGAATTAAATCAGCCTGCCCAAGACTAAGATCGACGGTGGGCCAGCTTTAAACCATGGAAGCAATAGCCTCAGAGAAAGTAGCTCTCCATTCCAGTGGCAGCCTAATCAAAATCGCCTGACTGTATAGGGTTTTCCTTTTGAAATTTTTGAAAACCCCTTTGGATTATACTCTTGTAAACCACAAATTTGACTTTTTCCGAACAACCTTCAAAAATATAACTGAATTAGCAGAAATGTGCGTGATACTAAATGGTAATGAGTGACTTGTACTCAAGGATTGTTTATCATTTTTGGAACATCTATGTACACTTGTACGCAAACTTTATACCTGGATGGATTAAATAAATAAAGAAATTTGGAACTGATAGAATTCTCATAATTAAATATGGCAAGACTGGTGACCGCTCCGCTTTATATGCTTTAAGAACATACGTGAAAGAAAACATCACTCACACATAACACAAATGGAACAGAAATCGCGCGGACCTAAAAGAAACCACTCTTTTGATTTTTGTTACATAGGTTTACACAAGGGTAAGGGAGTGTTTATAGACACATTCTGTACCCACACAAATATACTATACCCAACAAGCACAATTTGTTAAATTGGAAGGGGTTTTATTTATTTATTTTTTTTGGTGGGGGGGGGGACACAAAGATAAACACAAACAAAAGCATAAAACACAAATGTTTTGGCAAAATGATTAGTACCTCTCTTTTCTAGAGATGTGAGTGGCCATGAAAAGGGCCGTTTTGTTTTGGTGAGTGGTCCTGGGTTTTATCTTCTAGTATGACGGCCACGTCCCACCATGGGTCTCACCACAGCACAGTGTCTTCTCTTTCTAAAGGAGAAGAAGAAGTTCTCCTCCATTCTGCACTTCATCTCTTCTCGCCATTCTTGTTGTTGTTGTTGTTGCTGATGATGCTGCTGATGTTGTTGCTGCCTCTGCTGCTGCCTTTGTCTCTCACTCCATTCTTCTTTCTCCCTTAAAATGTTTTCGTGCAGGAAATATCTTCTAAGCCTTGCGCCATTTTTAAGAAGATGGTCATCTTCCTATCAACGCTCTTCTCGATCAGGAGTGGCCTGACCTAGAGCATGTGCACCATGGCTTTACTGAACCTGGCAGTTGTCAAAGACATTTTTGTGGTTGACGTGTCAACGATGAGGTGGCAAGAAGTAAAACATCCCTCCGATTTGGTACACGGACATGAATGAAAACATTCATATTCCAGTCGATGCTGCGTTTCTTCTAATAAAGTCAATAACGTCATCTTCCAGAGGAGGTAATCCATAAGAATCAAAATATTCCACACTATGATCATTGGGAAAGAAGACGGCTATCAAATTGATTCCTGGTCGATGACTGTCGTCTGTGTTGATGGCTTGAACATCTTTAGGTTTTCGATGGGGAAGTTCATCTTTAGCACACACCACAGGATTCCAAGAAGCTGTGTACGAAATGTGAGCCAGAAGGTAATGAAGTTCCCAGGTATCCATTCTTTTTCTTTTGTTTTTTATCATGGTTTCCCAGGTATTCAGTTTTCTTTTTTCACATGTAATGATAAGTCAAATGTTCACACCTGACTTTTTCCATGAAAAATTCTGTCAAATTAGTCGATGAACAACGGGTAGTTTCCGTACTCTGTTGCAAGAGAGCTTTGATGCGTTTCGTCTCTAGAGAAGTGTACAGAGGTATCAAATGGTCATGCAAGTCTTTATACCACTTTCGCAAAATCGTCTCTTCTGAGATGAGAGTCCATGCATCTTCCAGATGCTCTTCCAACTTTCCGTCTGAACTCATCATCATTATTTTTGTCTCCTTGTTCTGAATCAAAAACACCCTCATCGCCTATCTCCATAGGTTCTTCGTGTTTCATATTTTATTTTCTTCTAATAGTCTAGGATCAATTGTCTTAAGCTGTTGATTTCCAGAGTATTGTCTAATTCTGCATACAATATGATGTTCACTGTGTTTGCCAGAGCTACTGAAAACTGAAGTTCCACACGAAGTTGACCCGATTTTATAGAGTGGAATGTCCCTCGTCGCTTCCTTGCTATGGAGTGAAATCAAAGCCCAACAAGGCATATCCTCCTGCAAAATCCTCGTACGAAATACCGTGGCTGCTGTTGGTACCTTACTGTCTCGTGGCTTCAAACAGTGTCAAGTAAGATCTCACGTAATTTTTCTGCACAAAGTTAGGTTAAAAGGGTCTGGTACACAACGTCTGGCCATCTCGAGAAACTTCTATTTTGGACAAGTTGATGTGTTGGAACTCAAAAGGATTTTGATCGATGGCTCCGTTCAGGGTCGCATTGCTAACGAGACCAGTGAGCAAACTTTTAGGTAGCTGTCTTTGGAAAACATGATCGTCGATCTTGTATGGACTGAGGTAATATGGCTGTGAAACAACATAAGGTGTTGCTGGGAAATACATCCATAGAACTGTCACTCGGTAAGGTTATATAAAATGGGTTATTCATATTTCGATGGTTCTGGTTTCTGAGGATTCACTTGTGATCAAAGGAGAATGATTTTTCAATTGTTCCAAAAAAGGGTTGCTGTTGTTGTGACTTGAAGAATTGTTGTGATGAAAGGCGTTGGCCGCAAGGCTACCGTTGTTGTTGTTGTTGTTGTTGTTGTTACTGTCGGTAGTATATTTCAACCATGGACTGGGAAGAAGATAACCAATACAACTGCTGAGTAAAATTGTCTACAACTGTTTGACTCAATGTTGCAAACTCAAATTTGCAATCGCTGCTCAAATGACACAATACACAACCAAGATTTGGCAGAAAAAGACTATTTGGTTTTTAGGAACACGTCCTCCACACCACACACACGGAGGTTGTTTTTGTAGTTTTTGAAGAGAGGAACTCTGAGGAGAGGTAACTGCTGTGTTTAACGGCATGGTGGCCACATCTAATTCTTTTTATAGTCAATGACTTGTGAAGCGGCAATCCAAGAATCAAAACAAGGTGGATATACTTTATAACGTACTTTCACTTCTTTAAGTCTAAGTACGCCTACTTTACCTGTTTTTAGATCCAGAATGCTTTCGTTATCGTACTTGTCTTCTTTCTTAGTCACTCGTTGTAACTCAGCCAAGTAAAAAGTTCCTTTTAACACTTCTTTGTTCATGTCTGTCAATTTATAAACAGGGGTATTACATCCACACACTTGTCCAGTGACACGAAGCAATTCTGTTGTCTAGTTAGGTTAATAACCTTGTCAAATGTGCGTTTGGTTTTTCCAATGCGAACCCAATCTGCGGTCTTGAGCATCACTTCTTTCTTTTGTGGTGAGTGACGTTCCAATCAATCGATCAAACAGCATCACTTTTTTTCAGGGATCACTGCTTCTGGTCCACATCCGATGGTACGATGGTACGATTGATTGTAAGCTTTGACAAGACGTGGTAATACGTTGATGTATATCAGAGTGTGCTGATGTGTACAATATGTCCACATATGTTCTTTAAAAGTTCTTTGAAAACGTTCTACGATACTGGCTTTTGTTTTAGAATTTTCAGTGGAAAAAATGAATGTGTTGTTCTTTTGAATTCTTTTTGAAAGCTTGGTTCAGAAATTCGGTGTCTTTGTGTGTTTGCCATCGTAAAAGATGTCTACCACTTTCTTTCAAAACCAGTTTTAAAGCTCGCACTAACACTGATCGTGTTTTAGTAGTCAAAGTAACTACACAAGCTGATTTTGAAAACACGTCAATGACACAAAGCAAATATTTGTAACCGCGATTTACGCTGCCAAACGAGAGACATCAGTTAAATCTGCTTGTCATTGGTGACACAAGTATGAATTTTAAAACAAAGGACGAGGTGTTTTATTTCTATTAAGTGATCTTATACAATTTTACCATACTGATTTCAAATTGCGCAACAATTTTCATGTATCACGTGAGTGTTTTTCACAAAAAATAAGTCAGATATATAATCATAGTATGTATTAAACACCTACATTTCCAAGAGTACCTATAAGATTTTGATTACACTTGTCCAGAAATGTTTTTCTTATGAAATACCATGCCAATAAAATTCAAAGTAAATCCATCTTTGATACTTGACTGATACATAATTGATCAAGCATGATTGATCAGTTGGACAAAATCGTCGTTTTTTTGCCAGCTTCTTGGGCTGCATTTCTCCCGGGCTTTCCCGTTTCAGGGGCCAGCAGTAGTCTGCCATCATGTTGACATCCTTGGTATCTTTTTTCCATAGTCTTGATGTCTTGGTTGAACCTTTCTCCTTGTTCCTCACTCACACTACCCAAGTTTTCAGGAAAAAAGTCCAAATGCGAGTGAAGGAAGTAAACTTTTAGACTCATGTTGCAGCATAGCTTTTCAAATTTGCTGAATATTTTATTGACAATGTTCTTGTACTTCGGATTTTTATGATTGCCCAGAAAGTTCTGAATGACACTCTTGAATGCAGTCCAAGATTATTCTCTGCTCTGTTCATCGTTCCTTCAAACTGCTCATCCTGTGTCAACTTTCTGATTTGCTGCCCAACAAAGATGCCTTATTTTACTTTTTCATAGCTGAGTGTTGGAAATTTACTTAAAAGGTATCTGAACCAGTTTCTCTCCTTATCTAATGCTTTAACAAATTGCTTCATGAAGCCCAGCTTTATATGGAGTGGTGGTAACAAAACCTTATTAGGCTCAATCAGCTTTTCGTGGATAATGTTTTATGAACAATGTGTAAATGTGTTTCCGGGTGGCCATACCTTCTTTTTTCCAATGTCGATTTCTCGCTCTACTGTCCCATTCACATAAGAAGCAGGGCAGTTTTGTGTACTCAGACTGCTGACCAAGAAGCATGCATAAAACCATCAAATCTCCGCACACAACGCACTTATGTTCACTGCATCCAACCTTTTCCAGAAGAAGCTCCACATTCTCGTATGTTTCCTTTAGATGCACTGAATGTGCAATGGATACAGAAGCATATTTGTTTCCATTGTGAAGAAGTACTCCTTTCCTATTTCTTTTCGAGGAATCGATAAACATTCACCAGTCACTTGGTTGATATGCAGCTCATAAGTTTTGTATCAGTTATGGAATATTATTGCAATAGACAATTGCGTAATACGTGGAAAAATATGGCACAAATTCCCTTTCACGATGCCTGTACCAAACAAATATTCCAGGAGTAAGTAGGTTCTTTGCTTGGAGCCTAGATCCCAGAACGTCTGTGGAGTATTTTGGTAAATGTAGACCTCTAACCAAATCATTCAACTCACTTTGTGTGAAAGGTTGAGGTTCACAAAGAGCTTTATCTGGTTTGTAGCAATCAGTATCGTCTTCAGACACTAACATGAGCTTTTCAAGCTGGTGTGGCGAGAGAATAGGCACATCTGGGCCATGTTGTATAGGTATCAGTGCAGATTGAAGGTTGGGATAGGAAATATCTTTTTATTTTTTGTATTAAAACTTCAATGTTAACAGTGCAAAAGTAACAGTCATCTGTGTGGTTCTTAGGTTCGCGCCATATCTTGAGTATTCCAAAGTTCAGTGAATTCTATCTACCTTTACTCCAGTTTTTCAAAGCCTCAACACAAGTTCGACAAACTGTAAATGGAGCCCATGACTTATCTTGATCTCCAAGCGTCATGCCAAAATATGCATGATACATTTTCTTGACAAAACCTGTGATCTTCTGTCATTATTTCTGCACCATAAAACTACCACAAATATAGCAGTATAGGTCAGGGTTATTTATACAACCTCTTGTTGCCATGTTGAACAGGTCTGAAAAAAGACAAGTATATATATATATATATATATATATATATATATATATATATATATATATATATATATATATATATATATATATATATGGGAGTGTTGCTTACATAACCACCCTTGTGACTTTTGAGAAAATGTTCAGCAATACTCCCATATATTTCACTCTTTGACCGCCAAGGGCATATGTATTTGCCCAAAGGTACCGCCCGTAAAACGCCAAGGGCGATCTAAAATTTCAATTATCTTAGGCGTAAATTGCAATTATTACTCGAACGGCCTTGTCGGTCAAAGAGTTAAATATATTCATATACATATATATTTAATCTGCATATACATGTAATGATTAAACCATTCAATGTATATAATGTACACATATATTGGATAATTGCCTATATGTCTATATACCACCCATACAAACTGGGTGATAGGTATGTTACATAAAACTGTGCGTAATGAGAACAAATAAATTTCATTTTTGTATTCAGCAGACCTGTATTGATAAAAAAAAAACAGTTATGTAAGTTGAAACATCAGATATGTTGTATACCAGTGTGATCGATACCAGCTACTTTGGTTTGACTTCTGGAAGCTTATTGTGGAATGGATTTGTGTGACGTGAACGTCGATTGTACTTGTAACCATTGTTGCACATCTGGCATACGAACACTTCTGAGTTTGGTTTTAGCAGCACGATACAATTTTGTCAACTCCTCCGTAGCCAGCTCCATGAACAGGATTGTACTAAATGCTAGCTAAAAGTGTCTCCATGATGGGGTTGACTGTGGCTATTGTTCCTGCTGCTGCTCCTCAATAACTTACCCACTGTTCGATACTGCTCTTAGGTTGATGTTCGTGTTTTATTGGTTTGGATTGCTATGAGGCTTGACGTGCCCGACGAGCAATAGGAGTAGGAGCCAGTTGTGGAGTGGTGATTTATTTCTTTATTTCTTTTTTCACTTCTGTCTTCCCTTCATTTTTTCTGCTGGAGAAGGTGTCAACATCAACTTACTGACCCCAGCTTTCATTTCTTCTCGTTTGGAATGTGTCAACAAGGAAGCTGTGATCTTAATAGGTATTTGAGCAGACGGAATTTGAAACACTTTTCTTGTGTCTTCGTCTTCCATCCCTGTTCTATGTGGCTGTGGCTGTCTTCGTGGTATTTTCTTCACTTTTCATGATAATCTTGAAATCTCTCAGAGTAGTTAGCTGTTTCGTTTAAAGCTTTCAGGTGAAACCGTTGAAGACATTGCAATAATTGTCCGTACCGTTGCGATTTTTCTGTTTCTGACAAATCGCTTCGATCCATCGACGATTGTAAATCTGTTGTAACTGTGACATCTCGGTGAGATTAGGATTATGAGGTAAATTGGGCATCCGTTGTTCGTACCAACTATGGAGTTCCATCCACCATTTGTATGGAACTAAAGTAAAGTTTCGTCCTTCCATAAGATCCAAAGGTACAGATCCTAAAAAGGGAGCAGCCACTTGTAACAACGGTCCTATCAGAATGGGTAGAAATCCTCCTCGTTGAATGACCATTATTTTCTTTTGACTGATGGTTATTTCATTTTTCACCATTCGCGAAGAACGTTACGATGTTTTCCTGTTTTCTGTATCTTTGACAAAGGCACCGTTTCTTCCAAACATTCCAAAAATATTCACACACGGTATCGATGATATCTTTTTTTTTTTTTTTTTTTTGCAACGGATTATTTGATTTAGTCAGTACTGACAAAACATCACTATGTTTAGATAAACGAGGAGGGAGTCCCTTTCTTTCGCCTTTCTTGCAAGACAGTTTTGTCCTGGAACGATGAGAAGAATGGTGTGCACTTCATGGTGATATATTTTTTTTCAGGAGCAAAATAACTGAAGTGAAATTTATCTCATATATCTTTGTTTTTATACTGGAAGTTGTCTCCACTGATTGTCGGCAGGTCATATCAACTTGACTATGGGCAGCACTCGACGATGAGGTGTTTTCAGTAAACTTTGTAACGTACCTGTTCTGTCTTGTAGTTTTATCTTAAGTGAGGCCACTTTTTGTTAGCTGCAACAGCAGTCACGAGAGCAACAGAAGACGTCGCCGAAGAAATAGAAGTTCCTTTAGAAATGCGTTTCCATTTTTTCATCAAATTTGGAAACACTGGCATCAAATTTGGAAAAACTGGCATTAAATCGGATTTGGCAGGCATCATCATGAACGGCGAAGAAGAAGTAGAAGTGGCAGGAAGAGCAACGTCACCGAGTGGTATGGTTTTCTGGAGTACGTGAGCGTCCTAGCAGCAGTACCTCTCTTTCTGGCAGATGTTTCTTCTTAGGGATTTTCTTTTTCTTGTGTGAACTTTCTTCACCACTCTTCTTTTGGGTCTGCCGTCTTTTGGGAAATTTGACTTTTTTAGTTTTCGCTTCGGCATTAGGATCCCATTTTAAAAAAGAACGAATAGTGACACCACCTAAAGAGTCACTTACACCAGGTATGAAAATGATTTGTTTTTTTGGTTTGAGTATCAATTCTTGGATCTGCCAGTTGTGACAGTTATGTTTTTCAAAACAAAAGTTTTGTTTGATGGGGTATGTGAATGATGCCTTTAAGTAACTGATGTGCTGTCAAAGTAAACTATCCTAACACTTCTTTGAGACTCGCTTCTAACCAATGTTACCGCACTTGTGCATTTCGTGCGTTTGATGGCATACAGTGCACGAATCAATTTGGCAGGAGGATGAGATTGAAAGGATGTCATGTTGAATACTGCTTAAAAGAAAAGTAGTGAAGGATGCTTTTAAAGTTGGTTTTATTCAGACAGACGCCAAAGGTAAAGTGTAAATGACAGGACCTCCTTCTTAAGACCAATGGTGAAACAAATTGGTACGAAATCTCAAATAATCGGGAGTGGTCTGTTTTAAATCGATGAGTAAATACGCACCAGATGTTTGAGTGGCATCGTCATACTCGTAATTCAGCCAAGTTGTTCCTAACTGTTTGGCTAACATTTGCACTTGAGATTTATCTCTTGGACTTTTAAACAATACCACGTAATGGGCATTGAGACTGACGGTGTGATGTGCTTTACCTTGTTGAAATACATTTTTTGTAATGTAAATAATACTAGCGTTACGATGATGTCATTTTCGTGAAAACCAAAGTTTAATTTCTTCTTCGTCTTCTCCTAACATGTCATCGAAGATGCCTTCTACAAACGAAATGGATTCTCCTTGACTTTCTTAAAGTCATGTGTAAGCTGATTGCCGCTCTTTGTAACACCACACGATACGTTGAGGTGGACGATCAAACAATTGTGATTTGTGTTCGATCAAACGTTTGACAAATTCGGTTTTGCCTGAACCACTCGGTCCAGGAACCAACATGTTATAGGGATAGTGAAGACACAATGCCTCCCAACTTTGACGATCTGACTTTTCGTCAGTCACTTTGAGAACGGAGGAGGATGCAGCCATAACCTTGATGTTTAGAATTTGCTAGATTACCATTAAAGACACAAGACATTTTCGACATTTGATACACGTTTAATGTTTTTCTAAACGTGTAACAACAATATCCACAAAAACCCATTTACATTTCAGTGTACAAGAATTAAAACACGAAAATACACAAGGCATAAATGACTCTGTACACCAATAAGGCACAAATTAAATCACCAAAGCTGCATATAAACAAGTAAGTGTGCAATATTCTCGATCTATTTGTGTCACATGAAATCTATGTACACGCTCTAGTGTTCTTCTAGTCATTGTGGAATTTCTTTTCTATTTGTACACTATTACTTTCGTGGACTTGAAGTATTTCTTCCCCTATGTTGGGTTCTTCTACCATTGTTTCTAAAATTAAATTGTTTCTAATTTCACTTTCACTTCTGACTTTTGTTCTTGCACTAGTTCTAAGTTAACTTCTTTTCTTGGATTAGTGACACACAATGTCCCTGGCATAATGAGTCACCTCTTGTATCCAAGCATCGAAACCAAGACATTTCCAGCCATGTACATTTTTCCAGTCGTAAATTTGTTGGTGTAACAAACTAGCTATACACACATCTTGGTAAGTATGAACCGTGGATAAAGTTTGACGAATGTCTTCTTCACACGGAGGTACACAATTTGTTTTCATCACTATTCTCAACACTTTTAACACAATTTGTCTTTCGTGCACATATAAAGTTCTGGTGGTCATGTCTTTGTTCATAAATGGTCAACAACAAATTTGCTGGTGAACGAAATCCGAAAAACACACACACTACACGTCATCCAACATTCAGTGGAGTCGTATGATATGGAAACACTTTTTGTAAAATGGTTTTGTAACTCTCTAAGTCCTGAACACTGTCATTCACTTCCTTCTGCGGAATTTGTTGCAACACTGAGAACAAAATCGTGGCATGGTAATTTTTTTTATATTAGTCCTTCACAGGAATGTGTTTCTTGTCAGGAAATAGTCATGCATTTGCCCAAAGGTATTTGGTGGTAAATTATACGGAACCAGATCAGTCACTAACTCACACATCACACGCCATGTAGAAGTCTCTTCTTGAGGTGGCACTTTTCTTACACGTTTTTTTTGTAATCCTCTAAGTCTTTGTCTTCTGGAATTGTGTATACTAATGCTACATTGTAAGTAGAAGTATTGGCATCACAATTCTTCTTGTTTTGGGCAGTTGATCAATGTCTGACCATTTAAACACTTTCAAAATAATCAATCCTCTTATGTCATTCAGGTACCACTGGTTAAAAAGTCTATGGCGTAAAGGATACAATTGTTCTTGGAGTTTCACTTAAATTTGAATGAGCTCTTTGTAAATGCGTTCTCGAAGCTCATGAAGTAAACTTCAAATTTTCTCTTCTAAAGTATGCATGATGATATTAATCATGCCCCACCAATGGAAGGTAGTGAAAGCACGGAGTCCATCTGGCATGAGTCTTTATACTCCAATTCGCGGATCTTCACACAACAACTGAAGCAGTGTACTGGGTCTTCTCGTCCCGAGTGGAGAAATCCGGTTCTGGCTCAACGTTTGGTACTGGGTATTCCATCAAAAACTCTTGGGTCGACTTTCAAAGTCACACTAGCCAGGCAAATCCACAGAAAACGTGTATTCTTCTTTGATTTTTACATCTCGATGAGCTAGTGGAAATCAGAGTGGTTTGAGGGTGAATGTATGAGATAGGTAGATAGGTACACGTACGGCATCACTTTTGCCAGTAAAGCAGAAAGGTCATGCTGCGTCGCTTTCGCTAGTAGATCGGTAAGGCACGCGAAAGGCATCGCTTTCGATGGTAGAGTAGCGACAAGATCAGTCTGCAATGTTGATTTGTTGTGAATTGATGTAATTGTTGTTTTACCGAATGAAGTGTTGATAATATAAAGGTGTACACAACTTAGTGTGCATTAAATGTTGGAATTATTATTAATATATGTTCGTATGGAATTGTTGCAAACTCCCATTGTACGCAGATCCATAGACAGGCCTATTGTAACTTGTAATGGTCAACGTGTGACATTGGTGAACTCTGCACTTTACAAGCATCTAATTATAGCAAGGTTCTTGGGAATGGATAGTGACATTACTATAGTTGTGTATGAATTGCCAGGGATTGGGGCATTCTAATAAAATATGATATGTATTTAAATACTTCAAATGTAAAACATATTTATTGAAAGACAGCCATTTAACCACAAAAGTCTTACATCTGAGAATATATATGTATATATATATATATATATATATATATATATATACATATATATATATATATATATATATATATATATATATATAGCTGAATCGTCCATAGAAACAGGATATTGAACTAACCATTTTATTGACAAAGTTAGACTTATCTACACGTTTAACAAACAAAATGTACATGTAGAACAAACGAAATATATTAAAGAAACCTTTCTGGAAATTTAATAAATTCTTTGCAGAAAGATAAAAAGTATATTCTCAAAAGTGAAAGAGGTAATTAAAAATTGTAAAGGTAAGTATGGATGTCCTGAACAAATGCATACTATTAACAATATACAAAATTCATAGCTGCATCTTTCAATCAACAAACACTGATTTTTGAAAACTATACTTTTAGAAATTAAAAGAAAAAGCATTTCATTTTCTTCCTTCAAGAAAAGATGGCAACGTCAAAGAAAGAGAGACAAACATAAAGATACCTGTTATCAATGTCAAGAAAAAGGACATTGGTCTACAAAATATCTCAAGAAAGTGAAAAATAGATATATAGAAAAAGGAAATTTCAGAAGAACAAGAAAGAAAAAAGACATTGGTCTACAGAATATCTCAAGAAAGTGAAAAATAGATATATAAAACAAGAAAATTCAGAAGAACAAGAAAGAAAAAGAACATTGGTCTACAGCATATCTCAAGAAAGTGAAAAATAGATATACAAAAAAAAGGAAATTTCAGAAGAACAAGAAAAAAAAAGGACATTGGTGTACAGAATATCTCAAGAAAGGGAAAAATAGATATATAAAAAAGGAAATTTCAGAAGAACAAGAAAGAAAAAAAGAAAACGTTCCAGCGAAAAAATTCAAAACGAAAGACAGTTAATGAAGAAGATAAAATGGACTCTTGTGGCGTGTTTTTAAATTTCATTGTGATTCTTTTTCAAGAGAATATACCAAAACATATAATTGTACCTATGTCTTGACTTCTTTCCTTCAGTATTGATAAGATGCTCAAACACACTTTTACGGACAAAAATATATCTTCTTAACAAGTACAGACACTCCATGTACGACGTACAACCTCGATGTACTCTAGTTTTGCCATTTTCAAACCTGAACAAAATATGTTACAGCCTTACAGTGCAAGAAATCTTAGCGTCACGCCAAATTCTTACCTACCGGTAGTTTGACAAGATGGCACATTTAACTCTCTGACCAAAAGAACATAGGTAACATAACACTCAGAACATATTCCAATAATTGGTCTAAATGGAGCTACGTTTTACCGTTAAAGCTGTTTGAATTGTAGTGCACTATTGCCATTTATATCTTCTCAAAAGCCACTTAACAGACTTTGACAACATTGATTAGAAAACGACCCTGGCAGGACACTCTATCAAATTTGTTGAAAGGAACCCAATCAGCCATCAGATGAGCGCGATTACTGAAAATAGAGAAAACCTTAAAAACCTCTTCTTAAGAACCAATCAAAAGAATTTGCCCAGATTTAACAGAAAACATTTTGCATGAAGTTGTTTTATATTTGTTAAAATGATACCGAGCTGCTTTAAACTGTAGCTATTGCTATTATAAAACGAACACATTTAAACGACTTCTTTCCAAGAATTACGCAACAGAATTTGACCAAATTTTTATAAACAAAAACCTGGCATGAATAGATTTCAAATGTATTCAAATGATGCTTTTACGCCAGTAAATGTAACCACAGTTACTAAACATTCATAAACCAACTTCTCAAGAACTGCTCATACCTTGACCGAATTTGAACAAAAGCATTCTGGAATGAAGCTATTTAAAAATTGTTTAAATGATGCCGCTTTGCCCTGAAAGTTGGCCAACATTACAAAAAATAGAAAAACATATAGTTGACTTGTTCTGAAAAGCAGCTCATCAGAATTAGACATGAAGGTTTTTCAGATTTGTTCACACGATGCCAATCCAACATCAAATATGGCCACCATTAATAAAATAGAAAAACCATAGAATGGCTTCTCAAAAACCAAACAACAGAATTTGACCAAATTTGACAGCAATCATCCTGGGACAGATAGTTTTAATTTTATGCTAATGTTGTCAATCTTCCATCAATAAGAGCCACCCTTAATAAAAGCAACAAATAAAATAAAATAAAATAAAATAAAAAATAAAAATTAAAATTAAAAAAAGACTTCTCACAATCGCTCAACAGAATTTGACTACATTTAACAGAATACATCCTGGCATGGATGACTTCCACATTTGTGCACATGATGTCAATACACCATCAAATATGGACACTAATACTAAAAATATTCAAAGATTTAAACGACTTGTTTTCAAAACCTGCTGAATAGAATTTGACCATATTTGACAGAAAGCATCGTGGCATAGATGTCTTTCAAATTTACACAGAAATATACTTCTGTTTTTGTTGGTTTTAACGGCGCATTTAACACATTATTTGCCTATATCATGCAGAGTAAATGGGAACTAAATGCATTTCCCAAAGACACATCGAAGCAATCGAGCCCAACACGATTCCAATTCACAATTAACTATGGCCACTGGTTCTAGAAATATAATATCATTTGAATAACTTCTCAAACACCCACTCATCAGAATTTGAACACAAAGCATCTTGACATGAAGGGCTGCTGCTACTAAAAATAGTAGTACTTTTAATTTCGTCTTAAAAATTCACATAACAGAATATGACCAGATTTTACAGAAAATTTCCTAGCTTGGAGGCCTTTCACATTTATAGAGATGATGCTGATTCCCCATAAAATAATGTGGTTGTTACCAAAAATAGAAAGATCATTCCACAACTTTATCTTAAACAAAATTCTTAAAATGCATAGCAGAATTTGACCAACTCTGAAAGAAAGGATCCTGGCATAGAGATCTTTCAGTATTACAGAAATGACGTTGATGTGCCATCAAATATTGATGAAGGTATAAAAACCTGCAGAAACAGTTGAAAAATGTTGTTCATAACATATGTAATGAAAACCATTAGAATAAATTTCTACAGAATACATCCAACTGATCCAGACTTTTGGCCAGTGGATTTTGCATTTAGCTATTGGGCAGATGTCAGCCAAGCAAGCGATCCCAGGACCATTTGGGTCTCTTGTCATTATTATTATTTACATTAATTGTTAGAACAAGTCAATATTATGTAATATACTATGATATCGAAACAATGTAGTATTTAATATCCAGTATGCACGAGTGGTTTAATTAAATACCGACTATAAGCCACTGCGAGTTACAAGCATTATAACTTTACTCCAACGAGTGTCAGAATCATACATGAATTCGGCATTATACGGTAGAAGATAGACATACATACATAAGTTTTGAAAGCTTTTAATGAGAAAATACACTTCATTATCATCAGTAGGGCAGAAGGAAAGTCAGTACAAATTAATTAGCAATAGACTCCGACAGAGGGTTTAAATTATATGTTTAATTTATTTTCAGAAGCCTGTTTAATACCGTCATCTCAAAAATAAAACGACGATGAAGCATACTTTATTTCTTTATCACATTTTTTATTACGAGTAAAACGAATAAAAACAGAAAAGGTTACCATTTAGATCTGTTATAATATCATCATACTTTTAAAGATAATCTTCTTTCTTCTGTATGCTATTTGCAAATGCAAGCATAATTTGTAGCACCTCCAAAGACACTTTGAGTCTATTGTATCTACTTATTTCAGCATATAAACAATGTGAGCCTTATTCTGATAGTGTTAAGGATCATCCAAGACCTTTTATGCCAATTAGAAACAAATATTTCTACAGTTTCAAATTCATCTTTCCAGACATGTCACATGTATGTATCTTATTTTATTTGCTTGCTCTGTGAAGTTTACCTGAAACACCCAAGATGCTGCTGTGTTTTACTGACCACAAAGTAAAATATTTCCGGACACTTTAAAATTTTTAAAATGTTTTAATGTGTCTGAGAGGTTGACCATTTTACAATCTTAATCAAGTTTATTTATTTATTTAGTTTACAATCGATAATGCATGTGACATTTGGTTCTGGTGTTGTTGGACACTGTGCTTACATGTATGCATCTATTTATCTTTATTATCATCTCCAGCCTTATAAAACATCAGAACATTCCACACTTATATTGATCTGCAAACAACACATTTGTTCGTGTTGTATTATCCTTTAGTTCTCTCACAAAGTCAGTATTTAAATAGATAACTTTAATTATAACTTTTAATTATTTGGCTTACTTAAATTCGTATGTAAAATATATTTGTACTGGGGTGATAATTTGAAAATAACATCTTTTTACTTTAAATCCCACATACCTTTATTTATGTTTATTTTACTAAGCTCTTATGATTTTATTGTTATTTTTAGTACTATTATTATTCCTGAGAAATTCCTAATACCTAGTATCATAATTACTTAGTACCCAGAACCATAATTAAAGGATTTGTCACCAGTGTGAATATTCATGTGCTCTGTCAAACCAGACTTTTCTGAAATTTTCTTACTGCATAATGCACATTCATATGGTTGTATACCAGTATGCATGTTCATCTGGGGTCACGCTACCTGGCGATGCATGTGACTGAGTCGCTGAATTTTTTTTAAGTTTGCCGTGTTCTATTATGAAAGCAAAAACGACTTCACCCTGTGATTTTTTTAGATGTAAACTGAGTGACAGTAGCGTATGGCTTCTGAAATGCTCCCTCGACCCAGCCGAGTAGTTACAGCTACCAGGACAAATGTCTTGTATGCAACCTTAGCAGGTGTTGATATCAATTGCGCCAACAAAACAAACTTTTGCACATTCACAGGCATGTTTTAATAGCTGACTGACCATTAACTTTTCCTCTGAAAGTTATCATTTGTTATCACTGGCCGATTTGGGCAAGTTATCATTTGATAACAAAAAGATAACAAGTTGTGTTTCAAATATTAAAACATCAGTATGTAAACAACAATCTGTGTTTTAAGAATAGAATTGGTGAAAGCACTAACTGAATATATTTTCTGAAGATTTTAACTGCTACACTTGTGATATTTTCTTCATAAAATCAGTCTGAAACTGCATACATGTGACAGAAAAGACAGGCCAGGTCAGGACAGATCATGAGATTTCCAAAATTTGGTCAGGAGTTTTGACCTCAAATGAGGGAGGATTTTCATCGTCCTAAATTTTAGCATGCAAATGGACAAAAATTACAACAATTGAACAAATTTACACTTTTCAATATTAAAATATGCACATCATCTCATCAAGTCAGTCCTCTAACAGTAACTTGTTGCCATTCATACTCTTCTTATATACCAAAAGCATTTTTAGCATTTCTTAGATCATTGCTGGATTATATTGGTGGCAGTCATCATCATTGTTGATCTTAACACTTAGGAGATGATGTGCTGTCACTGGATCCATGTTTCCTCTGGAGTCAACCTGAATTTTCCTCAGAATGGAAAATGTCCTTTTTAGTGTCTGCATTGGAATGTGGCAATGTCAGTACAAATCTACTGGTTCCACCAAGAAGTTTAAATTGTTTCCTGCCTGTGGGTAGATTCAGATTGCTTACTGACTGCCAGAACGGCTCAAGATTGGTACTGTCTGGATTTAATGTTGTTTTAATGTCAGTAAGATTATTCACATGAAGCACAAATGCATACATTATACCATTGCACCCTTTGTAACTTTGAGCCTAACTTGCAGACACGTTTGTTTCATCATTTTCATCACTATCACCAATCTTTAATAATGACAATCAAATCTGGAAAATGATTATCACTTGCTAGTATTATAAGCGGAGACAAAGACCCCATTCATCCCAGGCATTACAGATTACAATGGCAGTTAGTGACATGTACTTTAGTCTGGTTTACAAATGATTAAATCAAGGTCGGTGGTGTTTATATAAGTTTTTGTGATGCGGTCGTTCATAGCAGTGTAGAACACATATTTTGCCTAAAAATCGTGATTGCTGGTCGCCTGCTGCAGATGGTGACTCACGACAGTGAGTTTATATAATAAATTATTACTATTATTATTTTTATTATTATTGTACAATTAAGATTATGATTTCTTACGAACAATAAAATAGTCACTATGTGAGTAGTTTTTGTCCATTTGCATGAGAACTTGTATACGATTTATGAGTCAGGGAACATTATTTTGACTAGATCTAAAAAATGATCTGCTACCAGAAATGGGAGATTATGTTCGGCTATAAATTTATCAAATAGTGTCTCGGCACGTGTAACTTTATCCACATCTGATGCAGATTCCGCGAACATGGATTTCAGTGATGGCATATTTGTTGTTGCGGTCAATATGCTTGTATAAAATCTGGTGTCTGCATGACACGTGATGTAATTCTTGCCACCATTAACATACTTTAAAATCAGCTTTACAAGAAGAGCAGAATGCATATTCATATCCCTTTAAACGTGATTGCAACCACTGAAATTCCCGTTTCCATCCATCATTGAATTTCAGGTGATATTTCGGTTGCTTAGATTTTGGTGTTTTGTCATTGGTACCTCGACAAACTTTAAACACCGAAGTCAAACCGACCCAGTTTTATGCTACTTGAGCTCTTGAGTAATCCAACTATACTCAATGAACATTTTTAATCCTGTCCAAATTACTTTTCATCATACATATTATAGACTCTAATCCATCTCGACAACTATAAGCGCTGAAGCAGAACATACCTTGCAGACAGAATCAAAGTAATGTTTATTGTTTTATGCTGATTGGGGTGTTTAGTAGCCCAACCATAATCAATTAATGTCATTAATTCTTTCAGAATTACTTCTGTTCACATATAGTATAATCAGCCTCGACAAACTTCAAACAATGAAGCTTGTAGACCATGCTGACAGGATGAAAGGGTGAAATTAGCAACAATATTTTCTAGCCCTGCTTAAGCCAGTTCACAGTCATGTGATCACGGGCAGTATTACTGTAAGTATACTACACTGGAACCAAAATGTGAAAAGAAACGGGAAATTTCAATGAGTGGCGGGAGACACCCCTAAACGCAGGAGAAAAACCCTCCCGTATGTATGAAACTGTAAGTGAACCCATCATAGGTTAATAATGACGGACATAGATGTTTCTAGGAAGTACCTCTTCATTAGACTGTCTGTTTTCGTAATTCATTGGGCATATAAATTAAGGAAAATATACAAATCGTAGAAAGCACAGTCTAAATATTATGTGATAGAAGATTTAGCCTAAAAATAAAACTTTTCAGCTTAGGGACAAATGGGACAATGCTATGTTGTGGAATACAAGAAGTGCTGTAAGGATATGATTGTTTTCTTTGCAGCACTCATTTTTGTGAAAATACGAAAAAAGCAGTGAAGCAAATAATAACTAACCAATGCACAATGTTATTACAAGTACATAGACAAACATTTAATGCAGAAATTTGCAATCATATCTATGGATTTTGGTACCAAAGCTAGAAAGTGTGAGTGGTCATATTAAGAAAAACCCTTTTTCTATAAATAGATGCACCCACATGACATGTGACACCATATGTGTTCTTTGTTATGTGCCGATTCAGTTGGAAAGAAGGATCTAGTTCATTCATATATTGCTTTAGTTCATCATCATCTTTTATAAGCAATAATGAAATTAAACGTCAAAGTTTTGATGTTATTAAATGGTCAGTCCCTTGCTTAAGGTTTATGTACTCTCCTTGGTCCCTACATCATGTATTTTGGCCATATGACTTCACACAAGCACATCATAAACTATATAGTAATTAATTGTAACTAATATGAGTACCTAGATTACATCATTTTAATTACAAAAAGTACAAATAGTTAATCAACTGCCAGGGCTCTCAACAGAGTTTCAGGATGATGAGTCCTGGACTCTTCACTCATGGAACTCAAGGAGTCCCCAGCATATTTCTGAGAACCTGGCATAAACTCAGGAGTCCCTCACTTTCAAAAGGATAGAAAGGAAAATGGAAAAGTACATGATCATTATTTTATTACATATTAACGGCTTCCAGAATAAAAATGGAATTGCTTGCTTGTCCTTTTTAAAGGAATTTCAAACTTGTGTACACACAATATCAGGCTTAATAAGAAGAAGCACAAGAAATATAAATTGAATACATGTTGTACTAGTAATAATACTACATTGTTAATCACGAAACCCATGTAGTAACAATAACCTATTTCTAGGCAATGATTATGTGATCTCCAAAACCTGATGTAGTAACAATACTGTTACGACTCTATGGTCTAAAAAAAATGTAACAGAAAGAAAGTGAAACCAACAAATCAAGTAAAAATCAACAAGCAATTTATTACTAGATAATTAAAATGAAAAATCAAAAAAGTCACTTACAGTAATGTGTTTTGAAATCCTAATAATCCAATAAGAATGATTGTTCTAATCACAAGTCCTAAATATAGAATGTTCCGAATTCACGGCTGTATCCTTGAATGTTATGATGTGCTAATGGTCTCCAAAGTCCTGATGTACTAGTAATCTTGATGTGCTGATGTGAAAATGAAGTATTCCAAAATATCTCTGAATAAGTTGACTTAAATTCCAAAATCATCAATTAAAAATCCAAAATCCAAAAGTTTATGAGCACTGTTATAATCCAATGAATATTTAAAATAATTCCTCTCTTAGAATTTGGAATGAATTTTCACAACTGTAATAGCTCTTTACAAGACTGATGGTAATGTCAAAACTGAATAAATGTCCACCAAACGTGGTATATATAAAGATTGGTCACATGACAGAATGTTCTAGAACATGAGTCATCTTAATGGAATTTTTGCTTGTAAACAAAAATCAACCTTGACCTTCAAATTGAGAAAACATATTGATCAAAACAACCTAATTCAAGGACACTATTTAAACATGTTTTCCTGATAACATTAAGATTTAAGCAAATATTAAAGTGAAGAAACATTTATAATTTCCTAAAATATTTATAATATTATATAAACATCATACATAACACCTCCCCTCATAAAGAAAAAGAAAGATTTATATAATAAAGCTTTCTTTTGAATATACATCTAATACTATAATAACCAAAATTACATAAGAACATGTTTTATGATACTGGACTTAATTACATCAAGCAATATTACATTTCTAGGCACATGAGAGTGCATCTGCAATCACATTGTCTTTTCCCCTGAATCAATACTCCACCAACCCCTACATCACTTGCATCAACAGATATTTTAAATGATTGGCTAAAATTTGGTGCAAAAAGAACTGGTGCATTCTTAAGCATGGCCTTTAACTTGTCAAAAGATTCCTGACACTTGTCAGACCAATGAAATTTGGTTTTCTTACTCAATAAACTTGTCAAAGGTTCAGCAATTTTGGAAAAATTGGAACAAAATTTCCGATAATATCCAGCCATACCTAGAAATCGCATCAGTTGCTTTTTACAAATTGGAACTTGAAATTCAGAGATAGCTTTGACCTTAGCTTCTATAGGTTTAACTTGACCTTGTCCCACAATATGTCCTAAAAATGTGACACAAGCATGGCAAAACTCACTTTTGCTCAAATTAATTGTCAGATTCGCATCACTGAGTCGATCGAAGAATTTTCGAATGGTTTCCAAATGATCTTCCCAGGTGTTGTTGTAGATAATGACGTCATCGATATAAGCGTCACAATTATCAAGACCAAATGTTATCATGTTCATCAGACGTTGAAACGTTGCAGGCGAATTTTTCATTCCAAACGGCATGACTTTATATTGATAAAGTCCATCTGGAGTTACAAATGTTGAAATTTCTTTTGCCCTTTCCGTCAGTGGAATTTGCCAGAATCCTTTTAAAAGGTCAAACTTGGTGACATATTCCGCATTTCCAATTTTATCAATGCAATCGTCCATTCTTGGGATTGGAAATGAATCAGTTTTGGTGACACTGTTGACTTTTCTATAGTCAGTACACATACGGAATGTATTATCTGGCTTGGGAACAAGAATACATGGTGAACTCCAGTTACTTTTACTTGGTTCTATGAAATCATTCTCCAGTAAATACTGAATTTCTTTCTTCAGATAGTTCTGTTTGAGAGGATTCATCCTATAAGGATGCTGTTTCACAGGCGCAGAATCTACAATGTCAACGTCATGATAAATTTTACTTGTTCGTGTTGGAACATCAGGAAACAAGTCCTCATAGTCATGTAATAGCTGTTTTAGTTCATTTCTTTCCTGTTGTTGTAGATGTGAAAGTTTCTGGTCTAGGTTGTTCAATATTTCTGAATTCCGAAGATTGGTTATACCAGAGTCACTATAGTCTGATTGTACTCCATCGTTGATATCTTCACTGTGTGGGACAGGTACAACTAAATTAACTGAATAATTAGCTGGGCTATCTCTGTCAAAATATTCCTTTAACATATTTATATGACAAAGTTGTTTCTGTTTCCGTCTCCCAGGAGTGTTAATGATATAATTTAAGTCATTTACTTTCTTTTCAACGGTATAAGGACCATAAAATTTAGCCTGAAGAGGATTCTGAGGTATGGGAAAGAGAGCCAGAACTTTGTCACCAGGTTTAAAACTCCTTTCCTGTGTATTTCTGTCATAACTTAATTTCATTTTTGACTGAGTAGTGTGAAGATTAGTTCTTGCTACTTCACAGGCCTTTGACAACTTGTATTTGAAATCAGAGACATAATCAAGAAGATTAAACTTTGAGTCTTCATTTGAAAGAAGTTTCTCTTTCAATAATTTCAATGGTCCACGGACAGTATGACCAAAAACTAGTTCAAAGGGACTAAAACCCAACGACTCTTGAACTGATTCCCTAACAGCAAACAACAACAAATGAACACCCTCATCCCAATCTTTTTCTGTATCAAAGCAATATGATCGAATCATATTCTTCAAAGTTTGATGAAATCTTTCCAAAGCACCTTGACTTTCAGGGTGATAGGCAGAAGATTTAAACTGTTGGATCCCTAATTCATTCATAACTTGTTGGAAAATTTCAGACATAAAATTTGACCCTTGATCTGACTGGACAGATTTGGGAAGGCCAACAAGTGTAAAAAACTTCACCAAAGCTTTCACAATAGTTTTAGTTTTTATATTTCTCAGAGGAATTGCCTCTGGAAATCTTGTAGATGCACATATGATGGTCAACAAGTATTGGTTGCCTAACTTGGTTTTAGGTAAAGGACCAACACAGTCTACTATTATTCTACTAAATGGTTCATCAAATGCAGGAATAGGTTGCAGATGAGCCTTAGGTATCTTCTGATTGGGTTTTCCTACCATTTGACAAGTGTGACAAGATCTGCAGTATTTAGAAACATCACTTTTGAGTTTCGGCCAATAAAAATGATTCAAGATCTTGTGATAAGTCTTACGGACTCCTAAATGACCAGCCAAAGGAGTTTCATGGGCTAAATTAAGAATTTCCTGTCGATATGACTTAGGAACAACAATTTGATAGCTCACTGACCACTCGTCACCAGCAGGTACATCAGGTGGTCACCATTTCCTCATAAGGACCCCATTTTTCACAAAGTAACACACTGGAACTTGTGTGGCTTCAGTTTCACTAATAGCCCTCTGAAACAAACAAGATATCTCGGGATCTTGCTCCTGTTCAACGACAAGGGATTGTCGTTTGTCATCCTGATTAGAACAAAGAGAATGAGTTGCCAAAAGAGGATCACTGTGATCAATACCATTTGATTGATCAATACCTGAGGAAAAAGTGACCTCATCAAAAAACTGACCAATACATGTGTCAGCTAAAGGAATAATATCCTGATCAACATCACTCTCAAGAGCTCTTTTTGCCATAGCTCTAGTAACTGCACAAGCAGGGTACAAATCAGGGATTTCAGTTTCGACAGGATCAACTTTCTGATCCAAACAAGGCTTGTCAGTTACAAGTGGATTAACCACAACCTTATCTCCAGCTAGGTCATTGCCTAGTAATATATGAACACCCTCTATGGGTAAAGAAGTCACTGCCCCAACAGTCACAGGTCCAGAAACTAAGTCTGATGCCAAATTTACACAATGGAGAGGAACATTTACAAAGCCGCACTCAACTCCCTGAACAAGAACACTTTCACTTGAAAAAGACTCCTCAGACAAAGGTAAAGTACCTGATAATAAAAGATTCTGAGAAGCTCCAGTGTCCCTTAATATTTTAATTGGGATAGGTTTAGCAGAATCACCAATATGTTATATAGAACCTTCTGACATGAATGGTTCATAAGCCTCCAAAATAGAATCAGACTGGGGTTTGTTTGACCCAACAAATGTATTGCTTTCAATACAAGACCGTGACCTTGACCTCGTAGAAATAAGAGCATTTGGAAAAGCTCTGTCTTTTCTCTGTTGCTTATTTTTCAACCTGAAGCAATCAGAAATAACGTGCCCTTTCGTTTTACAATAAGTGCACGTAGGAAGAGATAAGGATTTCTGATCAGTCTTATCAGATGTTTGATTCCTAACAGTTGTGCTGTTGTGAAATTTGGAAGTACTCGAATGAGATTGAAATGGTTTTTTACCAGAAAACTTCTGAGAGGACGACTTATTGCCAAATGAAATTTTGTGAGTCAAGGAATAATCATCAGCCATACGAGCAGCATTTTCCAAAGTTTCCACATTCTGCTCGTCAAGATAGGTTTTAACATCACTATGGATGCACCTCTTGAACTCTTCAATTAATACGAGCTGTCTGAGGTTATCATAAGCTTTATCAACTTTCTTGGCTGAGCACCACCTATCAAATAGTTGTTCTTTATCCCCTGCAAATTCGACATGAGTTTGTCCAGTTTCTTTTCTACAATTCCTAAACCTTTGTCGATATGCCTCTGGTACCAACTCATAAGCTTTCAAGATGTACTCCTTAACCACATCATAATCAGTGCTTTGTTGTACTGACAGTGAAATGTAGACTTCACGAGCTTTGCCAATAAGTACACTTTGTAATAACAAAGTCCAATGCTCTCTGGGCCATTTCAAGTTTTCAGCTATTTTCTCGAAATGAAGAAAGTATTTATCTACTTCTTTTTCCTGAAAAGGGGGTACTAACCTAATATACCTAGTAAAATCAAAACCTGAACTTGTTTTTAAAGGAGTGGAGTGTGCTCTGCTTGCCAGTTCTAATTCTCTTAACTTAAATTGAATTTCCCTTTCTTCTCTTTACATCTGTATTTGTATTTGTATTTGTCTATCTTCTTTCTCTCTCTCTCTCTCCATCTGCATTTGCCTCTCTTCTTTCTCTCTCTCCATCTGCATTTGCCTCTCTTCTTTCTCTCTCTCCATCTGCATTTGCCTCTCTTCTTTCTCTCTCTCCATCTGCCTCTCTTCTTTTTCTCTCTCCATCTGCCTCTCTTCTTTTTCTCTCTCTCTCTGAATCTGAAGCTTTGCCAATTCTAAATCCATCTGGTTCTTTAACTCTAATTCCCTTAATGTCAGAACCAGATACAGGCTTTCTCTTCAAACTTAAAGCACTATTTTCAAAAATTCCCTTTCCTACTAAATACTGAATCAAAATAATCTTTATCTCCTGTTTTGTCAATGATACTTTTGCCTCAGATAGATTGTATTTTCTGGCAAGCTCAAGCAACTCATCCTTTCTCATGCACTCTAACCCCTCCTGGGTAAGTTTTGAAACGAAATTCTGAACATTAGATGCCATTGTAAATGCTTGTTGGTTTCACACAAAAAAATTTCTCTTTTAAAAATCTTTGCCAAAGACAAAAAAAAAAATTCCGAGACAAAATCAATATGAATTTCAAAAATAACTTTAATATCTCTAATATGCTTTAAAGAAATTCAATCCCGGACGAGCCCCCAACTTCTGTTACGACTCTATGGTCTAAGAAAAATGTAACAGAACGAAAGTGAAACCAACAAATCAAGTAAAAATCAGCAAGCAATTTATTACTAGATAATTAAAATGAAAAATCAAAAAAGTCACTTACAGTAATGTGTTTTGAAATCCTAATAATCTAATAAGAATGATTGTTCTAATCACAAGTCCTAAATATAGAA
This sequence comes from Margaritifera margaritifera, assembly GCA_029931535.1. NCBI lineage: Eukaryota > Metazoa > Mollusca > Bivalvia > Unionida > Margaritiferidae > Margaritifera > Margaritifera margaritifera. The sequence goes on from JAQPZY010001617.1 coordinate 5,679,128, forward strand.
TGTTCCGAATTCACGGCTGTGCCCTTGAATGTTATAATGTGCTAATGGTCTCCAAAGTCCTGATGTACTAGTAATCTTGATGTGCTGATGTCAAAATGAAGTATTCCAAAATATCTCTGAATAAGTTCACTTAAATTCCAAAATCATCAATTAAAAATCCAAAATCCAAAAGTTCATGAGCAATGTTATAATCCAATGAATATTTAAAATAATTCCTCTCTTAGAATTTGGAATGAATTTTCACAACTGTAATAGCTCTTTACAAGACTGATGGTAATGTCAAAACTGAATAAATGTCCACCAAACATGGTATATATAAAGATTGGTCACATGACAGAATGTTCTAGAACATGAGTCATCTTAATGGAATTTTTACTTGTAAACAAAAATCAACCTTGACCTTCAAATTGAGAAAACATATTGATCAAAACAACCTAATTCAAGGACACTATTTAAACATGTTTTTCCTGATAACATTAAGATTTAAGCAAATATTAAAGTGAAGAAACATTTATAATTTCCTAAAATATTTATAATATTATATAAACATCATACATAACAATACTACATTGCTATCCCCAAACCCATGTAGTAACAATACCCTATCTCCAGGCACTGATTTTGTGATCTCCAAAACCTGATGTAGTAACAATACTACATTGCTATTCCCAAACCCATGTAGTAACAATACCCTATTTCTAGGCACTGATTGTGTGATCTCCAAAACCTGATGTAGTAATAATACTACATTGCTATTCCCAAACCCACTTAGTAACAATACCCTATCTCCAGGCACTGATTTTGTGATCTCCAAAACCTGATGTAGTAATAATACTACATTGCTATTCCCAAACCCATATAGTAACAATACCCTTTTTTCAGGCACTGATTTTGTGATCTCCAAAACCTGATGTAGTAATAATACTAAATTGCTATCCCCAAACTGATGTAGTAACATTACCCTATTTCCAGGCACTGATTTTATGATCCGCAAAACCTGTTGTAGCAATAATACTACATTGCTCCCCAGACCCATGTGGTAACATTACCCTGTTTCCAGGTGACAGTGTAAAACCCATTTTGTTATCTCCAAAACCTGATGTAGTAATAATACTACATTGTTATCCGCAAACCCATGTAGCAACATTACCTTTCCAGGCACCGATTTTGTGATCTCCAAAACCTGATGTAGTAACAATACTACATTGCTATCCCCAAACTCATGTAGTAACATTACCCTATTTCCAGGCAATGATTTTGTGATCTGTAAAACCTGATGTAGTAATAATACTGCACTGCTATCCCCAAACCCATGTAGTAACAATACCTTATTTCCAGGCAACAGTGTAACACTGATTTTTATAATCTTCAAACCCTGATGTAGTAACAATACTATATTACTAATCACCAAACCACATAGTAATATTACCCTATTTCCATGTGACAGTGTAACACTGATTTTGCAATCTCCAAAACCTGATGTAGTTAAAATACTACATTGGTAATCATCAAACTCATGTAGTAACATTGCCCTATTTCCAAGGTAACAATGCAACACTGATTTTGTAATCTCCAAACCTGATGTAGTAATAATACTACATGGCCTCAAATCCATATGAACCCTCAATATTTCACTTTAGGAAAAAATGGTTAATTCCTCCTTTGAAGAGTCACTTTCCAGAAAAATGCCAGTGTATTAAATCAAATTTAACCATATTATTTGAGGCGTTTCATAATAATATTGGCTTGTGCACTCATGTTTTGGTACTGATGCCAGTAATAAACAACAAATTTGCAGATGCAGTTCTAGCATTTGTACCAATTTATGGGAACAATCCCAACTTTGAACAGGAAAAGATTATGGAATTAATTCCGAGTATAATTCTTGGGATCAATCCCAAGTTTTCCTGAAAGGAGTTGTTGTGAATCTATTATAAATTTGCCGGCTAAGACATTTGGGATTTTTGATCCCAAGTTAACTTATAAAGAGGTATTTGGGATCGATCCCAAGCTTGCCTGAAGGTGATTTTTGGGACTGATCCCATATTTGCCTGGTAAAAAATTGTAGGGATTGATCCCAAATTTGGTAAGACATTCTTAGTATTGATTCCAAACTTGCTTATAAAGAGGTATTTTGGATCGATCCCAAGCTTGCCTGAAAGTGATTTTTGGAACTGATCCCATGTTTGCCAGGTAAAGATCAAGATCATCCCAAGATTTCCTAGCAAGCCTGGTAAAATATTTTGGGATCAATTCCAAGTTTGCCTGGTAGATAGTTTTGGGGATCAATTCCAAGTTTTCCATGTAAAGGATTTTTGGGATTGATCCCAACTTTGACTGGAAAGAGATATTTACAGATCAATCCAAAGCCTGCCTTCTAAGATATTTTGGGATCAATCCGATGTTTGCCTGACAAGACATTTTATGATTGATCCCAACTTGGCATGGTAAAAGCATTTTAAGATTGATTCCAAATCTGTTCAGTAAGAAACATTTGGGTTCAATCTCAAGTTTTCCAGGCAAGAGATTGTTGTGATCTATCCAATGTCTCTTTGATAAGGTTTATTTGTTTCAGGGGTGGGGGTGGGGAGAGGGACTGGGGGTATAAATCCCAAGTGTACTTAATGAAAAAAGTGTGTGGTTAGGTCAGTCCTACAAAATGAAACTGAGTTCAGTTAAACAGTGTCTCGCCTGTGGACAGAATTATAATAAGATGGTTTTCTGCTTATGCAGGTGTGAAAGAAACCCTAGAATACCAGGGCACAAACATTAGGCATATAGGCATGTAGTAACATTATACCAAAGTTTAAGTTCCATTAATCAGTTTGGGTGCAAGAGATACAACTTTGAAAAGCTTTACCACAAACTCTTAATGTTTGTGCTGCCCATTCCAGCAAGACACAAAATAGTACCATTTCAGGATAAAACCCTAAGGCAGGGGTGTCAAACATACGACCCACAAGACTCATTATTTATTGTTATTATTTATTATTATTTATATCAAATCTGTCCCGCCATAGCAAATGAGTTTGACACCCTGCATTAAAGCATAATGCATGAATACAGAAAGGAGCTATACATTATGGCACCAAAAAAGCCCAGAAGCATACAATTTTGTTCAAAATTTTGTATTGTTCAACAACATTTGATAGCAACAGTTGAATACATTTATTCTCCTTTCGTATGGGGATATATAACTATTACTAAAAAAATGAATATTTGTCTGATATTAAATTAGTCTATTTTAGGAGGTTATAAACTATATAGACTAATAAATTTTGAAAGGTGCATTTCAATAACCTTTCATTATTAGGAGCTTCGGTAAGCTTACTACGTGTTAAGAAAGTTTTATAATTTCTATGCATCTTCATATTTTTAGGAAAGGTTTGCTGGAAAAAAGATACCTATTCTTAGGCAAGACAAAAAAACAAAAAAAACGATCTTTCAGTCAGATACATTTTTGAAATGACTATGAGTTTACCCGATGACGGACATATTTAACAAATTTCATGACTTACTGTTAACCGATGTAGTTATTTATTTATCTTATAAACGTTTTTGTATTTATATTTAGCTCACCTAGCTGTAAGACCAAGAGAGCTTATGATATGCATCTGTCTTGCATTGTGTGTAAATTGTTAGCCAACAATTGTGTTAACACTCACTAAGTTGTATTTATCCAAAATTTGTATCAGGGTTGAAATATGGGCTTATATCATCAAGATCTTGGATGGGTTGAGATTTTGAGCAAGATGCATGCATATTAATGAGATGATCTTGCCTCTGATTGGTTGACCTTGTTACCACTCTGGAAGCCATATTTCTGATCTGATTAAGATAAAACTTGGAAGATATGCTTATAGTATCGCGATATCAAACAATGTCAATAATGAGTGAAATCCATGCATATTAATGAGGTGTTTTTTGCATCTAATTGACTGAGTTTGCTACCACCCTGGAAGCCATAATTCTGATCCAATTTCGATCAAACTTTGTATATGGGCTTATATTTCAAAGATCTTTGATGATTTTGATAATGAGCAAGATCAATGTATACTGATGAGGTGGCCTTACATTTGATTGGCTGAACTTACTATCACTTTGGAAGCCATATTTTTTATCTAACTGATTTTAATCAAAAACTTCAAATAAAGGCTTATATGACCAAGATCGTGCATGAGTTTGATAATGCATGGCATCCATGCATATTAATGAGGTGATCTTGCATGTTATTGTTTGAGCTTGTTACCACTCTAGAGACTATTTCTGATCCGATTGTGATCAAACTCGATAAATGGGATTATATCATCAATATCTTTGATTGGTACAATTATGAGCAAAATCCCTGCATACTAATAAGGTAATTATGCACCAGATTAGCTGAGCTTATCAACATTTTTGTGATGATCAAGATTTACGCATATTAATCAGGTGATCTTGCATATGATTGGCTGAGCTTTTAACCTCTAAGGATATTTTTGATCCGATTTTAAACAAATGGTAAAAAGGATAACATCATACAATTGCTGGAAGATTTATATTATGAGTGAGACTTGTCTATTAGATGATCTTGCATCTGATTGGACGAGGTTTTTACCACCCTAGAGACTATAGTTTGGATAGGATTTTGATTAAAATTGGAACCAATGCCCATGTCATCAAGATCTTGGTTGAGTATGATTATGATTGAAATCCACACATATTAATGACATGACCTTGCATCTGATTGGTTGAGCTTTATATCTCTTGTCAGATTTTAATTAAACTTGTTAAATAGTTTTGTATTATTAAGATGTTGGATTCGTTTGATTATAAACAAGACCTATGCATATTATTATGGTAATATTGTATCTGATTGGCTAAGTGAGATATGTACATATTAATAAGAAACGCTGCATCTGATTGGCTGAGCTCGTTACCCGCTAGCATATAGAGTCTCCATTGTAAGGGACATATCCTAAATAAATAAAACAAGGCTTAGGTTTGAAGAGCCTAAACACTTACAAGTTTTAATTTGTTTGTTTTTCTTTTTCTATTTAACTTCAGATTTAAGTACAAGATCATAAACATCACTAAAACACACTTTTTAGCTAAAATGATTCAACAATGCACATTTTCTCTTCATAATCCAAGAAAATTAGAATATTTATTTGCACCTTTTTTAAATATCACTAAACCCTGAACCCCACCACATCCCCCATCCCCCACCAAAAAATCATACCTCAACAAATTATTAAAGCTTTGTATTACCAAGCATATTTCTTACTAAAATGAAGTTCTGGACAAATGTTTTGTATACTATATTGTAGCATATTAAACTTGGCTATGCCTTCTAAATATGTCTGTATTGCAGGAAATACACGAACAAATTGTTGAGAGATGTTAATATGTCCACAATAATTGACATGGTACACTTTTTTATGATTTGATGATGAAGTGAATGGTTAAGAGGATGAGTCTGTCATGTGCATTAAGTTGTGTATATAGTCCACAGTCCCAGTTTTGAGGCTTGAAATTCATGCTCAAAACTACATCAACTGATAAACAGTCATATCTGCCTTGCTGTCTTGTGGGTATGCTAATATGTGACTTTATCATCCTGGTCAAACAGTAAATGATACAAAAAATTTAAGCAGAAGTATGATATTGAAGATTCATGTAAAATGTAATTGCTGTAACATCTGAAATCAAATATGGTAGATATTACAATTAATAACAAATGGAATTGTTTTGTGGTAAGATACTACATATCTTGTTCCTTTCAGTAAATAATGATTTTTCCATCTGTATTGCTTCTATATCCAGAAAGCGACTGCTTGAATAAGCTGTCTTTGTATGAGTTAATGATAATCCAAATGCGTCAACATCATCTTTCTTATTCATTATATCATCTTGCAAAGAAGTGCCAAATTCATCTACCACTGATGTATCCAAAACATCAAGATTTTTTGACAGATCTTCTTGCAAAGAACTTCCCAATTTGTTGATAAATGATGTGCCCAGAACATCCATACTTCTGGATATAGCATCGTCCTGCCACACAGAATTGTCCATTACTGATGTTCCTAAAGCATGATTACTCTCAGTTTCATAAACTGTTTTCCATGGAGTTGGCCAATTAATTCAAGTTAAAGTCTGTATCATTGGCCATTTCAGTGTTATATGGCAATACATTTGATGATTTACTTAAAGCAGCTTATAATACTTCTAGTATTTAATAAGCTGCCTGTTTACGTTTACTGCTAGATATTAGCAGTTATAATACATAGCATGGGCACTAAATGAACCACTTCTAGCATAGCTAATCTATGACTGGATTTTCTCTAGTCATGACATTGTCTACATTAATTTTACAATTAGAGAGCCATTGTGGTCCCATTTAATACTCAACAGGTGCTGACATTTTGTTTGATAATCCCACACATCAGTTCTCAGACAGGTTAGTTTTATAATTTTAGTCAAACAAAATACCCCCTGTGTCTTGCCAATTCAGGCGAAACCATTGCTTCCCCATCCTCTGTAACTGCTATCAACAGCTGTCAACTTTGATCTTTTCACACAAGTGATTTGCCCCTCTACTTGAAGTAATTATGAAAAGGAATAAGGTCACAAAACCTAAATTTTATCCCTTTTACATGTAGGCTTTTTTGGGGTTAAATTTTCCTTTATTCTTGAAACACTCAATTTTGTTGCATGGATTCACCATAAAAATATATTATTTGAAAGTGGCATACTTACATGTATTACAAAGGAGGTTGACAATAATGGACTTGCATTTCTGTGCTACTTAACAAAGATTACAGCATATGGACAAGAGCTTTGAGTATGTATGTATGTATGTATGTATGTATGTATGTATGTATGTATGTATGTATGTATGTATGGTACATGAGCACAATACTGGCCACCACATAGAGCCAAGTTAATTTGGTAGTAATAATGGTCAAGGTACAATTTGCCAATAATTTTAGGAAGATAAAATCTTATATCTCCCACATAAAAGGAAGATATATAGCCCTATCAGATTAAGATAAAAAAAAATTAAGATGTAAAAAAAGACTGAAAAGTATAAATAAAATAAAAGACATATGATAGAAAAGATAGAATCCCCAAAATACATGGCATTTAAGATTGGAGAATTTAGTTTGATCCATGATTCTGATTGCTCCAAACATCACATTATACCATGATCTTAGCAGACATCTGGAACTGGAATACACATAAACAACAAACATACACAGCAAATTCAGGAATCCCCCACCCCACTCCGAACAAACATCATGGTGAGATCAGAAAAGTTCACAATAATGAATTCTGATTATGATTCATGAGACACAGCTGTAAAGATACTGGGCAGACTGAGTTTCATTGCTCCATATCAAAGGCATTAGAGGAAAAGTACATAAGAGGTAAAGAAACTGATCAGTGACCTTGACCTATCAGATAAACCTTGACAGTGATAACATGAGATGCCATCTAATAAAGAAACATAAGAGTACCATGGTTCATCCCTGTACCTCAAATAGTTTTTGAGATTATACAGAAACTAAAGAAATTTTAAAATATTGAGCTTTGAACTTTACCTTGAGGATAAGACCCACACATGCAATGCAACATACCTTTTTTGTGACAATATATAATGGCAAGCTTCATCCACTTATTTTAAACAGCTCTCAAGTTAAGTAAAATACTTTCATGCTCTCTCTCTCTCTCTCTCTCTTTTGTTGTGCATCCATCATTTTCAACATTCAAATATAATACTTAATTGAAATTTCAGTTATTAAAATATGTAAAGTATACAATAATAATATATTATAACAGAAACAAATCTGGAGAGTGGATTACAAGTTTACAGCTGAAACAATTGTCAACTCATTCACATTTCACATCTATTCTCCTTTTTTCAAATATGTCATATCACATAATTATTGAGTAAATGTGTCAAATAATATCCCAAAATACTTACCAAATGGGAAAATAACTTAGCTTGTCCATAATAATATCATATTCAACATGCTCTAAATTATGAAATACAATTATTCTAATGTTTTCATACATAGTACAAAAGCAGAAAAAAATTCCTTCATCCTCTATTTTGTTTACACAAAAAAGCATTCCTGGGGAGAATAGGTGTTTGATAATGTCCAATTTGAATTTGTACCATAGGTGTAAATCCTTGTAGTAGTGAACTTCTATGGTGTATAGCTGCATTGGTTTTTATTTCAAAAAATAGATTATGCCTGGAATATTTAGGCGCTTGACACTAATTATTTAATTAGGCAGAAAGATTGGTCAAAATCATCTTTGGAGTTAGTGAACAGCTGGAATTGGAATACATAAACAACAATATATACAGCAAATTGAGGAATCCCCAACCTGAATTAGAGGCTTCCAAGCTGGACTCTCTATGACAATGCCTTTGATCTTATAGTTAAGTTCAGGTGAGGAAATACACCTGCCACGTCCTGTTTAATCCAGGTAGAATGTGATTTGCAATCAATTAAGAAAGTGATTCAAGTGAATAATGAAAACATAAAAGCTATGTCACTGACAACTTGATTTTAGAGTACAGACTGCAAGAAAGCAATTATTTCTGCAGCAGCAGCCATTAGCAGCTCCCTTCAGGTCAATTTTAACTGCCTATTCAGATTTGAGCAAACTCTTGTGGGTTCTTTGTAGGACTGATTTAGCTTTATTTTAAATTTTATGTGAAACAACTTCCAATTTTAACTACCTATTCAGATTTGAGCAAACTCTTGTGGGTTCTTTGTAGGACTGATTTAGCTTTATTTTACATTTTATGTGAAACAACTCCCAAACCCAAGCCCCAATAGCGGGGTTTGTTCATAATGTTAAAAAAATTATGTAGATCTGTAGACCATCTCCAATCATATCCTAAGCTCTGAAGTCTAGAGACTTGAACAGTGTTGGAGGAGTTACGCAATATTCTTAACACATGCACCCATAAATGTATCCATAAGCAGACATGCATAATCGCATAAACCCCACATTTTCTATATAATGCATGGGTAACTAGTAGTTTTACTTTGTGGGATTTTCAGACATTGTTGGACAGCAGTAATATATCAAAGTCTAGACATAGTTTTGTTTATTAAATCATAAAATATTCTTGTTTTTTCCATTACCAAGAAAATATTTAAATCTCTCTCTCTCTCTCTCTCTCTCTCTGAGATATTTAAGAATGTATTAAAGCCACATTGGGTTTTCACACCCTCCTGCTGGGCAACTAATGGCTTTTAGGACCACCTCGAACATGCTAACCATGCCTGGCCTCCCGTTTACATCCCTACCATTTCTCCAAAACAAGTGGATAACTAGTTGGTTCACTATACGAATTTGTGGACAGCAGTAACGTATTAATGCCTAGTGTTGTTTTTTTCTTTAAATCAAAAAAAAATCTTTTAGTCTCATCACACTAAAAATATCTATGCCCCCCCCCCCCACTTTTAAGTATCTCTCTCTTCTATTTACATAGATTGATCAGATATTAAAGAATTTATAAAGGCCTCATTGGTTTTTAACACCTGCTGTGCACCTGTCTTTTACCACCATCACTATCTTGCTAAGCAAGCATCCACTCCCCAGCAACAAATTACTCAGCATTGTATGAACAGGGGACTGATGCTTATAATAACAGTGTGGTGTATGCTCTTCATTGTTAATATATAATAAACTAATATATTTGCTCCATTCCATAGATTAAAGTATCTTAATATATTGAAACACAATAGCATTACCTGATATCGTATTATGGACCATGATGGCTTAGAAGTGTCTATGTTGTTACTGCTGGAAACTATTGTTGCTCATAGATGAAATAGTAATAATAACAACAATAATAATAATAAACTCTTTTGAGAACTTTGTCAGGCAATTTACCACCAACCAGGAGTTTAAATTTATTTAAGAATAAGTTAATTATGTAAAAATGTTAGGAAATGTCCAGAAGTGTTTGCTAATCGAGTATAATATGTTTGTAATCAAACGGTCAAAGTCCAAAAGGTTTTTAAAAAAGGTATTGAAACACTTGAAAGTCTGCTGTAATATTCTGGTAATCTAATGAGTTTATTTACTTATAATCTTGATAAATTGTATATAATTTTACGATTCTTCGTTTAATATTTTTGTTGTGCCATCGCACTAAAATGGATTTGGAATGGGCATACGGATGTATAGATATAAGAGCATAGAAATGTTCTGATGGACTCGAGCAAGATAAAATTGCCCTTTCTGCTATTGCAGTGGTGGCACCCGACACACACACACACACAAAATTCTGATGCACAACATGAAATAATTATATTTTCTCAACATCAGTGATATTCCTGTTTTCCCAAACTGTCTTATTGGAATTCTTGGCATTAGATTCTATCACATTTGTGCAAATGAACTTGCATTGATGCATGAATCCATTTGATATTTCCTAATACAAGGATTCAGCTTGAATACTACACATATTGAGATCACCATCTTATGACAGTATTTACAATCCTGTTATTATATACATATTACATGTGTTTATTTGATATAATTTAGAATTATATTACGTGATCAGTAGTGTAATACCAACTGTTAACTACCATTTATTTTGTTTATATGATTTGATGCACCTAATGTTATTATTACATGGGTCAGCTTTATATTTTTCTTTACCAACAAATGGTTGATGTATTAATGTATTGGTTATTAGTATCCTACTATTCTTAGCATGGATATGACTTAAACCCAGTCTGGAAACCTGCTGAAATCATTTCAATATTACTGGTATGTACCTTAGTGTACAGAGTCTAAGATGTAACATTGATTTGATACACAGAGGAAGCTTAGTTGGTAGAGTGTAGGACACTTAATCTATGTCAGCCCGGGTCAGCTGCTTCAGTGTGTCCTTTGGAAAGGCACTTAGCTCCAATTTTCTTAGAATCATAAAGCCAATAATGTGTTAAAAGTGCCATTAAAAGCAAAAGAGAAAATTGATACAGGGAAATGTGAAGGAGTCTGATGTACTGATTTGTACTGAGACATGACTTAAACAGAATTCTAAATGATGAAATAGAGGAAGGAAAAGCTACACTTAAGGGTGAAGTGAGTAGAAATAAACATTCCGGCAATTCTATGGTTTGACTTCGACCTTTCTGATACTGAATGTACATGGACAGAAATAAACATTACAGGAAAGAAAGTAGTAGTTGGAGGAATATATGGAGCGCCCAGTTGCAATTGGCTGTTTGAGAGCATCTCAGATTTAGTATAGTGAGAGCCCAATCCAAATAATTGTAACTATTTAATTTCAATAGATTTTAATTGAAAATTTTCTCCTTTCAGATTTAAAAAAGCCACTGTTGTGAAATTTTAAACTTGGCTAATTTGTATAGATACAGGAAAGGTCCTGGACTTGACTGGTTACATTTAATGCATATAAGACTGAATTAATGCTAATATCACAAAAAGGGAACCAAAACTGCCATCCAATATTTATACATGGCTGAAACAAACATACAAGAGGTTACTCAGCACAAACATTTGGGTATTATCTTAGCTAATGATGCCTCATAGCACACACATATTCAATATATTTCTGATAAAATCTGGAAGGAATTAAAAATGTTTAAAAAGTTAAATTCAAACCAGATTGATTGTCTTTGAACAAATGTACACAATTTTTATATTCTACCAAGTTTTGGGTGAACTGTGGTATCTCAGTTGGTTGAATTTTGTTCTCGTAATCCAAGGGTTGTGGGTTCAATACCCACCAATGCCAGCCCAGGTTGGCTGACTTACTACATCTTTGGGAAAGACACTTAACTCCCATTTCTTTGTCATAATACATATATAGCCAAAAATGCATTAAAAATGCCATTTAAAACCAACAAAAATAATACCACAAAATGTTTTTGACATTATGATATGCACATTTGGGACAATTGTATGATACATTGAAAGAATTCATAGAAAAAAATAAAGAGGCAAATTATTTAAAGTTTATCACAGATTAGTGCCAGTATATCTTCAAGATGTGATCTAGCCTTTAGGTGTAGAACAAGAAATCGAATCCACTCAATCAATCCATGTCATTGGACCTCAAGTGTGTATAACAAAATTATTCATTGATTCATTTTTGCCGTCTATAATTCAAACTTGGAACCTCTTACCTGTTGAAGTAAAAATTAATCCTTCATTAAAAGCCTACCTGAACCAAGAAAAACAAGTCACTCCTTAATACTATAACATTGCTAATCAAATGTCACAAGTCATGCATGCTAAGCCAAGAACAAAGCGTAGTATTCTAAATTTTGATTTATATTAATCATGTTAACTAACAATACATATTGTTCCAGTAGTGAAATAGAGATGACACAACACTTTCTATTTCACTCTCCAAAATATTCTGATTTGAGAGATCACATCTTATAGCAGACTCCATTTTGGTCTCACAACTGAAACTTTAATTTTTGGCAACCCAATGTGTGCTACAGAAAATAACACCCAAATGTTCTTAGGATGGCTAAAAGATTTAAGTAGTCCATACAAGTCATAGTCTTTTGTAACCACTTGTACCAGCATCCAGATTTATGATGCTATATGTGTTGTTACTGTTGGGGAGACATTGCTCTGATATGCTTATACTTTCTACCAAATCCCTGAAATCCTATGTTTGTACTTGCATTTGACTCAACTTCTGAAATAAATATAGTTTAAACTATCTCCATATTTATTCATCATATCAAGATGAATGCACATGTGCATACATGTACTAGATCATCTCTGAGGAATGAGTGCAGTACATATGCAGTTGATATCAACCTCTAGGACTCGCAGTACTAATTATATTAAAGAATGGGAACCAGTCTAGAAATGGGTGAACATAAAATAGAATATATATGGGTTTGGTTGGCCAGGATTTGTTGATAATGAAAGTAAGATTTTAGTAAAAAGAATCTTTTGAGAGCTTATCCTAGTTGTAACTGAAAAAAAATAGAGACAATGTTTTATTGATGGAATTTCAGTCCTTTTACAGACTTGACTTGGGAAAACTCATTACTGAAATTAGCACCCGACTCTTTGGTGCAGAATTGAGAACACGTTTTAAACACATTGATCCAGAAAATGCCACAGCTCATATGGTTTTCTCTATACAGAAGATGTCATCAAGTATATGTTTATACTGATAAATATAGGTTTGATCATGAGCATTCAGAAATTTAAAGCTATTGAATTTTTAATATAATGGTGTTTGCATAGGTTTACTATGGGAGCTGAATTAGTACCATGTGTCCTCTATGTCTGCCCTTGCCTTCAGGGACATTACCAAGAGGCTGAAACTTGAGGACCAAGGAAAACAAAGAAAAGCACATGGATATGTATTTTGTTGATGCAGAAATATATTTTAGATAAGTTTATCACATGAGTACTATGTTATTTAGATTAATAAGCCCATATAATAATTTTCTACATTTTACATTTCATTTTTGAAGGCAAAAACAAAATGAGCTAGGCATCATAATGTATTTTAAACTCATTTCACTACACTATTCTGTGATTTTGTCAAAAATAATCAGTACATTTCATCATGTGATAATAAAATCTTATTTTTTTGCCACGTTTAAATAAAATTTATAAAACTGGTGGATAACTTCAATCATTTTCTTGCCAAATGTAAAAAAGATGGCAATTATTTGACTTGTTTCAAAAATTCACCAGAGATGAGCACTTTTAGAAAATCATCTATATACTGTATGCAACTAAAATAGATGAGAACAATTATGAAAGCAGACCTTAAAACAAGTATAAAGCCGTTATTAGAATTTAGCTAAACCAATACTCACAACACTTTGCATTAAGTCTCTTAATATTTTAAGTGCAAATTAGACTTTATATGTATAAACTGAAGGTATGATGTCTTATCAAGCTTGCTATTTTATGAAAATGTACTAATTTTAAAAAAAAAAAAAAAACTTAATCCAAATATTGATGCCTACATGATTTGTAAAGTGTGAGTGGATGTAGACTGCTTACTTCCACATTTCACATTCGTCAGTATTTGCATCATTGGGTGATGACCACAATATATACATAGTTTCTATGCAATCTATAAAAAAATACAGGACTAGTTGTTTTAAGAGAGAATGTGTACCAGATGGGTGGATGGACACAAGGATTACTATATTAAGATACAGGGGTATAATGTACAAATCTGTTTAAAGCATGAAAGAAATAGTCTTCTTTAATAGATATGGAGATTTTAACACAAAGTCATGAGTGTGTGAAAGTGGCAATGATTTTTTCTTGTTTCAATTTGAATATTTGTTTTCATTCAATTTACAGAATACTACAATTACCATACATTCCACGAATTCTGTATTATTCATAAACAAATGAAAGCTATCTACCGTTATGTACACTTTTAATTTAATTTATGCCCGGGTATGTATATCCTTTGAGGTACCAATAGTGACAGCTGCATGTATGGATAATAAACACTAGGGCTGAAACAGTTAGTAAATTCCTTAACTGGTTACCCATAATACATTAACCGAAACATAAACAGTTATTCACAGTCAAAAACACCATGGTACATGTACAGCATTTGGCTTCATCCATGGCAGATGTATTACCGGTAGATTGTTTCAATTCATGCTTAAAGCTTGTTTTTGAATAAATGACTGTGAGTGAGATATTTTATTCACATTTTCAATCTGTATATAAATTTTGTTCAGCTTGCTAAATATGCTTGATGTTACGAAGCAAGGGGGGTAAGGGGGGATAACTGGTTACCACGTTTTGTAAATGGTTACCACTAATACTTGAACCATCAGGAGTTATCCAAGTAATCATTACAGTCCTAATAAACATGAAATATTTTTCAAACTGAATTTTATTTGGTGTCAAGATGGAGAGATTAGGGGAAGGTGAGATCAGAAGATTGCTGTTCAAAACTTGATATGCATCAGAAAGAGCACATATTTAAAAATAGTTATATATTATCATCAGATTTACTTTCCTGTTACATATTTTCATAAAATTTGTACACAATAAATATATTTTGATAAAAAGAGAGAGAGAGAGGTGATCTATGATTTTTGTGCACAACTGACAAGACACAATCTTATACATATTTTTTACAATAATTTCTGACATCAGCGCCGTTTGTGGAAAAAAAAGATTTTGTTTGAGGTTGCTTTTAAAAAAATGAACAAATCAAAATTACTACATGATATAATCAATTATTAATAAGACATAGTCCTGTGCATAAGCATGTATGCTGGTAGCAGATTGATGCACAAAAGAGGCAATACGGTTAAGGGCTTTGAAAAAAAATAGCTCCAGCATCGTAGCTGTGAGTACTACAATTACTTTTTTTTTCATAAACCAGAGGCTAAGTATATACATCAATAAGAGGGAGAGAGCAAGAGAGAGAGAGAGGAGTGGTACCCAAAACTTGTGCTCATGACTTCAAAAAACAGAAAAATCTGATTATGTACTTTTGCTATAATTTATATATATATATATATATATATATATATATATATATATATATATATATATATATATATATATATATATATATAAATGTTTTGTGGCTTTGAAATACTTCTGATATGATAATCATTTTAAACTAGACACAGTATTATATGTAAGCAATTATGCTTGATGTACATGCTTGAAAACATTCAAATAATATGGTTTCGATGGGAGTTTTTCCCCTTTTTTCTTGAGTGCTTTTACTAAATTGAAAGTTCCATTCTGTTATGTATTGTAAACTTTTACAGGTGTAGGGGAATCATGCAAATGAAATAAATGATTATCTAATTTACATCTTTACTGCCATCTTCTCTACTATATGTACTAAACTAAGGCTGACTCAGAACTACAAGATCTGATGCTTTGAAGATCATGCAAAGGCAGGTGCTCTGATAATTACCATAGATTGATGTAGCTATGGACAACCAGGACCAACAAATCTCTTTACTAACAGAGGCTGATAAGAGATAACAGTGACTAACTGTAATTAAGACGAGGTATAGAACACTTGCACCAACAGCTGATGTAATTAGCTTGACAACTGGATATCAATTATATTCTCATTAACTAATTACAAATGGTCAGTGTTCAAAAGAGTCAGGATCTGAACCTTGCTGTCTGTAATATTAACCCTCTCCTTTTGAATAGAGTATCACTCTGAATGTAGAATGAAGATGGCCAGTTATCTATACAGTGTATTAATTACAATGAAAATAAAATGAAGGTATGGTATACCACTCAGCTGGTAACTGATTCTGGTGTGATATGGATGCACCAAAATAAATCAAACAATGTAACTGTTTGTTACATTACATGAGCCAGAGTATAATCAACATAGCTGCCTCTTCAAATCTTTTAGTAGTCTCTAGAAGCCATTGTGAACATGAATTATAATTCAGAAAATAAATCTTGACAATGAAATGTTAGCCACAGTGATAGGACAGGACATGGCATAAAAGAACATTATTTTATATGATATCAAAGTGGATATTATAATGAGTTGATAAAAACCAGAGGTTAATTTAATTTTGTTTTCCTTGTTATTTTGAA